>OY986437.1:240645260-242074010 GCA_963920525.1 Dichetophora obliterata | reverse complement strand
TTAACTAACATCTGCAGATCGTGTGCATTTATAAAGCTGACTATGGAATTGTTGACCACTAAAGGATCTTCAAAATTGATGTTGACATTTTCTAGTGGCTGATCCATACGCAATCCATTGACGAGTATATCTTTCGTTGATAATTTTGGTTTGTCAACAATTATATTATCAGCTTTGAGTAAATTTGTTATCGTTACATCACCCAATATGGTAAAGTCACCGTTGACGGTTAAGCTATCTTGAAGAACTTTAGTGGGTGTGGAGGCAAGCAAATTTTCGTCCATAACTTGCTTCTATATAATAAAATTTTTGTTTTTATTACCGTTGTTGTAAGCATAGTAGAACTAGACAAGGTAGTATTAGGGCTGAATGTGTTCTCTTTCTAAGTGACCATAACTGTCAAACTCATCCATTTTGGTATTTTTGCCAATTCTTGCTTTCATGTTTCTTTCTCATTGGTTGCAGATTTTGTATGAAATGTCAACTTCATTTTGACAGTTTCGGTCACCGGCTCTCCGCCCTAACAATATCTTGTCTAATTTTGCCATGGTTGTAAGGATAAAAAAGTAACTCACCGAAACTGTTTTGGGTGCCAATACCTTAATATTTTGTAATAATTTTGAGCCCTGTACTACTTGTGTCTCATTGGAATTCTTCAGTAACACATCCATTCTATCTTTGTTGACGTGTATATTATTTAAACGCTGATGTATCACCAGATTCTTTGCTTTAATAGGTGCTGCAAATTTTATAGTCTGATTGATGACATGACGCCCGTGACCATCTATTGATATAAGTTTAGACAAATTCTGTCCACTAACTTCATCGCTGGTTACAGCAATTGTTTCAACATCCAGTAGACCAAGATTGACGGGTGCCTTTAGGAACTGTACAGTGCCTTGACGCTTCAGTGTGTTGTTCATAAGCTCATTCCACGTAAATTCGTTTAATTTACCAACAATTTGTAGATTGTCTACACTGATCACATCTGCAGCCTGTTCACTTTCTTCAGTCGTTGTTGTTGAGTCTCTGGCTTGATTTTCATCTTCTGGAGACGCATATTTACCCGTAACTATAACCTTGTTTGCTGTTATGGATTTGAGCTCGGCGTCGACTATTTTGTAGCCATTAATATTGATAGCTTGTAGCTTATCATTGACGAACAATGTTCCTACATCTAGCTGATCAAATGCATATTCAGTAGTCTTAGAAGCCTTTAGAATCTGACGCACTTTTGGATGTGATGCACGTTTTTCGCGTAATGCACTTTCCCCCATTTTAGTTTCTAGTAAATCAAGTGCTTGTTTAGCGTAGCTTAAAGCTTTCCAATACGCATTGCCGATTTTAAATTGCGGATAAAAAAGCTGTACACAATGTTTTAGTTTAAAATTATTGGAAGTATACGAGGAAGCTCCGTCAGTTTTGATTTATTTTTTTAAAAAAAGAAAAAATATGGCATATTGTAAGTTATGTTTTGATCTGTAACTAATCTGCGTCATCAATTTTTTCTGTTATTCAGAATATGTACTGTGTCATTCTTGAAAGTTGTGATGAAATTGCTATAATTTAATCAGAATAAATTTATAAATGCTGTGACACTCCATTAAAAATAATTTTTTAGCCAAGGCCGAACAGCGCCTGAAAAAGTATCGAACAGCGGCTGTACATCGTTCGAACAAGGGTCGAACAGAGGTCGAACAAAGGTCGTTTTAAAGTAATCCAGGCAGAACATGTATATTGTACATACCGCACTCTAACAACAAAAGAAACACAACTCAAAATGTCCAAAATTTGATTTTTTTATGTAAAACTATTCGTTTAGTACACATATTCTTACTTTTTAATTAAAAAATCGTATTGTCTTTTTGTTTTCCCTTTGAGAAAAAAATATTTGTTTTGCTTCTTTTGAAAATTTAAAAAAGGTTGAGCTGTGCCCCTTTTGTAGTTAGGTTGCGATTTATAATAATTATATATAATTAATGCGATATATAAATATATATGTAATAATTCTATGCTGCGTTTTGCGAATTCTATCGAAATCAGAATTGTATGCAAATCGAATTTGAATGTCGGAAAAAATGCATCTGTTACCAATGTAACCACAAAATTATTACCCACTAGTTTTTTTTTGTAACATTAAAAAATTGGTGTGCAGAAGGCTTTCTATGTTGTCATAACAAACTCATGAAGGCAGAGAAGCTCTTTACTCACAAGCGGCAGCATGCTTCTCAATGCATTAAGATCATCAGACACAATGAATGGTGATTGTCAACCAATCAAATAAATGGCAGTTCAATTGAATATCAGTTGAAACTGAATTTCAATGCATGAAAATTATAATTATATGTACTTGCAAACGCAAGTTGTGACAGCTTCATATATTTTTGTATAAGCGCTCCAGTTAGTTTGTTGTTACACGTGCATTTGCTATAAACATCAAGTGCTGTACATGCTCTTGTTTTGGCATAAGCTCGAAAAAAAAAATTGATAGTAGAATATTGTTTTAAAATGGCCACTGTTCGACCCGCGTTCATTCGCTCTTCGGATAAGTGGAATTTTTAATAATTTGTATACAATGTTCGACCTTTATTAGGCCGTGCAGACCTTGTTTGATCGCTGTTCGGACGATTAAATTTTTACTTAGGCAAACAGGGATCATCAGCCATGTAAAGTAAAATTTTTTTGTATATGTTGTTATGAACATCTTGCGCATGCATATGTTTCTGCGCCTCAGAAAGTTTGATGATCAAATGTGATGTGATTGCATTTTTTGTTGCACGTGCATTTGTTATGAACATCGAGTGCTATTTATATTGTTTTTTTGTGTACATGTGCACATTATTTCTTTTGGCTTAAGCTCGAAAGCAAAATTGATGATAGAATATTGTTTTAAAATAGCCACTGTTCGACCCGTGTTTAGCCACTGTTCGGACGAGTTGGTTTTTTAAATAATTTGTATACCATGTTCGACTCTTATTTAGCCGTACGGCCCTTGTTTGGCCGCTGTTCGGACGATTATATTTTAACTTAGGCATGCATCCGCATGAGTGGATGAAGGTGATATGTCGCATTTTCGATGTTCTATGCATGGTTGTATGTACATTAATACAAGCAATTTTAAACCTTAAAACAACCATGTTTGTCGCTTTTTTAGAAAATAACTTCTTCACAAAGTTTGATTCAGTATAGATTTCAGTACAAATGCGAAACTTTGAACTCAATTTTCTCAAAATAAAAATTTTGCGATATATAACCTCTTGTCTTCATATGTTTCTGTGCCTCAGAAATTTTGATGATCAAATGTGACGTGATTGTATTTGTTGTTGCACGTGCATTTGTTATGGACATCGAGTGCTGCTTCTGTTGTTTTTGTGTGTACATGTTTTGCTGTTTTGGCATAAACTCGAAGACAAAATTGATGATAAAATACAAACGGCTACTGTTCGACCGCTGTTCAGCCGCTGTTCGGATGAGTGGGTTTGGTTAATAATTTTTATACTATGTTCGACTCTTATTCGGCCGTGCTGCCCTTGTTTGACCGCTGTTCGGACGATTATTTTTTTACCTGGCAAACATTTTTATTTGCATTTGAACATATCATATCGTTCATTTCGTGCAAGACTGGCACAACTCAAAATTTGAATTTTCGGAGAAGACCATTTTATATAGTTCATACCCCGAATCATAAAAGAGAATTGAAGGAATATAAATTATTAATAGGATTCATTAACCATTCTATAAGCAGTTAAATAATTTATAGCTTCGGTGTTAGATTTTGTATCGCTAATTTTTAGAAATAGCAGTTTTTCATGTTCAAATCTAAAATTCATAATTTTGAGTTGTGACAGTCTTGCACGAAATGAGCGATACATCAAAAACCAACACGAAATATTTTTGAAATAAAGGTGCCGCCCTCAAATTCCTGTACTAAAAACAAAAATTTATACGCGCAAATATGCGATTTTTTAAAATTTCACTTCAATACACATCTTAGCGCAATTTTGAAATTTCTCAATAAATCAATAGCGGCACTAGTTTAAGATTAAAAAGGCAGCAAACCCATTAAAAGCACAACCTCGGATTAAATTTTTTATGTTCAATGCGGTATAGTAGTGCATTACAATACTTATTTACCTTTTCGTTATAAATCAAAACTGACGCAGCTAACTTAACCCTTTTTGTGCCGGTACCCGAATCTATTTATATAATTTAATAATTTTTTTTGTAGCTGATCGACTGATGTACGCTTTGATCTCTTCTGACAAAAATTTGTTTTGTGATTGTTGGTTTATTCAGGGCAAGGTGTTGCGAAAACGCAACGTTAATCAATTCAGTATATCGTTTGGTATGTCAGAGTACAGAAAGGACTGATTTTGTTAATTTGTTAAAGATCGGGAAAAAATAAAAAATTCAATTAAATGAAAATTACTTCTTTAAAGATGATCTTTAAAACTTAAAAAAAATCAAAAGCTTTTATTTTACAATTTTTTTTTCTATTATGGATTGGAGTTAAAAAATGCACAAAAATATTTTGTGCTGTTTGGTTTTTGAGTTGAAACTTTAAATTCTTTTTCGTATATTTTGGTTCGTTTTTTTGGACCGTAACTCAAGTCCTAAACATCGTTTCTGCTGGATAAAGGGTATTCACAAGGTGTGCTATCATGCCATTATGTCATATTGTCCTAGGATTTTACACTAGTAAACATTTTATTGTTGCCTTTCATATAAAAAAGTACTAATATATTACAACTCTGAAAGCTATGTTTATTGAAGTGTCGAAATCAAACAGCTGTTTCTTATTTGCAATTATTTATCTTGTAAATTTTAGTTGTAAAATTTTAGGACCTGATAGAACACCTACTGAATACCCTAAATGTTTATTTTTTTTAATACACGCATTAAACATTTTTTCCAATTAGATTAGTGGTTTTAGTGTGAGGTCCACAGCATGGACAGCTTTATATTTTTGGACAAATTTTTTATTTAAAAAAAGGGACTTAATTCAGGCAAAATATGAATCATTATTACGTATATTTATGTTATGATTCTTCTTAATGGTGCTTACTTACTTTTAAAGAAAACACGGTTTGTATGATTGCGATCTATGGTAAAATATCAACGTTGTGACTAATTTCGTGAATAATTTCAAAATTCAGAACTTTCAAGATTAATTTTTTAAAGTGTACATATGCTCCTATACCATATAATTGACTAAAATCAAGTTTCAAAACTAAAAAAAAACTGAAAAAGTTTTATGTATATATGTTTTTTTTACCTTGTATATTTTATATTTATATAGAGAACCCTAAAAACGTAAGGTAAGAAAAAAAAATTTAGTAAAAATAAATCCGAATTCCTAAATTTCAAGACAATTGGAGATTGTTTAGAACTTCTAACTTAAGCCAGTAGTTGGACATTGTTCAAAAATGCGTTTTTCACAATGTTTTTGCTACTTTATCAGTTCTTTTAACAGCTTTTATTGATTTGAAACATAATACTACTTGATAGATCAGATCATTTATCAACGTTGCGTTTTCGCGAAGTATATTTTTAACAATTTCTCGTGTGCAAGGTTAATGACTTTGCACTTATGTATGGGACTAATATAACGTAGACTTTCTTCTTTTAATTATTTAAATGGTTTAAAAAACATTGTGACTATTGTGATACATTTGGCATTTTTAGCGACTTCATTTAGATTCTTTTTTATACCAATATTTTCATAAGTTGTTCTACATATAAAGAATGATCCAATAAGAGCTTCCTACTTTGTTTTCTGAATGATGGTTTGGACGCTCATAACGACCAAAAAGAAGTTGAGGAACTCTATAACATTCTCTAAGTGATAACTAATTTTGGTAGTAAGTTTCCACAATTAAAAACATTGTTCAAGAGTAAGTCTATTCATGATTTAGTCGTACTGAATACTGAACACAAACGTCATATGGACAAGCTATTTGACACATAACAGTTGTCAAAACAACCCAGTTGAAAAAGGGACCTCGTATTGGATCATCCTTTACATATAACATAAAAATAAAATGTATTTAAAATAAAGAATTCTAAATTCACGGTAAGTTTTGCGAAAACACAACGACGGCACAAAATGGGTTAATGTGCATCAAACAAAGGGAACATAATACTAACCGATTTAGTTTCAGCAATTTGAATGTTTGACTTTGGTATTTCGTGAACATTTATGGGCTCTTTTTTGGCTCCAAGCTCTTCCAGCTTTTGCTGGAAAATTAGAAATAAGTCTCCTGTTATTTATTATCTGCACTTTTTTGCTTCAGCACACAAACCTCGACATCCTCTTTTAACTTATCCATATTTGTTTTGGCCAAGCGCTCTATATTCGACTTTGTCCATTCGATCATTTCTTGTTTCAAATGGTTTGCTTGTTCGTCTTGCTTAAAAATTGGCAGATAGATATTGGTTTCATTGGCCACCATTAACACGTTAGCTACGACTGGAATAAAAATTTAAAGTGTGTCAGAAAGAGTTGAAAAAAGCTATATGGAAATGAATTTATATATGAAGTACCCAAATAGCTGTCCGTTGCTGTCGTGAAAATACGCATTTTTGAAATACCTCTGCCAAGTGCACCTTCAGTATATTGTACAGTGGATTCTTCGAATTTCCAATCATTTAAATTGTAGATCTTAATATCCTGATCCTTACATGCCACCAGCAATAAAAATTTTTCCGCTATCGAACTCTGCAAAGAGTTAAAAAAATAACCACATCTCTATTAAGGGGGATCTAGTTTACGAAATTTGGGAATTTCAACGGGGCCACTCCCAAGAATGTGAGATAAGTAAAAAAAATATACAAACTCCTAAATTTTAGGACAATCGGGGATCGCTTAGAACATCGCCAAAAATTAGTTTTTCAATTTACAATTATAATTCAATTACAATTTTTTTTCGTTATGTTTTGCATTCTTTCTTGCATTTGAGAAGGAGTGTTGGAAGCAGTTTGAAAAAAGTGATTATCAGACGCGTATAGAGGTTGCTAAGAAGCAGTTATGACAGAGCTTCTGATGGGTTATCAATTGGGACAGACAATTTTGCTACTGGGACATCATTTGGCGCTTTTTTCGAATACTTAACGTTTGAATTATCACTTGAAACTTGAGAGACATATTCTTTGGTGTGTTCATGTAAAAATTATAAAAAACTGAGCATTACTGCAAATGCATTATTGTGAAAATATATTCATTTAGAATTGCTCAAGAAATTTTGCTGTGTGGAAAAGCAAGTGGCAAGATCAAAAGAGATTTGAAAACCGTGTGGAAAAGGCTAGTACTAGTACACTATGTAACTATTATTAACAGTCTTTAAAGCCATAATTATATCATGCTTTCAAAATGATATATTTTGTAGCTTTTAACGAAAGAATTACCCTGAAATATAAAGTCTTAGTTGCCTAAAACAGTGATGGCTAAACGCACACAACTTAAACTGCTTGCATGCGTGTAACTTTTAAACTGTTTCACTGAAAGAAATCAAACATTAAAGCATTTTAAAAGCTTTCTGAAAGCTTTATTTAGAAAAAAAGAATAAATCGACGTGAATTGAAACATTATGAAATCATATGAGAATAGATGATTTGTTTATTATAAATTATTTTTGGTTCTTTCAGCAGTTTTTAGAAAGTCTATTGTAGACAAAATTTACTTATAAAAAAATAAACATAAAATAAAACAATTTTAAGCTTGCCAAGTACGAAAACAATGATACAAGTTGGCAATGATGAAACTTGCCAACTACGAAAACAAAGCGCTAAGTTTGTAAATCATAAAATGTAAGCAGATACTTCTATCAAACCTACGCATCGCTACCGCATATTATTCTTTTGGGCATACGACAAGGCGAAATTCTTCTATATTAGCCTAATTTGAGAGCACGCCACGACGTTTTATACGCTAGTCTTGAGGACGTATACGCTCACCTTCCGGTCCATGGCGTGAAAATAGTCCTCGGCGATTTTAATGCAAAAGTCGGAAGGGAAGGCATCTTTGGCCCCACTGTCGGTCAGTTCAGTCTTCATGAGACCTTCACGAATAACGGTCTAAGACTGATCGACTTTCCCGCGGCACGAAACATGATAGTTAGTAGCACCAGATTTAACCTTGACCTGGACTCGTGGAGTACGTACATACCCCTCGTTCTTTCTCGTTTTGATTTGTTTGGAATTTTTTTCTAGTTTTCCGGATTTTTTATGAACGCTGATCTTTATTTTTTTTCACCTTGGACTATTCTACAGCTTAGAGTGGTATCTAAAGATGATCTTTGAACTTTTTTGAGACAAAATAATCAATATTTTCATTTTTACAAAGATTTTAATCACTGGGGTTCGTATGTACCCCACGAGTCCAGGTATGTTACTCATTATGAGTATGCCAGGTAAAGGTTAAACATCTCGACATCCACAAGGTCACCTGGCTGTCCCCGGATCAAAAAACACGAAACCAAATTGATCACGTTGTAATCGATGGAAGGTAGGCCTCTAGTGTTCCAGGTGTGCATACTTGTCGGGGGGTCAACATTTACTCCGACCACTATCTTTTTGCAGCCATGATCCGCATGCGATTATGCAATGCGAAGACCATACGCACAGGAATGCAACAAAAGCTAGATGTCGCTAAGGTGCAATTACAGCGGACTGAACCCGACGACGCCGGCGGACTTTTGGCGCACATATCCCACTCCGTGCGCGCTGCCGCTGAGGATGTCCTTTGTTTCCGGCGCCCGCAACCTCGAATCCAATGGTAAGATCAGGAGTGTGTCCCATCGTGAAAACGCAAGTAAAAAACGTCGCATACAGAAAAATGCTGCAGTCAGCTGTAACGCGAGCCGTGCGAGAAAATTACCGCGAAAAGAGGAAGTGAGAGAGGTGCCTTTTGGGCGTGAGGAACTAAAAGTGTACCAGTGCAAGAAGGATGCACGAAAATTTTATCAACAGGTTAAGCGTCTAACTCAAGGTTTCAAGCCCGGAGCATTCACTTATAGAGATGAAAATGGAGATCTGGTTACGGATACGCAGTGTGTGCTGAGATTGTGGATTCCAGCAATTCCACCCTTGAAATTGCAATTAGAGAAACCAATAAGACAGAGAGTGCTGGCGGCCTGCCAGCTGAATTGTTTAAAACCGGCGGCGATGAATTGATAAGGCGCATGCATCAGCTCATCACCAAAATTTGGCTAGAGGAAAGCATGCCCGATGATTGGAATCTCTGTGTACTTTGCCATTAACTTAAGAAAGGAGACCCAACAATCTGCGCCAACTATCGAGGTATCAGTCTTATATCCATCGCATATAAGGTCCTCTCAAGCGTGCTGTGCGAAAGATTAAAGCCGGTTACAA
The DNA here is from genome assembly GCA_963920525.1 of Dichetophora obliterata. Lineage (NCBI taxonomy): Eukaryota > Metazoa > Arthropoda > Insecta > Diptera > Sciomyzidae > Dichetophora > Dichetophora obliterata. The sequence goes on along the minus strand of OY986437.1, from coordinate 242,064,641 downwards.
AAACATTGATTGGACCTTTTCAGTGTAGCTTTTGACCTGGAAAGTCCACAATAGACCAGATTTTCACACTACGACAAATCCTGGAAAAAAACCCAAGCAAACCAAATTGACACTCATCACCGCTTTGTTGATTATAAAGCTGCGTTCGATATCCAGAGAAGGGATTGCTTAAACGCAACAATTTCTGAGTTCAGTACACCTGCAAAGTTGGTAAGACTTTGCAGTATGACGTTGCATGCAGCAGGTAGGAAATGACATCTCTGAAACCTTTAATACCGAAAGATCTTTCAGACAATGCGATCCGTTATCTTGCGATCTCATGGATCTCAACATCGTCAAGGAGGGGATCGTACGAAAGGCCGGTGTGCATCGTAATGGCACCATTTTCTGCAAAAGTGTCCAGCTCCTTGCGTACGCTAATGATATTGGTATTGTCGGCAGAGCCAAGAGAGACGTTATCGCTGCTTCCACCACTATCGAAAAGGAATCAGCCAAAGTGGGTTTGACGACAAAAGAGGGGAAAATAAAGTATATGCTGTCTACGAGCATGGGAGCGCAGCGTCGAGACTCCCACGTTTCATCCGGCAGCTGTAACTTCGAAGTAGTCAAGGAGTTTATATACCTTGGCACCGCCATAAATAACAACAATGATGTCAGCCTGGCGATAAAGCGAAGAACAACAATTGCTAATAGGTGCTACTACGGGCTCAATAAGCAACTAAGTTCCAGACCTCTCTCTCGATCGACAAAATTAGCACTTTACAAGACGCTCGTTCTACCTGTGCTTCTTTATGGCGCTGAAGCATGGGTAGTTTCGCAAACTGTCGCAGCTGCTCGCAAAATTCGATCCTGTTCGAGTCGGCCATGACTATCGCATCCGAATACACCTCGAGCTGTATGAGCTCTACGAAGACATTGGCGTAGTTCAGTGTATAATTGTGCAACGACTACGCTGGCTGGGTCATGTCCATCGTAGATGATGAAGCTTCAGCGAAAAAGGTGCTCGAGGCGAGGGTCGTTGGTCGACGACGAAGAGGGAGACCATGCCTCCGATGAATGGACCAGACCGAGGAAGCCCTAAGCGTACTTGGTGTATCCGATTGCAGAGGGCGCGCGCAAAGCAGAGGCGCCTGGCGAGAGCTGATGAGGTCGGCTAAAACGGGTTGTTATAGCCACCTAAGTAAGCAAGTATAAGACACTACGTAATAATATTTAAATCAAGCAAACACAGCGACGTGACCATGCCTGCTTCGAGTCTGCCTGCAGACTGAAAGCTTTTTAGCGATGCCAGAATTTATATACATATACATGGCTGAAAAAGCTCTTAGCTCGAAAGCTAGTTTTGAGCATCAGTGGTCTAAGTTCAAGTTTTGCTCCAGCTTCTTGTATCAAGCAATTTATTCTGGATCCAAGAACTCGTACCAAAAGTGAATGTTAGAAGTAAACACTAATTTTCAGAATTTTTTTCTTATTAATAGTTTAAAATGCTTGAGTGAAGTAAATAAGAATTGATTTGGCATATTCTTAAATCACTCAAACTAACTTCTCATTTTACATATACATACTTTTTTTGATATACACACTTACCCGTATCGGTAAAAACTGCTGCACATTGTAAAAAGATAGCTTCTGATAAGGTATAAATTGCCCTTTATCGTACATATAGAATACAGAATCAGCTTCCAAGTTATGATCCGCTCCCTGAACGTTCTCCACATTAGCTGTAGTGATGCTTTCCGAACTAATTGAATTGCCGATAATGAGAAAATGTTGCCGCCTTGCACCGCCATCATCAAGTGGAACATGAAAGTATTTAACATTAACTGCACCATTCGTGCGAATTCTTTGAAATAATTTGAACTTTTTGCTCTGACGATCATATTTATAAATCTCAGAATCGGTTTGAGTGCGTCCATGTTGATCAGCATAGTTGGCTATGGCAACATAAATCTCATAATCTATGGTGAAAGTTTCGAGATGACGTGCATTACTGCAGGGTATATGACCAAGAATATTGAATGATGCGCCAGACAATTTTAAGTAGGGACACTGAATGTTCGCTGTGGTCGAGGTGTACCTAAAGGCTTGCAACATGTAAAGATTGTTGCCGGATTTTCGCAAGAATATTTCAGCAAGATTTGGCGTGGCAAAGTATTGTATAGCTCTAATGCGATTGCCTTTGATCTGGTACACTGGCGAGCCCTCTCTGGCATTATCTACAGGACTTGTTATATTGTATGCTAGGGCAACGTAGCCCTTATCGCCTAAACTGCAACAATCCATTGAGATGGCCAGCGGTGTGACTATCTCGTTGATCATGTTGTAGCTACCATTCTAGTGAATATAAGAAGTAGTATTAAATCATTTCCGAATTTCAAAAACTGTTTTACTTACATTAAAGCTAAAGACGGCAAAATTTCGTACATGGTTCTTGTTGATGTGCAAAACGGCAGCATATTTCACTTCGTTTAGATTCATTAGACAAATGTCGAGCGGAAATACAACGGGCACGGAGTTGATTTTCTGAAAACCATTGAAGGAGTAAGAGGCTGAAAATATGGGAAAGAGATTATTAAGTACATTTCTATATGATTGGGCGACATTGCTTCCAACATAAACTGTTCGTTGGGTGAAAATATACCCGGTTAGTTCAAAAACTAGCATTGCTTAGAAACGGTTGGTATCTAAGGTTATCTAATTTTAAAACTTCAAAAATCATGACTTTCTTCGTTCTATTCGTATCTTAGAATTTCTAAAAAGAAATACCAATACTTACAGCAAAAACCATCATCGACGTTTTCAATACATGTCACTGTTTTTAAGTTACAAAGTTGCAGATTAGTTGTTGAACTCGTTTACTGAAATCATGGCACTGATATCACTAACCATTCCTTAATTAATTTTTGTACTTTAAGGGAGTATTCGAACCACTCGAAATAATTTAATTGGACAAAATTGTTGCTTAATTTTTTGGGCCACGCATTTTGCAAGCACCTTTGCTAAAAGTGTCAAATCAAAATTTTACTTGGGCCAAGGCATAAACGAGAAGACATTTGACCTTGAAAATACTCATATCTGAGCTCACCCAAATAAATCCTTTGGTGGGTATGTTCCAAGTGCTAATGACTACCGGCAACTATTGAGACTTTTACAGTTATTTTATGGTATCGCACATTGTTATTGTTATTTATTTATTAACATTTTAAATGATATTGATGTAACTAACAATATTGAGATAATATTGAATATAAGAGCCTGTTTTATCTTAACCCAATAAGGACGGCATAATCGTCCTTATACTGCCCCAACAACACTCAGTTCGTACGCCTAAACATTTTTTAATATTAACACTTTCAACTTTTATTTATATTAAGAAATCAGTGTTTTTGATACAAAAAAGTTTGTTGTATTCTTAAAGCTTGAAATCTCATTTCTAAAGCCGCGTTCATAGTTATTTGCAGAAGGATGGGTTTTTCTGAAAAATGCTTTGTGTATAAACATATTAAAAAAGCCCAGTGTTTATAGTGCAAGCTGATTCCGAGCATAAAGCTACTTTTTAAATGGTTTTCAGCGCTTGTATTTGCATCTCGCTTGCGCACACAAGCAGAAGGCGCGCACTATAAACATGAATAAGCTCAAAAAGCTACTTTGTGAAGCGTTTTATAAGCATTCACAATGATAAAAAAAGGCTCGAAAAAGCTGCTTTATGAATCAGCTTTAGCCAAAGCTTCCACTATGAAAAGTGTTTATATTAAAAAATATGCAGGCGTACGAACTGAGTGTTGTTGGGGTAGTATGGCATCACTAAGTCGGATGTCACAAAACTAACGGTATCACTTAAAAAATAGGTTAAAATAAAAATTAGGTTAAAATTAGTCCATGTGTGAAAAAATTGCTCCGTCTTTAACCCATTTTCTACCGCTGGTCGTTTATCCGACCAGTGAAAAGACCCATCATACTTACGCTCATATCTCCACTTCTAAACATGGAATTTGATCACTTTTTTAAAAAAATAAAGACTGAATTTTATACTGTCTTAAAGGTCTATTAAAAAATTGTTCAAGATTTTTAAACTAAGTCGTTCGGGGCTGGAAAGAAAAATCATGATTTTTGAACCTTTATTGGATGTATGAGAACATTTTTTAGAAAACGTATAATGCAAATGTTATGACAAAATACTAAAAAAATCCAAATTTTTCTATACAATAATTGAAGGTTATTGGACGAATTTTTTTTTACCATATTTAATCACCTTTTACGCTGCTGGTTGGAAAAACGACCACCACATTTCCACTCCTAATGGAAAAAATTTCAACTCAATAAGCAATCTGAGCATTTGTAACTTATTTTTTTGATAGAGATATCAAGATTTTTTTGGAGATTGATGATACTTAGAAGTTTAACACTTTTTCTCAAAAAAATAAGGAGCCCGGTAGAAAATGGGGTAATGAGTTAATATGTAACTAGTAAGGAATTATCTTCGACTGGACTGACGTTGAAATAACCCCACAGCCGTATTTTAGTTTATTCGATTTAGTTTAATATAAAGTTTAAACATTATTTTTTTTAATTTATAAAGGTTTTGTGATGACGTCAGTTAAAAAGGTGTGTGATGAGGTTAGAAAGGTGATGACGTCACTTTGTATGGGATGTGGGCAGAATTTGCAGTTTTTTAACAAAATTCCAAACATCGAGTGCATGGCAAGATTTAATCTAATTTGCAAAATTTAAAGCCATTGTGCTAGTTTGCTAGTTGAATTTATGGAGATTTTACTGATTTCATAAAACCATTTTGTATGGGAGATAGACGTGGTTTTCATACTCAAAGTGCATATTAAGGGAAGAAGCTTATTTGCAAAATGTGAAGGCATTAGACTATTTTTTGCGGAATTTAATGAGATTTTACCGATTTGGTAAAGTCACTTTGTATGGGAGGTAAGCGTGGTTTTCATCCGATTTGGCTCATTTTCAAACTTGATCTGTATTTTTGAATAAAAAGTTTATATATTGCAATTGCTGCTGTTATCGTGATCACAGACGGACAGAGGGATATGACTAAATCGACTCAGGAGCTGATGCTGATCAGGAATATACTTACGAAAATTTATTATATACATATATACTAGGGTGGCCCTTAACAGTATGAGAAATTTATTTTTTATAAAGTGAATATGTGCGGTGCCTTTGTTTGTTTCTTATCATGTCAAAAGTATATTCTAAAAATTTTAAGAACAAATTTTAATATATAAACATGCCGCTTGTGACCTTAAGTTGAAAATCTGATTTATATGGGAAAAAGTGCTATTTTTTTTAAAAAATTCCAACAGTTTTTCTTTAAGTGCATGTTTTTAATAAAAATGGTACACGTTTCGTTTTTGATTTAATTTTTCTTAAAAATGTGCTCTCAAACATGGACATTAGACAAAAACTACTAGAGTTGTAATTTTTTACTTTTCGAAAAAATCTAATTTTTTTTCCTTGTTGTATTAAAAAAATCGCAAAAATCCAAATTTAAAAAAATTTTATTGAAATGTTGTGGAAATATTTTCTTAAACTATATTCAAAACAGATACAAAAAATTGTGGTATTACGTTAAATAACCTGATCGTTATGAAATTTTTTTAGTGGAAATTTTTAGTTTGGGTATTTTTACGAAAAAAAATTCCAAAAAATTTTAAAATGCAATTTTTGAAAAAATCACCGAGAAATGGATTAAAGATAGTTGTGAGCTATTTTGTGCAAAAAATTAAAAAAACCAAAATTAGGATAACAAAGGTATAGATATTGAAACTTGACTTTTTTTTCCAAAAATTTTCAAAGTGCCTGCTTCTGGACTTCCAACACAAGAAAATTTGTAAAACATCGGAAAAACTATGTTTCTTACTTAAAATGACTTCAATAATCTTAAAAATATATAAATGATTTTTTTTTTAGAAAAAATTTTGGATTCCAGGGATGCCAACATATCATACCCTGGTTTTAGGGTAAAAAAATGCAAAAAACCCCAAAAACCAAAAAATTTATTTTTTCACCATAAAAATGTTGGTCGCCTGAATAAAATTTTACCCGATAGGTGGTATTTGTACATTCTCTTAGTAGTCTTATTGACACTCACGTATGTTTCACAATCACACGATAATCTCTGAACCGATTTATGACCACCACTTAAAATCAAGAAGATCACCTTATTGAGCTATTTTATTAGGTTTTCTTTTTAAAAGTACCAAATAAGAAGAATTTTCCGTAGAGAAATAATCTTAATTCTATAGAGAAAATCTCTTAAATTTAATCACATATTGCTGAATAAGATTCGTTATTGAATGAATGAAATGATGTGCAAATTTTCTTAACACTCATTACATCTCACTCACTTATCTCACTTAAAACTAAGAAGAAAGTCTTATCCTTATTTTTATGTATACATTCTTTACTATATCTTTGGCTTTCAGAGATAAAAAGCACTTGTTTTTAACGAAACTGAGATTTTCGAAACTCAAGCCGTATTTTGGTCATGGGGCTTGAACGGCTTAGTTTCGGCTTTGTTAAAAATGTACGGTTTGAACTCAAAGGACTTGCTCAATATAATGGAAATTGAGAACGTCATCAGTTCTTTGATATTCTCTTCGTGACAAAGTCAAGTTTAAAACTTGCTTGAAAGAATGGAGAAAAATAGGGTAAATTAATGGAAAAATTCAATAGATATGTAACGAAAAAAACTTGGTGTCCAACAAAAGCAGCAACAATAAAACCATTCGCAGAAAGTGCCACTACTTTGTATCGCTTTCTTTGTTCATTTCTATGATAGCTTCTATCATACTTTATTTTTTCTAAGTTTTCAAATTATAGTTTTACATATACCTAATAAATTGTAATAAAACTTAAACATTTTTTTTTCTTATTTTTATAGGCAATTAAAAGAAAGTATATTTTCAGGTAAAAGATTAATACGATTCCATTTTGCTTTAAAAAGCTTCACTTATTAAATTTAAAAAACAAAACTTATTAAATCAATAAGATTTTCCAATTAAGTATCAAGAAGATAGCTTTTAAAATTAATAAAAAAATCACATATTTTTAATAAGACTTTCTTATAGCTTTCAAAGATTTCTTATAAAAAACAATAAGATTCTTCTTAAAACTATGTGATTTGACTTATAAAAAATTATAGAGTTTTAAGATGATTTTCTCTACAATTTTAATAAGAGAGTCTGTTTGGATGAAAACTATAAAGAAATCTTATTGATTTTGTTCTATTTTATTAGGTTGTTTTGGCTCTGTGTAGGCGTTACTAAAAATGGGTGTGGTTTCACTATGTTTACGCCCTCCTTTTTCAGAGTATAAGTGTGAATTGAAGCAAAGTGCAAAGGTATAAACTAAATTAAGCTGAAATTTCGGCAGTCGTTTTATTTCAAGTACAAGATGATTTAGGAAGAAAAAAAATTTGCCACACCCCCTTTTTACTGCAGAAAAATTAATAAAAATGCTTTATTTCTGACGGTTTGGGTCGTATAAGACTTAAATTTGGTAATTTAGTTTGTATGGTTATTTTCGGCAACTTTGCTAAAATTTGGCGTGGTCGCACTATTTTACACCCATTTTTAAGGGGCTAAACTTGGAGTGAAGCAAAGTGTGCCAGGTGTAAACTAAATTGAGCTGAAAGTTTGGCAGTCAATTTGTTTTGGCAGTACGAGATGGTTTAAGATAAAAAATGTTGCAACACCCCCTTTTACCTTTAAATGCCATACTTAAACGGTTTCTGTCGTGTTAGACTAAAATTTGGTAATTTATATCATACGGTTACTTTCGGCAACAATACTAAAAATGATGAATATCTGAAAAATATCCCTTTTCCCGATTTTCTCGCGATTTTGGTGTTGGAAATGAAAAGTGTTGGCTTTAAAAAATCCTACAGAAAATATCTAAAACATGTATTATAATCAGAGCTGTGTTGTAATGATTCCTTTTTAATTTAATTCCACCTCGATTCTAATTCCTTGGAATTAGGAATTGGTAATTGTACATCTGAATTCCTCAGGAATGTAATTGGAAAAAATCGTCTCATTCCATCACAGGGATTGTAATTGGTAATTGAACTCAATTCCTCGGAATGGAATTAAAAAAATTGTCAATTCCATTACAGAATTGTAATAGGTAATTGACGATTTCAATTCCTCAGGAATGGAATTGAAAAAGAATTGTAAATTCCATTACGGGAATAGTAATTGGTAATTGAATGACCCAATTCCTTAGAAATAGAATTGGAGAACATCGCTTTGTTAGTAGATTAATGAATTTTTGTACAGAGGTGTGGAAGTTGTGTACCAAGCACCTTGCAAAAAGTCGGCGGGATTGAACCAGGTTGCAGCTATATATTTTGTTCTAACTCAAAATGTGGTATTAAATTAAAAAAAATTGGTATTTTCAATAATGCATTTATTTGTAAATATTTCATTAACCGACTCACAGTGGGAGTCAAATAAAGTTTTCTTATACATAATGAAGTAGTTTTAAGTTAATGAAAAAGTAATTGAAATTTTAACTAAAAATTACGATTCCTGTAATAGAATTATTGATGTTTTTTCCAATTTCATTCCTGAGGAATTGAGGTGTTCAATTGCCAATTGCAATTCCTGTAATGGAATTGACCTTTTTTTAATTCCATTCCAAGGAATTGAGGTGTTCAATTACCAATTACAATTCCTGTAATGGAATTGAAGATTTTTTTTAATTACATTCCTGAGGAACTGAGGTGTTCAATCACCAATTGCAATTCCTGTAATGGAATTGACCTTTTTTTAATTCCATTCCAAGGAATTGAGGTGTTCAATTACCAATTGCAATTCCTGTAATGGAATTGAACATTTTTTCAGTTACATTCCTGAAGAATTGAGAGGACCAATTACCAATTCTTAATTCCAAGGATTTGGAATTGAATTGTAATGAGTACTTTTTGACCGAGCTCTGATTATAACTATATATAAGTTTTTAACACGTTTTTATTAGCTTCACTTCATGTCTGTCCCGTACAAATCTTGGAATCCATTTTTAACCAACTTCCCGATGAGCTAGAGTTTTGAAACTTAAAATTTAGCTCAGAACTGTATGACAACACAATAATCACTTATTTTCTTGTCTGTACGTTTATTAGTTTGGCTAAAATGCGAAATTATTTGATAAATACATACATACATATATATCAAAAATCAAACAAAAATACCGAAAAGCTCATTGACATTTTCAAATTTCAAAAATTCACAGCTGAAGTGAATTTATTATCTCATTTAGAAAAAGTTTTGGTGTGAGTTCTGTAGCTCATAGCGTAAAGCGATTGATTTATAACCACAAAGTAGTGAGTTCGAGCCTCAACAATATGGACGGATTTTTTGTTTTTTTTATGAATCAAATTCCAATTTTGAAAAATTCACCACTGAAGGTGAAAAAAAATTGTAGAAAAGTAGTTTAAATAAAATTTTTTATTTATTATAATGATTTTATATGATTTCAATACTAATTCTAAATGGTTGATAGTTTAAATCAGTGTCGGGCAGCTTTGCATACCTATACTTCCTCATCTTGAGTATCTATTAATGAGCGTTTTAAAGCTCACACTGAAAACAAAGTAGTGCTAAAGCGCTTTTTGCAGATATGATCTTACTAGGCATTATGGGATATATTTTGCTCGTATCTGTGTTGCGAAATTAAATAAATACGTAGTGGACGAAATGTCAAAAGGAAACAGGCCGACAGACGGATAATGTGAAATACAGTGCTTATGTTGCTTATTGTGATTTGTCAAGGCCAAACTGACAGCGTAAGATGCTTTCATTATACGTACTTGGAACTGATCACTATATGATATGATATCTCTCCATCGCATGCCCCATAATTACCCTATATTGGCCATGCAAATTATCGTAATGCATATTTTTTTAATTTTACCTCTTTGCTGCCGCGCCATGCCATTATTTTTTAAAAATAAAAAATTTTTCATACATATTTCTAAAAACTTTGCATACATAAAATTTTATATAAGTTATAAGTCATATAAGTTATATGAAAGGGCCATTTTTTTGCGTCATATCTTTGGCTAAGGTCATGCTACTAGTTCTACATTTTGTGTGTTCATAATGATATATACGTGGAACACAACTATATCAATAACTCAGTTCTGTCTTAAATCGACTTAAGCTATTATTGCTTATCGACACAGATATTATATAATATATTCAAGGAACACGCAAGCGCAGTTTTTATCTGCTTGACATTCGCTTGAACACTGAAGCTTTGATCGTTCTGTAGGTGAGATAAATACATATTTTACTGCACAAACACAATCTCAAGTATGCAAAGCTGCCCGACACTGGTTTAAATCATTCTTAATTTTTAATACAAATTCTAGTTGTTTGATAGTTTAAAATCGTTTATTGAGCTTTTAGGTCATAGAAAAAACTTCAATTTTTTATTTATTTTATAAGAAAGTAGTTTGATTTATTGCAATTTAGAATATATTTCTTTGTGAGTTCTGTAGCTCAGAGCACAGGGCGATTACTTTATAATCGTGAGGTTGTGAATTCGAGCTTCAACAATGTCAATGAATTTTCCTTGGTTTTTTTGTTTTGTTTCATTTCTAATATTCATAGAATTATTTCGGTTTCTCGAACAAATTCTTTTGTCACCTTCAATGATAAGTTTTTGAAAATTCGAACTTTTAAAGTTTTTATTATTTAAGTAAAATTTTTTTTTCAATATAACACGTTTTTAAAACAAACTAAAAAGTATAAAATCATTTCTCCTAAAAACGTAAGGCGCATGCTATAGAGAATATTAACCCTGCATCACTAAGCATAGCAAACTTGAATCTACCATCCATGCAAGGACTTCTATCCTGCCAGTCAAGGGACCTGTGTTAAGAAATCATTTGTTTACTAACGTACTACGATTGTTAATAACACTCCTTACTATCCTCTATAGCAGCGTTTCTTAACCTTTTTCCACTCCGCGGACCCCTAGAAAATCACGCACAAGTTCAAGGACCCCCTTAATAAAAACACAGGAATAAATTTTGGACAAATTATTTTAGTACTGAAAAAAAATTACATTTTTATAAAAATTAAAAATTCTGTATTAATGTGAAAGTTGGTGCTGCTTTTTTGAAACTAAATTAGTAATATTTGGGTTGATGTTTTTACTTAGTTGTAAACTCAAATCTGATTCCAATTGTAATCTGTTTCTGTATTTGTTTTTGGTGTAGACAAGAGCAGAGAATGCCTTTTCACAGAGGTATGTGGACGAGAAAAGCAGTAAATATTTTAGTGCTTCTTCTGATATTTCTTTATAAACATTTTTTAAATTTACCCAAAAACTTGATAAAGACGATTCTTTCAAATAACTTATTAAAGCTGAATCACATGATGTTTCCATTAATTGATTTTCCTGTACCGTTGTCGAGCCGATTATATCTAAAACAGTGTCGGGCAGCTTTGCACACTTGAGATTGTGTTTGTGCAGTAAAATATGTATTTATCTCACCTACAGAACGATCAAAGCTTCAGTGTTCAAGCGAATGTCAAGCAGATAAGATCTGCGCTTGAGTGTTCCTTGAATATATTATATTATATCTGTGTCGATAAGCAAAAATAGCTTAAGTCGGTTTAAGACAGAATTGAGTTATTGATATAGTTGTCTTTCACGTATATATCATTATGAACACACAAAATCTAGAACTTCTAGCATGACCATAGCCAAAGATATGACGCAAAAACAAAAGAACCTTTCATATAACTTATATGGCGATTGAAAACTTTGAAGCAAGATTTCTGGAAACTTTGAAATATGACTTAAGCTGTTATTGCGCATCGGCACAGATATAACGTAAGATTACACTGTATAAAATTGTATGTATGCAAAATTTTTTAAGTATTTATGAAAAAATTTTTTATTTTTAGAAAATAACGGCATGGCTCGGCAACAAAGAGGTAAAATTGAAAAATTATTCATTACAGGGCATTACGATAATTTGCATGGCCAATATAAGGTAATTGTGGGGCATGCTTTGGAAAAATTAATAAATTATTTAAAAGCGGCATGTGCACATATCATCATATAGTGATCAGTTCCAAATACGTATAATAAAAGCATCTTACGCTGTCAGTTTAGCCTTGGCAAAACACAATAAGCAACATAAGCACAATAAAAAACATATTTGTTTTTTACTATTAGTAGGCCTTTTTACATTTCCGTCTGCTTATCTGTATTTCACATTATCCGTCTGTCGGTCAGTTTCCTTTTGACATTCCGTCCACTACTTATTAATTTAATTTCGCAATATAAATCCGAGCAAAAAAATATTCCATAATGCCTAGTAAGATTTCTACAAAAAGCGCTTTAGCACTATTTTGTTTTCAGTGTGAGCTTTAAAGCGCTCATTAATACATGCTCAAGATGAGAAAGTATAGGTGTGCAAAGCTGCCCGAAACTGATCTAAAACATTGAAAGGGTCTGCTATCCAGGTTTTATTTCCGTGGGGTTCTGGAAAATAATCCCGAAAAGAAGACATCAAACCGCGGAGGTGTTTAATCATTTTCTCTTCTACTTGTGTTGGCAACATTTCTCCACCAGAGGATTCCAAAAACGCTACCAGTGTAGGAAAATGATTATAGTTTTTTTTAATTGTACGATTAGTCCAAAGGTCAAGTTTTTTTATTTCTAGTTTCTATTTTATCTTCAACTTGGAAGATTTTGTTATCTCTTTCTTGTAGATTTAAGTTCAGCTCGTTCAGGGCACTTAAGATATCAGCCAAATATGCCACCATTCAAAGTTATTGAAATGATTAGCATGTTTATTGGCGCTGCCAATAGAATTATTAAAAAAAAACATTCTGATCTCATCTCTCAGCTCAAAAACACGCGACACGACTTTGCCATGAGACAACCAACGCACCTCAGCATGCAATAACAACTGCATGTGAATGCTGCCCATTTCTTCACATATCATACCGAAAATACGGGAATTTAGAAGCCTGATTACAGCGCAGTCTTTAGTCAAGTGTCGTGGGTTTATTGTATGCAAATTTCTGTTATGATCATTAATTAAAAAAAATAAATATTAATTAAAATGTCCATAGATTAGACGACGGACCTCCATATATATACGGACCCCAGGTTAAGAAACGCTGCTCTATAGCATGCGCCCCATAGAATGTCTTCTGGAAGCAGTGTCCATAAGAATGCATGTCACATCTGTATCAAAAATTTTGCTGGGTATATCCGTAAGATCGTTGGTGCGCCTGTTTGTGATCTCATAACTTCTGAACAACATTACTGATTTAGGTCATATTTGCACAACTTTCGCTGAGACCCTATTCGAGAGGTGGTAACTGTTGTCAAGTTAATTAATATTTACACAACATGACATATAAAACTCAACCCATATTTATGAAAGACAGGAAGGAGCAAAACACAGTCTGCCATTCTATATAGTTTTAATATATTTTTTTTGTATTCTTTAGTTATATATAGATATTTTAATGAAAATTTAAAAAGATATTTAAACTCAAATTTAATTTGTTTCAGCAAAATGGAACATTCCTTACAACAGGATCTCTATGTTGATTGTATTATAAAACAACTCGAAGAGGTGGACATGTTATCATCGATCTATTGTTCTCCTGGCGAAATGCATATCTTTGATCCCGGTGTAATAAGTGATTTCAACGAATTCGTTGATGCACCAGCCGCCAATCCAGTCACTGTCCTTAAAGCACACCTCGACTATACAGTAACCATTTCTACTTTACATGACGGACGCAAAGAAAAGCTAGAGATACGCATCGAGCTACCCCATTTATATCCAGCCTTAGAGAATGCGATCGTCTCCATACACAGCGTTCTACTGAATAAGGAAAAAGAGAACTTCTTTAAGAAGGAAATTGAGCAATTTATAGCCAGCATGGAACGCAACGAAACCTACATCTTTCAACTGATCACCTGGATACAGGAACAGATCGATGAACTATTACAGCGTGATACGAAAGAACTTGAAAATCTGGTCAGACCGAAGACTGCAACGACGGCAACTACTGAAGAACTACTTGATTTCGAACGCCTGTGGATCTATTCCCATCACCTCAAATCGAAAACGAAACGTCAGGAAATCGTCAAACTAAGTAGTGATTTAGATTTGTCAGGTTTCAGTCGTCCCGGAAAACCGGGAGTCATATGCGTAGAAGGTTTACTTGTAAATACACAAGAGTTTTGGAAGATCATAAAATCGATGCACTGGCAGAAGATTGTTATATGCAAAAGTGAAGTGAAGCGGAAGCCGCTTTCAGAGTTTGAGCGTTTGCGACGTTTTGATGGCTTTAAGGAGCAGCTCTTCTGCGCAGACATGGAGCATGAAGAAGGCGTCATGAATATGGGTCTCTTTATAAAGTTTTTGGAGCTGCATAACTCTGGATACATGAAAAAGGAACTTTTCGGCTTAGATTGACAGCGATGAGCAGCTATGGTGGCTGTATTTTGTTAAAATTTTTGTATTCTAAAATTAAAACAGTTTTCAACAAATAAAGTTTGCATTTTTTAACGTCAAAAATAGTATATGAAGCAATTGCCAAAAATTTTTAATATAAATCATTATGAATTAGGACTTAAAATATTGGGAACTATCTGTACTATTGTATAAGAGGGTACTCATGTAAGTTCGGAACCGCAAAGCTTGAGAACGGCAGGCTCTATTTCTATAATTATTTTTCTATTGGATAGTTATGGCACCCAGTTGGGACATAGGTAGACTTGCCAAACGCTAGGATTTAGACTTTTCCACCCTGTGCGGACTTTGCCCGGACTTGCGAAGTTGTCTAGACTTGGGCCCAACAAATTAAGAAATAATTATAACTAGCTGACATCAGGCGCGTTGCTGCCACGCCCCTTGTCCAACGTCCATTCCAAGGCTGTGCGAGCTATAACTCTAAAGCAATTTGATATCGCATATTTGGGTTGTATGGTAGGTGCCTCGCCGCCTTGTCCAACGCCCATTAAATACTATCAGTGAATACTATAAATCGCATGTGCAATTTGAGGTCGAATACCTAGGCTATGCGACCTATAACTGCAAAGCCATTCGATATTGCGAATTTGGGTTGTATAGGAGGTGTCACGCCCCCTTGTTCAACGCTCATAAAATGTTCTTATAGCGCATTTCTTCACCGAGTATTAGCGCTAAAAAAAGCTAGGCTTTTTGAAATTTTTTACGCCACATTTGAACGTTTACGGCCCTGCGGCCAATGTGCGCCCGCTATTCCGACGCCAATAGACCAGATTATACCAGTTCATGATGTACAAACTCAATAGCATGAACTAGTCTAATCCACGGATTAGCGCTAATACTCGGTGAAGAAATCGGCCGTTACTGAAACGACACATGTGAATTGTGGTCGAATACTGAATTCCGAGGCTGTGCGATCTATAATTCCAAAGCTATTTGATATCGCAAATTTGGATTTATGAAAGGTACCAAGGCCCCTTGTCCAATTGACACCAAACTTCACAAGAACCCGAATAAAAAGATAAGCGGGCGAATAGCGGACGAACATTGGCCGCAGGGCCGTAAAACATTCAAATATGGCCTAAAAATATTACAAAAAGCCTAGCGGCCGTAAGTTTGGACGAACAACGGCCGTATAAGGCCTAAATAAAGTTGCACAGCCGCTGTACGCCCGTTGTATTCCAAGTAAAAGTATACGCGCGAGAGTCGATTTTTTACGAAGGAATATGCCAGCCGCCAAGTGTCCAAATGGAATAAGATTATTATTTAACTTTTAACTATTAACTTTTAAAGTGCATTTATTATGGTATTTTCCATTCAAAGTTAGAGTACGGATAAGCTTGCAGGAGTGGTACTAATGAAAATAAAATAAATCCACTGTTAATATCGCAAAAACATGCCATTCGCCTTATTTGCAATAAACGTCACCGTGACAGCAGTCTGGGACTGTTTAAAGAACTAAATATTTTGCCACTAAAACATTTTAAACTATTTTAAAGTTTTAAAAGTATTTTTTTTTTAAAATCTGGCTATCTGGAAGGTCGATATTCTATTAATTACAATTTAAGAGTAAATAATCAAAATTTTGCAATGATACCACAGCATTAACTTCAATTATTTCTTAATTTTTACACTGCAGTTGCCCCTAGACTTTTTAACAGCTTGCCTGATTGCATAAGATCCATCCGTAATAAATTCAAGTTTCTCAACAATGTAAAAATGTGGCTTATGAATCTTAACTATAATGATATAAATGTTCTACTATGTATTGTTATTTAATGTAATTATATTGAGTTTTTGCTTTGAGTTTCTTTCCTATCATTGGTAATAATCGTTTTTGAGTTTTTGAGTCTTTACTGATTTTTGTATTTATTTATTTTTTTTTTTATTTCCTACATATTTCTTAGCATTTCTTTAAATCATCATATATTTTTATATTTTTGTATTTAAATTTTCTAATATTTTTAAAATTGTTTTTATTCATTTAAAACTTAAGATACCTTATTGTTACTACATGTATTTTTAATATCGTTTGTAATTAAAATATTTATTGATACTGCTATCGCCTCTAGTTCCTTGGTGAACTATAGATAGCAGTTCTTTTTCATTTAAATTTGTAACTTTTATGTGAACTTGCGATTGTTAATTATTATATAAAATTGTAAATGAAAAAGAATAAAATAAAAATTAAAAAAAAAAAAAATTTTACGCCTCGTTTTGTGATTTGCTTGAGTGAAATCTGAAAAACGACACTTTTTTCCATACACCTTTTTCTTAGAATTGTTGTTGCTTTTTGTGTCGACTGTAATAACAAGAAAATATAAAATTAATAAAAATATTTCTTTGTCAGCAATGAGGATTGAGCTCGTACCCTTTCGATTGATAGTCCAATACACTACCAACTGATCCAGAAACCTTCGTTGACTGTAAGAGTTTATTTAATATTAAGTATTAACTGAAGCTATGTTGAATAGATGACAAGAATCTATTAAAGGATTGTGCATTAGCTATCCTTCATTTGAATGCGTGAAGCTATGGTACAGATCAAAAGGATCGTTATTGGCTATCCAAACAACAAAATCAGCAAAAAATTTAACAAAACAAACGTTGATTCTACTTACCACCATTGTCGCTAAAATTGCTAAGTACGTGTTTTCTATTGTTGATGAGAAAGTCTGTTCCCGAACTAACTTCAAGAACTGCTGGAACTTAAATTTTAGGAATTAACACAAGCTATGCGGCAAAGTAATAAACAGTTTTCGTCATTGCGTAAGAAGATTGGTGATGGTAAAAAACTTGAGCAAAACGAGTTACATGTAATAGAGAGTCGATTTTTTACGAAGGAAACTGCCAGCCGCCTGTGTTCAAATGGAATAAGATTTTTTTTTAGTAATGCTTCTGTAGAATTATTTAATAATTCTATCTTACGCGCAATAGAACGCAATAAAAATAATGAACAATTACAAGCATTTAAACAAAAATTGCATAATTTCAAAGTCATCGACACAGGTGGTTTACCTTCTGAAATTGTTTTTGTCATCAATAAACATTATCTAATAACAACAAATATTAATGTTAGCGATAGTTTGGCAAATGGGGCTATTGGTAAACTAGTGCCAATTGAAATTGACCAGAATGACCAGGTTAAAAAAAGTTTGGCAGGAATTCGATGAGTCTAAAATTGGTCAGAAAGCAAGAACGAAAGCTTCTGCTGACGCTCAATCGATTCAAGTTGGAAGAAGAGCTGTGCCAATTCTAAGAAAAAACAGTAGCATGCCTCTTAATAAAAATAAATCACAGTTACTAGAAATCATTTTCCATTAATTACTGCAATGGTTGTAACTATTTATAAGTCACAGCGTGGATCTTTCGCAGATTGTTTACGAATATGACAAAAAGCATTCCTTGCAATTACTCTACGTTGCTTTGTCTCGTGTTACTAGTATTGACGGACTTTTTATCACAACCTCTGATGACAACCCTCAACAATTTATATTTCATCATGGAAGGCGAAATGATTTTTCTAATGTTGATTTAATTCGAGAATTTCAAAGATTATCTCTTAACAAATTATAAACTAAACATATTACTATAAAAAATTTGATAGAGAGCAGACAGTTCTTTTCTGTGACTTTAAATTGTCAGAGTCTCCATGCGCATTCTCAAGATGTTACCGATTCTATAACTCAAATCTGTGACATTATATTGCTATCAGAAACAAAAATGCAAAATGATGAAAGTATCGATATCACTAATTTCGCTTGTATATCTCAATTTCAGAGAAATAGCTGTCGTTCTGGAGGAGTTGCAATTTATCGTAATTATAAATAAGATAAGTACAATACAGTCACTGGGGATATGTCAATATATTTAAACAGACTTCAGCTACAAAATTTTTCCGCTGATATTTCAAAAATTGGAGAAGTATGTTCTGCAGAAATGATAGGTCCTAATGGGCAACATATTTTCATGATTTCGATTTACATTTCACTTCAGAATACGACCGAAAAAAACAAAATCGATAACATAATAAAATTTATCCACAGATTTTTTTAATGTTATACACGAGCAGGTTCCATTGAACTGGGTCAAAATTATCACAAAATGCCAATTGTTTTTGGTGGAGATTTTAATTGCGATTTTAGACATGAATCCTCAAATTCACTTAAACAATTCCTTTTTGATAAATTTAATTTACAAATAATAAGCGATCCAAATATTTGTACAACACGATTAGGAACAACTATTGATGCAGTTTTTTTCTAGATCGCCGACTTATTATCCATACCATACGTTTGTTATTTCAGTTATCATAAACCCCTAAATTTCATTAATAAAATTCGAAAATAATTATAAAAAACATTTACAAAATTAATTCAAAATGGATGTATTATGTAATAAAATAAAATAATAATGATATGTAATAAAATTTACTGATGTGATTATAACTTGTGTTTTTTTAAAATTAATTTGATGTTATTTTAAATTTTTGAATTTAAAAATTATTCTATTAAAAAAACTAATAAATTAACAAATCTATGAAACTGTGAAAAAGCTTCGCTTCTCTCGTGTGTCCAACGACGCATCTATTTTTTTTTATATATGAATTTTAAGTCAAAAATCAGTTTTCCAACTACCATTTTAGTAAAAATCAACATTTTTCCAAAATCTTCGATTAAAAAAAAGCTCACAAAGTTTGAGCAGAATCTTAATAAATATTCTATTTTGTTACTGATCCAGCTCCGAAAAATCGTGTCTACCGCATATTTTAGGTGCTTTACTAAACTACGGATTCCTGCTATATAAATTAATATTTGTTATCCAAAATACTCAAAAAGTTTTCTTTTAAAGTTATATAATTATAATGAAAAAATATGAATTACCTTAAAAGAAAAACAGTTGCTTTAATATAAAACTTTTAATACAGGATTTTTTTCGCTTAAAAAACTTTAAGTGGTCCCTTAAATTATTGGTTTAACAATATTTATAATAACCAACTCTGCGTTTGCTTAAATAAGAAAATAATTTCTTGATTTACGTCTTGTTCTATTTTTTTGGTTAGGAATTTTTTTGGTTCTACAGTCAAGTATTTTATTATTGTTTCAAGCAATTATTTATTTTACTCAATTTAAGAAATAAATGCTCATTATAAAATATTTTTTCTTAAATTTAGTATTTAATGCTTGATTTGAGCGAATGAGGCAATCTCTCCGAGTATATGAGCATTTCCGAACTGGCGTTACTTACGATGCATGAAAAATTGTTAAAAAAGTTTTAAAAAAGTTTTTTTCTTATATTTCCGTAGTATTTAAGTAGCACTATATTAAGTAAGTAGACAATGACTACAATTGACACTAAGGATTTAAAGACATAGGCAAAAATATGTGCTGGCGTTACGTTACAAAAAACAGAAGTGATTTTTGATTTGAATTACAAAATTTGCAAAACTCTCTGAATTGACAAGACTGACTTTTTGTATATAACTTTTTCTGGAAGTATTTTAAATAATTTCCAAGTTTATTTTCCAAGTGATCAAATTGAAAAATCTTCTTCGGTTTTTTACACAGAGAACACTGTTTGCTAAATTGGTATTGTTATTAAGCAAAACTTGCGCTTGAATCTCAGCCACTAAAAAATTCTGTTAGATTTCAGCAAAAACTAATCAAAATCCGGAATCCTTGTTTTAAGCCCGTTTAAATCCTTTTAGAAGAATTTGCAACATCAGGAAGTCAACTATGTATTTAAAAATTCTCAGATATTCTGGCTTAAGAAACAATTTTGTTTTGTAGTGAAGGCAATCGTGATCGAAACTTACAAATTTCTTACGATTATCGTACAACTATTTCTACAACTAGCATAGAATCGGAATGGTGTTTCTCATCAGCAGGTTATATTTGTAATAATATCCAAACAAAACTATCTAATGAAAAATAAGATGCGTTGATCAGCTTCATGTATTACTTTAAAAATAATTAAAACAAAAATTTAATTTTGAAAAGTCTTTTTCAACTTTAATTTGTTTAATACAAAAAAACATGAAGGCGGTGTCTAAAAAAAAGAAGTTTAACATATATATAATAATAATTTAAATTGTCCTGTATTTAATTTTTTTATATAATTTGTTCTTTAAATTAATACAAGTTGCTGGTCAATTATTATTATTTAAGTTTTGATATGTTAATTAACAATAAGGGTATTCACAATTGTGTGGTATTGTGTTTTTTTTTGTCATAGTTGCAAACCAGATTTGTGAGCATCCTTTAAAATAGAATTTGTGGCTGGAAACCTCCCACTATAGCTTTTGATTACTATGCAAATAAATTAACTATTCAATTATATATATTTTATTAATATATGGCATAAAAAGTGTTACTTGCATTTTAAGCTTCTCCCATTTTTGCACTTAAAAAATAACTGGAAACCGATCAGTTGTTTATAGAACTGTGAAAACCACGTTCGTTAAACATATCTTTGGGCTACTTAAAATTATCACACTTTTGGTTTTAAGAGATTTCATGTAATATAACAAAAAGTATAAAATCGCTCGGTAAAATGTGGTAGCAATACCACGGGGTTTTTTAACTTCACTGAATACCTTTCATGTGTCTGTTTTTTGTTTTGTTTTTGTTAATTTAAAAATGAATTAATTTACATTTTTTAGTTTTAAGTAATAAATAATAAAAAATTGTATTAAAAACGTTTTGAATTATTTATTTCTTAAGTTTTCAATCCTGAAATAATTCCAGGATCCCGATAATCCCGGGATCGAGAAAAGCTTCCGGGATTGGACTCCCTATTGTAAATTGAAAAAGAAAATTTTTACTTAGTTCAAGCAAATATTTGCTAAGTTATTATATATTGGAATAACAAATTTTGATCAGTTTTTGCTGAAATCTAGCATATTTTTGAAGTGAAATAATTATTAACATTAAATTGAAAAATTACCATTATCCGGAGACTTTAACCTAATAACTTGGCAAATATTTGCTTGAGTTTAGTAAAAATGTGCTATTTGACTTTATAATAACTTAGCAAATATTTGCTTGAATTTAATATAATTTTGATTTTTTCTAAAAATGCGGAGGAGTGATTTCAATTTAGCAATCTTTTTCTAAAATCACACCGTGATTGAGCAAAGTTTTGCTGATTTGCTTTTAAGTAAAACTTGCTTGATTCAAGCAAAATAATTATCTCCGTGTAGGCTTTTTGATCTAGCGTGACGTTACTGGCGTTACGTTACTTAAATTTCTATTGTAGTTCAATTGGATAATTAAGTTATTAGGTAGTTAAGTAATTAAATAATTTAATAATTAAAAAACAAAAACAATATATATTTCTTTCCTTGCCTCAATCATTTTTCATTATCAGTAGCCAATGCCTTCCATTTTTAACCGAATTCAAAAGGGAGGAGGTTTTCAAGTTCGTTGGTTTTTTTTAAATGTATGTACATTGATAACTCCTAAAGTACTTGCCCGATTGCCACAAATGGCAACAGATAGAGATATTAGACGCGGAGGTGCCGTCTAAAAAAGTGGGCGGTATTCGACACAGGAGCGTGGCAATATAAGAAAAACTTTGTATATCGAATAGTATTAACACTAGAGTACTAAAATTTAGTACAAGGGTAGGCACAATTATTAAAAGTTATGTTCAAAAAAGTGGGCGTTATTCGATAAAGGGCGCGGCAATATTAGAAAAACGCTGTAACTCGAATAATATTGACACTAGGGTATTGAAATTAGGTACAGGGGTAGGCTTGATTATGGAAATTTACTGTGAAGAAAGAGGCGTTATTGGACAAAAGGGCGTGGTAATATAGGAAAATTACTGTATCTCAGTTAATATTGACACTAGGGTACTGAAAATCAGTACAGGGGTAGGAACAATTATTACAAATTATGGTCAAAAAAGTGGGAGCTACGTAAGTGGGAGCGTAATTTATTTATTTATAGTATTAAATTGGAAATTTTATTTTTATAATTTTTTTCTATTTTGTATTATCATTAAGTATTCGATCACTTTACACATGCAGTTTCACTGATAACCAGGGTTCGAATTTTGATGACCTAAAAAACTGCAAAAAATTACCTAAAAAAATGAAAAAATTACCAAAAAAAAAACGCAAACAATTACATAAAAAAAAAACAAAAATAAAGTTTTAAAAATAAAATATTACTAAATTTAAAATTTATTTTGTACAATAAATTACTAAAAGCATATTTCAAGGTACATTTTTAAGTTATTAAAATTGAAAGAACGTCGATTACCAGGCAAAATGTTTTTGTAAACAGAAAAACTTCTTTCCACTGATTCCTCTTCCTATACTAATTTCATAGTATTAAAATATTTAACCCCTAATATTTCAGCAATAGAGCATAAAAATAGAGTTAATAAAAACTAGCAGATCCAGAGTTTTTATCAAATACTTGTTTTATGTTTCTACATACCCTTTCGTCAGTTTCACTAGGCGTAGAGCTTTTTTTATCGAGGTCTATAAGCAAAGCTACTACTTTTTCTAGAGGTAATTTTTTGATTGAAGGGACTCTATTGTTAAAGGAATATGTTTAAAAATTTGCATTTTAATATTTTTTAGTACGAAAAAAAACGAAAATTTTTTTCAAATTATACTAAAATGACTTAAAAACTAGAAAAATTCTGTAAAAATTAAAAACATGTCCAAAAATGACAATAAAATAACTTAAAAATCGCTAAAAATACCAAATATGCCCTAAATCTAGTGAAAATTAGCTGAAAACTAAAACCGATAGAAAAAGATGAAAAATTACAAAAAATACCAAAAAGCATTTTACATTTGAAAGTTAGAAAACATAAATGGACGTTCTTAATAACCAGGAAATGTTTTAGAAGCAGCATAAAAAAGATGACATGCTGATAACATTTTATGGGCGTTTGGAAACGGGGGTGTGGCAGCAACGCGGCGGGTTTCAGCTAATTGAATTATAAAAATGTGAAATAAATGAAATTTTTCAACATCAATTTATTTTTTCTGAAATACAACTGAAGGGCTTATTGCATTGGCGTCGGAATCGGGGGGACAAGGGGGCAGTTGCCCCCACTCTTTTAGCTAGATAAACAATTTAAAAGTTATAAAACTTCAAAAGTTATTCAAAATGTCAGTTTTTTTTACAACGATAATATTTTTGTATTAGATATTTTCCTCTTCTTTCTCTCTTCTTCATAAGCATGCTTGCGGATAACCATTTTCTTTCTCTGTGTTTGCAAAAAGATAGAACAAAATGTAGAGTTTCTACTGCAAGTCCACCACTTCAGTTTAAAAGCACCCTTAAGTATGTAGCTTAATACTGTAATATTGTAATCGAAGCCTTCAACGGAAAAGTGCCTTCTGAACAAAATCTAAAAACAAAACTAGATCTTTATGCAGATGACTTTGATGTGAGCGACCTCCACGCGCAACTTAAATTGCTGAAGCAATTGCCTGCCAAACACCTTCAAATTGTACTGGCATTGTATCCCAATTTGCAAAAAATTCGGATACTGTAAAAAAAACTATTAAATGAAGTTGAAAAACTTATTGCTTTGCTTTTGACATTGCCTGCATCCGCAGCTTCATCTGAGCGTTTTTTAGTGCACTAAGACGACTTAAAACGTATCTTCGAGCAACTATGACACAGAAACGACTCACTCATGCGGCACTTATACACATTCACAAAGATAAAACCGAAAAATTGAATTCGACGGAGGTGGTAAAAGAGTTTGTTTCTCGCAAGGACAGAAAGCAACATTTTGGAAGAATTTAAATTGATTTAACTTTTTGTACCTTATTGCATTTAAACTATACCTAGTCTTGCTTTATAAAAGCAAAAATTATTTCTTATATTTGCTATTACCATATGAAAGATCCTTTAAAGAGTGATCTCTAATATTGAAATTGGAAGAACTTTTAACATAATGAAATTTTGAAATTTTAATATTTTTATATTTTTTTATTTTAAACTAAAATAAAAAATTTGTGTATTCACATTCATGTTTCTTTGAAAAAATTTTTGTGAACTTTTTTTGCACCACCATTTGTACTGCCCCCCCAGATGAAATTTGCTGCCGACGCACTTGGCTAATTGCAAAAGCATGATAAGCCACAAAAAAAAATATTTTGAAAGAATCGATTCTAAAGTTTTGAAAAGTTTATTTTTGTATGAAAACAATGGAATTGTACACGGAAACTTTAGCAAATAGGTTATAAAATAAAAAATAAATAGCTGATATCTCTTCAGTGGTTGTTGGCAATGCATTGAGCAACGTATTTAGACCAAAAAAATTGATTTTTTAGATCATGTGGCTTATCATCTTATTGCAATAAGCCCTTCAATTGATATATTCGGAATTTAAAGTGATATTTTCTCAATTTAAATTGATCTTTACTTAATTTAAAATGGAATTTCTGCATTTTATTGATATTTTTGCTGAATTTGAAATGGTGTTATGCTGAAAACACTGACTTGACACCATTGTTTTCAATCAATAAAATATTTTTAACCGTAAAATAAAAATGCGTAGACACACAATTACATAACTGTCTCACAGCAGAACGTTATTTTTAATACTTAAGATTTGATGAGACTTCATTCACAGCATGTCTTTAATCATTCATAATAAGGAATATTACCTTTATCCACCTCATGCAAGATGTCACGCTTAAAAGTTCGCGTATTGCTTGGTTTAATTTTGATATCGTGATGGTGCCGAAACTCAACATAAAAACAATCAGAACTTTTTAACAAAAATATTAACAAAATGATTACAAAATAAATAAGACGACCCATCGTGATGAATGCACGTGAAAGTCAACAACTGATTTGACTTAGTTCAGGAAAACTAAGTTAGTAATTTGTTTAAGGTCGTAAAGGGAATCGTAGAGAATTTTTTTTAATGTGACTAACGGATATTTCAGTAAATAAACACACAAATAAATACACAGAAGAACTAAGAATATGTAAGAGAATTATAAAATACATAGATTGGTGAAATTTAAATAAGAGAGAGCTTTTACAATATTGAATTCAATACAATATTCAATTGCTATTGAACTACAACTAAAATTAAATTATTTTAATTATATTTTTCGTGCTTTTTATGAACAAAGCTTAGTTTCTCAACTTTGGCCCCTTTCATCTCTCATCATCTTCTAAATAAAGCCCTCACTTAAATCGGGTCTTTTCTCAAGCTCCTCTGCAGCGAAAAATTTGATAGTGCCCAGCAGCGATTCACTCAGCTTTGTTTCTTTGCTTGGTATCCTTGGATGACCTTCTGATATTTTGGTCGTTCTTGTAACAACGTAGGCTAAGTGTTGGTGATCGGTTACTCGAAAATCATGGTTACGTCGCAAACAAATACAACAGAGAACACCAGCTAAACAACAGCGTAGTTTATGTAAGCAGCCCACATTTTTAGAGTTATTACCCTGAAAATACTTTAAAAAGTTATGAAGCACACAAGAATTACTTCAGCATACCATACTATCCATTTTTGGATTAGAACCATTTCTATCTCGATTCTGACAACATCGAAATAGAGGTGTCTGATCGTAGGCACGCCTAAAATTGTCGTTATTGAAACCATAGATCAATGGATTCACTGCGGCATTCACAAACATCAAGTATTGCGCGATATACGAAAAAACTCGAAAACTCCCATCGACCATATTATTATTGGGTGTTATGATTTTGTCACGTAGTATAACTAGCAATGTAAATGGTAGACGTAGGACAATAAATACGATCACTACAATAAAGAGTGCACGGGCTACGGTTCTCTTGTAGGAAACGGTAAGTGGATGCTCTCGGTTGAGAACACGTTTCTCATAGCGATCCAACTAAAGGGAGTAAGTCGGAGCGAAACAAAAAATTATAATAATAAGTAGAGCAGAATAATCAACAACTATTTATTTACCTTATAAAATATGGCCGTATAGCAAATGAGCATAACACTTAGCGGCAGCCAGACCAATATAGTGATGAGAACGTACCAGTATTTGGGTAAAATATTCGGATTTTCTTTGCAATACATTTCACGAAAGTTGTTCCATTGACGCACCTGAAAGAATTGGTTCTTTTTATTTGTAATAAGCTAATCGAAAAATATTACTAGCTCTACGAAACACAAAGAATTAAATTTTTAAAAGATATTTTCCGTACACATAGGACAGAGTCTAACAACCAAAACAATTGGAGACTTTGAGCAACGGAGTCTGGTAGAGGAGAATAAATATAAACAAATTATACGAGCATTTGTGTTTTAAAAATTTACGTTTCAGTAATTTTTAATATAAGCTTTAAATTGACCTCGAATTTAGCTATTTACTAACAATTAATAAGAGTAAGAAAAGTACTTAGTATACTTTAATGTGTTAATGTGTTCAGAAACTTAAAAAAAAATTATATGAAAAATATTTTTATGCTAGGGGGTTGCATAATTTTTTAAGGGTCTTTTGTAACCTTTTTTAAAAAAAGCTAAAAAAGTACCAACCCATGTAATTAATTGTAGAAGGCTAAGCTATTCTATAGAAATGTTTTCTGTTGAATGTCACTACAGGTCTATTTGGACAAGCTTTGCCTACAGCATACATCTACAGAAGAAAAATAGTAAATTTGATTTAAGGTACTGTTACAGTGTGTAGCTCTAAAAAATACCTTTTTTATTAATTTTTTACCTAGTATTAATAATTTTAATGATTCCAACTTTTTACAGAATGAATAATTATTCATGAGGAAATAAAAATTTTTTTTTGTCTCTATAGTTGATGTTAACTTTCTACAGGGCGTTGAAGATAGCATGTTTAAAAAATTGTTGCAATTGGCTTCTAGTCTCCAGCATTTAGTCTGAAAGTAAAAAGTCAAAGTGATTCTTGAGTTAAGGGATGTAGTTGAGCACTCAACCTACGCAAATAAAAAAAAAATGGCATGCGAAAAAAAAATGTACAAAAAACCCCCTTTTTATGCTGAAACATTCAGCTATACAAAAAAAAATATAAAAGTTTTTTGGCTTTTTATAGGTCAGTGCTTAACAGAGTCTACAAGGATCACAATGAATCAAGATTTATCGAAGTTGATCAAGTAGAACTCCAGATATCTTAAAAGCCGATTCGAAATACCATGTTTCGAGAAAAACGAGATTCTTTTTCTAATTTTGTTTCTAATTTTGAATCTTTTTCTAAAATTTTGTATACGTATTCTTAAGACCTTAAAGAAAAAAAAAATGATTTTTAGTTTTTTACAGACTCTAATAGTACCTTAAAAACTACCTAAAACTTGCAATAAAAATTTCTTCCGATGATACATAGTGAACATTTTTGCAGGTGATAAAATTTTTACATCACGTAATAAAAAACTGACTATTTTTCTCTATAGAAGTACAAATCTAGTCAAAAGTGAGACTTTTAGTGAAATTTTTCAAGGAATATTTTCTTGCTATATTTCATCGTAAATATTAAATCGAGCTATCGTCACGAAAATCCATATTGATATTAGCTGCTTTTTAAAATATATATATATCCTGTTTGAAAAAGAGCCAATTCGGATGAAAAAAGAAAATTGTCCGAAAAACAAAAGTTAAAATTGGCTAAAATTACGTCATACAAACTAAACTGATTTTTCATATAAAAAAAACTAAAAAATTGCGTCATATTGTTACTTTTTTGAGCAAAATTTTATTTTTATATTGTTCACTGTTTTTAATATTAAAAATCACCCACTTTTTTGGGCCAAATTTAAAATTTAGGTTTTAGGCAATTTTTCGTTTTTTAGGGTGATTTTTCGGCTACAATGTTTGGATGAATTTAATTGAAGAGAATTGAAGTGGGTTGCTACATATATTTTGACAATTCTTTTTCAGGGTCCACCCTAGTGTCAAATTTTTTTTTTTAGGTTTAACATAAGATTCGAATTCAGTAATACTGCCAGTACATTCACAAAGAGTATAAAGCAAAAAAACACATTTTAAAGGTACACCCTAGTAGCAAAAATTTTTGGAAATTCTAACATCAGATTCGAAATCAGCGACCAGCGTATCTACAAGGAGTATAAAGTCAAAAAACACATTTTCAGGGTCCACCCTAGCGTAAAAACTTTTTGAATTCTAGGCTCCACCCTAGTGTTAAGAAAACTTTTTGAAATTCTATCAGATTCAAAATAAGCAACCCCTTAATACTGCCAGTACATATACAAAGACTTTAAAACAAATAAATTTTTAGGGTCCACCCTAGTGTCAAATTTTTTTTTTTATGTTTAACATAAGATTCTAAATCAGTAATACTGCCAGTACATTCACAAAGAGTGTAAAGCAAAAAAACACATTTTAAAGGTACACCCTAGTAGGAAAATTTTTTTGAAATTCTAACATCAGATTCGAAATCAGCGACCAGCGTATCTACAAGGAGTATTAAGTCAAAAAACACATTTTCAGGGTCCGCCCTAGCGTAAAAACTTTTTGAATTCTAGGCTCCACCCTAGTGTTGAGAAAACTTTTTGAAATTCTATCAGATTCGAAATAAGCAACCCCTTCATACTGCCAGTACATATACAAAGAGTTTAAAACAAATAAATTTTTAGGGTCCACCCTAGTGTTGAGAAATTTTTTTTTAAATTCTATCAGATTCGAAATAAGCGACCTCTTAATACTGCCAGCACATATACAAAGAGCATAAAAAAACACATTTACAGGATCCACCCTAGTATCCAAAACACTTTTTAAAATTCTAACATCAGGTTCAAAAATAGCGTTCCCTTGTACTGCTAGGACATATACAAAGAGTATAAAAAAACAAACACATATTTAGGATTCATCCTAGTATAAATATTTTTTAAAAAAAATATTCATCCTAGCATAAATATTTTTTAAAAAAAATTCTATCATAAGATTCCAAATCAGCGATCAGCGCATCTACAAAATATATAAAACAAAAAAACATATTAAGGGTCCACTCTAGTGCTAAAACCTTTTTGAATTTCTATTAGATTCGAAATAAGCGACCCCTTAATACTGCCAGTACATATAAAAAGAGTATACAAAAAAACACATTTTTAGGGTTCACCCTAGTGTTGAGAAATTTTTTTGAAATTCTATCAGATTCGAAAAAAGCGACTTCTTAATACTGCCAGCATATATACAAAGAGTGTCAAATAAAAAACAAATTTTTAGAGTCCACCAGAGTTTTCAAAATCTCCCTTTATTCATTCCGGCGATCGTAGGAAGGTGGATCGCTTTTCGGATAGCCCAAGATTTCGATGATTGTGCGTTATAATTTTCAAAATCTTCCTTTATTCACTCCAGCGATCTTTGGTAGATCTATACTTCTCGATCGCCCAAGCGATGAATGCGTGATTCAAGAAAAATTTTCAAAATCTTCCTTCGCTTATTCCGGCGAATGTTGGAAAATATATCGTTTTTCGATCGCCCAAGCGATGAATGCTCGATTCAAGAAAAAAATATCCAAAAGCTTCCTTTGCTCATTTCGGCGATTGTTGGGAGAGGGATCGCTTTTCGATCGCCCAAGCGATGAATTCGCGATTCAAGAACAATATTCAAAATCTTAGTTCGCTCATTCCGGGGATCGTTAGAGGATGGCTTCTTTAAATTTTCAAAATTGATCGTTGTAATATGAAGCAGGCTATCCCATATACTCCTCCACTAAGAATAATCATCAAAAAAATGTAAAAATATGCATTTTTGTATTGAATTGCCGTATGGAAACTAAAAAAAATTCATGTCAGTACGATTGTACTGTATCGTAAGATAGGCTCCAGTACAAAAATAGATGAAAATATCGTAAGTAATGGTTTTTTTTTTCTCTATGCTGACATTCCTATACGAATTTGATCTATTCGAAAATTTGCATGCAAAAGTTGTTGTTAATGGTGAATTGAGATCTATGGTGGATTTTGTAAAAAAAGTGTTCTTTAAGATGGGCTCCAGTATAAAAATAGGTGTAAATATCTTAAATAATGGTTTTTGTATTTTTATGCTGACACTCCTGTACCCTCTTGTTTTTTTCGAAAATTTGCATGAACAAGTGGTTTTTAATGGTGAATCGAGATTTATGGTGGGTTTCTTAAAAAAGCGTACCGTAATGGGCTCCAGTACAAAAACACACAATTTCCATAGAAAACCGTTATTTGTAGAACCAGGAATTCATTTAAAAAACAAATATTTTGTCTTTCCTTCCTCTTTCATAATTTAGGGGGGGGGGGGAATGGGGTGTTAGTTTTGGTCCATACATTTCCTAATGTAAATATATGCAGTAACCCGTGTAGCGCTCTGTTATATAAAAATATAAATTTATTTTTGAATACCGGGTACTGGTTATTCGAATGCTGACTACCCGGCAGCCACGTTGTGCAGTTCTGTCAGCCGATTTTGACATATCAGCTTAGCATTTTGTTATAAAATATATTAGAAGTTGCGTTCACATAACTTCACATTTGTTTTCATAATTTTAACAATTTAGCAATTTGGCAGGGCTTAACAAAATGAAATGAATACCCTTAATGTCTTAATTTATGAGTCATTCTTTTTTTAAATTTTTTTCGTGAAATGAAATGTTTATCCGTCTATTTAAATTATGAAAGCTTGGGTTCTTTAACAATTTTACAAAAACAGTTTTGTTTGCTTTTTTTTATCTCTGGCGTTCCAATATTCATAAAAAATATCTGCGATTCCTTTGTACATACCCGATAATTACGATATATAGTTAGAGGTAAGGCAATCAAAACACCAGCTAGCCAAGTCAGCGGAATGACCACCTTAGTGCCACGCATTGTCAATCGTGTCTCCGAGGGCAAGACAATGGCAGTCAAGCGATCATAACTGACAACAGATAGGTTTAAGACAGCTGTCATTAGGAAGGCTGCCTCAAGAAATCCTTCCATTTTGCATCCAACGCAGCCCAATTCGTAGTTCTGATAGAAATCATTGACCATAAAGAGTACGGGACAAATAAGCAGCGCCAACAAGTCGGCAAAAGCCATATTAGCAATAATAAGGTTGGTAGGCGTGCGAAGTGACCGATTTAGCACAATTAGACGCAATATTATAAAATTTCCGTAGAGTCCAAAGAGCATAAGCGGTATAAAAGTGCAAATCTTGACAATCATTTCCCATTCGGGTATGCGTATCCAAATGCGATCTTCAGGAAAATTCCATTGACTGAAGTCAAACTGATGTTGGAGGAGGAATACAAAAAAAAATTCTTGAAACTTTAATGGTTTTTCACATTATGTATAAGTGTTACTTTTTGAAGCTAAACACTTACTACATCATCAGCATCGTCGGACATTGTAGATTAATTTTTTAAATTCGATATAACTGGATTTTAAATTTGGAATACTAGAATATTAACTCTCCTTGATACTAACTTTGACAATGAACTAAACTTTGCAAGTAATAATATTATTAAGCAAACGGTTTGATGTCATGGCTTATTAGTGAGTGGAGGGAGGTCTGCCTGACATGTCATACACGCATGGCGACACTTGTAAAGATAAGAGATAAGCTTTTTATCTATCTCTTGGCCTACGTGATTTGGCCACTGGTTCACCATGTAAATTGATATTTTTATCAAAGTGTTAAAAAGCATTTGCATTAACATAAAATCTCAAGTGGCAATGCATTACAGTTTGACAGATTTGGAAGGGAAAAAAAACACACTCTTTTCTAGTGTTAACATACACAAAGTAAATGTGGTTTTAGGATTTGGCTATAGTCTAAAGCTATGTATGTTCATTTTCACAAATTTTTTCAAGCACATTTAAAGTTTTTAGTGGACACTTTGTGGTATGTCTATAGACTTTAATAATTATCTTACAAAGATATGCTTAAATATAAGTTATGGGGCGAATAAAACGAATATATAACTTCGGAATTTGTCACTTCTTAAATAAATTCACAAAATAGCAAAATCTAAAAAGAAAAAAGTTCACATTTTCGTAAGAGAAAAATCAAGCATAGAATGCTTTAGTAGCTGCTTATGTTGTTGTTATGGTTGTTGATTTAGTTCGTGCCGAAATCATGAACGTAACATCACACTAAGGGTAAAATGACCACATTTTCTGGCCAAAACCTACATTTTATAGTTATCTACAAGGCAACAAAGTAACGTTTTTTACAGTGTACATTAGACCGTCTCGCCTTATGGGCAAAACAAAAATGTCGCCGCACACCAGCTAATCTGAAGCATTATTGAAAGAAAGTTTTGAAATTTTTTTGTTTTGGACCGAACGTAGGGGTCGCACATTGACATATTTCTTCATAACTTTGATATTTACTGTCCGATCTTGAAAATATTGATGTTTATATTTTTGGCTCAGGGAGACTTATTTATGGCTTTAGAACTCATTGACCTCAGTTGACCCCTTATAGTACCCACCGGACCGCAGTTTCTACTATTTTAAGGTACCATTTTGATTTCAGAAATGGAAAGCCCGTTAAAAATTAATACACTTTTACTAAAGAAATTTTTCGCTATTTTTACTAGAAATATTTTTAAAATTTATTAAAAAAATGCCGAAGGTTTGACAAAGCTTAAAAGGAGAAACCAGTATTTGAATTGCTGACTGATAAGAATATTTTCGGTGCAAAAAAATAAGACGATATGATAATAAATTTAAAAATTTGCCAAAAATTTTTTCGCAAAAGTTTATTGATTTTTTGCAGGGTTTACATTTATGACATCAAAATGGTACCTAGAAACAAAAAATACATCACTTGTAGACAAACACATAGACATATCACTCTTTAAGATCGAGCGATAAATACCGAAATTATAAAGAAATATGTCAATGCGCGACCCCTACATTCGGTCAAAAAGTTTTTTTTTTCTAAATTTTCTTTAATAATGCTTTATATTAGCCGGTGCGCGGCGAAATTTATTTTTTCGATACGGTCTAGTGCACATACACCAAATACCACATGCTAATATTTGTTTTTATTTTATAACGGTATAACGCTGAACTGTTTGCTTTTGATATTGCTATTTCTGTTTAACCCTTTCAATGGCAAGGCTAAACTAAGAATAAAACAATTTTTTTGAGGTAAATTCCTATAATTTGGTCTTAAAAAGATGAAAAACATACCAGAATTTATTTAGATTTATGCGTAAGTTTTCGAGAAATTTAGGAATTTTTTTTTTAATGTTTCATGTGTAGTCTTGAGTATTTAAATAAATTAAATTAATAATGCTTTTAAATTTCCCACAAATTTTTCGAACAAACTTTGCCAATCAGCAATCAAATGATTTTCGACTGCAAAAGAAATGGTCTCTATATCTCATAACTAAAGTACACTGTAAAATATTATCTTAGCTGCTTTTAAAAATGAACTAGGTCGCCGCAACTACTTAGCGTAACACAGTGTCTCCACTTACAATTAGGGTACGGTGTTGGGTTGTTGAAATTTTGATGTACGTGTGAACACCCGCATTAAATTATTTTGATACATCTACACTTCTGTCAAAATTAGATTGTTAACTGACAACAAAAATAGTAAACACCGTACCAACACTCATAAAAATAGGGTAGAGGTATTGTTAGAGTGTTGAGTTGTTAAAATATGACAAGACGTGGATTTTGTTGTGAAATAATCAACACTTCAGCAATCTAACACCGTAACAAGACTACCTCTGAATACCCTTAATATTTGATTGTATGCGAACTGTCAAATTGAATTTGATGATATATATCTCAAGTGTAGACCACTCATATCATGAAATTGTTCATATCATGAAATTTATCTCTTGAAATATTTCTTCAGATATATTTCATTAGATGAGCTGTCACTTTTTAGTAAAATATGTAAGTGTGTGCACTTTTAAGAACTTTTCAGCAAAAAATATTGCAAAGGCATTAAAAGATTTAAAAAAACATAAAATGGAATGGAATGGAATGGAAGAAATTATTAATTTAATAAATTTTTACAAACAATTCCAAAATGAAATTTCATGAGATGAAGTGCCCACCCAAATATTATAGCATGAAATTTGAATATCATGAAATTCAATTTGACAGATCGCATGCAATCAAATATTGTAAGTGGAGACAGTGTGTAAGCTAAGCTAGCAGCCAACTGAGCCCTTACGGGCACCGGGCATAACGCGGGCACTTTGCATGTGTAGGTTTCAGAGAAAAAGGAAATTTGTTCATTAATCTGTCGAACTCGTAAATGAGTGAATGAGACAGAAAAAAAATGATTTTATATGGCTTGACAACGCAAGTGTTGGGTTTCTTGAGAGAGGTGTCAAAGTCGCGTTTACCCTGTTTTCTTACACCATGCTACTAAGAAAAAAAAGCCCTGTTTTCTTACACCATGCTACTAAGAAAAAAAGCATGCCAAATTCTTATTACTAGAAGTTCAAATTAAGCAATGGTAAATAAATATCTAATATTTTTAAGTTTTTCTTTAGCTTTATTTACAAACATCTAAAAAACATATATGAAAGCCAGTTACTTTACGTATACTTTTTGTTTACATTAAAATATATTTTTGAACATTTCGTCGCCTGAGAAAACGTATAGAAATAATTTACTTTTATTAAGAAGAAAAAAAGCTCAACTGAATTCTACTAGCAACAAGTAGAATTTTAATTAACTTTGTTAGAAATCAGAAGTTTGAGTTTCTTGCAACAAGAAAACAATTTTCTCGTTATCAAAAAAAATTTTCCAGTATTTATATGCTTAATCTTGAGAAAATATTTATTACTTAATGTTGTTAATTATATTATTCCCAACATCATAATAGTGCGAACGGTTCAGTTGGATAGGGCTTTAGTATTTATTCTAATATTTTTTGGAATCTTGAGTAGTGGGTTCAAATCCCATCAGAGACATAATTTTTTTTTCTAAATTGCTTTTAGTTTTGTTTTGTTTTTCTTTAGTTTGTTTTGTTTTTTTGTGATTTCGTTCCATTTTTTTGCATTAATTTCTTATAATAGCATAGCGAACGCTCGTAAGTTGAAGTAAATTAATGAAGTAAATTAAGCGATGAAAAGTTAACTGCGATGGTCGAACGGATAAGCTCATGCAATTACACTCACGCAGCCGAGGTTCAAGTCTCCGGATAATGGTAATTGTTAATTTCAATTTAATTTAATGTTAATAATAAACGTAGAAATCATTAGCTTAATTTGTATATAATTAATCAAGACTTTCGCTTATTTCTCAGCTACTTCAAAATTACGCTATATTTCAGTTGAAAAATGATCCTGAATGCCAAGCATATTGCGGCTTGATTTAAGTAATTTTTTAATGGAATATTAATTTTGATATTGCAGGAAATATAAGCTTGAAATTAAGAAAATTTTTACTGGAATATTTTTTTTTCAATATCGCAGAAAATATTGTCTTGATTTGAGGCTAAAATTTTCTGGAGTGGGAATTTTGATAGCTCAGCAAGTATCCGTTTGATTTAAGTTCATTTTGACTGGAATATTTATTTTGATACTAGTGGACCCGGCAAACTTCGTCCTGCCTTCAAAGGTGGCAAATTAAAGATTTACAATTTTCAGGATAGATGGTTCTGTATTTATATATTTAAATTGTGAAAATAATTTTGTTACAAAAGTTTGTTTATTTAAATAAATGCTTTAAATACTTTATTGATAAGTTTTTAATAATTATTTAAATTAAGTCAATTTAATTGAGATCTTAAATTACTGCAACGCTTTTAGATGCACAACATTCTTTGTTTGTCTGTCGGGAGCGTAAACAAATAAGGCCGATGGTTTACCTACTCTAGAACATGCTACATAGAGCTGGCCATGAGAAAAGCATGGATACTCCAAATTGATGCCACAAATTTTTAAAGACTGTCCCTGCGCCTTATTAATAGTCATTGCAAATGCTAGTTTTACTGGAAATTGAAGGCGTTTGAAGTCGAATGGCAAATCATTCGGAATTATTGGTATTCGTGGGATCAGTACGTCTTCCCCCTTGTACTTTCCCTTCAAAATTGTACCTTCAATGACGTTTGTCATAAGTTTTTTGACAATAAGTCTTGTGCCATTGCAAAGTCGAGGCTGATTGATATTACGCATCATTATGATTACGGATCCAACCTTTAACTGAAGATCATGTAGCGGCAAACCTGACAACTCGATGGAATTTAAAAATTCTGTTGGATAGTTCACAACATCCTCCTGGTTCATGATAGTGTCAATTGATTTGTAAGACACTATTAGCCCTTCAATGGCCATTTGAATCGTTGCATTAATC
Source organism: Dichetophora obliterata (assembly GCA_963920525.1). Classification (NCBI taxonomy): domain Eukaryota; kingdom Metazoa; phylum Arthropoda; class Insecta; order Diptera; family Sciomyzidae; genus Dichetophora; species Dichetophora obliterata. Next base: position 242,027,864 of record OY986437.1, on the reverse strand, counting down.
TCATCGACGTCTTTGTTTTTAGCGGCTAATATTGCTCGTTCTCCTAGCCAATCATGATTCCTGTAATACTGCAAAATGTTGGGGAACACACAATGAATTAGCTCTTCTTTTGACTCAGTAAAATGGCAGAAGTCATTAGGTAACTTTATTAAACCAGTCGTAACGTTGATGGGAATTTTTGCATTTCCAATATCCAATAATTGCACCGAAAAAACATCTGCAGAGGGATCGTTTTGCAGTTGGATTCGCATATTTGTTGTGAGTTTCAGCGTAGTAACATGTCTCCACAAATTGGAAGATTTGAGACATGCATTAATTTGATCAGCTGCAGTTGACCGTGGAATTACCGGTAATGTTTGGCGAAAATCACCTGCCAACAGTATCAGGGCACCACCACAAAGATTTGGATTATCTCGCAAATCTTGTAGTGTTGTTTGCAGAGCTTCCAATGATTTTTTGTGTGCCATTGTACACTCGTCCCACACAATCAGTTTGCATTGTTGCAAGACTTTTGCCATTCCGGATGTCTTCGATATGTTGCATGTTGGTTGGTCGTTAATCTGCATGTTCAATGGCAGTTTAAGTGCCGAATGCGCAGTTCGACCACCATCCAATAAAGTTGCAGCAATACCTGAGGATGCGAGGGCAAGTGCAATATGATTTTGCGATCTTATGGTTGCTAATAATAATGAAATCAGAAATGTTTTCCCTGTACCTCCAGGAGCATCCAAAAAAAATATTCCACCAGTTCCATCGTTGACGGCTTTTATTATTGTATTGTAGGCATATTTCTGTTGGGGATTAAGTTTTTCGATGCCTGGTTGAACATTATCTGCCAATTCCTCGCGATTGTATTGGTTCTCTCTCAGTAAATCTTGATTTAATACAGCGTTCATTGGACGATTCGGTGCAATCATACCTAATTGTATCAGAACTTTGTTAACAATAATCAAACACTGGTCTTCAATCATTATTAATGCTTCATTATGCATTTCGTTTGATATCGACAAATCAGGATTTTGTGTAATGGCACGCATTCGATGAAGAATATCTTGTGTCATATCATCCTTGTATTTTACCCATAGATCGATGGGATTTGATGGAAAACATGTCGATATGATGATCGAAAATAAAGTTCGTATTTGATGTGGATGTGATGAAAGTACTGCATCAGCAAGTGTATGATCCCAATGAGTATCATTGTCTAGTAATCGCAAGTGTTGGCAAGCTTCGCGGTATGTGGCACACAATCGCCCATCGACCGTTCTCAAATTCTGAAATGATGTAGGTCCACGAACATTCACCAACAGCAAACGGAGATAAAAGCATTCATCATTATTAGGATGCACTGTGTAAATGCGTCCCAAAGCATCTGTGGAGAACACATTTGGTACCATCAGTGGGAGTGCCATGTTTGCGACGTTGAAAAGTTTTTGAAGACTTATTCCAAGTGTAATATCTTGGCATTTCGCGGTATAATAATGTTCTGGCGAATGCATCAGTTTGGCACATTGAAAAGAAACTTGTCAGTGTAGTAGGTTGTGGTCGTTCAGCTGCTTGTAAGGCATTTTCGGGTCTGAAATATACACGTTGTCCGTTTTCAAGGTGAACAGCCAAATGAACCACAGTTGGATATCTTTCATGAATTGGGAAAGAAAAAATCCGCCAAATAGCTTCATTGCTGCTGATATAACGGCCCATTTGATACTGCGTGATTTCATCGTTTGCGTATTCAGCAGCTGCACCAAAAACAGCCATATCGCTTCCTTTGTTCACATATTTGCATATGTATTTAATTGATTTGATGGAATTACAATATTCTACATTTATATGTGCTTTGTATGCCTTCGACAATAATGGTGAATATGGGACGATCCATCGATTGTCAACCTGAATATCTTGACGGTTTACTTTCGCAATGGCTGATTTTCCGCTGTCCTGTGTTGATCGACGCCGATATAAAGGATAACCATCATTTCCAGTTACTGTCTCAGCAGTGAATGCTCTAGGATAACGTTTGGAACACTTTCCATCAATCATACATGGTGAATTTACGTTGAATGACCCACATGGCCCATGAATCATGTTCTTAGTCACCACTTCGAACAATTGAGGATCAATATGTTTGTCAGGAATTTCAGCTGATATGATATCGTCAATTTCATCAGGTCTTAATTTTTCTTTTAACCAAACTAAAATATGTGCATGGGGTAAACCTCGTTTCTGCCACTCGACGGAATACATCCAACAACATGTTTCTCCAAACACTCTAAGTTTCACGACAAAATGCATCAGTGATTTTAGTTTCTGTCTAAAGACTCGTGCAGTTATGTCATGTCGATGAACCGATGATTGACCTGGAAACAGGAGATCTTTTATTTCATCCCATTGTGGATTACATGTAAAGGTGATAAAAAGATCCGGACGACCGTATTGGCGAACATATGACATCGCATCTTGTGCATATTCATGCATGTGTCGCGGACTTCCAATATACGTTGCTGGTAAAATCTGCAATCTACCGACATTGTTTCCATTGCCATCTATGCTGATAGCATCCCGAAGATGTATGTACTCTTCAGAGCGGAGTTGGTTTTGATTGAGTCTGAGGAAAGTCAGCCGCTCCGTTTCTATCTTCACGTACATGTCAACAGCGAATTGGTGAAACAGTCCTCTGCATTTTAAAATGTAATTGTGGTCGTTTTCACGAACCATCAATCTGAATGCGTAGAAGTTCATGGAACTTAGTTTTTTGTTCGTCTCGGCGCCTACAATTTCAAGTGTGTAATTTGTTGGTAACAAAAATACAACTTAACTTTAGAAATTTTATGGTACTCACCGGTTAATGGGTTTACCATCTTGATTGTGAAATGATAGCCGTCATCACCCTGCCAAAAGAGTAGAGGATACTGCAATGCATCATATGATCGATGCGTTTCTGACACACGCTGTAATCGGTCGTTACGGCGATGGAGAACAATATCACGTGAAGCCAAATTTTCACCTACAACAACTATTGCAACATCATCGACAGTTGGAGCATTGAATCTTCTGGCGTGTTCCCCAGCTGGTCTTCTATCGGCATGTATAACAATTTTATGGTTGTCTGACGGCATTTGTTCAAGAGCCGTTTTGAACAACCCAACTAATGCATTGTGTTCATGAAGGATACTTTGCAGCTGTTGGACTATTTCCCGGTTAATAGAGGCATTGTGTGCACATCGTTGATCGACTTCATCGTTTGAGTTCCCCATAAAATATATTTGCAGAAATTGATGGTCCTCATCAACGTTTGGCAACAACGATCCTGCTCTATGGTAAATTTGACCTTGAATCTGCAACGGTGGTGTGAATTGATGAAAAATGTAATTTATTTACATGTGGCAAATTAATTACCTTAAATGTTGGCATGAAATTGTCTCGGACAATGTTCGTGGCGCCGAACGAAGTCATTTGAAAGCAAGAATTGTACTTTTGTATATTGTTTAGGAAATGCTTCGAAAGAGGTGCTGATCCAGAAACCAATGAATACAGAGGCTCAGGTGGTGGGTTAAATGGTGGTAGTTTTATCTTTCCATTTGCGCAGCATAACCCTGGAGATTCTTTGGGAAATTTCAGAGCCTTGCAATGAGAACACACAATGCTCATGGACCCGATTACAACATTATTATCCGTACAATAATCAGTAGATGAATCATAGCGGAAGGCTGTACGAAAATAATTTCTCGGTACACCAGCTTGTCGTTGTACGCGTCTAGCTATATTGTTTTCTTGATGATTATCATCCGATCGATTAATAGATGCAATGCGACGTCTTTGTCTCAATCGATTTTCTTCATTTCGTATAGCTTGATCTTCATGTGACTCAATTAATCGGGATTCTAACATCCGTTGGCTGTTCCTCTCAATACGATTTGCCCGATGTTCAGGACTTTCAATCGCTCGAGAATTTCTTGAGCTTGTAGCCGTACGGCTTCTGCGACCAATGTTCCTACGTCTGATTGGCGGCATCTCACTGACTTATTTTGAAAATTAATTTAAAACAAAATCAATACTATAATGAAACGTCACTCAGTTCTTAAGTTATGCTGTCACAAACACACGCCAACTCATTTTTATATATAAAGAGAGAGAAGAAGAATAAAAGAAGATATTCTTCGTTTTTTCTTATAAAAAAAGTAATTGCTGAAATTATACTCACCAACACCTATATTATATTGCACGAAAAATTTGAGCGCACGGTTAATTGTATTTTAAAATTTTCACTTTTTAGAGCAAACACAAATGGCACTAATTAGGAACTTTTCAAAGTTTAAGCTTAAGCCAAGTAACAAAATTGAGAAGTGAAAAGAAGGCAACGTGCTTGACAAAGTTAGGAGTTTGAGTTTCTCCTAAAAGTTTCTCATACATAGAAAAATGAGCATTGGAAAGGAGTTAGTATATGAAGAACTTAAATTTTCCTAGTCTTACCAGTAATTTTTAAATAGTTTTATTCTTTAAAAAATCATTTTTGAATAAACAAAAAATCAGCCAAATAGCTCAAAGTTTTTGTAGATAGATAGCTTTTTTGTACCCAGTGTTTAACGGGATGCAAAAGAGTGTAATTTTTTATGAACTCCTCAACAGCCCGCACACCAAATTTTGTTTAAATACCTATAACAGGATCAGAAATAATGTATTTTTAATTTGTGATTTGTATGGGAGGTACCACGCCCCTTTGTCCAATCACGCCTATTTTTGCAGCAGAACTTACAATATGTACACCAAACTTATATACCAAATTTTGTTCACATACCAATAGCCGGAGCAGAAATAATGTATTTTTAATTTGTAATTTGTATGGGAGGTACCACGCCCATTTGTCCAATCACGCCTATTTTTGCAGCAGAACTTACAATATGTACACCAAACTTATATACCAAATTTTGTTCACATACCAATAGCCGGAGCAGAAATAATGTATTTTTAATTTGTAATTTGTATGGGAGGTACCACGCCCCTTTGTCCAATAGGACCGAATTATAAATCTAAACCACTCGGAGCACCACCCAAACGCATACAAAAAAATTTATACAAATCGGTCTCTCCGTTCTTTAGTTATGCTGTCGCACACACACGCCAACTCATTTTTATATATATTAGAGATTTCAGAAAATAATTTAAGTGATGTAAGCTTATATTCGCTGAGTGCTATCTGTGGCCGCGATTAGAAGTTGACTATTTAGTGTAGATGAATTCTGCAATTGAGATTGTTTTGAGCGTTAACGACAAATCGTCGCTTGAGAAAATAAATGTCGTGTGTGAAAAATTTCACTTTTGAGATTATTGAGAAAAAGGGACTATAATTTCTAAAAAAATGCGGTAAGACCACAAAAATTCCGTTATCTATTGTGAAATGTCTCTGCAAAGCCTGAAATTCTGAAGAATATTGTTCAGCTCGATTTTGAATTATAGCCGCTTTTTCTCAATAATCTCAAAAGTGAAAATTTTCACATACGACATTTATTTTCTCAAGTGACGATTTGTCGTTAACGCTCAAAAAAAGCTCAATTGCAGATTTTATCTACACTTAATAGTCAACTTTACGAAAAATTTTACTTGAACAAACCGGTTATAGAATAGTTCAATACTCTGATTTAGCTTTTTCTTAATCGTTTTCGAGTTTTTTTTAAAAAAATAGCCAAATTCAGATGTGATTTCATCTTAATAATGGACAACTTTATGAAAAGTTTTAGTGAAAAAATATGTTAAGAATCATTCAAGGAGTACGGCTGTGTTTTTAAATACATTTGTTTTGTTTTTCGGGTTTTTCTTTGGGGCTTTTTGTTAAGAACTTTAGATTTAAAAAATAGAAACTCACTCAAGTGTGTTATGCAACAACAAATTCCGTGCTAATCTGTAAAATAAGATTTCATACAAATAAACAATTACCTTGACAACACATCTGCAAGGTAAATTTTATATAACAACTTAATAAAAAAACAAAAAAAAAAAAAATCGTAAAAACAAACATTCTGATTATTATCGACATTTAATTGACTTGGTTTCAATCGTTTTTTCTCTTTTATTACAAACATTAGTAAACATTAGGAAACTAGTTAGTCTAAGTTAAGTTTCCTAAACGAACCATTAACACCGAAAACATCATTACTGTTGGCTGGCCCCTTTCTACTTTTACTTTTGCTTTTACTTTGACAAGCATCTTCGTAGTCTTGCTTAACAATGCCATAACATTCTTCCTCGGCAAAGAAAGTCCTGTGGGCTTTCAATTTTTTCGTCCAGTGTATTTTCATGGTCTCGATATCACATTCGCCACCATATTCCTTGGGCAGTATATGACGTGGCATGCGCTCGTAAAGCCTTTCATAGCCTTTGCCATGTATGAAAAACTGACAAATAAGGATTTTTTATTTTAAAAGTTCGCACTGTATTGTCAATCACTTAAAACTTACCCGATTTCTGAGTTTTTCTTTAATAACACTCTTAACCATGTTGAAGCCTTTATTAAATATCGGTGGTACGTTTAGAAAATGAAATCCTTGCATGCGTGTTGGCGATATTTTGTTGGCCAAAATAATAATATTCTTAATAAAGATGGGATCAAAATTTAACACAACGTCTTTGGGTATATTTGCCAGATCTAGAATAAGCTCATAGCCAGCCACAATTGCATTGTCATCTTCATAGAGTAGTAAATCGGTGGCCATTGAACCCACTTTAAAAACTTCTGGTATGCTGTGCTTAGCCATATCGAAGAACTGGGGGCGTACCATAAGGACACGTGGTCCATCAGCTGCGATGGGTTCGGGTAAATAAAGTATACAGCTGGTAAGATTGGACGATAAGGAAAAATTGTAGAATAGATTAAATTAAACGAAATTCGATATTGAAAAACATAAGGAAAAATCTATAAGATTATAGTGGAGTTATTTTATTCTCAGATCCCGTGAATTTAAGTTGGATGTTTTTTTTCTCTGTTGATTCATAGTTATATATTTATACTACCCCCCTCGTTATAAAATAAAATTAAAAGTACTTATATGTTTACAAAAATTTATTTATTTAAATATAATTTAATTATTGCAATGCTTCTCCCCTTTTTTGTTTTAAACAAATTAGAATTCATCACTGAACCGCATGTTATTTGCTTCATGCTCCCCCTTTTTATTTTTAGACCAATCAAAAAGCAGCAATTACACAATCAGCTGTTTCGCAGTCAGTTGTGGGAGAATGAGAATGGGGTTACCCTACTCTCTATTTTAATTAACACATATTACAAAATCAGCTGTTTTGCAAACAGTTGTGGGAGAAAGAGAATGGGGCCACCCCACTATTTTAATTAATATGTATTTTAAATTTGAGGTAAAGCCGTTAATAAACGTAGTAAAAAAGTAGGTGCAGAAGTGTGCATGGTCGAAAAATATTATCACGTAATAAGTATTCCTGAGTCAAGCTGCACGCAGTGAAAATTTAAGATCGGTTAACAGGTCCAGCCTCCAATATATCGCAAACAAAGGGGCGTGATCCGCCCACTTTTCTTTTAGTACGTATTTCTATTCATGCCAATACCATATATAGCAAATACTGCCGCCGTTGGTCAAAAAATGCGCAAGATATAACGATTTTAAATTTTGGGTTATATGAACGAGGCCACGCCCTTTTGTCAACTCACAACTTTGTATAGTCAAGAATTTATTATTTCGTAAGAATATCCTATTGAGAAAATTAAATGACGATCGGTCCAGTAGTTAAGACTATATTACGATTTTTAATTTTCCTAAAAAGGGGCGTGATCCACTTTTCTCCTGGTATGTATTCTTAATTATGCCAATACCATAAGTACCAAATATCATCGACGTAGGTCAAAAAATGCCCAAAATATGGCGATTTAAATTTTTGGGTTATATGGGCGGTGCCACGCCCCTTTGTCCAATATAAACTTTATATAGCCTATTATTTCTTCCAGAGTCATAGTAACATGCTGTGAAAGTTTCAGGAAGATCGGTACAAGGGTTTGGACTCCTATAAAGCACAAACAAACAAACAGACAGAGAGACATTCATTTTTATATATATAGATTGAAAGCAGATTAATTATAATTAAAGTAAAATGGGGCGAAAAAAGGGGATTTGGTAATAAAAAAATCTATACATATTACAAAAAAAGTATTTTGTATAGCAAACATTGTTAGTGGTATAAGTAAGTATCTGAATTAAAAAAGGGGCGGTGAAGTGGGCGTGGTTCCTTGTAATATGGCGACGTTAACAGTATTAAGAGCAATATACTACCAAATAAAAAATAATCCGTTGGAAGGAACAAATTTGTACAGAGAACAAAAAGTTTAAAACTTAAATTTGGCGTGAAAAGGGGCGTGAAAGGGGGCGTGGCGTAAGAAATGTTTATGTCTACCTCGCCTGGAGTATAATGTGTACACAATTTGAAGTAAATCTGTTAAAAACTATATGGGAGCAATTACATAATTTTAAAAAAGTGGGCGTGGTCGAAAAAAAGTACCCTATTAATCATGCTAGAGTCCCAGTTAAGGGGTCGTCCATAAACTACGTTACCAATTTAGGGGGGGGAGGGGTTTTGAAATGCACTACGATAAGTAACGGTAGGGGGGGGAGGTGTTTAGATATTGTAACGTTACCAAAAATTAAAAAAATCGACGAAAAACCTCTAATTAATAACACAATCATTTCAAAAATTTTTAACCTTACATGTTTATGTTTGATCGTCTAAATTGATGGTTAACTTTTGTTTCAACGATTTCTTCCACCGCCTTTTCCCTCGACACAGGAACCTTTTGGTATTCCCTCACCATCTCAGCACACGTCTGAAAAATTTGGGTTTTTGCTTTTGCGACAGGCTTTGACGTTAAGGCCTGAATGTTCTTGATCAAAGGAGATACCGTATGACATGTACTGTCCTTCTCAGAAAGAAGAAATCGGTTCAATGTCGTGTCCTACCTGCGGCTTGTATTTCGTTTTTAAAACTTCTATGAATTGTCATAAGTTTGTATTATATCGTTTACAATAAATCGGAATAAAACATACTATTTAAATAAATTAATTTTCAGAAAGCATTTTCACAAAAACACAAAACTTGGTGTAGCTCGGGTGCAGCCTTTAAGGGTACTCTGTCAAAGACCAGGTGAATTTCTTTGCGTTAGAAATGAGGATTCACCTGAATGGGTCGACATATAATCCAATGAAAAATTCTATTTTGAAGAATCCTCAACAAATCTACCAGCTTCTTCTATCCCAGTGATTGAGAGCATCGAATCTTGGATCGCAGATGGAATAGCTTTTACAGATGATATTAATTATTGATTTTTTTCCAATTGTTCCTTTAATGTATCTAGTCATACTAGTCACTAATACTAGTGAAAATTGTCAGAGCTAGTCAAAAAATATAACACAGGACAACACTGATTCTGCGGCATGGGATTTGGTAGTCAATTTTAGTATATACATTGATAAAGATCTTAGCCTATTATTTAGATTATTTGAATTGACTCCGGTTCTCACGATAAACCGCTATTTTAAAAATTAAGGAGGTTTCATCTTAGATTTAAACATAACTCCAGAACAGTAAATCTTATTTGGTTAAATAAAAAATTCGAAAATCCGCAGCTAAATTGCCTCTAAGTTACATGCACAATGTTTTTGATTATCTGAATAGTTTCGGAAATATTCAGAAAGTTCTTCTGAAAAAAACATTTTTTTATGCAAAATTTTAAATTGTTTAATATTTTATAATTCATAAAAATTCAAATATGTCAAAATAGCTCTTTTTTGATATTAAGTTATAAACACACATATGTTACAAAGAAAATAAGCCATATTTCATTAAAATCTATTGGCGTGTTTTGCCTTAATTCAAATTTAATGATGTTATTTCATTTTGATAAAAAACTGCTAAATAAATACACAGGGGAAAATTCCAGATCTGAAGCTATCCAAAAAATCAGCGGAGCTTCTAGCATCAAGACTTAAAGAAAAACGTTGTCTTCAGCCTGGCGTATCAGTTAAAACTTACCGGACTATAAAACGAAATATTCTTCGATACTTTACAAAGGAGGAGAAAATCGTATACTGTTAGAATATTCCTGGACTTTTAAATGCAATGGGTCTTCATAGATAGCTCAAAAAAAAGTTTAAAATGTGTGTTACTGCATAATGGCAACAAATAAGCTTCAATTCCGATAGCACATTCAACAAAACTTAAAGAATAATACCAAAGTATCAAACTTTTTTTAGAGAAAATATGTTCAACACCAGTGGTCAGTGTGTGTTGATTTGAAAATGGTTCACTTTTTATACCATGTATCTTAATTGGCTCCAAAAACTTATGCCGCAATTCTTTTTTGTTCCCCTGTGTAATCATTCGAATGAATTAATTTCATATGTCACGTTACTTTATTGGGGGGGGGGGGAGGGGTTTTGAAAAGCACTACGAAAAGTAACGCAGGGGGAGGGGGGTAAAAAAAACCGGAAAATCAGTAACGTAGTTTATGGACGACCCCTAAATGCTGTGAAAATTTCAGGAAGATCGGTCCAGAGGTTTGGTCTCCTATAAGGTACAAACAAACAAACAAATAAACAAACACACATTCCATTTTATATATATAGATACAATTTGTTTTTTAAATATGACTTTAAGCAAATTTCCTAAAATAACTTTTAATGTAATTTTCTAATACACTCATTTTTTTGTACGGGAAGATCACGAAATGTTAAAGGGTGTATTCCACGTCAAATCGACTACCAACAACTGTAATGCGTTCTTTTTGTTTTGGCACTCTTTTCTCCTATTGGTATTATTACTAATGTTGAAAGCATTTGGCGAAATGGTTACCGGTTGTCGAGTTATAACGGTTTTGTTATTGAAAAAATGAAACGCCTTAATTAAAATTAGTAACATTTAGGTATTTTGAAAGAATTTTTAATGTTCTCTCTGATAATTTTATAAAATTAAAAAAATGATTAATTTTAAAAACATGAGTAACTAATTATGTAGTTCCATTTACTAATTATGTATTTTCTCACTATAAGAAATTTTCTATATATTTTTATTTTGCTTTAAAATGAAGGACCGTAAAATTTCCTATAAGAAAATACCAATTTCAAAATGGAAATTCAATGGGCATAGCTACCTTTTAAGCTACCCTCTTGGCTAAAAACGTGTGTGTTCTATAATTTGTATCCCGAACACATTATTTTCTAGGAACACAGACATGTGGGTAGAGTAATTACAAACATTTTGGTGTAAAAGTCGTCCTTGTAGGATGTATAGTTTGGGAGTTATGACAAAAAAGATGTTTTTGCCTAATATAACTCCAAAAAGTGTTCTTTAACTCCATAACTAAAGGGTGATCCAAAACGAGGTACTTTTCAACTGGGTCGTTTTGACAGCTGTTATGTGTCCATTTTTTTTTAAACATTGATTTTTATGAATTTTATTTAGAAAACAAAGTAGGAAGCTCTTATTGGATCACCCTTCACAAGACACGGAGCAAAACGCATTTCAACAGAGAAGTAACTTGCCTTCAGACATATGAAAAAAAAGTTTTATTATTTCTAAGTAGAGGTTTAACAAACATTTTGGTGTATAAATCGTCCTTTTATGATGTTTGGTAAGCGAGTTAAGGCGAAAAAACCAGAATCCCACAATGCGGGGTGCTTGATTTGAGTCCCTTTGCCTTTCACGATATGAAATGCTTAATTTTGATGAGTCGCTTAATCACTCCCAACTATTTTTTACAGATATTTCGGCTCGCTGTGTTTGTACACTGCGTAAAAGTTTGTTTTTTCTGCTCTGCTTTAAATTTAAAGCCTCATGCGGCAAGGGTGTAGCTCGATGTCTTATTCATGAATGTACGTAATTATTTTACAATGTTTCTAATTCAAATATGCTATTTAAATAAAAATAATACAATATAAAACATTAAAATTTAAATAATAAAATTAGAACATAAATATCTATAGTAATAAAACTCATTTTCTGTTTGTTTGTTTGTTTGGCCTTTACATAAATCTAAACAGCTCAACGGATTTTGCTCAAACTAGGTATACATATTGAGTGCATTCCAACTTAAAATGTTACATACTTATTTTTTGCCACGCCCCCTCTGAAATTTTTCAACTAACGGTAATTTTGTTATTATAATAAATTTTTTAGTATCAAAGATTTTTGTGTAATTAATTCTAAAAATTTTTTGTTATTTTGACATCAAAAACACTCACATATCTTCAAAATTGGAGAAACTTTCAGTACAACGACTTTTTCATAAAACATCGTTGCCTAAGAATGAGAAAAAAACGACATGAAAATCAAAGTTTGGTCTTTTGATGCAAATATCTCCGCTGTCCATTACTATATTTCATTCAATTTTTTTTTGTTCAAAAGTCACTTCACAAAAATAGGTTGAACTGTACCGTTAAGTCAGTGTATATATGTTTTATGATTATGTCAAAAAAGGTCCAAAATATTGACTTTTTACTCAAAAAATGACTCAAAAATTGTTGTTGTTGTAAAAATGAAATAAATTAAAAATTGCACATATGGGCTACCTTTCATATGACATAGCATTTATTTGCAAAAATTCTTCCAGCTAAGCGCAAAAATTATTTGACTGTTTTTGTCATCAAAACTTTTTTGATGACCCTTTGATTTTTTTCGCGAAATTTATTTTTCCAAAATGTTGTTTTTATATTTTTTTAAAAAAAAGTCAAGTCTCAAAAATAATTTATGTGAAAAAATACCCAAATATCTCTTCTGATATGAGTTTTGTTTTAAAATTCTCTATATAATTTGAACGCCCCATTTTTCTCTAAGAAAGGCAGTTGTGTTGTCTAGAGTAATTTCGAACATTTTCGTTTATATAAAATCTTCTTTATAGTAATCTACTTCATTTGTTTGCCTCACCACCCCCCCCCCCACCTGTTAAATTTGTTTTTTTGTGATGGCTCTATTTTTTCTCACTATTGTGTCACCGTTGTCACTCAGTACTTTAAATGTTGTATATATATCACTATTTCATCGAAAAGATGACTGTGAATAAGGATGCTGTAAAAATTAATTTTTTCATGTTTAATGTGTTATTTGAACAATATTGTTGAAAGTCAAATTTCCACGCCAACTAAATGTACCGACATATAAAAGACAGCGAAATTTTGACATTTTAACTCTTCAATCATGGTTGTAAGCTTGACTGCATTGAACACATTTTTAGGTTCAGTAGCTTACTAACCGAAAGTATGCTGGAAAATGTTATAAATTAGCAATTTTTCGCATAAAAAGGAATTCTGAAGATTTAACTGCATTATTCTGTATCACGAAGAAGCACACCAACGATGGGAAAGACACGAGAAGCAATACAATTTTGTTCGGAAGAAAGTATTGCTTCTCGTGTCTTTATCATCGTTGGTGTGCTTCTTCGTGATACAGAATAATGCAGTAAGAAATTGCATCAACTATCAGACTCAGTTTATTTTATTTTTATTTTAGACGCAAACCAATTGTTATTTTCCAACTGGAAAAACTACTAAAAAATTTAGAAAGATTGGTGTCCACTTTCCTTTTTTTTACAAATTTGATTTCCATAAGCGAAGTGCAAGTAACATGTTTACCAGTTACCAATAAATTTAGTTTAGAACTAAAAAACAGTTTTTTAATGGGAAAAAACAGTGATAAAATTATACCTTCGTTAAAAAAGCACTGCATATTTTTTAACTAATATTTTTATAGTGGTCTCAAGCTTAAATTCAACAAAAATAAAACCTATTTAAAAACCAACAGTCGACAATATTTCCTTGCACCAAATGGTGCGAGAGCTTTTAACAAATTCTTGTTTCAGTGTAAAGCTGCGCACTCGGAAAGCTCTCTTTGTTGTTGTTTAAACTCTGCGTTGATGACCACCGATCTAGCCGAACAGTCACGATCAACTTAAAACCTTACGTCCCCGCTTACAATTTGAAAATAAATAACCATAACCTGATAATACAACGTTAACGATAAGTAATGCTAGAGGTAAGCACTACTCATTACCGCCTAAGAAAAGCCTATGTTAAAATAAGGCCTTATTTGCTGTGTGCTGTAATCCATCAGGGAATACCTCCCATGGCCCCCTTGACCAATGCCTATAAAATATTATCAAGATAACGGATCTTGTCAGCTTTGCGCACAACCTGCTTAGCGTTGCACACCACCTTTATGTTGCTCAAATAGAGCTTGAAAAGAGAGAGCTTTTTTCTCGCTGAGGATAAGAATAAAGATATAAGGGGTATTCACGATTCTATGCACTCGCCAGTGCAGTTGAGAACTTGTGCAGTTAGGTTTTCGCGAACACACCACTACCAGTTTTTTCAAAGCTGTCAAAGTTTTCAATATGCACAAGTGCACAACTGCTCAAGTCGTCAAGTTTGAGGCAAAAGTAGTTGTGCACTTGTGTAGATTTTTGACGTACGTGTGTTTTATTTTTGTAAAGTGCACAAGTCCTCAAGTCTTCAACTGCACAGGTAAATGCACTGAATCGTGAATACCCCTATTGTATTAGGGTGGTTTTTTGCAATGGGCCTTCTTGTACACTGTATAAAGCTCAATACAATTGGCAAAGTTTTAGAGGTGGCGGTTTAGGTTTATGATTTAAGGTTTTCCATACGATTTGTATGGGAGAAATCCATTTATGGGTTCATGGAAAAAAGAAGACCTAACTATGAAAAAAAAAATAATTAAAAAAATAAGTATCTAATACTTTTTTAACTTCTTGATCAGACAATAAATTTTATTAATATTCGGTTATTATTCACTAATCGATGGCTCACTTCTCAAAGCTATCTAATGAAATTAATACTTTTCCACAAAAATATTTTGTTAAATCTTCACACTTTCTTTATTATTCTAGTAACATTGTACATGTCTTAAAATTCAGATAATAAGTGTTTCAGGCCAAAATTGAAAAAAATGTGCCATTATAAGTCTTTTGGATAAAATCGTACAACAAGAAGTTTTTTTCACCTTTACTAGCAAGTTTTATTAATTTTGGCCAATTGTATATTAAAATATTATAGGTTAATATACACTTATTAATAGGTGTAACTCTAGGCTTTAAAACGAGCTACATATATCTACTTTTTAAATTTTTAAACAGACTTATTTGATATGGCGAACGTTAGCCCTTTTATAAAATAATCTAATCAAAAATTAAAACACCAATAACATTTTATTATGAACAATATATTTAAGGTTATATTAAGAATAAGATAAAAATGTAGAAGTAAATTACTTGTTTTTTTTTATTTTATCAAAGTTCAGCAAAATACTAAAAATACAACTTGTTGTACCATCTAATCCAAAAATCTCATTAATTCATTTTCTTTTATTTAATATTGCCTTAAATAATTATTGTCTCTATTTTTAGACAAGAGTCAATCCTCTAACTGAAATATTAGTATGAAAATTTAACAACATATTTAAAAAACTTTTTAACAAAAAAAAAACCAACTTCAAAACAACTAAAATCTTTAAAGCCGGAGCGTTAATTTAACAAAAGTCTTTAAAGGTTTTATATTCATGGAGAAATTAATATAAATATGATAATAATACAAAATAAAAAAAATATAGTAATAAGATTTTCAATTTAATAATAAATATTAATAAATTATCAAATTTTACCAAGAATTAATGTGAAAAGTAATTTAAAATTATTTTTTTACTTTGTAGTTGTTTTGAAGTTGGTTTTTTTTTTGTTAAAAAGTTTTTATTTCTTCCTTTTTAGAGATTATGACAACAATTTTGCCCATTCTTGTAACGAATTTTGGTGCCCTAGTGTTAATATTTGAGATACAGTGTTTTTCTTATAGTGACACGCCCTTCGAAATACTCCGCCTACTATCTTGATTGTGTTTTGTTATAATTCTACCTATTCTTGTACCTAATTTCAGTATCCTGGTGTCAATATTATTCGAGTTAGAGCGTTTTTCTATTATTTCCACACCCCTTTGTCGAATACCGCCCACTTTATTAGATGGGCACATCCGCTTCCAATGCTTCTATCTGTTGAAAAAAGTGCTGCAATCGGGCTAGTACTTTAGGAGTTATCGATGTACATTAGAGTGGACCTTATTTTAAAAAGATCACCCCAAGGGCTCAAACTATTGTAATTGATGATAAAAACATTCCTAAAAAATTTTAGCAAGATCGGATGCATTTAAGCCCGTGTGCATGAAAGAAAAAAGTTATTTTTTTTAAAAAATATATTCATATGCAATTCCATTTGGAATAAAGAAACAGTTAAGATTTTTTTGTTTTTTCAAAAAATTTTCAGTTTAATAAGAGTATTCACCTCAAACTACTATTATTTTTTATTATTTTTGGATTTTCCCATTACAAATTTATATTTGTATTATTTTCGACTAATCTTGGTGCGCTGATTTCAAAACTATTATTACTTTTTTTCTAGCACCACTTGCTTTTGATTAAACTTGTTTGCCATTAAACGATTTCACTGAAGTTTATCTCAAAAACTGGTGATGCTAGTTAATAAAAAAATAATAATAGTTTTGAAATCAGCGCACCAAGATTAGTCGAAAATAATACAAATATTGTGGGAAATCCAAAAATAAAATAATTTTTTACACTGAGTTATTCAAGTAATTTGAGGTGAATACCCTAATTAAACTGAAATTTTTTTGGAAAAAACAAAAAAATCTGAACTGTTTCCTTATTGTTAGTTCATTAGTCCTCATTAGTTCACTTTGAGCCCTTGGGATGATCCATGAAGTGCTTGGAAATTTTCCCCATAAGGTCCACTCTAATGTACATACATTAAAAAAAAACCAACCAACTTGAGAACCTTGATACCTTGTCCTTTTTGAAGTCGGTTAAAAAATAGCAGATACTTTTTCTTTAAATAAATTTTTTCTTTATATTTAGGCCTTCTATTTTCCATGAACCCTCAAAATGGATTTTTCCCCATACAAATCTTATGGAAAAACTAAAATCAAAAAGCGTCACCTTTTAACCTTAACCGATTTTGTGATGATTTATATAGTTGGGTCCTAGGGAAATAAGGCAGAGTTTAAGCTGTGAAAATTAAACTCGATTTTTTTAAAAAAACCATCCTTATAGTTATGCTCTTTTAATTTTAGTTAATTATTTAAATAATGATTAGCAAATTTATATGGCCTATGTCCCAACTGGGTATCATAACTATCCAAAAGAAAAATAATTATTGAAAAATAAACAAAAATAGGGAAATTTTATTATAAAAGAAAGAAGTGGTACAGAAATGGAAATGGTCTCTTAAAAAATAAAATTAAAAGGAAAAATGCCATTTTATTTACTCGTAAAATATTGCATTCAACTATCTCAGCACTTTTCACAAACGGATGTAAAAAAATGTAATAAAAAAAACAGCTGTTGTATAGCATTTGCAACATCTTAATATTAAAGGTGTGTGCACAAAAATCTACCCTTGCAAACAAGCATTTGCTACGATGCAACAAGATCGTGAATTACCTTCTTATGTATGAATTGAGTATTTCATATTTTCGCTATAACTCACTTTTGTCAGAGTCCAATGATGGATATTTTTCCCTAGAAATTTCAATTAAAATTAAAACTGTACTAGAATATAGATCAAAGTTTCGCAAACAACTTTAAGCAAGACAGTTACATTTTCATTTAATATGTATATTCTTAATTTAAATTTATCTTTTCTGAAATTCAGATGGTTTTTTTTAATTCTAACTGATCTTTTCTAAATTTTTATCAATCTTTTCTAAAATTCTGTAGAAAATGATGTAGTATAAAAAGGGGTTTTGTGAAACATCATTATAAATATGCAATTTTACGATATTGTGTTCACTACAATTGTTCTTATTTATTTTCAAAAAGTTGTACAAAAAATTTTTTTTTATATCCTGGAGCACTCACTTTGCCGAAAGCCAATTCACGTTTAACGACACTTTACTCACGAACTCACCCCGACTGAACGATCGTCCACAACTTTGGACAATCCAAATCTCGATTCTGAAAGATATCCGGCATACGTGATCGATATATGTAGAAATCCCTCAATCGTTGCTTGGCTCTTTCCAAACTGTATTTTGAGCTACGCAGGAAAACGATCAGAAACTGATCACTGGTGCGCGATTTTAAGCAGTCTTGACAAACTATCCATTCGCGCAAGGATCTTAGATAACTTTCGATTTCGGCAGGGTTTTCATTAAGTTCCGCTTTCGCCTTGCTTGCCAGTTCATTGCTAAGCGGACGCAGCTGGTTCATTTGTTGCTTTTGTTGTTCGTCACTTAAATTATGTTCTGCTCAACTTGGTGGTAAGCTTTAAGAATAGTAAAGAAAAACCTTGCGATGTTTTAAGCCCGTTCGTCGATTCGCGATTGAAGCCGTGTTCTTGGCTTGTTGTAGCTTTTATGAATTTGGTTTTTAGTCTGTTGCAACAAGTGACCAACACGTAGTAATTGCCTAAAATTTATGATTACTTTTTGGCATAAACTGTGACTTGCAGTGAGAAATGAGTTAAACCTATTGTAAGAACATGTGTACAGTTGAATGTATAGTTGGTATGAATAATGACCATACCTACATGCATCTTAATAGTCAAGTCATTGTTAATATTTTCAAGCTTAAAGTACAGCATTATTTAATAAATTTACATAGGTCACAAAATAAAGTTTTTAAAAACTTTAAAGCTATAAATATCAATTACAAATTCCGTTTTCTCATGTATCTGTTAATATGACAGTAAAAAGAATTGAGAGTTGGAGTTGGAAAAAATAAATAATTACTCGTAGTTATTAATAGAAATTAAATGCATATGACGATGATGACGGTGTCCTTCATATTTTTGTCAAAATTTACATTAATTTAAATTTAATTTAATTAAAATTTAAACAAAATTTAGTAAAAATTAGCAAATATGTAAACAAACTGTCTCGCATTTGAAGGGTTAATTTCTCGCTTGAAATTATTTTTGGAGGCTTCTCCTTTTTTCCTTTAATTTATGGATAAAAACACTAATTGAGGGACTAAGATAAAAAATGACTAAGTCCCCTTTTTACTGTTTCGAGAAAAACACAAAAAACTTATTTTTCTCGTGTATCAGGTGAATGGTATTCTATAAAAGAAATGTAGTGATTATTATTATAGGACTAGCTATTTCCAGGCGCGCTTTGCTTTGCCTTACCTATATATTTAAAAATTTGCAGCTTTTGTTGTGTGTCTGTATCGAAATAATCGCACACCAAGGTAAATATTTTCCAAAAGTTTGAACTCAATCCGACGCACAGTGGGGGATTTGATCTATCTTGGAGGAAAAAAAGTAAAAAGCTTCAAAAATCGAGGTTTTATTTAAACTAGCGATTTATGCTAATAATTAAAAAAAAAAAAATAAAAAATTGAGCTAACAATGTGATGAACTGACAGCAATTTTGTTCGCATATGTTTGCATACAAATATAATTTGTTGGCAAGTTTCAATCACATAGATAGTTTATACAAAAATTTAGCTGCGAGTTTCTTTTCATTTTATTTTTTCATTTTTGGAACAGGCCTTAATATCTCAAAAATTTCTGTATTACAGCTTTTTTGATAAAACATAAATATTTTTTCTTTCAAAACCAAAAAAGACTGCATGTTGTCTTAATAGGCATCTTAATATATAAAAGGCAAGCACGCTGCTTCGTGCCCAAAATCGCTCAAACTGTTCTCAAAAATGTATTTGATACTTATCAGTTACAATATTGGGTTTTTAGTAATTTAGTTTTTACAATAGTACGGTTTTTATTTTACTACTCCTTTTATAAAGCAGTTATGACGAATTTAATTAAGTTATTTTGATGGATTGTATCAAAAAATATAATTGTATCAGCCGCGAAACGACACCTCAGTTGCTACGTGTATGATGATTGCTAATTTTTCAACACTGCTTCAATACTTAAAGTGCTATTTAAAGTAAGTAGTACATTTGTATTTTGCAAAATTAAGTGAATAAAAAATCAACTTTTAAGAAGAGAAAATGTACTTTCGGCTTCAAAAAGGAAGTGTGCATACTATTTAATTGCAACAATAGAGAAGAAAGTTACAAAATTATCTGTTGTCCTAATACATTTTAGTGTTTCAAAGTCAAATTCAAAGTGTGAATTTTTCTCTTTATGCAACTAGCTGAAAACCGGAATATTTATGTTTGGCTGCCACCAAACTATTCGATATTACCAATTTGGATTATATAGGAGATGCCACACCCACTTTTTGAACGCCCATAAAATGTTATCAGTAAAACGGAACGTGTATATAGTGGTTAAATACCAAATTTTGATTCAGTGCGACCTATAACTCCAAAGCTATGCGATATAGCAAATGTTGGTTTTATGGGAGGTACCACGCCCTTTTTTTCCTCGATAGTATTATTCCTTGGGCTGATACGAATCCATCAAGCCCAAAATCGTGAAAATCGAACGATCCGTGCGACGGCGGTCTCTTTTGTATATATAGATTCAATTAAACACCCTGTTACCAAAAGGGTGTTTGAGAAAGACCCCAACTTCAAAACAATTTTTTAAGGAATGAGCCAAGGAATCATATCACAAAAACTTAGAATTTTGTCCTGCTAGATTGGCTTAATCGCACACTGTGCGACGGTTAGTTGCAGAGTACTCGATTTTTTGATTTTGGAGATGTATAAATATCTTGTTTAAGGTGTTGAAAAGTTGTATAGGAGGCGCCACGCCTCCTTGACTTATTCCACTTATATAACATATGGGAATTAACTTTGATTTACAGATCCTAGCTTTCATATGTGTCAAGTTATTAGGTTTTGCTAAATTTCATTGTTAAGCGTCAGGTTATTGCAAAACTTTGCACTATGTGTTGTAATTAAATTTTTCTTTCTTGCAGAGGCATTACTCGCCGGCGAATTTACGTTCGAAATAACAAGGCCGTCCTTTCTCTTTTCAAGTTTCTTTATCTATTTATATCGACATCTACATCTATATTAATATCTATATCTATATCTATATCTATATCTATATCTATATCTATATCTATATCTATATCTACATCTATATCTATATCTATATCTATATCTATATCTATATCTATATCTATATCTATATCTATATCTATATCTATATCTATATCTATATCTATATCTATATCTATATCTATATCTATATCTATATCTATATCTATATCTATATCTATATCTATATCTATATCTATATCTATATCTATATCTATATCTATATCTATATCTATATCTATATCTATATCTATATCTATATCTATATCTATATCTATATCTATATCTATATCTATATCTATATCTATATCTATATCTATATCTATATCTATATCTATATCTATATCTATATCTATATCTATATCTATATCTATATCTATATCTATATCTATATCTATATCTATATCTATATCTATATCTATATCTATATCTATATCTATATCTATATCTATATCTATATCTATATCTATATCTATATCTATATCTATATCTATATCTATATCTATATCTATATCTATATCTATATCTATATCTATATCTATATCTATATCTAAATCTATATCTATATCTATATCTATATCTATATCTATATCTATATCTATATCTATATCTATATCTATATCTATATTAATATCTATATCTATATCTATATCTATATCTATATCTATATCTATATCTATATCTATATCTATATCTATATCTATATCTATATCTATATCTATATCTATATCTATATCTATATCTATATCTATATCTATATCTATATCTATATCTATATCTATATCTATATCTATATCTATATCTATATCTATATCTATATCTATATCTATATCTATATCTATATCTATATCTATATCTATATCTATATCTATATCTATATCTATATCTATATCTATATCTATATCTATATCTATATCTATATCTATATCTATATCTATATCTATATCTATATCTATATCTATATCTATATCTATATCTATATCTATATCTATATCTATATCTATATCTATATCTATATCTATATCTATATCTATATCTATATCTATATCTATATCTATATCTATATCTATATCTATATCTATATCTATATCTATATCTATATCTATATCTATATCTATATCTATATCTATATCTATATCTATATCTATATCTATATCTATATCTATATCTATATCTATATCTATATCTATATCTATATCTATATCTATATCTATATCTATATCTATATCTATATCTATATCTATATCTATATCTATATCTATATCTATATCTATATCTATATCTATATCTATATCTATATCTATATCTATATCTATATCTATATCTATATCTATATCTATATCTATATCTATATCTATATCTATATCTATATCTATATCTATATCTATATCTATATCTATATCTATATCTATATCTATATCTATATCTATATCTATATCTATATCTATATCTATATCTATATCTATATCTATATCTATATCTATATCTATATCTATATCTATATCTATATCTATATCTATATCTATATCTATATCTATATCTATATCTATATCTATATCTATATCTATATCTATATCTATATCTATATCTATATCTATATCTATATCTATATCTATATCTATATCTATATCTATATCTATATCTATATCTATATCTATATCTATATCTATATCTATATCTATATCTATATCTATATCTATATCTATATCTATATCTATATCTATATCTATATCTATATCTATATCTATATCTATATCTATATCTATATCTATATCTATATCTATATCTATATCTATATCTATATCTTTTTTTTTTTTTGGACGTAGTGATAGCGCGCTATCATCTATCATCACGATACTCCACCAGCTCCACCCCGGAACCGCGTCAGCATTTCATCAGGACGGGGGTTTGATTTCGTAAGATTCCTACGTCCTCCTTAAGCAAGGAGGTTCGGAACTACTGAAGTTTCTCTCCTTTAATATTTTATTTATGTGTCTTTCACACAAAGTCCATGCATGTTCAGATTTTAGCATTTCGTTCAACAGATTCTCTACAGTTAATGTAACACCTAGCATATCATTTAAAGCTCGTCTCTCCTCCAACCACTTTTCACATTCGAAAAGTATGTGCTTTGCATCTTCTTCTAGCGCTGCGCATGAATCACAGCTGCTTATTTCTTTAAGTTTAAATCTATGCAGGTATTTGTTAAAACTACCATGGTTTGTCATAGCCTGAGTCAGAAAATATCCCATGTTTCCATGTCGTCTTTCCAGCCAGACTTTTATATTGGGGATAAGGCTATATGTCCAGCTCCCGTTCATGTTTTGATTCCAACGTTCTTGCCATTTAGTCACTACATTGTCCCTGGCATTAATTTTTATTTCTGAAATTTTTTTCTTTCGCTCTTGTGTATTAGTGTTCGCCCAACTTATAAGTTTAGTTTAAGTATATATTTCTTCTCTTTCCAGTATTAATAAGTCTATTGGTGGCAGACCTGCAAGCACTAAAGCCGCACTTGTGGACACTGTACGGTACGCTGATATAATACGGAGAGCACTAACTCTCTGTGCTTTCTGTAGTTCCCTCATATTATTCTTCAGATTCAGTGCCCTGACAAAGGTTGGAGCAGCATAAAGAAGCTGGGAGTGTACTACGCTGTTTATTAATTTTCTCATCTGCGGCCTTGGGCCACCACAGTTTGGCATTATTCTGGCCAATGATGCTGCCGTTCGCAAAGCTTTGTCACGAATATTTACTACGTGCTGTCCAAAGCTAAGTTTGTCATCTAATTGCACACCCAAATAGCATAAGCTTCGTTTAAAGGGTATCTCTCTATCTTGTAGACGTATTTTCGATATTTTGAAGACCCTACGATCTGTCACTAGAATTGCTTCCGTTTTTGGAACTGCAAGTTTCAAACCGTTTCTTCGCAGCCATCTGTTACAACGACATAAGCTATCGTTTACCACTATCTCGATTAATTCGGCAGTTCGCTGGTTTACTACCAGAGCAATATCATCAGCGTAACCTATTAGTTTTGCACCTTCTTGTAATTCCAAATTCAGTAGACCATCGTACATTACATTCCACAGGAATGGTCCTAATACTGAGCCCTGAGGTACACCTGCTGTTATTTGGTGCTCTTTTATACCATTTTCCGTCTCATAGATTAAAATTCTGTTATCCAGATAGTCTGATACTATGTTAAAGAGATAGCTATCTAAACGTCGGTTTCTGAAAGCTTGTCTATATCTATATCTATATATCTATATCTATATCTATATCTATATCTATATCTATATCTATATCTATATCTATATCTATATCTATATCTATATCTATATCTATATCTATATCTATATCTATATCTATATCTATATCTATATCTATATCTATATCTATATCTATATCTATATCTATATCTATATCTATATCTATATCTATATCTATATCTATATCTATATCTATATCTATATCTATATCTATATCTATATCTATATCTATATCTATATCTATATCTATATCTATATCTATATCTATATCTATATCTATATCTATATCTATATCTATATCTATATCTATATCTATATCTATATCTATATCTATATCTATATCTATATCTATATCTATATCTATATCTATATCTATATCTATATCTATATCTATATCTATATCTATATCTATATCTATATCTATATCTATATCTATATCTATATCTATATCTATATCTATATCTATATCTATATCTATATCTATATCTATATCTATATCTATATCTATATCTATATCTATATCTATATCTATATCTATATCTATATCTATATCTATATCTATATCTATATCTATATCTATATCTATATCTATATCTATATCTATATCTATATCTATATCTATATCTATATCTATATCTATATCTATATCTATATCTATATCTATATCTATATCTATATCTATATCTATATCTATATCTATATCTATATCTATATCTATATCTATATCTATATCTATATCTATATCTATATCTATATCTATATCTATATCTATATCTATATCTATATCTATATCTATATCTA
This sequence comes from Dichetophora obliterata, assembly GCA_963920525.1. Taxonomy (NCBI): domain Eukaryota; kingdom Metazoa; phylum Arthropoda; class Insecta; order Diptera; family Sciomyzidae; genus Dichetophora; species Dichetophora obliterata. The sequence goes on along the minus strand of OY986437.1, from coordinate 242,002,749 downwards.
TATCTATATCTATATCTATATCTATATCTATATCTATATCTATATCTATATCTATATCTATATCTATATCTATATCTATATCTATATCTATATCTATATCTATATCTATATCTATATCTATATCTATATCTATATCTATATCTATATCTATATCTATATCTATATCTATATCTATATCTATATCTATATCTATATCTATATCTATATCTATATCTATATCTATATCTATATCTATATCTATATCTATATCTATATCTATATCTATATCTATATCTATATCTATATCTATATCTATATCTATATCTATATCTATATCTATATCTATATCTATATCTATATCTATATCTATATCTATATCTATATCTATATCTATATCTATATCTATATCTATATCTATATCTATATCTATATCTATATCTATATCTATATCTATATCTATATCTATATCTATATCTATATCTATATCTATATCTATATCTATATCTATATCTATATCTATATCTATATCTATATCTATATCTATATCTATATCTATTAAATTTTTCTTTCTTGCAGAGGCATTACTCGCCGGCGAATTTACGTTCGAAATAACAAGGCCGTCCTTTCTCTTTTCAACTTTCTTTATCTATTTATATCGACATCTATATCTATATTAATATCTATATCTATATCTATATCTATATCTATATCTATATCTATATCTATATCTATATCTATATCTATATCTATATCTATATCTATATCTATATCTATATCTATATCTATATCTATATCTATATCTATATCTATATCTATATCTTTATCTATATCTATATCTATATCTATATCTATATCTATATCTATATCTATATCTATATCTATATCTATATCTATATCTATATCTATATCTATATCTATATCTATATCTATATCTATATCTATATCTATATCTATATCTATATCTATATCTATATCTATATCTATATCTATATCTATATCTATATCTATATCTATATCTATATCTATATCTATATCTATATCTATATCTATATCTATATCTATATCTATATCTATATCTATATCTATATCTATATCTATATCTATATCTATATCTATATCTATATCTATATCTATATCTATATCTATATCTATATCTATATCTATATCTATATCTATATCTATATCTATATCTATATCTATATCTATATCTATATCTATATCTATATCTATATCTATATCTATATCTATATCTATATCTATATCTATATCTATATCTATATCTATATCTATATCTATATCTATATCTATATCTATATCTATATCTATATGTATATCTATATCTATATCTATATCTATATCTATATCTATATCTATATCTATATCTATATCTATATCTATATCTATATCTATATCTATATCTATATCTATATCTATATCTATATCTATATCTATATCTATATCTATATCTATTAATCATAAAAAAGTATGTTTATTTTATAAATCTGTACATAAAAATTTATTAGTAAAAAATGGACGTAGTCTTTTTTGGAAAAAATTAATCATTTTAATAAGACGTTCCATTTAAAAATGTTGTATGAGATTTTTGTAGTAGATACTTCAGGCGTATCAGTAAAAAATAAAAAAAAAATGTACAAGAAGTTTTCGGGAAAATCCTACTTTTATAAAAATTTTGATTTTGCGGAGCCATATCTCTACACTATGAATTCAGTATCCAATTGTTATAATTTCGGAACAAAGCCTGTTTAATATCCCATCCAACACCTACATCAAAGCTATCGTAGATCTGATACTTTGGAAGCTATCGTATTATCTTTGGTAGCTCCTATTTTGCCAAACAAGTTTTTTTAAACACCCTTTATCTCAGTGGATGTTGAAAATAGACCCAACCTTCTTATACAATTTTTTGCTCCAAATAAGTCAAGGACTCACTCCTTAACAGATTAGCATCTCAAGTCCGGATACCCTGCGTAGTGTAGGTCTGACCATCATCCTTCATCGGCTGTTCGTCGGATGCCCAAAACTTCATATTTAATAAAAAAGCTATACAGGTTAGTTATTGTCAATTTTAAATATGTAATGTCACTTTTAAAATATTGAAAAAAGGTAAATGCAAAACTAGAACCTAAAATAATTTTAAAGGTATGGTAGATACCCTGTAGTTCGGTTGGTGGCAGCATATTTCTTTGGTCATGCCATTTCTCATACCTTTACAGGTACGGCTAAATGAGACAGGAGAATTGTAAAGCCCATGGTAATGCACGTTGGGTCCGTTCGCCCCTGTCAGTGACATCGATGTGCTCAAAGGACTTACAAGATAAGAGGCGAGGGGCATGCCCCTCGGGGGCATATTCTTGGGGGTATATGAATGCTCATACCAAGAAGTAGGTCCAACGTTCAACTTGGAACTACGGCATACCTTTTTTTAAATTATTTATATAATTTAAATAACAAATATTGGATCAAAAATTAGATAATTATAAGTGAAAAGTTGTAAATGTTCAATAGCGTCGATTTTGTTTAAGAATTTAAAAACATTTTAGTATAAAACATTAGGGGTATTCAAGGGTTGATGCGAAACGCAGTTGCGACGATGCGAAAATGCATGATTGCAAACTTTCACATCACTCCAACAAGAAACACTTTAGAAGTAATTTTGCAACTCTTCTTGAATTACGCACTGCCCAAACCTATTGCGAGAACGCACAAGTAGTGATACTAAACAGCTGATTCATGTTTTGGTTGTTCTCAAACATAGTTGCCACCTGGGTAAAACTTTAAAAAGCTTAAGTTTGTACGTTGATTTTTACAACTTTTTGTGATTTTGAAATTAGGTGGAAATAAATTTACTGTTCATTCGACATATAATTTTTGTAGCAAATTAAGTTGCAATATTGATGTTCACGCGTTAGTGCGCAAAATATATTGCATTTTCAGACTCTTGCAATTCGCAATAACCCGTGAATAACCCGTTTAATTTTGGTAAAAAAATAGCACAATAAAGTTATTATGCATATCGATAGCTTTAATATGCAATACATCCATTTTTTACGTTTAAAATCGTACATATCGGTAACCTTAAAAGTGTAATAACCTTATGATTGGCAGAAAATTTGAATCCATGACGGAACAGCACCAAATGATTTTATGAAGCATGAGACAACTTTGGCACTTTTAGTTGTACTAGCATGCATTAGCTCTTTGCACTATGGTCAAATGACCTGTTTTTCTGACCAAAACTATTAAGCGCCGAAGCAACATAAAATTATTCGTTGATGTAAAGAAATGTGTGCTTCATTAAAAAATTTAAAAATTAACCCTCTAGAAGGCATTGACCCTTATAAAACCATACCGTTTCTTAATGTTTTAAAAATGATAGTTTTAAGCAAAATGCGTTTGTGTTTTCAAATGATAAATCAATGAATGGAATGGTATGATTGAAAATTTTGTAAAATAAAAAGAAAACTAACCCCTTAAAGAAACTATTGATAAATTTTTTTAATAATAATAGTTTTTTGAATAATATATTTTTACAATTAAATTATATATTACAACTGTCGACTCATGCCTGTAGCCAGACTAAGAAGACAGAGGGGCAGGCATAAATCTTTGGGGGGAAATTTTTTGTTTTTTCATTTAATTAAAAAAAACAATTGTTTTAACGTGTGAAATGAATACATTACACATATTTATTAAAAAACAGTCAATTTTATAATATTTACATGGATATGTAGATCTTTTAAATAAAAAAATTGAATTAACACGCGTCCGTCGTTTGCATTAAATTGATGCAAATTTTTTATTCAGATTTTTATATTAAGAACAAACATGCATGTTTTGATTTAAATCTTTTGCTTCTTTAAATTTTTACTAGAATTAAGATTTGCATTTTTTTTCTTATTATAAAATTAATAAACATTCATCATGCATAAAAAAAAATTTTAAAATTAAAAACATTTCAATAAATTATATATTCTTTTTGTGTCTGCATCAAATTGGTGCACAGCGTGCTTTTCATTTCTAGAAAGTTCCTATGGATGCGGGTTAAAAAATTATTAAAATTAAATCTTATTTTTTGGTAGCAAATGTTGGCGCCCCAGTAGAAATTTGAAAAATTGTAACAATTTGTCTGAAATGTTTTGTTAAACAAATTTCATATACATATTCAAGTCATGAATAAGGTGAATGTTATTTTAAACTAGAATATTAATTATTAATTTAAAATTTTTCATTGTCTGATTTGGCCAGGGGGAAAACGGCTGTAGTAGGGAGGGGCATTGCCCCCCTTGCCCCACCCTGGCTACAGACCTGTATCGACTTCATTATCTAAGTCCAGGTTGTCTTCTAAAAAATCTATTATTTACGTTATCAGTATATCAGCAAAACATATGCAACATTTTATAACCTTACGTATATATTGGTTTGTAAAAAAATTCGGAAGTTTTAAACGTACCTACATAATATGAATGATTTACAACAACAACAATAAAAAATTAAGCAATATCTGTTTTATTTATATAACACATGTTTCTAAAAGAGAAGTATTATTATTAATTTTCTTAAAATATGTTTAATACGCCGTCGAAAAATTTGTGTAAGTGAGCACTTTTTTTATTTAAAAATTAAATTTAAGTATGTCAACTTTAACGGCTGCCTATATGACGGTAGATTATTTCAAACAAAAACAAAGCTGGTTTTTACTTGGTGTGAAGTATTCTTTGTAAGATGGTCACAACAATACAGTGATGCCAACATGTGGAAATTTTGTATTTTGTCGAGCAAAACCGGCCATTTGACCTATAGTGCATTGGATACATTTTTGATCTGGTTTCGAATGCTTTGATATTTACAGAAACTGGAATTAAGCGCATGAGACCTTCACATTAATCAACGGTCACTGTTGTGATAGCGGCAAGCAATGTTTAATCGAAATCAATTCAATTACTAATTGTTAGCTAATCATTCAACATTTGAACGGCGTGGTTATTGAAAATTGCCTGTTATACTTGTGGCTTAGTTCATTTTAACTATACAGTATGACCGCCAAAAAGTTACAAGCAAACGATATCTGTAACGTGGTAGAAGACCGGTCGCTAATTATAGCGCAAAACACCAAGTTGAGAAAAAAGATTTAAAAGTATTTAGGTTAAAATTTAATTTGAACATGCTGAGATTTTAATCAGACCTTGAGATTAAGAGGTTCCTCAGAGGTTTTTTGGTTCAAGAACTAAGTTTTGGCTATCTATTTTTGCATAAAACTTACGACAGAGGGCTTCATAAGATTTTTTTGCGTAAACTCGAGTGGCACCCATACATCGAGCTTCTTTATGCATCCAGCCTTACTAAAGTAGTTCCAAACGGTTTTTTGTGTAATTTTTAGTTTCTGGTCAATCGAAACGGTGTTTACATAACGGTCGGACTCAACGATTTCCAAGATTTTATCGACATTTTCGACAATTGACCTTCCAGAGCGCAGTGCGACTTTAACATCAAAATTTCCGGAACAGAATCGGCAAACTCAAAATTGTGCATGGTTTGCTGTTACCAGGACCATAAACACTATTAAATTTTTCAGTCGCCTGGCTTGCGTTTTCGCCTTTATCGAAGAAAAATTGTAAAATTCGCCGTTTTTCTCTTTGCTTAGTCACGCACTTACGAAACTTATTTTTGTAACGCCATCTAGTTTAATCCGATTGCACTATTACAACGGGAGATACAGATTACTTAAGCCATCTATTGGAAAAAGAATGCATTTATTTTTACTATGCCGATATATTTGTATTTCTCTTAAAAGGAACTTTACAGTTAAACTTTAATCACAGTTCCTTCAGTCTTATTAAAAATAAGCAAATACAGATTTCATAAATAAAAATTATTTTGAAATTATTTTTGTGTTAGTGTAACTTAATAAACGTAGCTAATTTTTTTTTAACCATATCATCGTCCGGGGATTCATGTGATCTATACACCATTTGAGTTAATGGTATAATTTTGAGTTAATTGTATGGTACATGGGCCAAGAGGTCACCAAAATTTCTGTTTAAAGAGATATTAAGTAAAATGTACATGAAAAAAATCTCAGTTTTTGGAAAAGAGAGAAAAAACGGATTGAAGATTTGAAAAATTTGGTATCAAAAACCATTGCCTCCACTTGGCAATTGTCAAAATAGCGTATGGATAACGTGACCAACCGTACTCCTTTTGAGAATTTTTTACTTCTTTTTTGCTCGCTGTACTTCTCGTATACGTAGTACACTAAAAGTACTTCTTTTTGCTTGTTGTACTTTTTTTGACATGTTTTTTACATTTTTTTTCATTAATTCACAATAAACATCTCTAACTACTACAGCAACATTTTTTTTGTACATCACTGTCTTCTTAAACTGGAAAAATTCAGTTTGTGAATTAGTTATTTGATGCTTTTGTGTTTGGTGACGTAGCATTTATGTTATCTTGCAATTTTGAAAATATTGGCCTTCAAAAGTTTCATATTTTATGCAGATTCTTTCCCCTGCTACATTTTTATCCTTGCATACAATTTCAAAAATTTATTTTTGTTGGATGGACAATCTTTGAAATTTTAGTAAATATTTTACTTTTTGCCAATGCCATTGAGGGTTTGAGAGTTATTTCATAATTTCCAATGCGTTAAAGATATATAGTAAGACCATTTTTCACATTTTGCCTATATCTCCAAAACTTGACCTGAAACGCACTTTGGTCCAAAAGTTGACCGTTATTACGAATAACTTGTGCTATTTTAAAATTAAATATGTGTTTCCCTTAAAGCACTTTAAACCAGCGATGCCCACGAAAATATTTTGAAGAGTGCAAAAACAACCAAAACAACAACAAAAACAAAAAAGCAACAGCATCAAAACAATTTTTAAATATAGATGCAATGACGAATTAACAATAGGGCAGTTCACGATCTTGTTGCATCGTTGCAAATGCAAAATAAACAGCTTTTACAAAAACAAAAATCATATGTTACAAAAGCTTTTCAATGCTTTTTGTTTTTGTAAAAGCTGTTTATTTTGCATTTGCAACGATGCAACAAGATCGTGAACTGCCCTAATAATACGAGTGCTGGCAGAGTCCACGACAGCGAACTTATGTATATGTACACTGTAAAAACAATGAATTAAATAATTCCAAATGTTTCAGTTTTTTGCTAATCAGAATACATTTTGATTTGCCCAGTTTTAATCGCGTGGAGGTTTTTAGACATCCTTTTTTTAGTTTTTTGTTTTATATTTTAGTTTAGTATTCAGTTTTTAATTTTATAATAATTTTTATTTGTTTCAACCTTAATTTTTTATATTTTTTATTATCTTACTGTTTTATTATTAACTAAACTGTTATATTATTAAGATAAAAATGTTTTTATCTCTTATTAGCTGATATACCCGATGTTACTCGGGAGTCATTTATATATACATTTTAATATACACTTCTCGATTAAATGTTTTTTAAATTCTGGAATAATGAAAAAGATGTTGAATTTTATTTTAAAGCTACCGTTAGAAAGGTAATTGAAAGAACTTTAATCCAAAAAAGTTTTGGAAAATTTCTGTTGTTGGTGGTTCCATCTCTTGCGGTGAGCTAATTGAATTCAAAGAAGGGGTACGAAAAACATATTTTAAAAATTAAAAATAATTTTTATATTTACTTAATCTTAAAGCTAGCAAAATTACCTTTTCAACAATATAAAAATTATGGTGGGACTCAATGCGTCCTTGAGATATGGACATTTTAACATCTAAACAAAGATTTATATTAAAAAATATATTGAACTTTTTAACAAAAAAAAATTTTAATGAAATATATTAAAAACAGCGGAGACATTGGCATTAAAAGTAAAAACTTTGATTACCATATAATATTTTTCTCATTATTAGCTATCAATGGTGTATGAAAAATTCGTTGTACTAAAAATGATTGTACTAAAATTTATATTAGCTGCGTTTTTTCATGGGAGATCAGGATCATATCATCGCATTTGCAAGCAAAGCAAAAACAACAAATAATCCAGCAAGTGAGCTGGACATTTAAATTGATCCAATTCTATGTTTTTACGTGTTGAAAGCGCAACTGTAAAAGAAGACAACACTTAGTCGTTATTAACGCTCCGACTGAAAAAACTGGCAGTACTAAATTATTTGACATTTTAAGACTTTGGTAGCAATAGCATTTTCGCAAAAAATTTCGCAAAACTTATCTGCTAGCTACATAAGAACATCAGATATTCTTCTGTAAGCAGAAAATAGAGCCACCTGTCTGCAATCCCAAACATGTGGGGTTAAATTTGAAGAAACTTTTGGTAGACATCATTCGGCTATTCACCGCAAAGTGTTTAGTTTGTGCCCACAGTTCTTACAAATGCGGCGACATCTATCTGTGAATTCAAAGCACAGAACAAAACCAATGAAATAATTGTGCTAACCAGATGCGCATATGTTTTATTATATCGCCATATAGCTGAAACTGGTTACATGAAAATATTAACTTTTGCAGCATTCTTATTCACAGTCATCTTTTCGATGAAATGGTGATATATATACAACATTTAAAGTACCACTGATAAAGAACTGGTGACAACGGTGACACAATAGTGAAAAAAATAGAGCCATCACAACAAAACAAAATTCACAGGACGGCGGTGAAAATTTTCGTAATTACTCTAGACATACAACTGCATTCTTAGAGATAAATGGGGATGTTCAAATTATATAGAGAATCTTAAAACAAAACTCGTTTTTATTAATAGTCTGATATGAATAAATAGATTTTTAGCCATTACTTTTGATTGGAAAGAGATATTGGGGTAATTTTTTCACATAAATTATTTTTGTGACTTGACTTTTTTGTAAAAAATATAAAAACGACATTTTGGAAAAAATAAATTTCGAAAAAAAAACAAAGGTAGTTTGAACACAAAAACAGTGAAATAATTTTTGCGCTTAGCTGGAAGAATTTTTGCAAATAAATGCTATGTCATATGAAAGGTAGCCAGATGTGCAATTTTTAATTGATTTAATTTTTACAACAAAAACTATTTTTGAGTCATTTTTTGAGTAAAAAGGTCATTATTTTGCTCCTTTTTTGACATAATTATAAAACAAAGTTACACTGACTTAACGGTACAGTTCAACCTATTTTTGAACAAAACAAATTTTAATGAAATATATTAATGGACAGCGGAATATTTGCATCGAAAGACCAAACTTTGATTTTCATGTCGTTTTTTTCTCATTCTTAGGTAACGATGTTTTATGAAAAAGTCGTTGTACTGAAAATTTCTACAATTTTAAATATATGTAAGTGTTTTTTATGTCAAAATAACAGAATTTTTTAAAGTTAAATATATAAAAAACTCCGATACTAAAAGTATTATAATAAAAAAATTACCGTTACATAAAAAATTTCGGAGAGAGCCTGGCAAAAACTAGTTTGAGCGAAATCCGTTGCGCCGTTTAAATTTGTATAAAGGCCAAATAAACAAACAAACAAACAGAAAATGAGTTTTATTACTATAGATTATCTATGAAAAAATAGGAAAAATTCCTAGTTTTTCACAAATTCTTTGCTTGCCATTTTTCAAGGGTATAATAACCCCTATAAAAATAATATATTCTAATGCAACATAAAAAGAACCCTCCTGCAAATATTCAATAACTTTTTCTCAATGTGTATTCGCACAACGAAAAATATAAAGAATACGACGCATGATATTAACGTCTACAATGGGGCATGCCACACTTAGCGTACACGGACAAATTTGTTGTTGCTTTCGTGGGTAAAATAAATTGAGAGAGCTTCTTTTACCCGTGAAAACAACAACAAATTTGCCCGTGTCCGCTAAGTGTGACATGCACCAATGCGAATGCCAAAAATAGTGCAAAACAGCGGCGATCGATGTTGCCAAAGAACAAAAGCAACAACATGCAAACGCAAGACAGCTATCGATGGTTCGAAACATGGCAGAATAATGAGGTAGGGTAAGTAGCTTTGACAAGACCTATTGTTAATGTCGAATGTCGAATAATGGCAGAATTCGGCGAATTACAACAATCATGAAAATATTGAAGTTCTTGTAAATGAGTGGAAAGAGTTAGACGCTGGGCATCTCTGCTTTAGAGCCTGAACAGAATCAAAAATCGTTGCGACCGACGATTGAAATAGCATAGATTCTAAGTCTGCGATTTATCGTTGCAGAAAACGTGCTGCGTATTTTGCATGTATTTTCCAACAACAACGAATCGTCGATCGCAACGATTTTTGATTCTGTTCAGGCTCTTAAACGGAATATTGCTGTAGCTAATTTTTGTCGGTGTTTACTTAAAAGTGGCGGTATTTTTACATTCAAAAAGGTTTCTGCATTGGTACCGCACACAATACTTGTTTCTGTCTCACGGCAGAATTATCCAGGTAGTGTTGACAACTGCTTATTTTTTCTTTAAAAGGAAAACATAGCCTGTCAAAATCAAGCCTAGTGAAAGAAAGCGAAAAAGAAAGCAAGGGTCGAAAACCAAAATCATAAAAATCAAATAAGAATTTTTGTTTGAATTTCGTTTTGTTTGTTTGCGTTAAAATAAACCAATAAAAATTTAAAATCATGAAAGTTGTAAAAAAATAATATTCTCTCTGAAATATAAATGACAACCAGGGTTTTGTTGTCTTCTCAGAAAAAAGTTATGTTTCAGTGTTTTGTTGTGAATTTTTTTAAAAAAGTAGTTATTCGATACATTGCTATATTCAATATTATAATAACTGGGGCGCCACGATTTGAAAATGTTTTTTTGTTCAGAACAAAAGAAAATATGTTTGGAACTATACCTCAACTAGTTATCGAGTTATCAATTTTTAAAATTTTTTCTTGGAACAATATCTGTTCAGTAAAATTTCTATATCTTTACCATTATCTAAAAGATCGAAAAGAAGAATAGATAAAAGATAAAATTATCTATTAGACAAAATACAAATAAAATAGATTAAAGCAATAATTTTAATTTTGTGAGCAGTTTTATACTACTTTTGCTTTTAATTAGTGATAAAACCGTTATTTTCTCAAAAATTTTGCAGCATTAAGGTGTCAAAAATGTATTTTATATATAAAGCATACAGTTTTATCTTTCATTAAATAGACAAAAATCCATGTTTTTTTTTCGAATTGAGTCTAAATTTAATATATTTGTTGAGATGATCAACTATTTAATTTAATAGAATGGAAGCTGTTGTCCAAAACTGATCAGCTAAAAGTTTCAAAATTTTCCATTGCGTAAATTGAAGCGTCAAGTTTAAAAGTCTTGACGAGTGGAAACCAAGATAAAGTTGTCATTTCTGTAACCAACCGTGTATTCAGTTAGTCAGTTATTCAGTTATTCAGACTAAAACGAAATTTAGTATATCACATTAAAGTAGTTATCAAGTACATGATAAGAACGTGCGTAAAAGTGTTTTTGTTATCTCTGATATCTGCAATCCCAAATAAAGACGATTTTGTCATTCCTGTTACAACTCAAAAATATAAAATGCTTACAAATCAACTTCATAATGCTCAAAATTAGCTTTCGAGCTAAGGGATTTTTTCAGCCATGTATACTTATATACATTCTGGCGTCGCTAAAAAGCTTCCAGCCTGCAGGCTTACTTATTGTAGCTTCAGTTTTATTTTTACATTTTAGCCAAATGCTACGAAAACATTCAATCTATATTTAAAAACATGTTTTCACTTAAATGGATTTCTAAACAGACTTTTCTTTTACTAATTGTAAATTGAAAGATAAAAAATAATACAAATATTCATCAAATTTAAAAATTTTACCTTTTTAAAAACTCAATAAAATTTTTAATTAAAACAAATAAGTAATGAAAAACGTAGTAGAAAATTCTGTAGTGAAATGTATCTTTGGGTATTTAGTTCTACGAAAAAGTATGATATTTAGGCAACTGAGCTATATGTCGTCATTAAAAATTTACTCTTTTCCTCTCCTCTTCAATTTTACGGGTGTATATCTTTCTTCTTGTGAGAAAACGTCAAACGAATGGACAACCTATAGTAATTATATCATGAATAATTCTACTTTGTTTTTATCTTGCTCCAAAAGAGCTTGAAAAGAGATTTTGTCTCGCAGCGAAAAATAAATAATAATTTTTTCAACACAAATTTTTGTATCTAGTTAGCTTTGCTTTGTATGTTTCTCAAATTTTTTAACTTTTCTTTAATTCATTAAATTTGTTCGCGAAGTTTATTGGAATGTTTTTAGTTTGCTGCGATTAACTAGCTATGTTTAAGTCGTTGCTTATTTTTTCACATTTCTTTGATTAATTGCATGAACAGCTAATTTTGACAGCTACCCATCGCCGCTCGTGAGAAAAAAGGCAGTCTACGCTACTACCTTGTCAAATAGTTATATCATGAGCTTAACTACACAACATGGCTGTCGTGTTATATTAAGAGAAGCTCTCTCGACAAAGAGAGAAAAGCTTTGTTTGCTGTTATATTGTGCTGCTGGTTGAATGTAGGCATCAAATAAAATGCGTGATTTTGCAATAATTAAAGAATAAATTTTCGAAAACCTTGGTAAGCTATAACAATCTATATTATCATAGGAATCGAATAAAAAAAGAATTATCAAAATCGGTTACCGAGCTTATTCTGGATCAAATTCGTGAGTCTCCTTTTATATAATAGTATAGATATGAAATTTTAAGTTTTACTTTGTTTTAGTTTTTATTTTCTATTTTACTTGATTTTGTTTTTAAAAACTGTATAATGTCATTCTTTAAATGTATAAAATTAATATCCAAACCATGATTCAATTATTATAAGGCTATTCGTATTTTTTGACGTATGCTTATTATTTTTGTCAGAAATATTTTGACAATCTGCCAACAGTGTTTTGTGATGTTGGGAAAAAAAAGTATGGTTCAGTGTTTCGTGGTGCAGTTTTCTAGTGTAAAAAGTAGTTTTTGAATAATTCCTTGGCAAGTTAATAGGAAAAAAACTATGTAGGTATGGCGCCAAGTGTATGCTTGGAATTTAGAAAGTACCGTTACAAATTTAATACAAAAATTTCTTGTTGTCATTGCTCAAAATTGTTGTCAAAATTTTATTAATTCAACGAGTAATTTTGAAAAAAGTGAGTATCGACAATAAGCAAATTAAAACAGATACTGTATATAATAACTATTTTCAGATTTTTAAATTCTGCGAAATGGTCGATCGCATCTCAAAAGTCTAAAGGAACAAAAATAACAAATTAAATAAGTTTAAAAAAGGCCAACTTCATCTCAATGAAATGAATTCAATTGCACCATACTTTTGCTGTATAAACTGCAATAGTGACTGCAGAGAGTAATCTGCCAAATTTTAATATAAATTTTTGTGTGTTTCACTCTTGTAAGTCATTGCCACTTATATAATCTTATGTATGCATTTCTATAAAATATTGTTTACGTATATACTTATATAATCATATATATATATTAAGGCGCCTCAACTTGTATGGAGGAAAAAAAAGTTGTCCGGGTCACCTCCTGAAAACAAACTTTGGTTTATTTTATGATGATTCCCAAAATATTGCAACTCTAGCTTTAGCCGTTCGTGAGCTGGAATGGTTTGAAATAACCTCTAAAAATCGCGTTTTTGATTAATACTATTTATACCCACTACCTTCGGTCAAAAAAATTGTCACAAATAGTGTAAACCGATGAAATACATAGTTTTGTTTTTTTATTTTTTTTTAAATCTGCCCACACACTTAGTTATTGAGTTATTTGCAGTGATTTTTTCAATTTTTTTAATGCAGTTTTTATAAAAATATATATAACTTCCCCATTTATAGCCTGATTTACCATTCCGTGGTATCATTGGAAAGGTACTGAATGCTGCTTTTCATTTCTGTCGTTAATTAACCCTTATAAGCACTTTTATAAAAATGCATTTTTTATCAACATGATAAAAAATTTGTGGTTATTTAAATATTAAGTCGCTAATTAAAAGATAAAAAAAAAACAATTTAGAGTTTTATCAAAGAAATAATTTTTTTTTTATTCCAAATCTTTTCGTGATTCAATTTTACAGTAACGCTTGCGCGATTGAATCTTGTTTGCAATATGTGCAGGTCTGTTCTTATCAATTACCGAAACGCAGGATTGGCTTACCACATGTACAAAACGTTCCGTATTTTGTGAATGACATGGAAATTCTGAAAATTGTTTGTTAAGAAAAGCATAACAATTATTTTAAAAACTTTTCATTACCAGGAATTTTTACAAATTCATTGGAGTCGTGTAGTTCTAATAAGTATTGTTGAGTATAGAACTGGATGCATGGCAGTTCTGTATTAGCTCTTAATTCATTCCAATCTATCATATTTTTATAGGAATCACAATTGAATTGTATCTTGGGGACATTAAATTGGCGAATTCCTTGTGTGTCATGAGCACGCGATTGTAAAATAATATCGTAGGCTTCCTTTCGTGTCGCCTTGCTCTCATCTGTAACCATTGCCAGTAAAATATTTTCTGGGTGAGCAAAAAATCCATTAATTTGAACAGAGCGTTGTACAATAAATTGCATATCTGCCGGTAATTCGCGCGTCCACTCAATGTATTTAAACAAGTGGCGGCTGCCATGAATGGCTTTTGGTTGGCTTTTTATTAAAAACCAAAATGGTGCGTAGACCCTCATAAAAAAAAATGCTAGCTGCTTTAACTTTTCGCAAGCCACAGGCTTCGTAACATATAGCCGCAAAATTCTTGATGCTGTTGTCAACCAGCGTGAAAGATTGAGCGGGCCAGGTTTAATGCTGGCCAAATGTTCATCGCACGCCCCAGCATCAACTGCTCGTACCATATCATAAAGATATTTTTGATCAGCTCGCAAAACCCAGTCATCAATATTTGTGGGCATACAGCCCATCGCAATTGGATCAAAGTTATGAGCAATCTAAAGTTAATATTTTATTGAAATTAACAGTTAAAAAAAAACAACAAAATAATTGAATACAATTTACCGGCACATCTTCGCAGCCCTGTAATGTATGCCCAATTATTCCTGGCCAGTTTTGCGGCCCATTAGCTTTTCCTAACATTTCTTTGAGTAACGCAGTGAATGGCAACTCGTTAAAATGAAAGAGGCATATTAGCCACTGCAAAGGGCGCTGCAATTGTCGTTCTAGGTTACAAATCGCTCCATTAAATTTGCCTGTGTTGGTGCTGGTTCCGTCGCAATTTACAGCGACCACGTGCTCTAGTGAAAACTTTTCAGCTTTCAAGTAATTGACAATATCGTTTGCGATACCAGCACCGCTTCCGTCTACGGGAGTAAAGTAACCAATGTAGTTTGAGCTGGGATCGCTTACCAGAGTTATATGCTCCTCCATCATTTTAACGTTGCGTGGTTTGCCATTCACAGTAACTTGTTTCAAAGTGCGTTCCCTTTTTCCATCAAAAGAAATGCATTTTAGTATTTCATTGTTTTTTATGTCTCTTAGTGATTTCGCCCTAGCTTTAGTTCGCTCCCTTTGGATTTTGTGCTGATCAATAATTATGCCTGGAATGTCCAAGTCTTTTAGCAATGTTGTTGCGAGCAGAGCCCCAAAGCGATTGGATACACTGGCACGGTCCAACGCAGCACTGAATGTTGGTAAGGAAAAACTTTGTACGCTTGGTCCAAGATCTTTAAGATCTTCCTCACACGATGATGAATATGGTTCATCCACATCCATTTCTCTTAGTTGTGGTACAAAAGTGGCTGTTGCAATACTTTCGTTTTCACTTTCGCTTTCGAAGTCCGTAATAGAATCACATGGGATGTGGTTTTCAACGTCATCTAGCGTGAGCAACCTTCGGCTCGACTGATCAAGGTAAAAATTCCAAACATGCAATGGCATTTGTTTTTCACCTGGGCAACTACAAGACACTCTAATTTTTAGAGCACATTTGCAAACAGAAATTGAAAATAGTTCGGCCCACTCGCTTTTATTGTAATGCGATGGATTTTTTGTGATATCCCGATATAAAAGCGTTAAATTTTGAAGTTTTTTGCGGATCGCAGTCTTCGATATAACCGGAATTTCTGCTCTTTTCCAAATTTTGCTTAAATCATTTAGCATGTTTTGATGATAATTAGATAGCCCGTAAGACCGATTATTATTTTTTTCGCGCAAAAATAAAAAATGTTTTATTACATCACTTTTTGTTGGCAATTGATTTTTATTTAACTCGCGAGAAACGAAAAGCATTTTTTTTATGAGTAACTTGAACAATTAAGCGATCACAATTCAAAAACTCACATTTATATAATATAATATAACTCATTGTCAAACCTAAAAGTCATGTAAAAGTCATGAGTGACTACTTATAAGAACTGTGGTAAAATTTACTCTTAGCTGTTTTGTCTAAGGGGTCGTCCATAAACTACGTTACTGATTTTCCGGTTTTTTTAGCCCCCCCCTCCCCCTGCGTTACTTTTCGTAGTGCTTTTCAAAACCCCTCCCCCCCCTCCATAAAGTAACGTGACATATGAAATTAATTCATTCGAATGATTATATATTTTGACTCGCTCTGACAATTTTCACTAGTACTAGTGACTAGTATGACATTAAAGGAACAATTGGAAAAAAATCAATAATTAATATCATCTGTAAAAGCTATTCCATCTGCGATCCAAGATTCGATGCTCTCAATCACTGGGATAGAAGAAGCTGGTAGCTTTGTTGAGGATTCTTCAAAATAGAATTTTTCATCGGATTCTATGTCGACCCATTCAGGTGAATCCTCATTTCTAACGCAAAGAAATTCACCTGGTCTTTGACAGAGTACCCTTAAAGGCTGCACCCGAGCTGCACCAAGTTCTGTGTTTTTGGATAAATGCTTTCTGAGAATTGATTTATTTAAATAGTATTTTTTATTCCGATTTATTGTAAACGATATAATACAAACTTATGGCAATTCATAGAAGTTTTAAAAACGAAATACAAGCCGCAGGTAGGACACGACCTTGAACCGATTTCTTCTTTCTGAGAAGGACAGTACATGTCATACGATATCTCCTTTGATTAAGAACATTCAGGCCTTAACGTCAAAGCCTGTCGCAAAAGCAAAGACCCAAATTTTTCAGACGTGTGCTGAGATGGTGAAGGAATATCAAAAGGTTCCTGTGTCGAGGGAAAAGGTGGTGGAAGAAATCGTTGAAACAAAAGTTAACCATCAATTTAGAC
Organism: Dichetophora obliterata; assembly: GCA_963920525.1. Taxonomy (NCBI): domain Eukaryota; kingdom Metazoa; phylum Arthropoda; class Insecta; order Diptera; family Sciomyzidae; genus Dichetophora; species Dichetophora obliterata. The sequence continues at coordinate 241,985,521 of OY986437.1, read as the reverse complement.
GATCAAACATAAGCATGTAAGGTTAAAAATTTTTGAAATGATTGTGTTATTAATTAGAGGTTTTTCGTCGATTTTTTTAATTTTTGGTAACGTTACAATATCTAAACACCTCCCCTCCCTACCGTTACTTATCGTAGTGCATTTCAAAACCCCTCCCCCCCCCTAAATTGGTAACGTAGTTTATGGACGACCCCTAAGTACAATAAAGTATTTTCCTATACTTTATTCCAAAGTCCATTTAAAAAATGCATTCTTTATCTACATGATTTAATTTTATTTCTCTTATATTTGAACAAATTCAGGAATTGAGGCAAAGGCCATCACAAAAAAATAAAAATAAAATAAAATGCATTTTTATAAAAGTGCTTATAAGGGTTAATTAACGACAGAAATGAAAAGCAGCATTCAGTACCTTTCCAATGATACCACGGAATGGTAAATCAGGCTATAAATGGGGAAGTTATATATATTTTTATAAAAACTGCATTAAAAAAAATTTAAAAAATCACTGCAAATAACTCAATAACTAAGTGTGTGGGCAGATTTAAAAAAAAAAATAAAAAAACAAAACTATGTATTTCATCGATTTACACTATTTGTGACAATTTTTTTGACCGAAGGTAGTGTGGTATAAATAGTATTAATCAAAAACGCGATTTTTAGAGGTTATTTCAAACCATTCCAGCTCACGAACGGCTAAAGCTAGAGTTGCAATATTTTGGGAATCATCATAAAATAAACCAAAGTTTGTTTTCAGGAGGTGACCTGGACCACTTTTTTTTTTGAGGCGCCTTAATATATATAAGGGCGGGTCGATTTAAAAATCGCCCATTGCTCAGTGAAAATCGTATTCTAGGGATCAAAGTAAGAAACTTTGCCCGAGGAGCTATACCTCTAAAACGCATTCTAATGCCCCAAATGTATGACCGACCCCCATTAACTTCGGAGGGCCGATCCACCCATGCCAGTGGCGACCCCATTTCGCTGATTTTTTCGTGTAAAGAGCCAAAAATGGGGGTCGGTCATACATTTGGACTTGATTAGGGCACTCTAAATGGGTCAAAGAGGGATTTTTCAAAATTTGACCCTACGGGACAAAAGTCCAAAGTTGGGGCATTAGAATTCGTTTTAGAGGTATAGTTCCTCGGGCAAAGTTTCTTATTTTGATCCCTAGAATACGATTTTCACTGAGCAATGGGCGATTTTTTGCCTCCCCACAAATCGACCCGGCCTAATTTATATATACATTTCTGTAAATAAGGGAAATAAGGGAATTGCAAAAAAATAGAAGAAAATCGTGACCATTTATATGAAATTTTTAATAAATAAAAAGAAAAAATACAAAAGGAAAAGTACTTGAAAAACTACTTTAAGTAATTATTTTTGATCTGAATCTAATAATTTATAAAAAATTGCTTAAAAAAAAACAAAAAATTTCTCATGGAAAAACTATTGAAAAAACATGATTTAATAATGTAATACAAAGTAATTAAAACAAATTTAAAAATATAAATTTAAAAACTTAAAAATGAAGTGTGAGCAACTAAAATTAAAAAAAAGTTTTGAACAAAGAGTAAAATATAAAATTAAAAAATAAAGAAGAAGAATCTATTCAAACATATTGATTTGGTGACTAAACAAGCCGCTATTATTATAACTATATGAGTATCTTGTGTTGTTTTTTCTAATTTTAAAGTTAGCCTAAAAAAGAAAAGTTGGCAGCGCTAGGATTTATTTCATTCATAAATTCACACAGCGGCCATTGTTAACCCTATCATTTCATGCAATAATTTTGTACTTTTCGGAAGGAAAAAATGTGTTTTTTTTTATGTATAGAATTGTATTTAACATGAAGTAAAGCACTTTACAAATTTTTATTTTCGTTTTGAAGCCAATCAAAAACAAACGTGTTTGAATAGCTAAGTAGCATAATTAGCAAATGACTTATTTACCTCGCTATTTAAGCAAATTGACAGTTGAGCTAAAACATATTCAGGTAAGTGTTAAGAAATTCGTGGTGAACCAATTTTTCTCGTACGTGTGTTTAATTGACACTTTGGCTTAATTGACACTTTGATTTCAGCAGTACTCACTTTAAATATTTAGTAATATTATTAATATTATTTAATATTATTAAAATAAAAGAAAAACATAATTCCTATTTTAGTATTTTTATTTCTTATACATTAATTAAATGAAATTTCAATCAAGTAAAAAAAAAATATTTTAGTAAGTTATTGATGCACTAAGAAATCGGAGTATTAAAAGTACTATTGAAAAATTTATTTTAGTCAAATTTGTACCAAATAGTACGATATTAATGCAGCCTTGTGCATTTTTTGCTCTAATAACATTGCTCTCTCATGCTTTTATTCTGCTCTCATTTTCAAATAAGCATACCAATTTGAGAAAACATCAAAAAAACGAATAAATCATGATCCAAACACAACATTTTAGATTTTTTTCATATTTTAATACCAATATTAAATCTGTATTTTAATAATACAAACGCTTTTATATATTCGTACAGATAGACTAACACAATCTCAAGTGGGGAAAAGCTGGCTGGCAAGGCTGCAAAACATAATTAATGCTGATATCCATGGTAGAAGAATACAGGTATTTGCACCAGATACTGCCGGAATTGTCAGAACGAAGCAAAACTTTTTCTTTATTTTCTTTTGTTTCCATTCGCCACACAGCTAAATTTGACAGACATGGCAGTATGGAAAGAGAGCACAGTCAGGGCTGCATATACCTCTATCCTTCTACCATGCTGATATCTAAATTCTGGCAACTCCCGTCAAGACATTGAAGGCTCAGTTATAATAGACGTAACGTAATGTAGTGAAATGCCACTGCAGCAGTGTGTTCTGTCACTTAAGCCTGGTTTTCACTAGGTCAGTTTTCAATGACAAATGTTGTCAATCTCTAATGGAAACGTATTGTCATTTACATTTGTTGTCATATATGACCACTGATTGTCATATAAAATCACAAACAAGTGAAAACAGATAGAATTTTGCTAGTCAATCAAAATATCGTTGTATGACAAGAAAAATTGAAATGCCAACATGTTGGCATTTTGTGTCAGTTGTTGCCTACAAAAAAAATTTTGTTTTAATTTTTTTTCACTGCTGGCAAAGTTTTTTAAGGGCCGCTTTCTCAATGTCCGGTTAAGCACTAATCAGAACTTTAACCAGCACTTAGAAAAAAGCCCTTTCTCAATGTTCGGTTAAGGATGAACTGTCAGTTAAGTGCTGATTAAGTTAACGGAAAGTTGTGGTTTCGGTTAGCGCCATTTTAGGGTAAAGGCGAATTTACACATTTCATTAAAAACGATGATAGTGAACGTTGAACGATGACACTGAATCAATTTTTAATTTACATTATTCAAAGTGTAAATTTGAAATTTGATGGATGATTCGGTGTTGAATGTCAAAATATATTCTCTGGCTGATTAATTTTATTGACGTTTAAAAAATTAAGTAAATAAAAGCTATTCAGCAATTAAATAAAAAAATATATACTTTCTGCTTCAAATTATGTTAACACCTTTCAATTGTGTTTTAGTACGAATGACACATCAGTTCGGTTTGCTTTCACTTTCATCAAAAGTAGGAAGACCTTCTACTTCTTTCACTGTTCAATGTGGATGACCATCATCTTCATTTTAAAGATGAAACTCAATTTACATTTTACAAATTAGATGATTCATCCAAAGTGAAGGATGATAGTGAATCGTGTAAATTCGCCTTAAATGATTTCGAAGATGCTGTCAAACTTTAAAATTTAAGATGACGGATAGAGTTCCCACCTAGATTTTTTTTATTTTTGCGAATTCTTGTAATTTTGAAATTCTGACAACGGATTTGATTTCGAATATAATGTCACAGTTTTAAAATTTAAGATGGAGGTTAGGGCTGCCACCTAAATTTTTACCACAGTATTGCCACCTAATAATATGTATTTTTAAGAGTTTTAAACATCATTTATCAGTGTTAAGGGGTCGCTGATTTTGAATCTAAAGTCCGAATTTTAAAATTCAAGATATTGGATAGGGTTGCCACCTTAATTTTTTTTAGTTTTATAAATTCGGGGCCGGCAAAAAAAAATGATACACCAAATATGGGTCGCTGAATCCGAATCCGTTGTCAGAATTTCAAAATTATAAAATTTTGAAATAATAGGGTTGCCACCTAATTATATGTCTTTTCAATAGTTTTAAACGTCATTTATCAGTGTTAAGGGGTCGCTGATTTCGAATCTAAGGTCAGAAAATAAAAGTCAAGATGGTGGATAGGGTTGCCACCTTAATTTTTTGTAGTGTTATGAATTCGGGGCTGGCAAAAAAAATGGTACACCAAAAATGGGTCGCTGAATCCGAATCCGTCGTCAGAATTTCAAAATTATAAAATTTTGAAATAATAGGGTTGCCACCTAATTATATGTCTTTTCAATAGTTTTAAACGTCATTTATCAGTGTTAAGGGGTCGCTGATTTCGAATCTAAGGTCAGAAAATAAAAGTCAAGATGGTGGATAGGGTTGCCACCTTAATTTTTTGTAGTGTTATGAATTCGGGGCTGGCAAAAAAAATGGTACACCAAAAATGGGTCGCTGAATCCGAATCCGTCGTCAGAATTTCAAAATTATAAAATTTTGTAATAATAGGGTTGCCACCTAATAATATATATTTTCACGAGTTTTAAACGTCACTTATCAGTGTTAAGGGGTCGCTGATTTCGAATCTAAGGTCAGAATTTTAAAATTCAATATGGTGGATAGGGTTGCCACCTTAATTTTTTTTAGTTTTATAAATTCGGGGCTGGCAAAGTTTAAAATTCTGACTTTATAAATGACACTAATAAATGACGTTTAAAACTCGTGAAAATATATATTATTAGGTGGCAACCCTATTATAACAAAATTTTATAATTTTGAAATTCTGACGACGGATTCGGATTCAGCGACTCATTTTTGGTGCACCATTTTTTTTGCCAGCCCCGAATTCATAACACTACAAAAAATTAAGGTGGCAACCCTATCCACCATCTTGACTTTTATTTTCTGACCTTAGATTCGAAATCAGCGACCCCTTAACACTGATAAATGACGTTTAAAACTATTGAAAAGACATATAATTAGGTGGCAGCCCTATTATTTCAAAATTTTATAATTTTGAAATTCTGACAACGGATTAGGATTCAGCGACCCATATTTGGTGTACCAATTTTTTTTGTCGGCCCCGAATTTATAAAACTAAAAAAAATTAAGGGGGCAACCCTATCCAACATCTTGAATTTTAAAATTCGGACTTTAGATTCAAAATCAGCGACCCCTTAACACTGATAAATGATGTTTAAAACTCTTAAAAATACATATTATTAGGTGGCAATACTGTGGTAAAAATTTAGGTGGCAGCCCTAACCTCCATCTTAAATTTTAAAACTGTGATATTATATTCGAAATCAAATCCGTTGTCAGAATTTCAAAATTACAAGAATTCGCAAAAATAAAAAAATCTAGGTGGCAACTCTATCCGTCATCTTAAATTTTAAAGTTTGACAGCATCTTCGAAATCATTTACCCTAAAATGGCGCTAACCGAAACCGCAACTTGCCGTTAACTTAATCAGCACTTAACTGACAGTTCAACCTTAACCGAACATTGAGAAAGGGCTTTTTTTCTAAGTGCTGGTTAAAGTTCTGATTAGTGCTTAACCGGGCATTGAGAAAGCGGCCCTTAATCTAATAAAATTAACAGTATTTTATAAATTTCACCAAAAAGAAACCTTTTCAAACAATCTCAAATATAAAACATCAGCTGTTGATGAAAAAAGCACAACTGAACAAACCGATGGCATTTCACAAATAGCATCGAAAGTGAAAACAGTATGGCAATCAATTGACACATAAATTCAACGTCAGTCTTTGAGCCTGTTCTCACGCGCCTTACGTTAGGCGGATCATCGGATTAATTTTGACGTCTACAGGTAAGGTGGGAAGTGGGAAGGTGACAAGTTACGTGAGGCAGCATTTTCAAAAATTTTAAAAATTTTGCGATTCATTTTGACGTCTGTTACTTTGAAGTTTCATTGTGCCTCATTTTCCTCGTGGTTCTCTTATGTTTTAGCGCAAATAAATTTTGTTTTGCATTGGTTGGGTTTTCTGTTTGCGTTGCTGTTTAATTTAAGACTTACAAAGTAATGAATTCTCCGAAATTTAACACCACATTTATGGACTGTTCTCGGAATGCAAAATAAGGCGGGCTTAAAAAAGTCGGTAGTAAGAACACTTGACAGATGCATAGTGTCAAAATAACGCCATTTCTCTGCCTTTTTTAAGGCGAGTGAGAACAGGGTCTTTGACATTCGATTTTATGTCAGTTTTTGGGTTTCAATGAAAACGCATTTGACGTCATATGGTCAAGATGAATACTGACATCAGTGATTGTTGTCATTGAAATTGACTTAGTGAAAACCAGGCTTTACTGTTTCAATCAATACTTTTCTTACACAAGTGATTATAATAGAAGTAACGTAATGTAACGGGACGTAAAGATCCGTTGGATTTCGATTTCTGCGTTACTTCACATTACGTCTGTTCAAAGAACAACTAAACATTGAGGTTAGATTCGATAATTGCGCTATTTTTTATTGTTTAACTACGCTTTTTGTTGAGTTGTCGTTATTAATGTGATAGTTTTATGTATCCACAGCTATGGATAACGAAAATTTAATTGTATTTGTACAGAAACATGCAATTATTTACGACAAACAACTACCTGGCTACTGCCTATTATAATTGCTACAACGTTTTCTTACATTACGTCCCGTCACGATGACAGTTGACAACAGTAGGTTACTTTACATTACGTCTATTATAACTGGGCCTTAACAAAGAGAATTAATTAACACTGTATGAAAGCAGGAATCTCACTAAAAGTAAAGCTGGATTAACTGATCACCTTCAGCCTGTTTGAAAATTTTTTTTATATGAAGCTTTAGCTCAGAGAGAAAAATTTCTACACGCTCTCAACTTGATTAACATTATTTTAAATCACACAAAACATGCTGAAGGTCATCAGTGAATTCAGCTTAACTACGCAGCATGGCTGTCGTGTTATATTGAGAGAAGCTCTCTCGACAAAGAGAGAAAAGCTTTGTTTGCTGTTATATTGTGCTGCTGGTTAAATGTAGGCATTGAATAAAATGCGTGATTTTGCAATAATTAAAGAATACATTTTTCGAAAAACTTGGTAAGCTATAACAATCTATATTACAATAGGAATCGAATAAAAAAAGAATTATCAAAATCGGTTCAGCGGTTACCGAGCTTATTCTGGATCAAATTCGTGAGTCTCCTTTTATATAATAGTATAGATATGTCTTGCAACGAAGATGCCAATTTTCTTATTATTTCAAGAAAATGGAAAAATAACTGTTTGTTTTTAAAAACTAAACAAATGAAATGAAGTTTAAGAAAACTGAGATATTTAATATTTTTTTTTAATTTTCTTTCTTTTTATATCACAAGTATTATTTACTCCAGCTAAAGAATACCAAAATATCATATTTAATCTATTTCTAAATAACGAAAAGAACCTTCAATTCCGAACAATGTTGGGATATCGACTTTCTTTCCGACTCGCAATTTTTCATCAACACCATAACTACTCTCATCAATAAAGTAGTCCTGTAATTCCATGAGTTTATTCTCTTCCTCAACCTGTATATCTGGAAAATTGCCATTGGTGCCACCATATTCGACCGGTAGATACTCCTTGGGAATGTGTTGATAGAGTTCATCGAGATTTTTGTGTATAAAGAACTATTACAAAGTAGCATTTGAATATATTTTATACAGAGCTCAACACAAACTTTTAAATAAACTTACTCTCTGTTTTAGTTTTGGACTCATTAGACTTCGTATGAGTAAAAATAATGCTAAAGCTTCCTTTGGGCAGTTTATGAAATGCAGACCTTTTAAACGAATCGACGAAGCCTTCTCAGCGAAAGTTACCACTTTCTTAACCAACAAAACATCGATTTTTGTTATGAAACCCAGGGTTGTTTTTGACAAATCGACGACTTCCAAGTAGCCGCTAATAATTCCGTTGTCATCCTCTCGAATATACATTTCCGTTGTTAACATCATATAGCGAAAAAATTCAGTGGGGCCGTATTTATTTTGATTAAATCTCGACATACTGGTAAACTGGATGCGAGGACCATCTGGACGCAATGGCTTTGGCAGACACACATAGGTTCTAAAAACAATGTTAATGAATTAATTTTATTTAAAAAATATCTTAATGAAATGAATACAAAATCTTTAATATCGAAATTCAATTTCTTCATACTGGAAATATCACAATGATTTTGTTTGCGGGTTTAAAAATCTCAAATTATTAAGATGATGAATCATTAAGATATTTCAGATTGAATGAATAATGATTAAGATAAGAATGAGTGATTTTTGTAATTAAATATACCAATGACTCATGAAGATATTTATCTTAATGATTCATGATATGTTTAATTTAAAATTTTAAAACCTTCAAACAAAATCATTGTGATATTTCAAGTACAAAATCCTAAAAGAGTTTTCTTTTCTCCTAAAAGAGACATCTGTCAGCACAAAAATTCCTTAAAAAGTTATTTTCAGAAATCGAAAACAAACAGTTTTGTGGTAAAACGTACCCTGATCTGCATATGTCGATGGCGCTCTCATCCATTTTCATGTTAGCAAACATCTCTGGCATCATGGTTTTGATCGTGTAGAAGTAGTCAATTTTTGATTTCGCCTTTTCGAGACTATATTTGCAGCCTCTTAAAAATGACACCAGAAACTGATCATCGGTACGCGCCTTCAGATGTGGTTGTTTTGCAATCCAGCCTCGCAGCGCCTCAATATCTTCTGGAATACGACTTTCAACCTCGTTTAACTCTTCCTTGGCTTTTTTTCTTAAGCAATCATTTAGTGGACGTATGTTTAGCATTTTAACTGAGGCTGTTGATTCGTACTGCAACTGTGTTCAACTGCGTTCAACTGTGTTCTTTCCCTTTAAATATACAAATAAATCAGACATGCACGAGAACGTTAATTTTAACAAGAACAAAAATGTTATTTTTGTTTTGTTGAAGCTAAATCAAAAAAGACCAAAAAATAAGGTTAGCTCTAAAAACAAAAAATATTTATTTCGTTTTGAAGTAAGCAATATAAATTTTTTCGTTTTATTGCCCAACCCATCGTTGAAAATAACGTTAATTTCAACAAAAACTGTTGGTTTTTATTCGGTATCGAGAGCTAATGATTCATTTTGTTGTAAAAATTTCAACTTTTTTAACATGTGTAGAATAACTTTGCAATTAAGTTTCCATGGCGCACAGTGCAACGAAGTCTAAGGAATGAGGGACAAAAATAGAAGGAATCATCGCTGCCTACGATACACGCAATTTTGAATGTGTCATTATTTAATAAATATAAAACGATACACAAGACTTTCATCAAAATCGGTCACGCCCTTCGCCCTTCGCCCTTCGCCCACCTCCCATACAAAATTAACAATAAAAGTGCAATATCTCTCGAGTTGTAGATTGATTGGACACATAAAATGGCCATTTAAAAATTTCATAAATATTTTCCACGCCCTTCACGCACCTCCCATACAAAATGAAGAATAAAAGTGCAACAGCGCGTTTCAAAAAGTATTAGAAAATAAGTGAACTATTTTTTTATTGACTAAATTCACATAATTATTTTATAAAATTTCCATCAAGATCTGCCAAGCCCTTTGCTCACCTCCCATATAAAATCTACTGTGAGCACTCTTCTTAGAACACTGTTGCAAGCAAAACGCACAGCTGTTTTGGAGGAAAAAAAAACCAACACGAACAGTGAAGTTTTTCATTATTATTTATCAAAGTGTATTTTTTATCAAAGTGCATTATTTATCAAAGGAGTAACGTTCAAAAGGAGGCGTGGCTGGCATAGAAAGATTATAAGTTCTTGATAAGCGTCATTCTCTGAGTGAAAAGTGATTTTGCTATTGCGCGGGTGATTGTTTTAAATCAAATGGAGTTTGATATTTATATTTCAGATTGTGCATGCAGGATTGTGGCGTGCATTGCAAAATTTACACATTTACAGATAAATTTGCTATGAATGCATTTAATATGCGGAATTAGGTTTAAATTTCTTATATTTTTTTTAAACAAAACTAAATGTTAAAATTTGACTTTTATTTTTTCTATCAAAAATAACAGTTAAAATTTTACTTTTATTTGTTCGATCAAAAATAAAGGTTAAAATTTGACTTTTATTTTTTTGATCAAATATAAAAGTTTAAATTTGACTTTTATTTTTCCGATCAAAAATAAAGATTTAAAATTTGGCAGATCAACGTCTTATTAACTATTATAATAGTTTAAATTTTGAAAACAATTAATAGAGTACATTTTTATTCTTTTACACCTATATTAGTAAAATTTTTACACAGAGTTAAAACATTGCTATTGATCTTCATATCGTTGCATTGCATCGCTTAGTTTCTTCTGTTTCATTGTACATTATGTTTTCATTTATCTTGCAAACGACTACAACAGCGACTGCAAGCAGTTGAAATATGAATTAAAATATGACTGTTACTTTTGATCGAAAAAATAAAAGTAAAATTTTAACTGTTACTTTTGATCGAAAAAATAAAAGTCAAATTGTAACTTTTATATTTGATTAAAAAATTAAAGTCAAAATTTAACCTTTATTTTTGGTTGAAAAAAAAATAAAAGTAAAATTTTAACTTATATTTTTGTTACGAAAACAATAAAAGTAAAATTTTAACTTTTATTTTTGATCGAAATAAAATTGGTCAAAAAATAACGATGATTTATTGATTTATTTAAAGAAAAAATAAGAAAAATTAAAATCATTAATGATTATTATACCTTAGCTAACAAACATCACTTTGCTTTATCAAATTTCGAATAGACTTATTCTTTCCATTTGACTTTTTGAATAGATATTTCGAAAATAACTGCTATTATCGGTCCCTGTTTTTTAGCAATAAGGTTTTAATCCAAATTTAACTTAAAAATTTAAAAATTGTTCTGATATATAATCTTAAACTTACAATACTCAATAAATAAAGCAGTAAACAATTACAACCGTGAAAGGAACATAAATTAAATAATTAGGAGTATTCTCTATGTCTAGGATATGACCGTTGCACGGTGCAAGAATAGGAAATATACAATACGTGCACCGCCACAACAACAGAATACAAGTAAAAAAACCATAGAATATTTTCTATGTATGCTACACTGATACCCATGTATATGGCGATGCTATGAAGCAGTGTTCGGGCAGCTTTGCACACTTGAGATTGTGTTTGTGCAGTAAAATATGTATTCATCTCACCCACAGAACGATCAAAGCTTTAGTGTTCAAGCCAAAGTCAAGCAGATAAAATCTGCGCTTGCGTGTTCCTTGAATATATTATATCTGTGTCGATAAGCAATAATAGCTTAGGCCGATTTAAGACAGAACTGAGTTATTGATATAGTTATGTTCCAAGTACATATCATTATGAACACACAAAATCTAGAACTTCTAGCATGACCTTAGCCAAAGATATGACGCAAAAACGAAAGAACTTTTCATATAACTTATATGCCGATTGAAAATATGAAGCAAGATTTCTGGAAACTTTGAAATATGACTTAAGCTGTTATTGCGCATCGGCACAGATATAACGTAAGATTACACTGTATAAAATTGTATGTATGCAAAATTTTTTTAAGTATTTATGAAAAAATTTTTTATTTTTAGAAAATAACGGCATGGCTCGGCAACAAAGAGGTAAAATTGGAAAATTATTCATTACAGGGCATTATGCTATGGAGAAATTAATTAATTATTTAAAAGCAGCATGTTCACATATCATAATATATAGTGATCAGTTCCAAATACGTACAATAAAAGCATCTTACGCTGTCAGTTTGGCCTTGGCAAAACACAATAAGCAATATAAGCACAATAAAAAACATATATGTTTTTTACTATTAGCAGGTCTTTTTACATTTCCGTCTGCTTATCTGTATTTCACATTATCCGTCTGTCGGTCTGTTTCCTTTTGACATGCCGTCCACTACTTATTAATTTAATTTCGCAATACAAATCCAAGCAAAAAATTTTCCATAATGCATAGTAAGATTTCTGCAAAAAGCGCTTTAGCACTACTTTGTTTTCAGTGTGAGCTTTAAAGCGCTCATTAATACATACTTAAGATGAGAAAGTATAGGTGTGCAAAGCTGCCCGACACTGCTGTAAACCATAGTTTATGAAACGCAACCCTGTGTTTGTAATGAGAGAGAAGAGAATAAGAGAGCAGCCAAACAGTAGGTGAAATTAGCGTGAAGTTCAGCTAATTATAGAGTTCTTTGAGCTGTTGATTTTACTATCCTAAGCTTGTACAATAGGGTGCTCTCGATCCATTGGATATTTAAGTATAGGATTGTTACCATCCGTGCTCTCATGCAATTATGCTAGATATAGAGAACACCCTTATTAGGTTCAAAGCCAAATAAGAAAAGAGTTACGCTATAAAGTTATATTGGCTAATACAAGACTAATTAATACACAATTGTTATTTCAATTAAAATAATAGCTAGCGTACAAAACAATTTCATGCACAATTTATCCCACGGTCACTTAAGCTCGAATTATAATGGACGTAACGTAATGTTATCAACTGTCATCATGGCGGGACGCAGAGTTAGAAAACGTTATAACAATTATAATAGGCAGTAGCCAGGCAGTTGTTTGTCGTAAGTAATTGTACAAGTTTAATTAAAACTTCGCCATCCATAGCTGTGGATAAATAGAACTATCACATTAATAACGAAAACTCAACAAAAAACTTACTTTCAACAATACAGATTGCACACTAATTAAATCCAACCTCAATGTTCAGTTGCTTTTTGACAAGACATAATGTAAAGTAACGTAGAAAATCCACGGACCTATCACGTTACGTTACGTTTATTATAATCACTTGTATAAGAAAGCAATGTTTCAAACAATAAGTGAAAGAACTCACTGCTCAACTGACATTATATCACATTACGTTACTTCTATTATAATTGGACCTTTACGCAACAACGTGCGTTAGCAACAAGAACAACTGCGTAGGAGGAGCGCCAAGAGGTATTTTTAGTGCATGACAAGCATGGTATGTATAAGGATAGAGGTAGCTGCAGCGCTGGATGGCTCTCTTTCCATACTGTCATGTCTGTCAAATTCAAATGTGTGGCGAATGGAAACAAAAGAAAGGAAATAAAAAGTTTTGCTTCGTTTTAACACTTCTGGCAGTATCACGGTTGCCACCTTTGTGGGAAAAATCCCATATGGGGTTATTTTTAATTGACGTGGGAATTCCCATGGGATTTTTTAATTCAGTGTGGTTTTTTTTAATTCACTGGGTTTTTTTTTTATTTTTATTTTTCAGTTGAAATATGTATAAATATATACATAAAAGTGTATATTTTTCATATTTTGTCCATTGTTAAAATCGTTTCAGCCCATCTGATTGATTTTCGCAACGAATTCGTTAAGACTTCGGTTACTTTGGCTTGTTGTTGGGAAGTTCTTTCACTCTTGACATAATTCCATGCATTGGGAAAATATGTTTCAGTGAATTTTTTCTCTTTTTTATCAATATATAAAATTAGTATATCGTAAAATTGATTTGTTATCGAACCTTATTACGAGTTGCTTTCCACGTAATCTTCGCCGGTTATCGAACAACGTCAAACTCTGTCGAAATGTTCGTTGTTCATCGAGTTTTCAGTCGAATAGAATTTTTCTTTTGATGCCGTGAGTGCTCACCAGTAATTGTTAAAAAGATAAGAATTTTGTGATTCAGTCCCATCATGAATAATTTTTCACGCGGAATCGGAAAAGGGAGTTTTAATTTTTAAGATAAAGCTCAAGAACATTTTGGAAATTTTTGACGCAAATTTGTTAATAAACCATTGATGACTAAGTTTGCATTAAAAATTTCCAAAGTGTTTTTAAGCTTTATCTTAAAAATTAAAACTCCCTTCTTCGATTCCGCGTGAAAAATTATTCATGATAGGGCTGATTGTGTTTTGCTTTTTAAAGACTAAAAACTAATTTAGAACTCTTTTTGTAAACTTTATACAGGACTAAGGTGGCTTAAACAAATATTTTTTATTAAATATTATTACTAAAAGGCGTATTAAAACACAGAAGACGAAATATACTAGTTGTTCTTTTTAATTTTTTGTTTAATTTTTGACAATTTGTTATGTCTATATTATTTACTGTGGTAATTTTTAATAGAAGAGAGATTTTTTAGTACAAATGGGATTTATCGTGGTTTTTTTAAATGCAAATGGAATTTTTCGTGATATATTTTTATTTGCGTGGGATTTTCGTAGTTATTTTAAGTGTTCGTGGGATTTTTTGCGGTTTATTTTAATTACTATGGGATTTTTTTTTCAATTTTATACCATGGGAATTTTCGTGGTTATTAATTTTTCTATTGTGGGAAAAAGGTTTTTTCGTGGGAATTTGGCAACCGTGGGCAGTATGCTCTCATCTGTTGCATCTACCTGTATTCTTCTACCGTGATTACAAGCAAACACAGAACAAACGTATCCAGGGAGGCTGCGCCATAGTAGAACTAGACAAGGTAGTGTTAGGGCTAAATGTGTTCTCTTTCGTAGTGACCATAACTGTCAAACTCAGCTATTTTGGTACTTTTGCCAATTTTTGCTTTCATTGCATTCTCATTGGTTGCAAATTGGTATGAAATGCCAACTTCGTTTTGACAGTTTCGGTCACCGGCTCTCCGCCCTAACACTATGGGCTATGGGCTGCGCTGGACCGCAAAAAGGAGAGCACGAGAAGTCTCCAAACAGGTTTTGGAATGATCTGCAAAGAACTGCATCAGTTTGTTTACAGTCCACCCTAAACAAGTGCGCGTGCGTGGTTTAACTGTCAAAATCGGCTCATGCACATACATTTTGTATGAAGCCTACCGAAACACGCACCGGACTACCGCAACATGAATCGAATTTCCAATTTTGACAGTGCGTACGGATGTGAAGTTGGCTGCATAAAACCAAAGTATTAGAACAAAGAGCAATTAGCTGCTTTTAATTAATTAATCTCAATTGCAAATGGAAGTATTTGCTATATTAATAGATTTTTACACAATTCTAAAAGTTTCTTTAAGATTTTTAAACCATCAGACTGAGCTGGTTCGAGAGCAGCAGTTCTTTCCGCAGCGCACTTGTTTAGGTTAAGCGTAAAATAAAATTGCGTGGCGTTTGAGTACGCAGCGCAACGCGCACTTGTTTAGGGTGCACTGTTAAACTATCAAAGCATTGACTAATGTTTAGCTAAATGTTTAATTTTATATTCTATATAATTTTAGTTTAATTTAGTGGTTGATATCTAAAAATAACAAAAAAGATCTAATTGAGTTAAAAGGTGCGAAAGCTTAAAGCTTAAATATGTATAACTTAAAAATGGGCATAAAATTTACTGCTTATGTCTAAAGTTAAAAAGTTAAAATTTTTCTAGTGTTAAAATAAGCCCAAAAATTTTAAATTCCAAACATAGCATTTTAAAAGATAAAAAAAAATAATCAAGAATTAGTTAAAGTGCATGCATGCAGAGTTTTTTTTTTCAACAACAAAGTGTTGCAATAATTGGCAACAACAAAAACATACAGACAGAATTCTTTAAATGCAAGCACAATATAAAAAAATCAATGAAACAAAATTGTCTTTTGTCCATTTTTATATACATGTTTTATTTAGCCGATATAATATAAACTTTTGATTACAGGTGATTTAAGTTTTTCATCATTATTACTACAACATAGTGCGCATCAAATCGGCAGCGTTAATTTAAAGCAGCGGTGCCCACGAAAATTATTTGAAGAGTGCAAAAACAACAACAAAAAGCAACATAAAAAAATTTTAAATCTGGATGCAATGAGGAATTACCATGAGGACAACAAACTTATGTATATGTACACTGTAAAAATAATGAATCAAGTAATTGCCAACAAACGAAACAACAAACGAGAAGAACATAAGAAAATGAAAACAAAGAAGCAATCAAAGTGCTGTCAAATACATCAAGGAACGTAGCTATTTTTTTGTGTAGGGGCACAAATGCGAGAAAACACCCCTATTATGTATGCATTTCTTTTTAATAATAGTACTGAAAAATATATAATTTAATTTCAATAAACCAAGTTTCAATAAGAAAATGTCGATGTTTCTTCATCGCTATAAATAAATTATCCCCGTTAAATATATTGTGACTACGTTTTTATTTAGCCACTTTGACAAGCTCGAACTACGTCGCAACAAAGATGGCGGACATGCGCAATACGCTATCTGTATATCTTTGTTTCATGCAGAATATCAAATAAAAGATTTTGTAAAAGCTTTTTTGACAGTTCGAAAAATCTGCTATGATTTGTAATAGATTTCATAAAAAATTGTCATGCAGAATGCGAATTTTGGTCTCATAAAAGATTTCTTGACAGCTCCAAAATTTGTATGGGAAATCATAACAGAATAACAGAATTTTTTTATAAAAGATTGTACAGAATAGGCCCAAATAACATTAAGAAGCGAGGCTGAAATTGCAAACTGAATTCGGCGAATTACAACAATCATGAGAATATTGAAGTTGCTGTAAAAGAGTGAAAAGAGTTAGGCGCTGGGCATCGCTGGGCTAGACAGTCTGTTTCGGAAATCGGGTGGCGGCCGTAGCCTAATGGGTAGAGTGCGTGGCCCCTAAGCTAAAGAACCGCGGTAGCCCGGGCTCAATTCCAGCTCAGACAGAAAGTTTTTTCCGCAGAGAGTAAAAATTGCCATGTAAAGTTTCTTGAGAACCTAAGTCGTTCGGAGGCGGCATAAAACACGTAGGTCATCACAACTTATAAAGCACTAAAGTATATTTGAAAAAAGAGATAAATAACTATTATGTAATATTCGTTTAAAAAAAACCTAACAAAGTCTATGTTTTGTGTTACTATTATTTAAATGAATGAAATCCTACTCATCTGCCTTTAAACACTCAAAGAAGAATTTCAGCCAAACCATTTAAATATTCAAGTCAGCTTCTTCTGTGTTGTACAGCATAAACTAAACGCTTCCATTTTAATAAATAATTAGTATGCTTAGCTTTGTAGAAAAATATTACAAACTGTGACTACGGGACAATTAAAAACTATGTGAAAATAATACATTTTTTACTCAGATTCATTATGGTTTTTAAACAGCGCTGCGCGCCCCATAGCTCACTGAGCGCTCTCTGAGCGTAACTTTTCACATGTACACAAAACTCACAACAGCAGATAATATAATTCAGTCGTTCTCTGACGGTGATGCTGTGAGGACCTATGTCGGGAATTTATAACATATACTTTTATTTTATTAAGTTTTAATATAATTCATACATATTGCCTATTAAGATTCTTTGCAGTATTTTTCATATTATTTGTATTAATTAATTTTTTGATACTTAATTTTTTGAGGTTTTGATTATAATTTTAATGATTCGTATATATTAGGATTTAATATTAAAACAAAAACAACACACCTAAAAAACAATGTTTGATTTTGAATCGCAATGCGATTTCTGTTCTACAGAGAACCTTTCTTGCGAAGCAGAATGTGCAATTTACCACTGCAAGCAAACTAATATAATTTATTTAACTTAGAAGAAAATGCTGGAGCAATAATGACATAGAAGAAATAGTGACCAATACCAATATTACCAATACTTAAATAAAAAATAACACATCCCAGTGTGCCAAACGGATCCGTTACGAATCCGTAACGAACTCACTTCTTCGTACATTTTGTCCGAAACGGATTGCGTTTCGCATCCGGAACGGATCCTTTTTCGTATGAAATTCCTCTCTCCGTTACGGACTTCAGATACGAATCCGTTTCGGACTTCAGATACGAATCCGTTTCGGACTTTAGATACGAATCCGTTTCGGGCTTCAGATACGAATCCGTTTCGGACTGCAGATACGAATCCATTTCGGACTTCACATACGAATCCGTTTCAGACTCTTTTTTTAAATAATGCGAACTCACAACGGACTCGTTTTTTAAAAATAGTTCTTATTCAAAAAGGGACAATAATGTTTATGTATTTTCAACATTTTTTTATTTTTTGGCTAATTCAGTTCTTACATTCTACAATTACATTTTAAAGAAGGAAATTTAAAATTATATCAATGTATAATAAAAATAAAAATAACAACAAAAATGAGTACACAATTGTATTTCGTATCCCTAATCTACTGAAAATAAAATAAGAAATTGTAAAACAAATTTAAGATTGTCTTTAATGTTAACGTTGTGGAAATTTTTTTGAAGGATTCGTAACGGGTTCGTCAAAACATAAGATTCCTCTCAAAAATACGAATTGCTTTTTTCATTTTTTCGGATCCGCCTCGGACTCAGAACAGACTTCAGGAACGAATCCGTTTCGGACTTCAGATACGAATCCGTTTCGGACTTCATATACGAATGCGTTTCAGACTCTTTTGGCGGATTCGTAACGGGTTCGTAACGGGTCCGTCGAAACATAAGAAAGCGCAGTGCGTACTGACGGACTCGTAACGGGTTCGTAACGGATCCGCATCCGTTTTTGTGCACATTGGGATATTACAGTATGTGTGGAGGTATAAACATACAAACTTGCAAATATAGATAATTGTGACAACTATTTCGCTCAGTGTGCGCTATTCGAGAGCGCACCAATACTAACAACAGAAAATAAAATGTGACTGTGTTGGAATGCCCAGCCCTGTTTTAAAATCAATTAATGTAGTTATTTCAGGGACCGAAAATAACTGTTATTTTACAATTTTCAGATAAAAAAGGCATAACGAAAAAGTTGCTGGTGGACTTTTTTAGATAAACCATTATAATCGTAATGGTAGCAGCTTCGAGAATATTAAACGCCTTTTAAATTTTCGACTGTTACTATAAAAGTTAAATTTAACTGTTATTTTTTGCTTTTTATTTTTTCGGGCAAAAATAACTGTTACTTTTGCCTTTTATTTTTCAGATCAGGAATAACAGTTATTTTGTGCCTTTTATTTTTTCGGTCAGAAATATCAGGCAACTTGTATTTTTCCAAAGACAGCTTGCCTATATAAAATACTATTAAAACTAAAAAAGTGTTAAAGCTCAAAACGTGCGCACTGCTGAGACAATAAAAATTGCATTAAACTTTTTTTGTCGTTCAAGAGGCCTTTAAAAAAATTCTAATTGCCTGATATTTTTGACCGAAAAAATACAAGTCACAAAATAACTGTTATTTTTGACCTAAAAAATAAAAGTCAAAAGTAACAGTTATTTTTGCCCGAAAAAATAAAAGGCATAAAATAACTAGTATTTTTGTCGAAAAAAATAAAAGTTTAATGATAACTGTTAACATCTGATTTTTTTTTTATAAAAATCATAACCGGTATGGTCCCTGAGTTATTTATATATTTTTATGTAAAACATAAAAGAGAAATCAGAAGCTACAAAAAAAATATCTCAAACTCTATTTTTTCAAAAAAAATTTGACTTTTTCTCCAAATTGGTAAAATTTAACCTCTCAGCCCTTTTATAGTAGCCATTTATAAGACACATTTGTCTAACCAAAGTCGATTTTAAAATCAATTTATTTCTTCGTTTTTCTCTTTTTCATTTTGAGATCTTCTTAACATAAGAGATGCCTTGAGAGTAACTTAAAGCACGTGAATTGGCTTTTGCGTTTATACTTGGTAAAACCATGTCTTTATGTTCAACATTAAATTTCTGTTCACTGTCTCTTGAGTACACATCAGAGTAGTTTAACTTTCCTTCTTGTATCAAGAAAACATTTTTGAATTTATATGTTGCGATTTTTTTTACCTGTACCAACGCTCAGGGGATGACCTCTTTAAAACACTAGAAATTCTTTAACTATTTCATTTTGGGTCATAAAAGTAAATTAAGCTATAAACCGTGACTACTGCGACACATTTTAAAACAATCTCGAAAGCATCGCCTTAACTACAAAACGATAATTGAAGCATAATAACGAATAACGTTGTAAACGACATTTTTTTTAGTGTTTTTGTTTGCGAATACCTGTTAGAATCACTTTCTTATATTATATACAAACAGAACTGAGTAAGCAGTTGAGCAGTTTGGAGTATTTTTATCGCATACCCAAAAAAAAAATTTAATAAAAATTAATAAAAGTGCTTGTGAAATGAATAAAAGTGAACAATTAAAATTTTTTTCATTTAAAACTTTATCGCGAGAACGCTTAAATTAAATAGTGCACCATGAGTGTATTATTCTATGAAGTATTGAATTTATAAAGTAATGTTTTAGGTTAGAAAAACAACTTTTATACATTTTTGCGTGACTACTGGGACATGCGACTTGCATATGTTCAAAGAAGAAATACACAAAACTTGCATACCTTTCGCTTTATTTCTATATAAGAAATTGGTTTTTTTCCAAGCTTTGTATAAAAGATACAAGCCAGATTTCTACAGCTGACAGAAGCCTGAGAACAGTTTTGCTAACATAATCAAAATTTTACTCCCTAGCAATTCTGTATGAAAAAAAAAATTGTCATATACAAAATAGTCTCTTTTATGTATTAATGCATACACAAAAAGTACACTAAGGGAACACACACAACAACAAATAACATAGCTTTAGAAGTTATGGTACAGTTAGCCTCGCATGGCATAGCAGTGCATGGCTTAACAAGCGTCACATCGAAATCTGTTTAATAGGATTTGTGTGTATCTGATTATGCACAACATGGCAACGCATGGCAATGTTCAGATAAAAACAGAAATGCATCTCTGACTACATAGATAAACATGGAAGATCTATTTCATTTTAATATCTGTGTATTCTTCTATGTATTTGACGTTTTGGCAAAACAGATGTGAAGTTGTAAAATTGTTTGATCAAGTGCGGATAATTTATTAAAATAAAATCGTTGTATTCTTCTTTTTTATTGTTTTATTTTGACCATGTGACTATGCTTTGCATAATCACCATTTATTTAGCTGTGTGCTAGCTGCTTATCTGCGTTGCATGCGCTGCTGTGCCATGCGAGGCTAACTGGACCATTACACTTTATGTGTATCTTCACAACATCAAAAGATGATTGTAGCTTTGTTGTATTTTTTGAGTGTAATGTTTTGACATTTCATCACCAGTGTTATTTATAGTTACAATGGCCGCATTCAGCGCAGACAACTGTTGTGAACTGTAATGGTAGCGCTACCTTAGTTCACGATGTTTTTCTCTGAATGTGTTGCTACTTTACACGTCAGAAGTTAGATTCAATTTAATTTTTATGTAAATTTAATTCAATTGCAAAGGTTTCTAACTTAAATTTGCTGCGTTCTTTCTGCGTTTATTAATTTAACAGCGTCAGTAACAGTATCTGACAGTTAAGCAAACAGTTGTGTTCATGTAGCATAGAATTTGTTCGCTCGATTAAAAGGCGTTCGCTACTTTATCAGTTTTAGTTAGCGCTACCAAATTTGTACCATTCAGCGAATTTTTACACAACACTTGCCAACTGTTGTCTGCGCTGAATGCGGCCAATGACAATCAGTACAGAAAAGAGCGAATACCACTAGTATATTTTGGGGACATTTTTCAAATCGTTTTTGACAAATAAATAGACATTTAGCTATAGCTTTTTACCAAATTTAAGATAATTAATGAAAAACCAAAATGTATCTCGTTTTCTTCAATTACGTGGAATGACCCTTTCGTTAAATTGAATAAAGTTTTTGCTTCGCCTGTAAAATCATAAAAAGTGTTGCTACGCTTTCTTGCATTTTAGGTGACGATATGTCTGTATGTATTTCTTAAAAGAAGAATACAAAAATTAGTTAGTTTTAGTCGTTTCAAAAATTCGTAACAAAGACTTCACCAATAATGCTTTTATTATAAAATGACTTAACTCTTTGAAGTACCATGGGACAAAATTTAAACCACTGAAAAATAAACCTTTGTGGTATTTTGGGACAAAATTCAAACCACTCAGATTTGATGTTTATAATAAAAAATAATAAAAGTAAATATAATGAATATAATAAAAGTAAATAATAATAAGAAAATATTTTTCACTTTTTTAACAATTTTAATTGTAAGGGTAATTCTTATAATGAAATTTCCGTAACTCAAAGAGTTAAGACATAGTTGTTCATTTTGTTTTTAATTAAAAAAAATTAAAAAATAATTGTTTATTTTTAAAAATTAAACAAAATAATGTTTAAAAAACGTCATATCCGCATAACTTAAAATTCAATATAAAATAATGTAAAAGCTTTAAAGCTAAGATTTTACGTATACTCCAAATGTAAGAATTATTTACTGCAGCTCAGCAACAGCAAAATATCACATTTAATCTATTTCTAATTTACGAAAAGAACCTTCAATTCCAAACATTGTTTGGCTATCGACTTTCTTTCCGACCCGCAATTTTTCATTAACACCATAACTATTCTCATCAATAAAGTAGTCCTGTAGTTCCATGAGTTTATTCTCTTCCTCAACCTGCATTTCTGAAAAATTGCCATTAGTGCCACCATATTCGATCGGTAGATACTCCTTGGGAATGTGTTGATAGAGTTCATCGAGATTTTTGTGTATAAAGAACTATTAAAAAGGTAGTATTGCAATATATCATACAAAGCTCAGCAAAAACTTTTAAATAAACTTACTCTCTGTTTTAATTTTGGACTCATTAGACTACGTATGAGTAAAAATAAAGCTAGAGCTTCCTTTGGGCAGTTTATGAAATGTACGCCTTTTAACCGAATCGATGAAGCCTTTTCAGCGAAAGTTACCACTTTCTTGACCAACAAAACATCGATTTTTGATATGAAACCCAGGGTTACTTTTGACAAATCGACAACTTCCAAGTAACCGCTAATAATGCCGTTGTCATCTTCTCGAATATACATTTCCGTTGTTAACATCATATAGCGAAAAAAATCAGTGGGGCCGTATTTACTTTGGTCGCATCTGGACATACTGGTAAACTGGATGCGAGGACCATCTGGACGCAATGGTTTTGGCAGACGCACGTAGGTTCTAAAAACAATGTTAATGAATAAATTTGTTTTCAATATGTTTTATTTAAATAAATTCAAAATAATATCGCAATTATATTTCTTCGTACTTGAGATATCTGTGGTCACAAGGAATAATGACTAAACTCAAAATATCGTAAAAAAGCGATGTGTAATTACTTTATTGCCAATTTTTGGAAGTACACAGATATCCATTTTTAGCCCAGAAATGATCATCACTTATGTCTGCACATATTTTGTTTGTAACGGTTCATATATTTCAAAAAAATAGGTCGTAGTTCGTGCAATTAAAATATCGTTTTTTACGATACTTTGAGTTTAGTTGTTATTCCTTGTGACCGCAGATATCACTATGATTTTGTTTGCGGGTTTCAAAATCTCAAATTTTTAAGATCATGAATCATTCAGATAAATAGCGATCATGAATCATTAAGAATTCATCCTCTCGAATAAAAATTTCAAATTATTAAGATCCTCAATCATTCATTTTCATAATTTGAGCTTTGTATGCAAAAGGATGAAAACCAACAAAACCGTTGTGATATTGCAAGTACGAAATTCTAAAAGAGTTATAACATCTTTCAGCACAAAAATTCTTTAAAAAGTTCTTTTCAAAAATCGATGACCAACAGTTTTGTAGTAAAACGTACCCCGATCTGCATATGTCGATGGCACTCTCATCCATTTTCATGTTAGCAAACATCTCTGGCATCATGGTTTTGATCGTGTAGAAGTAGTCAATTTTTGATTTCGCCTTTTCGAGACTATATTTGCAGCCTCTTAAAAATGACACCAGAAACTGATCATCGGTACGCGCCTTCAGATGTGGTTGTTTTGCAATCCAACTTCGCAACGCCTTAATATCTTTTGGAATACGACTTTCAACCTCGTTTAACTCCTCTTTAGCTTTTTTTCTTAAGCAATCATTGAGTGGACGTATGTTTAGCATTTTAACTAAGCTTGTTGATTCGTACTGCAATGCGTTCGACTGTATTCTTTTTCTTGAAATAAACAAATAAGTACATAAAATAATATTTAACCAACGAGGGAATAAAAAAATGTATGTATGTTAATTTTGCTGTCTGATACTGATAGCATGTATGAACTGAGATAGCAGATGTTGGGTGAAAGACCTAGGTATCTACGGAAGGGGCAAAATTTTCACGGACTTGTGTAAGCCTGCCCGCAGAGTAAACGCCGAAGCAGGCAGGCGCTGACAGCAACCCACTCTACAAATAAGCACCACAGAGTGAATGCGAGAACCAAATCAGATCAGTGCGGCATAGTTTGTTAGTTTTTTGTTTTTTTTTGGAAGAAAATTTACCAACAACAACATCAACGCAAAACAAAAGCAACAATGATCCAAGATAGATAGATAGATTTTGTTGTTTTCTTTTGTTGTCATTTTTTTCGTATTTCGGTTTCTCTTATCATTTCTATTTTATATGCTCCGCAATGTGTCTTTTTAATTGTGTTTTGATTGAAAGCATAGACCCCTTTTACACTGTTCAAGACTTGAAAGCTAGAATTTAAGTTCGTAGAACAAATCGTGGTGAGTTTACGTGAGTTTTGGTGACGAAGGGGAAAGAGTACAATAGCTCTGTACTGGCAAGTTTTTGTACTAATAAAACAGGTCATAGCTGTTCCAAACAACAAAAAGCAAAGAACAAGTGGATACTTTTGCTCGTTTTCGGTTCGAAATCTGTGTTGAGTACAGAAAAGCGGGCATAAATATGCATATCTTGTGGGTATGCATATCTTGTGGGTGTGCATACTTATTGCTTAGTATTGTTGATATTTTTTGCTTAGCTTATTTTGTTCGGGAAAGCTATGCATTTATTTATTTTTTAATACTTATTGATATTGTGCGCGTTCTAAAAAAAAATAAATAAAAAATTGATCCGTTTTATTGCTCCGTATAGTAGCTTTTATTGCTTTGATTGAGAGTAAATAAGCTTTACAATTGCACTTGCTCTCGATTGCACGCATTTGTCAACAAAAACAAAACAAAACAAAACCCTTACTCTATTATCACAGATTAAACACAAATCAGGCCTGCCGATGGAAGTAATGTGACAGGTGATAATTTCAATGCAAAGAGTTCTTTTTTTAAAACTTTAAAAACTTCCTCTTTATTTTTAAATGAGATGCATTTTTATTACTTTTTATTTATAAACAAAAATCATCAGTACAGTACGAACTAAGTTCTTTTATAGCACAACATAAATACAATACATTTAATATAAGTAAAATAACAACTGTATCATAATACAGTATCATGTTTGCCAAAGCAAAATTCCAAAAAATGCCAAATTTTAAGGGACAGCAACTTCAATATTTTCATGATTGTTGTAATTATCCGACACTTTGTGTTTTCGTCGTTGTCTACCTGTCTGCCTGCCTCGGCGTTTACTCTGCGGGCAGCCTTAGGCTGCGGGACGTAGTGAACGCCGATTCAGACAAGCAGGCAGATAGGCCCAGGCAAACTGTGTGAACAAGCGAGATAAAAGTCAGCTTGGCTTTATTTCTCTCTTGTTTCTTTTGAGGTTACTGCCTGCGCCTGTCTGCCAGCCTGTCGGAATGCCTTCGGCGTTTACTCTGCGGGCTGCCTAAGGTTGCAAGCAGAGTGAACGCCGAAGCAGGCAGGTAAGCAGACAGGCGCAGGAAAACTATGTGAACAAGTGAGATAAAAGTCAGCTTGGCTTTATTTCTCTCTCCTTTCTTCCCAGGCTACTGCCTGCGCCTGTCTGCCTACCTGTCTGAATCAGCGTTCACTCTGTTTGCAACCCTAGGGTTTAACAGACTGTTTTTAATTTCATTGCCAACACTTGTTATTTTGATATATTATCGCAGCTTTAAATTCTAAAAGCAGATCGTTTTTATTGATTTAAGAATTGATAATAGAGAATTTACAATTTTTACGCCACTGCACATTGGGCCAGAAATTTGAAAAAGTGGACAAAAATTATATCTTGGCGTTGAATAAACAAAATTTAATTAAACTTGGTGCAGAATACTACGAATAAAGTATATTTTCCAAGCGCGATGGAAAAGTGGGCGGAAAACAACAAAAAGACGTAGCGCTATCAATAAAATACTGTATCTCGTCTAATACTGGCTCTAGTTTTTTGAAATTCGGTACAGTAGTAGGTGAGATCTTTTTCGAGCATGTTGGTAAAAGTGGGCTCGATTCAGCAAAGATTCAGTCACTATCAATAAAACACTGTATCTGGTCTAATATTTGTACCAGCTTATTGAAATTGGGTATAGGGGTGGGTAGCATCGTTTCTGAGCATTTATGAAAAGTAGGTGGAGTTCAACAAAGGGCGTGGCACAATTAAATAAAAACTATTTTGGTTATTATTGATTCTGGGCTATTAAAAAAAGGGGCGGAATACGAGACAGAATAAAGGGATGCTTTTACCGAATCAGACGGGTGAAATAAAAATATATATACAATGCTTAAGAAAATAGCACTTTTATAACGATAAATACGTTATGAAATCGAGAAAAAAACCCATAATTAGCCTAGGATCACCACGTGGTGGTTGTGGGAAGAGTCCCAAGTTATTTTTATTTATTTTTAATTGTTTTCTGCTTTTTTGTTTTTTGCATTTTTTTTTATTTTTTTGTTTTTTATATTATATTTTATTTTTCGCATTTAATAATTTTTTGTTTTTTATACTTTTGTTTTGATTTCTTATTTAATATTTTTTCATATTTTGTTTTTAAAATTTTTTTTCAGGTTTTGCTTCTAATATTTATTTTTGTAATTTTGTTTTTTAATTTTTTTTTTTATTTTTTGCTTTTAATACTTTTTTGTTTTATATATTTTTGTTTTTGCTTCTAATATTGTTTTTATATTTTTTGTATAGTTTGCTTTTAATACTTTTTTAAACTTTTAATCTAGTTTGCTTAGAGTTTACCGCTGTAGTAGTTTAACTGTCTAACATCTGTTTGATTTAGGTCGTCTTTTTTCGATTTGAGAGTTCTTTTTTTCAGAGGTTGCGGGGAGAGCCCCATGTTATTTTTTCTTATTTTATTTTTTATTGTTTTCGGATTTTTTGTTTCTATATTTTTTAATTTTTTAGGCTATTTTTTTCTTTTTTGCGCTTAATATTTTTTGTTTTTATATTTTTGTTTTGATTTAATAATAGATTTAATCTTATTTAATATTTTTTTCATATATTGTTTTTAAAATTTTTTCAGATTTTGGTTTTAATATTTTTTTTTTATATTTTGTGTTGTATTTTGTGCTTTTAATAATTGTATTTTTTATTTTTTGTTTTGTTTTTTATTTTTGTTTTTGGATTCTAATATTTTTTATATATTTTTTTATATTTTGCTCTTAAA
Organism: Dichetophora obliterata; assembly: GCA_963920525.1. Taxonomy (NCBI): domain Eukaryota; kingdom Metazoa; phylum Arthropoda; class Insecta; order Diptera; family Sciomyzidae; genus Dichetophora; species Dichetophora obliterata. Next base: position 241,957,983 of record OY986437.1, on the reverse strand, counting down.
ATTTTTTTAAACTTTTGATCTAGATTGCTTAGAGTTTGCCGTTGCAGAAGTTTTACTGTCTACTATTTATTTGATTTAGGTCGTCTTTTTCGATTCTAGATTTTTTCACCACGTGGAGGTTGCGGGGAGAGCCCCATGTTATTTTTTATTTTTTTATTTTTAATTGTTTTCTGCTTTTCTGCATTTTTGTTCTTTGAATTTTTTTATTTGTTTTGTTTTTTATATTATATATTTTTTTTTGCTTTTAATATTTTTTGTTTTAGTATTTTTTTTTTATATATTATTTTATATTTTTTATATATTGTTTTAAAATTTTTTTCAGATTTTGCTTTTAATATTTTTTGTATGTAATGTTTCTTATTTTTTTTTTGATTTTTTGCTTTTAATATTTTTATTTTTTCTTTTTATATGTTTTTGTTTTTGCTTTTAATTTTTTTTATATTTGTTTTTAAATTCTGCTTTTAATATTTTTTAAACTTTTGATCTAGTTTGCTTAGAGTTTGCCGTTGTAGTAGTTTTACTGTTTACTATCTGTTTGATTTAGGTTGTCTTTTTTCGATTTGAGAGTTTTTTTATCACGTGGAGGTTGCGGGGAGAGCCCCATGCTATTTTTATTTTTATTTATTTTTTAATTGTTTTCTACTGTTTTGTTTCTTATCATTTTTAATTTTTTATTTCGGATATTTTTTATTTTTTGCTTTTAAAATTTTTTGTATTTTAAATTTTTGTTTTGATTTCTTATTTAATATTTTTTTTTATATTTTGTTTTTAAAATTTTTTTTCATATTTTGCTTTTAATATTTTTTGTATATTTTGTTTTTTATTATTTTTGTGCTTTTAATATTTTCATTTTTTTTTTGTTAATATATATTTTTGTTTTTGCTTCTAATTTTTTTATTTATTTTTCTATTTTGCTTTTAATATTTTTTAAACTTTTGATCTAGTTTGCTTAGAGTTTGGCGTTGCAGTAGTTTTGTGTCTACCATCTGTTTGAATAAGGTCGTCTTTTTTCGATTTGAGATTTCTTTTTTTCACCACGTGGAGGTTGCGGGAAGAGTCCCATGTTATTTTTTTTATTTTTAATTGTTTTTATATTTTTTTTTACTTTTTTGTTTTGTAAGTTATTTTTTATATTTTGCTTTTAAGATTTTTTTTTGTTTTTTTATATTATTTTGTTTTTTATATATTTGTATTTTATACATTGTTTTTAAAATTTTTTTCAGATTTTGCTTTTAATATTTTTTGTATATTTTGTTTTTTATTTTGTGCTTTTAATAATTTTATTTTTTATTTTTTGTTATGTTTTTTTTGCTTCTAATATTTTTTTTTATATTTTGCTCTTAATATTTTTTTAAAAATTTTATTCTAGTTTGCCGTTGCAATAGTTTTACTGTCTGTTTGATTTAGTTAGTCTTTTTTCGATTTAAGAGTAGGTACTTCACGATATTCGTTTTGTAAAAATTTCTCAAAAGTTATTCAAAACGTGCAAAAGTGTGCATACCTCTTTAAGTAAACATCTTAAAGAAAGTAATAGCATGTAAATTATTTCAATTACAAGCGGAATCTCGGGGAATCTTCTTTAGGCGTGGCATTTTTTAAACCCCATTTTTGTGTGTTTAGTATGAGGAAAAATGTATTAAAAATAAAAGAAAAAGCGCATATACATTTTTTTTCAATATTGTATTCAATATCTTAAATAAAGCTACAAATTTTAAAGAACTTTACCAAATTGTAATTTTTAATTTTATATATATGATATTTCGTTTCAGGGTACCTTAGAAATCCCGTTATCAATATTAAGAATCATGTGCATACATAACATATAAGATTTTTAGCCACTTATAGAAATTCCTGGCCCAATGTGCACTGATAAGAATGAACGAAGCATGGTCTGGTTAGACAAAATGACAAGTGTTTTCGTTAAGACTGCGCTCAAAACAAAAATACTTTTTTTGGTAGATATAAATTAACCCTTTACTGCACGCATTAAGTTTCAGCTAGAGAAAGACAATTTTTTTGTTGGATTTATATTTGAAATGGAATAATTAAATACGCAAACAAAAATTTTTCACAAAAGTAGTACCGTTTCCGTTAGAAGCAATATATGGCTGTTCGCAGGAGTGCGTGATTTCATGAGTTTTACATGAACAATTGAAAAACAATCACATAAACATTAATCAGTAGGCTATAAAATCTATAAAAAAATTATATAATTAAACTTACTTACACGTAACTGAACTCTATTTTTCTGAATAAAAAAAAATCACACGCACTGAGAAACTAAACTGAGGTTTTGTTAGCAGCTGTGTAAAAAAGAGACAATAATCAGTAGGGAGCTAAAAACACTTCGAAGCTTGTTTTCAAACGCTGAAAACTAAAAGGATTTTTGGATTTGAAACTTCTAGGTAAATTCAAGGAAACAAGTTTTCGACACATCCTCTTCGCCACTGCACTGTGGCCACGATATTCTATTCTTGTTAGAATATACATTTTATTATAAAAAATTTTAAGTATTTGACTTTGATGTATTAAAATTAAAACATTGGGCAAAACAATTTAAGTTGAATATTGATAAACTAAGTTGTTTCAATAAAGTAAATTTACTACATCAATATATCGTATGGAATGATCATTGCGCACAATTTGACCAGCTTTGAAAACATTCATCTAGATTTGGAAAAATTGTTTGCTTATCATCATTTAACATTTAGTTGCCTACCATTTACTTTAATTTTTTGCTAGCTTAACATAATGACGTATTTTACTAAGCGCGAAATTATTGATGTTTTAGAAAAAAAAAAGATGTAGACTGCGGCGTTCGTTACATTTTCAATAAAATGAATTATAATGAAAGAGATATTCGACCAGAAGGGGAAAAAAGTTGAGAGTAATGTTATACTCATTGAAATATATAGCCCGATTATGAATTGATGGCCCCAATATTGTAATGGCGCTTGTAGCATAAGAGCCTTATTCAATTCGCCATGTTTCTTTTTGCCATATATACTTTTATTTATCTGAACTTTTAAATCTTAATAGCACCATCTAGGAGTCATTTCTATGCTCACCAACTGCCACTAAGTTTTCGTGTCCCTTTTAAGTTAATGTTTTCTTTATATATTGGAAAATAACGTATTGTGGTTTTGGTTAATTACCGAAAGCCAAATGTAAGCTGATGTGATCGAACGGTTTAAACGTTCATTTATTAAATCGGACGTCCAGTCATATTTTTTTAGTCTTCTTTTAACAAAAGTGTTAATAAAAAGAGTGAACTTTCTATAAAATTTATTTAATTTTATTAAATTATTCTATCTAACAAAATTTATTTTATTATATGAATTCGATATCTTTCGACATCTTTTTTATTTGGTGCCAATCCAACCTTGGGTAAAATCATAGTTTTTTTTTTGCTTATATACATTTCTTTACACAAATTGTTCTCTGCAGATTCGGCACCTTATTGTACCGTATTGTAATATACAGAAAAAGTACCGTAGGACCGAGCTCTCAATACGATCGTGCTCTATGTGGCAAAATCTTTAGTACCTCGTGATCAGATCGATCAAGATCAGCAAGATTTTCTAAAAGAGCAAAAATTTAGTGAAAAATGTGTGAAAAGTGAGAAAATCTATACATAACAAAAAAAAAACTTTAAACTGAAAATTTCATAAAAACTGTGAAAATTCTGTTAAAAATGTAATCATTTTACAAAAGTAATGAGAACATTTAGTTCTAAGTATACGTTTTAATATTTAACCTACTGGCGTGCTTAACTTAAGAATAAAAGGGAAACAAATCAATTATAACTTAAAGCTGAATATCATGAATTGATCAAATATGCTAAAATAAAATATAAACTGAAAGCTTAAAACAGCATCGACAGAAACTAATATACATACATATAAAAATCTAAATTTTTAGAAAAAAATATGTGATAAATTATTCTAATTTTTCTTCCAAACTAAAATCTAAAACTTAGTGTAATTAAGAAAAAAATAATAGTGAAAGTAATAGTGAAATTATGACAAATTAAATTGAGCAAATTATAAATTAAGGCTAACTTAAACATTAATTTTTATGTGAAAACTTCTGTATACCAGAAAGTGAGTCATAAAATTCTTTCGTAAACACAGGTTGCATATAGCCATTTCTTTCACTACCTTTGTCTCTGAGCAAAAATAATTTGATTTGAAAAGTTTTCACTAAACTTAATTTAACTTGTCATAAGCATAACTATATACATAAAAATTAATATAGTATTTGAAAAAAATGTATAAAAGTTAAGTAAACTCGTAAGGCGATCCCACTATCTGTGCCAATTACCGTGCGATAAGCCTTCTTAATATCGCATATAAGGTCCTATCGAGCGTTTTATGTGAAATATTGAAGTAAACGAACTGATCGGACCTTATCAGTTTGGCTTCAGACCTGGAAAGTCCACCATCGACCAGATTTTCACGCTACGACAAATCTTGGAGAAGACTCAAGAAAAACAAGTCGACACCCACCATCTTTTTGTCGACTACAAAGCCGCCTTCGACATCCCAATAAGGAAGCCCCTGTTCTCCACCATGTCTGAATTTGGTATTCCTGCAAAACTAATACGACTTTGCAGGATGACACTGAGCAACACCAGCAGCGCAGTTAAAATCGGGAAGGACCTCTCCCCACCATTTATTACTAAACGCGGTTTCGTGCGACTTTTTCAACCTAATGATGGAAAAGATCATCCGAGCTGCTGATCTGAGACGTAGTGGCACAATATTCTACAAGAGTGTTATGCTGCTTGCGTATGCTGATGACATCGATATCATTGGCCATAATACGCGCGAAGTCAGTGCAGCATTTTCCAGATTAGAAAGAGAGTCAAGTCGAATGGGTCTGGCAGTGAATGCAGATAAGACGAAATACTTAGTGTCAACAAACAAACAGTCCCAGCGTCTTGGAACTCACGTTACCGTTGACAATACCTCCTTCGAGGTTGTGAAGAACTTCGTTTATCTGGGATCCAGCATTAATACAACCAACGACATCAGCACTGAGATCAAACGAAGAATAACTCTTGCCAACAGGTGTTACTTTGGGCTCAGTAGGCAATTGAGAAGCAGAGCCCTCTCTCGACGAACAAAAATCACGCTCTATAAATCGCTCATCATGCCCGTCCTACTTTATGCATCACAAACCTGGACGCTGAGCAGTTCAGATGAAAAGACTTTAGGAGCATTCGAGAGAAAGATTCTTCGTAAGATCTACGGACCAATCTGCGTCAATGGCGAGTACCGAATACGGTGGAATGATGAACTGTATGAGCTGTACGCTGACATCGACATAGTCAATCGCATTAAAATCGAGCGGCTTCGCTGGCTTGGTCATGTTCAGTGCATGAAAGACGATGCTCCAGTGAAGAAAACATTCGATTCGGTACCCAGCGGCCGTCAACGCAGAAGAGGACGACCGCATCTGCGTTGGAAAGACCAAGTAGAGGACAACCTGACGAAGCTTGGAATTTCCAACTGGCGCCAGCAAGCGAAAGACAGAAATGACTGGCGCAAATTCTTAGATGAGGCCAAGACCGACATACGGTTGTAGCGCCAACTAAGTAAGTAAGTAAGTAAACTCGTAAGGAAAAAAAAACAAAAAAAGTAAAAAGTTCAATTAGAGTGAAGCTAAACAGAGAAAAAAAATTAATAGAGTGTAATATTGCATAGAAATGTTGAAAAAAAAGAAAGGTCTAATGTTGCCTTAAAAGATTTCTTAGCATAATGTTGCTGGAAAAAATAACCTTAAAATAAATTTATTTTTTGACAGCCCAGCCTTGAAAGATCTTTCAACGTGGGAATGAAGCAAAGTAAGTCGTTTTATCTCTTTTATACCTTTTTCTTACGCTATTGCTGAAATTTTTAGTTGAATAATAACATTTATTGCAGTTATTGTCTAACTAAAGGGTGTGTTAACAAGAGCGCAATTTTTAAATTTTAAATAAAACACAGATATTTTAAAAAAAAAATCGTAAAACTTTATTATATCGTAAAGTAGACAGAATGAGGTTATGTATGGAACAATTTATCGTGCAGATGGCCACCGCGGCTTTGCTGGCATACACGCGATCTTTTAATGAAATTTTCAATGACCGTTTTGCATAAATGCTGCGGTATTTCATTAATGAAGCGTCCAATTTTCTTTTAAGGCTTGAGTCGTCGTCGGCTTATTCGCGTTAACCATCGACTTCAAAAAACCCCAAAGAAAAAAAATCGAATGGTGTTAAATCGCACGATCTAGGCGGCCAATTCTGATCTCCAAAACGCGAAATAACACCACCGGGAAATGACTGATGCAGCAATTGAATTGTTTCTCTGGCTGTATGACATGTGGCGCCGTCTTGTTGGAACCACATGCCCTCCACATTCATTTCTTCAATTCTAGGCAAGAAAAAACTGGTTATCATTTCACGGTACCGAACACCATTGACTGTTTGCGCTTGACCTGCCTCATTTTCATAAAAAAAAAGGTCTAATGATTCCTCCAGCCCAAAAACCACACCACACAGTGACACGTTGAGGATGTATTTGCTTCTCGTGAATCACTCGAGGATTTTCCTCACCCCAAATGCGACAATTCTGCCTATTGACGAAGCCATCAAGATGGAAATGGGCCTCGTCACTGAAGATGATTTTAGCGGCAAAATCAGCATTTTCATGTTGTCTCTCCAATACCCAATTAACGAACTCCCTTCGCTATCCATGGTCAGCTGGCTTCAGTTCCTGAGTCAATTGAACTTTGTATGCATGAAGATGCAAATATTTCGTCAAAATTCGCTGCATAGTGGATTTGGAGACACCAATTTGCTGAGCTCGGTGTCGAATTGAGGTGGATGGAGTTTGAGCGACATCATCACGTACAGCTGCGACATTTTCGGTCGATCGACCTGGTCGAAGGCACGATGTTGTCTTTACATCACTAACAGACCCAGTTTCGGCAAATTTATCCATTAATCTCTTTACAGTTGACTCTTTTGGAGCATTATTGTGACCCCAAATTGATCGCAATTTGCGAACTGTAGCCGCAAAACTTTCACCATTTTGGTAAAACAATTTCACAATGAGAATGCGTTGTTCATTCGTGTAGCGCTCTATTTTTACTAACCTCGTACCTTCTACTAGCAAACAATAACAATTGTTCAAATGTCAAACAATGACACTTCGAATGGCGCCAAATTTAAAAATTGCGTTCTTGTTGGGACACCCTTTATTATAAGAGCTTTTAAAACACTTCTTAAGGACAACAACAATGCTTTAAATTTTATGCTCTTAGGTAGTCATTGAATTTTGCTTTTAACTTCTTTGTTTTGAAAGCATCATTTTTGTGCTAATACTTACACGTATGAATTGAATTTTCTCATAATGCTATACGGCACAAATTTTACGTTGTTTTTATGAAGAGCACGATAAAATCACACTCATTTTATAATTATATGTTTCTAATAAGAAGAAATTTTGGACATACATACGATGATCTGCTAAATATGTGCTTATATGCTTCGTTTTCTAAGCAAAACAGAAAATGACATTTTTGTATTTCGATAAAATTGTTAATATTTAATATGGAAAACAAAATTGATCTTATGATTTCTGGTGGGTGTGATTGTAGGTAGTTGATAGGGGTTAGTTTTTGGGATCGTCAAAATACTCATGAATTGGATTTCACAGTGATGATCAATGGTTGGGTGGGCTAGCTGTATAGCAACAACATCAACGCTATACACATGCTGTTCAGTTGCAGATACTTTTTGTTACATTTCCTTGTAACTTTCACTTCTATCTCACACTTTCTTGTCTTATGCAAGCAAAATTAAATATCTCGGCTGTGGTGAGTTTTTTTACCAGCGGAAAGGAAGCAAGATCTTCACCCCATAAGCCGACGAGCCAGAGCCGGAAATAATTGCGTGCTTCCGTTTCCTCTTCCCTGGACACACCAACTTAAAATAAAAAATAAATTTAGAACGTTACATGCTACAATATTTTCAATATTTTGAATAGGCTTCCTGATCAATTCTTTTGTATGCAATTAAATTAAAATTTCAATTCGTAATTTTCCCGACATTTCGTTTCTTTTTCAACTTCTTCAGGGGATCTTTTATTAAAAACGAAAACAACAAAAAAAAAAACAATTTTTTATAACTTAGTTGAACAAGTTATAAAGCATTAGTTACATGTTACAGTTTATAGCCATTTGAAAAAAAATAATTATATGGAATTTTAAGAAAAAAATCTTGAATAAATGAAAATTTTTATAGGAAATACTTGTGATATATACTTGGTTTTCTTTACATGTGTTGAAAACATTTTACATTTTGACAAATCGAGCAAAATAACTTATTTCATAAAGGTTATGAATACAATTTTCACCTTGAGCGGAGCTTATCGTCAAAAAACAAAACGGATATTTCGTTTAAACTGCTACACACTAAACACTATTCTACTACTACTCTTGTCTTAAGCATAATGACGTACTTTATTTTATCAAATTCAGAAAAAAAGCTTTGGCCAAAAAACAGGCGTTGCTGGCACACTGTGCACTATAATGACTTAGGTAAGGTTAGGTAAAGGTTGCAGAGCCGATATACGACTCGTACTTTTAGTGCAGGTCCATTGTGATATCAAATAATCTCTTTTAAACCTATTAGAGATTTCCCTCCTTAAAGCAGCTCGAGCGGATAATGAATTTTAGGATATGATTGATTTCCAGGCATGAGACTTCGGTAAGTCCATTTAGAAAGGAATGGCCCAGAGCTGCCATTCTCCTTTTAGTTAAGGCCGGACATTCGCAGAGGAAGTGCTGAAAATCTCCTCCTCACATCTGCAGCTTCTGCAGAAATCATTTGATGCAAGTCTCAACCGAAGAGCATGCGTTCCGATTAGGCAGTGACCCGTGAGGATTCCTACAATTTTTGACAGGTTTACCTTGCTTAATTCAAGCAGTGAGTTGGTGCGTTTTAGGTCTTAGGTAGGCCATGTTAGCTTAGTTGCCTTACATGTATCAAGGAGTTTATAGGAGGAAATGGGTATACCAATAAAGTCCTCATTTAAGAGGGTGTTAGAGGTCGTACCCTTCCTTGCCAATTCGTCAGCCAAACTATTGCCCTCCATATCCCTATTTCCGGGTTCCCATATGAGGTCGATTCTGAGTACCCTTGCCATCTGATTTGCGGCATTTAGTAAGAGTTTTAGAGTTGTCAATATGTGAGTTCAGCGCCTTTAGTGCAGTTTGACTATCTGAAAAGATGGAAATAGAATCTTAGCGGTTTCGTGAATAGCCACCGCTTGGTAGACACTACAATAATTTGGAAGTATAAAGGACGCTTCGATTTCAAGATCCTGGCAGTAAATACTTTCCCCTACTTGTTATCGAAGTTTGGATCCATCTGTGAAAATTTTTATGCCGGAGGTTTCAAGGGGGATTTTGTTTGCCCAGTCTGGCCGTGAAAGGATGAGAACTACGTAGTTCTTTTCAAGATTTATTCAAGGCACACAGTAGTCTGTTTTGTTGGTTGCAGAGGAGTTCAGAATAATTGTGTGGTCACAGTTATAACCTACTCAATTTCCAGATTCTCTTAGTCTGAGGGCTGCTGTGTTAGCACATTCCCTGGCAAAGATATCAAGAGGAAGAAGGTAAAGCATGACATTTACAGCGCTGTTTGGTGTTGAGGAAAATGCCCCAGTAATACATAGACTTACACTTCTTTGCACCCTTGCAAATTTCTGAAGTGCAGTTGTCTTATCAAAGGCCCTCCACCATACTAGTGAGCCATATATAAGTATGGGGCGGACAGTTACTGTATAGATCCAGCGTACTATTTTCGGGGAAAACCCTATTTTTAACCAATAAAATAGTGCTATGTTTGCCTTTTTAACACGTTCGTGCTGTCACTAAAGAGCAACCTCGTGCCGTTTAGACGCGAAGGTTCTAAGTTGAGAATTTTATATTTCCTAGTGAAAAGGATGAGATATGTTTTCTCCGGGCTCACACTTAAACCACACGACGATCCCATCTCGAAAAGATTAAGAGTGCTCTATCATTGAGTTGACAGATAGCCTGGGGAAATTTTCCGCTAAAAACGATTACGATGATGCTGATGATAAGCAGTAACCTTGTAGCCTTTCCCCTCCATTTTACGCAAAAGCTGTTCAACCGTCACTGTAATGACTTACTTCACTTTAAAAAATAAAACTGACTCCAAACGCATCTTTCCTTCTGCACTTTTTAATATCACAAGAATTATTAAACATAGCCTTTTTTAACAGCAACTTATTTAATCTATATCTAATTTGCGAAAAGAACCTTCAATTCCAAACAACGTTTGACTATCGACTTCTTTCCGACCCGCAACTTTTCATCAACACCATAGTTCTGATCCTCAATAAAGTAGTCATTGAATTTCATGAGTTTTTTCTCAGCTTCAACCTGTATATCCGTAATATTGCCATTTGTGCCACCATATTCAATCGGTAGATACTCCTTGGGAATGTGTTGAGAGAGTTCATCGAGATTTTTGTGTATGAAGAACTATAAAAATGTAGTAAGAATAAAAAAAAACTGCATATAACACATACGTTTTAACAATAGCTTTAGGATAAACTTACTCTCCGTTTGAATTTTTCGCTCATTAGACTACGTATGAGTGCGAATATTGCTTGAGCTTCCTTTGGACAGTTTATTAAATGAAAACCCTTCAATCGCATCGGTGCAGCCTTTTCAGCTAAAATGATTATTTTCTTGACTAACAAAATATCTATTTTTGCGATAAAACCAATTGTTATTTTTGACAAATCGATGAGTTCTAAGAAACCACCGATAATGTCGTTGTCATCCTCTAGAATATTTATTTCCATTATCAACATCTCATAGCGCAAAAGATCCGTTAGGTTGTATTTATTTTGATCAAGTCTGGCATAATTGGTAAACCTGATGCGAGGACCATCCGGACCTAATGATTTAGGCAAAAGCACAAAGGCTCTAAAAGCAAATTATTTAAGAGTATGTTGCATACACATTATTATTTACGTAGTATAAAAAAGAAAGAAGAAAGAATTTTAAAATGTTTGAAATAACACTTATAAATTTTTTTGTGAGTTTCAAAATTGTGAATAAATTATAAAAAGCACAACAATTTCAAGAAGTGCGTTTGAATTATTATTGCTAAAAGTTTTATCGTAAATCGTACCCTGATCTGCACATGTCACTGATTCTCTCATCCATATTTCTGTTAGCAAATATCTCTGGCATCATGGTTTTGATCGTGTAGAAGTAGTCAATTTTTGATTTCGCCTTTTCGAGACTATATTTGCAGCCTCTTAAAAATGACACCAGAAACTGATCATCGGTACGCGCCTTCAGATGTGGTTGTTTTGCAATCCAGCTTCGCAGCGCCTCAATATCTTCTGGAATACGACTTTCAACCTCGTTTAACTCCTCTTTGGCTTTTTTTCTTAAGCCATCATTGAGTGGACGTATGTTAAGCATTTTGACTAAGGTTGTTGATACGTTCGGCCAATGCGTTCAACTGTGTTCTTTCTCAACAAGATTTTTCAATTTCTAGTTAACCATTTAAATGAACCAAACAACATTTTGTTACCGACTAAATTAATAAAGTTAATTGTTTTTATTGTGCTTTTATATAATTTGTTATCGTGAGTTTTAAACTCATTGGACTGATAGCATGTGTGAACTAAGATATGAGACGTTTATAGTAGTTATTGGCAACTATGGCAGGGTACAAAGGTTCCACGTAGGTTGTGTTAAGCTTGAATAGACGTTTTTAAGTTAAGAAAAAGAGACTCGCTATTAATTTGAAAAACATGAAGATCCTCGCTTTCATAAGCCCTATTGAACTGGTAAAAGTCTGTTTATAATAATACCACGGACTTTTTTGATCAATCTCCTTAACACCTTAAAAAAGGTACAACTTTTTAACATATGTGGTTATTTTTACCTAATTTCGATTTTGACTAATTTTTTTGTGATACGGTTGGTTTTGCGACATCTGACTTATTGATGGCATATGTCCTTATTGGGTTAAGACAATACATATTAAAGAAATAAAAAATTGTCTTTTTTTCTTTTGTTTTGGTTTATTTCGGAGCTCTGCATTTATATGTACATATCTCACTTTTCGTCCTACACGAGGCTCATCAGTTTTTTTTTGTTGAGCTGTGCTAGCTGAGCACAAAGAGAAAAATAGAGAGCAACATGGAGTTTATTTAAACTCTAGCAACAGAAACACGTCAAAAGACAACGAATAAGCAATGCATGGCGGCTGGGATGATTTCTTAAAAACTTAATAGGGCAGTTCACGATCTTGTTGCATTGTTGCAAATGCGTTTTTGCAATGGTTAATGATTGTGAGCACACCCTTAATATTATGGTGTTGCAAATGCCTTACAACAGCTGTTTTTTGTTTAAATTTTACGTCGGCCTACTCTAAAATAATCAACATTTTTCGAATTTTTTCCTATGTCTATTTTTTGTTGGTGTTTTCCCTTTTAATATTCCTTTTTAAAACTCCCTCCATTTTTTTAGCACTTTTTTGTTTATTTAAATGAAACTTTTTGTCGCTAGAAATGTAAACAATGAAAACAGCTGTTCAGTAAGCACTATTCTGAAAGTATTGGTGGTTGCGTTCAATGCAAAATTAAGACCTTAATTCACAATAGCGTTATGCAATACGATTAGGTTTGCGTATGCAACAGGCTTTTATTATAGCATATGCATGAATGTTGCAAATGCATATCAATGCTTTTGGTTTTTGTAAAAGTTTCTTATTTTGCCATAATTAACTGTAATTAAATATACTTAAGGCCCAACCAAGTTATGCTTAAGCAAACAAAAGTCGCAGAGAAAAGTTGACGAAAAGTATGATTAACTAGAAAAGTCGCCCAAGTTGGCAGATTTCATGCTTAACAAAATGTCAAACGTTTACAAAATCTTAACAAAAATATAGTAGAAAAGTTCAAGTTCTTTGAAAAATTTGTTGAAGTATGACAGGCCAGGTTAAAAAAATTGTTTATACTTATATACAGGGTTGCCCATATTCGACGGACCCATGTTTTTTTTTAAAAAAATCAAAGAAAAAAATAAAAATTTGGCGGTTGGCAATCTTAATCATTTAATTTGTTCCAAGTAGATTTGTTTACATCAATTTTTGAATATGATATCTCTCAAATGGCCGCCTCTGGCGTTGATGGCGTATTGTGCCCTTTTTGCAGCATTTTCCATCGTTTTCGCCAACATTTCGGCCGGAATAGCGGCTATTTCTTCACGAATGTTGTCCTTGAGCTCTTCTACGGTCCTTGGCTTGTTAACGTAAACCTTTGACTTCAAATATCCCCACAAGAAGAAGTCAGGCGGCGTCAAATCGGGCGAACGCGGTGGCCAGTCCAAATCACCACTTTTCGACATCAAACGGCCCGGAAACATATTCTTCAGAAAATCGATTGTTATGCGACTTGTGTGCGGTGGAGCGCCGTCTTGTTGAAACCAGAACTGCCTCATACGCTTTCGACGAATAATTGGCATCACAAAATTGGTCATCATGTCGCGATAACGCTCCTGGTTGATGGTAACAGCATGGCCATTTTCATTTTGGAAGAAAAACGGCCCAATGACCGTTTTCGCACTAACGCCGCACCAAACTGTGACTTTTTCGTCATGAAGAGGCACTTCTTGAATCTCCTGAGGATTTTCAGTGGCGTAAATACGGCAATTTTGCTTATTTACGGTCCCATTCAATGTGAAATGGGCTTCATCGGACATGATAATTTTGTTCCAAAATTCCTCGTCATCTTCGGCCATTTCGAAGACTCTTTGGGCCCATTCCAATCGACGAGGCTTGTCCGCAGGCAACAATCTTTGCGTCAATTGAATTTTGTACGGGAACAAATGCAAATCAACGCGAATAATCCGTTGTAAAGTGGACCGAGCCATGCCCAACTGCTGAGAACGGCGTTTTTGGGATGTTCTTGGGGACCTCTCAACACTGGCTCGTACGGCAGCGATATTCTCGGCCGATCGCCTTGGTCGACTTTTATTTGGCCTCTTCGGATTGGAAAGAGCCTCACCAGTCGAAAATTTTTCGTATAAACGCTTAATGGTGTTCTTAGAAGGCGCACTTCTCACATTTTTTAATCTTTTAAAAGCACGTTGAGTTTTCACAATTGACTTCTTCTGTTGAATGTAAATTTCAACTATTTCAGAGCGCTCGCGTGGCGTGTATTGTTCCATGGTAAAAATCTGCTTGGACTGACGCTTCAAACGCGGTATGTCATTAAGCGATCTGACATCTCTGTCAAAAGTTATGGCGTTGCCAGATGGGTCCGTCGAATATGGGCAACCCTGTATGTTAAAAATTTTTTTTAAACTCTAAGGATGTACCAAAAATGGTACACCAATACCTCATAATTTGGTGATTAACCTCTGAACTTCAAAGACCAACGCTCCTTGAATACCAAAGATAACAGTATGTAACAGCATGTTGATCCGGTAGTTGGTGACCTTCTTAACATTTACTGTTTGAAATTATTGAGAATACTACTTACTATTACTCTCTTAGTAATAAACGGGAGATACCAAAGTGAGTAAAACAAAGTGTAATTCGCACCGATATTTGTAGTCTCCAACCGCAGCCAGCACAACACTCCCGCAAGTCCACACCAAAATAGTCAATTCCTGGGCAAACGTTCCATCAGCCAAGGCTCTTTAACATCCCGACAACAGACCAAAAGTTCTTTAGAACCTTTATACTTGACCATGACACCTTCGGCCACTTTTATTCATGAAGATCTTACTTAAAGATGTAAACATCTTACTTGGGAAGTGTGCCGTAGTATACTTGGTGCTATACTCGGGTCAAGGATTAGACTTTGTCTAATTAGCACACATAGAACCCTCATTCTAAAAGAAAGGTCTGAACTAACTGACAGATCAGGTCTCCATGTCATTTGACGGATGACTCTACCCGTGCTTCGAGTTGTATTGGATCGATCGTCAATCGTAGGCTTAGTTCTATATGTTATGATAATTTAATACCATAACCATCAGGGTTGATATTTTCGGTACAATTGTACTTTTTTGGTACAATTTTATATTTTTCCTACTGTCTTACTACCAAAGCGTTTTCGATACATTTTATTTCACTCTATAATAAACACAGAATTTAGAACTCTATAAAAGCAAACCATTTGAAAGGATAAAAGAATTTATCTGGTTTTAAATTTTGGTACTCTGTAAATTGCATAAAAAATGATTTTAAAGAGTCGATTTTCTCCAATTTCTAAAAAATTACTTAAGTAATTCTTTCAATTTCTCATTCGACAGCAAATGCTAAAAGAATATTTTATTTTCAAAGTTTAATAAAAACCAATCACAGAAACAGATTGCAAATTGCAACAATTTATTTAATTAATTTAAGCAAAATATTTTTTAAAATCTAGTAAACAAAATGCCGCAATATTGATATTATAAGTAATATATCAAATTAAAAAATTTCTAAAATTTGACTGAAAGTGAAGAATTGCTTGACTGTAAGATTTTCCCTTTAATTTTTTCGTTACCTTAACAAAGAAAGGCCCTAACATTTAAAAAATTTTTTTCGGCAAATAATTTGATTTAAAAAAATGTAAGTGGCATTTCTATAATGAAAAGAATGACATTTTTGTTTTTTAGTTATAAAAAGACCTCTAAACATTATGTTTATATGATTTTTTTAAAGATTTTATTGATCTCATTTTATTAATATTATTAGACCAATTGTGTTCCTTTTTGTGATTATAAAAAACTTTGTGATTAATTAAATATAAATAAAAACATATATACATTTTCTGTAAGGTTTATGAACTGAATTGTTAAAACACATTTACTTTAATTTAAATACGAATTAGCAAGGAAATATCTTCGACTGGGTCGAAGTTTAGATGCCCCTACCGTATATTCTTAGTTATGCATGTTTCTAAAGTTTGATGACGTCACCTCGAATAGATTACTGTTGTGGTGTTCATCAAATTTTTTAAAAACTCATATGCAGAACACGATTAAGATATGGAAGATTATGTATTAAATATACTGTTAATACACACATTTTTGTGGAATTTATAAAAGTTATGCTACTTTGGTGACGTCACTTTGTATGTGAGATTGGTCGAGTTTTTATCAATTTTGTCAGATTCCAAACTCAAAGTGAATTTTTATACACTTAGCATATGTTCATAATTTTAATTTTTTAAATTAATTTTTGCGGAATTTTTAGAGACTTAACCGTTTTTATATAGTTACTTTGCCTAAGAGGTAGGCGTGTTTTTATTATACTATTTTGACAAATTTGAAATATATGGTAATAAATATTTAAATATTTGAGACCAAAGTTCAAATGCAGAATTTCAAGTCATCCCATTAGTTTTTGTGGCATTTTCAGAGATTTATCATTTTGTTAAAGTCACTTTGTATGAGAGATTGTTGCGTTGTTTTTCGATTTTAAAAATTTGAATTATATAGTGATTTTTTTTGCGGCCAAAGTGTGTGGGCAAATTTTTAATCATGCCATTAATTTTTATGTCATCCTAGATATCTTAAAGATTTGATAAAGTAACGTTGTATGGGAGGTAGGCGTTGTTTTATCCGATTTTAGCACATTTGAAATATATGGTTAATATTTTACTTCAAAGCTTATGTGCACCAATTAACTGCAAAAATTTTTGTTTTTAGAAGTTTTATTGTTTAAAAAAATGGCGTGGTTTTCATCCGATTTTGCTCATTCTCGAACTTGATTTTTGTTTTTTTAATATAAGCACATAATTATACCAAATTTCAATAGCTTTAAAATTGCGGCTGTAATCGTGTCAGCAGACTGACCTAGCGAAATCGGCTCTGGAGGTGATGCTGATCAAGATATATATACTTTTCTATACCTGCCACGCCTCCTTATCAGCGTTGCAAATGGAGTGACAAAGCTATCGCAGTATGCGCGGAGTAAACAAAATTTATTCCATACTATTTTTCTTCATTTAGTACAATTTTTTCTACATTTGTATACCAAAATGAAAAAGTCATTTATCAACCCTGATAACAATGCGTTCTCCAAGACTTACTTACTTACTACAACCGTATGTCAGTCTTGGCCTTATCTTAGGTTGCAAACAGAGTGAATGCCGATTCAGACAGGCAGGCAGACAGGAGCAGGCAGTAAACTGCGAAGAAACGAGATAGAAATAAAGCTAAATTGACTTTTATTTCGTCGAGAGAGGGCTCTGCTTCTCAATTGCCTATTGAGCCCAAAATAACACCTGATGGCGAGAGTTATTCTTCGTTTGATCTGAGTGCTGATGTCGTTGTTTGAGTTAACGCTAGATCCCAGATAGACTAGCTGGAGCAGTTTGTTTGTTGACACCAAGTATTTCGTCTTATTTACATTCACTACAAGACCCATTTGACTTGACTCTCTTTCTAATCTGGAGAATGCTGTACTAATTTCGCGCGTATTATGACTAATGATATCGATGTCATCAGCATACGCAAACAGCATAACCGTCTTGTAGAATATTGTGCCACTACGTCTCAGATCTGCAGCTTGGATGATCTTCTCCTTCATTAAGTTGAAAAAATCGCACAATGAGGAATCACCTTGTCTGAAACCCCGTTTTGGTAACAAATTGTGGGGAGAGGTCCTTACCGATTTTAACTGCGTTGCTGGTGTTGCTCAGTGTCATCCTGCAAAGTTGTATTAGTTTTTCAGGAATACCAAATTCAAACATGATGACTCCTTATGGGTCTGTCGCAAGAGGTTTTGAAGTCGACAAAAAGATGGTGGGTGTGGATCTTTTTTGCATGGGTCTTCATCAAGATTGGTCGTAAAGTGACAACCAGACCTGGTCGGTGGTAGAATTTACAGGTCTGAAGCCACACTGATAAGGTCCAATCAGTTAGTTTACAATGGGCTTCAATCTTTCACATTAACCACTCGACTGGCCTTATATGCGATATTAAGAACGCTTATCCCAAGGTTATTGGCACAAATAATGGGATAGCTTCTCTTGAAGATTGAGCAGAGCACACTGAGATTCCAATCGTTCGGAAAGCATTCTTCCGGCCATATTCTACATAGAAGCTCTTGAATGCATTTAAATTAATTAATTAGCTTATAAAATTTAACTCATGTTTCACTCATTTATACTTATATCATATTTTTAATATTTATACTCATCTGCAGGGCATTCTCTTATGGAGTGTCGGGTGTGACGATCCCGCTGATCCCGAGTTGTTGCTATAGTTTTAAGTTTTCATATCAATTTCTATCCAGTTGTTCTTACTATTGGATAGCATGTCGACACTAGCCCTCATAGCTACAGACATGCAATCCTGTTCATTTTAAGTTTAATTATTCTCTGTGGCTTTATAAATTGTAAGAACTTTGTCAATAAAAAATAATAATAATAATAAATAATAAAATATGTTGACTGCTCCATTAAAAAAATAGAGCTACGCCTCCGTTTTTAAACTGCTCAGCAGGTAAGCCATCAGCACTCACGGCTCTGTTATATTTTAGCCGAGCTATGGCTGTCAGCACTTCATCATAGATGGGCAGCGGAACCTCGACGCTGTCATCCGTAATTGGGGTTTTCGGGATACCATCCCTATTGGCGGGACTGTTATCAGCATCGCCATTTAGAAGCTAAGAGAAGTGTTATTTACATACATCAGTGTGCTCTGGATATCTGTCACTAGATTCGGCTCCGGTCTTAACACCATCTTATCTATTCGAAAAATGTTCAGTCCTCATTCCTATCGCCAAGATTTGGCAACCACAAATCAAATAAATCATTCAAGAGGCGTGCCTCAAGAATGAACTCATTTTGAGAACAATGCTCATGGGCAAAGATGTAAAATTCTTTTGAGAGTTAAAAATAGGCAGTTACTATAGACAGCGATGTTTATGTTTCATGACACAACAAGACGATGAGCATTAATCAAGTTCCCCGTATGGAGATTGAGTTGATTGAAAACTGGACTTTCTTAAGAGTATAAAAAAAAAAAAACAAAATTTTTAG
The DNA here is from genome assembly GCA_963920525.1 of Dichetophora obliterata. Taxonomy (NCBI): domain Eukaryota; kingdom Metazoa; phylum Arthropoda; class Insecta; order Diptera; family Sciomyzidae; genus Dichetophora; species Dichetophora obliterata. The sequence goes on along the minus strand of OY986437.1, from coordinate 241,938,892 downwards.
GGTCAAAAAAAAATTTAGAAAATCTTAGATCAAATTCAAAATCAGCGACCAGCGCATCCACAAAGAGTAATACACAAAAACACATTTTAAGGATCCATCCTAGTGTCAAAAACCTTTTTGAAATTCTGACATTAGGTTCGAAATCAGTGACCCCATAACATTGCAAGCACACATAAAAAGAGTATAAAAAATGTCAAAAAACTTTTTGAAATTTTAACATTTACTGCCCTTTCATGCTTCTGGTGGTACCAATACAAAAAACACCAAAATATAAAAAAAATTCTGTAACAGATAATATCAAAAAATGTGTAATGTATGACCTCTAGGGAGTTAAATGTATGAGCTGTTCCTATTAATTTGTCTATAAAACGTGACGAAACCCGAAATATTTTTCAGGACGAAAATCTTTCATGTAGAGACTCTAAAAATTTTACCCTCAATATCAAATCGTCGCCTAAGAAGTTTAACTTCAAAAATTTATCAAAAAATTTATCATGAATTTTGGTAAACATTTGAACGTTTCAACCACTGTGCGACATCTATGCAAATATAGCCTCTACAACACAGCCTCTCTCACGACGGCAAAGTTTTTTTTTGGTACGAAAACAATTTGAAATGAACATTATTTTAGAGCTTACATTCGTTAGAACAAGTACAAAATTTTTATTTTATAAAGCTGATTAATCGTTATAATATTATTATTTTTATTCATAGGTTCAACACAAAAATTAACTCGAGGTTGAGAAAGATTGTACAGATAAGACACATTGAACGCAGTGGCAGAAGGAACAACAAGATTAGTTAAAATGCTAAACATACGTCCACTTAATGATGGCTTAAGAAAAAAAGCCAAAGAGGAGTTAAACGAGGTTAAAGTCGTATTCCAGAGGATATTGCGGCGTTGCGAAGCTGGATTGCAAAACAACCACATCTGAAGGCGCGTACCGATGATCAGTTTCTGGTGTCATTTTTAAGAGGCTGCAAATATAGTCCCGAAAAGGCAAAATAAAAAATTGACTACTTTTACACGATCAAAACCATGATGCTAGAGATATTTGCTAACAGAAATATGGATGAGAGAATCAGTGACATATGCAGATCAGGGTACGTTTTTCTATGAAACTGTTTGCTAAAAAAAATTTGAAATTTAGTTTTTTAAATTGTGATTTTAAAAGTTTTTTACTATTTTGAAACTAACAAAAATATTCATTTGTGCTACGAATATATCAAACATAAGGACAATTAAATTTCGAAATAAAAGAATTTGTTTTTATTCTTCGTAAATAATAATTTGAATGCAACATATTCCCATTTACTTTGCTTTTAGAGCCTATATGCATTTGTCAAAACCATTTGGTCCGGATGGCCCTCGCATCAGGTTAACCAATTTTTCTAGACTTGATCAAAATAAATACAACCTAACGGATCTTTTTCGCTATGAGCTGGTGCTGGCGGAAATAAATATTCTAGAGGATGACAATGACATTATCAGTGGTTACTTGGAAATCATCGATTTGTCAAAAATAGCAATTAGTTTTATTGCAAAAATAGATGTTTTGATGATCAAGAAAGTGTTCTTTTTCGCTGATAAGGCAGCACCAATGCGATTAAAGGGCGTTCATTTGATAAACTGCCCAAATGAAGCTCAAGCAGGAAGCTCATACGTAGTCTAATAAGTGATAAATTAAAACAAAGAGTAAGTTTATCCTAAGGCTATTGTTGAATTTTGTGTAATACTATAACTAAATAAACTTCTCACCGCTGTTTTCTTTTAGTTCTTTATACACAAAAATCTCGATGAACTCTATCAACACATTCCCAAGGAGTATCTACCGATCGAATATGGTGGCACAAATGGCAATATTTCGGATATACAGATGGAAACTGAGAAAAAACTTATGAAATTCAATGACTATTTTATTGAGGATCAGAACTATGGTGTTGATGAAAAGTTGCGGATCAAAAGGAAAGTCGATAGTCAAACGTTGTTTGGAATTGAAGGTTCTTTCCGTAAATTAGAAATAGACTAAAAACTTTTGCTGTTAAGCGGCAGTAAATTATTCTTGTTAACTTTTAAGGATCTTTAAAAACTTATCGCAAAAGATATAAACTTTTAAAGCATTTCTTATTTAATTATTATATGATGTGGACATCTCATAACTTAGCTTTAGTAATTATATATTTTATTTGCAATGTCCAAGATGTAAAAAGGAACTTTGTTAACTAAGAACAAAGATAATTGATCTAGTTTTATAAAATGTTTTTATTAAAACAATATATTTCAAAGATAAAAATACTGACCATAACACTGGATCGTTTTGTATGGAGAAAAAAAATGTCAGCCGGTCGCGGTCTTAAGAGTTAGAGAAACTCTTCAAAAATTACTTCTGTATACATTTTTTTAAAAATGAAGTGAATTCACTGAGCCATTATGGTTCTCCGAAGGTCCTTTGAGATAAGAAAATCATGTATACAACTTATTATTTTTCACATGACCCATACAAAAAATGGCTCAGAGATATAACACCCTATGAAATAACGCCCAAAATGAAAAATGAAATAAAGCCCAAAATTTGTATGGAAAATTTTAATATTTGTACGTGTTTGTTGTAATTTTTTGATTTCAAATGAAATTTGAAGCTCAAAAACAATAAATTTTGTTTAAAATTGTCACCTGGTTTTTAGATAGTGACAATTTCATTAAAAAATTTGGTTTTTGGTCTTTAAATTTTGTTTTGAAAACAAAAATTACAACAAACACATGTAAATATTAAAAATACTGGGAACAATTGTTACTTTGCCAGAATAGGGCACTTAAATTCGTTATTTCTTATTTTTGCTTTGACAACAAATTCTATAGAAATAATGTCAGAAAAACTCACACTTAATTTAGAGTTGGCAATTAAATTGACTATTGGTAAGGCCCAATGTGTTATGATACATGATACTTCCTCAGAAATACTGAAATGTGATTTTAATAATACAAGAATAAAAACCTTTTTTAACCAGCTGTAAAAAAAATGACGTGATACTACCTTAGAAATATGACCTTAAGGCCTTTTCCACACTTGGTCAACGCAATTTCAACGCAACTTCAACGCAACAGCGAAAAAGTTGAAAAGCAATGCAACTATAGACCGAATGCTTTCAGACTTGCTTCAAAAAGACTCGTGCAACATATAATAATTGTAATTATATAATAACTCAAGTTTTTCGACTTCTTGCACTAATTTAATATTTAACTCTTGCTCATTCATCCTGTAAACTATTTCTTCTTCTTTTAGATTCTATTAATGTAAGAAAAGAACTAATTAATTAACTTATTTACGTTAATTAATATATAGCGTACTGCACTACAAGCAATTGAACGTACAAAACAAACAAACTGATTGCGTTGAACTGGTTGAGAACGTGTCGAGAACTTGTTGCGTGCAAGTTGCTTAATCTGAAGGTTCCGGTATAAATACGCAGGCTAGCAACTTGAGTTGGAGTTGCGTTGATTAAGTGTGGAAAATGCCTAAAAATTAGAAAAAACAATATTCCTTAAACAAGTGGTACAAAATATCACAAAATTCTTACTTGGATGTACTTGGGTTTGATGACAAAAACAGTAAAATAATTTTTGCGCTTAGCTGGAAGAATTTTTGCAAATAAATGCTATGTCATATGAAAGGTAGTTCGATTTGCTGTTTTTAATTGATTTCATTTTTACAACAACAACAATTTTTGAGTCATTTTTTGAGTAAAAAGTCAATATTTTGGACCTTTTTTGACATAATCATAAAACATACATACACTGACTTAACGGTACAGTTCAACCTATTTTTGTGAAGTGATTTTATTGAACTTTTGAACAAAAAAAATTTGAATGAAATATATTAATGGACAGCGGAGATATTTGCATCGAAAGACCAAACTTTGATTTTCATGTCGTTTTTTTCTCATTCTTAGGCAACGATGTTTTATGAAAAAGTCGTTATACTGAAAATTTCTACAATTTTGAAGATATTTGAATGTTTTTGATGTCAAAATAACAAAAAATTTTTAAAATTAAATACACAAAAATCTCCGATACTAAAAATTTTTATAATAACAAAATTACCGTTAGTTAAAAAATTTCGGAGGGGGGCAAAAACTAAGTATGTAACATTCATTTTTTAAGTTAGAATGCACTTAATATGTATACCTAGTTTGAGCGAAATCCGTTCAGCCGTTTAGATTTGTATAAAGACCAAACAAACAAACAAACAAACAAACAGAAAATGAGTTGTATTACTATAGATTAAATTCTTAATAACAATATAAATTTGTTACAAATTTTTAAATACACATATAATTTGTTAAAATATTTCGATCCTTGTATTATCGAAAATATGTGAACAAAAAAACTCCTCGGACAGGTATCCCTTATTTTTCGATATAGAATCCGTATAAAATCCGTTTCAAAGCTGTCAAATACGATCAAAATCGACTGATGCAATTTTAAGATATTATTCTGTTAGAACATAACAGGTTTTTACATTTTTACCTATAAAGAAAATGGCGAAAAAAACCTCAATTTCAAATCTAAAAATCTTCTTCTGGTGACCACACATAATGATTCTTGTCTCTCATTTCGCAGAGTTCCTTTGAAATCATTATGCTATTTATTGTACTAAAACCCAAACTTGTTTCCTAGCTTCGTTTTAATAAGAGGCTTCTTTGCTAACGACAAATTTCAAGATTGAAATATTTTGGCATTTTCTTTTGACATGATTCGCAATATTTTCAGATGATGCGTTCGGAAAACTTAGAGAAGTGTTCAATACAAAACATAGAGATGCTGCACTAAAAAATGTTTAATGTAATATTAAATACAATTTTTTTATATAAATCTTGCAAAAAAACTGATTATTTTGAATTTTTTGGAAGAACTAATGGGAAAAAGTTACCAAAACTTTAGAAAAATTACCAAATTACCAAGTAAAAAATTTTCTACCAAATTTGGTAATTAATTACCCAACTGGCAACGCTGCTTCCAACGCTACCTCATTTGTCAAATTATGATAAGTACCCTATAGGAAGAAACTAACATGTTTTTAAAAACAACTAATTAAAAAAACTAATTTAAAATAAACTAGTTTATGAACTTTGAATTATATTAAGGCGGCATCCACTTCAATTTTGAAAAGTTTTTATTGCATTATATATGAAGTAATTGAAAAACTGCTTCAAAACAAGTTACTTAAAAACTACTTTGAATTATATTAAAGCGACCACTCTGATTTTGACATGTCATTGCAAATTCATATTAGATTACAAGTTTATATATTTCATCAAATATTATTAACTTTAGGCTTTTACTAATATGAATTTATGTATTTTTGTTTATCAAAACACTAAAATATATGATCTCTTTGATGTATAGAAATTTAAAATACTTTTATGCTTTTAAATTCATCTTCAGTAAGTGGAATATTAACTAGTTTTCAATTGAATTATTTTAAAGTTATTAAAAAAATAATTTAAATTTAACTAATTGATTTATTTTAAAGTAGTTAAAAAAATAATTTAAATTCAACTAATTTAACAAGTAGTTGGAAACATATGCAGACGACAGTCAATCGACTTATTTAGCGGACATTACCATAAAAAATATGTTAGTTCGTTCTATAGAAAAAAAGTCAGAATTTCAACTACACCCTTGTGCAAATTAATGTGGACAAATTAGTTTTTACTCAAAATATGTGTTTTATTCATGAAAAATAAAAATATTTAAAAAAACATTGCAGATTAATATTTTATGCGTTCACCTTTAGCTTTGAGAACCATTTTAATGCGTTTTGGCATGGATTCTATAAGCGATTTACAGTTATTACGAACTTTGGGATCCTTATACCATACTTCAATAACTGACTCCATCAACTTGATTTTGGTTGTGCAATCCATCTTTCTGAGCCTAGTTTTACATATAGACCACAAATTCTCGATTGGATTGAGGTCAGGTGAATTACCAGGCCAATCCAAAACTGTAATTTTGTTTTTAATGAAAAATTTTTTAACTATTTTGGATGCATGACAAGGTGCCAAATCTTGTTTAAAAATTGCATTTTCCAGAAAATGAGAAGCAGCCCCAAAACATCTGTTTCACGGGATGTTTGTTGGATGTGCGCTGCTGAAAGTGGTTCCCTATCAGACCGTCGAACAAACTGGTGGCGCATGCCCTGCACGAAGAAATGACTTTCATCGGAAAACAACACCTTCTTCCAATATTCTGGAGTACAGTCCTTGTACTTCTTAGCCCAAACAATCCTCTTCTTCTTCATTGCGGCAGTCAAGAGTTGTTTCTTTACGGGTTTCCGAACCCTTCGACCAACTTCTAGTAAACGACTCCGTATTGTTGAGGCATGCACACTCATTCCAGCAACAGCTAGGTCTTTCTGTAAGTCATCACTGGTCTTTGTAGGGTTTATTTTACTGTTTCTTAAGGCCGCTTTACATTGTCCTACTGTGTGTTACCACATGTGAGATAGAAAGTATTATTGAATTTCATCATGCTGTCATTTTAAATTTTTGTATGAAGAAATTAATTTTTCGCTTTTAGACTATCTCACAGAGTCGCACCACATTTTTATACTTTACACTATACTAAAACGTGAAAATTTGAGTAATGAATCGGTTTTTAGTGAATTTAAAGACCCTACAAAGTTCAATAAGCTGTAAAACTGCTTCCTTCTGTTATTCCATTTGAAAATGCATTACGAGTTTAAAATTTTCTCACTTAAATAATAATTTTCAAGTAAGTTTATGGCAAAATGCATCTCTGGTGGGATAGAATGTGTGATAAAATTAGAAACAAACCAAAAAATAAAATGTACGACATGCCAAAAAAATCAGAACACACATTGCTTTCCGTTGTTTACACCATCTCACTTTCTATCACACATGAAAATTTTGACGTGTGTTAACACACAGTAGGATAATTAGCCTTATTGTGAAATCCGCCCGGATTTTTGTTCCCTACAAATTTTGCTCTTCCCTCGAATAAAAACATGCGATTGTGAATTCCGCCCGAGTAATTGCTCACTTCGAACTTTCGAACATAGGTTGTCAAAGTCAGCTGTTTTGAAGTGACCAAAATAAATTGCAAATTCAATAAGAAGTCGCACCAAAATTTATGAAAACTAGTAATAATAGACGAAGAAACTAAAAATTAATAAAATAAATTAACATTAAAATAATAAATGCACAGTATAGCGTTAAGAATGCTATGTTTGGAAGAGAATTTTGCTGCAGTGAACGTGGTACGAGGTTCGCGGAGAAGTCTGCGGGACCACTCGAATCCTTTGGAGTTGTATGATCCAATGTAAAGGCCGCTTTACATTGTCCTACTGTGTGTTACCACATGTGAGATAGAAAGTATTATTGAATTTCATCATGCTGTCATTTTTAATTTTTGTATGAAGAAATTAATTTTTCGCTTTTAGACTGTCTCACAGAGTCGCACCGCATTTTTATACTTTACACTATACTAAAACGTGAAATTTTGAGTAATGAATCGGTTTTTAATGAATTTAAAGCCCCTACAAAGTTCAATAAGCTGTAAAACTGCTTCCTTCTGTTATTCCATTTGAAAATACATTACGAGCTTAAAATTTTCTCACTTAAATAATAAATTTCAAGTAAGTTTATGGTAAAATGCATCTCTGGTGGGATAGAATGTGTGATGAAATTAGAAACAAACCAAAAAATAAAATGTGGTACGACATGCCAAAAAAATCAGAACACACATTGCTTTCCGTTGTTTACACCATCTCACTTTCTATCACACATGAAAATTTTGACATGTGTTAACACACAGTGGGATAATGTAAAGCGGCCTTTAATAACAATGCATCTTCTTTTTTTGTGGTTTTTCTTTTACGGCCACATTTACCCTTCCTCTGAGGCAAAATTGAACCAGTTTCCCTGTAAACCTTAATCAGCTTGTTTACTGAACTTTTGGAAATGCGACATTCTTCTGAAATCTGTCTTTGTGTCATTTTGGAATGTTGAAATGGCGTAAGTACTTTTGAACGTATTTCTGCTGCTTTATCTATTTTTCAAACGCACCCGAACTGTTTCTTTTAATTCAATAAATAAGTCAAAAATGTTATATGTAACCACTAACAAGCAAAATGTTAAAAATTTTATGATCAAACTTCCCGAATCATATAAACACGAGCACGTTTTGAGGTTAGATATACAATCAACTAAAAGCTTACAAAAAAGCTTCGTATTGAACCATTAAGTAGCGTTGCTATACCTGAATTCGTAAAAAATGTGAAAAAAATTTTTTGTCCACACATTTGTCCACAATTGTGGTTGACAAAAAACTACTTTTTCAACTACTTTTAAGTTAGTTGATTTTCCTACAGGGTAGTTTAGCAGTGAGAGTGGAACAGATGGACATACATACATACATACATACCGGTCAAACACATATACCTCTCCTTTTGCTTCGCCATAGTCGAGTAAAAAAAACGAAAACTTTGAGAAACCATAAAAAGAAACAGCATTTTTGTTTTTTGTTATTTTTTTTTTGTTTTTTGTTTTTAATTTTAATATGTCTAAAAATAACTCTTTCTCTATATGTTCCCGAAATTTTGATTGCCGAAATTAAAAAATAACGACCTTACGCAATGACAAAATGAGCAATTTTATATGAAATAAAACTAATTTTAAATGACTTTTCTCATTAATTCTTGGTCAAATTTGATAATTTATTTATATATAGTATTAAATTGGAAATCTTATTATTATAATTTTTTTCTATTTTATATAATTATCTTAAATATACTAATTTCTCTATGAATAGAAAACCTTTAAAGCCGGAGCCTTTATTTTATAAAAGTCTGATTATATAAGCGCCGACTTTAAAGGTTTTTTATCCATAGAGAAATTAATATATATATGATAATAATACAAAATAGAAAAATATAATAATAAGATTTCCACTTTAATATTATATATAAATAAATTATCAAATTTGACCAAGAATTAATGTGAAAAGCAATTTAAAATTATTTTTTACTTTGTGGTGGTTTCGAAGTTGGTTTTTTTTTAAGTTTTTATTTCTTCTTTCTAGGAGATTATGATAACAATTTTTCCCATTCTTATAACGTGTTCGCGTCATTAACCTTTTTTCTAAAGTTATTGTAATTGTTTAAGTTTCATTATTTCTCATTGTCATTGTCAAGACACACTGAATTCCAAACCTTTTTACACCATTTTTATATTGTTAACTGAACACAGCCTTCCGCTGTTGCTCCCTCCGAGCTCCAACCGGATCTCTGGTTCCGGTCTTATCTTTTTTAACCAGCAAACACAAAGGTTAACCTCTTGGTCGAGTTATAAAATATTCATTGTTGTGAAATACTATAAAAATTACATTTTTTCCAAATTGATTCGTTAATATTAAATACTTTTATTTCTAATCCTAAACATTCAGTATTAATTATTCCTATTAAAATTAAAATCCCCAAACTTGGAGTTTTCACCGAAATAAAGCATCGTTGAAGAAAAACCTAAAATCGTTGTCACCCTTATTGCATCTTCGTCATCGATAAGCAATATTTTACATAACGAATTTTTGTACCCTAGAGTCAACATTAACTGGGAAACAGTATTTTTCTTATATTGCTACGCCCTTTTGTCCAATAACGCCCACTTTCTTGACCGTAACTTTTCATAATTATGCCTACCCCTGTACCTAATTTCAGTATCCTAGTGTCAATATTATTCGAGCTACGGCGTTTATCTAATATTGCCACGCCTTTGTCGAACAACGCTCACTTTTTTTACCGTAATTTGTAATAATTGTTCAAACCCCTGTACCAATTTCCAGTACACTAGTGTCAATATTAACTGAGATACAGTATTTTTCTTATATTGCCACGCTCTTTTGTCCAACTACGCCCACTTTTTTCTCAGTAAATTTTTATAATTATGCCTACCCTTGGACCTAATTTCAATACCCTAATGCCAATATTATTCGAGTTAGAGCATTTTTCTTATATTGCCACGCCCTTTATTGAATAACGCTTACTTTTTTGAACATAACTTTTAATAATTGTGCCTACCCTTGTACTAAATTTCAGTACTCTAGAGTTAATATTATTCGATATACAAAGTTTTTCTTATATTACCACGCCCCTGGGTCGAATACCGCCCACTTTTTTAGACGGAAACCTCCGCGTCTAATATCTCTATCTGTTGACAAGAAATTGTGGCAATCGGGCAAGTACTTTAGTAGTTATCAAAGTACATACATTTAAAAAAAAAACCAACTTGAGAACCTCCTCCTTCTTGAAGTCGGTTAAAAACAACCAATATTTCACAAAGTTCAAAACACAAAATAAGAAATACAGCATTTTTTTATTATTATATTTTATATGTCTATTACTAATATTTTCGCAACATATTCCCAAAATTTGGTTTGCCGAAAATCAATTATTATAACGACTTTACGCCCACTTTTTTGGAGCATATTTTGGCTAAAATGAGCAATTTTATATGAAAAAATAACTAATTTTTCACAAAGTTCAAAACACAAATTAAGAAAAACAGCATTTTTTATTATAATATTTTTATATGTCTTTATCAATATTTCCTCAATATGTTTCAAAAAGTTGCTTTGCCAAAACTTAATTATAACGACTTTACGCCCACTTTTGTTGAGCATGTTTTGGCGAAAATAAACGATTTTATATGAAAAAATATAGCATATTTTCACAAGCTTTCAAATAAAAAAATAATTCTTTTTAATAAAACTTTCAAATAAAACACAATAAGACACCTTTTTTTTTACAGATTTTCTAGATAGAAAATATTTATAACAAATTTACAAAAAAGATGGAGTATAATTTTTTGGGGTACTTTACCAGATTACTGATTTCAGTTATACGGAAGTTGGGCGTGCTAGTCGGCTGATTTGATTTATTTACACAACAGCTAATTATAATTACAAAAGAACATTGTGTAACAAATTTTAATGATCTAGGATAATTTTTTGAGTATTTATACCAAATTACTAATTTCGGTTATATGGGAGGTGGGCGTGTTGGTCAGTCGATTTGGTTCAATTTTAAATTAAATTTTAACAGCTGCAAAAAAGCTATGCGCACTGATTTAGGATAACTTTTTTAGGGAACTATTTCAGATTACCGATTTCGGTTATATGGGAGGTGGGCGCGGCATTCATTCAATTTTGTGAGAATAATTCCTCTACCATAAAACTCATTTTCACAAAATTCATGATTCTTGAGCTACTCCTTCTATTTTTGGCCACTCGCTATATGAGCTCGTTACACTGTTCGTCGCAACTTGCCACACAGCGCGCTTAACTATCAATTTATTGCAATATCAATTTTGTGACAACTGTATTTCCAGAAATGTTCCTGTTAACTTGCCCCCTCGTTCGTGCGACTTAACGCTTCTCGATTACTTTTTATTGGGCTATGTTAAGTCATTGGTTTATTATGACAAACCAGCAACTCTTGGAAGCCAATATTCAAGCCACCATTGACGCCATACGGACAGATTTATTGGGAAAAGTAGTGAAAAATTGGACTGATCGAATGAAATATGTAACTTGCAGCCGTGGCAAACATATGCCGCAAATCATATTAAAAAAATATATGTCATTAAATGATCTACCAGGCTACAAGAATACAAAATTAATTTCAACAATATTTCGGTCTTGTGTTGTTATTTAAAGTTCTCATGCAGCTAAAAAACACCCTTTACAAGCTTGCAAAACGTAAGTAGCGCAGGTTAAAACCAAAAGTATGTTTTTACATCTTTTTAGGACCTAAATGATAGAAATATTCGCTTTAAAAATAATATTTTGTTCTTAGCTTACTCAGCCATTGAAAGAGTTAAACAAATACACTTGCTGATCAAATTTAGACGATTGAGAATATCTATTGGCATAGAATATACTTTATTTAAAAAAAATTGACTTTAAGCCACTCTTTTCTTCGCCATAAACATAGACTATACAACAGCAACATATTTAATCTATATCTAATTTACGAAAAGACCCTTCAATTCCGAACAATGTTTGACTATCGACTTTCTTTCCGATCCGCAACTTTTCATCAACACCATAGTTCTGCTCCTCAATAAAGTAGTCATTGAATTCCCTGAGTTTTTTCTCAGCTTCAACCTGTATATCCGCAATATTGCCATTTGTGCCACCATATTCAATCGGTAGATACTCCTGGGGAATGTGTTGATAGAGTTCATCGAGATTTTTGTGTATAAAGAACTTTTGAAAGGGAATAGTTGAATATAGCATAGAAAGTTCTACAAAAACTACAGGATAAACTTACTCTCTGTTTTAATTTTGGACTCATCAAACTACGTATGAGTAAAAATATTGCTTGAGCTTCCTTTGGGCAGTTTATCAAATGTATACCCTTTAAGCGAATCGACGAAGCCTTCTCAGCGAAAATTACCATTTTCTTGACTAACAAAACATCTATTTTGGCTACAAAACCTAAGGTTATTTTTGACAAATCGATGACTTCCCAGTAACCGCTAATATTGCCGTTGTCATCCTCTCGAACATACATTTCCGTTGTTAACGCTACATAGCGAAAAAAATCCGCGGGACTGTATTTACTTTGATCTAGTCCGGACAAATTGGTAAACTGAATGCGAGGACCATCTGGACGCAATGGCTTTGGCAGACGCACATAGGCTCTGAAAGCAATGTGAATGAATAAATGTTATTTAAAAAATATTTTATTTAATAAATAACCAATTCGCGATATTGAAATTCAATCTTCTTCGCATTCGAAATAATGCAAATGATTTTGTTTGTGGTTTAGAAAAACCTCAAAGAACATTAATAGAGTTATAACATCTTTCGGCACAAAAATTGCTAGTACGTTTTATAAAGAATAGTTTTCTTGTTAAACGTACCCTGATCTACATATGTCGATGGCGCTCTCATCCATTTTCATGTTAGCAAACATCTCTGGCATCATAGTTTTGATCGTGTAGAAGTAGTCAATTTTTGATTTCGCCTTTTCGAGACTATATTTGCAGCCTCTTAAAAATGACACCAGAAACTGATCATCGGTACGCGCCTTCAGATGTGGTTGTTTTGCAATCCAGCTTCGCAGCGCCTCAATATCTTCTGGAATACGACTTTCAACCTCGTTTAACTCCTCTTTAGCTTTTTTTCTTAAGCCATCATTGAGTGGACGTATGTTTAGCATTTTAGCTAAGGTTGTTGATTCGTTCTGCCACTGAGTTCACTGTGTTCTAGCTCAACAAGATTTTTCAACCTCGAGTTAAACCTTTGAATGAGCAAAACAATATTTTGCCAACGAATAAATTAATAAAATTGATTGCCTTTAATTGCGCTTTTATATAATTTTATATCGTGAGTTTTAAACTCATTGGACTGGTATGAATTTAGATATGAAACGTTAGCAACAGTTTTTGGCAATTATGGGAGGGGCAAAGGTTCGACGTAGGTTGTGTTAAGCTTGAACAGACGTTTTTAAGTAAAGAAAATGTGGTTCGCTATTAATTAACGTGGATTCGCGCTGACATGAATAGCCTCGCTTTCGTTGGCAATATTAAACTGGTAAAAGTGTGCAGGTAATGAAAAAAATTGTTGACGTTTATAGGCCCAACCAAAATAGACGAAATGAGCCGATTGCAACTTACCGAATGTCTGCACTCGCTTCGTCTGTTTTGACATTCAACCCAAAATGAAGCGATTTGCTCAACTCGTCTGAAACAGCTGATCAATTGCGAACAGAGTGTCTTTTAGTCATAAATTAATGTGTAATTACAACTTTGTTAATTATTAAGTAAACATTTGTGAGCTAAGAGTGAAAAAAATTTCTCACACTGTGAACAGCTGTTGTTGACGAGTTGAGACGCTAAAAGTTCGGTTCTTACGGAACAAACGCATTGAGGGGTTGGGGGTTAAAACCCCCCGAAATGAACGAATTTTAACTAGCTTCGAGAGAAACACTCAGCACAACATGGCAGCCGTTGCGTGTTTATGATCACGACAAAGATCTTTAGATGACATTGAACATTGGAAAAAAAAATAAAAAGGTTAAATTTAAAACATTTATTTATAGTGAAAAGACTATAATATATACTTAAAATTTTTTTAAGTACACTGAAGGAATATGTGTTAAAATGTAATGAAACTGTGTTTAAATTAAATGAATTTATTTTTGAAAATTAGCTTGAAACAATTTCATTTAAGTTAAACTCAAATGTTTGTACAGTTCAATTTAAAACAAAAGTTTTTTTTTCAAAACAATGTTTTTAAATGTACTTTCACAGTAAACACTTACAGTTTAAGAACACATTTTCTAAAAAAAAAATTTAAAACAATAACTCTAGTATTGAATACAAATATTTTAAAACATAATTTTAAAATATTGTTCCTAAATTAAAAACAAGTTAGACCGTCATTTTTTCGATGCCATTTTTTAGTTTTTTCCAGTTTTCGACATCCAATTCGTAATTAGCGACCCCTAAAACTTCTCGAATACCATATTTTTTAACTACCTTCGATGAAGTTTGCGTTTTATTGCGGATACAATATTGATATAATATATTAGTTTTTATTTCATCTACACTTTAACAAAAATTTACGAGAATTAACCACAATAATTGCTGGCAAATGATTGCCTACATTTACTGTCGTTAAATCCCATAGAGCAAAATTATAAATACTAGTATCACCTGTGGTTGAAATTCGACCAACTTTCTGAAATTTCAATCGCTTTTCTCATTCTGAGGCATTGACCTTGCCTTAGGAAAATCTTAAGTTTCGAGAGAAAGCAACAGTTTTCGAGATATCATCATAACTTTTAAATCAACGTTTTTCAGAATTTACTATTGTAAAATAAAAAAATGTACTATAAAAAAATGCTTATTGTAGGGTATACGTAAGAGATAGTGAAAAAATGTTTTTCCTACATTGTATTAATATCTAAAATGTCCACCTACGCCATGTTCTTTCACTTCTTATAGTTTAGGTTTTACTTCAGAAATATTCTTTCAATGCCAATATTTCAGGTCAAAGGTCACATAACTATTCGGTGAACTTCTTCTCCCTACTCTAATTTATTTAAAAAATTATCAAACTCGGTTCAGAAAAATGGAAGAACTGTTTCTCCTACGCCTATTTTTATATACTTATAACGAAATGGCTTAAAACAAAGATTTGTGTATATAACTTTGGAGTGGTTTGAAATATTTGAAAATTTTTTCACGGAAATTATTTTTTAAGCTGTAGAACTTTGTAGAAAATATAAAAAAAAACATTTTGAAAAATTTAATTTTCATCAAAAAAATCATAGGGCTCATGATTTTCGATGATAGAAACTGTTTTTTGCATTATGTGTCAAAATGAAGCAATTTTTGCTAATAAATGAGATGTCATATGAAAGAGTGGGAAAAAAGAAAATTTTATAAAAAAATGGCCTATTTTTTGAGCAAAAACTGAATATTTTAGAGGTATTTTTAAACCATATAAAACATTGAGTGTGTGAGATAACGGAAAATCTTTTCTTTTTTCTCCAAAGCCAATGAACTTATCTTTTAGCCAAAGAAAATTTGATGACAATCGATTGAAAAATGGCCAAGATATTTGCTTGTAAAATCAAAACTTGAAATTTCAATCGTTTTTTTCTCATTCTGAGGCGATGACCCTGCTTCAAGGAAATACGTTGTACTGAGAAAATCTACATTTTTAAAAATATCTCAATAGTTTTGATGTCATTATAACGGGAATTTTTTAACATATTATCCAAGAAAAATATTACCAAAAAAGCTTTCGTATACCGTTATATTTCGGAACCAACGACGTTTCATACAAAAATACGTTGTACTGTAAACATCTATAGTTTGCGAGCTATCACAATAATTTTTATGTCAAAATAACGGAAATTTTTCATAATTAGCTATTTGGAAGAAATTTTCCCATCGCAATATATAATCACACTTTTAACATAAAAAAATGCTTATTGTAGGGTATCCGTAAGAGATGGCGCATGTCGGAAGTATTTTTTGCACACCTTATCAATGTCTAAAATTATATTTATATTACATTATATTCTTCCATCTGTAACAGTTTAGCTTTTATTTAACAAATGCTCTTTTTACGCTCATATTGCAGGTCGAAGGTCACGAATCTAAAATGTTATCATACTGTTCAGCCAGATCTTTCATTTGATACCTCATTCATTTTTCTACCTCTTCCTAGCCCTGAGATTCCTTACTAAAAATAATACAAACTTTCAACGTTAGTATATCGGTTCAGAGGTCATAAATTTAAAATCTTAAATGATTCTGCACATAAAGGGCGCAGTACCTTTCGAATGATATAAGTTTTATTGCCCTTATTCTAAAATTAATATCGAAAAAGTGTACGACAACATTTGATGTTTGCCTATTAATATTTAAGATTTATCGCTAAAAATGCGTGAATCCTCTCACATACAATTATCTCTTTCGCTTTCTTGTAAAAACTCTCTTCTAAAATTATTTCTTTTAATCTTGTCTTCGCTTATAAAAAAACGCTAGAAGTGCGTGAAGCCTCTCAAGTAAGTTTTGAACAAGACAACAACAACAACTCTGTATAGAGTCAATAACTCAGCAGAAGGCGGTACTCTTTCCAACTTCAGTAGGCTTGAGTAATTAAGCTGTGACCGATCTACTGTTTAAGTTTTATATAATTTGACACTTGTTCGAAAAAACTCTTTTAAATCATATGTTTATTTAAGGGCAAGCGTAAAATACCGCTGCTGCTGGAGCGTTTTTAGGACTATCTGGAAATAGCGTAAAAATTAGGGAGAATATACACTAAACCGGTTCACATTACAAAAGTGTTAAAATATTCCGGCGCGCGTCCATTTTCTGAATGTTCGACCCCTAATAAACACAAAAATATTTTAATACCTAAAAAAATTTGACCTCTATGGTTCCGCAAATCGCTTGAAGGTCATTTTAGAGCTATGTGGGACTTACACCATTTTAAAAATGTCGTGTCTAAACGGAAAAACAATTGGAATATATTTTGATAGGAAATAATTATTAGTAGTTCAGTCTTATTAAATTTATTTTTTTTTTAAAAATATGCATCTGATAATTTTTGGCGGAGTTTTAAACATGCAATTTTACTCTCAACGAAAAATTATCGTTTTTCCATAAAAAATTGTTTTCTTAATTTGGTCTAGCGACATTTTTTTGTAATGTTGTATTTTTGTGTGAGGATAATATAACTCATTTTCTGTTTGTTTGTTTGTTTGTTTGGCCTTTATACAAATCTAAACGGCTGAACTGATTTCGCTCAAACTAGGTATACATATGGAGTGTACTCTAACTTAAAATGTTACATACTTAGTTTTTGCCACGCCCCCTCCGATATTTTTCAACTAACGGTAATTTTGTTATTATACAACTTTTTACTATCAGAGATTTTTGTGTAAATTAATTTTTTAAAATTTTTTGTTATTTTGACATCAAAAACACTCACATATCTGTGTCGATGAGCAATAACAGCTTAAGTCTTATTTCAAAGTTTCCAGAAATCTTGCTTCAAAGTTTTCAATCGCCATATAAGTTATATAAGAGGGCCCTTTGTTTTTGCGTCATATCTTTGGCTAAGGTTTTGTGTGTTCATAATGATATTTACGTGGAACACAACTATATCAATATCTCAGTTCTATCTCGACTTAAGCTATTATTGCTTATCGACACAGATATATTCAAAATTGTAGAAATTTAGAAACAACGACTTTTCATATACATCGTTACCTAAGAATGAGAAAAAAACGACATGAAAATCAAAGTTTGGTCTTTGGATGCTATAAGATAACATCTCCGCTTTCCATTCATATATTTCATTCAAATTTCTTTGTTCAAAAGTTCAATAAAATCACTTTACAAAAATAGGTTGAACTGTACCGTTAAGTAAGTGTTACTATGTTTTATAATTATGTCCAAAATTGACTTTTTACTCAAAAAATGACTCAAAAATGGTTTTTGTTGTAAAAATTAAATCAATTAAAAATTGCACATCTGGCTAACTTTCATGTGACATGATTTATTTCGCGAAATTTATTTTTCCCGAAATGTTATTTTTATATTTTTTACAAAAAAGTCAAATCTCAAAAATGATTTATGTGAAAAAATTACCCCAATATCTCTTTCCAATCAAAAGTTATGGCTAAAAATCTATTTTTTCATACCAGACTATTTATAAAACTTAGTTTTGTTATAAAATTCTCTACATAATTTGAACGTCCACATTTATCTCTAAGAAAGCAGTTGTGTTTCTAGAGTAATTACGAACATTTTCGTTTATTTTATATTGCCTCTACTAAGTTTTTTGATTAAGATTAAGTAAATATAAAAATTATTTTTAAATTTTAAAATATGTTTTTCGTACCCCATCTTTGAATTTAATTAGCTCACCGCAAGAGATGGTACCACCAACAACAAAAATTTTGGATTTAATTTCGTTCAATTACCTTTGTAACGGTAGCTTAAAAATAAAATTTAACATGTTTTTCAATATTCCAGAATTTAAAAAATATTTAATCGAGAAGTGTATATTAAAATGCTTATACAAAAGACTCTCGAGTAACACCGGGTATATTAGCTAGTAAATAAATAAAATAACACAATGGGTGAACACATGATACTTCCTTAGAAATACTAAAATGGAATTTTAGCAATACTTATATACAATTTTTTTAACTAGCTGCACAAAATATGACGTAGAAATATAAATATATAAACCTTTCTTAAGCTAAATGTACATAATATTAAAAAATACTACTTATTTAGAAAAACTAAAATGTGACCTTAAAAAATTTTAAAAAAAATTCCATTAACAAGCTGTACAAAATAGCACAAAATTTCTACTTAGAAATACCAAAATTAATAAACTATTTTATTTTCGCAATAATTTTATGAACCTTCTGAATGATTTAATTATTTTTTTTAAAGAATTGATCATTGTTTTTCAGAAATAAACAATAAATACTATCCAAACACTTAATCGAAAGTGTGTTTTTTAGTTTTTTAAATTCTCTGCAATGTTTTGTGTTGTAAAACAAGGCATAACTACTTTGAAACTTCATTTTACGTCTTCCAAAAAAATTTCTTTTCTAAGATTTGTCAAACCCGGGGCCAGTCCCGGGCAGGGTTGCCACTCAAATACATTTTAAGCTACCAATCTCATCTAAACAATCTACCAAATTAAACAAAAAAATTACGAAAGCAAAATAAAGCTTAAATACTCTTTTCGGAATACTATAAAAATAGAGGTATTCACGGGTTGTTGCGAATTGCAAGATTGTGAAAATGCAAGGTATTTTGCGCACTAACGCGTGAACATCAATATTGCAACTTAATTATGCAATAAAAATTATATGTCGAGTGAACAATAACAGCCCTATTCTGGAAACTTGATAATAGTCAACCAGTATTTTTATTATTTGTTTGTGTTTGTTGTAATTTTTTTATTTCAAAACAAATTTTGAAGCTTAAAAATAATAAATGTTGTCAAAATGATGTCAAAATATAATAAATTAAAAAATTGGTTTTAACTGGCCAATCGTAAATATCAGTATTACTTTTGGCCGATTTCTTAGCCAGCATTATATTATTAATTGTTCTATGCTCTTAGTTGTTTCTCATTTTTTTTTATCAATGTCAAGTCAGAAAACTTTCTTTATACTGCTGCAAATTTGCTGCAAATTTGAAAAGTTCAAAAATATGATACTTGGGAAGATCTACAAAATGTTCATTATTTTAACGAGGTGAACCAAACGTCATAATTTCTATTTTTATTCTATTTTTAAGAGTTTTATTTGAAAATTTTTTTAATGTGTACAAAATTGAAAATCTACCAAAATTGAAAAAAAATTTACCAAATAACCAAAAATCGATTTGAAGAAGAAAAAAAACTACCACATTTTGTAGAATTCTACCAAAGCGGCAGCGCTAGTCCCGGTATCCGGGGAATGTGTTTTTTAAATCCCGAAATCCCGGGATTGCCGAGGCGTCCCAAAATTGGATGCCCTACATATGATGTTGCAGAAAGTATATTTTAAGCGACATTCGAACATTGAGTTGGCTAAACGCTTTCATCAAAACGGCGACATGTAAAAAAAATGCTACTGCCTCACTTCACATTAAGCTTGGCATAATGAAAAATTTCATAAAGTCTTTACCATTAGATTCGCCTAGTTTCAATACTTACGCGTGGTTTTTTCTCACAACAGTTATGCTAAAATTAAGGAAGGTAAGTAAACACACTCACATTTAACAAAATATTCGGCACTAGGGCTTTCAATCCCAAAGGGTGTTGGCAAATCCCGGGATTCCGAGATTTTAAATTCGTGATCCCGCAATGACAAAATTTTAAAATAATGTTATTTAGCTGTATTAAAAGCAGGGACCGTTTATAATTTTTGCTATTAATTTCAGCGTTTTGGCAAAAAGAATTGAATATAATTTTTTTCTTTTATGATTTTTAAAATAGAAATCCAAACGTAATCGTTATTTACTACAAGGGTTACAATCTGGCCTGCCAACTGGAGGAATTTGCGGGGAATTTCGTGTCGATCGGGAAATCAGGGAATGGGCTCAAATATGCGGGGAATTTCATAACTCATCAAATTTTAAATGATTTTTGCGGGAAATTTAGCATTTTATCTAATATTTGCGGGGAATTTGATTTTATGTACAATTTTCTAATACAATGTTCTTCTCACAACATTAGAAAAATTTAATAAGCATTTGCAAAAAAATCCTTGTTGCCAAAGTAATTTTTAATAATACATTTTTGTTTAATTTTTAATGCGTTTTCGTTTAAAACCTTGGAAGGTACTGCACAATTGAAAAAAAAAAATTAAATTTCGAATTGCATTTCAATAACATCATAAATGTGCGAAGACTTAAGGGAGGTTTTAGGCAAAAGCGGTTAAAATAAAGGCATTTTTTAAGAAGAAGTTTTCAAAAAAAAGCATATTATACATACAAAAAAGTACATTTGAATGTTAATTTAACAGCAGCAGTATAAGTAAAAATTTTGTTACCATATATTAATCTATGTATATAAAAATGGATGTATGTATGTGGGTATGTGGGTATGTGGCTATATCACGTATAGACTCCAAAACCGCTGAACCGGTCTTTATGAAATTTTCAGGGAAAATAAAGCCACATCTTGGGAGTGTTCCTGTGAGGTTTTATAACGATTGGAGAAAGGGGCGTGGTACCTCCCATACAAGCCAAATTTGCTCCATCGATCAAAAACAAAAAAAAAAAGAAAAATATTTCACGGTTTCAATCGTAAAAAACTAAGATTTGGTGATTTTGTTCAGATAGTTACTGTCGGTAACTGTACAAAAAATGGGCGTGGTCATTATATAAATACGCCCACTTTTTCGAAATCATGGCAATTCCGGAGTTCTGCACATTTTAACAGTGAAACTTGCTGTTTAGGTACGAACACAATCTATAAATGTTTTCACGCCCACTTTTAACGCCCACAAATCAATATCTATATATATATTAAGCAAAACGATATGTGTCTGGAAGTGTGATGTCTATAGACTCCAAAACTACTGAACCGATTGACCTGGAATTTTAGCAGTCGATTTGTTTCAGGTACGATATGGTTGAGGAAAAAAATTTGCCACACCCCCCTTTTACCGCCCCCAAATCAATAAAAATGTTACATTTCAGTTGGTTTGGGTCGTATATGGCTAAAATTTTGTAATTTAGTATGTACGGTTACTGTCGACAACTGTCTTAAAAATAGGTTTCCACGCCCCCTTTTACCGCCCACAAATAAATGAAAATGGTTTATTTCAGACGGTTTTGGTCGTATAAGACCTAAATTTAGTACTTTGGTTTGTGAAGTTACTGACAGTAACTGTACGAAAAATTGGTTTCCACGCCCCCTTTTGCGCCCACAAATCAGTGAAAATGCTATATTTCATGCAGTTTTGGCCGTATGAGACTAACATATGATACTTAAGTTTGTATGGTTACTTTCGGCAATTGTACTAAAAAAGGGCGTCATCGCTATATAGCCACACCCACTTTTTAAGAAACCATCAAAATTGACTACTGGGTCGATTGAGCTAAAATGTTGGCTTAGTTTGTACGGTTACTGTTAGCAACTGTACTAAAAATTTATCTCCACGCCCCCTTTTACCGCCCACAAACCAATGAAAACGTTTTATTTCAACGGTTTGGGTCGTATTAGACAAAAATTTTGTAATTCAGTACATATGGTTACTCTCGGCAAGTGCACTATCAATAGGCCTGCCCTACTTTAGTTAAACTCACTTTTCGGGGAGTTAGCGTCCAGTGAAGTAAAGTGCGCCAGGCTTTCCCTAAATTGAGCTGAAATTTGGGCAGTCGATTTGTTTCGATTACGAGATGGCTCAAGGGAAATATTTTACCGCACCCCTTTTTACCGCTTGCAAAACAACAAAAATGCTATATTTCGCACGGTTTTGATCGTATTAGACTAAAATGTGGTTACACCAATACCCCGGTTTGCGTCGCTTCGATTTGCGTCGTTTCGAAGTTGCGTCTTTCTAAAATTTTCTGTGGCTTCGAAGTTGCGTCGTTTTTGTTTCGATTTGCGTCGTTAATATGAAAATGAAATTCTGTTTCTATGCTAGAAATCAATTGTTGTGTTTGTTGCTCTTACTCAAAGCTCTAACAATCCAACAAACTGTAGATGCATTCGTAAAAAAATCAGCAAGATTGCCAAATCAATCTGTGGAAGATTTATTAGATTCAAGCTCAGAATAACAAATCAGGACACCGGTTACGGTTTAATTTTATATGATGAATTCTTTATATTTAATTTGTATCTTAATGCTATTGTAATGTTTTTCTCATGAATTTTTAAGTATTTATTTTAATAAAATCTTGTTTTTACAATAATTAAAAAAAAATATTTTTTTTAATGAAAAATAAACTTTCCAGCTTAAAAATACGTCATGGAACCGATCAAATAAAAATCTGTGCAAATGTATGGGCAAACGTGATTCAGTTTGCGTCGTTTCGATTTGCGTCGCATTTCTCCGGTCCCAATTAGCGACGCAAACCGGGGTATTGGTGTATTTAGTGCACATGGCTACTTTCGGCAGCTATACTGAAAATGGTGAATATATTTGACATTTCTTGACATTTTCGTGTATGGCGTGGTTCCTCCCATACAAGCCAAATTTGCGCTATCGACCACAAACCAAATAAGGGATATATATCAGACGGTTTCGATCGTAAAAACTAAGATATTATCATTTTGTTCAGATGGTAACTGTCAGTAACTGTACAAAAATCACTTTTTCGTCGCAATTTATATACGCCCACTTTTTCGAAATCATGGCAATTCCGGAGTTCTACACATTTTTATACTGAAACTTGCTGTGTAGGTGCTCCAAGAGGCAGTCACGATACATAAATGTTTTCACGCCCACTTTTACCGCCCACAAATCAATATCTGTACATATAAAAATGAATCGTGATTTGTTAGGATGCTTAAAACTTGAAAACGACTAGACCAAATAGGATACTTCCTTCTACTGGTTTGTTCGTAACTGCTACGCAAAGGTTTAGGAAAAAAGTAATGCCACACCCCTTTTATCGCCCACAAATCAATAAAAATGCTATATTTAAGAAGGTTTTGGTCGTATTAAATTAAAATTTGGTAAATAAGTTCTTATGATGACTGTCACTAACTTTAATAAAAACGGGCGTTGTCACACTTCATCTACGCCTACTTTTGGAAATATCACAATACTCCGATACTATTGGTCCGATTGAGCTCAAATTTTGTAAGTGGCTTTGCTTTGAGTACGAGATGGTTTAAGAAGAAATGCCACACCTTCTTTTACCTCCCATTAATATAAAAACAATTTGTGTTATCGAATAGCGTTATGGGTTGCACAGCTTAGAAATTCGGTATTCGACCACAATTTAGACGTACCGTTTCAGATATGAAATTTTATGGGAGTTGGACAAGGGGGAGGGGCACCTCTCATACAATCCAAATTGGTGATATCGAATAGCTTTGAATATATAGGAATTCAGCTTTGGAATTCAGTTTTTGACCTCAATTTACACACGCAGTTTCAATGATTTTTTTTATGGGCGTTGGACAGGGAGGCCTGACATCTCCCTTACATCCCAAATTTGCAATATCGAATTGCTTTGAAGTTATAGGTTGACAGCGTAAGAAATCGGTATTCGACCTAAATTTATACATGCACTTTCATTTCTTACATTTTATGGGCGTAAGGAAAAGGGGAGTGACACTTCCCATACAACCCAACTTTGTGCTATCAAATAGCTTTAGAGTTATAGGTCGCACAGCATCGGAATTCAGTATTTGACCAAAATTTTCGCATGAAGATTTACTGATAAAATTTTTTAGAGTTTGTCGGGGGGCGTGGCACCTCCCATACAACCCAAATTTGTGTTATCGAATATATTTGGAGTTATATGTCGCACAGTTTTGGTATTCGGTATTCGACCTCCATGTACACATGCAGTTTAATTGATTACATTCTATGAGGGGTGATCAAGAGGGCGTGGCACTTCCTATACAACCCAAAATTGTTATATCGAATAGCTTTGCGGATATAGGTCGCACAGTCTCGGAATTCAGTATTTGACCTCAATTTAGACATGCTGTTTAACTGATAACATTTTATGGGCGTTTGAATAGGGAGAGTGGCAGCAACGCGCCGGGTTTCAGCTAGTTAAATATAAATATTGCGCTGAAGTAAGTGTGCTGAAGTAAGTGTGTGTGTGATCGGAAAAAAGTGAAAATCGGGGCATACCATAGCTTGGATCCAGATCGTCTAAAAAAAATTAATTCAAAAACAGATTCTTGACCGCACATCTCTTACGAAAATGGAATAAAAACATTTAAAATAAAGAAAATTATGAAGTGTGAAAAAAAGTTGTAAAATAAAGCTAGACAACTTTTCCAAAGACGCTTATTTTTTTAAAATTTTGGTAGAATTACAATAAATATAGATTTTTAAAACAAAATAAAATCGGTCGATTAGTTTGTTTGCAGCAGTGCCGACCTGTTTTGAAAAAGTATGTTTCTAGAAAACGCGTTTGAAGTTACTCTGGTTAGTTAAAGGTTCTCTGGCGCACCGGGTTTTAAGCGCTAGAGAATCTGTATTACAAGCGGGTTTGATTTATAATTTTTTTTTTACATATTAGTGAATAGTTCAAAAATATTAAATGTAAAAAAAGATTTTCAAAAAATTGTTTGCCTAAAACCACCCTTAACATACTTTGAAATCAGGCCAATATGTCGATACGTCAAACAAAGTTTGAAGTCGCTACTCGAAAACACATTTTTCTTTTTTACAGAGATTTCTTTTAATTTTATAGTGTGTTATTTTCTTATCAAAATGAAATGTTTTCATAAAATTTATAAAATCCTTACATTGTTTATTGTAATATTCAATTAAAAAAAATCTATAAGTAAATTCATTAAATCTTTTTTGAGAGGAATTTGATGAAAAATCGGGGAATTTTGGAAACCATAACATGAGATGGTAAACCAGGTTACAATACTGTTGTAATGTACAAAGAAGAATATAAGGAAAACATTCAATAGTTGGAAGACAAAGTTAAATTCTGAAATTCCATTTTTTATTTTTAGGGGATATACTTGTAAATTTTATTATTGAAAAAATATACATCACCTGATTAAACAAGATCGAAAAAAAATTATATTAGAAACTAACGTTTTTGGTATGATGATTTTTTTAACAAAAATCAAAACCATTATGGTCCTAAATTGAATTATATTTTCTGAATTTTCAAATATTTGAATTATACAATTAAGGTAAGCATATGTAAAAAATTGTTAAAAGAAGGAATACCAGAATTCCTACTTCTTAACTTAAAAATGTTTTTTAAAAAAATAAATTAAAAATAATGCCGCTGAAGCATTTTGATTCTCCTGGAGGTCCTTTTTATTAAAATAATATTATGTTTTTAGCATGCATATTTTATTTTTCAAAAATCACATAAATTGGGTAAAAAGCTCAAAGATATATTATAAAAATATTTTGTCTCAAAGAAAAAATTATATATTTTTTAACTCAACACCTTTTCAACCAGAACATTTCGTCGTACATCCAATGAAGAATGTGTATTTTACAATTTAAATGAAAAAAATGTGCACAGAAATCATTTTTTAAGAGTTTCTCTAACTTTTAAGACCGCGATCGGCTGACATTTTTTTTCCATGCAAAACGATCCAGTTGAATGGTCAGTATTCTTATCTTTTCAATATATTGGTTTAATAAAAAATCTTATAAGACTAGAGATAAAACTTATAACAAAAATCCGTTTTATACCTTAGACATTGCAAATAAAATATCTACTTATTTAAAGCTAAGTTATGATATGTCCACATCAAATAATAATTCAATAAGAAATCCTTTAAACTTTTTAAAGATCCTTAAAAGTAAAGCTGTCAATATTACAAGAATATATTACTGCAGCTCATATTTTTTAGTCTATTTCTAATTTACGGAAAGAACCTTCAATTCCAAACAACGTTTGACTATCGACTTTCCTTCCGACCCGTAACTTTTCATTAACACCATAGTTAACATCATCAATAAAGTAATCATTAAATTTCATAATTTTTTTCTCAGTTTCAATCTGTATATCCGAAATATTGCCATTTGTGCCACCATATTCGATCGGTAGATACTCCTTGGGAATGTGTTGATAGAGTTCATCGAGATTTTTGTGTATGAAGAACTATAAGAAAGCAGCGGTGGGAAGTTTATTTAGTATATAGTATTAAACAAAATTCAACAATAGCCTTAGTATAAACTTACTCTTTGTTTTATTTTATCACTCATTAGACTACGTATGAGTGAGAATATTGCTTGAGCTTCCTTTGGGCAGTTTATTAAATGAACGCCCTTTAATCGCATTGGTGCAGCCTTATCTGCGAAAATGGACGTTTTCTTGACCATCAAAACATCTATTTTTGTGATAAAACTAATTGTTATTTCTGACAAATCGATGAGTTCCAAGTAGCCGCTGATAATGTCATTGTCATCCTCTAGAATATTTATTTCTGCCAGCACCAGCTCATAGCGAAAAAGATCCGTTAGGTTGTATTTATTTTGATCGAATCTAGATAAATTGGTAAAACGGATGCGAGGGCCATCCGGACCAAATGGTTTTGGCAAATGCACATAGGCTCTAAAAGCAAAGTAAATGGGAATATGTATATATGGTATTGAAATTATTATTTACGTAAAATAAAAACAAATTCTATTATTTCGAAACTTAAGTGTCTATATGTTTGATACACTCGTAGCCCTAATGAATATTTTTGTTAGTTTCAAAATCTAAAAAAAGGTTTTAAAAGCACAATTTAAAAAACTAAATCAAAAATTTTTTTAGCAAACAGTTTCATAGAAAAACGTACCCCGATCTGCATATGTCACTGATTCTCTCATCCATTTTTCTGTTAGCAAATATCTCTGGCATCATGGTTTTGATCGTGTAGAAGTAGTCAATTTTTGATTTCGCCTTTTCGAGACTATATTTGCAGCCTCTTAAAAATGACACCAGAAACTGATCATCGGTACGCGCCTTCAGATGTGGTTGTTTTGCAATCCAGCTTCGCAACGCCGCAATATCCTCTGGAATACGACTTTCAACCTCGTTTAACTCCTCTTTGGCTTTTTTTCTTAAGCCATCATTAAGTGGACGTATGTTTAGCATTTTAACTAATCTTGTTGTTCCTTCTGCCACTGCGTTCAATGTGTCTAATCTGTACAATCTTTCTCAACCTCAAGTTAATTTTTGTGTTGAACCTATGAATAAAAATAATAATATTAAAACGATTAAATCAGCTTTATAAATAAAAATTTAGTACTGGTTCTAACAAACATCAGCTCTGAAATGATGTTCATTTCAAATTGTTTTCGTATCAAAAAAAAAAAAAAACTCAGCCGTCGTGAGAGAGACTGTGTTGTCGATGCTATATTTGCATAGATGTCGCACAGTGGTTGAAACGTGCAAATGAATACAAAAATTAATGATAAATCATGAAGGCGACGATTTGATTTTGAGGGTAAAATTTTTATAGTCTCGTCATGAAATATTTTCGTTATGAAAAATATTTCGGGTTTCGTCACGTTTTTATGTACATGAGCAATATTTTCTATTTTTGTTTTTTTGTATGGGGACCACCAGAAGGATGGCAGATAGAGTGTAGATGTTTTCTGAAGAAATATTGAGGGGGAAAATAATAATACTAGCTTATACAGCTTACCATCCTAGGGGTCATACATATTTTGATATCTACAGTAATAAAACTAATTTTCTGTTTGTTTGTTTGTTTGTCCTTTATACAAATCTAAACGGCTCAACGGATTTCGCTCAAACTAAATACACATATTAAGTTTATCCCAACTTAAAATGTTACATACTTAGTTTTTGTCACGCCCCCTCTGAAATTTTTCAACTAACGGTAATTTTGTTATTATAAATCTTTTTACCATCGGAGATTTTTGTGTATTTAATTTTAAAAATTTTTTGTTATTTTGACATCAAAAACACTCACATATCTTCAAAATTGGAGAAATTTTCAGTACAACGACTTTTTCATAAAACATCGTTACCTAAGAATGAGAAAAAAACGACATGAAAATCAAAGTTTGGTCTTTCGATGCAAATATCTCCGCTGTCCATTAATATATTTCATTCAAATTTTTTTTGTTCAAAAGAGGAAGATTTTTATAAATATGATTTTCATTAGCGAAGTGCAAGTAACATGCTTACCAGTAACCAGTAAATTCAGTTTAGAACTAAAAACAGTTTTTGATTGTGAAAAAACAGTGATAAAATTATTTCTTCGTTAAAAAAGCTTGGTAAATTTTTTAACTAATATTTTTATAGTGGTCTCAAACTTAAAGTCAACACGTTTTTACAAAATTCCAAAATTTACAAAAACATTTAATCGAAAAGTGTATATTAAAATGTTTATATAATTGACTCTCGAGTAACCCCGGGTATATCAGCTAGTAAACTATAATAGAGATTTTTTCATAATTTTGTCGATTTTTGTATGGGGACCACCAGAAGGATGGCAGATAGAGTGTAGGTGTGCTCTAAGGAAATGGTAAAAGAGACAAAATAATAGAACCAGCTCATACATTTAACCCGCCTAGGGGTCAAACATTACACATTTTTTGATACGAACTATTATAGAATTTTTTTTTATTTTGGGATTTGTTTTTAGGGGACCACCAGAAGGAGGGCAGATAGCTTGTAGGTGTGTTCTAAAGAAATGGCGAGGAAGAAAAATCAATAGGACCATGTATGACATTTGACCCCCATACATTTTTTGATATGAACTATAATAGATATTTTTTTTCTATATTTTAGTGTTTTTTGTATTGGGACCACTTTAGTGTTTTTTGTATTGGGACCACCAGAAGGATGAAAAGAAAGTAAATGTTAAAATTTCGAAAAGTTTTTTGACGCTTGGGTAGATCCTGAAAACGCGGTTTTTGTAGCGAAGCTTTTACGCCTCGTTTTGTGATTTGCTTTAGTGAAATCGGAAAAATGACACTTTTTTTCCAGACACCTTTTTCTTAGAATTGTTGTTGTTTTTTTATTTGGGTCTATTACAACAAGAGTATATAAAATTAAAAATATTTTTTTGCAAGTAAGTAGTGAGAATCGAACTCGCACCCTCTCGATCGAGAGTTCTACACACTAACCACTACATCAAAATCCTTCATATTAATAACGATGAGATTCATTCAATATTAAGTATTAACTGAAGCTATGTTGCAGTAGATAACAGGAATTTATTAAAGAGATTGTGCATTACCTATCCTACATATTCTATTGTGAATGCGTGAAGCTATAATGCAGTAGATGACAATTATCGATCAAATACTACGTTTCTATGGCGAGTTAAGTCGGGGTTGACGCGGGACTAACTTACTATGGAAACGCGAGTTGAGTTCAATTTCGTCAAATCCACAAAACTCCATGACACTTTTTAGATTAAACTGAGTTAGATTCGATGCGTTCAGAGTATGAAACTGTTGAACTCAACTGTTGATCGAGGTTTTATTGATTATTTGTTATTTTATTTCTGTCACTGCACTGACCTAAAATGTAACAAACCATTCAGCAGGCACACAAAGTAGCGAAAACTAATACTGATTAAAGACTCAACTTACTTACTTACTTAGTTGGCGCTACAACCGTATGTCGGTCTTGAGCTCATCTAAGAATTTGCGCCAGCCATTTCTGTCTTTTGCTTGCTGGCGCCAGTTGGAAATTCCAAGCTTCGTCAGGTTGCGATCTACTTGGTCTTTCCAACGAAGATGCGGTCGTCCTCTTCTGCGTTGACCGCCGCTGGGTACCGAATCGAATGTTTTCTTCACTGGAGCATCATCTTTCATGCGCTGAACATGACCAAGCCAGCGAAGCCGCTCGATTTTAATGCGCTTGACTATGTCGATGTCAGCGTACAGCTCATACAGTTCATCATTCCACCGTATTCGGTACTCGCCATTGACGCAGATTGGTCCGTAGATCTTACGAAGAATTTTTCTCTCGAATGCTCCTAAAGACTTTTCATCTAAACTGCTCAGCGTCCAGGTTTGTGATGCGTAAAGTAGGACGGGCATGATGAGCGATTTATAGAGCGTGATTTTCGTTCGTCGAGAGAAGACTCTGCTTCTCAATTGCCTACTGAGCCCAAAGTAACACCTGTTGGCAAGAGTTATTCTTCGTTTGATCTCAATGCTGATGTCGTTGGTTGAATTAATGCTGGATCCCAGATAAACGAAGTTCTTCACAACCTCGAATGAGGTATTGTCAACGGTAACGTGGGTTCCAAGACGCTGGGACTGTTTGTTTGTTGACACCAAGTATTTCGTTTTATCTGCATTCACTGACAGACCCATTCGACTTGACTCTCTTTCTAATCTGGAAAATGCTGCACTGACTTCGCGCGTATTATGGCCAATGATATCTATGTCATCAGCATACGCAAGCAGCATAACACTCTTGTAGAATATTGTGCCACTACGTCTCAGATCAGCAGCTCGGATGATCTTTTCCATCATTAGGTTGAAAAAGTCGCACGATAAGGAATCACCTTGTCTGAAACCTCGTTTGGTAATAAATGGTGGGGAGAGGTCCTTCCCGATTCGAACTGTGCTGATGGTGTTGCTCAGTGTCATCCTGTAAAGTCGTATTAGTTTTGCCGGAATACCAAATTCAGACATGGTGGAGATCAGGTGCTTCCTTATTGGGCTGTCGAAGGCGGCTTTGTAGTCGACAAAAAGATGGTGGGTGTCGACTTATTTTTCTTGGTGGACTTTTCAGGTCTGAAGCCACACTGATAATCAATCTTTCACATAGAACGCTCGACAGGACCTTATATGCGATATTAGGAAGGCTTATCCCACAGTAATTGGCACAGATAGTGGGATCGCCTTTCTTGTGGATTGGGCAGAGCATACTCTGCATAGCAGCTCGTGAATGCACTTATGCCCCTATCACCGTCTGCGAATCGAATGCTTCACTCGAGTCGAATCATTTGGTGAATTTTTCTTTTTGTGGTATCACTGTTTACGAACCTACTTCTTCGCCTCAGATACGTTGTTGCCAATGCAGAAAACATAAGAATTCACTTAAAAACGTCAAAAGTCAAACCTCAAAATTCAATTAAGCCTCGGTAAATACAAATAAATAAGCAGAGTTGAGCTATTTTTGGCGAGAATATTTTGAAAACGGAAACTTTATGCAGATTACGGTGCAGTGTTATAGAACAATATAATCCACCGGAAGTTCCTGACCACCTGTGATAACTTTGATCTTCCCTGTTTGACTTTCGTGAAATAATAAGAGTTTTCATTGAGATTTTAGTCACGAATTTTGTTTTTATTCTTAAAATAATATATTATAAAATAATTAGCAGCACAAATCTATTCTTTGGAGATTATGAAGAACCTGAAACTTTGTACAGACTACGATGTAGATAGTTGCGGGAGACAGTCGCGTCGACTGTGTTGCCAGCTTTATTAAAAATTTTAACCTTGATGCGGATTATGGCAAGCCGTTCGTTCACAGGTGTGAATCGCAGAACGTGGGGCCGCAGTCTCTTGCCAACTACAAATCCGTATCCAAACTCGTGCTTCTCCTCATGTCCGTTGTAGTAGATATCACAGGGTGCATGCTGTCGCATTTCTTGGATAGCAGTCAGTTGGATCAGTCAGTTGGTAAGAGGCACCTTCCCAATTAAGGGTTCGGACATTCCAGGTGCAAATCCGTAAATTATTATCAGTCTTTCGTTTGCGGAAGCCAGTTTTCTTCTTTTCTTACTTGTTTTCATTGAAACAAGTTTTTACGGGTGGGCTTCAAACCCTTATTTTTCGTTCGTTCGCACAACCTGTTTTAAGCCTAAGGGGCCCGCCGCTATGATTTGCCGCCAAACTGATGGTTGTCAGTTATGACGTTGCCCAGGAAACACCACGTATAGGTTTGAGTCGACTTGAGGCGATTTCACAAGGATTATGCTGGCCTCGCCAGGATGAGACAGTCAGACATGTTGCCTTGTAAAGGTTCGCCTCCAGTTTCCCTGTTGATGTTGAACATTGACTCATGCATTAACATTGACCCCGCTGATGTTGAAAACTTTGACTCAAATATTTATGTGGACCCTAAAACAGTTACCACAGACTTAAAAAATAAGTTTTGCGAAAATTGTATGGAAGCGTAAAGATTTTCCTTATAAAACGAATGAGCCAGCTTTCAAAAGAAATTCTACTCTTCCACTTAATATACTAAGTTTAGAAACGCCATATGATTTTTTCAAGTATTTTTGGACTAACGAATTTATAGAAAGGCTGTTCATCCAATATTGTCATCAGATTACTACGCCATGTTCCAAGAAATGAGAAATATAGCAATTATTTCGACAACTGTTATACAATTTTACCATTGGTTTTTAAGTTGGGTGAAAATGGAATATACACCATTGGGACAGTTTGAAAGAATCGTCTTCGAGATTGCAAGCTACCTACTGATGTGGAAATGAAAAATAAGAAACGTGACAATTTTTTTACTTGTGTTCATGATGTTGAGATTGCATCTGTTGTGTGGAAAGATAATAAACTTATAAATTTACTTTCAACATTCACAGGCATAGACCCCTTATAAATAGCTGAACGATTTGATAAAAAAGGTAACTTTAGATTGCCCAAATATAATAAAGAAGTACCAAAAGTTTAAAATTGTTGGCTATTACAACAGTGATCCGAAAAAACAAGAAAAAGTCTTTGTTACTGTTGGATTTTCGATTAGAAGTAGATGAAACCTTGTGTTAGGTTGGTACGGTAGCTGCGAAACAAAGAGACAGACCATTTCTCGCCAAAACAGAGACCGCAGTCTATTCAAAAAGGCAAATGAAAAATTTAACTCACTATCCACTCGCTGATGTTCGTTCGGATAACGTTACTCATTGGTCAGCATGGAAAGATAACAGACTAACATTTATTGTATGTGGAAAATGTGACGTCTATTTGTGCTTCCAAAACAGGAATTGCTTTACAGATTCTCATTCCAACAAGTGAATTTATTCAACTTCTTTGCATTTAATTCATATATGAATAAGTCGATATTTCGAAAAACTAAATAGAGCCTGCAAACATTTTCAATCGCTTCAAAATCACCAGCGCATCGCTTGGAAGTTGAGACAATCGCCTGTGACCTCATTTGGGAGTCATCCGGGTATCGCGGACGGTAAGCAACTGAAGCCATAAAACGATTCACCGAGAAGATTCGCAAAAGAATAGCCTAAAGAGTTCGTAAGCGGTTCGCTGGGAAGTGTCGCTATCGAATCGACCAGAGGGGTCTTAAGCGATTTATGGGGAAGACTCGCAAACGAATCGATTAAAGAGTTCGTAAGCGATTCGCTGGGAAGAGTCGCTAACAAATCGCCGAGAGGGGTCTTAAGCGATTCACTGAGAAGTGTCTCAAACGAATCGTCCAGAGAAGCCTTTAGCGATTTGCGCAAATTTATTTTTGTTCAAATTTTTTGATGATTATTTTTAGTGGAGAAGTAAAAATTGTTTGTAATGGCCGCATTCTAGCCGAAAAAGTGCTCAAGAACTGTTCCACAACTTTCGGGCTGAATGGTATGCTCTCACAGAACATGTTCTTTGAGATGTCACAATTTATATAGCGAAAATATTTTATGCTACTTCGCAACTTGAGCACTTTTTCGGCTAGAATGCGGCCAATGATTTTAAATAATTGTTAAGGACTTTTATATTATTTTGTTCTCTACACAATTGTTTTACTTCAATTTCATTTCTTTGCTATAAGGCTGCCCGCAGAGTAAACGCCGAAGCAGACAGGCACAGGCAGTAACCTGCGAAGAAACGAGATAGAAATACATTTTTCTCGTTTGTTCACATAGTTATCCTGCGCCTGTCTGCCTGCCTGTCCGCTTCGGCGCTTACTCTGTTTGCAACCTAAAAAACCATTTGACATATTTTTTCACATGTTTAACTTTTTGCTTTAGTTTAACAATTTTTCAGAGCCTGCTTCATATTCTAACAGCTGGCAAGGACAAATGTAGAACAGCCTATGCCACCGGAAGAGTGGGCACCAATGCGCTTTTCAGAACGCCTTCAACAGGAGACGAACTATCTTTCATTGCCTGAAACAGCTCCAGAAATTCATACTGGCACTCATTTTCGAGAATAACCTCTGAGATAATTTCTTCATAGCGGCTACAAACCCCAGCAAACGCCTGGAAATGCTCATCTGGCATTTCACATTCGAGTGCTACTTTAAATAGGTCACCAGAAATTAATTTAATTTTCCTGACACTTTAAATGCCAGAAATTATGTTACCTATCTTGTTCACAGCCTTCTCCGCCAATTCTAGAAGCTTTGAAGAAGATTTCACATCGTCTTTTGCTTTTGCGATCTTACCCACCATTGAACCAGCAGAGTTAGACCGAACCAATCCAGGAACTCCTTTTACAACCTTTCCCTTTCCAAGCGAAATATTGGACTTATCCAGCTTGAGGGCCTTTAAATTCCGACGTTCTGTCTCCATAGGCTTCTCACCACCACAAAGTTACCTTTAAAGGGCACCCTTTGCTGGAAAACTACCAGCACTAACACTCACACCAACACCTCCTACTTTTGGGCCCGTATGAATGCCGGACTCTCACCCACCCGAACGAAGCCCGGGGTCCACATTCACCAACAACTAACACTAAGTAAGGCCCATACCAATACCAATTAAAGGTTTTCCTGAAGCACGAACAGCCTTGCCTGGACAATTGCCGGAGTTTAAGCCTTAAGGCGACATATTGTACTCACCCTGCACAAAGTGCAAGGAAAGCACCAAAAATCACTACAATAAGAGCCCTACACAATTCAGAAACGTAAGTGCGTCAATTAGACCGTGACACCCTTTACAAAGAGAAAAGGCCAGCAGTTTGAGAGTCACTTCAACCAACATTTTCAAAGTCACTGGAGTAACAGTTTGAAAGTCACTGGAGTAACAGTTTGACAAACACTGGAATAAGTCGAATCCGAAAAGTTTGAGAAGAACTGGAGTAATTACACAATTTACATTTTGAAAGCACTGTTATAATCAACTAGTAAGCCCGTGTGGCGTTAAAATGCCAAAATCAAACATACCTAGATTTTATTTTATGCTATTGAATAGATTTTCAACTGATCAAAATTGAAATGAAATTAATTTTGGCCTTTTTGCAATATAC
The DNA here is from genome assembly GCA_963920525.1 of Dichetophora obliterata. Taxonomy (NCBI): domain Eukaryota; kingdom Metazoa; phylum Arthropoda; class Insecta; order Diptera; family Sciomyzidae; genus Dichetophora; species Dichetophora obliterata. Next base: position 241,903,013 of record OY986437.1, on the reverse strand, counting down.
GCGGTATGGCACGCGCAATACCGATACAATGTTAGCATATTTAATTTCATACCCAAATTTATTTTAAATATACAGGAGTAAGAATATTTCTTGATTTCCTATTGAAAAATGCTTCAACAAAAGTGTGTCATTACCAGTTTTTAATTTCTTATTAAATTTTTGAGTAAATTTTTAAAATTTAAAAAATTTTCCGACCCACAATTTAGAAATTTTTTTTTCAACTGAAAGAACTCATTCCAGTATCACTTTGATATTGAATATATTAATTCATAGTTTAAGCTATGAAATTATCTGTGTTTTTTTCTAAGCGAGTTGTAAAAAACGACCGCTTATTGTATTCGTTTTTTAATTCGCTTATTTAAGCGACTATGAAGCGACTTTTCATACAGTTAGCGGTCGTTTTTTACAACTCGCTTAGAAAAAAACACTGCTATTATAAAAGATTATTCGTCAGTATAACAGTTTCATTGCTATTAGCCGATAGGTGGCGCTAATACCTCACATATTTTTAGGCATATGATGAAATTAAGAAGCGAAAAAGCAACATAACAACAACAATTATATGCAAACTTTAACTAGCTATAACTTAATATATATAAATTTTTAAGAAATAAAAAGTCCAGTTTGCACATTAACAGGTCTAAACCTACCAAACCATACTAAATTTATTAAGATTGGACTTGTACTTAAAAAGCCTTACGCCGGACAAAATTTGCGTTTGTGTAATATACACATATAAGATGTCAAGCTTATTGACGAAAGCTACTCGCTGTCGGTATTGATGACGAAAGCTACTCGCTGCAATGATGACGCAAACCAAAGATTTACTCTCTTCCAAAAATCGCTCAACGCACCTAAAAAAGTTTTCACTTAAAAAAGTATTAAAAATTTTAAAAAAATTAAGGTTGTGACACTTGAGAGAAATGCACTCTTTTTCCCGCCTTTGCTCAAACTGTCACAGCGCTTTTCTTTGTTCCAAGCATTTATTTTCTTCATTTCTTTTTATCCATTCTGACAGTTCGACCGAGTTCGCTCTCAAGTGCCACAACCTTATAAATGAGCCTTGACCATACATATCAAAGAAATAAAAATTGAGTTTTTTCTTTTGTTTTGTTTTGTTTTGGAGCGCCGCTCTGCATTTATATGTATCTCACTTTTCGCCTTGCTCGAGGCCAGTGTTGCCAGTGTTGCCAGATGCTGGTCACCATTTAGTCCTAGGCTGGATTTCAAATCCCCCTAAAACTGCCCTAAAATTTTTTTCGAAAAACATACAAATATTTAATAGGGGGAAACTGAAACGTAGTGCAACTACAACGAAAACCTATGTATTGGAAGGGCTGAGCTGTTGGACGTCTTTAACAATGGCAGAAAGTTGCTTCATTGTTCTCAATTGTCCAATGTGAAATGGACCTAAAAATTAAGGCTTACTTTTGAAAGGAGGCTCCATCTCCCACTTTTTGATATATTTTTGGGCATATCTTTTGTGTCTATAAATTTTTTCATACTTGCTTTGTTTTAGTTTTTACACGGAATCAATCAATTGCAAGTAAAGTGCGAAGCAAGTTTGAAGTGAAGTGAGAAATGATTGGTAATTTATGCAGCTGTTTTTAGAAAGTGTTATTTCTTATTTCTTTTCTTTAAGTTTTAGCATAATTTTAAGGAAATGTAAAAAAAAACTTTATTTCCAAAGGTAAAGTTTTCAAATACCTCTAAAAAACCACTCAAAACCCGTCAAAAGCAAACTATTACGAATTTGATGATGCTTAAAAAACTAAATAGCGTAAGTTGCCCTAATTACAACCACCTCGGCACTTTCTGACATAGTCAGATATTATTAAGAAGATATTAATAGCAATGTTTATAAAAAAATTTAAAAAAAAAAACATTTTATGGTTTAGAATATATTCTAAATTCATTAAAAATTTTTAAAATATCAAAATAGTGCAATCAATTTTTTTTTTAAATAATTTTTTTTTACATCGCAATGTAAAATCATCAAATTGCCCTAATTGCGTCCAGCAAAACCAGCTTTTCCTTATTCCGACCACTCGTTAAACGAATCCCGTCCATGTTTTTCAACACACATAATGGTTCAGATATTAATTTTCAAGATGAACACGACTATTATTTTATAATGGTTTTATTATAAAATGAATCAAGAAAAAACTAAAAAAAATATTTTTTTTAGTTACTCCTTAAAAATTTTACATTTTTGTATTTTTTTCCAATTTCATTTTATCAAACATTTTTTCAAAAAGAAAAATAAAAATGAAGAATTGGTACATTGCATGTTAAAAAGTAAATATATTTTTAAATTATAAATACTTTGGGTAAATAAAAAAAATTAAAAATAGGAACCGTATTCATTCAATGGTTAATTTTTAAAGCTATTGATAAGAAGGAAAGATACATTTTTGCACTAAGATAAATAAATTATATAGATTTGTTAAAATCGCTGATGTTGTAAAATTAAAGATGATGGTTGAAATTTTCTCGACTTACAATTTATTTGTCTATTCAGTCTGAACATAGAGATTAAATTATCTGGAAATAACAATTTTTTACAGTAATGCCAAATTCCGGTATTTTGAGCTGTCAGATTGGCTAAGTGCTACACATTTAACAGATTATTTAGTTTTTCGGAGATGATTTACTGTTGGAACATTATATGTTCCTAGATTTTTCATTAAGATTGGTTTTCTAATTTTTTTAATAAAATCATCAGTTGAGAAGTCATGAATGACGTCCTTGTCTGGCCATTTCCAGTTTGTGCCACATATTTGCATAGATTTAATTTTTACTATCTTATTTTCCTCATTTACATCGAGTACGATGCCTGGATAATATTCTTCTTCATATTTTACGATGACATAATTTCCTTTTTCATATATAGTAGCAGGTAATTGATTTTGTACAAGTTCGGTTTAATATTTTGGTTACTTTCTCATTTTTTCAATTCTTTCTCTTTTTGTTTTCGAAGTTTTTGTTCTAGCTTTTTTTTTTCTTTTAATCATAAATCCTTTTCTGGTGTTCTTAAAATTCTTCATTTACAGCAACTGTTGGAGTTATTTTCTGCGTATTTTTTTCTGATATTTTGGGGTTTGTCACTTGGTTCTGGCCAGTATAAAGCTTTTTTAAACGGTGATGAGCACTGATAACGAAAATCATTTTTAGGTTCAGTGAGATTTACATTTTGAGTAGTGTTATCCTTCAGCACACCCTTATAAGGTGTTGATTCAACTACAGTAATTGCCTGTTCTAGAGAAGGTGATATCTCTAAAGAATTTGTATGCCCTTCTGTGCTACGGTTGATTGTAGGCTTAATAGGTGTTGCTGGGAGCATTTGAATATCCTGTGCTGAAGTTGATGGAAGGTCCAAAAGCTTAACGCTTCCATCTGCATCGACTAATATTCCATAAATGGAATTATTGTGCAAACTCTAAATACTTTCATCTATGTAAATTGCTGCGGCTGCTAAATTATAATTAGGGGTCGGATTTTCTTTATTATGCTGTAAGGAACTCGCAAATTCAAAAAGGGCTTGATATTGGATGTCACCAAGCCATTTGTTTTTTGCCTCTATAAAGTTTCTTATAACAGTTGGACTTAATCTATTTTTGATTTCTAGTAACAATTGTGAGTCTGTTAAGCCTTTTTTGTCCTGTTCGGTTATGTTATGCGCTTTCAATTCAATTCAATTTATTCACATTTCTCTTAAATATCTATTTAATACAATTCATGTTTTATAAAAAGTTTAACATTAATATCAATAAGTATAATAAGATAAGAGATAAGGTAGTAATAAGTGGAGTAAATAAATTACTGTGTTACCCATCACGAGTTAATATTAAAATGTAACTTACATTTAATTTTAAATTTTAAATTTGTGCGGAGTAAAGAGAAGAGACAGATAGAATGAAAAATAGAAGGAAAAAAAATAGAAGAAGTATACAATTTGATGAAAGGAGAAGATATTAGACTAAAGTCTGCAGGAGTAAATCAATGTTGTCCAAGTTGAAGTTAAAAAGCCAGGACTTCAGGTGCCTCAGAAACGACTTCATATAGCTTATGACTTTAATGCTAGCAGGTAGCATGTTGTACAAGCGACAAGCTACAATTGAAAACCTATTCCGGTAACTAGTGGTGCGGTGGGGTGCAATCAATACAGAGTTCACTCTCCTGAGATTATAATGCCTCACTGTGTAAGAACCCTGCAGTGTAATCAACTAGATTTATACCAGTCAACAACTAGTTGGAAATATCCAACAACTAGTTCGATTTATGTCCTATTCTCATGGAACCGACTGGTATTTTTTACGTGGTGATGTCATTGGAAAAGACAATTGTCTTACTATAGATAAGGTTTTAACTAGTTAACAACTCATTTTTTATGTAAAGTAAAATTCTAGTTGGGTTGTGACTAGTTTTTAACCAATATAGTAATTATCGAATTAAAACTAGTTCATAGGTTCATATTTTTTCAATAGTTCATAGGTTCAAAGAACATATATTTTTACAACAAAATATTAGCTAAAGGCTAAAGTTAAAGCTATTTGATGAAATACCATGTTTATGGTATATATATACTAAGTTCTAATCTACTACAAAGTTGCAATAAAAACATTTAAAAATGAGAGTATATGTCGCATTAATATAATTCAAGATAGTTTATCAACTACATGTTTTTAAATTAGTTTTTATTTGTTTTAATTTGTTTATTATTAGTTTGTTCCAATGGGGTACCCAGCTCCAACTGGTTTTGGAACTGGTTGATTTTGATAATATGTAGTATAGTTTGATTTTGGCTAGTTTTACAACTGGTTTAATGTGACTTGACAAAAACTAGTTGGGTTTAAACTACTTTTGCAACTAGTAAATCGTGACAAAATATAAACTAGTTTGTTTTGACTAGTATAAATACTACTCATGTTTTAATGCTGACTAGTCTTACACTGCAGGGAACATTGCAGTTACTTTGCGTGACTTTTGAGAGCTTGTAGCTCATAAGCTAATGGTTCAATTGAGCTGATTTCTTTTTTAAAATAAATTGTAAAATTTAATTAAGTGAGCAATAAAATTTGTTTGGTAAATTTTTAAAAATATTTATTAAATTTAGTTTTTTAAGAAATTATATTAGACGCCATTTTACTATAAAATACCTTTGATCACTGATTTTGATAAGATTTTGTATGCATGCAGATCTTTAATAAAGCTACAACTTTTGTTCAATTGTTCAAAATTTTGATATAATAGGGTCGCCACCTAATAATATGTCTTTTCAAGAGTTTAAAACTGACAAATGACGTTTAAAACTCTTGAAAAGACATATTATTAGGTGGCGACCCTATTATTTCAAAATTTTATAATTTTGAAATTCTGACAATGGATTCGGATTCAGCGACCTATTTTTGGTGTACCTTTTTTTTGCCAGCCCCGAATTCCTAAAACTACAAAAAATTAAGGTGGCAACCCTATCCACCATATTGAATTTTAAAATTCTGACTTTAGATTCGAAATCAGCGACCCCTTAACACTGATAAATGACGTTTAAAACTCTTGAAAAGACATATTATTAGGTGGCAACCCTATTATTTCAACATTTTATAATTTAGAAATTCTGACAACGGATTCGGATTCAGCGACTCATTTTTGGTGTACCATTTTTTTTGTTGCCAGCCCCGAATTCATAAAACTATAAAAAATGAAGGTGGCAACCCTATCCACCATCTTGAATCTTAAAATTCTGACTTTAGATTCGAAATCAGCGACCCCTTAACACTGATAAATGACGTTTAAAACTCTTGAAAAGACATATTATTAGGTGGCAACCCTATTATTTCAACATTTTATAATTTGGAAATTCTGACAACGGATTCGGATTCAGGGACCCTTTTTTGGTATACCATTTTTTTGTTGCCAGCCCCGAATTCATAAAACTATAAAAAATTAAGGTGGCAACCCTATCCACCATCTTGAATTTTAAAATTCTGACCTTAGATTCGAAATCAGCGACCCCTGAACACTGAAAAATAATGTTTAAAACTCTTAAAAATACATATTATTAGGTGGCAATACTGGGGTAAAAATTTAGGTGGCAACCCTAACCTCCATCTTAATTTTTAAAACTGACATTATATTCGAAATCAAATCCGTTGTCAGAATTTCAAAATTACAAGAATTCGCAAAAATTAAAAAAATTTAGGTGGCAGCTCTATCCGCCATCTTAAATTTTAAAGTTTGACATCATCTTCGAAATAAGTTACCCTAAAACTTCCTAAAACTATACACTCTATTCATACTGAAGTAATCTACAAACACTTGAGTAAAAATGCAGTGTACGCGCTGATTTCATCGTTCGTAAGCTTACTTTTGTATCACTGCCATTGGCGTCGGAAGCGGGGGGCCAAGGTGGGCAGTTGCCCCCCCACTGTTTTAGCTAGATAAACAATTTAAAAGGAAAAGTTATTAAAAATATCAGTTTACAGGGTAATACCATCAACAACGATAATATTTTTGTATTATATATTTTCCTCTTCTTTCTCTCTTCTTCATGTTTCATGTGAAGAAATTTTGGTGAACTTTTTTTGCACCACCATTTGTACTGCCCCCCCATTTGTACTGCCCCCCCCCAGATGAAATTCGCTTCCGACGCGATTGATCACTGCTTAGCCGAAGTTGAAATCAACCTGCAATGGTACACGAGGCAGTAGCTCAAAATAATACATAACATTGGCGTCGGAAGCGGGGGGGAAAGGTGGGCAGTTGCCCCCCCACTTTTTTAGCTAGATAAACAATTTAAAAGGAAAAGTTATTCAAAATATCATTTTTTTACAACGACAATATTTTTGTATTATATATTTTCCTCTTCTTTCTCTCTTCTTCATGTTTCATGTGAAGAAATTTTGGTGAACTTTTTTTGCACCACCATTTGTACTGCCCCCCCCATTTGTACTGCCCCCCCAGATGAAATTCGCTTCCGACGCGATTGATACATAATTATAACGATTGCCGTTCGTGCGCTGTGGTTTATACACATAATTATTTTATGCAAACATCTATACTTTCCACTGAAGTCGAAGCACACATCACACAGTGTTTAACTTTGGTACAATTGGCTAATGCAACATGCTTGATGTTGTAAGTAGCTCGATGGCGTAGAATATGTTGCATGGTAAATGATATTGAAGTCATACAAAAACCAAGTATGTACTGAGTGTAAAAGCAGTTGCAGTTCATCGCTGCAGGTCTCTGTTACTTATAATTAGTTTGTGCCTGCTAAACCATTTTCTCAGCAATTCTATATCAGCGTTTATCATTGCGGTGAGTTCAAGCATAGAAGATGCGCTTCAACTGTATTTGTGCCTTTGGGTATTTCCTTTAAAAGCTTTGAAAAATCTATATTGTTTTCATTAAACGGAAATAAACCACATGCTTTAAATGCACTGCTAACTACTTTTCGTGTAACAGCTTCTTTGAGAGACGTTTCCAAGATCTTTTCCTTGCGACATTGCGAAAGATGTAGATTAATATGGGAAGAATGTCCGTCCATAAAGAAAATAACTGGAAGTAGAATGTGATTGTTCCCTAGCCATGGGTAAAAAACATTTGTTATGAATTCAAAAAATGCCTCACCAGTCATCTAACCTGATTCGGTGCGACCTATTCCCCAATTTTCCGGATATTTGGCATGAATACAACCGGGTATTCTATTTTTATAGGGGTATAATACCATGGGTGGTTGCAAAATACCATCAGCTTTTACAGTCAAAAGTACAGTTAAGAATTCCTTTTCATCATTAAATTAACGAGAGTAAACTTTTTTCGACCCCTTGCGAACAATAACATTTTTTTCTTTAGGACTTAAATAAAAGCCACTCTCGTTTGTGTTATACATTCGCGTTGGGTCATTTAGAACTTCCAATAAATTGTTGTTGGTTAAATGCGACCGGACTCAGGAAAACCAATCCCGTAGGTCCCTCTCCGTTAATTGGGCGCTTCTGAGTGTTAGAACCTGTGGAACTTTAGTAGAAATAACGGGGTGGCGTGACAGAAAAGACTTATACCACTTGTACCCTGGTACAACCCCTTTAAATAGGGTTTCCCGCTTTAAATTTTTCACTAGCTTTGCAACAGATTTTAATAGCTGAGTTTTTGTTACCGGAAATCCTATCTCACCGATTTCAACTACCCATTAAATTTCCACTAAAATTTCTTCTTCATTTGGGGATAGAATCGTTGGTGCTCCTACATTTACGTTTATCTTATATTTTCCTTTAAGTTTATCAATGAGGGTTGACTTGTTATCTTTTAGTGTTAAAAATATTAGATGGAAATTAACTTTTCCAATAATTTTTCTGGGTAAACGGTCATAATTTTAGAAGGTCGTAATTAGGACAGACTACACTATAGACTATTTGGAATTCCATAAAATGTATTTGAAATTTATTTATTTTACTACACATTATTCAGCAATTTTTTATTACCTTCTTATAACCCCATCTTATATTACCTTCTTATAAGGCAATTCTTCAAAGCGTAGTTGCCCTAATAACGACCAATACAATTAATGATTTTACAAACCATAATTAACAACTTTATAAAACATATTTTATTTTTTGCGTTTGCCTAATAAATATAGCATACGTATAAAATGAGAAACTTTTCGAAAATATGCTTGCTTCTATGTTTATCAACTTTATTTAAAAATGAGAAATTAAGCTTTTCGTCACATAAAACTCACAAAATTCGTCCGTTCGCTACACTTTCATTTAAAAAACTAACCGAACAAAATCAATTTATAAAGCACCAACGGCAATTAAAGCGCAATATATTTGTCGGACATTGATCAGACATGCCTGCAATTAGATATTTCCAGATAAATATACTTATTAAAATTTCAAAAGAAAAATACCCCTAAATTAATCTCTAGCACAAGTATGATATTTTCAAATTTTTTCAAATCGACACAGTACTTTCGGAGTAAAGTCGTAACTTTAAATTTTTACTTCAATTTTATAAAAAAGTATAGGTAAAGATATAGATAAACGTAGCATAGGAAGGTTCTCTTAAAAATGTATTGTTGAAAACAGCTAAACACATACAAGTGTTTTTTTCATAGCATTTCCACATTCGAAGTCATATTCGACAAGTAAGCTCCAATATTCCACTCCGATTTACCCCTGCCCCTTAAATTAATTTTTTCTCTTAATTCTCTAAAACTTCTCTTTTTTCTCTAAAACTTCTTAAAAGTTTATTTATGATTTGCCAAATAAGGCTTTATTTATTTTCGAAACAAAAAAGTTGTAGCAGTTCAAGAAGTTAGTTCATGTTTTTTTTAAATTGAACAATATGATAAAATTACTGATTCATTTTTAAAATAATAGAATTGAAGGAAGGTTTTAAAAAATCTTTCTAAAAAATATGTTATAGGAAAGCTAAGTAAACGAGATGTTTAAATTATTTAATCATTAAATGTAGCATATTTTAAAAGTTTATTTTTTCGCAGATACTAAAAATTTTTTTTTACATATTACAAGAATAATTTACTGCAGCTAAGGAGGAACAGTAAACTATTTAATCAATTTCTAATTTACGGAAAGAACCTTCAATTCCGAACATCGTTTCACTATCGACTTTCTTTCCGACCCGCAACTTTTCATCAACACCATAGTTCTGCTCCTCAATAAAGTAGTCATTGAATTTCATGAGGTTTTTTACATCTTCAATCTGTATATCCGGAATACAGTCGAAACTCTCTATAACGAACTCCTATATAACGAAGTTTTCTTTATTGCGAAGCAATTATAAGAACACTATGTTTTGGGTCTACTTTGAGTGTATTATAATCTCCATATAACGAATTTCCCTATAGCGAATATTTCCTTATAACGAAGCATTTTTGCGACCGTAACTAACAGATTGAAGCGTTTTCAATCTCCATATAACGAATTTATTCAAATAATTTTTCGTTATTAATCGACGTCGCTTTGTTGTGTGTTATTGGTGTTGTTATTGTTGCTCTGTGTGTACTTTGTTGCTAAGCAGAGACTGATGCTTTGAATCGTTTATTTGCAATTAAATGGAAAGTGCATTTCGGGGAACCACCGAACTATGCAAGTGACAACTGGAATCATTACCATCTCTCACATTTCTTGCAGTCGCTATCAGTTTGCCTTTGCATATCGCGATAGTAAGTTGTAAAATGACTCCGCGCATAAGTATTACTGTGGAAAAAAAGCTATTGATCATAAAAGAAGTTGAAAAGGGAAAAGCTTCAAAAAAAGACATTGCTAAGCAATTTGGAATTCCTTTTAGTAGCTTATCTACGATTTTAAAAAACAAGGATAAGCTTTTAAGCAGTGTCACAGATAATGCATGCAGTATTAAACGCAAGAAGCTTCGAACTTGTACTTTTGAGGATATTGACGAAGCAATGCTGAAATGGGTATTCGCCGCACGTGGTAGGAATCTTCCTCTGTCTGGACCAATACTGAGAGAAAAAGCAAAACAATTCGCTGAAACATTGGGCCACGGAGAATTTGAAGCAAGTGTAGGCTGGCTTGAAAAATTTAAAAATCGTCACGGCATTGTTCAAAAAACATTGTGTGGTGAAAGTGCTGCCGCCAACATACAAACTCGAGATGAATGGGTGACGAATGTCTTGCCAAAATTGTTAGAAAAATATGACGAAAACGACATCTTTAACGCCGATGAGACGGGTTTGTTTTTTAAGTGCTTACCAAATAAAACGATGGCGTTTAAAAATGAGAAGTGCTTTGGGGGGAAAAACAGCAAAGAGAGGATTACTGTTATGGTGGCATGCAATATGACCGGATCGGAGAAAGTTAAATTGCTTATCATAGGAAAGGCCAAAAATCCGAGATGCTTCAAAGGAATCAAATCTCTAGACGTGGATTATGAATTCAATACGAAAGCATGGATGACAAGCAAGATTTTCTTGAAATGGCTCTTGAAATTGTACCGAAAGTTTGCTTCTCAACAAAGAAATGTTTTGCTTTTTGTTGACAACTGCGCTGCTCACCCTAGGGATGTAAAGGACCAATTGAAAAATATTGAAATTGCTTATTTCCCACCCAACATGACTTCGTTACTTCAGCCAATGGATCAGGGCATAATTTGTAACATTAAAACGCATTACAGAAAACGCATTTTGACAAACATTTTGTTACAAATGGAGGAGAAAGAGCCTCCCACGCCCATAAATTTGCTGGATGCCATACGAAACTTAAGCAAAGTGTGGAATGTCAGTGTAAAATCCGAGACAATTGCAAACTGTTTTAGAAAAGCAGGATTTGTAAAAGTTGGCACCACAACGAACAACAGTATGCCTTGGCACGAAGAAGACTATCTCCCACTATCCCACTTCGCCTTTTTAGAGTCTTCATTTAAAACAGTTGCAAATATTAATGCAACATTTAAAGACTACATCAATGTTGACTGTGATGTCATTACCACAGACAACCCTTCCGACGAAGATATCCTCGAAAGTGTTCAAAAAAGTTTTGAACCAGCTATCTCAGGTAAAAAAACAATAATAAAGAAAATCCGTGGCTAATAATTTTCTGATGTACATTATTATTGCTCTTTTAACAGATTCAGATGAATACGAAGAAGAATCTTCCGATATTGCGAAACTGTTACCCACATATGGACAACTTTCTTCATCAGTTGAATGTTTCCGTACCTATTTGGAAATGAAAACCAACGTACCAAATACTGTGTTTACTTCTCTAAATGTATTAGAAAATTATATTGAAGAAGAAAAGTGGAAAAATGTACTTCAAACCAAAATAACTGACTACTACAAATAAAAAATGTTAAAAGGAACAAAATTGTTTTTCTTTTCTATATAGCGAATTTTCTTTATAGCGAAGTAAATATCCAGTCCCTTGGAATTCGTTATAGAGAGTTTCGACTGTATTGCCATTTTTGCCACCATATTCTACCGGCAGATACTCCTGGGGAACGTGTTGATAGAGTTCATCGATATTTTTGTGTATAAAGAACTATTAAAAAGTAGTATTTGAATATATAAACTTACACAACGGAGAATAGATAGAGCAGAGGTTCAGATATGGAGAGTGCAAAACTCGATACCCGTTTAGTTAATAAAAGCTGACACAAAATGAGTAATGGAGCCAATTTCTGCCTAATTCTTTATTTGTGCAAGCGCTTTACCACATTAACTAGTAAACTAAGCAGCCTAATGTGCATATGAAAAAAAATTAAAACTGAGATAGAAATAAAGTCACGTTGATTTATAACGCGCTTGTGAACATAGTGTGCCTGTGCATGTCTGTTTGCCTGTCCGCTTCGGCGTTCACTTTGCTTGCAGCCTAATACTTAACCTAAATTAAGGGACTTCCGCATGATCGAGAGTGCACAAGTTCGAATTCGGATATGGCTTACAATATTTATGACATATTTTTCAATTATTTAAACAGGAACTGAGTGAGCGCTTTTCTATCCCTGTTATATTTTTATCTGGACCTCTGTTCTATCTATGTCCTGTGCTTACTCTCTGTTTTAATTTTTCACTCATTAGACTACGTATGAGTAAAAATATAGCTTGAGCTTCCTTTGGACAGTTTAGAAAATGAATGCCCTTTAAGCGCATCGGTGAAGCCTTCTCACCGAAAATCGTCATTTTCTGGGCCAACAAAGCATTGATTTTTGTTACAAAACCTAAGGTTATTTTTGACAAATCGATGACTTCCACGTAACCACTGATAGCGCCGTTGTCATCCTCTCGATTATGCATTTCTATCCTTAACATCATATAACGAAAAAATTCCGTGGGGCCGTATTTACTTTGATCTAATCTGGAAAAACTGGTAATCTGAATGCAAGGACCATCTGGACGCAATGGCTTTGGCAGACGCACATAGGTTCTAAAAGCAATGTTAATGAATAAATGTTATAAAAAAATTATTTAAAATTCTCAATTTCGAAATGCAACAATATTCTTTAGGCTTGAAATTGAGTCACAATTAAAAATCATGTGTTTCAAAATCATAAATCACTAAGACCATGAATCCTTTAGATATAATCTGTATGGCAAAATATTTAAGCACACACATTTTTAAAAAGGTCATTTGAAATATCCATACCATACAGTTTTATTGTGAAACGTACCCTGCTCTGCACATTTCGATGGCGCTCTTATCTATTTTCATGTTGGCAAACAGCTCTGGCATCATAGTTTTGATTGTGTAGTAGAAGTCAATTTTCGATTTAGCCTTTTCGAGACTATATTTGCAGCCTCTTAAAAATGACACCAGAAACTGATCATCGGTACGCGCCTTCAGATGTGGTTGTTTTGCAATCCAGCTTCGCAGAGCCTCGATATCTTCTGGAATACGATTTTCAACCTCGTTTAACTCCTCTTTGGCTTTTTTTCTTAAGCAATCATTGAGTGGACGTATGTTTATCATTTTAACTGAGGTTGCGGATACTTTCTGCCACCGCAACTGTGTGTGTTCAACTGTGTTTGGTTTCAACAAAATTTCTCAAACTCGAGTTGAACCTATAGAAAAAAACAAAATAATATTATGGCGAGTTAACCAGCTTTATAAAAAAAAAAAATTTAGTATTGGTTCTAACGAATGCCGGTTCTAAAATGATTACGATTCCAAATTGTTTTCGTACAAAAACTGAAATCTAGCAGCCGTCGAGAGATAGGCTGTGTTTTGAAGGTTATAAATATTTACATAGAACGAGACAGAAGCTGTGTTGTCAAAGTAATATTTACATAGAACGAACACGTCGCACACTGGCTAAAAAAAGTGGTGTTTTGGAAAAAACTGTGTGACTTTTAATTCAGAATAAGAAGACTTCTTTATTTAACTAGCTGAACCCGGTGTGCTTCGCTACCCCCCTCGTTATAAAATAAAATTAAAAGTATTTATATATTTACAAAAATTTATTTATTTAATTTTAATTTAATTATTGCAATGCTTCTCCACTTTTTTTGTTGTAAGCCAATTAGAATTCAGCACTGAACCGCATGTAATTTGCTTCATGCAGCCCCTTTTTATTTTTAGACCAATCAAAAAGCAGCAATTACACAATCAGCTGTTTCGCAGTCAGTTGCGGGAGAATGAGAATGGGGTTATCCTACTCTCTATTTTAATTAACACATTACGAAATCAGCTGTTTTGCAGACAGTTGTGGGAGAAAGAGAATGGGGATACCCCACTAATTTAATTAATATGTATTTTAAATTTAAGGTAAAGCCGTTAATAAACGTAGTAAAAAAGTAGGTGCAGAAGTGTGCATGGGCGAAAAATATTATCATGTAATAAGTATTCCTGAGTCAAAGCTGCACGCTGTGAAAATTTAAGATCGGTTAACTGGTCCAGCCTCCAATATATAGCAAACAAAGGGGCGTGCTCCGCCCACTTTTCTTTTGGTACGTATTTCTATTCATGCCAATACCATATACAGGGTTGTCCATATTCGAAGCGCCCATTTTATTTTTAAATAAATCAAAGAAACCACAATTATTTGTCTGTTCGTCATGAATATCATTTAATTGGGTTCAAGTAGATTTGCTTACATTATTTTTTGAATATGATATCTCGTAAATGGTCGCCATTGGCCTCTACGACATATTGTGCCCGTTTTGCAGCATTTTCCATGGTTTTCTTCAACATTTCGATGGGAATGGCGGTTATTTCTTGACGGATGTTGGTTTTCAGCTCTTCTAGGATCTTTGGCTTGTTGACGTAAACCTTTGATTTCAAATAACCCCACAAAAAGAAGTCTGGAGGCGTTAAATCTGGTGATCTTGGCGGCCAAGCGAAATCACCATTTTTTGACATCAAACGGCCAGGGAACAATTGCTTCAAAAAATCGATTGTAGTGCGGCTTGTGTGTGGTGGCGCGCCGTCTTGTTGAAACCAGTAGTGCCTGATACGCTTTCGACGAACGATTGGCATGAAAAAATTGTTTATCATATCGCGATAACGCTCCTGATTGACAGTAACTCTGTGGCCATTATCATCTTCGAAAAAGAACGGCCCAATGAGCATTTTAGCACAAACGCCGCACCAAACAGTGACTATTGCATCGTGAAGAGGTACCTCTAGAATCTCTTGTGGATTTTCAGTGGCATAAATACGGCAATTTTGTTTGTTTACCGTTCCGTTCAACTGAAAATGAGCTTCATCGCTCATTTTTTGAAAGCACGTTGAGTTTCACTATTGACTTGTTTTGTTGAATCTAAATTTCAACAATTTTAGAGCGTTCGCGTGGCGTGTACTGTTCCATTGTAAACATTTGCTTGAATGACGCTTCAAACGCGGTATGTCATTAGTCGATTTGGCATCACTGCGGAAAGTTACAGTGTTGCCAGATGGGCGCTTCGAATATGGACAACCCTGTATAGCAAATACTGCCGTCGTTGGTCAAAAAATGCCCATGATATGATGATTTTAAATTTTGGGTTATATGCGCGAGGCCACGCCCCTTTGTCCACTCAAAACTTTATATAGTCAAGAATTTATTATTTCGCAAGAATATCCTATTGTAAAAATTTAATGACGATCGGTCCAGTAGTTAGGACTATATTACGATTTTTAATTTTCCTAAAAAGGGGCGTGGTGCCACCCACTTTTCTCCTCGTACGTGTTCCTAATTATGCCAATAATATATGTACCAAATATCATCGGCGTAGGTCAAAAAATGCCCAAAATATTTCGATTTAAATTTTTGGGTTATATGGGCGGTGCCACGCCCCGTGTCCAATAAAAACTTTATATAGCCTATTATTTTTTTCAGAGTCATAGTAAAATGCTG
Source organism: Dichetophora obliterata (assembly GCA_963920525.1). Classification (NCBI taxonomy): domain Eukaryota; kingdom Metazoa; phylum Arthropoda; class Insecta; order Diptera; family Sciomyzidae; genus Dichetophora; species Dichetophora obliterata. Next base: position 241,887,194 of record OY986437.1, on the reverse strand, counting down.
TGAAAGTTTCAGGAAGATCGGTCCAAGGGTTTGGCCTCCTATAAAGCACAAACAAACAAACAGACAGACAGACAGACATTCATTTTTATATATAGAGATTTTTAACTTATTGTACAATGTTGCAGCTTAGTAAGCGCGGAATATCTTGTGTTATCGAATGATGTAAATATTTTGTAAATAAACCAAAAACCCGGATTTTTGAATGCAACATTTCGAAAGTTTTAAAATTATGATATTGGATCATTATAAACATAGGTTTTTTATAAATATCTTCGGAACTACATAACCGATTTAAGAGTTTAATATCTCGTTTTGAAGAACATGACAACGGCTATAAGAAAAATAAAATAAAATAAAAAAAGCAAAAAAAATATATATATGTATATGTCATTGGTGGTACAATATGACTACAGACCGAAAATGAAAAATCAGACTACACAGTGTCACTGAATATTCTTAAGATTCCTTGCAAATTTCATCAAAATCGGCCGAGCCGTTTTGGAGTCCATACGTAACATACATACACACATCCTGTTTTATATATATATAGATAGAAGATAGATAGCGTTATTTAGTACGAAAACTTGCGACAAAAAATTTTTTTTGAAAACCTAAAAATAAAAAATCTTAAAAAATTCTCAAATATAACTTTTTTATTTTTTTGCATTAACCGAACATGAAAAGGATATTGCAGAAATAATGCACCTTCCTACTTTCTATTATCATTAGTAATGTGTTGTGTGTACTTGAATTTTATATGGGTCATTCCACGTGAAGCGGACAAGTAAAAAATGTTGATGCTTCCGACTTTAGTAATATTTGGTTATGTTATACTTATATACGTCTTCGATCCAGATACAAAATATTTTTACAGTATAAAGTCTGGTTAACGAACGAGAGGTCTTTAAATGTTTGACTAACCGTCAGGTATGCACTTCTTTTAGCTCCATTACTCAGTTTAAGAAGTTACAATAAAATAAATCAAGTAGTCGAATTTATACCTGATTTAATGAGCTTTTCAAATGCATTTTTGGATTTTTAAAAAAAAAAAAATTTTTTCGAAAAAAAATTTATTTAAATTTTTAAACTGGAATTTCACAAAGTTGGACCTTTTTAATTATTTTTTTTTGTTGAAAATAGCTTATAGTGTATAGATAATCCTTGCCTTACAGTTTTTAAGGCGCTCAGTGCCCTTTTTTCGATTACAGAATAACATTTGCATCGCTTACCATATTTTTGTTTTATAAAAAAAACCGCATAAAATTGCTTATTTGTATTTTCAAAGAGTAAATATAGTTTATTTAACTACATTTAAACGTCCTGCTAAAAATTATTACAATCGGTCGGACGATTGTTCATTTTTCTTTTAGGGCTATTGTTCACAATGAACAAACGCCCCAATTTCAAAGAATGAATAATCGCCCAAAAATATTTTTTGGGTGATTCTTCATCGCATTTTTTATACGTTATGAATAAACGCCCAAATTTTTTGGGCGAATATTCATTTCATGATTTGGGCGACAGTTTGCAGTTTTGGGCGATTGTTCATCACATTTTTGGCGATTGTACATAATAAACAAACGCCCAAATTAATTGGGCGATTATTCGTTTCACAATTTGGACGTTTGTAACTTGGGCGATTATTCAGACAGCCGTATTAGTCTGTGCGAATATATTCGCTCAAGTTACAATCACCCAAATTGTGAAATGAATAATTGCCCAAAAAATAAACGCTAAAATTTTGATTTTCTAAATGTTTGCCCAAATTTTGAAAAATGAATATTTGCCCAAAAATATTTTTCGTGATAGACATTATGGCCGTAAAATGATTTGCCCTTGTACGGAATTTTAAAAACTACATTCCGTACAAGGGCAAATTGTTTTGGGTGAATGTTCATTTTGGGCTTGGGTGATTGTAACTTGGGCGAATATTTGCATAGACTAATACGGCTGTGCGAATAATCGCAAAAGTTACAATCGCCCAAGCCCAAAATGAACAATCACCCAAAAAAAATTTGGGTGAATGCAGCTTGGGCGAATATTCGCACAGACTAATCGCCCAAGTTGCAATCGCTCAAGTTGCAATCGCCCAAAAATACGGAAATGAACAATCGCCCAAAAAAACCGGCAAAAATTTTTGGGCGATTGTTCATTTTGGGTTTGGGCGATTGTTAATTTTGTTTTTTTTTTTTTCGATTGCTCATAATGAACAAACGCCAACTGCATCGCCTACCCCCCATACAAACCATATTTTTTAATAAAAAAAACCTCATATAATTGATTATTTGTGTTTTTAGAGAGTAAATCTGTGTCGACAAGGAATAACAGCTAAAGTGTAATTTCAATGCTTCGAGAAATTTTGCTTTAAAGTTTTTGATCTCAGGCAGTTTGCCTTTTGTGTGATAATTTTGGCTGGAATCACGATATAATCTCCAGATTTTGTGTGTGTACGGAACTATAAGCGTAGAACACATCTGCATGATTAGTCCAACTTCGACTTAACTCGACTTTAGCGGTTATTCCCTAACGGCACAGAATTATGGTTTATTTAACTACATTTAAACGTCAAGCTAAAAATTATTACAATCGGTTAACTTTTAGATATATCTACAATTTTTGGGCGAATTTTTGGGCCCAAGCCCAAAATGAACAATCACCCAAAAAAATTTGGGCGATTGCAGCTTGGGTGAATATTCGCACAGCCGTATTGGTCTCGCCCAAGTTGCATTCACCCAAAAGTACGGAAATGAGCAATAGCCCAAAAAACCAGCAAACATTTTTGGGCGATTGTTCGTTTTGTTTTTTTTTTTTGTTCGGTTATTCATAATGAACAAACGCCCAAATTTCAAATAATGAACGATCGCCCAAAAATATTTTTTCTGGGCGGCCAAAGCACATCACCGCGACGAGAATTTACACGGTTTGGGAATTTGCTACGGAAAAATTGCGAATTGAGGCGAATTGTGTGTGGTGTAGTGCCGTCCTGTTGAAACTACAAATCGTCCAGACCCTGAGCTTCAACCTAACGCACAAAATAAAAGTTTATTTTGTCCTACGTAATTTAAGAATGTCTGTTAGTGCAACTTCTGTTGACTTAAAACGTAGGTTGGTCGTTCAAATCCAATTGATTTTACCTTTAATTACATATTCAAAAACAGTTATGCTCCACTCGTCCTCCCAATTAAAACTACAAATTGGCCTTTATTATGCAACATGCTACGTATACGGTTTGCGAAAATTTTACCACGTTTCCACGTTCAGAAATGCAATACATGGATGTGAATTAACTGCATATCTTAGTGCTCGTAACTGTATGTATCTCCATAAGCTCATACATGAAAAAACACCTCTCTACTTCCCATTAGTCTATGTCTTAAAGAAATCTCTAATGTATCATGCACAATTTTAATGTATCATGTTTCGCTGACGAAACACGCTGATTCGGTTATACATTTCATTGACGAAAATCTCATATAAAACTTCCAAATTCGTGCATTGTTTGAAACTTTATGTTTTCGATGAACGAAAAAAAGACAGATTTGTTAAAGAATTAGACTGTGCGGCACGAGAAATCTGTATTTAATAATTTCAACGTTTTTCACTTAATTTTAATATGAGAAATCTCGTGGTTCCATCCGTTTTGCCACTATACCGAAGACTTTAGTGCAAATTTTTTTTAATAACTCCAGATTAGAAGCGCTTCAAAGCAAAAAATGTTACTCATACGCAATATTGTTCGAATTTTTTCGTTTGACTTTTTGTAAGAATCACTCGATAAGACCCACTGGAAGCGATTTTTACATATTTATTTGTACAGCAAAGTTGTTGGCCAGAATTATAGAAATAGCTTTGCCCAAGAAACCAAAATGAAATCCTAATGGTTCAAGAGTTATCAACATGAAAAGAAGTGCATATCTTGAGTAATTTTTGATATATCTAAAAAAAAATTTTTTCTAAAATGTTCGGTAAAGTGGTAAAACAAATGTCACCACGAGATTCCTTATACCAAAATTCAGTAAAAAACGTTAAAATTATCATATACAGGTACAAAAAAGGTATAAAAAAGCGCAACATGTTATCGACAAATGTATCTCATGCAGTAAATTTCTTTAAGAAATCATCATGAAATTTTCGTGCACGATGTCTTGGACTGCAGGGTTGTTTAAAAAACCCGTTTTGTTTATCTAGAAGAAGACAGGTATTAATAGTTCCTAGGCATTATTCGTTACATTCGTCTCACCTTTTTTTTATTTCCTCCATTAAAATTGGGATGCTTACCTCGTAGGCTAAGAAAAATTCGTGGGAGGGGCGATTTTAGGCACTCTATCTTATCTTTCTATTTCTTACTTCTTAGTTTGCTTACTCCTTATTACTTTAATTTCTCTATTCTTCTGTCTTTGTTAATAATTCTTAGTATTTAATTTCAAATAAGATTTAATTTAGCATCTAATATATTTAATAGTCATTATAAGATTTCTTTTTTAAAATGTAACGTAACTTACGTTGTAAATTTTTTGTTATGACCATTTAGTTTAATATAATTTTTTTAAAACCAATGCCTAAATCGTACCATAAAAGAACCTAGTTGTTATAGTATCAACATGTTCTCTAAATACAAATGAAAATCCAACATAGTGGTAGCGCTCAAAGTTGACATTTTCCATAAACCGCACCAAACAGTAACTCGTGGTGGATGCATTGGCTTCTTAAATATCAATTGCGGATTTTCCGAGCCCCAGATATGACAGTTTTGCTTGTTAACATAGCCGCCGAGGTGGAAATGAGCCTCGTTCGAAAAGATAATTTTTTGGAAAAAATCATCATCTTCCGCAATCATTTGCAGGGTCCAATCAGCGAATGTACTTCGTCACGAGGCAACAGCTGCTATGTGGGTCCACTTTATATGGGTCCACTTTTTCAAGCCCAAACGCAAATTTCGATGCATGGAGGTCGCGGAAATTGTCAATTGTTGTGAACGATGGCGAATAGACATTTCAGGGGAATCGACGACACTTTCACTTACGGCAGCAATATTCTCAGCACTGCGTGATTTCCGCACTCTGGTTGACTTCGGAGCATCAAGTACGGACCCAGTTTGATGAAATTTATTCACAATGTTGCGCACAGTTGTTTCACAAATGTGGTGGTTGCGACCCCATTTTTGGTGAATCGATCGTAGCGTTTGCACCATCGACTTGGAATTTAAGATCCGAATTCCACCATTTCAATGCGTTGTTCTTTCGTCTAGCGATTCTTAACCAAAATCCTATACTCTCGCAATGGCAATGACACAAAATTGGCTGACAAGAGTCGATAATGCAGATTTTAATCGATAGCAAAGTATCACACCTACTATTGGAACACCCTTTACATAAGCTTGAAAAATATTTCGTAAATTTGGAAAATTTAATAAAAAAAAAACTGAATCATTTTTTACAAGTTTGGCAATGAGGAATTGAGAGTAAAGGCTCAAACATAATAGGCTAGAGCTGGCTGCAGCAAATGCCAAAAATCAACGAAAAGCTAGTTCAAGTTCTGTCAAATACTTAATTTGACCAAAATGACTTGAGCGAGCTCGTCTTTAAGTCATTGAAAAATTCGCTTATTTGTATATCAATTAGTTTTTTTTTTGTTTGTTTAGTTAAATTTGTAATAACAGAAATGGGTCGCAAAAATATGTTCATATTAATTTAATATAAATTCGTTTGAAAGAAAAAAATAGCCGATTCCTTACGGAATATTCGATTTGAATCGCTTTGGCTGCAGCCACGTTAACCGCTTTATTTTGTATAACGAAAATGCACACCAACGACAGGCAAGACATGAGAAGCAATACTTTTTTCTATGCGAAATTCTATTGCTTCTCGTGTCTTGCTTGTCGTTGGTGTTCATTTTCGTTATACAAAATAAAGCAGTAAGTTAACGAAACTTGACGAAAAAGCTGGCTAGAGCAATTATGGTTTGTATGCATCACTTCTATGTATTCGTATAAAATTTGAAATTAGCTACAGCCAGCCTGAGCCTATTATGTTTGGGCCTTTAGAACTTTGACTAAGTAATAAAAATAAAAAAATTCAATTAAAATTTTTTTTAATAACAGATTCTTTCCGCCGATAGCCAGTGTGCGTTGTAACAAGTCGAGTACTGAAGGGAAAGTGACCTTAACATGAGGCCATCTAATGACAGTTATAAGCAGCTGTCAATCACTTCTAGGGAAAAAATTTGAATCTTGTCCAAGATTCACAGTGATCCAAAATACCCCAGTGTCCCCTAATATTTTTCGACAGGTTCAAGAGATGGGAGCGTTGCAAAGAAAAGTTTGCAGACTGACAAGAAGACATACTTTAAATTATGTAGAAAAATAATTTAATAAATTTAAAGAAAAAATGTCTTGTATCTCTGTTGGGTAGGAAACTTTTCAGCCCCTTCTCTCCCCATCTTGTATTAAGGGGGGAAACCTAAGTAACTCCTGAAAAGTAGGCGTATTTGTAGGAATTTTTCGGCTCAATGAAAAGGCAAATAAAAACTCTATAAAGTACGTTTTACACTATAAAAGTAAGCAATATAAAAAAACCCGATGTGTGTCGATAGAAAAAGGTATTTTGAATATACTGTCAAAATATCAAATCGATCGGTGAAGATTTGCTCGAGTTGTGTGTCCGGCCGTATCAAAAAAAGCGGTATTGAAAAAAATGCGTTTAAAATTTTACGTACTCAAAATTCGTGTATTATTTTCATATATCACTAATCGCAGAATGGAAAATTTGGGCATTTAGGCACTTTTGCCGAATTCTATCCCTTGATATATTATTTTTAAGACCCTAAGGCATATTTTAAGCGAACATTTTTTTAATTTTGTTAAAATTTTACTTAGGTTTCCTCACTAAATAATAATTAAAGAAAACAAAAAATTTAGGAAAACATTTTTAACAGTTTTTCTAAATAAACTGTTTTCTAACATTACTTCACAGCATTGAGTTTTATCAAAAAGTGCATAAAGACTTCGATGCCGTAGTGTTGGCATGTATCTATGCGCAAAAACATTTACTGTTATATTTTTGCATGCTAGCAAACAAGAAGAAGCTGATTGTCATAAACAGCTGATTGATTGTAGTGTCAAATATAACAAACACTACCGCAGTTGTTTGTCTCTCTCCCTCGAGCCAGTATTTTTTGTTTAGTGCTAACAAGACGTGACTAGAAAAACAAATTTAAACATTAACAACAATAAAATTAAATTGATAATAATTTAAGAGATAAAGTAAGTGTTAAAGTTGATCCTTGAAGTTAATTGAATAGCTACAAGCTAGTGAAAATCATGTGTAGCTGTATTTTATGGAGACTGTATTGATTTTTCAATTATAAGGCAGCGAATTTCTCGACTTAAAGAATGCCATGCCGAAAAGAAGAAAAAGAAATTAACAATTGCAAATACAAGACGATATAATATAATATACTATAGTATTGATTAACGATTTTGCAGCTGTATTAACACCTTGAATGATTCTTAAGTTTGAAAAATGTAGTAGCCCTAAATCTATAGACTCGGTTGAACGAGTTTGTTTCATCAAGTTAAGAACGCACAGAAAAAAGTATTCTATAAGAGCTTCCGTAAACATCTTGTCAAAGCGGTCGCCTTGTGACCTTAACGTGGCTAAGCCGATGTTTTTTCAATATACCGACAGAATTAAGAAAAAATGCTCGCTAAATGGCACGTTTTTGGAACGTTTTTCAAGTTTAATCCCAATAATTTAACCATTAAATGTTTAAAAATTTAAAAACTCAATTCAAAAATTCATAATTTTTGAGAATATTTTTTTTAATGCTTCACTTACAGACTTTATTGACAGCATATACAATACTATCATTAAAAAAAAATTATATCGGTTAAGTGTGAATGTGAGTTTTTTGATTAATCAAAAAAACTTCGTAGTCCGATAATTCGGCAGTTTGGTGCACTTTCTTCCAGGGATCGAAAATAACGATTATTTTTGAAATTTTAGATCAAAAGATCATGTATAAAAAGTTGTTATATATATCTTTTAAATGTAGCAATGTGTCGCTAGGGAGCTAGTGATTCCAATTTTTACATGAATTTCTTTTCATGAATTATTATCTTTAAAATTAAAATCACCTCAAACCAATGACACGGTGCTACAAAGAAAAAAAATCACATGTACTTTTGAAGTGACGTAGCACAGGTTGTAGATCTGGTCGAGTGTAACATGACACCATACTTGAAATTGTTAATCAACCCAACATTTAATTTTACCGTTAACAAACCTATTTTTATGTACTTGACGCATTAAGCAATCATTAACTCAGCAGTTTTTTTACCGATTTTCAATTTTAAAACGGTTTTAGAAAGATATAAGATAAAGCTTTTAAAATATGTGCATATCTTTAGAACTATAAAAAGAACTTTTTGAGTTATAATCGGCCAAACTTAGAATTTTTACCTTTTTTTCCAAATTTTCCAACTTTGAGGATTATTTACTGCCAAAGTTTTGTTAAAAGCCACTACAAACGCAATAAGTTTCTGAAAAAGCATTTTATCAAGAATAAAATGAAGGTTTATTGATGAAAATCGGATGAAAATTGAATGAGCTATTAAATTTTTGTATAAATAAGAAATAACGCCTTCATTGAAGGTTCCATTACACATATTTTTATGAATTCTTTTAAAATTGGTGTATTTTTTTAATACGAATGACCCTTTGTTTTATTTCCCTTTTCGGAATAACCTTTTAAAAGTACATACACTAAAATAGACACGGTGTTACTATACCACCGAAATGGTGTTACATAGGCAGGGGCGTAACTAGCGGGGAAAGGGGGTAGACTACCCTCCTTACTTTTTTAAACTCGGCCTTATTGTTATTTTTTACTACAATTTTTTAAAATATTGATTTTTATAAACAATAATTATGAACGCATCAAAGCCAGTCGTACCTTTTATTGCCATTTTCATAACAAAAACCAACTTTAGTCGGATATTTCATTTTACTTCATACCCAAAACTATCTTCAGTTGGCCAATTCACTTTCAGTGGTACCTTAAACAAACTTCAGTCGGCCAACTCATTTTAAGTCGAATTATTGCAAACGAGTCCAGTGTTTCTTTGTGACAAAATGCAGGAAAAGATCAGAAAAATAGTATACATTTTGTTAAAAAAGTGCAGAAATAGTAATGCATAGTAATGTAAAAGAGAGTAGCGGACCAAATGGAAAAGATGGACCATTTTTAGTCCAATTGTGCAACCGTGTCCTTGACCAAAAATAAAAACCGAATATAATATTTTTGTTTGACCAAAAAAATATTAATGATTTTTATCTAGGACTTAAAAGACAAAATCAGATTACTATTTTTATATCTGAGCAAAAACTTGAAAATCATATAATAATGATTAATGCTTAAATTTTTGGATATAGCTTAATGATAACAGTCCCTAATACAAATATCTTGTCAAAAAGTTGAAAAAATAAGTGGAATAAAACAGCCCAAACAGCCCAAACGAGTCGCCACACATATTCCCTTTTTTAAAACCTAATTAATACATTTTTGTAGAACTTTTTGAGATTGAAATTTTTATCCAGAAATACCCAACATTTGTAATAAAAAATTTAATGACGATTGAAATCGGCCAACATATTTAAAGAAATTTTCTTAGCTCAAGAACTCTGATGTTAAATCTGTAATTTCATAGACTAAACATTTTAATTTCAATACAATTATAATAAACAAATATATAATAAATTTAAAAGATTTAGTCAGAGTATTGAAAAAAGGTCCGTTTTAGCTTATAAACTCAAGATGATGGCAAAAAGAAATCCATTTTTAAATCCGCATTCAAAATTCATTTATTATAAAAGCATCGCTTTATGTCATTGTTGATGTTTTAAACGAAATTTCACAAAGCTCTAAGAAAATTGACAAGTGTACTCGAAATGCTACATATTCGCTATCAAACCAACTCATTTCTGTTGGCTTTATTATAAGTCTTGTTTTTATGAAAAATGTGCAAGTAAATATGAAACTCCTGACTGAATCCCTTGAAGCCGTTGAACTGAATATTTTAAATGCTATGAAATTTATTTCTTGTACCCTTAAATCATTAGAAAAAATAAATTCGGACTCTGAAGGTACGGATAACCTAATTAGTAGTGCTGTTGCATTGTTAAAATCTTTTAATGTTTTAATTTTATTTTCTTTGATAGAGGGGACGATAAGAAAACTGCTTTTAAGGGATCTTCTTCACTTGAAAAAGATCGAAAGACTGAAAAGTGTTATACTATATGTGGTTTAAAAATTTCAGAATTTCTTAAAACGGTACCAAAGATTAACGAAAAAAGCCGTTTGAGCTGATATTTATTATTTTAAATGCATTATATTTATTATAGTAAAATCTCTAAGATTATTACCTACAATCATCTATTAAAACCTAAAACTCGAATTTTTAGAGCGTTAGAAATGTAAAAAATAGGGTAATTTTTAATTTCATAGCAGTTATGAGGTTTAGTTGGCTGATTATACGTAATCATATAGTTTCAAGTATTATCGTTTAGATGAACTAAAAACAATTTTCAGTTACCTGTTGTAAAAGCTGAGAAATCGCTGCCACCTTTTTGGATTCGAAAAATGATGTCCAAATTGCGAAAAGCTTAAGAGAGCAGATAAAAGGAAAAAAAAAGTTCAAACATTGGCATAGCAAGCGGGGGGAAAGGGGCAGTTGCCCCACTTTTTTAGCTAGATAAACAATTTAAAAAGAAAAGTTATTCAAAATATCAGTTTTTTTACAACTATTATAATTTTTTATTATATATTTTAATCTTCTCTCTCTCTTCTTCATGTTTCATGTGAAGAAATTTTGGTGAACTTTTTTGCACCACCATTTGTACTGCCCCCATTTGTACTTCCCCCCCAGATGAAATTCGCTTCCGACGCGCTTGAATTAAAAACATACTTAATTATATGTATTTTATTGTACACAAGTTCTTTTTTCATCATTAAAAAAAGTTTTTAGTAAAAATATTTACAAATTGTTTTTCTTAGCCGTTTAAATTAAAAAGACCCCTCAAGACTTATAATTCAACTATGTTGTATCTAAAAAAAGTTGGGACTTTAGGGTATCCAGTCGGCCGAAATACATTGATATACCCCCAATCAAAATGGCCTCGACACGCCCCTGTACATAGGGCCCATCCGAACGGTGTTAACTTTATTGTATCCGTTTGTGTAGCTCCAAATGGACATAATAATAATACACAAAACGGAGCGAAACTAAAACACCAATCGGTGTTTATTTGAAGTGAAATAAAATTTCTCCAAATGGATAAAATCGAGAGATCCAAAAATAAAGTGAAACACTAACTCCGTTTGAACATTTTCATATTATCACAATCGTTTTGATTAAAAACCAACATTAGGTTAGGTTAGTTTAGGTAAATAGGGTTGTGCACCGTTACCGGCGCTTCTGCGGATTCCTTTTTATTTTGATCTTAGTACCATAATAACCATTATTTCGATTATTCCTCAAACTAGCCTGTGCTTTTTATAAACCTCCAGATGTCTAGCAGTGGTGTGTTCGCTAAATCATCCAGGTCTTTGAAAAATCTGTTCCCCATATATCGGAGTCAACGGTTCTGTAAACTTGGACATTCGCATAGAAGGCGAGTTATTAGTTCTGTTTCTTCCGGATCCTTGCAGCTCCGACAAAAGTCTGGGGCTGTTATGTCTATTTTTTTGACCATTACCCCAATGAGGCAATGACCTGTTAGAACTCCCACATGAATCCGGATTTCTCGTTTGTCCAAAAGCAGAAGGCTTTCGGTTTTCTTCTCATTTAGCTCCTGCCAGAGCCTTCGAGATATGTTGCAGTCACCTCTGGTGTTAGCACTACCTCGGCTTTAAGGTCTATACTCCTTTTGACGACGCCTATTGGAATGTACACATATGTATTAGCTCTGTTTGTACTTGCGGTTACTCCACGCCTAGCCAGTTCATCAGCTACGTCGTTCCCTTCAATATTGCTATGTCCGGGAACCCAGCAAAAAGTGACGTTGTGGGTATTGCAGATACTGTGTAGTGCCAGTTTACAGTTTTGTACCGTTCGAGTCTTCATCGTTTTACTATTCAGCGCTCTGATGACCGCTTGGCTATCCACAAAAACTACTTTCTTTGTGGGGGTAAGATTTTTTCTATGAGTGGCCTGTGCAGCTTTTTCAATAGTGTATATTTCTGCCTGAAAAACGCTACAGTAGTCGGGGAGTTTGTAGGACTTTTTGATTTGTAGCGTTTCGCAATATACACCTGATCCAGTTCCGTTTTCCATTTTGGAACCATCAGTATATAATTGGAGATTGCCATTGAATTCTACGGCCGTTTCTTCCCATTCTTGTCTGTTGGGGATGGATGTGGTGTATTCTGTGCCGAATCTCATACTGGGTATGATATAGTCGGTTGCTCTTTTTGATTCCTCGGATCCAAAGAGATTCAGAATAGATGCATGTCCGAAAGTGTTGTTTCTCCAGGCTTGTGATTCGTTGAGGCGAATCGCGCTTTTGGTCGCCAAACACTTGAGAACCTCTTCTATGGGGAGAAGATTTAGCATCATTTCCAGACCCGCCTGTGGCGTTGATCTCATGGCTCCAGTTATTCCTATGTATTCTAACCATTGGACTCCTGTTAGGGAGCTAAGGTAGCTCTTATTGTGCGCTATCGTCCACCATACAAGAGAGCCGTAGGTAAGAATAGGTCTCACGATTGCTGTATACATCCAGTGGATTATGTGCGGTCGCAGTCCCCATTTCCTGCCAAAGACTCTCTGACATGCGTAAAGATCGCATAGTGCTTCTTTCCTTCTTTCATTTGTGTTGCGTTTCCAGCTCTTCTAGTTATCAAGGATAATTCCAAGGTATTTAGCTTCCATTGAAAGCTTTAGAGTTATTGCGTTCAGTTTCAGTAATGTGAAACTTTCTATTTTCCTTCTTTTTGTGAACAGACCGAGTTCGGTCTTTGTTGGGTTTCCACCCAGTCCATTCGATTCTGCCCACCGCGATAGCTCATTTAATTCCCCAGTCATTAGTTCGCTAACTGTTTGCAGGTATTTCCCGCATATTAGGATGGCGACGTCATCGGCATAGGCTGCCACTTTTGTTCCACCAGTTTTTAGTGTAGTGAGAATTTTATCAAACTCTATCAGCCACAGCAGGGGGGGATACGACTCCTCCCTGTGGTGTGCCTCTGGTGACCTCTTTCCTCACCACGCTCATTCCCATTTGTGAGCTTATACGTCTACTGTTGAGCATTTTATAAATCCATTGTTATTTTATTGTTGACTCATTTGTCTACTATAGCATTCTTTATGAAATCTGTATTCACGTTGTTGAATGCGCCTTCGATGTCCAAAGAAGTAGCCTAAGTATATTCTTTGTGATGAAGGGTTTCTTCTATGATTGAAACCACCTCATGCAGTGCCGTTTCCACTGATTTACCTTTCAGGTAGGCGTGTTGTACACTGCAAAGAATGGTATCGTTTAAGGATTCTCTTATATGGAGATCTATTATTCTCTCTAGCGTTTTCATTATGAACGATGAGCGACTAATAGGACTGTAATCTTTTGGCGCTGAGTGTATCGGTTTCCAAGCTTTGGGAATGAAGACAACTCGCACTTCTCTTCAAATTTTTGGAACATATCCTGTCTTGAGACAACCGATGAAGATTGCTATAAGCCAGGGCATGTTGCATCATGGCCGGCAGGATTCCATCAGACCATGTAGATTTGAAGGGCTTGAAGGACTCAATTGACCATTCTACAGTTGACCTTGTAATAATATTGGGGAGTTCCTGTAAGGGTTCTGGTATTGTCATTTTCAAAAACCAACATTAGAAACATTCTTAAATTCCAAATGATGTTTCAAGATATGATAATTTTTGACAATATATTTTACGGCAACTTTACAAAAGCTACACTTTTGGCAATTTATTAAAGCGGCAAGTTAAAAAATTACTTTTTTATTGCCCAAATAAGATAAAGGGTCTGTTGGGAAATGCAGCATGATGCGCCAACAGCTTTTGCAGCACAAGCAAAATGTTCGAAAAAGTCCAATTTTGCAGCACTGCAAACGTCTAACTTTCGAAAAAATAATTTTTCTATAAGTGTCACTCATCATTAACATCAACAAATTCACGCTGCAAATCGTAATGCATTTCCGAACATATCAAAATATCGTTACCTAAAATACAAAAAGGCGTAACAACACGTTTAACACGTTCTAAAACATTATTTTTTAAAACAGCTTGACCAAAAAAGCCCAATATTAAAATAAACCACAAGACATTTTATGATTTTACAGGAGAAGCAAAAAACTTTCTAAAATTTTTCAAGCGGTTGCACTGGGAGCTTTTAGAATTTTGTTAGAAAACGAAGTTTTTAGTTGTGGGAGTGTAAACTTTTGCAGGAACATGTATTTTGATACGGTGCATCATAATCTAGGGATGACCAAAAGAAGTAGGTGTTTAAGAGTGATAGGTTTTTTTTAAAAACCGGTGTTTTTCGGTGTTTTTTTAGAAGAAAAAATGCCGACAACGAGAATTTATCAACCAGCAACCTCGAAAAAAAAGGTGGCTATGCTGAATGTATCGCACTTTACAAAATGAACTTTGCAATAAATAAAACAATAAGGGTTCTCATCTTAGCATGTAAACATGGAAACATGTATAGCATTTAAAAAAATGAAACAAAAATGAAATGGAACCTCTGCATAAAAAGGTTAAAAATAGGAGGTAGCACTTCAAACTTGCGCCAACATCTACAAAACAGTATATTCATTTAAATATGCTAAATATTGAAGGCAATACCAAATCTGAAACGTCTAAACTATTATAAAACTCATATAAAAGTTTGGTCACTTATTTTTTACTTTAACCAACAAGAAATTACATTTTGCTATTTGTATAAGATTTCAAAAATGTTAAGACGCTATGAAGCCAATAAATCAGATAATTTATTACCAATTTAAATGAATAATAGTCCGTATGATTAAGTTAAGCATAAGGTTTTTAACTTTTTATCTATTTAAATTTTTACACCAAAAATTTATTGAAGAAAATAGAAAAAAAGCATAATACAAATTTGCAATGTCAATATGTGTAAACAGTGTTGCAGAACATGAAAATATGGGTGCAACTTTAAAGGTGTTTTCACAATGTGGTGTTTTAAGTGGTTTTATATAAGAAAAATGATTTTCGTGTGCAAAATACGTAATTTTAGCCTTTAAATACGTCAAACGTCATTTGGGTTCAAAATATGTCAAAAAGACGTATTTAACGTTATTCGGACAACGCTGTGCTTCGGTAATATTATTTAACTTCTTCACTTTAAAGATATTAAGTAAAACCATGCACTTACTTAAAAATTCTTGCTCTAGACATATGTGTTATTATAGTTTATTAAATCTGCGCATATCTTTAAGCTTACTTTTTTTTTTTTTAAATACCATCTTTATTTTGCAATAAAAGTTTTCAATCATTTTTAGGAAAGTACACGTAACAGACACAGTTGACAACGAAGTAAATTTTTTCCTTTTTTGTTTTTCCTTTCAATATTTTTAATTCACTGACAATTTTTAAGATCTAGCGGAACACCGGTTGGGAACCACTGCACTAGATAAAATAAATTATAAATTAATTACAAGCTACATTTTTTACTTTTTCTAAACTACTTTCGACTTTTCCAACACACAGGCAACTTTGGAAACTATTCAGCTAGTGATGAAAGTTAAAAGTATAGAGCACAAAAACAGTTTTCAATAATTACAATATTATAACTACTATACACATTTTTCTCAAAAAGGTGTTGTTTCCAACCCGGAGAGTAAAAGCCGTTTTTCTCTGATTTTATAAAGACCCCACCTCGATTACTAGTTAGGGATTAAAAAAGTTGTATCGTGTTCAACAATTTTTTGTAATCCACTTTACGTGAAAAGTTAAATCAGTGTGATTTCTACTGATTTGCAATATATCAAACAACAATATATTCAATCAAATAATAAAGAAATCTAAATGTTTTGAAAAATTTAACTGCAAACGTTAATTTTAGTTGCATTTTATCGACTGAATTTAGGACAGAAGCCAAATTTTTTTTGCACAGGTTTTATTGTAAATTTTTGAATTTGGTTCACAATGTTTTATATTAAATGCAATTCACAAATAGTTACACTTCGACCAAATCCGTTACCTTTTCACTGGTGAACTTTGATAGACAGTTTTTAGATCTTGGGATTAAAATATTTCGTATCGTTTATTTGACATTAAGTTCGCGAAATGCTTTACATAAGTCAAAATTTTTGCAGTACACGACCGACACCGTCTGAAAGATGTGATTAACTAAAAAATACTAAGCCGATAATAAGTTTAATAGACATCTGTGGGTTGCCCCTAACCAGTTTATGAGCATAAGTCGTTAATTTATGCTAAATACTTAGTATCTGAGCGAATTACAGATTATTTAGTTATGAAGATAATTTGTTTACTTTGTATGGTTGGATGAAGTTCAAGCACTAGCCTTCAACCACACTAAAGCTTGGCTTTTTATTACATTCATACGTGCGAATTTCATGAGACCTATGAACTTTAATGCATTTTACGACAGAACTAGAATGCAAAAAAATGTAGTTTTACATACTTTGCAAATTGATGTTGAAAGTTTACAACACTACAGTGAATGATTGTCATAGCCCACGCATGCGGCGTAAGTGGTATATATATACTTTGTCACTCCGTTTGTAGCGCCCATAAGGAGGTGTGGCAGGTATAAAAAGTATATGGTATAATCTTACTGCATTATTCTGTATCACGAAGAAGCACACTAACGATGAGAAAGAAACGAGAAGCAATACAATTTTGTATGGAAAAAAGTATTGCTTTTCGTGTCTTTCTCATCGTTGGTGTGCTTGTTCGTGATACAGAATAATGCAATTAATTAGCATCATCTCCTGGCTGAATTTAGTCAAGCCCGCCTGTGAGCACGATAACAGTCGTCATCTTAACCCATTAACCGCGGCTCCCAAACGCTTCGTACGAATTTTTTAAATTTCATGTGCTTTCTTATATTGATCACAGGAACTACCACATCAAATTTCAACTTTGTATCCTTCACCATTGTCGAGATATGAGTAGGGATGTGCAACTGCCAGCAAAAGTCGACTTCGACTTTTTGAAGCGTTGAAAACGTAAAAGTCGACTCATCGACTTTTTTAACTTTTAGAAGTCGACTTTTCAACTTTTTTTGATTTTTTTTTTTATTAATTTTGTACCGATTTTGTTGGGCTGATAAGAAGCAAATGATTCAATATAAGAAAAGTGTTTTATTGTTAAAAAATAAACAAAAACATGTACATCATCAGTATATAAATAAAATAAAAAAAAACAAAGCAAAATATTGCAATTTTAGTTCTTGTATAAAAAATATCGAGCCCTAAGCATCGAATTCAGGGGGCACAACTAGTTGGGATGCACAAAGAAAGGCCTTCTTTAGGTCTTTTTTTGGCCACACATTAAAACAGATATAAAAGATATAAATTTGAAAATATTTTTTTGACAGAATATTGGATTAATTAGTGGGATACAGCAAATTTGCGAGATCATCCGAAATAAAAAAAGGATTATAAGTTAATGAAGTAATGCTCCTGATGTACGAAGGTATTTGAAAAATTTTGATTTTTCGAAAAATGTTGAAATTCAAAGTGGCTTTTTGATCAAAATTTCACTCATATTTTCATAAAAAATATAATCGTCAAAAAATTTTTTTTCTTCATCAGAACGACAATTATGTATAGAATAAGAGAGAAAAATTGCATGCTGATCTGCCACACCGTTTTCAGTTACAGTGATTACCGACTTCGAAAACATGGTTTTGAGAAAAACGCGTTCAAAGTTTTGACTACGATGTGTGACAGATAAAAAACCCCTGTTAAAAGTTATTTATTTTATAAATAATAATACGATTAGTCTGAAATTTCTAGATAATATTTTTAAAATATTCTTCTTTTAGAAAATTGAATATTTTTGTTCCCAAAATTCTAACTACTTGTGCTCAAGTTAGAACAAAGAACAGCTTGATTTTTAGCCAATCGATCAGATTGCCAGTTTTCAGAAGATGGTCTGAAGTTAAATATTTCTGTGGTAACAAGGAATAATGACAAAACTCAAAATATCGTAAAAAAACCGATATGGAATTTACTTTATTGCCAATTTTTGGAAGTATTCAGATAGCCATTTTTTGCCCAGAATTGATCATCACTTATGTCAGCACATATTTTGTTTGTAACGGTTCATATATTTAAAAAAATGGGTCGTAGTTAGTGCAATTAAAATATCGTATTTTACGATACTTTGAGTTTAGCCGTTATTCCTTGTAACCACAGATTAAATGAAGTTTGTTTCTTTTTTTACTACGATTAGAGACGCTTTCGGTGAACCAGGAAAAAGACACATTTTTTACGGTTTTCGTACGTAGCGGTTCATGTTTATCAAAAAGATATGTAACCGGGGCTAAAAGAGACCTAAGCTTATCGTTTATACAGGGTGTCCAGATCAACGTTTCAATCTGAAGCTGGTTGATTCCTTGGGTCAAGACAAGAAAAAAATTGTATGGCAGGGGGGTCCATCTCCCCCCTGTTTCGAGTTATAAGCGGAAGTATAGCAAAAAATTATATTCATAGGTGTCACCACTTTTAACGCAATAACTTGCAAAGTATTACAGATAGAAACCGATTTGAAACGGTTATTTAAAGCTTTTTAATTTGTTTACTGATATCTGTTAAAAAATTTTCGGTATTTCAAACCACGGAATAATTTAAAGCCACTTAAATATGAAAAATATGTTTTTTATTTTCTTTTTTCACTTTAAGCTCGTTTTACAAAAAAAAATTTTTTTACGAAATAAATTGGCATATAACGAAAAAAAGAATAAAAAGTGATAAAAATAAAGTTCAACAATAAAATAATCTAGTAAACAAGGATAAAAATTGTTGCAGTACCGCGTAGGTACAGTATCATTTACAACTGATAACCCTTGTTATAGTGGAAAATAGAGGATCAACAGAGACACACTTATTAGGATTATGCACACGCGACAAAAATAAAATTTTTATAATTAAATTTTTTCGTTTATTAGTTAAGAGATGAGCAAAGTATCGTCAAGTTTTAGTTTTGCATGAAATGAAAAAGTCTAAAGTTAAAGTTGACTATCGACTTTTTTCAATATCAGAAAGTCGACAGCCAAAAGTTGAAAATGATCACGCAAAAGTCGATTTTCGACTTATTTCGACTTCGACTTCGACTTGGTATTAAAATACCCAACCGTCGTTAATGTGCTCTAAATGGGCACAAATTCATTCTGCAACGAACGCATAATTCAATATCAGGAATTCTCTATCAATTGCAGGTATAGTTGGCTAATTGGCTAAGAGCTCTTTTACATTTTTTTAAAATATAAAACTTTTTACAAATGATAATAACACAAACTTTCTGATTTTTCAACTAAATCACTTTTGACTTTGAAAATGTAGTAGTTATCGTAAAATATCTTGACACATTCCAAAAACACTTTATAGCTCTATGTTTTCTAAAAGCAATAAACAAAAAATTAAACACTTAGCTGTTACCAATCCTGAGATATGATCAATTTTGCAGAAGCTTTTTCATGGGTAAAAAATACCCAACTGCGGTTAATGGGTTAAGGCTATAATTACGAAATTTAATTTACACCCTGTATCCAGTGTAAGAGTCAGTGTGTCCAGTGTAAGAGTATGAATATTTACGGGTGGGAAAGAGGTGGCCGAGTTAAGCAAAAAATCGTACGTGAGGGGAGGGTCTATTTTCGCATTCCTAGGAGTTACGGGGTTAATTGGTATTCCATAACTTTGATTCACACTATTGGTCGCATTCTATACGAAAAAGCGCTCAGGCAGCGAAGTAGCATAAATATTTTCGCTCCCAAAGAAATTACCTTTCTAAAGGTGTATCAACAACCTCACCTGACCTATCCGTTACCGAGCTATGCTTGTGTTCATTAAGGCGCCTCACTTTTTATGAAAGAAAAAAGTTGTTCGGGTCACCCCCAGGCCTGTAGCCAGGGTGGGCAAGGGGGCAATGCCCCCCCCTACTACAACCGTTTGCCCCCTGGCCAAATCAGACAATGAAAAACTTTTAATGAATAATTTATATGAATTTTGTTGATATATTTGCTTATTGCTTTAAAATTAGTTTAGTGTAAAATAACAAAAAATATACACATTTACCTTATTCGTGACTTGAATATGTATATAAAATTTGTAAAACAAAACATTTCTGACAAATTGTTACAATTTTTCAACCTTTGCTACCAAAAAATAAGATTTAAATTTAAATAATTTTTTAAACAGCATCATACACGCAGAGAAAAAACATAATTGCAACAACCATGTTTTAAGAGGATCATAGTATGATTCAGATTATGATTGTTGCTAATATGTTCTTAAACATATAATATTTTCTTTGATAAAATGATTACAACAACTATATTTAGAAAACGAACTTTTTTTATAGGAACCAAAATATTATTGAAACAATCATTATTCTCTTATTGAGTCGAAAATAGAATGATTGCAACAACTTTATTATGAATTTTTTTTAGGATCCAGAATATTATTGAAACAATAATTTTATTTTTTTATTTTCATGCACTCCAATTTCCATTGTCTGGGCTGAACAGAAATATTAATTCAATTAAAAAATCATTTGATAAAATTTTCTGTCCGAGCTGGGGTTAGAAGAGCGGCTTTTTCGCTTTCGAGCCACGCACACCACCAGTAGGCCACAGCCGCTACTATCGCTCGCCTGACTAATGCCATTCATAAGCATGTTACATTAAGTGCATTTTCACAAAAATAGCAATTTGTGTGATAAGCAAAATATAGTCAGAATTGCGAAATATATTTACGGTAAACAGAAATATGTTTGCTACAACTAAAGTCGAAACTGTCACTTTTCTGCGTGCTGTTTTTTTAGGATAAGGCGATTAAAAACAAAACACAATAATTGAACAGTTGACAAACGAAACGGCACATAGCCAGGAATCGATAAAACTTATTGTGTCTGAATGAAGTGAAAGTTTTTCCTGCAAACTGTTCAGACACAATAAACTCTTTCGATTTTTGGTTATGTTCTGCTTCATTTGCCAACAATCAAAGAAAAGTTCAGAAAAACATTCAAAATTCTAATATGTTTGTCTCTATAATAATATTCACATTTATCATGATTGACAGAACTACAATATTATTGTTGCAATTGATAGTCGAGGCAATCATAGTAGGAGTATTCACGGGTGGTTGCGAATTGCAAGAGTGTAAAAATGCAAGATAATTTGCGCACTAACGCATGAACATCAAAATTGCAACTTAATTAAGCAATAAAATTAAATGTCGAATGAACAGTAAATATATTGCCACCTTATTTCAAAATCATAAGAAGTTATTAAAATGTACGTACAAACTTAACCTTTTTAAAGTTTTACCCAGGTGGCAACTACGTTCAAAAACAACCAAAAAATAAATCATCTGTTTAGCATCACTGCTTGTGCGTTCTCGCAATTGGTTTGAGCAGTGCTTAATTCAAGAAGAGTTGCAAAATTGCTTCCAATGTGTTTATTGTTGGAATGATGCGAAAGTTCGCAATCATGCATTTTCGCATCAACCTGTGAATACCCCTAGTATGTTGACGATTTTAATGATGTTATGATTGCACCTATTGTTATTTTTGGTACCATTATTAGTAAATAATGACTTTATTAAGGCAAAAATTTGTGTTTGCAGAAATAATACAAAATTTAAATAAAAAAATTATTATTGCAGTAATCATGTCTCAACCATGTCTTTTCTCTGCGTGTAGGAACTTTCTAGAAACGAAAAGCACGTTGTGCACCAATTTGATGCAGATACAAAAAGAATATATAATTCATTGAAATTTTTTTAATTTTTAAATTTTTTTTATGCATGATGAATATTTATTAATATTAAAATAAAAAACTGCAAATCTTAATTCTAGCAAAAATTTAAAGAAGCAAAAGCTTTAAATCAAAACGTAGAACAAGCACGGTCAACATATTTACCGACGGCTACAAAATGCCTACGGGGGTAGGTGCGGCGGTGTATTGCGCAGAGCCTAATATAAGGCAGCCATATAAACTGCCGAACCACTGCAGTATCTTCCAGGCGGAAATATTTGCCATAAGGAAGGCTGCTGAGATAGCGCTCAGCATGGACACACAACACTCTAACATCAACATTTTCGTTGACAGTCAAGCGGCGATCAAATCGAAACGGCATTGCGGCATTGAGGGAAACGAGATGGCAGATGGTTTAGCAAAGGAAGGCGCCGGGCTGGAATCAGAAGTCGCAGAACATGTACTTACTCCGCTACAAGAGTTGTACAGGAACCTCGAAAGAAGAGCCACACTAGCAGTGAATCGTAGATGGAGAGATACGACAACGTGCAAAATCTCGAAAATCATGTGCAATGCACAATGCGAAAAACGAACTCTGTTCATCTTGGCACGCCCGCGCAAGGATTGCAGGACACTAGTGGGCATGCTCACTGGTCACTGCATGACGGCAACCCACGCGAGGAAGCTGGGCATCACCACGGATGACAACTGCAGGAAGTGCAAAGAACTGGGCACAGTGGAGACCCTGGAGCACCTACTATGCACATGCCCCGCCCTACTTAGATCGAGACTAAAATACCTAGGCTCATCGACGTTCCCGTCACTTAAAGATGTAGCCAGGGTTTCTCTAGAATCCCTCCTAAGGTTTGCGAACTCAACGCAAATATTTAAAGACTTTTAAAACAAACACAAAGGTTCTTTGCTCGCTACCGGTACCACTAAGGACCTGAATTGGTCTATGTGAGCCTCACGAAGGCATCCGGTCTAACCTAACCTAACCTTTAAATCAAAACATGCATGTTTGTTCTTAATATATAAATGTGAGTAAAAAATTTGCATCTATTTGATGCAAACGACGGATGCGTGTTAATTCAATTTTTTTTTTATTTGTTTTACTTAAAAAATGTCTTATACATATGTAAGCCCATTTCGCTACTCTTTCTTATATTTCTAGCCACTTTAAATAAATCTTGTATTTTTACCTTCATTCTTTTACAAAGTCCTGAACTAATTTTTATATTATTTTTTATGTATTAATCTTATGTATAAAAAGATCTACATATCCATGTTTATATATTATAAAATTAACTGTTTTTTAATAAATATGTGTATGTATTCATTTCACACGTTAAAAATCTGGTTTTTTTATTTAAATGAAAAAACAAAAAAATTGCCCCCCAAGATTCATGCCTGCCCCCTCTGTCTTCTTGGTCTGGCTACAGGCCTGGTCACCCCCCAAAATTAACTTTTGTTAATGTTATGATGATTCCCCAAATATTTCGGTTTTAACGATAGCCGTTAGGTAGCTAGAATGGTTCGAAAAACCTCTAAAAATCGCGTTTTGTATGGATAATTTTTTTGCCATGATAGTTTTGGTAAAAAAAAATATCACAAATAGTGTAAATCGAAGATTTATAGAACTCTGCATCAAAATTTTTGGGAAATTTGCTCTAACACAAAAGATATATACACTATTATATAAAAGGAGACTCACGAAATTTCATCCAGAATAAGCTCGCTAAGCGCTGAACCGATTTTGATAATTCTTTTTTTATTTGATTCCTATGATAATATAGATTGTTATAGCTTACCAAGGTTTTCGAAAAATGTATTCTTTAATTATTGCAAAATCACGCATTTTATTTGTTGCCTATATTCAACCAGCAGCACAATATAACAGCAAACAAAGCTTTTCTCTCTTTGTCGCGAGAGCTTCTCTCAATGTAACACGACAGCCATGTTATGTAGTTAAGCTGAATTTACTGATAACCTTCAGCATGTTTTTGTGTGATTTAAAATAATGTTAATCAAGTTGAGAGCGTGCAGAAATTTTTCTCTCTAAGCGAAAACTTCATATGAAAAAACTTTCAAAACATGCTGAAGATGATCAGTGAATCCAGCTTTACTTTCAGGGAGATTCTTGCTTTCATACAGTGTTAATTCATTTTCTTTGTTAATGTTTTCAGGGGAGTTGCCAGAATTTGGTTATCAGCATTAATTATGTTTTGCAGCCTTGCCAGCCAGCTTTTCCCCACTTGAGATTGTGTTAGTCTATCTATACGAATATATAAAAGCGTTGTGACACTGCACGGACGTTTGACAATCACGCAAGAAACACTGAACCGATTATCACGATATATTGGGGGTTGGAATTAATTTTAAAGGTTTTTTTTCGGTTTTTGAGCATTTATTTTGAAACAACGGTACAATGTATATTATTCAAAGTATTGTCCATCGTTAGCTACAACATTTTCCCATCTTTCTGGCAGCATATGGATTCCGCGCCGGAAGAACGGTTCGTCTTTTGAGGCAATCCACGAATCGACCCATTTTTTGGTATCCTCGTAAGAAGTGAAGCGCTGCTCAGCCAAGCCATGCGTCATCGTTCTGAATAGGTGGTAGTCGGAAGGGGCTATGTCTGGGCTATAAGGCGGGTGGGGTAGCACATCCCAATTCAGCGCCTCCAACGTTTCCTTGACGGTTCTTGCAACATGTGGCCGTGCGTTGTCATGTTGAAAAACCACTTTGTCGTGTCTTTTGGCATATTCCGGCAGTTTAACCTTTAATGCTCGGCTCAATTGCATCAATTGTTGTTGGTAGCGTTCCCCAGTGATGGTTTCGTTAGGTTTTAGCAGCTCATAGTACACGACACCCTTCTGATCCCACCAAATACACAGCATAAGCTTGGCGCCATGAATATTCGGCTTGGCCCTCGATGTTGATGCATGGCCGGGTGGTCCCCACGATTTTTTTCGCTTAGGATTATCGTAATGGATCCACTTTTCATCGCCAGTGACAATACGATGCAAAAAAACTCTTCCTTTTATGCCGTTGAAGCAGTTGTTCGCACATGCAAAATCGCCGTTCAACGTCTCTCGGCTTCAACTGGTACGGCACCCAATTTCCTTGCTTTTGAATCATTCCCATGGCCTTCAAGCGTTTGCCGACCGTTGATAAGTCGACTCCCAATGATTCTGACAATTCTTGAAGGGTTTGACACGGGTCTTCATCGAGCAAAGCCTCCAATTCCTCATCTTCAAACTTTTTCGGCTGGCCCGGACGCTCTTTGTCTTCCGTATCAAAATCACCACTTTTAAACCGACGGAACCAGTACTCACAAGTAGAAATCGATGGAGCATAGTCCCCGTAAGCCTCAGTAAGCGTGCGTTGTGCTTCAACCGCTTTTTTCTTCAAATGGAAGCACAAAAGTAAACCTTCCCGCAAATTGCGTTTTGTTGGAACGAAAGTCGACATGTTCACAGAGAAAAAAAAATATGTTGTTTACACTTCATTGGAATGACACATACTGAAAAATGAAGCTTACACAATGTGCTTTGAAATGAATATAGTCACAGGTGTGCCCGATGCGATCTATTGATAGTTACGCCATCTCTTAGAAAACCTTTAAAACTAATTCCAACCCCAATAGTTATCAAACGATTTGTTATTCCAACTTTATCGTAATATGCTATGTTAGATTGGCCATGTCTACTGTCCATGCCCACTTTTTGCAAAAAATGCTATATTTCAGACGATTTTGGTAATGAGACTAGAATTTGGTAATCTACGTTGTATTGTTACTTTCGCTAACTTTACTAAAAATGGGCATGACCCACTTTAGTTAAGTCCAAGCAAAGCGCACTAGGTTTAAGCTCAATTGAGCTGAAATTCTGGCATTCTATTGTTTCGAGTATGAGATGGTTTAAGTGAAAAAATTTTGCCAAACCCCCATTACCGCCCAGAATTAATCAAAAATGTTATGGTTCGAACTGTTTTGGTTGTTTTAGACTAAAATTTGATAATTTAGTTCATACGGCTACTTTCGGCAACTGTACTAAAAATGGCGAATATATAAATTTTTTTTTCCGAACAGCATAAAAATTCGTCTATAGCAGTAAGGTGGTCTGCGGCAGGACAACATCTGCCGGGCAATACTATACATCAATAAGAATGCTGTATATATCAGAAAGTTCTGATCGTCATGCATTGATTTTTCAAACGGAAACGTCTAGCATGTGTTATGTTCGAAGGTCAATTTACACTTTTACAAATTCACAAAACAATCATAAAAAATTCATTGAATTGGGTCAGGATAAATTCGACTATAACTATAACGTTAACTATGAATATGTAGATAAGGAAATAGATTAAAACATAGATTAATGTATATAGCTTTGGAATAATTTGAAATAATTTTCACAGAATTATTTTTTAAGCTATATTTGAAAATGTTTTTCACATAAATGAGTTTTTAAGCTGTAGTACATTGCAAAAAATATAACAACATTTTAAGCAAATTAGTTTTCATCAAAAAATCGTAGGGGTGGGGCGGTAGGTGACCCATGATTTTTAATGATAGAAACTGTTTATGTCAAAATATAACAATTTTTGCAGGTAAATTATGTTATATGAAAGAATAAGGAAAATTAAAATTAAAAAAAAAAATTAAAATTAAAAAAAAAATTAAAATTAAAAAAAAATGTACAACAAAAGCAACTCTTGGCCTAGTGTTTAGTACAAGTGGGATATTTTAGAGGTTTTTTGAAAACAATATAAAACATTGCATTGGTGAGGTAACGGTAAACTTTTTCTCATTTTCCCAATTTACTTAATTGAACTTTCAAACAAAGAAAATTGGATGAAAATCGATTTGAAAATGGCGGCAATGTTTGCTTGCTAAGTCAAAACACGAAATTTCAATCGTTTTTTTTCTCATTCTGAGGCTTATGAGTTATACTGAGAAAATCTATAGTTTTGAGATATCGCAAGAATTTTAATGTCATAATAACAGGTTTTTTAAAACGTACTTAATATCCGTGCAAAACATTTCCGAAAAGAAAATTACCGTTAATTTTATTAATCAACGACTGTCCATACAAAAATGCATTGTTAAGCATTGAGAAAGTCTATAGTTTTTCAGATATTGCCAAAAGTGTGCTGTCATTATAGCGGTTTTTTTTTAAATTTAAGAATAATTGTTGGCCGAAGCCCAATAACAACAATTAATAACTGAAGAAGGCCGATTAACTGCAACAATTTAAGAAGAATATATTTATTTTCAGAATATATATAAAAGTTACATTCTTGATTACAAATTTTAAAATTTTTTTACCCAAATTTTATTCTAAAGCTGTTATGCAGGACTTTTTCAAAAGTAAAAAAAAAGAAAGCCAGGTAAATTTATGTCATCATAACAATTACAGTTTAAATAAGTTATTCAAATTAAATAAAGTAATTTCTTAATATATATACCATTTTTTCATTATTAAACAAAACAAACTCAATAATTTTTATATTTTGAATTTGTTTTAATAACACTAAATATTTTCATTTTAAGATTTAAAATTTTTACATGGTATTTAATATTTTTATCGCAGGCGAAGCAGTGGGTATTTGCTAGTATTAATATATGAATTGAAATCGTATAGATTCCGAATGCGTCTTTTAATGGATTTAAAAGATTCATTAATATCACAAAAATCTATATCATGGCACCCGCCACTTATTTAAGTACATTGAGTGGACGCGTCAAACACGGAGGACGCGTCACGCGGAGGGGTGAGGGGTAGGTTATTCCCTTACTTCTTTAGATTCGGTCTAATTGTTGTTTTTTACTGAAATTTGTTTAAAATATTGATTTTTTTTTTTAACAATAATTATGAACGCAACAAAGTCAGTTGTACCTTTTATTGTCATTTTCATAACAAAAACCAACTTTAGTCGGCTATTTCATTTTAAGTCATACCCATAACTATCTTCAGTCTGCCAATTCACTTTCAGGGTTACCTTATACGAACTTCAGTTGGCCAACTCACTTTAAGTCGCATCAGCTTTGAATTGTTGTAAACGAATCCAGTGTTCCCTTGTGACAAAATGCAAAAATTTTTAGAAAAGTAGTATACAAAAATAAAAACAAAAAATGTTATTTTTTTTTAACAAAAAAATATTAATGACAAGGCTATTTTAATTTAAGATTTAAAAGATAAAATCAGATTACTATTTTTATATCTGGGCAAAAACTTCAAAATCATAAAATAATGATTAATGCTTAGTAATCATTTGATATTGCTTTATGATAACAGTCCCTGATACAAATGCCTTGTCAAAAAGTTGAACAAAAAAATAGAATAAAACCAACCCAAACGAGCAAAGGTGTACTCAGTCGGCACACATTGCCCTTTTTTTACAACCTAATTAATACATTTTTGTAGCACTTTTTGAGATTGACATTTTTATCCAGAAATACCCAAAATTTTTAATGAAAATTTTAAATGACGATCTTATTCTTCGATGAACTGTTTAAATAGAAGAGAATTTAAACTTGTATTGGATAAGAAAACCTCACTGACGCGAGATAATTTAAGAAGTTGTTTAGAAACAACAAAGCGGTTGTATGAACTCTTTAATCCAATTCTATCTTCTACTAATTTGACCCAAAAGCGAATTCTAGAATCAATAACATTGTTATCAAAAATTGTTTGTTGGATTCGCTTCAATTGAAAACGGAGTTTGAAGTATCCTATGATCTATGCGTAGGGGTAGAAACTCTATAGAGTACAGCTTATGTTTCAGAATGTAATAAAAAAATCGCCTTCCCTACAGTTAATAAAATGTCTCGTTTGCTGTGCACAGCGCCAGTTACTGTTGCAGCAAATAAGAGAATGATCAGCAAACGGCAAATATTTTTTACATTGTATGTTTAACCTTGTGAATTATGTTATTTATAATTGCATTGAATTGCTATAAAGCCTGATCAGGTTTAGCAAACTAATTAATAAATGTGCTACAGCACTTTTAAGGGGTATTTTTCTTACTTTGTTCAAGGATAGAATGTTTTGTTATATATTTTGTAAGACAGATATGTTTATTGATCCCTGGATTCACATTGAATAATCTTGGGATTTTCGGAAAAAAGGCCGCGATCTTGGGGATTGCCATTCCTAATATTAACAGTATAGAAACATAACCGAATATTGATTAATAAATAAAAAAATTACCCCAAAACTGAGTTTTTATATTTTACCTGTTAAATTTATATAGGTACAAATATATAAAACTTGATATTTCTTAAAAGGTAATACATAGCATTGATTTATAAACCTGTTGTTCAGCTTACAGACACCAAAAAAAAAAATTTTAATTAAGGCAATTCTTGTTAACGGTTGAACACAAGCTAAATATCAAGAACAAAGAGTGATGCATTCTGTTAAAATCAACATGTAGTACACGTAAGCACTCAGACTTTAAGTTTCTGAAAGTTATAAAATTTAATGGTTAAGAACATAAAATTTAGACTTCTAAATAAACAAAATTAGCAACACTTTAAAGAGAGAAAAAGCTTAAGTAAATTTCTTATATGACAGTACAGTAAGGCGGTTCGCAACAAAAAGTTCAAATTCTCACCCGCCAGTATGAAAGCTTATCGCGAGAGTGCTTTGGCACCATAAAACTTTTTTAAATGGTCTTAAAAAACAACAAACGATCTTTTTGTTATAACATTGTCACGGATTTGGTTACGGATTATCTTTAGATCGGTTATCGGAAGATCTTTGTTCTCAGAAAAAATTGTTCTCTGAGGTCACCTTCGAGTAGTAATTATTATTTTTAGTGATTTTTCCCCGCCAGACTTCTGTGAAAAATAGTATCATGTTTTATTCAAAAACAAAAAGTAAAGCGGTTGAAAATTTCACTGGTGTATGCGAAAAGTTTCGTTTTTATTTAATTTTTCTTTAAAAAGAGCTATCAAACATAAAAATCGAATAAAAAGTACCAGAGTTGTGATATTTTACTTTTCCGAAAAAATTTAATTTTCCTTCTTGTTTAAAAAAAAAAAACGGTTAAAATTAAAAGTTGATAAAATTGCAATCAAATGTTTTAATTTTCTGGAAAAATATACAGTTTATTGGCCCATATCGGTATGTATAAAACTTTTGTTCAAAAACTACTAATTTTAAGGAGCATATACTACAAAACAATTGACATTTGTTTTTTGTTTGTCGCAGCTGTTTAATTTTAATAAGGGTATTCATGAAAAAGTTGTGAAACCTCATGCTTATGTTGTGTTACAAAAAATTTCAAATTATTTTGAAAATATATTAATTAATTTTAAATGTCAATAGAACGACACCTGTTGTACTTCCAGTCTAATTTTCTACAGATATCTCTTTCGCATAATAGCCTATAGCTATTTATTTTATAAGCAGCTTGTATTAAGATCTAAAAATTTCGAAAAAGAGACAGTGTCCTACATCTAAGATTGCAAGAGAGATACATTCAACTCCGTGCAAATGATTAGGGACACTGTATAAACATAGAAACTTTAGGAAAATTCGTTATTTTGTTTACGAAAAACACTGAGTTTTGGTCTAATTTAAATTTAATAGGTCATTACTTTTACGTAAAAGCCTTTTTTTAATTATTTAATAGTATTTATTAATATCTGGAAAAAAATCATACATACATAATCAAATAAGTCGTGCATATTTAAAATTAAGGACACTTGAGTTTTTAATATTTTATATAGTATATTACTATTATTTTGTCAATATTTTGTAGCAAAACCATTGTTAACAATTGCTGCTTGACATCAGCGAGGCATTACGCAAGAAAATTATGGCCGAGTACAATAATTTCGTTTTGCTTTCAGAGTTTTCAAAAATAATTCAATATTTTCAATGTTGTTCAAATGTAATTTTTAATATATTAACGGTGAAATATATCAATGTGTTTGATTTATAATAAGAAACACTTTTAAAAGTTAGCATACAAAAGTTATTTTAGCCAAATATCAAATAAAAACTCATCAACATCTTAAAACATTTAAACATTTTATTTTGAAGCAGCATCCCTGATTTCTTCTCGCTATTCGTTATAAGTTATAAGCAGGACTCGAATTTTGATGACCTAAAAAACTGCAAAAAATTACCTAAAAAATGACAAAAATGTCCTAAAAACTGCAAAAAATTACATAAAAAATGACAAAAATGTCTAAAAACTGCAAAAAATACCTAAAAACTGATAAAAATTACCAAAAAAACGCGGAAAATTGCATAACAAATAAACAAAAAATTGAGCCTTAAAAATAAAACATTATTCAATTAAAATTTATTTTATACTAGCATATCCTGAGTTTTTATCGAACACTTGTTTCATTTTTCTACATATCCTTTCGACAGTTTCACCACGCGCAGAGCTTTTTTTTTTCATCAAAGTCTATAAACAAAAGCTGCGTGTGTGAGTGCTTAATGCTTCATATGACTACATGGCTAGTTCGCTTATTTTATTTTATTTTAATTGTTCCTCTCGGATAATGTTTATGTTTTTGGTATCAGAATTAAGGAAATTAAATATGAAATACGATAAAATTAAATTTTTCTTTTAAATATGGCTCTAAATATAAAAAACTACTTGTAAAAGTCAAAATTTTTAACAAAAAAATACTAAATTTTATTTTGAACCTGAAAATCTGACAGACTACATATGGCAGAAAAATAAAAAATACCTCACTAAAAAGCTTGTTTAATTTGCTATAAGATGGTGCTTTTTTTTTGCTTTGCGTTAAGTTGTTTGGATTCCAGAGCATAAGAACAGGATCAAAGTCGTAAAAACACAAAGTCCAAAATCACAAAAAATCTGAGGCCAAATAAAAAAAAAATCGGTTTCATAACGTGAGAATATAGCTTAAACAGTATTAGCTATCAAAGTTTGTGTGGCACGAAAAAGTTGCTAAATTGTTGACCAGTGTTATTTCTTCAGTATAACAAATCTATTTATCAAGCCAACAAAGTAGTTTGTTAAAATTATTTATTAAAATTATGAAATTTTATTCCGATTGATTGACGAGTCCGTCAGCGTGAATAAGCTTAAATCAAGTTAACAAACTTATATTTTAAGCTAGTAAAACAATTTCTTCAAAACAACGCATTGAATTTGTTGCTGTTTTTAATCAAATGGATAAAGTTTCTTTTGAATTGACGAAAAAATAATGCATTGTTGATAAAATTGAATTGATTGAACAATTTCGTTTTATTAGGGATTAACAAAAGTTATGTATCAATTTTACCAAGAATATTTCTTTGAGTGTGGCCATAGATAACCACTCGTACTTCGTTTGCAGATTTGTGCGGGTTTTTCTTAGATTCCCGGACAATGAGAGTATCTTCACGAGCAGTAGTAATGCGGCTACTTTGTTTGCGTTGCACCTTTTCTGCAGTAGATTTTTTAAATACTGAAGAGCATTTCCTACCATGGTTTTAGAAATTTTTAAGGTAGCTGCGATTTGTCGATATGATCTTCCATCTAGGTGCATCTGAACAATGATTTTTCAAAGTGCTGACGTCACAAGAATTATTTTTGCCCATTGTAAACTTCCAAAAATAACTCTAATAATAACTTGTAACTATAAATGCATATAAAATCACCTATTTTATTTTATAAGATCATTACAAATTTTATTTATCACTCACCCTATTTTGTCGCACGAGCTACTTTCAACAAAATTTAAAATGGCTTCACTGCTAAAGAATAACAGTAAAAAAGTGATGCCTACTTGGAGTTTTCAAACGTACCAGAGTTGCATTTTCTAAAAAGAATTGCTACCACGAATTAAATGCCGCCTTACATTATCCAACTGTGTGTTAACATATGTCAAAATTTGCATGTGTGATAGAATGTGAGATGGTGTAAACAACGGAAAGCAATGTGTGTTCGAGTTTGTTTTGATTTTTTTGGCATATCATACCACATTTTATTCTTTGGTTTGTTTCTAATTTCATCACCATTCTATCAACATTCTATTCCACCAGAGATGCATTTTACCATAAACTAACTTGAAATTTGTTATTTAAGTGAGAAAATTTTAAACTCGTAATGTATTTTCAAATGGAATAACAGAAGGAAGCAGTTTTAATTGAACAACCGATTCATTACTCAAATTTTCACGTTTTAGTATAGTGTAAAGTATAAAAATGTGGTGCGACTCTGTGAGATAGTCTAAAAGCGAAAAATTTATTTCTTCATACAAAAATTAAAAATGACAGCATGATGAAATTCAATAATACTTTCTATCTCACATGTCGTAACACACAGTAGGACAATGTAAAGCGGCCTGAGGTTGAGTTTTAAAACTTGTATGCATTGCTGTACATATCAAAAAACACTATTCCTAATTAATGTCACGTAACTGTACATAATTACTAAATTAATTTTATTTAGAAAATTTTCGTTCGACTTTGGGTTGCTAACTGTTCTGGCATTAGCTTGAAAGTATTAATTAAAACAGATAAATTAATTCAACACATTTGTAGAAACTTAACTTGAAGGGTTTATTTTAAGGGTTGTTTGTTTTAAATAAAACAATTTTTTGCAGATCAATAATTTTTTAGTTAAATTTATTTTTTAAGTTAAAAAATTGCAAAAGTTCAACTCTCATTTTCGCATTTATGTGTAGTAAAAGGTAAGAAGAGGGAAGTAGCAGTGGTAATTTAGATTGCTAATGGAATATTTGGTGCTCTTATCAAATTACTTGATAAATATAGATTTTTGGCAAGGCCTAAAATAAAGTTTTTAAAATGATTTTATTGATATTATATATATTATTCTATTGGTAAAACACATGCTTATAGTATATAATGCTTTCCAAAACGTTCATAGAAATAAAAACGAAATCATAAAATGAAGCACAAGGTGCTTTAAAGTGCTTATCTCGTTAGTGATCAAGGCAAAACTTTGATATGACAAAAAATTTTGTAACACGAACACTTGCTTTGTCAAATTGGATGATACTCGTCTGACGAATAGCTTCCAAGGTTAAAATGCTTGGCGGGCTTACGAAATGTTATGCATTGACACAACAAAGGCCTGTGTATATTACAATTGCAGTTAATAACATTCATATACAGACGTTATCCGAGCCAAAACTGAAACAATCAGTCACTTATTTACTTTAGCGTAATACCATTTCATTGCGTCACAAATGAATGTGACGTCACACAAATTAATTGTATTCAGTTTTGTTTGATGCGTTGAAAGATCGCATCTACAGGTTCTTTATAATTTATTTACAATTGTGTCAACCAACACTGATTCAAGACGTTTAAGTTTTTAATATAGAATCAAAATAATGCAAAATTAAATAATCGATTATTAATTTATTAATTAGGGCTTTCCGCTACCTAATGCTTGTATGACACATATTTTTTAGTATTTTTCATCGCTTTATTCTAAATTAAGAGCAGCACCGCGAAAATTCACTAAAATTCTCTGTCGGTTTGACATTATTACGTTTTATGTATATGCAAACAAGCGATTCTTGCCAATCTAGCAGCTGGAAATGACGAAAATATTGCACAAGATAAAAATTTCATTGATATAAGATAAAAGTTTTAATGTCTAGTCATTTAATCAGGCCTGTAGCCTGACCAAGAAGAAAGAGGGGGCAGGCATGAATCTTGGGGGGGTAATTTTTTTTAAATTATTGTAAATAAAAAAAAAAACAAATTTTTAACGTGTGAAATTACACATATTTATTAAAAAACAGTTAATTTTATAATATTTACATGGATATGTAGATCTTTTTATACATGAGATTAATACATAAAAAATAATATAAAAACTAATACAGGACTTTGTAATAAAATGAAGGTAAAAATACAAGATATTTAAAGTGGCTTAAAATATAAGAAAGAGTAGCGAAATGGGCTAACATATGTATAATAGCGCATACTTTTCTGGAAAAATTCTGCATTTTTTCTGAGCTCTTCAAGAGTTCTGCATTTTGTTCCGTTCTTTTCTAAAAAAAAATGTTGACCTCAAAATAAATCGTGTTCTTTTCTCGAAAATTCTGACCGCAAAAGTATAACAAATGTAGAATTTTCTGACCTGTAAAATTGGTGGTTCTGCATTCTGCTCTCTAGTAATACCAACATAAAAAAATTTTTTGACAGTAATATTATATGCTGTAACACTTGTGAGAAGCAAAATGTTCCAATTTTGAAATTTATTTTAAATTTAATCCAAAACAATTTTGATTAAAGTGGTTACTTTTAATAAAATTTAAAAGCTCGATGAGTATTTCTTAAAAATTCCATGCAGTCGGCACTATACATAACCTCAATCGTAAATACATCGGAATTCAAAACAACAGTGCAGTCAATATCAAATAAAAAAATGTTGCATTTTTTCCGTTCTTTTCTCAGCTCAAAAGAAGTCAACATTCTGTAAATTCAGGTCAGAATCTAAAAAATACTGCATTCTGTGAGGTCAGACTTTTTTCAGAAAAGAATGCGCTATAAGACATTTTTTAAGTAAAACAAATAAAAAATTTAATTAACCCGCATCCGTCGTTTGCATCAAATTGATGCAAATTTTTTATTCGGATGTATATATTAAGAACAAATATGCATGTTTTGATTTAAATCTTTTGCTTCTTTAAATTTTTGTTAGAACTAAGATTTGCAGTTTTTTCTTATTTTAAAATGAAACATTCATCATGCATAAAAAAAATTTAAAAATTAAAAACATTTCAATGAATTATATATTCTTTTTGTATCTGCATCAAATTGGTGCACAACGTGCTTTTCATTTCTAGAAAGTTCCTATGGATGCGGGTTAAAAAAATTATTAAAATGAAAATCTTATTTTTTGGTAGCAAATGTTGGCGACCCAGTAGAAATTTAAATTTTGTTAAACAAATTTCATATACATATTCAAGTCATGAATAAGGTGAATGCTTCCATTTTTTGTTATTTTAAACTAAACTAGTTTTAAAGCAATAAACAAATATATCAACAAAATGCATATTAATTATTCATTTAAAGTTTTTCATTGTCTGATTTGGCCAGGTGGGAGGCATTGCCCCCTTGTCTCCCTGGCTACAATCCTGCATTTAATATTAAAAATCAACTAAAAATGGATTAAAAAATGGGAAAAAATTTAACCCAAAAAAGTTTAGCTCCATTAAAAGAAAAATAAATAAATATATCTGGAGAAAAAAATATATTTTTTTACATTAATTAAAAACTAGTTTATTTTTAGTTATAATTCTTAAAATCTTATTTTAAGGGAGAGAGGTGGGTCTCTTTAATTTAAAATTTCCCGCAAATTCGAAATTTTTAAATAATAGGTTTTAATTAAAAATCAGTTTTAATTACCTTATCTCCAATAGTAGTCAATGTGAATTATCAAAAGTTGATTGAAACAGCCATATGGAACTACCTTAAATCGATCAACTAAATATCCTTTTTTCAAATCGAAATAAATTTTCTTCAATAAAGTGTGCCAAACCATTAAAACGAAAAATCACAAAAAAAAAATTTTAAAATCGCCTAAAAACCAAAAAATTAAACTTCGCTTAAAAATTTCGGCGTTTTTCATAAGAATTATGTCTCAAAATCAAAATTAACTTTTGTCCAAAGAAGTGGTGAACTTACACAATTTTTTGAAAAATTTTGAAATGAAAATTGCCTTATTTTGTATAGCGAATATTCGTGAAATTATTAAAAAATTTTTATGATTTTTCCTACAGTCTGCGTTGTCATCTAGACTAGAAACAACGAGTTCTTTTAAAGCGAAACGAAATACGGTCTCGAACTTTGGCTATACTTTATAACAGCGATGCCCACGAAAATTATTTGAAGAGTACAAAAACAACAACAACAGCAACAACATAAAATATGTTAAATCTGGATGCAATGACGAATTGCCAATAACACGACTGCTGGCAAAGTCCGCGACAGCGAACTTATGTATATGTACACTGCAAAAATAATTAACCAAGAAATTTAAAATGTTTCAGTTTTTTGCTTGCCAGAATACATTCTGGCGCCGAAATACAGCATCCGTGATCGAGCAAAATTGTACAAAGATTGATAGGCACTTGTCTCGTCGTGCCCTTCGTAATTTTTCTCGATCACAGATGCTGTAATTCGGCCCCTAATTTACCCAGCTTTAACTACGTGGAGGTGGTTTTCAGATATCCTTCTTTTATTTTTTATTTTATAGTTTTTAATTTTTGTTTTAATTTTTTTACTTTCTTTTTTATGTTTTTTTTAAGATTTTTATAAATTTGTTTACTTTTTTAATATTATAATTATTTTTATTTGCTTTAACTTCAATTTTTTATATTTTTTATTATCTTACTGTTTTAAGTACTAAACTTTGATATTATTAAGATTAAAATCCTTTTAATTTTTTATTATCTATGAAAAAAAGGCAAACTCTCAGTTTTTCGCAAATTATTTTCTTGCCATTTTTCAAGGGTATAATAACTCCTATAAAAATAATTTATTCTGATGCAATATAAAAAGGTACCCACCTGCAAATATTCAATAACTTTTTCACAATGTGTATTCGCACAACGAAATACATAAAGAATACGACGCATGCTGTTAACGTCTGCATGTGAATGCCAAAAACAGTGCAAAACAGCCGCGATCGATCAAAGAACAAAAACAACAACATGCAAACGCCATCGATGGTTCGAAAGCACAAAAATAATAACATTAAAAAGCAAGGCTGAAATTGCAAACTGAATACGGCGAATTAAAATAATCATGAAAATGTTGAAGTTGTTGTAAAAGAGTGGAAAGAGTTAGGCGCTGGGCATCGCTGGTTTATAAAGTAAAAGTTCAAATTATGGGGTAAAGTACGACCCAACGTAATGAATGGAGAAATGTTCAATTCTTGCTACTTGGTGGATCTTTAGACATTTCTTATTAGTAAATGTTGGACACACAAAGAAATTAAATCATTTATTTAATTTCTATAATTTCATTTTAAATGTCATTAGC
Organism: Dichetophora obliterata; assembly: GCA_963920525.1. Taxonomy (NCBI): domain Eukaryota; kingdom Metazoa; phylum Arthropoda; class Insecta; order Diptera; family Sciomyzidae; genus Dichetophora; species Dichetophora obliterata. Next base: position 241,849,201 of record OY986437.1, on the reverse strand, counting down.
AAAACACTTGAAACTGAAAAGTTTTTATTTTTTATCCGCTGCATGCTTAAAAATTGTTAGGAACTGTGAACTGTTCGTCTGTTCTTTGATGGCTTATCATCTCGATCAATAGTCGCTGTCCAAACAAAAATTGAGTATTGACGCACTGATTGCAGTGTAATGCTGGTCAATTTCACATCGAGAAATTTCGAATATATAACCTGTTTTCGAACATCAGACTCTTCGCTCCTTTTCCGGTTAACTTGAAATCAAAGACCACGCGATCAGTCGTCAAAGCTAATTTTCTTTAATCTTTAACATCCCGTGCCTACTTATAAAAAAAGACTATATATAAAAACTTGAATCGACAAATCTAGTTTAACTGAAATTAACGTTTTCATTGGTGCTAAATTTAACCAGTTTATTTGATTTGATTGATTGCTGAAAATAAACCAAACTGCACATAATATTCAAAACCATATAACAGAAATACAAGGTAAATTTACGCCAGTGAGCAAATACGGAAATATAACCATTTATTTTATTACCTAGATTTATAATAATTCACTCTGAGACGAAAATAGTTTTGGGCCACTGTCTGGCTTTATAAGCATAGAGAAGAAGAAGTGAATAATTTTATTATCTCGCAATTTTATTAACGGGCTCAACTTTCCGAACACGAGGTGCAGAGAGAGTCTCCAAAATCATCAAAGGGTCACGATCGGCTATATGCACTGAACTTGCACTGGTCTAGTGCAAGATCAGTCTGTCTAATTTACAGCGTAGGAAGACTGCGCCCGATTTAACTTTCTTGCATTAAATTAAGTTCAACCAACAATTAAAGTTAACTCTTATTATAATTTTGCCTATAATTTTATCTATAATTTAAACTAAAACTAACAAAGAACTACTGAACTAAATTTAAACAAGAACTGAAGGAAACAATTACAAATTTAGAAATTTTAAGAAAATAATTACACTATGTAAAACCATAACCTATACGAACACACGAAAACGGAAAAAAACGAAATAAACAAAAAGCAATAGTAAGTGTTAGTAAGTTGATGCATACATTCTAAATCTTAATGTTAAATTACAGCCTAATCATCTTCAGCTTACACTCCACTCCGTCTGGTGCGCACTACTTCGGTTGGACTCGTAATAATTTGGAAACAACAACAACATGCAAAGCATTGGAACAAGTATGTAAAAATTTATTAACACTTCGATTTACTTTTGACATAAACAACAACGAACTGAAATGCAACATCACAATATAATCTTTTCTTATTTTTACTAGCTAAGAAGCTTAAACTTATATTATAAACTAAATATAGATGAATATATTTTGATAAAAGAAATGAATTCGTAACTTTCGCTTAAGAGGAATGCTAGCCAAGGTAATATGTAGTGAATAAGGGTGTTAGTGAGCATTGCAGTGCAGGGGCAGACTTATAAAAGAGTGTTAAAGCTGCCAATGGTGTCTGATTTTACTATCAGTGGGTGGGAAAAGTACACTCCAGTGACACACACCTAGTCACCGGTATTTAAGTGATATTTAATACAGTAGCCTTATACTAAGCTCTCAAGGCATTTTTATGTATGGCATGAAGCTTTATATTTCTATGGTTATGCGCCGTTGCGAGGACAGGATCGAAAGAAACCACGCCACCCGATTAAGCTAGCCGATGATCACCTAGCATGCCTCGCCTTCCTACCTTGCAAGCATCAGGAAATCTTTGATTTGTATTCAACTAAAAACCACGCGTAACAAAATGTAAAAAATCCGTAGGACGGTCATGATGAGTGATTTATAGAGCGCTATTTTCGTTCGTCGAGAGAGGGCTCTGCTGCTCAATTGCCTACTGAGCCCAAAGTAACACTTGTTGGCAAGAGTTATTCTTCGTTTGATCTTAATGCTGAAGTCGTTGGTTGCGTGTATGCTGGATCCAGTAGCGTAACTATATTTTGTGCGCCCGCCCGCAGGTTTCTAAAAGCGCCCTGCTATTTACTTGTAGAGTAAAACTATGTTATTAGTAGGTTAATAGAAGCGTAGGAGAAAACAAGAAAACTCTTGACAAAAAAAAAAGAACAAAAGACTTTAATTCAATAGTCATCATTTATTGCAACAGTTATATATTAAAAATATCTTATTTTATACATAAATTAATATTTCATTTTAAAAGAATTTGTAAAAAAAAGCAATAACGTAAATTTTTTTTTATAATATCAAATATTACATAATTTATAATAAATATTATAAGATTGTATCACAAAGTAGGTAAAAAGAAAACATTTATTAATTATTTAAAAAAGTTAAACAACTTAAAGTTTGAAAAATGAGATCAATCATTTTCTTATTGGTGAAATGATAAGTTAAAGATGTTAAGTTTAAATGTTTTGTATTTGACGTTACCTGTTAACTAAAGAATTTAACTAACGTCACAAAATATGACCAACTGAATGATTAAAATAACATAAGTAGCTGATTTGCTAAAAATATGAAAGCTAACAGGTAAATCAACTTCGGCCATAATCGAGTTTTGTCAAACAAAGGTGACTTTTGCTCAAGAAAATCGGCTCTTTTGTCGTTTATTGCACCCTGAGAAATCGTCTGTACGGTACTTTAATTTTATTTAAACACATATTATTAAATTGTTTGTCATTTATTATATTTGATTTTAAACAAAACTAATTTGCTGAGGAAATAAATATTTTAGTATTTCTTAAATTTTTTGGAAACAAACGACTCGTCGCACAGCGTAACGTCCCCATTCTTGGCCAAAAAGAGAAGGAGTCATCGTAGTATGAAAATTGGCACGAATATCTTTCTTGACAAAATTAGGAAATGTTAAAAAAGGTTTACAAATCCGTCCTCTGCCACACCCACCTCCCATATAAACGAAATCCATTTTTGCCTGAAACTTCATTAAGTCTTGTCTCAAAACAGCGAAATTTGCTACATCAATTTCTTTTGTGATTATAGATAAATGGAAAATTTCATAGGCGAATTCTATGCCCATTAATTATATTTTAGTAGCTCAGACTTGAAAAATACTACCAACACAAGTTAACTACTTTTTTTGTTTAAATTTGTAAGCTGTTTTTAATACAGCAAGGCAATTTTAAAAATTGAGTTGTCTTGTGTTTGGAAATAATTTGAAATTTTGAAAAGTAATCAACTGCCATACATCAAATATGTCACGCATTTTAACTAAACAATTCACTATAAGAAAAATGTATATCTTCCGTGTTAGCAAAAAATTTTTTTGGATTTGGTGTAACGCAGTTCTAATGATGTTTTCATCAAAATTCATTTTGATTTTTTCACCTAAGATATTTTCTATTGAAAGCTTTAAAAATTTTGGAAAAATTCAAACATCGATATACCATATTTTTGGCCGCTTATTTTACACTGTGCGTCGTTCTCCACTTCAATTATCAATTTCATCTAGGGACTTTTGAGCGCCCTTGGCTTAGTTGCGCCCGCCCGCAATGCGGTCTCTGCGGGCCCGCGTTTTACGCCACTGGCTGGATCCCATATAGACGAAGTCCTTCACAACCTCGAAGGAGGTATTATCAAATGTAACGTGGGCTCCAAGACGCTGGTGACCTCTTAAATTGAATCGTGTTTTTTTCTCGACCTAACTTGTAGACAAAGTTAGAATTCTCAAAGAGGGCAGACAAAAATACATTTTTTGGAGAAACATAAGCTTATTTTAATTGTGTGTGTGCAATGTGCACACAAATTTATCAATTTTTTGTTTTTGTTGGGCTCTACCAGAAAATTTTAAAATTTATTATAATAATTTGTGACCTATGATGATTTTTACAAGATTTAAATTTTGTTAAACAAATGTTTGATATTCACATCTGCACCAAAAACAACAAGAACATATGTCAGTAGCGAACTCAAAACAATACAATAATTTTAAAGCTCCTCATAAGAATGTTTCGCAAGTGCAACCCTGCAATTGACAGATTTGGGAAATTCGCATGTCAGTGAAATTCATGGTATAAAATTAGAGGTAGCCGCAGAGCTGACTGTGCTCTCTCTCCATACTGCCATGTCTGTCAAATTCAGCTGTGCGGCGAATAGAAACATAGAAAAGAAATAAAAAGTTTTGCTTCATTTGGACATTTCCGGCAGTATGCTCTCATCAAATTGACTGAAGCATATCGCGTTTTTTGCTCTCTTCTACTCTCCCTGAGATATTTGTATGAATTACCGTTTACACGTGATTTTTCTGACTAATGGTCATTGCAAGCATTTATTACTATTTTCCTACTGCCTACTATTTTGTGATGTTGAGTCCATCTGAAAAATTTGCGTGAGCTGTATTGTCCACGGAAAGAACATTTTAAGCGATACAAATTTTATTGAAAAAGAAGGTACAATACAAAATTATTTATTTATTTACGTTCAGAGCATCAATACAGGGTTGCACACTGGTTTTTCTCTTAATAAGTTATTTTATGTTGAATTTACTACCTTACGAATTATTTGCTATTAGGCAGTAGACAAGTAAAAGTTTTCAACAGATTCAGTGATTGATGCAGGTTTTGGGCTCACTAAAAATTTAACTGACATGATGAAATGTAAAAAGTTCCTTTTCGCTTTTGCAGAGAGTTAGTTTTATTTTTAGCTGGGAAAACAACAACCAATTTTGACTGACGTGTAAATTGCGACATTATTTTTGAGGTCAGACGATGCTCGTTTATCGGAGTGCAAATAATTTTGTTGTTGCTTCCAATGCGGAACTGTCAAAAAACAGTGAGGCTCTGAGCGGATGAATATTTAAAAGTATTATTATAAAATAAATACAACTAAAAAGTATTTATTTAAGTAAAAGTACTACTATTCCACTAAAACGTAACAGTGTGAATACTGGTCAAATTTTGTAGAACGATTTTGTCAGTTCAAAAAAGTTTTCAATCCGAGCATGATTCAATTATTACAGGTTGTCCATTCGTTTGACAACACCCGTAAATTTGTAAAAAAAATATATTCTCTCTCAAATATAAATGACAACCAGGATTTTGTATTCTTCTATAAAAAAAGTTATGTTTCAGTGTTTTGTTGTGTATTTTTTTAAAAAAAGTAGTTATTCTATATTTTGCTGTTAGCAGGGAAAATATAGTGTGCTTTGCGATTATAATAATTATTGCTTTGATAATTAATTTGGAAAATTGTTTCAAATTTTGCTGCGAGCTGTTTTTTTCAATTAATATAAGCATAAATCGCGACTGTTAAGTTGTATTTATTAAAATAAATGGTATTGGCAAAACAGTTTATTTTGGGGATGAAATTCAAATATATAATGTGCCAGTAGATCCAATAAGCCGTCAGCGGTGTGAATAGAAATTAGTATTTTAAAAACTCACTTAAATTTTCTATTAGAACAAACAAGCAGCGCAGAACGTAGTAAAAAAAGCAGCAGTGAAATGTATCCTTGGGTATTTAGTACTGCTAAAAAGTATGATATTTCTGCAACTGATTACTTTGATGGCATTAAAAAATTACTCTTTTGCTCTCCTCTTCAATTTTACGGGTGTATATCTTTATTCTTGTGAGTAAACGTCAAATGAATGGACAACCTATAGTAATTGAATCATGAATCCGAGCACATCGCGGAAAAGAAATAACGGAAAAAATAATAATAAATAACTGTGGCACATAACTTATAAAATAATTTCTTCTTCTTCCAATACGAACAAGTGCTACTAAAAATTTGCCGTCATCGCGATGTGCTAACTTCGGTGTTCAATACAAAATTATATTTAACGAAAAATTTGATGAGTATGAACACTTTTGTGGTCAAACGATTTGATGAGCGATTTGAAGTGTGAACGGGGCTATTGATCAAATCGCTCATCAAAAGATTTGACAAACGATTTGACCAACAGAAATATATGTGGATTTGATGACAATTTGACTAGTCTGCACACTCATCAAATCGTTTGTCAAATCATTTGATGAAAATTAAAATATTTTGATTTTTCTGCTGATTTGATCAACGATTTGACCAGTGTTCAAAAAAGTTTTCAACTTTAGCACATCGCGGCAAAAGAAGGAGCGGGAGAAAATAATAAATAACTGTGGTAAATAATTTATAATAATTTATAAATAATTTCTTGTTCTTCTAATACGATTTTAACACCAAGTGCTACTAAAAACTGTCCGTCATCGCGATGTGCTTACTACGGTGTTCAAGACAAAATTAAATTTGACAAAAATTTTTATGAGTATGAACACTTTTGTGGTCAAACGATTTCATGAGCGATTTGAAGAGCGAACGTGGCTTATGACCATTGAAGCATCAAACTACCGAGAGACTAAAAGTCTGTGGTGTGCGGGGGCTCTAAGTGCCTGCCTTTGTCAAACGATAGACATCTGCCACTTCTACCTTCTATAAATTAACCATGAGTTGACCGTGAACTAAGGCTGTAAGTCCGTAACGGTTTGTTTATCCCATCACTGTCGAGTTTGAAAATACTGATTCCCTTTTCTTCAAGGTTTTCGGTATTTTCTCCTTTGCTATCCAATGATTTTTTTTTCAATAAAACTTATAAATTTTAATGTTGTTATTTAAACAATTCATTACTTTAATATGATTTAGATTTAAATTATATATTAAAATATTTTTTTATTTATTTGAACACATTTGAGATCATATCTATTAAATAATAACTTAAAGAAACAAAAGAAAACAAATTCATTTACACATATTATTAATCATAATAATAATAAAAACATGGCACATGAAATTAAAAAGACGTAAGTTATATTTTAAAAATTTAACAGAAGAAGAAAAAACTTACTAAATTTTAAAAAATTGCATTAAGGGCTTTTAGATTTTTGTTAATAAAAACGTAGTTTTTAGTTGTAGTAGTGTACAATTTTATAGGAACATGAAATTTGATACGGTGCATCATAATCACTCAAAAAGTCGATTTTGATTTTTTGGTAACTAACGACTTTTTGATTTCATATGACGATATATTTAAAAAAAAAGATGAAATCAATAAAAAAAATATTCCTTTAAAAAGTAAAAATAATGGAATAAATGTACAAAGAAATGAAGAAGTATGTTGATATCTCGGGATTGATAGCCTTACCATGAACTCTTGACAAATATAAACCCGGGCTTACATTACAAATTAATTTTACATCCAATCAATAGGGGTATTCAAGATTCAGTGCACTTGCCAGTGCAATTGAGGACTTGAGACTTGTACAGTTAGGTTTTCGTGAAAACACCACCATTTAAATGCTACTATTTAAAAGCTGTCATATTTTTTAATGCTCACAAGTGCACATCTGCTCAAGTCCTCGAGTTTAACACAATAAGGGTATTCACGATTCAGTGCACTTGACTGTGCAGTTGAAGTTTGTGAAGTCCTCAAGTTTTAAGTTATAGTAGTAAAGCACTTGGGGAGATTACGGTTTCGGTGGCGCCAAGATCTAACAATGCAATTTTGTAGTACTCAATGAGAAAACAAGATTCACCGAAGAAATGATCGACATATAGTTTAGTTATCAAATTATCGATTTTTAAAAAAACTTCCTTTTTATTAAGCTTATATGAAAATTCGGTTATATCTTTCTTAATGTTTGACCGATCTGAAAAATTTCAGTATCATAAGAAAATTGATATATCTTTAAGATAAAAGGTAGAACAAACCATTTCTTTTCAACCCGGTCACGCTACAGACGGTTTTTCTGTATATTATAATTTTTGTTGGCATAGTACCGTTATTTCCTCCAAAAATTCCGTTATTAAGAGTAAACAATAACATCATATATTAAAAGCTGAAACAATGACTTTTCGTTTGGTTTTTCTCTCAATTGTTTCTGTATTTTTGATTTGCGTATACATACTAGGTTGAACAGTAAATTAGTATGGTTTTTGTTTTTTACTAATTGTTAATTTTGAGAATGCAGTTTTGATGCACTTATGGTAAAAATAAGATTCTCCGACGGAATTATATTTAAGTTTTCAAGTTATTGATTTTTTCCAAGCGTTCATTAATAATAAAATTAAATTTATTCCTTGAGAAAATTATTTTCCCTTGTACGAAATGTTATCACTATTTTGTACAAGGGAAAAGCAATTTTTTATGGTGTTTTTCACTATAAAATTATTGCTCTTGTACGGAATATTTTTATTACTATTCCATATTACTATTCCGTTTAAGCACAAATCAATTTTTTGTGGTGTTTGTACTATAAATTTATTTGCTCTTGTACGGTATTTTTTTATAACCAAATTTATTGTGGGATTATGTTCTTTTTTTTTGCTTATGACCTTTTTCAAACAATTTTTGGGATTATGTGAAGGTTGTAATCCCTAAGCAGAGGCCAGAATTCAAATAACAAAAATTTAGATATGATATAAAATTGCTTATAAATTTCAAAATATTCTTGCAAAAGATTTATATCATAAATCATTAAAGGTAATTCAATAACATCATAAACGACACATCAATCTTTTAAATCGATTGGATTATGACAAAAACATAAATATTTGTTTAAATAGAACATTTAGCTTTAAAAATATCGATAACTTATCTATGTATCGATAATTTCGTCGGTGAATCTTATTTTGACCAAGAGTAGATCAAACCTGCATTCTCAAAATGAACGATTAGTTAAAACAAAAAGCCATATTATTGTACTGTTCAACCTAGTATGTATACAAAAATTAAAAATACAGAAACAATGGAGAAAAAAGTTTAACATATTATATATCGAACAAAAGGTTATTTTTTCAAAAGGTTATTGTCCCTTAAGGACAGAATTTATAGAGGAAATAGCGGTTTTATGCAAACAAAAATTATAATATGCAGAAAGACTGTCTCTAGCGTGACCAGGTTGGAAAGAAATGATTTATTTTAAAGTTATACAAATTTTCTTTCGAATGGTACCCGAATTAATCAGATAGGTCAATTATTAGCAAAGATGTAGCCGAATTTGTATAGACTTCGTAAAGTAATATATTTTTTGCTCGATAACTAATTCATAATTCCTTCGGTGAATCTTATTTTCTCAATGAGCACTACAAAAATGGGGCTGAATTACAGCATCCGTGATCGAGCAAAATTACGAAGGGCACGACGAGACAAGTGCCTATCAGTCTTGTACAATTTTGCTCGATCACGGATGCTGAAATTCGGCTCCTGCATTTTCAGTTCTTGACGCCACGGAAACCATAATTGGGCCATGTCTTTGAGCAGATTTTAGACATACGTGTATTTTGTTTTTGTTAAGTGCACAAGTCCTCAACTACACTGGCAGGTGTACTGAATCGTGAGTACCCCTAATTACAATTACTTTATTACAAAGCAATGACAGCCCTGATATTAAACATTATATCGATATTAAATTAATGTTGCATGCTTAATACAATTCAATACTCAAACTTTCTACAACACTATCCAAGCTGACAGCTCTAATTGAGAGAAGGCTAATTATTTACATTTCTTTTTTCCAGTGTATGGCTTCCACGTTTCCAACTGTAAACATCTGTTTATTTATAACTTCAAATAAAATTTAAGTGATCAGCCGAATTGCATGTGTATTATAAACAAAATCGACACAAAAAAATAAAACAACAGTTTAGCAACAATAAAAAACAAAAACAACATTCATAAGAAAAGTTCAACAAAACATTGCGAAAATAGTCGATTCCCGTACGAGCACATAGGAGGTTGTTTCTTTTACGATTTCAGTATTCGATAAAAAATAAGGCAGCAACAACAGCAAAAGATACTGTTCGGCTTTTGGAATTCATATACCTGCGCATACATCGTATCTTATCGGAATTAAAACGCACTCATAAAGCAAACATCAGCACATTCTTTTGTAGTCGAAGCAAGTTTACGGTGTATAGAGTTAACAATTCAGTTTTCCCATTAGTTAAATTTCACAAATGGTGTACGATTAAATACTGGAAAGGATAGCGTCAGTAAATTCCAAAATAGAAACAGATCAAAATAAAGCTCAACATCTTCCAATTTGGCTGCTCTTCCTTACCTATCCGCTTTTGAAAGTTTTATACAAAATAGTGATGACGGCACAAATACGACCACTCACACCGGAACTGGCTGAGGTAGCGCGTACGCAACTGCGCGAGGTAGAGGAATGCATTCCACAAAATATCGCAGCGCTGCGCAACTGGATTGAGCAACACCCATATCTTACAGCACGCACAGATGATCAATTTCTGGTGGGATTTCTGCGTTTTTGCCAACATGATCTGGAGTGTGCCAAGAAACGCATTGAATACTATTATACATACAAGTCCACGACAGCAGTTGAACTGTTCAAGGTGCGCTCCAGAGTCGATGATAAAATCTTGGCGATATGCCGTGCAGGGTATGGAAAAAAGTTTAATGAATTGCTATTTATATCTAAATTGAAGACAATAAAATCGAATGACGTATTTGAATGACTGTTGTTTTTGTTTCTTTTAGAATTTGTGTAACGCTGCCAAAGCCAGCCGGTGCTGCTGGACCACGCATACATTTCACGCGCATGGCCAATATTGATACAACTGTGCACACAGTCCAAGAGATTTTCCGATTTCAGATGCTGCGCTCAGAGATCGAAATTAATACCGATGACAATTGGATTATTAGCGGTGTTCTGGAAATTGTTGATTTCAGCAAGATTTCTTTTGCGTTGGTCAAACAATTCGAGCCGAGTTTGTTTAAAAAGATGGCCGCTTTTCTGGAGTATGGTGTACCGACCAATTTGCGTGCTACGCACATTGTAAATGCTTCAATGGAGGTGCAGTTGATAATGACTGTTGTTCGTGCTTTGATGAAGCAGAGAGAACTTGTAAGTATCAATCATTCATTTAGTTTTTTTGCCTTAAGGCTACGGTGAAATGATAATTGTATGTATAGGAATTTCATCCTCTTGATAATATCTTTCAAAACTAATTCAATAAAATGCTGTTGCATATTTTTCTTCTAGAGATCTTAATTCGAGGGTCACCTTAATTCGATGTATTAGTCTTTTAAGCATTCGCTTGAGTTTTAAATCACCTACTTTTTAACCCCACCCAATTTGTACACATTTCGCAAATACGAGCGTCTCTTAGTAAGACTTTAAAATGCTACTCAAAAAATTGGCATCTCTTGCGGCTGCTGCTTACTTTTTCTTGGACTTGGCTTTTTTTTTGTCCATAATTGATCTTTTCAACGGAGATGTGGATGTCTTCTTCCTAGCGTAGCTAGGATTTGCCAAAGAGGGGAGGAATGATAAATAAAATTTTAAATTTTGTATGCTTTAAACCACTCAGTCAAGCTGCCTTGGCTTTTTAGATAGCTCCTTGAATACCTTATCGTTATTAATTTGCATATGTTTGTGCATTGCAGTGCCAGCCAGTCCGTTAAGCCGATTCTTAAATTCTAATAAGTACAAATAATAGTTTACACAATTAATTGAGACCTTTGATGATTTTGCAAGGTTAAAATTTAAATGGTGGTATCAGCCAAAAAAGCGATGCACAAGAGGTGGATGGTAAAGTTCTAAAGCTCTGAGCTCCAAGTTACGCCGCCTATAAAAATATTTGTTAATTTATGTGCTAGAAAGATTTCATACTTCGCTACAACGATTAAGGGGTGCTTACATGTGTCGTATTTTGTAAAACTTTGATATATGACATAGGACAAAAGACAGGCATCGTTAATTGCCTATATATTTCTATAGATTTCATTTACTTAAGTCATGAATATTTGATTTTTTTGTATTCTTAAAACTATTCGCCCTTTACTCCTCTGGAATCTGGTAGTGAACAACATACTGCTGTATCTGGAGAGGGAGGGCTGTGTAGTGACAGCCTATGCCGATGACCTAGCAATCGCAGTCAGAGACAAATCTCCCACTACCCTGCGGGACATCATACAAAGAGCTCTTTGCAAACTCGAGCGATGGGCCGAACCCTGTGGTCTTGGAGTGCATCCGGCCAAAACAGAACTAGTCCTTTTCACAAGGAAACACAAAATTACGTCCCTCACACCAATCATGCTAATTGGTCCCATTCGGAATGTGCAAAATATCTACGACTCAGTCTTGTTAGGAAGCTAAGATGGAAAGTTTATATTTCTGTGCGTAGGAAGAAAGCGACAGTTGCGCTGTACACTTGCAAAAAAGATATATGAACAGATATTTGAATCGGCTCCAAAAAGTCCAAATAATGGCATCTATTTACATCAGCAGTGCTTTAAGAACAACACCGACTGCGCTTTAGAGACCTTCTTCAACTTCTACCGCTCGACTAGGCAAACAGCAGCTTGCTCGGCGGTCAGACTGACGGAAACTTGAGTATGGAAAAACCTCGGAACCTTATTACTGCAAACCACTGCTTTTCTTTGATTAAAACTACGGCACGCTTATTCCACCTAGGACATAGAGAATGTCATCTCTAAACGAGAAATATGCATTTTCTCAGACAGCCAAACAGCGATCAAATCGATATAGCCATGGTAGAATAAGAAGCTATATGCATTTTGGAGAGGCAGAAGGCATAAATATCTGGGGTTGTCAAGTCTTATAAGCTTTACCAAAAGCTCAATGTGGTTCCACTCGGACTGAAGGCCAGGTGTGCAGCGGTATCACAATGGACCTTATTGGTCTAAGTGAGTCGTGGTACGTGCGGTATGGTATAAGCACGTACAGAGCCTGCCGTCTCAACCTAACGTAACCTAAACCTATTCGCCAATCAACTTAAAGTATGGTTTTTCGTATCTTATGTTCACCTGAACATTCTTGAACTGATATTTTATCGATGCAAGAAGATTTTATCAAATGAGGAGTGTCTGTTCAAAAGGTACTTTTTAAAATTTGTGAAAAAGCTGTTTTTACTATGGCTTAGCACTACAAATATTGAATCCCATAATTTGTACAAATAAAAAAATTAAGAAAATCGTAAATATTTGCAATATATGTATATTTAGATATATGTGTATAACTGCGTTAAGAAAGTCTCAGAATTGTAAGCACAACAAAAACTATGTCAAAATAGGTAAATATAGGAAAGGAAGGATACATGGAGAAAATGGAATAATTTATTTATGATCATGTGAATATTTTAAGGTTTTAAAAAATGTGTATCCTATGGTTGGTTTAGGTGGTGATGCTACAGCTAGTAGGATCCAAGTAGCTCTAGTGAGCCGTTTTGATACCATACCCTCGTGTTCCTGTAATTAGAGTGAGTATCCCACTGTTACTTTATAACCTAGCTTTATAATGATGAAAGCTAGAATATTGCTGATTTTGCTGTTGAGAGTAGTTCTTCTAGATTATTAAAGAAGGGCTTGCCTAGCGCTCTTAATCTAGGCCTGGTTAGGGCTGGGAAGGTGCACAGAAAGTGAGTTAGTGTTTCCTTTTCATTTGGGTCGTGGCAGCTGCGACAGTGGGTGTTCTAGGGCAGTCTGATTTTTTTTTTGCGTGTACTCCAAAGCACCAGTGACCCGTAGTACTAGCCGTGATTCTGGCTATTTCGTTCCGCGATCTTAAGAGCGTCTCCTGAGTTCGGCCTAGGTTGTAAAGGGGCCATAATTTTCTTGATTTGCTGCAAGTGGCCAAGCCTCTCCACCTACGACCAGCTAAGGCCAAGTAGTAAGAGTAAATTCCCTTACTTACTAGTTCAGTGGAATTGCGACTTATTAAACTCTTGAAAAGTTTTCTATCAGTTAATATTTACATTTTTTTGATTCAACAAACTAACAGATAAAAAAAGAAAAAACAGCCGTAATTTTAAAGCTTTCGCATTGGTATATGTGTTTATATTAAAAAAACATAGATCAAGTGACTTATCAAAACAATAAGATCTCTTAAAACTCCACAAAAATTTATGCTGACTTGAAATTTCGCACATAACCTTTGGTTGCAAAAATTCACCACATAATTGAAATTTGTCTAAAACGGATAAAAACCACGCCTACGCCTATACACACAAAACAATGAATTTAACAAAATGGTAAAATCTTTTTAAATGCCACAAAAACAAATGCAATGGTTTAAAGTTTTTATGGACTAAGGTTTTCTTTCTTTTATACTGGGTGATGATTATTGCTATATTAAGAAACTTAAATAACTTTTTGTTGAATTCAAGCAAGTTTTTTTTTTGTAATTGAAAAATAATAAATTTTTATTAGGTTAATTGGTTTTAAAAATAATTGAATTTAAATGGCCTCCACCCTTGGTGACACATGTCTTTTGACATCTTATCAAAAAGTTATTCATTACTACCTGGAGGATTGCAGCGGGAGTTCTCTCCATTATCGTTCTAATAAATTGCTTACAATTATTTAAAGTTGTTGATTTTGTTTTGTAAACTTCCTGTTAAAAAAAAACGCAGTAAGGTCAGGAGACTTTGGGGGGGGGGGGGGGTCAACGGAATGCGGCTGAGTTTCTTGAAATCAGCTTATTGGCCTGACTTTGTGACAAGTTGCACCATCTTGTTGCAACCACACAGTTAAACGGGATTCTCTTTCGGCGTAGGTCTAAAAAGAAAATCTTTTTCAGTTCAAGATGTTTTCGTCCTCTTCCGCCATTGCGTTCAGTTTGCTTATTTGTTGAATTTTATATGGGAATAAGTTGAAATCTTTATGCTTAATTGTCTGCATTGACTGGCTGCTAACACCCATTTCCGCAGATAAGCTCCTTGTCGAAACTATAGGATTGACTTGTATGGCAGCGATAGTTTCCTGCGTCGTTACGTAGGGATCTCGATGATAAAGCATTTTTGCGATTGTTCCAAGCTCGGAAAAATTATTCACGAGCTTCATTATAGTCCGTCGCTAGGAGCAGTGCCACTAAACATACGCGCCAATATTATCTTGTGAAAACTGAAAATTCTTGTCTCATCATCCGAATCCCCTATTTTCGTTAAATTAAGAGATCAATCTATTAAAAAAAATAAAAAAATGGAACAGATTAATTACACAGACAAAAGTTATTACGTGTTTTTTTTTTGTAAAATCTTGAATTTTTTTGACTGCAATACTTATATGTGGCGGCCGTAGCCTAGTGGGTACAGTACGTGGCCCCTAAGCTAAGGAACTGCGGTAGCGTGGGTTCAATTCCAGCTCAGACAGAAAGTTTTTCAATTGAATTAATTTTTCTGTTCGGTTGTCACCTCTCTGCAGACAATGGCAAACATCAGAGAGTAAAAATTGCCATGTAAAGCTTTTTGAGAACGTTAGCCGTTCTGAGTCGGTCGGCATAAAACACGTAGGTCCAGTTCTCGATCATTTGTGATCAAACATTTAATAACAATCACAACACCAAATGTCATATTTTACCGACCTGTGGAATATTTCTTGTTATCTCGCTAATCCCTCTCTCTCTCTCTTCTTTTATTCAGCTGCACGTTCACTCCAACCTTGAGTCCCTACAGGAGTCCATCGGCAAGGAATACCTGCCTACCGAATATGGCGGAAGCAATGGCAGCTTAGCTGAAGCAACCGCTAATTTCGAGCATACACTACATGAATGGGAACCTTATTTCAACGAGGATACTAAATACTGTATTAACGAAGATCGTCGTAAGCCTATATCAAAAACATACACTTCAGATGGTTCTGGAACTGGCATACTGGAATACGATTGATTGAGCTATAATTTAATAGCAAAACAAGTTTAAATTTTAAAATAAACAACCAAAAGAAAACAAAATTTGTATTATCATTAAATGATGTATTCTAATATAATGACACTTATTACAAATAAGATTAATTAGGGTGTTCAATTGAATTGCTTTGTGTATGTTATTTTTAAGTTAATTATTATAATACAAAAAAAATTTATATTATTTTAAAGTTAAAACAAAAATGAACAATCATCAATTACTATATAATCCACCAAAAAAATTGATGTACAAGTCTTCACAGCAGACATGTGCCAATGTGACTGACGAAAAAAAAAATTATAAAATTGTAACTTCCAAATGTAGTTTATGTTCCAAACTTAATGCAATGTTCTGTACTTAAGTAGATAGAGACTAAAAATTGTATTTTCGATTTTTGTTTTAAAAACGTAGAGCTTAAAAATTGGAAAGTACCTGGAAATAATTCTAGCGGTTACCAAACCTCTGCAGTAAATAAATCCAAGTTTATATTAGTACAATTTTTGTGTTGTGTTTGCATTGACACGAGTGTGATAAAAATTTATTTTTATTGGTCAAAACTTTTGTCAACTAAAAGCATAAATATGTGTAATCAACTCGATACTTTTTCATCCCAATCTACGAAGGTCGTCTACAACAGGCTGTTGTTAAAAGTAGAACTTCACTTATCAACA
The DNA here is from genome assembly GCA_963920525.1 of Dichetophora obliterata. Taxonomy (NCBI): domain Eukaryota; kingdom Metazoa; phylum Arthropoda; class Insecta; order Diptera; family Sciomyzidae; genus Dichetophora; species Dichetophora obliterata. The sequence continues at coordinate 241,832,907 of OY986437.1, read as the reverse complement.
TTTTTTTTATAGTCAAAACATCGGTATGAATCTTATTTCAAAGTGTGCTAACACAAAAGTTAATACATTACCAATAACCACACATGTTCGATTATAAATTTAACGCAAGGTTTTATAACCTGAAGTCGTTTTATGGGCGATTTGAGCAATAACTGAGGTCTCCTTTAACAGCCTGTTGTTGTTATTCGATGATCAAGATGATTAGATCTTAATTGATTGTTATAATAATCAATTGAAGATACGAGCTTGAGCATACATAGTCCCAAATTTTAGATTTTCAACGCTACTTAGCAAAAGATTTGTCGTTTTTTTGTGGATATATGTGAAAAAAATTTTCCAGTCAAATAACAATACCGAGCTTTCGTTATATACCAAGTTTCCATGCTCTAACGTGTATAGATCAAAAGCTACATCATAAAAAAATTCAAAGTGTAATGGAGATATCATGCCCCCTTTTTCAATGAACACAATTATGAGATTATGTTCGTAAACTGGCTCCATTCGCAATTTTGGCTACATGTAAGTCAAAAACGTGAGCGCTCATATTAGGTATGTTTCCATACTAACTTCAAGTAAAGAGAGCAATATGATTTCCAGTCAAAATAAAAGAATTTTTCAAAAAGTTCGGAAACGGCTTCAAGTAAATTTTAAGCACAACAGCTGTTTACACATTGCTGCAGAAAACAATTGAGCTTTGTTTGAAATTTTTTATTCATTTAAAAACACTTTAATTTTTCCGCAATAAATGTGGACTCGAATTGTTTTCAATTGTTGATTAAATTATAATTATCTCATTCCCAATTAAAAAAGTATCCAATAAAATTAATGGGCAAAAAAAAGAAAGCTTCAACTCCATGCGAGAGGGAAATCGTATGGGAATGCTTTAGAAAATGGAAAAGTGTTGTAGAAGTAAATTAACTTTTGGGCTTTTCTAGGAAAAAGTAAATAATGTCATAAGTGGTATTCACGATTCAGTGCACTTGCCTGTGCAGTTGAGGACTTGAGGACTTGTGCAGTTTTGCAGTTAGGTTTTCGTGAACACACCACCATCACCATTTTAAATCTGTCAACATTTTTCAATGCACACAAGTGCACAACTGCTCGAGTCCTCAAGTTGAAGGTAATAGTAGAAAAGCACATGTGCAGATTTTTGACGTACGTACATTTTGTTTTTGTAAAGTGCCCAAGTCCTCAACTGCACAGGCAAATGCACTGAATCGTGAATATCCCTATAGTTTTACAAAAAGTGAAACTTTCCAAAATTTACAAAAAAAAAAAAAGCCAGAAAGTCAACTGCTGACGATAGATAACTGGTCAGGCTGAGCAGGCCATATAATTTTTGACATCAACTGATATCAGGGCTCAAATGGAAGAGTATCATGGGGTTAAATTGAGAATCAGCACAAACTGTCCGCCGAAGAGTGCAGGAAAATTATATGTGTGGAAGAATTGCACGACGAAAACCCAATGTGTCCAAAAAGAATGTTAAAAAAATTCTTGCGTTTGCTTATATCTGCAGAATGAATCAAGATCTCACATTAGCAGATAGCTTGGAGCTATGAGCTTAAGTTCAATGTCTTTGCAATTGACGTTAAACTAAATCTGAGGAGTCTACCATTGCAAGAACTTAACCCTTACTACACCGACATCCATAAAACACTTTGGCTCATCAGTGAAAGCGCTTGGGTGCTTTAACTGCATGAGACGTTGGACCAATTGTAAATATTGGATATGAAATCAGGGTAGTTTGAACAAGGTATCTACGAGTAATATTTTGTCGGGGATTATGCAATGATTTCCCGTTGTTTTATTTTTCCAGCAGTATAATAAACCAAAGCAATGCTCCTGAATCGTCAAGGACTGTATAGGTGACTTTATTATGTCAGCACTGAATAAGTAGTTCAATGAACAAAAACTGAATTTTCGTTTTAAAAAACAAAAATAAATTAAACTCATTCATGAAACATTTTCTCCCGGGAGTTGTAAAATGGAGTTTCCGTTTTCAAGATAAAGTTTAGGAACTTTTTGAAAATTTTCAATGCAATTTTGTTTATCTACCGCTAATATTCATTAGTATAAAATAAAAAATGATATGTCTTTATCTACTATCTTGAATCTGGAAACTCCCTTTTACAACTCCCGGGAGAAAATGTGTCATGATTGGGCTGATTATCTTATTTAAAATCAATTACTTACATATATTCTGAACAAATGTTTTGTTGTCTCCTTAATAAAAACTAGTAAGGAATTATCTTCGACTGCACCGAAGTTAAAATTCTCCGAAGTCGAATTTTAGTATATTCAAAGTTATGAATGTTGCACTTTTATAGGGCGTGGTTTTTATGCAAATATTTAAAATTTGAAACTCCGAGTACTCCGAGTAAATTTTAACTATCAAAGCTTATGTGTAAAATATCAAGTTAAGACAATTGTTTTGAAGTGAAATTTCTTTAGCCGCGTAAACAGCAATACGCCGAATTAAACGGAGAGTAAAACCGTTTATCTCTGTAAACTCATGTTATCAGGAATATTCTGTTACGTGAAGTGAGCTTTGTAATTGTTAAGCGAATTCAAAAAGCTTTTCCGCATTCGAATTAAAAAAATGTGGTTTGAGTAACGGCTTGGGTTGTGTGAAACGGAACGTGTAAATTATGGCCAAATACCGAATTCCGAGTCTGTGCGGCTGTATGAGAGGTGCCACGCCCTTTTTATTTCGGACTTGCCATGATTTCGAAAAAGGGGGCGTAAAACTGTTAAATTATTTGGATATTGTTCATATCAAAGTATTAAAATCGCAGTTAAAAATGGGTAGGATGGTGAAAAATACTTAACGACTTATTCTCATGCCTACCAAATATGGGCATTTCCATACTGGCGTTGCGTACGATTTGTGCAAAGAAATATTAAAAAAAAATAATGACAAAGTCTAATTTTTAAAAAGGTTGTTTTATATTTGCGTAGTTATTAAGTAGCACTATATTAAAAAAAATGACAACAGTCGGCATTAAGGATTTATAGATATAAGCAAAAATATGTGCTGGCGTTACGTTAGAAAAAACGGAAGTGATTTTTGACTTGGATTACAAAATTTGGTAAACTCTCTGAATTAGGCTGGACTTTTTGTATACAGCTTTTTTTAGAAGGGTTCAAAATTACATTAGTTTATTCCTTTCCTTGCCTCAACCATTTTTGCATTATCTTTAGTCAATGCCTTCCATTTTTACTAAAACAAAAAAAGTTTACGAAACAATTACTAAACATTTACGAAAAAGAAAAACTGCATTTGTGAAACAGTGGAAAGGATTTGATCTTGGTAAATGAATTTATGTATGAATTGCTTTAATTAATAAAATGAAAAAGTTTCTCTTAGATAATATCAGAGAATAATAAGTTTTAATTTTTTGGTCAGGGTAGACTTTTCTGTGTAAATGCCCATATATAAAAAAATTCGTTAAAATCGGTCGAGCCGTTTCGGAGGAGTGCGACCACAAACACCGTGACACGAGATATTTATCAAGGGTGATTTTTTGCTATTTGTTTTTTCAGTGTAAATTTTTTGACTCCACACGCGTGATTCGTAACATTTGGCAAATCCAAAAATGCTCAGTAAAGTTTGCCATTTCACCATGAATATACAAACGAACAGCGTTTGTAAATCATTTAATTTTAATATAAAAATTCGTGCTCTGTGAGAAATGTCTTTTTTATCGAAAAAATGTCTTCAGCGACGAAGGTAATTTTTGGTCAATGGGTACGTCAACAAGCAGAATTGCCGAATTTGGTCTGAAGAGCAGCCGGAACCAGTTCAAGAGCTGCCAATGCACTCTGAAAAATGCGCTGTTTGTGGGCCGGTGGCATACTTGGACCGTACTTTTTCAAAAATTATGAAAATCGCAACATTACAGTCAATGGGGCAAGGTACACAACATTACGTGAATGGGGCAAATTAATCTCACGTTTTGGAGCACTCCATTGGCCGCCAAGATCATGTGAATTGATCGCACTAGACTATTTTTTGTGGGGCTACGTGAAGTCTCTCGTGTACAGAGACAAGCCAGCTACCGTTGGCAGCCCTGGAAGATAACATTACAGCTGCCATTGGTGACATACCAGCCGATAAGCTGTAAAAAATATGAGAAAATTGGAGCTTACGGATGGACCACCTCAGACGTAGCGGTGGGCAACATTTACATGAAATAATCTTAAAAAGTAAATGGCAGGCATTGATCAGAGCTGTAAAGTCGGCATTCATATTCAGAATTTTAAGACATCTGAATAACTACATAAGAATGCATTCAATGAATGCAAAATGGATTTATAAATAAAATTTTTAATTCACATTCATTTTTAAAAATATGATTAATTATTCATTTAAATTATTCATTTTCATTATTCAGAATAATATATAATTTTTTTATTAATTTGAATGCTATTCACAAAGAATGCAGTTCACAAAAAATGTCAGAATTTTCAGTTATTCCTTTTTTATTAATTTTCAATTCGTTATTCATTATTTTTTTGTTATTCATTATTAATTTTTAATTCATTATTAATTTTTTTATTCATTATTAATTTGTTATTTATTATTCTTTTTTTATTCTTAATTCCTTTTTTATTCATTATTAGTTTTTTATTCATTATTAATTTTTTATTCTTTATTAATTTTTTATTCGTTATTCATTTTTTATTTATTTGTTATTCATTTTTTATTCTTTATTCATTTTTTATTTATGGCTTGGGACTAAAATTAATAAAAAATTAATAAAGAATAAGAAATTAATAATGAATAAGAAATAAATAATGAATAAAAAATTACAATAATAATGAATAAAAAATTAATAATGAATAAAAAATTAATAATCAATAAAAAATAAATTGTGAATAAAAAAAGAATAATGAATAACAAATGAATAATGAATAAAAAAGGAATAAAAATTTAATAATGAAGAACAAAAGAATAATGACTAAAAAATGAGTAACGAATAAAAAATTAATAGTAAATAAAAAAGAATAATTTCTTTGTGAATTGCATTCTTTGTGAATACCATTCAAATGAATAAAAAGTTATTTATTATTCTGAATAACGAAAATGAATAATTGAAATGAATAATTAATAATTTTTTTAAAAAATGAATGTAAATTAAAAATTTTATTTTTATATCACTTTGGCATTCACTGAATGCATTCTTATTTTGTTATTCAGTGATTCACTTTTTTTGGAATAAAATCAAATTGAATGCATTCTTTTACAGCTCTGGCATTGATGATCTCGTGCCAAATAAATATTTTATTCACTATTGCAAATTTTTTGTTTAAAAAAAAACTCTTAAAAATCATTCTTTATATTAGATTATTTATAAGGATATATAATATATATATATGTATATATATTATATATAGATAGTAAAATGGTAAGAAATACATTTTTATCGATAACTTTGGATAGGAATGTGATATTGGAATTCCAATTCCAATTTCACTTTTTTTATGCTTGCCTTTTTTATAAAAAAAAAAAAAATATAAAAACAACATTTTGGAGAAAAACTATGTCACAAAAAAAAATCATCGGAGGTACCCTTGTTTTTTTTTTTAACACAAAAACACTTATAAACTTTGAACATAAAATTGTAACACTTTTTGTTGATAAATGTTAGTCATAGAAGTTATTTAAAAATGAAATTTTTAGTTTTAATTGTTTTTACAATGACAACAACTATTTTGTCAGTTTTTGAGTAAAAAGTCAATGTTTAGGACCTTTTGTTCTTGTACTTAAAATTTATACAGTTTTTAAGATATGTGAATGTTTGTTTTTGGTGTCAAAATATTAGACTTTTTTTAAAGTAAATTGACAAAAACTTTTGACACTAAAAGTATTTTATTAAGTACATTTTCATTTGTGGAAAAAGGGCGGAGGGGGCGTGGTCAAAACAAAGTATGCAATAACATTTTATAGTATGCAAGTAACACACGTGCCAAATTTAAGCGAAATAGCCTAGCCATTTAGATGTCTATTCGATTGGTATTGTTGAGCGTGGCATAGATCAGGCCCCTTCCACTTTTTTCTATGGTTTGTTTTGATACATTGAATCCTTATACAAAATTTCATCATTTCTACAATCTGCTCACATTTTATAAAAGTGCGACCACGCCCATTTTTAGTAAAGTTTCCGATAGTAACCACACGAATTAAATTACCAAATGTAAGTCTACTAAGATCAAAATGTCTGATATATAGCATTTTCATTTATTTGTGGGCGGTAAAAGGGGGTGTAGCAACATTTTAATTTTTTAAACCTTCGCCGCTCACATGTACAATGGCCCTAATTGACATTTTTTGGTTTGTTCAGGAGACACAAAAAACAGTGATAAAAATGCCAATATAAAATATTGAAAGAATATTTTCAAGAATATAATTATGTAGTTCTATTATATGTAAACTCTATATATATTACTAGTTCTATGTAAAGTTCTATCTAACCTCTATTTAAAAAATGTCAATTAGGGCCGTTCTACAAGTGAGCGACGAAAGTCATATTTTATCACAAATATTGCTTTTCGAAAGTGTTCAGCACACCGACTTTCGATAATTTCGACAACGTCGATGTAAAAACTGCTGTCAAATTTGGCATACAAAGAGCCTGTTCTCACACGCCTTACGTTAGGCGGAGCATCGGATTAATTTTGACGTCTACAGGCAAGGTGGGAAGTGGTAAGGTGAAATTTTAAAAATTTTGCGATTCATTTTGACATCTGTTACTTTGAAGTTTCATTTTTGTTCATTTTCCTCTTGGTTCTCTTATGTTTTAGCGCAAATAAATTTTGTTTTGCATTGGTTGGGTTTTCACTTTTACTTATTTCTAATTGTTTGCGTTGCTGTTTAATTTAAGACTTACAAAGTAATGAATTTTCCGAAATTCAGCAACACATTTTATTGACTGACATTGAGACAGTGCTGTTAAATATTTGTTACTTTTGCTCCAATGCACAAATTTTTACCTTTGTATTGGTTGTTTTGCTGGATTCTAAAAAAAATTAATTAACTTTTGAAAAACGAAAACAGCTGATTGATTATATAAGATTGTTTAAAAATCTTAAAGAAATTTAGTATTGTGTAATTTTTTATTAATTTTGCAAATACTTACTTCCATTTGCAATTGAGATCAATTAATTAATAACAGCTGATTGCTCTTTGTTCTAATACTTTAGTTTTATGCAGCCAACTTCACATCCGCACGCACTGTCAAAATTGGAAATTCGATTCATGTTGCGGTAGTCCCGTGCGTGTTTCGGTAGGTTTATACAAAATGTATGTGCATGAGCTGATTTTGACAGTTAAACCACGCATGCGCACTTGTTTAGGGTGGACTGTTATGCAATGGCTTCTCCATACAAATTTGACAATTCATTTATAAGGCTGATAAACTTACAGTTTATACCATATACAAGGGTATTGGCCATTTGCCTGAATACCCTTAACCCTCTGTATCATACTGTAGACTGTATGCAACGTACCGTTATATGCTCTAGAAAAATTCTTACAAGGATTTTATAATATTTCCACGTACTATTTTTCGTGGTTTACACTTTGAAGTAAAAAACTTAATTTAATTAATGATGGAACCTCGATGTTTTGAAAAAGAAAAATATATTTTGTCTTTCTTGTAAACCAATTTTTAAAACGGAAATTGATTTCGATCTTATATTGAATCACAAAAATTTTAAACAAAACATAAAAATAACAATCTAGCATAACGAATAAAATTAGCGCAACAAAATTATCGCGGCTAAAAACTCTCCCACTCCAAGTCGAAACTGTTAATAAGTACAAAAAATTGCTTGTTCTGTTTGCCACTAAACGAGGTTTGATGTTTTTTGGCAAGTTCTTACTTCAAAGAGCTCAGAGATATAAAACCATTTTATTATAAAATGACTTCATTTTAACTTAATACTAATTTGATATATTGTGTTAAAATTACCTTAGTCTTAATATAGACATTCATTTTCTATTTCTAAAGAGTTGGCAGCTCTGACCAGAAGTATTTCTTATGATAGTTAGTTGCAAAGATAGATATAAGCTGCTGTATAAATAATACGCTCTCTACATTAAGTTTTTAGTACAATTTTAGTCGTTATTGAGGTAAGATAAGAGCGAACATTTTATCTGTAAGTATGTTTGTATGTTGTATGATTTTGCCGGCTGAAATGCAAACCATGAGATAAACAAAACAGTGTCATAATTGAATGAAGAGCATAGAGATCCGTCTTTGACATTGATAAATAGAGGCTAAAATAGAAAAACGCACATTGAACTTTAGACTCACGCAAAACACTTTTGTACAAAATAGATGGTTAAAGAAAAAATTTTGCGTTATCAAATATTATTAAAATAATTTTTATAATCAAGTTGTGCTGCACACATTAAAAAAATGTCGAAGGTTTTCAAGTATTACTATGATTGGATGTCGCAGCCTTCGCGTGCTCTCTGGATAGCTCTGAGACTTGGAAAGACCAACTATGAGGACTGTCCGGTGAAACTTAGAAAAGGTATGTAGTTGTGTCATCGACATTTATTTAAATTAAGACATTTTTACTTTAAAATTTATATTCTAGGTGAACAGCTGACGCCAGAGTATAAGAAAATCAATCGCTTTCAAAAGGTACCCTGCATTGTGGATGGTGACTTTCACCTTTCGGAGAGTGTAGCCATATTGCGGTAAAATAACTACTACTTCAACTGCAGCTCTGACCAAAGTATCTGTATCCAACTTCATATTTTAGTTATCTCGCAGATAAGCAGCAATTCAGTGAGAAACTTTATCCGAAAGAATTGCAATCACGCGCACGTGTCGATGAGTTCCTTGAGTGGCACCACCTAACGCTGCGTTATGGCTGCTCCTCATATTTTGTTAAGCTTTGGCTGATGCCTATGCGTGGCTTAGCTAAAATTCCTTCAGCAGAACACATTGCTGAGCTGCAAAAAGAAATGGAATTTAATTTGAATATTTTGGAAAACATTTGGTTGGAGAAATCTAAATTTGTTGTTGGTAATAACTTGACAGTGGCAGACTTATTTGGCGCCTGCGAGATCGAACAAACAAGTTTGTTTTTATTTTAATACTGTTCATTTACTATAATTTACAATAATTTTTGATTTTATTTTCTCGCAGAACTGTTAAAATACGATACACGGGAAAAATTTCCAAAAATTTCAGCTTGGTTGGAACGCGTACGTGATGAAGCAAATCCTGCTTACGATGAGGCACATAAATATATTTATAAAAAATCCGCTTGAAATATGAAACAAGGCATGGTGAGCTTGATTTAAATGAGATTAAATGAAATTATCTATGATTGCAAATTTTCCGACGGAATTCCTTTTTACAACGCTAAAGCATCATACAAAGCTCTAAATTAAAATCCTCTGCCGATATCTTTTTTAAAAAAAAATAGCTTTTTCTATTTTTTTTTTTTTAGAAAAATAAGTTTTGTAAGTAATCCCTTTTCAATACATTAATATCATACATAAATAAAATAAAAAAATGGCTTCCAATGTTCAAAATTCATTAGACATTAATAAATGCAAATAAAAACATAATTACACTGTTTGATAAATATGTTATTTAAGTATTGTATATTATAAACACATGATACAAAGAGCTACAGGTAAAGTATTCCCGGCGCAACAAACAAAATTTACTGCGCACCTCGTCATTGGTGCTCGTCAAATGTGACACTTGATGAATACATTCAAAAGAAAATGTAGAAAAGTGACGAAGATAGCAAAATGAAAACGAACAAACAGTCAAAATTCTGTCAAGCACATCAAGCAACGTAGCCGCTTTTTGTGTTAATCGGTTAAAAGGGGAAAAAGCACCCCTACAAAATATGCAAATTTTTTACGCAAACAGTAGTAAAAAATATATTTTCTTAATTTTGGACATGTGCTTTATTTAACAATATTTATTTCATTTCAGTAAAACATGATTTGATAAGAAAATTTAGGCATTTTAAAATCTTTACACCCTATGAATAAATTGTGACTACGTTTCAACCACGGAGCACCTTGCACGTCACAGCAAAGATGGCGGACATGCGCAATACTTTATCTGTAGTTCTTTGTATCATGTTATAAACATATAACCATAAGTGCGAACTATTATATTGACATATTGTTAATAAAAGTCTTTCTCCACAACTACCATGCGAATTTGAAACTTTATTTATGTCCCAGATTACTTTTAAAAATCGAAGGGAACCGAATACATTGGTCGATTCACTAAAATACCGCTTGCGTAGGATGCCCACATTCTTCAGCAGTATTTTAAAAGAATTTTCCTTGAATTCTGCTGTACCATGACTTACGAGTATTTCATGACATGACAACTCGTAGAGATGCGTAGAGAGCTTCAACCCAGACTATCGAATTCTTTTCATGGCCTTTTAAATATGGAAAAAATTTAATACACAACTCCTAGCATTAGATGTAATTCCGGAGATGGAATACATCTTAAACCTTAGTCTGTAAAAGCGGTGGATGAATACAGTTTAAAATCTTAAGCTTGCTTTTTTTAATTCTCCTGCTGCACGCCATTTCGCATAGTTTTGCAATAGATTTTTCGAAGATTGCCTTTTCGGTCATACAATAAACACACATTATGCCAATTTTGTTCATGCGGATGGGCTTGATAAGGCTTGATAAATAAATTATATATTAATGGACTACACTTTAATTATAATTTCAATTTTTTAATTATATAGTAAAGATGGTTTCAATAATAAATAATTTTGGTTTACACATTGGGCTTTTTTCGCAAAACGATAAAGAAGAGGAAGGAACAGGAAGTTAATATGTCAAGAAGATGCTGCCATTCGTCAGATTTGCCATCCTACTGTAAATTCCAGTCTGCTAGTGACGTATAATGTATAACATTTATAACTATACTGAAAATAGATTACTCAAAAAACTCGATTTTCTAAAAAAAAATATATAAAGTTAATTATTTCAAAAAGATATCGACAGATGATTTTAAACTTGAGTTTGTTATGATGCTTAAACATTGTAAAAAGGAATTTCGTCTTAAAATTTGCAATCATAGAATTTTTCATTTCAAGCTCACCATGAAGAGGGTAACCCAATGGTTATTTTCTTTTGTTATAGTTATGAATGTTTTAAATGATTCCTTAATGATGTAATGTAAAAATTTATGGTTAAGATATAAAAAATCTAAACGGAACAGCACCTACTAAAAAATGCGCTCAAGTTTTAGTTTTGACAAAAATTAAACCAGGAAGCTATAAAGTAAAAAGTAAAAGTGTGTGTGACTAAGCTGTAAACTGTAAACTGATTTTTGACAAACATATTAATGTCCTGAGTTCCAGAATTGGATAGATATTAAGGAAGCATTACAACATTGGTTACTTTTTGCCGCTTCATGTTAAGTGGTATGTATCCAACGTTTTGTAGGAGAATGAAAAAAGCTCGTCTGTTCTCATTGAACTTAGAACTTGAATGACACTTTATTCATCATATACTTATAACTAACATTTTGTACTAAATCTAAAATTAAGTGAATACTATTTGGCATTGCCAGCTTGCATTTAATTAGCAATACCCAACACGCCTCTCCTCAAATTTTTTATTTTTTTTTATTATTTATATATATAAATATATATATACAAATGTATATGCATATTCATATAGTATATACATCGGTATATTGATAAAGTTTTAATAATAACATAAAACCAACTAAAATATTTTAATGCAACGATAAGTAATATTCAAATTATGAAGCTTATTAACATATATTTTAAAAAGGAATGTTTAACATGTGAACTTATTCTGCGCTATTTACTTTAATAACCTTTCCATCAATTCGTGGTCTTAAGAGTCTCTTAGGAGTTTCTTGACCAAACTTATTTTGAGCTGCTGTTTCATTAGAAAGAGGTCTACTTTCACTGCATGTAATATCACAAGACGCAGAACTGCCACACTCAATTGCTTCCTGCACATTAGTTGAATTTGTGTTTTGATTCCGTATTTGATCTAAATGCCTTTTGATTATTCGGTTATTATGTGCTAATACACACGAATAAGACCGTGAACCAAGTTGTTTTTGTATCATAGCCGGAGACCAACTTGGCTTATTTGGATCTCTGAAATCACGTACTAACACTTTTTGTCCTTCTGAAAACTCTACGTCACGTTTGCCTTTATGATACAACATACTTTTTTGTTGGCTATCCAAAATTTTGTCTTTAGTTGTTGGAGGTTTCAAAGAGCTAAAACGTGTTTTCAAAGATCTCCCAAAGAAAAGTTTTGATGGTAATTCACCAGTAGTGCAATGCCTTGTATTACGATAGTCTATTAAAAAGCGATTAAGAATTACATCAAAATCAGTATTTATATTTGATTTTAAACATGCAAAAATAGATTTTTTTAATATTTTAACAAAACTCTCAGCTTGACCGTTAGTAGCTGGATGCCCAGGAGCTGTAAAAGTATGTCTTACACCATTTTGTTTCAAAAAATTACGAAACTCATCTGAAGTGAACTGCCTGCCATTATCACTAACAAGTGTATCCACCAATCCGTAACGACTGAAAAGTTCCCTAATTTTACCTATAGTAAAAGCAGATGTAATTCTCTTGGTTTTAAAAACCTCAACCCATTTCGAAAATGAATCAATAACGATAAACAAGTAATAGTTTTTAATTGGTCCAGCAAAATCAACATGAACACGACTCCAGACTGAATCAGTTGGCTTCCAAGGAATTAAAATGCTCTTTTCAGGACTGGATTGCAATTCTTGACAGGACACACAATTCTTAATTAACTTTTCTACGTCCTTATCAATGCCCGGCCACCACACGTACGAACGGGCCAAAGCTTTAGTTTTAACAATTCCAAGATGGGCAATATGCAGCTGATCCAAAATTTGTTTTCTTAGTTTTGTTGGTACGACGGTCCTATATCCCCACAAAATACAATTTTGCTCGACTGTAAGTTCAGTCTTTTTGTCACGAAAAGCAATGAATTCATCACCCATTAAATTATTAAGAAAACCTCTTTGTATTGCATCACACAATTTTGACAAAACTGGGTCATGATTAGTTTCCCTAGCAATATCTTTAAAACATAAATTTAAAAAGTTTTCTTTCTCTACAAAATTTATGTAGCTATTTTCTACATAATTTGTAGCTTCAATTGCTTGTGGCATTCTCGACAAACTGTCAGCATGATTTAATGTACCTTTAATGTATTCAACATGATAGTTAAAACCGGATAAAATCAGTGCCCATCTCTGCATACGAGCGGATGCCATCATAGGCAAACCTTTATGCTCACCAAAAATAGCCAACAATGGCTTGTGATCTGTGTGCAAAAGAAAAGAGTTTCCAAGCAGATACTGCCTTAATTTTGTAACACAAAATATGATTGCAAGCGCCTCTTTTTCTAGAGTGCTGTAATTTTGTTCAGTTTTGGTTAGAGCTCTTGAAACAAATGCAACTGGCCTAACAATATTGTTAGGAAACTTATGCGATAAAATACCTGCAACAGCTTTGCTACTAGCATCTGTTGTCAATATTATTGGCAAGTCGGCGTTGAAATGAACCAAAACTTGGTCTGATACTACTTCTGCCTTAATGCTCTCATAGGCCTTTTGACACTTCTCTGACCAATCAAACTTTGCACCTTTTTGCAGAAGTTCATAAAGCGGTGTCATCTTATGAGCGAAATTGTAAATAAACTTTGAGTAATAATTTGCCATGCCTATGAACGCTCTAACCTCCGACACGTTGTTTGGAACAGGTGCTTTGTAAATGCATAACATACGTTCTTCGTTTTTCCTTAAACCGTTTTTGTCTATTATAAACCCTAAATATACGATTTTTGATTGAAAGAATTTACACTTTCTTATGTTTAGTTTAAGCCCTGCAGATTTTAGCTTATTTAGAACACATTTTAACGTTTTAATGTGTTGCTGTATGTTTTTTCCAGTGACCGTTATGTCATCTTGATATACAACAACCGAGGGAATGCCTCGCAAAAGATTTTCCATGGTTTTTTGAAATATGGAAGCCGCAGTTTTAACGCCAAATGGAAGACGTTTAATTTTTAATAAACCAATATGAGTACTCCAAGCACACAGCAGTTGGGAGTTTTCATCCAGGACCAACTGGTTGTAAGCATTAGACAAATCTAACTTGGTGAAGAATTCACCACCTTCTAATGAAGCAAATATTTCTTCAATTCTCGGTAAAGGGTATTTAAAATCTACCAAAAATTTATTTATTGTAACTTTGTAGTCACCACAAAGTCGTAAGTCGAAGAATTGGTACTAGCGGAGTACTCCATTCCGAATTATCAACTGGTTCGAGCACACCCTCTTTAATTAACTGTCTTAATTGGTTTTCAACCTTCTCTTTCCACGCCAATGGCAATGGACGCGGCTTACAAAATACTGGCGTTGCATCTTCGTTAATCGAAAGAGAAATTTTATTAGCATTATAAGTTCCTAGCTGACCATTAAAAACGTCGGCAAACTCATTTTTTATTTGTTCAATGATGACTGAAAAATTATCACAATCTTTTATTGTGCTGACTTGAGTTAACTCAAAATTAAAAGCTCTTAAAAACGTACGGCCTAGTAATGGTGGGCTGTTTGTGTATCAGTCACTACAAAAACAATCTTCTTGGTAGCACCTTGGTACTTTACTAAAGCGTCATATTCACCTAATAACCGAATGCGATCACCACTATAAGTGACATACAACACATTGCAAGGTCTTAGAGATATTTTACCTTTCTTTTTATTTAAGAATGATGCAGGAACCAATGTGCAGGGAGCACCTGTATCGCAGGCAATCTCCATCTTGTCTCCGTCGATCTCGACTTGCAGTGTGTAAACCTCGCTCGACTTGTCTGTACGTATGCTAAAAATAGAACTATTAAATAAATCATTACATTCATTATCATCATCATTGGACACATAATTTAGACATTTTTGTGTTTTAAAACGGCAAATAGAAGCTAAGTGTCCAGTTTTTCCACATGAATAACACTTGCTATCTTTAAATTTGCACTCGAACGAATCATGATTGCGCCATCCGCAATGTGAACATATTCTTCGCTGCTTTTGATCGCATTTACCATTACTACTGAAATTGCCTACACCTCTGCCGCCGCTAAAACCTCTGCCACTGCCAACACCTTTGCCACTGCTAACACCTTTGCCACTGCTAACACCTCTGCCGCCAACCACGCTGCTTGCTGTACTTCTGCCGTTATTTTTCGCCACATGTTTTTTTACAAAATTTACGTCAGAATCTACTGTGTTACCGTTTTTTGTTTTAGAGCTATTTTTTGTTTCCATAATTAATGCCTTTTTAAGCGCATTTTCAATCGTGAGGTTTTCATCTTCCTCACATAGTTTTTCAAAGATCTTACTCGGCAAGCCTATGATGAATTTGTCAAGAACAAATGCATCCAAGTGAATTCCAAATTTGCAGTTTAATGCTAGTTTCTTCACTCGTGGAAACCACGCAGCAATATTTTCTTCATTTTTTTCTGCCAAATAAAACATCTGACGCTCATGAAAGATAATCGTGGGTGGAGTGTACTGAATACTTAAAATACCACACAACTGATCGTACGTCTTAGAAACTGGGGATGCTGGACTGCATAAACTGTGCAAAACACTGTATGCCTCAGCACCAATTGACTTCAGTAAAACTGCTTTTTTTTGCATTTTCTTCAACACAGTTGATTTCGCAAAAATGAATGTCCAATTTTTCCTTCCAGATCATCCACGATTCAGTATTTGGATTGAACTCCGAAATACTCTTCTATAAGAGCTTCTTCATAAACTTAAACTGATGTTCAACTTTTCAAATGCTGCTTGCAAACTAATGTGGTCGTATTTGTGTGGTCGTAATCAATTTGTATCTTATAGTGGAAAAAAATCAAACTTCCTTAATACTGTTTTGGGTGTTCCTCAAGGGTCTGTTCGGGGACCACTGCTGTTTATGTTATACATAAATGATATTACAAACCATGTTGACTGATTTATGTAGACCATTTATCTTTGCTGATGATGTTCAGCTCATGTTGTCTGGGGAATGCCAATTTGCTAGCGTGCTGGAATCTGTAGTTAACTCTAATTTATGTAACATTCAATCATGGATGTCAACTAATTATTTAAATGTCAACCCTAATAAAACTAAAGCGATCCAATTTAACCCATCTAGATCCGTGTTCGAATATTTAAATATTCAAATGAATAACGAGCAAATCCTACTTGTAGAGAGAGTAAGATGTCTTGGTATAACAATTCTAGCAACCTTGTTTTTGATTCTTATATTGATACTCTGAGTTGTAGAATTGACTATAAATTAAAAAATTTTTATAGCACGAATATATTTCTACCTCTTCATATCAAACTTAGAATTGCTCACCTTTTACTAATGTCAAATATAACTTATTGTCTTGTGGTTTATTCTGGCACTGTCTCTTATAACATCAAAAAAATTAAAGTAATTCTCAACAAAATTGTTCGCTTTGTTTATGGAGTCCGTTGGCGTGAATATATATCGCCATATGTTTTAAAGTTTTTAAAATGTTCCTTGCGTGACTTTATAAAAATAAATTTACTACTTTACTTTTACAAACTGATAAAAACTAGGATCCCCTTATATTTACTGCATCTGTTTTTTTTTCTCACGTTCGTCTAGAAATACCCAAATTATTATACCAAAAATTTTTTCCTCCGTGTGTGAGCGATTATTTCTTATAAGAACTGCACGTTGTTGAAACAAACTTCCATTAGGTTTACGATGTTTTTCCGATTCTCTTCCTATATTTAAAAGGAAACTCCTTGAATACTCTTTAACCAATCCACTTTAGTTTAAGACTCCTTAAAGCGCTAACTTAGAATGCTTAATGTGATTAACTACTAATTACTTATATATCCTTGTTTTCCTTTGTCGCTGCAATATGGGATTAATGAAATTCAACCTCTTATTTTCTATAGCGTCTTTTATTAGGAAGGCTGATATGAGTTTGTACATCATATATTATATAAAGTATTTATTTGAAGTTGTTTTTTACATTAATATTACATTGAATTTTTTCTTTTTTTAGTTTGCTCAACTAGTACTTATACTTGTAATATTTTTATTTGGCTAATAGGCTTTGATATTACACATGAATTAATAAAAATAAAAAAATAAATAAATAACGCATTTAGAAGCAAGTTACTTGAATACTTTTAAGTTTAAGGTTTTTACCTTTTCTTTTTAATCTTAATTTTAATTTATCTTTACTTTTCAAGTCTTAAATTTAAATTTAACTTTACAGACTTTTTATTTTTAATTCTTTAATAACAGTTTTTCTATAATTTGTTATGGAATGGATTTGTCCCAATGGGTTTCCTCTAGATTTTTTCTTCCTACATACTTTTCAATTATTATCTGTCGGGTAATCGATTAAGGCACTTGCCTTTATCTTTAGTTTATTTCTTTCGAACATTTCTTATAAACTTTTAATATTTTTATTGGCCTAGAAGACTTTTTTATTGCAACTGATGGATTAAATAAATAAAAAACGTTATTTGAAAAACGTTTTGAATATCAAAGTTTAAAATATCAATGAATTTATAAAAGTTGCTATACTTTGGCCGTCACTTTATAGGGGAGGTTGGCGGAGTTTCCCTTTTTTTACCAAACTCCAAACGTAGAGTGCATAGTTAAGGGAGATTATACACCCAGAACTTTTTTGCATTTTTTAAAGCTTCAAGTCTCAAGAATATGTGGTTAAAAGAATGGTCAATCCGATATATTTAAAAAAAGAACAAAGTTATAGCCTAGTGAGTGTATCGCCTTCTAAAGCTTTGAGAGAGATTTATTAGCTTTGAAATTTTCAAACGCGTTTTTCTCGCATAATTATTTCTATATATTATACAGTTCGCATATAGTTCGAATAATTTGTAAAAGAAATAAAAAAAGGCAACTAAATACTTTGCCTGTTAAATATTTGTTCTTTTATTAATTATTAAAAACTTTTAGATTAAATCTGCTTACATGATAAATAGAAGTACTTCCAATTATAATTTAAGAATTAATCATCTTAATATGGATCATATCCATCACATAATTTGCAACATTTTCTGATTTTTTATTGGACAATAGGTTGTTTTATTATTATTCTCACAATATTGGACGTATTCGTAATAAATTTGTTTTTCTTAAAAATGTAAAATTTTATCTTTTTACTTTATCATACTTAAATGTCGACTTACTTCTGAATATAATGTATTAGCTTTAGTAAAACATGTGCAAACTATCAGCCCTATTATGGCAAATCAACCATTGTTATCCAGCATGATACAAAGAACTACAGATAAAGTATTGCGCATGTCCGCCATCTTTGCTGTGACGTGCAAGGTGCTCCTTGGTTAAAACGTAGTCACAATTTATTCATAGGGTATAAAGATTTTAAAATGCCTACATTTTCTTATGAAAACTTGTTTTACTGATATGAAATAAATATTGTTATATAAAGCACATGTCCAAAATAAAGTAAGTAGTGTTTGTGAAGAAAAATTTGCATATTTTGTAGGGGTGCTTTTTCCCTTTTTTACCGATTTACACAAAAAGCGGCTACGTTGCTTGATGTGCTTGACAGAATTTTGAATGTTTTTTCGTTTTCATTTTGCTATCTTCGTCACTTTTCTACATTTTCTTTTGAATGTATTCATCAAGTGTCACATTTGACGAGCACCGATGACGAGGTGCGCAGTAAATTTTGTTTGTTGCGCCGGGAATACTTTACCTGTAGCTCTTTGTATCATGGTTATCCAGTATTTTGAATATTTCAATGTATCTCTTGTAATTTTTTGATTTCGAAACAAAATTTGAAGCTCAAAAATAATAAATTTTGATAAAAACTGTCAACTGCTTTTCAGTTATTGACAATTTCATTTAAATTTTTTAATTTAATTTTTATTGGCCGCATTCAGCGCAGACAACTGTTGTGAACTGTAATGTAGCGCTACCTTAGTAAGCGATGTTTTTCTCTGAATGTGTCGCTACTTTACACGTCAGAAATTAGATTAAATTATATATAATTTTTATGTAAATTTAATACAATTGCAAAGGTTTCTCACTTAAATTTGATTCGTTCTTTCTATGTTTTTTACTTTAACAGCGTCAGTAGCAGCATCTGACAGTTAATTCAACAGTTGTATTCATGTAGCATAGAATTTTTTGCTCGATAAAATGATGTATGCTACCTGATCAGTTTTAGTGAGCGCTACCAAAACTTTACCATTCAGCGAATTTTTACACAACAGTTTGCCAACTGTTGCCTGCGCTGAATGCGGCCATTAAGACTTTTCTTTCTAACCTTTTACAAGGAGACAATTCTTTATAGATGCTTTGACAGGAAAACTTAGAACTATAGTTGTGTTATTCTAAAGTATTAGAGAGAGTGAAAGCAACCAGCTGTAGTGACTAAGGAATGGGAATACATAGGATTGTGATGTTTTGTTTTTTGAGCTTCAAATTTTGTTTTGAAACAACAAACATATAGATATGCAAAAAATACTATTTAACAATTGTTAATTTGCCATAATAGGGCTGTATATCTGTATTATGGAAAAAAATTTTTTTTTTTAATTATATATCATTATTATTTGTACGTATATTATATATTAAAATGTTAACGTTTTAATTGACTCCATATATTAAATACCTACTGTTTAAAACTATTTTATTAATTCTACCTACATTCGCCTCTAATTCCTTGTGAATTACGGGATGTAGGATAAGCATTTGTTTACAATTTATCAAATGTACGAAATTCCAATTATTATCGTAAGAATTGTAAAATTTGTTAATTGTAAAAAATAATACTAAAAATAAATGTAATCGTACTATCAAAGCTAATGTGAAAAATTAATATGTACATTTTTGTGAAATGTTAAGAGATATTACTATTTTGAAAAAGTTACTTTGTATGGGAGGCAGGCGTGTTTTTTACCCAATTTGGTCCATTTTCGAACTTGATCTCTATTTCTAGATAGAAGCTTGAATATAGAATTTCATAACGAAAGCTCTAAAATGACGACTGTAATCGTGACGACAGGCAGACGGACATGGCTAAATCGACTCTGGAGGTGATGTTGATCAACATTGTATATACTTTTTTATAACTGCTACGCCTTCTTCTGGACGTTGCAAACGGAGACAAAGTTAATATACCCTTTACACAGTACGCGGGAAGTATAAAGAGGTGCCGGGACATAAAACATACTTCCTAAATCGTTGTGGGGGTTTTGACAGAAAAAAAAAACATCCAAATCAAATCCAAAACGCGTGTTTTTAAAGTGCCCATTTTGAAGAATTGGGTAGTAAAAATGAGTTAAAAAATATGTTTATGCCTTTCAGTTTTTCAACAAAACTGAGCATTTTGGGTATTACAAAGAAATTTAATGTCGTTATCTATTCAATGAGGTATAAAAAATAAAAATCCATGCAAAACTCTTGAAGATATAACTGTTTTTAGACTCGATAAAAATATTGCTCATTGACATTTTTGCATTCATTACAATAACGTTTTAATGGAAATAACGGCAAAGCAAACATAATGTTTTATAGATTCTAAAGTAATGCATGGATTTTTATGGTTGATATCTCATTGAATAGGTAGCAAAATAACCTTTTAATACTCATAATGCTTACGTAAAAGGTTCTCAGACCCATATTTCCAACTGAAAGCCCCTCCCTATAACTTCTAAATCACTTGCGAGTTGCCTGAAATTTTTGCATATTTGGATTTAGGCATCTCCATTTCTGTCATGGATTTGGAAGTCAACATCCATATTATCCACAAAAGTTATTGAAAATTATAGTTGTAGCTATTCTTGAATTATACCTAGAACATTTATAGTTCGAGGGCGAATTCAATAATAGAAATCTTTGATAGAAATGTTCAAAATTTCAGAAATACGGATCAAACATAAATCCTATATAGGAATTTTACATATATTGAAATCGTCTTCCAAGCCTTCCTTCTTTGGATAATAATAAAGAAAATGCTTACCCAAATTTGACAAAGCGTACTAAATCCATCAATTTAATTTATTTTTGTTTACATATTTGAAAATTAAATAACAAAATAAATGTTTGATATTAGGCTTGGGTAGTTCACGAACGAACTAGTTCAATTGAACTATTCGCACTCAAGAACTATGTGAACTAGTTCGTTGATTCTCGTTCTTTTAGTTCAATCGATTTTGCAGCGAGTCAGATCGAAATGAACTAGAAAAAATTTTGTTTCACTCAACAATGGTTTGAGTCCGTGCTGATACAGTTTGATACTAATGAACGGTAAAAAAAACTTTTTTGCAAAAACAAATTTTTGTGGCAAATATTGTGTGGAATGCCCCATGTGTAGTATTTTTATGTAAATTTCTTCTATGTCCGCAGTTAATGATTGATTCGGTCATATAGTTCGTTTCATTTTATAGATCTGATCATGAAACAGCAAACAAAACAAACTAAAAGACCTATTGAACTAAAAAATACAACGAGCTAACATACCTAACGATCTGAAACACCAAACGAACTATAAGACCTAACGAACTAACAACATGAACGAGTGCACGAAACGAACTAAAAGAGCGAACGAACTAAATGAACTAAAAGAACTATATGAACGAACTAGTTCATTAAACTCAACTGAACTAAAAGGAGCGATCTTTTTAGTGAACTAAAATGCCCAAGCCTATTTGATATGTGCCACAGTTGCTTTAAATATCGATAATTCAGTGTTGCAAAACATATATAAACACTGATGTTCAGATTGTTTGATGTAAGCGCTGTTCACATTGTTTAATTTTCGTCGAACCGTTGTTCAAATGTAGTATCCGGTCGAACGTGGATTTTCTGCCGAAACCGAAGTCGTATGTTCGACAAAATGAAAATAATCGACCGAAGACCAAAGCCGAATACTAACAGAAATTTTCCAAGTAAAAAAAATTATTTCTTGCTTGTGATATTTTTTATTTCAGTAAAAAAAAAAGTCATTAACGAATAGCGCATTCTTTTCTGAAAAAATTCTAACCTCACAGAATGCAGAAGTTTTTAGATTCTGACCTGAACTTACCGAATGTTGACTTTTTTGAACTGATAAAGTAACGGAAAAACAGCAACACTTTTTCATTTGATATTGGCTACACTGTTGTTTCTAGTTCCAATGTATTTACGATTGAGGTTATGTTTAGTGCCGATTGCATAGAAATTTTAGCAAATATTTATCGAGCTGTTAAAACTAATCACTTTTATCAAAATTATTTCGGATTCAATTTAAATTTTTTCAAAATTGCAACTTTTTGCTTCTCACAATTGTCACAGCACAAAATATTAATGTCAAAACTTTTTTGGTTTTTATGTTAGTATTACTAGAAAGCACAATGCAGAACCGCCGAATTTTACAAGTCAGAAAATTCTGCATTTGTTATACTTTTTGAGATCACTTCTTGAGTTTTTCCGTCAGAACTGCAATTCTGTAGCATTGTAGCATAGAAAATTTATTAAATTCCTTTGAGGTTATTTTGCTGTTATTAGCAATTCAGATGTTTCGGTTTTTGATTTTGTGACGTCGGAAAAACTGCATCAATGCATTACTGACTGAAAGCTGGCCAACAAATTTCTAGCGATAACTCGGCTCTTACACTTCAGGCAACAATAAAAACAAAAAACTAGCAATTCAGTTCATAAAAACAAAAAATACTTACAATTAATTTTATAGGTAATCAATGACATTAAAGAAACATTAAAGAAACTTTTAACATTTAAACAATTAACATTAAAGAAACTTTAAATGCTTCTAACATTTAAACTAGAAAAGCTAGCGAAAAAAATGAACTTTATTTGGAATTAACATTTTTTGGTCGGTACGTTGAAAACGAGGCTGGATATCGATAAGCTGAATTCAGTACTAAACAAACGTTTTCAGCTATGCGGGATGCATGGTTTGAATTTTATAGCGAAAAAAGCGTATTTTGTTTTCATGTTGGTATTACTAGAGGGCAGAATGCAGAACCGTCGAATTTTACGGGTTAGAAAATTCTGCATTTGTTATACTTATGCGGTCAACATTTTCGAGAAAAGAACGTGGTTCATTTTGAGGTCAACATATTTTTTTAAGAAAACAACATAAAAAAATGCAGAATTCTTTAAAAAACATAATTTACAAAAATCTTTATGAATATCGTAAGTAAAATTCGTCCTGTAAATGTGTTAATGACAGTTTTTGTGTAAAATTTCCGTAAGTCAATAGTTTAACAAATTTCCAAAAAAACAATGTTCGCAGCCTTGAACCTTGAGGTACCTTGAGCCTTGAGGTACCTTTTTCGAAAGTGATTTTCAAACGATAATTTTTATTCCTAAATGTAAAAACATCCTGATAGCAATAATGAACTTCTGTAAACTTTAGTACAAAAAAACGCAATTTTTTCCTGAGTGCATTTGAAACAAATAGCAAATAATAGCTGCGTTCCATTCACTGTAAAATAATCCAGATTATTTTTTTTTTTACATGAATAGGATTATTTTTGCTACCCATATAAAATTGTGATATGGACTTTACAAAATTTGAAAAGTTTGCATGGTACAATCACTATTAGGTAGCCTGGACAGCTACCTATTTTCTCACCAACGAATGTTAAACAAAAGAAAACAAAATAAAAAGTGAGTGCCACTCACATTGTCCGCATTCAGCGGAGTCAACAATGCACTTAAATTATTTATATAATTGCTTTATAATAATAAAAACAGTTCTCATGACACCTAATAGTTATTGTATCATGATAGTTTGTTTGAATTGAATTTTGACTGCAACGGTAGAGCCCTCTACGAGTAGTTTTTTTTGCCGTTCCTTTGAGAAAATTTCTTATCGCGATTATACTAAGGCGAAAGGAGCGCAGCTAATATCTGCTCAAATGTGTCATCTAAAAGCAAAAAGTATATAAGTTATGTTTGGAAAATTATTTAAGTGAACATTGTCTTTAGCATTACAAAATCATTACAAAACAAGAGTCACCTTTCCACATTTTAGTACTCGTGCAATGCTCTAGGGCCTCTATAGTGGGGCTGTGTCAGTATGGGTATGAATGGTTGCAGGTTTAACTATCTTCTCTTCAGTTCTCTTCGCCCTAACACTACCTTGTCTAACTTTGCCATGGGTCTATTGAGTCGTTAAAAAAAGAAGAGAGAAGAAATATTCGTTTGGCAACATTGCTAATACCATGATAAAACAATCTATGGGGTAGCCTTGACCACTACCTGTTTTCTCACGAGCTGCGGTCAGCATATGTCAAACAAAAGAAAATTAAAAACATTTTGACACAAAATATTTTTTATATCTCTATTTTGCATAAGCTGCCATAGCAACCATAGCACGCTCTCATTTTGATTTTCTTTTGTTTGATATGCGTTGACAGGAGATAGAATTGCCACTACAATTTGTATTATTATACCATGGCTAGTACCATATTAATCATTAAATTAAAGTTTTTATTAGTGATGGGCACAAAACAGATTTGAGGTGAGTTTGAGTGAGATATTCGTTTAAAAAAATGAGGTGGAACAATGTCGAAAAAATGAAGTGTGAGTATACTAAAATGAAGTGTGAGGTGTTAAAAAAGTGCTAACCAAATCACAAAATCAGCCCAAATTATTTAATTTTAAAAAAAGTCTATTCGAATCGTGGCCTTATGACCCACAACGAGCAACAACAACTAACAAGAAAAAGGAATCGATTTTGTATTCAAATAGCTTTGAGTTTTAGTAAAAAAACAAATATGGTTTTTATTTTGTGCCTTTTAAATATTAAAAAGTGGAAGCATAAAATTATAATGCCTTCATAAAAACACAAAATTTTTAATGCTAAATTTGAGCTTTGTGAAAATTTGAAGCGGTTCAATATATTTTTGCGATACAATTAACACAATTAATTGGGCCTATTCTGCGGAATCTTTTATGAAGAAATTCTGCTATTCTGTTATGATTTCCCATACAAATTTTTGAGCTGTCAAAAAATCTGTAACGAGACCAAAATTCGTATTCTGCACGAGAATCTTTTATGAAATCTGTTATAAATCATAGCAGATCAAGTGCATAACATATTTCATAGCAGACAGAAAACTGTCAAAAAATATATTACAAAATCTTTTATTTGGTATTCTGCATGACAAAATCTGCTATGAAATCTGTTATGAAAGACAACAGAATAACAGATACATTTTTCTGTCTTTTATCGTAATACATTTTTAGAAAGTGAACATTTTGGTCTGAAAAATTTATGTTTATTTAAGAATTTCAATAAGAAAAGCTGTAAAAAGGCTGTTTAGTATAAATATATGCATATGTTTTTGTTCAATTTAACCTTTTTTAGAATAAACCATCGAGGAACTCTACTAGCGTTGCGCCTTAAAAGTAAACCATTCGAGCTTTCTGACGTGAGCTTCGTACAGCTATTTCGAATGGACAAGGTGAATGCTCGACTGCTCATTACCAAGTTGGAACAATTTTCAGTAGCCACAAACATTCCATTTGAAATTCAGGTCTGTATTTGATGAGCTAATTAAAATTAAATTCTTTAAAAAAAATACTTGGTTATAGTTACTAACAACGCTGCATTTTTATGGGTATGGATCCTATCAGGCCTCAGTAGGAGGCAATAACATTTTTGGACTGTCTCAGCCCAGCACATCGCGGTCAATTGATCGCAGTATATTTACCTCTGCTCCACTGTGATTTTTTTATCTTTGTCCTATAAAAATTAAAAATTTATTCAAAGCAACATAACTAAATTATGAACTTACTTTTTTCGCTCTGCATTTTGGTTTGATAAGTTTTGTTTTTTAATTTATTCAGCAATCAGCTATTTCATAACAGAAGTTAACAGAATTGTAATAGATTTTTGTTTTCGAAGATTGATAACAGAACGCCATAAGAGATCGCATGGCAGAATACCAATTTTAAAAGATCTTTTATGGTTGGCATCTTTTATGAGTCATAACAGAAAATTCATAACAGAATAACAGATCTGGCAGAATAGGCCCAAATGTTGATGTATGGATCATATGAGGTACCTCATGTAAGAGTTACCCAACACTAGTTTTTATACCTATACGCGTATTGCACAAGTGGCACATTCTTTTTTACTTAAAAATTCGAATTTATTTTCTATATATATTTATTTTTTGCTAACAATTTTTAAGATACTTGATGAAATTTGTTAAGTAACTAAATATTTAGCCCCTCCCCCCTTTTAAACTTTTAAATAGTCTAATCAATATCCAACTTTCTGAAAGAGCCCTCAATGCCAAATAACGACTCGGAATTTACGGGCTTGCCTGGTCGCAGCTTCTCATTGGTGCCATACTGAACTTCTTCATCAAAGTAGCCTTTGTAGCTTAACAGTTTCTTTTCCCATGTATCTATAACATCCTGCACGGTACCATTGCTGCCGCCATATTCTGCGGGTAGACATTCTTTGGGAATGTATTTGTAGAGGGATTCATATTTACTGTGTAAATGGAACTAAGAGAGTAAATCAGAGAAAATTTTATTTCAGGTTAATAGCTTTACTTTCAACATTCAGATAATTACTCGTTTCTTGATCTTTTCGGACATCAAACTTTTGGCGATGGACAGAATTTTTTCCGTGCCCGTTGGTGCATTGACAAAATGGAAACCTTTTGGACGATATGGCCATGCTTTGTCCCCTAACACAGCTAATTTTTTAACGAGAACAGCATCAAATTGGAATATGTGTCCAGGGCCAACACCTTTCAAATCAATGACCTCCACGAAGCCCATAACAATGGCATTGTCATCCTCGAAACACTGAATTTCACCTAGCATTGTGCTGACCTTCACCACGTCTGAAAGTGAAAACTTATTTGTGTCATATAGACCATAGCGGGAGATGTGAATGCGTGGACCATCTTCTGTCAGTGGCTTGGGCAAACGCAGCAGACAGCTGTAATGAATTGAAAATATTTTTTGGAATAATACTATTAGAGTCGTATGGAAAGAAGCTCTTATAAACCATTACAATATCTGTAATAATTTGTTATATATTTAAATTTGATGCAGGGTTGACAAACTTTTGCAACAGACAAAAATTTAACGAA
Source organism: Dichetophora obliterata (assembly GCA_963920525.1). NCBI lineage: Eukaryota > Metazoa > Arthropoda > Insecta > Diptera > Sciomyzidae > Dichetophora > Dichetophora obliterata. Next base: position 241,805,701 of record OY986437.1, on the reverse strand, counting down.
CTTATTTAAGGACGTACTCACCCCTGTCGTAGAATCTCAATTTTTTTCGCATCCACCAAACGATCGTTATAGAGCTCTGGCACAGCACCGCGCATGGCATAGAAACTATCGAGCTTCTGTTTTGCCTTTTCCAGACTATATTTGCATCCTCGCAAAAAAGCTATTAGCAGCTGATCGTCCGTACGCGCCTTAAGATGTGGTTGCTTCCCAATCCAATCCTTAAGCATCTGTAGATCTTCATCAATACGTTCGGGCACCTCACCCAACTCCTGTTGGGCACGCTTAGCCAATAGCGCATTTAATGGGCGTATATGAGTCATTATGTTTTGTAGTTCTTTGGTATTATATTACAACTGTATAAATTTCAAAATTTCTTTGTTAGAGAATAAAATTAGAAACCTCAAATTTTAAACTAGGTGATAGATTGCTCGATTTTTATGATTGAATAAAAATTTTCGATTAGATATACAAACATTGGGTTATTTATTTATTTATTAGGTTTTGTGATAGTCACAATTGCACTATCAGCGTAATACGAAATGATTATGACAGAAAGATTATTTCAAAAACCTAAAATATGGTTGAATGAATGCACTTGCAATCAGCCGAAATCGATTTTGACTGGCTCTTAATCTATCAAATACAAAGCAGTACAAAAACAAGTACACTCTAAAAAAAAAAAAATCAAATATATATAAGTGAAAAATTAATTACAGAGATTGATTGATCAAATGCACAAAAACATTAACTTTTTAAAAAAAAAAGTTACGAATAGTTCCGTTAATAAATCGTTAAAATAAATAAAAGCTATATGAAACGCAGAAAAGTTTAGTATTATATTAAATAGATATTGGATTTATTTTGAATGTATGCAAATGGATAGTTTTTATTATATTTTTTTTATTATGGACCTTTTGGTTTATTATTTGGTGATATTGGGCAACATTTTTGGCATCAGCTAAAAAAGAAAGATGCCAAGAAGCAAAAACCAAAAGAAACTTCTACCCATAAACGCCCCCCTAGCTTTTATCGTCCCTGAAGTATATCTAGTCCGATGAAAAACCAACAAAATTACAATCATTAATCATAAATTATAATCAATGATCATAAAGCTAAATTAGATAACCTTCAGAGCTATTTGCTTAATAAAGTGTCTTGCACAGAAGACAAACTAAAAGATTTCAATCTGAAAACTACAAATTAAAGGTATTTAACTTAGTTGAACTATATTTTTATTGCTATTTTTTTCTGAACATCTGGCTAATTGTATAAAGACATAAATTTAATTTAAACTTTTAAAGTTCACAGTAGAGAAATCATTGATTTTTAACAAAAAGTGAAGCTTGGCTTCAGGATGAATCTGGTGTTGCGGAATAAGTTTTAAGGTTTATTCGGGAATTTTTATTAATGCACTTGCTTTACTCAACCGTCTCACTTTGACGTCTACAGAAGAGATGAAGAAGTGGGAAGGTGAATAAAGTAAGGTAAGAGCATTAAAAATTATTAAAATTTTGCGACTTATTGTGATTTGTCATTCGGTGAGTCGGTTGAGTGAAGTAGTGTAAACTGGCACATGACAAAACAAAATACAATAGGTCTGTTTTCATTGGCGTCGGAAGCGGGGGATCAAGGTGGGCAGTTGCCCCCCCACTTTTTTAGCTAGATAAACAATTTAAAAGGAAAAGTTATTCAAAATATCAGTTTTTTTACAACGATAATATTTTTGTATTATATATTTTCCTCTTCTTTCTCTCTTCTTCATGTTTCATGTGAACATGTGTTTTGGTGAACTTTTTTTGCACCACCATTTGTACTGCCCCCCCATTTGTACTGCCCCCCCAGATGAAATTCGCTTCCGACGCGCTTGTCTGTTTCCGTACTAACTTCAAGTAAAGTTCGAGTAAAGTTCAAGTAATAGAGAGTAACTTGATTATCTGTCAAAACGAGAATATTTATCAAAAAGAACGGAAACGACTTCAAGTAAGTTTCAAGATGTTCACGCCTTTTTGCAACAGAAAAAAATGTATTGTTGCTTAAAATTATTAGTTTATTCGTATAAAAAACACTTTGTGCAATATATATATAAAAAATAGGAATAATTATATAATGATAGGAATAATTTTTATTTTACGCAACAATAAAAAATATTGATCTTATTATTTGACGTTCAGCTGTTTGTAGCTTAAAATTCGTGCCCCAAGAAATTTTTCAAGTAAAGCTCAAGTAATTGTAATATAATAGAGAATGACATTTTGGTTGTTCTTCCTCTCTCTCCAGCTTAAAAAATGTGTAAAGAAACGCTTTCAAGCAACTTCAAGTTACTTGAAGACAGTATGGAAACACACTTAATCATTTAAAAATTTTTTTGTATGTTATTATTGACATCTTTAACCGTACAACATTTTTTAAGTTTAATTTACGATATTTTTTAGTGTTTGTTGTTACGTCAAAAAAAAAGGTGTGTGGCTGGCCGGGACTTGACGTCATTTGAAACAAAAAATTTATATAGATTATTGTTCTGTAGGCTTGTCATTCTTACAGGTAGTAGATTTAAACCTTTTTATAAAAAAATAACAAAATGGCAGACTTTTAAAAATACATTTTTAGAAATAGCCTCCATTTTTTTTAAAATCGGTGTAAAAAATAGGAAAAAAAATTCAATTCAAGAGCCATTGGCGTGTACAAAACGTATTACAATTTCAGTTCTATCGGCTCTATAGAAGATTTTTAAACAGGGTGTTCAAATAAACGTTTTTTCAAGAAAAATGCTTTTAAAATTTTACCAATATACAGCGGCCAAAATTAAAAAACTCTAATTTTTGTAGTATATGAACGTTACTTTTAACTTCGGATCATTTCATAACAAGTTTAAGACTCTTGCCTGTTAAAAAATCTAATCAATTCACAAAATAAGCTCTTGCAATGTTGACTTCCGGGATTCCTGGCTCATCATCTTTACAAAATTTAGACGGGACTACAATATACTACTATGAAAGTGAAAATGAAGAAACGGATGAAAAATGTATTGATGAAGAAGAATCATGAGTACAATTATGAAATAACTTAAAATGCCATATATTTAACCCATTTCCGGTGGCTCCTTAACTACCTTGCCAAAATCGATGAAACGTCGCCCAGAGTCTATAAATGGCCCTAAACTTTATCTGGCAAAATTTAAAATTTGTACCAGAGGTAAGGGCTCTACTAGCTGCATCACATAGCTTCACAGACGTACCTGCCCATTTCAAAACAGCAAACGTGCTCTAAACTTCTAACTGTGAAACCTAAACAAGAGCATTGCGCGTTGCTAGCCGCTTAGCGTTAACGCGGAATTGTCGTCCCTAAATAAGAGTGGCAAATTATGTCAAATGTTGTCAAAAAGTGTTTGGCAATCTAGTCAATAAATTTCACTAATATTCTGTAATTAGTACAAAATGAAATTAAATACAATCTAATTTAAATTATAAATTAATTTCTTACCTCCATTTGCGCAAGCAAATATTTTTCGTCAACATTTTTCAGTAATTTTCACAGAAACGACAACTTTTTCTTTGTTTTCTGTATCAAACTTCACTTCCTAACGCTCTGTCAAAATTGGATTTTCCAAGTGCTCAGTGTTGCCATTGCGCTATTATGGTTTGTTTCATACGATTTATATTAGCATGACGATTTTGTGACAGGTAAACAACGCTGCCGCTCTTGTTTAGGTTTCACAGTAACAGTTACTATTGAAAAGCAATTTTCGATATTGCGATTTGAAATATTTTTCTGGAATTTTCAAAAATTAATAAAAAAAACCCACAAATTGGGACGCGCCGTGGGTGTAAAATCCAAGTAAACGACCGAATCGACTCAAACCAAAAATAATGTATATTGTCAAAGGTCCATACTAACATGATCTCTACAATGCCAGGAAATATCAATTTCGCGCTCACCTGGAGAAAATTCTAAATTTACTGATGCAAAATTGCACCAGTAGCTGGAAATGGGTAAATATTGGGGGTTGGAATTAATTTTAAAGGTTTTTTTTCGGTTTTTGAGCATTTATTTAGAAACAACGGTACAATGTATATTATTCAAAGTATTGTCCATCGTTAGCTACAACATTTTCCCATCTTTCTGGCAGCATATGGATTCCGCGCCGGAAGAACTATTCGTCTTTTAAGGCAATCCACGAATCGACCCATTTTTTGGTATCCTCGTAAGAAGTGAAGCGCTGCTCAGCCAAGCCATGCGTCATCGATCTGAATAGGTGGTAGTCGGAAGGGGCTATGTCTGGGCTATAAGGCGGGTGGGGTAGTACATCCCAATTCAGCGCCTCCAACGTTTCCTTGACGGTTCTTGCAACATGTGGCCGTGCGTTGTCATGTTGAAAAACCACTTTGTCGTATCTTTTTGCATATTCCGGCCGTTTAACCTTTAATGCTCGGCTCAATTGCATCAATTGTTGTTGGTAGCGTTCCCCAGTGATGGTTTCGTTAGGTTTTAGCAGCTCATAGTACACGACACCATCTGATCCCACCAAATACACAGCATAAGCTTGGCGCCATGAATATTCGGCTTGGCCCTCGATGTTGATGCATGGCCGGGTGGTCCCCACGATTTTTTTCGCTTAGGATTATCGTAATGGATCCACTTTTCATCGCCAGTGACAATACGATGCAAAAAACTCTTCCTTTTATGCCGTTGAAGCAGTTGTTCGCACATGCAAAATCGCCGTTCAACGTCTCTCGGCTTCAACTGGTACGGCACCCAATTTTCTTGCTTTTGAATCATTCCCATGGCCTTCAAGCATTTGCCGACCGACTTATCAACATAAGTCGACTCCCAATGATTCTGACAATTCTTGAAGGGTTTGACACGGGTCTTCATCGAGCAAAGCCTCCAATTCCTCATCTTCAAACTTTTTCGGCTGGCCCGGACGCTCTTTGTCTTCCGTATCAAAATCACCACTTTTAAACCGACGGAACCAGTACTCACAAGTAGAAATCGATGGAGCATAGTCCCCGTAAGCCTCAGTAAGCGTGCGTTGTGCTTCAACCGCTTTTTTCTTCAAATGGAAGCACAAAAGTAAACCTTCCCGCAAATTGCGTTTTGTTGGAACGAAAGTCGACATGTTCACAGAGAAAAAAATATATGTTGTTTACACTTCAGTGGAATGACACATACTGAAAAATGAAGCTTAGACAATGTGCTTTGAAATGAATATAGTCACAGGTGTGCCCGATGCGATCTATTGATAGTTACGCCATCTCTTAGAAAACCTTTAAAACTAATTCAAACCCCCAATACATACAAATTTTTCATATTAATCCATATCATCCTAGTGCTCTATTATTGAATCGCTTAATTTATTATTATTTTTTTCAATTTTTTCGAAACCAACCCATCCACTTATTATCACTAGCAGTTACTGATGTTAAATGTCAAATGTCAAATTCAATATTCGTTGCAATTACGTATTGTTATTTGTGTTTAAATATCGTAATTTTTGAAATATGTTATAAATCTCACAAGAAAATTAAAATATAATTGACATTCCATCAAAAAGTCTTCTATTATTTTACATCAATTCATCAAATATATCATGAAAAATGAGTAAGTTATCATAATGTATCGTACCGTGTACCGTGCCATTATTGCAACAGTACTTTATTTTTATTATTGGAACGGTACTGAAATATAAAATATATTAAACCAACATTTTTTTCTTAGTGATATTTTGTTTATTGGCCTATTAATAAGAGTTTTATGATGATATGGGTTAATGAAAAGTTATTTAAATATACTTAAGAAACTTAATTTATACCGATTTGACAGAAATAAGCTTTATTATAATAAAGAAATAAGCTTTTTAGAGTTAAAAAATATTTTTTTAGCGGTTTTTTAAGGAAAATTCTCCTATGTGTAGAAAAATGTGAGACTGTTTTGTCGCAATGAGTTATAAGCCTTAGTGTTTCTGAAACTTGAAAAAACTCACCATCACTTTTATCTTAATAAAGTAGGATATTAATTTATCCACTCATTGCTTTAAAAGGTTGCTAAAACCAATTGGTATTCGTAGAACCAATCGAATTTTTTCAATTAAACGCTCAAGCTCACTTTCCAAAAACCAAATGACTTTGACAAATGAACTCGATTGACAGAAGTCAGGCTCGCGCATGGCAGAATAATGAGGTAGGCTAAGAAGATTTGACATGACCTATCGTTAAGGTCAAAATCATAAAATATAGCGCTGCCATATAACAAATTAAAATTTAATGAAAAATCCATCCTTTCTCTTAGCGTTTCTGATGAAATCTTTTACTAATAATACTTCAAAACGGGGAAGTACAGGTTTTTTGTTTTAGGCAAGCTTGAAGCAGACTTCTTCTGCGATATATGTTTGTATGTTATAATCCAGCTTGAGCCTTCCACTTCAAATTTATTCTTAGTTATATAAGCGTGTTTTTGTGGTTTTCATAGAGAATTTTGTGTGAAGTTACATATACAGTATTCTTCGTAAACTAAGCAACCGATTTTTGAATTGCATTCAAGTTCTAATTACGCCTTTGTATATGATTTTATGTGGAATGGCCCATATTTTTGTAATTACTTGATGAGCCACCTATAAGCCAACAATAACAAAATTATGCTCTAGTCTAAAAATAGAATATTACAAATAGTCAAACGAATATACTCCATAAAAAGCTGTTCGTAATGTAAGCAACTTTTTCCGTCGCTGCTAAGTGACCTTCAAAATAAGAGATCTAACGGTATTTTTTCACTTTCTTTTCAACATTTTTCTATTTTTCAAGTGTAAATCATTAAATATTTTAGTTGCTTTTCGATCGTCATCACGTGATCTAGTTTTTTTACGATGCCGCGTGTACAATATAAACAAGATCTAAAAGAGAAAATTATAAATTTTTTTAAAAATGGTGAGTCGCAAATTTCGATTGCCAAAAGATTTAATATTAATAAGTCAATATATTCTCGACTTATAAAAAAATATAAAGTGACTGGGTCGGTAAATACAATTTATTCTAAAGGTCGACCACGAAAAACTCATTACAGAGAGGACAAACAAATCGTTCGTTTTATTAAAAAAAAAAATCCTTTTGTGTCATCAAAAAAAATTGTTCAGGATCTTAACTTAAATATAAGTTCTAGCACAGTAAGGAAACGTGCCTTAGAAAATGGCCTAAGAAGCTACAGACCATCCAAGAAACCAATTTTAACCAAGAAACATTTAAAAAAAAGGTAAGTTTTGAAATTCCTAGACCCTGTAACGAATTTTAAACTTTGCCGTAATTTTAGGCTTGAGTTTGCAACACAACATCTCAATTGGACCCCCGAAAAATGGAATTCAGTATTATTTAGCGATGAGTCTAAATTTAAATTGTTTAATTCCGATGGCATATGTCACGTCCGAAGACCCAGAGGAAAGCGTTTACATCCCCGTTACTGTCGTGGTACAGTAAAGCATGGCGGTGGTAATGTCATGGTGTGGACTTGTTTTTCTGGAACAGCATCAGGGCCCTTCATCGAGATCGATACAAAAATGGATCGATTTGTATACCGGAACATTTTAGAAAGCCATATGCTCCCATACGCCGAATGGGAAATGCCGCTGCGTTGGGAGTTTCAGCACGACAACGACCCTAAACACACCTCAAAGCTTGTAAAAGAGTGGTTTACAACAAAGGGGGTCCAAGTCATGAAGTGGCCGGCCCAATCGCCAGATTTAAACCCAATTGAGAATTTATTTGGAATACTCAAAAGGAAGATCGGCAGCTGTCGATTTAAAAATAAAAATGAACTACTTTTGGGCCTTAAAAAAGAATGGTTCCGTATTAGTAAAACTACACTTAAACGGTTAATTGAGTCTATGCCAAAACGATGTCGAGAAGTTATAAAAAACAAGGGATATTACACCAAATATTAAAAAGTTGCTTAGATTACGAACAGCTGAATATAGAGTTTAAAGTTTTTTTGATAAATTTTTTTCTAAGTACTATTGAAAATTAATTGTTTTTATTTTCCTTATAAACCTTACTTATAATAAAATAATAAAAAAATAATTGAAGTTTAAAAACTTTGTAAACAAAACTATCATGAGACTTTGAATACCATGAAACGGTTGCTTAGTTTACGAACAATACTGTATATATTAATAACTTTTAACTTTTTAAAAATGGCAAAAAGAAGTTGTACAATTTGTCGGACAACGTGGAATAAAGACATTATTTATTTTTATTTACCCTTCATTAAGTTCCTTTTCCAAGTGCTTATCCCAGAAATAACATAAATAAAGAAAACTGGCATCTCTAAAACACAATTTGACATTAACAATAGGTCTTGTCACAGCTACTTACCTTACCTTATTATTCGCCATGGGTTCGCGGTTCACTACACTAGTGATGGGTAAACCGACTTCGAATATAATCAAAAATCGACTTTTGTCCGAAATAGGCGAGTATTTTGACGTCGAGTTTCGCTTTAAAATAATCGGCAAAATCGCGTCGATTGAAAATAATTGCATCGGTAAAACATTATTTCGTTTTGCAACGGAATGCAGAGGATTTTAATACAAAAATCATTCAGTGAATATTCGGAACAATTTTTCTTATCTCATTTTTGCATACCAAAGCGGCAGAACAAATATAATTAAAATTTATTGAAAAAGTCTTCAGTGAGATCTCGTTTACGCTGTTTGAGTTGGAAAGCCATATTAAGATCAAAATTAATTTGCAATATTTGAAGCCATTGTTCTAATTTTTGTGGAATTTTTTACTGATATTTTACTGATTTCTTAAAGTCACTTTGTATAGGATGTTGGCGTTGTTATCATTCGATTTTTTATAAATTTTATACCCAAAGTTCATACTTAAGGTTAAAGCTTATGGGCTAAATTTGAAGTCGGGTCTCTTTGGAAATGCATCACGATTTGTAGTATGCGCACAACTGGCATTTTTCAAGAATTCAAATTGCAACGTGAATTTCTTTGATACGAATGATGAGTGACGATTGATAGAAAAATTATATAATTAATTATATAAAACTATAGAATGTTTGACTTTGCGGTAATGCAAAATTTACCTATTTCGAATATTCTGCATGTGGTGCAAAAGCAGTTTGCGCATCATGATGCATATCCAAACAGACTAATATTTAAAATGTTTTGAGTTATCAGAACTGCCCCAATCTAAACTTGAAAAAAGTTTATAATGTCGTAATTTACGAACTATGAAGTATACAATAAAAAAAGACATACATAAGATCAGAGCTGTAAAATCGGCACTCATATTCTGAATTTTAAGTACAACTGAATAACTACATAAGAATGCATTCAATGAATGCATACAATTTGTAATTCACATTAATTTTTAATAAAATTATTAATAATTTATTTCAATTATTCATTTTCGTTATTCAGAATAATGAATCATGTTCTTATTCATTTGAATGCTATTCACAAAGAATGCAATGCACAATGAATTTCAGAATTTTCAGGTATTCTTTTTTATTCATTATTCATTTTTTTCGTTATTAATTTTTTATTCATTATTCTTTTGTTATTCATTATTAACTTTATATTGATTATTAATTTTTTATTCATTATTCATTAGTTATTCATTATTCTTTTTTTATTCTTTATGAATTTTTTTTCATTATTAATTTTTTATTCAGTATTCATTTTTTATTCATTATTCATTTTTATTCATTATTCTTTTGTTATTCTTTATTCATTTTAGACCCAAGCCATAAATAAAAAATGAATAACAGTTGAATATAATGAATAATGAATAACAAATGAATGAACTGAATGAACAAATGAATAATGAATAAAAAAGAGTAATGAATAAAAAATGAATAATGAATCAAAAACTAACGAATAAAAATGAATAATGAATAACAAAAGAATAATGAATAAAAAATTAATAACGAATAAAAAATGAATAATGAATACAAAACGAATAACTGAAAATTCTGAAATTCTTTGTGAATTGCATTCTTTGTGAATAGCATTCAAATGAATAAAAAATGATTCATTATTCTGAATAACGAAAATGAATAACTAATCATTTTTTTAAAAATGAATGTGAATAAAAAAATTTTTTTTTTAAATTAATTTTGCATTCATTGAATGCATTCTTATTTCGCTATTCACTGATTCACTTTTTTGTGAATAAAATCAAATTGAATGCATTCTTTTACAGCTCCGCAAAAGATGCAGATAACCGATGATCTCCGATTAACCGATTTTTTTAGAGTGCTGGAAATAATCGAAAAAATAATCGATGATCGACTTTTGATTGCTGCCCATCACTACACTAAACTTGCAGAAACCCAGCAGACGAGAATTAAGTCATCGTGAAGTCAGTTCGAGAAAAACATACATTAAAATCATTCGAGATGAGTTAAGGCGAATTTACACGATTCACTATCATCCTTCACTTTGGATGAATCATCTGATTTGTAAAATGTAGATTGAGTTTCATCTTTAAAATGAAGATGATTGTCATCCACATTGAACAGTGAAAGAAGTAGAAGGTCTTCCTACTTTTGATGAAAGTAAAAGCAAACCGAACTGATTTGTCATTCGTACTAAAACACAATTGAAAGGTGTTAACATAATTTGAAGCAGAAAGTTTATTTTTTTTTTAATTTAATTGCTGAATAGCTTTTATTTATTTAATTTTTTTAAACGTCAATAAAATTAATCAGCCAGAGAATATATTTTGACATTTAACACCGAATCATCCATCAAATTTCAAATTTACACTTTGAATAATGTAAATTAAAAATTGATTCACTGTCATCGTTCAACGTTCACTATCATCGTTTTTAATGAAATGTGTAAATTTGCCTTTATAGAACCGAGCTACAGTGCACGGAGCAGTTGCTGGAACATCGAATAACTTTTGTTTTTAGAATGACAGGAGATATTAAAATTATAAGGAATTAATTGAACATTTATTAAAAATTAATTATGTCAATGGTACTAAAAAATATCACGAAATGCCAAACTTCTCACTTTTTGTCTATTGTCTTGCTGACAGGGGCTTATTTAATAAAAATTGACAGGTGACAATTCTACAAACTTGTTGCAGTTGACTGACAATTCTTCGTTTTATAAATTTTTGACATATGCCATATTTGTGAACTTTTTGCAATAATATTATATCGGCTTGAACCTGTTCAGCGGTTATTGAGCATACCCCTAAATAATAGTAAGATAAGAACATTTTTTTGCCATGAAGCTCATGTACATAAATAATTTGGTGCTTCCAAGAACTCAAATTCAAAACAATTTGTCATTATATAAAACAATTTGACGTTATCGACTTAAAAAATGCCTACTAAAAAAAAAACACGGTCATTTCTATTACAAATTCCACTTGAACACCATTCCATTTAATTTGCTAACTTTAGTAGGTTAACAGGACTTAATAAATGTAGTGATTATATTTATGGATTCAAAAAAAGTTATTAAGACGCTTTTTTACAAATATTTTTAAATCATTACTCAAAATTTTAAAAGCTTTACTGATAAATAGTGAATATGTAAGAAAAGTTTTTCACCTTAGTTTTTTGCCTTAAGAAAGTTTTATTTTATTTAGGTAAAGTAGTTCTGTTTACTTGGAAAAAAGAAGTAGGCACACAAATTGACAAGTGTACTTTTTATAACAAGACAGAAAATACGTACTAATCACTTGTATTTTGTATAAATTAATTGATAACGAACTGTTTAATTTGTATTTTTTTCTATGTTGAGATATAAACAATTGATATTTATATTAATAATAAAGTAGGAAATCAGAAATTTTGAGAAATGGGCACATCATTTATATGCGGTACCACCTTCCAAAAATTATTTTATTACTTATTAATCAAAATTATGATTAGGTCTATCTTTAATAGATTTTTATCATAATTACACAAAAACAGCGATGAATCACACCTGCTTACTTGTTACTTCCATATTTGTATTAGCGTTGGCTACACATTTAAATATAATATAACTAAATTTTTAATTTTTTTTCATATACTGTACAATCAGTTATTTTAACGTACTTGGCTTAAATGAGCTTGTTTTATATTCTAGCTTCTAATAGAGACGCTAGCGTGTCGTTATCGCTTCAATTGTGTTTAGTTGTTGTTAAACAAAATACGTTTATTAAATAATTTTTAAACTGTTTCTCTCGAAACCAGGTGCAAGACTAAAAGGTAAAAACTTTTCGTTTTGTCATTGCATTTCGATAAGAGTTCTTATAGAAGGCGGGAAACTATCAGTAACAGGCATTAACTAGGTCTGATATGGTTATTTTGGTACTCTACCATTTGGAGTGTTGTGTCGCGTAGCTGGTATAAATTGATGACAGCAAATTTCTTGAATTTAATTTAATTAAAAAAGTTATAGTTTCAGTCAAAACAAAATTAGATTTTTTTTAAAAAAAAAATTATGTTTTTCTAAGACATTAAAGACATACATAAGAAGGGATTATTGCAAGAACATGATAAGCCACATACAAAATATTTTCAAATAATCAACTCTTAAGTTTTGAAAAAATGTGTTTTTGTATGAAGAAATGAAATTGAACACGGAAACTTTTACAAATAGGTTAGCAAATTAATAAGAAATAGCCAAAATATCTTCAGTGGTTGTTGGCAATGCATTGAGTAATGTATTTATTCAGACCAAAGAATTAATTTTTTAGATCATTTGGCTTATCACGTTATTGCAATAAGCCCTTCTTATATTCGAATTAAATATTTTCCACTTAATGTCATTGCAAAAGTATACTAAGAAATTTGAAAAATTGGAAAAAATTGAATTTTTATTAAAAAATAAACCATTAAATTTCCATTAAAAATGAAAAACTTAATTTTTTAGATTTAATTAATGCGTACTTTAGTTATTACTAGTGCTAGGAATCTCATGCACTAAAAAATCGAAAATATGCGCTAAAAACAGTTAAAATATGCAATTAACCTTTAACTTTGGAAGCGAATTTTTTTTGACATAGTCTCTGACGTGGTGGTAAATTTGACCCCATTTTAATTTTACTAAAATATTCTATTAAAAAGGAGTTTTGTTAAATTATTTCTTGTTTAAAAACAAGTTTTAATATTTCGGCTTAAAATACATACAAATATCAATTTTTTTTTTCAATTTATCAAAACTGGCACTTTATTTAACTAGCCTTCTTTGAAAGACGACAAAAATATGTAAAAAGGGGGTACCACCACCTCCACAGTTAAAGGCTAAAAACTATTTTTGTAATATTTTATTATCGGTTCAAAAATAAATGTTGCATGTTATTAAACAAAAAAATTAAAAACATTGCATTTGAAAATACATATAAAATTAATTTATTAAAAACAGCAAAAATATTAAGTAAACCTAAAAGTAATATTTCTAAGTAATCTTTTTCCAAAATATGTCGCAATAAATTAAAATAGTTGCAAATAAAAAAAGGAAAAAATATGCAAAAACCACATGCATTTATTGTAAAATATACAAAAATATGCGCAATAAATAGGCAAAACAGGCATTTTTTGTAAAATATGCAAGACCATGCATTTATTACAAAATATGCACTAACGATTGAATGCCATTTTAAAGGAAATTTCATAATTCGTAAAGATAACTTAACCGCTTGCGTTTTAAGATGCCAAGTAAAATATGCATTTGCATGAGATTCCTAGCCCTAGTAATTGATAAGATAACTTGATATGTCATTAGGACCGACCGTAAATATTTAGCATGCTTTTGTTTTATAACTGTCGGGGTTTTTTTTTACTCACACTAAAGTTTAACACCTCCATGCTGTCAATAAGCACTGTTGTAGTTGTTTTTGTTGAAACTTTTGAGTTACACATTTGTTTATATGATATGAATACATTTTCAGAAATAAGATAACTTATCGACCTTATATGATATTATCTAGTCTACTGATTTATCTACGTAACAATTTTGTGCGGTTGGACTCTCGATTGGCTTGCGACAGTGGCGTGAAGTTCTCATATTGGCGAAATATAATGACTATGTTGAAACGGAAGTGAGCTGCATTAGCTACACTGAACCAAATATTAGTATTAAAAACAGTGAATTTTATTTTTTAACCAGGAATTAATCGATTCAATGAACATTGCACATTGGGCCAGAAATTTGGAAAAGTGATCAAAAATCATTTCTTGGCGGTGCACAGACAGAATTAAATAAAACTTGGCGCAGAATACTTAAAACAAGATCTTTTCCAAGCACGATGGAAATAAAAGCGGGATTCAACAAGGGGCGTGGCACTATAAATAAAATACTTTATCTCATCTAATATTGGCACTAGGTTATTGAAATTCGGTGCAGTAGTGGTCAGGATCTTGTGCGAGCATGATGGGAAAAGTGGGTGAAATTCAACAAAGAGAAATATTTAATAACGAGAAGTATTCAATTATGAAGAATCCATTAATGCTTTCACTAAAATGTAATTTTTTTTATTAGAAAAAATTAATAAAGTCATAGGCGGATATAAGCAAAAAATTGATTTAAATTTGTATGCAACTGAGCAGTGTATTTGAGTTAGGGCATCCAATCCCGGAACACTGGGATCACGTACTTTTTTTAGTTTAACTGCAAAGCCTGAAAACCCGGGATTTTCGGGATACCAGGATTGTCTTCACTGCAAAAAAAATTTCAAAAAAATTTCACCAAAAAGTTCAATAATACTACCTAAGAAAAACCTGAATGTGATTTAAAAATATCTAAATATATAAAATACTATCTGAACAAAATCTGGCGTGAAAAATATAAAAATGTAAACCTTTATTGAACTAAACTTACAAAATATTACAAAATACTAACTTAAAAAACTTAAATGTGATCTTAAAAAATTAAAAAAAGACTTTCTTAAGCAAGCTGTATAAAAGATCATAAAAATTCGTACTTAGAATTACTAAAATTATAATACTATTTTATTGTTTTTCAAATAATTTTATGAGCCTTCCGAATGCTCTCATTAAGTTAATTTTTTGTTTAAGAATTCATCTTTTTTTTTATTGTTATTTATTATTTATTTATTGTTTTTATTGTTTTATTGTTATAGAAATAAACAATAAATATTATCCAAACATTTAATCAAAACTGTGTTTTTAGTTTTTTAAAATCTTCTGGATTTTTTTTACGTTGTAAAACAAGGTATAACTACGTATAATTACGTTTTTGAAAAAAATTCATGTTCTGAGGTTTGTAAATCCCGGGTCTAGTCCAGGGTTTGTCCCAATTGTTGAAAAGTCCCGAAATTGGATGCCCTACTTAGGATTGTGGTTATCAAATGGTATTAAATTACTTGGATACCAATGGTTATTGTAATAAAGTCATGTACAATTCTAGTGAAAGAAAGTATCACGGTCAAATATAAATGTGCTAAAGAACTTTTGGTCTCTTGTTGAGATGTTAAAGAGCCTTGTCTTTCCCGCGTAGTGACTGTTGTAAGCTGACTCCTCGGAGAGTCTCATGCTGGCTGTGGTTGGAGACCAGAAAGGTCGGTTCAAGTTACACCTTATTTAAATCGGGTCGGTAGTTTCGTAAATTACTAAGAGAGTGATAGTAGGTAGTGATCTCTACCAGTAAATGGAGATCTCTATCTCCATTTCAAACAGTAAATGTTAGGAAGGTAATCAACTACCGGATTAACAAACTGTTACCTTTGGGATTCAAGAGGTGTTGACTTTTGAATTTCAGCGGTTAATTATTTACCAAATGATGAGGTACTGGCGTGTCTTATTTGGTGGATCCTTTGAGTTTCAAAGAGGCGTAGACCTACGCATTAAATCCGTCCTATGCTATGGAGCACCGTAGAATTAAGCTTACACAACAGGGGTCTACGTAAGGCCCAAGAGGATATTTAATCAAAACATATTTAATCCAAACTTATTTAATCTTTCTTGTACTTATACTTTTTTACATTCTTATCTTAAATAAGTAAACACTAACAGATTATTTCAACCTTAATCAGCAGAATAATTTGTTAACAAAATCGGATAAGATAAACCGTTCGAAGACTGAAAACCAAGGTTCTTTCTTATCGATGGACTGCAGTTGACTTGAATTAAGTAATCGCATGGTGACTGCAATATTTTACCTTTTTGTGTTGTTTGTTTTATCATGTCATGTAAAACATATGCCAACTTTACTGAGTTCACAAATTTTGAACTATAGTATATCTATATATATAAAATCGTTCGTGCGGGCTGGAGTTCGTTAAGATGTCAGGAACGGTAACACCGAAGGGAATCAAATTTACAAAATTTATTTTCAAGGCTAATATCTCGAATAATAAAAAAAATTGCTCCCCTGTTACCGCCCACAAATCAATAAAAACGCTATATTTCATACTAATTCCTTGTATTGAACTGCGATTTTGTAATTTAGTTTGTGTGGTTACTCTCGGCAACTCAATCAAAAATGGGCGTGGTCAAACTATGTTGGCCATTTGTCGTGGCATAAGCGTGGAGCGCAGAAAACTCCGCCAAATATAAGCTAAATTGAGCTGCAATTTAGCCAGTCGAATTGTTTCGAGTACAAAATGGTTTATGGAAAATACTTTGCCACACCCCCTTTTAACACTCTTTAATCAATAAAAATGCTATATTTAAGACGGTTTGGGGCGTATAAGACTACAAGTTGGTAATTTAGTTTGAATGATTACCACCAGCAACTGTACTAAAAGTTTCCACGCCCCTTTTTTCGCCCATAAACCAATGAAAATGCTTTATTTCAGACGATTAGACTAAAATTTTGTAATTTAGTTCACATGGTTACTTTCGGCAACTACATATACTAAAAATGGTGAATATATTTGACATTTCTTGGCATTTTCGTATATGGCAGTAAGGAGGTCTGTGGCAGGACAACATCCGCCGGGGAATACTAAGATGTATATAAATATCTTAAATAAAATTAACATTTTTTTTAATACTTCTTTCAAAAAGTTTTAAAAAATAAGTAACGAATGCTGAATGACTAAGTAACGAAAGTGAACATTTTTTTTGCTTATTTTGTAACCTGTAATACGCACTTTAAGTAGTACATTTGTAAAAATCCAATGAAAACCACGTCTACCTACCTCCCATACAAAGTGACTTCATGAAACCAGTAAAACCTCCTTACGTTTCACAAAAATTAGTACAATGGCTTAAGGCTATGTAAATTTGTTTTAATATTAACTTTGTACTCGATGTTTGCAATTTAAAATAAAAAAATTAAAATTCCGCCCACCTCCGATACAAAGTGACGTCATTCAAGCATGCATTCAGTGAAGCATTTATGTTTAAACTTGTCATTGCTTACATAAGATTTAATAAATAAAAAGGATTCTGAGCTTCAAATGTGAAATATTTGGATAAAACCACGCCTTATAAAAGTGACGTCACCAAAAATGACGTTTTTTAATTAAATAAAAAACACAAGAATAAAAATTTTTAAGTAATTAAGACATATTATCCTTATAATAAAAAATATAAATCCTAATAATATCCTTTATTATTTTAAATACAATATATAAAAACTGACTTGTTAGAGTTCAAAGGAGTTATTAAGTATATACAATACAGTACAAAGTTCATGTTTTGGCATTACTTCAACAATAACTTCCGGAAAAGTAAATCCAAGCGCGTCGGAAGCTAATTTCATCTGGGGGGCACTACAAATGGGGGGAAAAAAATCACCAACATTTCTTAAAAGAAACATGAATATGAATTAACAAATTTTTTATTTTAGTTTCAAAATAAAAAAAAAACTAAATTAAAAAAATATTAAAATTTCATTATTTTTAAAAGTATTTCCAATTTTGATATTAGAGATCATTTTTTAAAGGATCGTTTATAACGTAATATGAAAATATAAGAAATAATTGTTGCTTTTATAAAGCAAGACTAGGTATATCTTTATATGGCTTAAATGCAATAAGATACAAAAATATCAATTTAAAAAATATCAAGGTTATATCAATTTAAAATCTTCTAAAATGTTTCTTTCTATCCTTGCAAGAAAAAAATTTTTCACCACCTCCATCAAATTCAATTCTTCGGTTTTATCTTTGTGAATGTGTATAAATGCAGCATGAAAGAGTCGTTTCTGTGTCATAGTTGCTCGAAGATACGTTATAAGCCGTCCTAGTGCAATAAAAGAACGCTCAGATGAAGCTGCTGATGCAGACACAGTCAAAACAAAAGCAACAAGTTTTCCAACTTCATTTAATAGTTTTTTCAGTGTATCTGAATTTTTTTCAAATTGGAATTGCAGAAACTCTACATATTGTTTTATCTTTTTGCAAACACAGAGAAAGAAAATGGTTATCCGAAAGCATGTTTATGAAAAAGAGAGAAAGAAGAGCAAAATATATAATATAAAAATATTATCGTTGTAAAAGAAACTGATATTTTGAATAACTTTTGAAGTTTTCTTATTAAATTGTTTATCTAGCTAAAAAAGTGGGGGGGCAACTGCCCCTTTTCTCCCGCTTGCTACGCCAATGAGTAAATCCCACATTTTTTTCCACAACATGTCGTCTTTGTTGTAACGAACAATATTATTCACACGGTGCTACAAAAAAAAATTGCATGCACTTTTGAAGTGAGTTATAGATCTGGTCGAGTAAAATATGACACCATACTAGAAATTGTTAATACACTCCAAAATTTAATTTTTCCGTTAAAAACCGATTTTTTGGTACTTGACGCATTAGGCAATCATTAACTCAGCAAGTTCTTAAGCGATTTTCGATTTTATAACGGTTTTAAAGAGACAAAAAAGAAAGCTTTCAAAATATGTACATATCTTAAGAACTATAAAAATAACACTTTTAGTTATAATCGTCCAAACCTAAAACTTTCACCTTTTTTCCAATTTTTTCAAATTTGAGGATTATTTACTGCTTAAGTTTTGTTGAAAGCTACTATAAACGTAATCATTTTATAAAATAACACTTTATTGAAAATAAAATGAATGTTCATTTATGAAAATTGGATAGAAATTTACTGGGTTATTAAATTTTTTAATAATTAAAAAATTACGTCTTTATTGCTCAATAGATCTTGGGAGCGATCATGTAACACTTTGACGGTTCCATTAAATATATATTAATGATTTCTTTTAAAATTGGTATATTTTTTAATACGAATGACCCTTTCTTTTAGTTTCCTGTTAGGAAAATAAAATACCACCAAGATTATCACTTTAACATTAAACTAATCTTTATCTCAGTGTCGTCCCAAAAAACACGTGGACTGTTCTTTCAGTTGTGTGTTAGTGCGCTCACATGTGGGAGCGACAGAGACAAAAAGGTTCACGATGCACGCGTGCATAGGAGCTGGCTCACGCTGTTTTATATGAATAAAGCAATATTTTAGAGTTTTTCCATTTTTTTTAAGTTTCCATTTTAAAAAATTTTTTCCGACTTTCATTGATATAAGGGTAGTTTCCAGAAGAAATTTTTACTGTACAAATTTTACATAAGATTGGACCTAGGCAGAAAATTTATTTCAACTTAAATGATACAGAACAACATTTTCAGTTACATATATATATTTTTATTAAATATATATATATATTCACAATACTCAGAAATGCTTACTGGATCTTTTCCGTTTATAAGAAACATCGTCAGTTTCACGTGGAAGCGATCAGCAGTAATCAGCTAATATTCTGATTAGGATTTTTCTTGGTGAAATCATTCACCCTGTTCATCGCTAAATTTACCAAGATTCTGTGAGAAAAAGTTTAAATTAGAATGCAGAAATTAATTTTGATGACATTCTGCACCCCATTTCTCCGAAGGCATTCAAGAATTCGCTTACAACGTAATCGGTATTTCTTTTGTTTTCCAATAAATTTTCACATAAAGAAATAAAATTTCTCTGAGCTATTTTTTCAACTTCACTCAGTTTTTCGGGGAAATTTGAATCGTGCATTATTTGTTGAATTGAAGGTCCAATGATTATGCCTGTAAATTGGAAAATGTATAATTGCGTGTAAATATTCTTTTCTGAGAAGAAAAAGCATGTACCTTCTTTGATTTTGGCGTCATTTAGCCTAGGAAATACCGGTTTTAAGTATAAAAAAGCTTCGCATTCTGTGTTCAGTCGTTTCACAAACTGCTTTATGTAACCCAATTTGAGATGCAATGGTGGCAAAATGATTTTTTTCAGCTATCACGAGAGGAATTTTGACAACATTCCTTTCTCCAATCATAAACAATTTTCGTGGTGGGTATTCACTGCATTTGTAGTGATTCTTCGCACGACTGTCCGTCCCACTCACAACGATAGCAGGGACTCTAACAGCCCTATTCTGGTTTTTAGGTTAACAAGAAATAGTTAAGGTGCTCTTGTTAAGTTGATTGTTATGTTATGTAAATGTTGGTATTCTTAAAAATCATTAACAACATAAAAGCTTAAAAAGCTTTTAAAGTTCACCATGCATGGTGAAAATCGATATTTCTATTGAAAGAAGAGATGCGCTATATAAACAGATGCTTCGAGGGCAGCTTGTGACTTTGCAAGCGCTTGAAAAATTTGCCACGGCTACTGAAAGATTTCATTATCAACACTTAAAATAAGTAAAAAATTCTTCCATATTTTAGTTTAATGTATTTAAACTCAATATTATATTATAATGTGTATTTTTTTATTATTTTCACAACAACTTTCTATCTAAGCACATACATTTCATTCGTTGTTAAGACTCTTTCTGTTATTAACAAAATTGTAAGGAAAAGAGCTTTTAAATTTGCAGCAGAATACGAAACCTTAACAAATTGTTAATATTAACTATTTTGTTAATGTGGTGAGCTTAGTTAAGCTGCCAGAATAGGGCTGTTAGTGTATTCTCCTTGCATTACAAATAGTACAGTGGAGATTTTCAGATCAAAGACTTTATGCCATTGATGTTTTGTGTAGTTAAAAATACCCTCAGAATCTTCGACATGGTTAGTACGTTTAAAAGGTTATTTACGAATAGGTAAATGAATGAAAGGGTCATTCGCATTCAAATAATATACTTATCTTAAAATAATTCATAAATATATATTTAATAGAATCGTCAAAGTGAAACATGAACGCTTCCAAGACCTATGGAACAATGAAGGCGTAATTTCCTATTTATAAATAACTCGGTAAATTCGCATCCGATTTTTATAAATGAACATTCATTTTATTCTCGATAAAGTTTATAGTAGCTTTCAACAAACCTTAAGCAGTAAGTAATCCCCAAAGTTGAAAAAATTGGAAAAAATGTGAAAGTGTTAGGTTTGGACGATTATAACTAAAAGAGTTATTTCTATAGTTATTAAGATATGTACATATTTTGAAAGCTTTATTTAATATCTCTTCAAAACTGTTATAAAATAGAAAATCGGTTAAAAACTTGCTGAGTTAACGATTGCTTAATGCGTCAAGTACCTAAAAATCGGTTTTTTCATACGGTAAAATTAAATTTTGGGTGTGTATTAACAATTTTAAGTATGGTGTCATGTTACACTCGACCATACACAACCTCTGCTATGTCACTTCAAAAAAACATTTTCAATGAAGCACCGTGTCAGTAGTCAGAAAATTGGCGTTTAAGGAGCAAAATCTCGAAAATAGAAATTAAAATTGAATTCAGATTATTCAATCACCAAATCTAGTCACGAAAAGAAATGAGTAATGAAGATATAGTTATTATTCAGTTATATTAGTTTGTATTGTAAACTTTTTAAGCACCAAGAATAAAACTATTTTTGCATAATAGAAATACATACGTCATTCTAAAAATGTTTAAACTGATTTTACATATAATTCTGGCGTGACAGAAAAAATCTGAGTGCGCCATGTTTTTAAGCATCCTAGTCAAAACGACTAGTTCTTAAGTTTTTTAGTCGTTTTTGTGTATGTGTTATAAGTCTAACAAGAATATACATAGCTGATTCTAGTAAGCGTTTGACCTTCTAAAAGAACCTTCAGCGCCAAAAACATTATCATAATCTATCGATTTGTTGGGTCTGAGACTCTCGTCGACGCCAAACTGCAGCGACTCTCGGAAGTATTCTTTAAACTCCCAGAATTTTTTTTCGGCTTCTTCAGTTAACTGCTTTAGGGAACCGTTATTACCGCCATACTCAATCGGCAAGTATTTTTGTGGAATATGTTTATATAACGATTTCATCTTTTTGCCATGCATAAAAAGCTAAAAGCAAAAAAAATTAAATGAAAAAAAATATGTAATTAAAAAATGTTTAAAATAAAATAAAATAAAACAAAATAAAATGTATTAAAATGAAAAGCGACTTAGAAGCTTAATTTGATAAAATGGACAAGAATACTTAATACGTTAAAAAAAAATTTGTTAAATGTCGTCATAATAAAAAACACTAATGCTTGGTTTTCACTACGTCGTTTTTATGACGACACAAAAGTTTATCACCTGAAATATCACCTTAATAAAACTCTAGTACACTTTCTGCATAGCTCCGTTTAAAAATTTATTTGTTTTAAATTTTCCAAGATTGCTAAAGTTGGAAAAAATGACAACATATTGTTATTTTTCAATTTGATTGACATCAACTGACCACTAAAAATGACATAGTGAAAACCAAGCATAAGAGAGGTTTCAAGTAAAAGAGACTAAAACAATTACATGTGGCGGTACCTTGGCATAACAATTGCAAATATGTTTAACTGTAATCAGACCTTAAAACCAAAACAAATGCGGATGGGGTTGGATATCGGACTGTATCCCTTCAATGCATACCCCTGCTCACAAAGGTAACACAAGATGGAAATAGTGTCGGGTAGGTACATTTTAGCAATTCAGTTTTAAACACAGTCTTACGATAAGTTTTATTTGATTAACAGTTACATAAACGTTATCAAAAAGAAACCAGTGCGTTGCCGGGTACTCATAAATGCTTATGCAAATTTTAAAATTAAAAAAATAAAAAAATAATGTAATGAGATAAAAATAATTACATACCAATTAAAAATGTTCATTACCCTAGCTTGCTGTTTTGCGGGCATCAAAGGTTTTACCGAATTATATAAAGGCTCAAAACCCACTGGCGAATTTATTACATGCGTGGCTCTTTGGCGCAACGGTACAGCATCTTCGATGTAAACAAACATTTTCTTCATAACCACTGGCGATAACTGAGACATATGAGTTGCCGAAAGTTGCGACATATCCAGAATATCAATAACGCCATTAATGTTGGCATAATCATCCTCCAACATGACGATATCTTGCATAGCATTAGCCTGGCACATGACATCGGGGAAGTTGAACTTATTGGCCGGATAGTTACCGGTACGTACGAAACGAATGCGTGGTCCTTTCTCACACAGGGGCTTGGGCAAGTATAAGCCGATACTTTCAATGAAAAGATAATACTAAAATTTGATATGATATAACTACTCTTGATTTTCTTGGAGGCTACCCCAAACGCAGCAGTTCGAGTAAACCTGCATTATCTACATCGGGAATGGTATAGAATTCAGGATACTTGGTGCGTAGTGTATAGTAGTTATCGATCTTATGTTTGGCCTTCTCCAGGCTAAACTTGCAGCCACGCAAAAACGCCAACAGAAACTGATCATCGGTGCGTGCACGCAAATGTGGTTGCTGCTGGATCCATGTCTTCAATGTCTCAATATCTGTGGCCACACGTTCGGGCACTTCATTCAGTTCTTCGATAGCAACCTTTTGCAAGCAATCTGGAAGTGGTCGTAAATTTAGAGTTTTCATTTTGAAAACTACTAAGACTATGGTTATTAAATATAATGTCGCAAGTTTCACTAAACACAAACAACTGACAGCTTTGTAAAGAATATATTTTTTATATTAGCGAGTATGTTAAACAATGCATGTGTCTTTGTGTTAATACTTGCATATCAAATTGTTTTATATTTCTTGATAAGATACCATTCCAGATTAGAATATTGGAATATATAATACTATTACTTTGAATAACATCATGCCACATTAAGCGAAAACAATTTTACGCTAGATAAAACCCATTAAAACATGTCAGCAACAACTTAAAACCGTACAAAAATTATAGTATTATGGGCTTCTGCGAAGACACTGCAAATCATCAGCCCAAGTTTTTGCTGAATTTGCCGCAACTCAGATCTAAATTTTGATTTCACGGCAGTAACAAATTTAAGTTATCCATAAGCTTTTGATCGAAAAATTACAATTATTTATCACTCCTTCTTCTTCTTCAAATTGCTATTAATCATTCTTCATATGTATGGCTTAGAAGTAAAACCTCAGTTCAGGAGGAACTTTTTTCTTGGAACGAAGTTCCTTTACGCGGCTTGCGGGTGGTGTGATTTGGTAGGTATCGTCACGTAACAGTAAGATTGCTATGTGGGTATTCGTGCGTGTATCGAGCAGACTAAAAACTACCCTACGGAGAGAGCAATTGCCCTCTATCACATGACAGGTCTGAAATAACTCTTCACGAAACAGGTTTTTTGTGTTACGGGACAAATTTAAATTTCTGTTTGTCGAGGCTGGTCAATGGACAGATCTTAGGTGATGCAGCAGGTGGCAATTGACCCTTGTTAATGACAACACCATGCAAAAGTGACCGGTCGGTTTCATATGTTGGTGGCAGAGAACCTGTCACATGGTAGGTTCTGAACCGGTTCCTTTTTCGTCAAACAGGTCACCAATATAATCTTCTGGATCGGTCACTGGATCGGTCCAAGGTGACGCAGCAAGTGGCAATTGAACACTTTCAATGACACCGCTATGTAAAAGTGGCCGCTCGCTTTCATATGTTGATGGCAGAATTCGGACACGTCCCTGTCTCTTGTGGACCTATCAAGTAATAGGTTCAGAACCGCTTCTTTTCTCCGTAGGGTAGCAGGCGAGTACGCTATGTGTGTGCGTGCGAGTATCAATTGAGATTCGAGCAGACTAACAAACGAGTAGGCGACCCAGTCGGCAATGGCAGGAGTTCGAAGCACTACTAGCAGGCCTTCGTATGGATTTTGAAGTGCTTCCACTCTCATATCCAAAGTAAAGAGGCCTACTAAAAGAACTTTTTGAGAATGGACATTAGAAAGAAAAGCAATTTAAATATCAACTTAAAATAAAAAACGACTAGCAATTTCCAGATTTGAACCAACGTCCTCTCATGTGGCGGTCCGACATCTTATTCACTTGTCCACCGCATTTCTTAATAAAATTAAGCTTATTTTGCATCATTACAAACGAAAACTCATTACAAAATTTAGCTTGGACAAAAAAATTTATTTATTATTTTTTTAAAATCTACATTTTTGTACAAATTTTTCTGTTCATTTAAATTTTTTGAAATTTTTTTTGTAAAATTACTTCATACAAAAATATAAGAAAAGACTTGAATTTTTCCAAATAATTATTTTCATATAATATGATATGTAATGTGTTAGATTTCGGAGACCTGGGGCCGCATTACAGCAACCGTGATCGAGCAAAATTACACAAGATTGATAGGCACTTGTCTCGTTGTGCTCTTAGTAATTTTGCTCGATCACGGATGCTGTAATTTGGCCTCTGTGTTCGAGACCAACCTCAAACAAAAAAATTTTTTTTTTGTTTACTTTAATTTCTTTTTTAAAACGTTCTGATCATGTATAATTTTTTAAAAATTTTTGTATAAATTTTTTCATATAAAATAATATGAAAAGACTCAGAACCTTCAAAAGGTAGGTCTTACAGAAGCACTCATCAATGCAGTGACCATGGAAGGTGTATGCCAATAATAGCAGTGCTAGCATGCTTTCTTTTGCGGAGCACTCGCTAAATTGCCTGGTGGGGAGTGTGCCACTCTCTATTTCTCTCTCTGTGTGTCTCTGTTTCTGACACCTAGAAATTTCATTGGAACGTATATCTTATTTTTATTTGTTTTAAATCATACGTGAGAATCTTTATTGCAATTAAGTTTCAAAAAATGGAAACTGTGTGGATACAGTGTAATCTGATGTTAGAATTTAAAAAATTTTTGTGACACTAGGGTGGACCCTAAAAATCTATTTTTTATTTATACGTTTTATGTATGTGCTGGCAGTATTAAGGGTTCGCTGATTTCGAATCTGATATTCGAATTTCATAAAAGTTTTTTTGCCACTAGGATGAACCCTAAATATGTGTTTTTCCGTTTTATAGTCTTTCTAGATGCGCTGGTTGCTGATTTTGAATCTTACCTTAGAATTAAAAAATGTACACTAGGATGCACCCTAAAAATGTGTTTTTTTGTCTTATACTCTTTGTATATGTGCTGGCAGTATTAAGAGGTCACTGATTTTGAACCTGATTTAAGATTTTTCAAAAGTTTTTTGACACTAGGGTTGACCCTATAATTGTGTTTTTTGACTCTATACTCTTTGTAGATGCACTGATCGCTGATTTCAAATCTGATGTTAGAATTTCATATAAGTTGTTGACACTAGGGTTGACCCTAAATATTTATTTCTTGCTTTATACTCTTTGTGTATGTGCTGGCAGTATTAAGGGTTTGCTGATTTCGAATCTTATGTAAGATTTTAAAAAATTTAAGAATTTAAAAAATTGGTTTGACACTAGGGTTGACCCTAAAAATGTATTTTTAGCTTTATACGCTCAGTAGATGCACTGGTCGCTGATTTCAAATCTGATGTTAGAAAAAAGTTTTTGAAACTAGGGTGGGCCCTAAAAATGTGTGTTTTTGGCTTATACTCTTAAGTAAGTCCAGTTGTCCATCCAACTTTTCAATCAATTCAAGCTTCATACGAGGTACGTGATGAATGTTCAATGCTCAACACCTTGTTGCGTCATGAAACAAACATCGCAAAAAGAATTTTGGATCTTAATTTTCAATAAATAATAATTTTTTTTTTAAATATCAAATTCAACTTTTTGATTTTATTGTTTATTTTCATAAATTGCCTTGCAAAAATTTTATAAAGTAAAAACAATAAAAAAAAAATAAAAATATAACTACAGATTTTATTTTGAATTACATTCGGAGTTGAAGAAAAAGCGTCAACGGCACCACTTTGTTTTTTCTTAGAAACGAAAAAAATTTTATAAAATTAAAAAGTTTCATCCTGCATTTTTGTACAAAAATATATTTTAATGAGTTAATATTTAAATAATTTAATGGCTTTCTAAATGGAAAATTGATTGACGCTATGCTCAAGTCTCGCTCTATCGTCTTTGGTACCGAAATTTTGGGCTTAAGTAGAAAAAATAGTTATTTTTGTATGTAAATTAGAATTCCACACTCCAAAACTTGTCCCAAAACGAAAGCTTCAATGCTGGATTTTGGATATGTGATAGCTGATGATTAAAATCCTTGTTCCTTAGTTATAATCTTAGTTATAAAGCTATCTATTGTCGTTTATACCGTAAAATGGTCTAGAAATAAAATACTAGTTAGTGAATCGATGTACGTTATATTTACTAACTGTGTTAATAAGACCAAAATATGACATTGTAGCATATTTCATTGAAAAATGTTGACGTTTTCCTGTTTCCAGTTTAGGGTTGTAGTGGTTCGATATAAACGATTTTTTGCAATACAGTCTTTTCTCAATAGGATCAAAAACCGACTCTGTACCAAATTTCATCAAAATCCGTCAACTTTTACTTACTATCTTTGGCACAAGAATTTTGGAAATCAAAACACTGTGCGACGCGGTTCGCTTAGTTTTTAGTAAAAGGGAAATGCATAGAACTAATAAAAACCTTACCAAAATTTAAGGAATTTTTACGGAATTGAATCTAGCAAAATCCATTACATTTAAGACCAAATTGTGTTTAATTATTCAAACTTTTATGGAAAATATTTTCAAAAACGTATTGCCTTTTCTATTACAAACAATATCTGCCAGTTATAGATAATTAATATAAGAGTAATGCTAAATTCACACTGAGAGCTAACTGCGCATTTAGAGCATTTACTATATATATTTGTCCCTGTTACTCCTACAGCGAGTAAAGGGCCGTTCGTAAATGTGGATTTCGTAAATGTGCATTTAGCTCTCAGTTAAATATAGCATAAAATCGTGGAATTTCAGATTTTATTTCAAACTCTGATTGCGGTTTCCCAAAAACCTGTTCTGTCGAATTCAGAATATGACCTTATTTTGCTTGTGCTGCTTTACAAAAATAAGTTAAACTATGGAACAATGTAATTTTTAGGTAATTTAAAATTATAACATGTTTCCTTGAACATTTTTCCATCATAAAAAATATATGAGCAATAAAATTTGTTTTTATTTTGGGGCTCCTATCTGACGACCTCTGTTCGAGAGAATAAAGTGAGAATGCAGATTTCTTATCGTTTATCTATCTTTTCACTTGTATTGGTTTACTACGTCCATTTTTAAAGTCCATTAAATAAAAAATAAAAAAATTGCAAGAAAAATATTACAAATTTTTTTAAGTCACAGCTACGATTTGCTACTATAAGCATTTTTTTAATATAATTTTGATTACTTCATAAAAAATATATAAACTACCGTTTTATCCTTAAAATAAATTGATATTTGAATATACAAAATAACGCACGACAACCACCGATATTGAAACATATATTGAAAAAGTACTTAAAGTAAAAAAAAAAATATGTACCTCACTTAAGTGAATTGCATACATACATAATTGTCTTACTTAAATTTAGCTAAGTCTAGTCCACATTCAACTTCCTAAAAGAACCCTCAACACCAAAAACATTGTCATAATCTTTTGTTTTGTTGGGCCTGAGACTTTCATCGACGCCAAACTGCAGAGACTCTTTGAAATACTCCCTGTTTTCAAGGAATCTTTTTTCGGCGTCTTTAGTTAACTGCTTTAGCGAACCGTTATTTCCGCCATATTCAATCGGCAAATACTCTTGTGGAATATGCTCATATAACGATTTAATCTTATTGCCATGAACAAAGAGCTGAAATGAAAGTAAAATTATAAATTTTAATAAAAAAAAATGTATCAGATTTATATAAAACAATCACATTCAAAGTTAAAATCAACGTTATAATACACTCAACTCTTTTTTACACTGCAGATACTTTTACGTTTCAAAGAAAAACGTGTAAAAAAAATTCGGGCAAAAACAGTACAGAAGTGCGGTTTTTTCGTCTGGCAATTCGTTAGTAAACTTATTCATAAACGTGAATTTAAGCATGAAATCTTCAAAATTTTCTCCTAATTCAATCTCTATCTCTCACTCTTTTTTTTTCTTTGTTAATATAGTGTTGTTGTTATTCATAGTGATGTATTTAAAGCCATGTACGAGTCTTAAATATATTTACCTTTCTTACATTTTTCTGATTATTTTTTCATGCATTTGATAAAAATTCTTTGGATATTAAATGCTTTGTAATTTAAATTATTAGTGTATGTAACTTGTTAATATCTTTGTTATTCTTACTGCATTCAAAAGACTATAAGTCTTATGTTTGAACATTGCCTTTAAATAAATAAATAAATAAATAAAATAAAAAAGAGTTCCATTTCCATATTAATTAGAAAAAACCCTCTCTCTCTCTCACTGAAATTTTCCTATCAAATATATTGACAAATGGAAAAATCTAACGCAAGTGCCTGCGTTCATTTTACAAAATAAGGCCATAAGAATATGAGAGATATTATTTTTAAAAGAAATACAGAGAAAGAGAGGGAGAGCAATTAAAAAGAAATACAATACAAAATTTGCAAAATTTTAGCTTACAAGAAGTCCTGAATATTGTTTTATTTGGGTGACGTCACTTTTATAGGGCGTAGTTTTTGTCCAAATATTTAAAATTTGAAACTCAGAGTCCTTTTAATTTATTACAGCTTTTATGTAAAATATCAAGTTTTAACATTAAGGTGTTTTTAATTTATTAAGGTTTTACTAATATGATGACGTCACTTTATTTGGGAGGTGGGCGGAATTTTCACTTTTTTTTAACTAAACTCCAAACATCGAGTGCATAGTTAGGATTAAAACTAATTTGCCCAATTTAAAGCCATTGTACTAATTTTTGTGGAATTTAAGGAGATTTTACTGATTTCATTAAGTCACTTTGTATAGGAGGTAGCCGTGGTTTTCATTTGAATTTTAGAAATTTCGTACCCAAAGTGTATATAGGGTTAAAGCTTAAGTGCAAAATTTGAAGCCATTAGATTAATTTTTGTGGAATTTAAAGAGATTTTACCGTTTTGGTAAAGTCACTTTTTATGGGAGGTAGACGTGGTTTTCATAAGATTTTTACAAATCTCATACTCATTGTGCATATTGGAGGTTAAAGCATTTATGCAAAGTTTAAAGTCATTATATAAGTTTTTGTGAAAATTAAAGAGATCTTACTGTGTTGGTAAAGTCATATTATATAAGAGGTAGGCATGGTTTTCTTCCGATTTGGCTCATTTTCGAACTTGATCTTTATTTTTGAATATAGATAGCTCTAATAGATAGCTTATAGATAGCTCTAAAATCGTTAAAATTTCGTTACGATAGCTCTAAAATGACGGCTGTAATCGTGACCACAGACAGACAGACGGACATGGTAAATCGACTCAGGAGGTGATGCTGATCAAGAAAATACATACAATATACCTACCATGCCTCCTTATCGGCGTTACAAACAGAGTGACAAAGTTAATAACCCCATACGCATTTTTTTATGCGTGGGCAAGGGCGTAGGCAGGATAAAAACTAGGGGGAAAAAGACCATTTAACATTTATTTTTACCATAACTTTCATTCATGCATTTTACGAGTCAATGAAAATAGTTCAAAATGAATGTAGGGTGTCTTATTACCTGATGTTTTTATATATAATCGAGCTAAATGGGAAACAGATTTTCAACTTATATATCTGTGGTCACAAGGAATAATGACTGAACTCAAAGTATCGTAAAAAACGATATTTTAATTGCACGAACTACGACCGAATTCTGGGCAAAAAATGGATATGTGCATACTTTTTGGATATCTGCAAAAATTGGCAATAAAGTAAATTCCATATCGCTTTTTTGCGAGAGTAAAACACAAAATGCAGAAATGCAAACTATGAAATACCAAGCACACTGGTCAATTACAAAAAAAATTATTAGAAAGAGATACAAAATAAGAATGCATTACAAAAAACACAACATAGCGAAATATTTAATTAAAATTAGTTTTTAAAAATGTACATAATAAAAAAATAATTTTTTCTTAATTTTTCGAAACGGTCAATTAATTTGACTACAACGTTTTCCTGGTTTTCTGCCACAAATTTTCGATGAACACTCAACATGCACAAACTTCAAATGTCACTCTGCCTGTAGTTAATGGGTTAATACTTTGCCTGATTTATTTTAGCTTTTTGAAGCGTTTAACTTTTTTTGGTGTGATCCGATCAATTGCCGAAAAAACGAAAGTGGAAAATATTTTGAAGGATTTCGATATTGGCAATCCCCAGATTTATTCGATTACTAAGGACACTAGAACCTCCAATACAAACGGTATTAAAAATGGTTATTTTAAATTTTTTTATATCGGAAAATAATTTTATTTGACAGCTTACACAATTTTAGTCCGAAAAACGTTGCCATGCTCTTTTGTGTTTTTATCTTTTTTTGAGAGATTTTTTCTTATTCTCACGCTTTTAATAGTTTTAACATTTTTAGTCCAAAAAGTACGGGAACAGACCTAGTATTAATTAAGTTATCATTCAAATGTCATGATAGTAGTTTAAAAAAAAATTAACGTGAAGTAGGAATTTGAAAATAAAATTGTAAAACCAGTCATTTTGACTGATGTGGTAAATCTAGTGTTAAAAAAGGATCACATATAGAAACTACTAAAAAAGTCATGGATCAAATACAAAATCTCAGATTTAAGGGGCCATTTTCCCCCTGCCTACGCCCTTGTGGGCGTCATAACAAAAAAATAGGCAACCCCTAGGGTGGTCAAGGTTATAACCTACTCAAAATATTTTTCATGACGAAACTTTTTCGTGACGAGTCTCGAACAATTTTACCCTCAATATCAAACCGCCACCTAAGAAGTTTCACTTCAAAAATTATTTAAAAATAGAATATAATTTGAATTTAAAATGTGTTTTACCCTAGATTGCTGTTTAGCGGGCATCAAAGGTTTCAGCACATTATATAACGGCTCAAATCCTACCGGCGTATTTATCACATGCGTTGCTCTTTGACGCAACGGCACAGCGTTCTCGACATAGACAAACATTTTCTTCATAACCGGCGGCGTCAATTGAAACATATGTGCAGCCGAAAGTTCTGCCATGTCGAGAATATCAATAACACCATTAACATTGGCATAATCATCCTCTAAAGTGACGAGCTCTTGTATAGAATACGCCAGTCGCATAACATCGGGAAAGTTGAACTTATTGGCTGGATAGATGCCGGTTCGTACGAAAAGAATGCGTGGTCCATTACCATACAGGGGCTTGGGCAAGTATAAGCCGATACTTTTAATGAAAACATAAAATTAAACATAAATTAATTTATGAATTTTGGATGAGATACCCCAAACGCAATAGCTCGAGTACGCCTGCATCATCTACATTGCGAATGGTATGGAATTCAGGATATTTGGTGCGCAGTGTATAGTAGTTATCGATCTTATGTTTGGCCTTCTCCAGGCTAAATTTGCAGCCACGCAAAAACGCCAACAGAAACTGATCATCGGTGCGTGCACGCAAATGTGGTTGCTGCTGGATCCATGTCTTCAATGTCTCAATATCGGAGGCCACACGTTCGGGCACTTCATTAAGTTCTTCGATAGCAACCTTTTGCAAGCAATCTGGTAGTGGACGTATATCGGGAGTTTTCATTTTGAAAGAAAGTACTACGTCTATTAAATCTAATGTAGCAACGTTCACTTAACACACAAAACTGTCTGTGGGTAGCAGCAAATACATTTAATAATAGTCGTATTTCTATACTCGCTTATAAACTTGTTCAATAATTAATTGATAAGATAGCATTGTTTTATAACATATTTGTTTGAACAATAATACCAAAATCAGCAGTTTTGAAGTTAAAATTTCGTAAAAGCTGTTGAAACTGTCGACATAAACCACGACGAGTTCAAATTAGCCTATATCGTGAACCTTGAATTTTGAACCAAAATGTGTGGTGAATAAAAGTTTATGATTGCAAGAAAATGGTTTTTTTTTTTCTTTTAGACACGCGCGATAGCTTTCGTCTTTCCAATTGAACTGTGACCATAATCTATGATCACAAATGATGTACACAAATTTACGCCTTCCGCAAGAGAGAGAGAGAGAGGGCATGACGTCAACCAGCGCTATTGTTTATATTCACTGCGTGTATTTATATACTATGCAACGCCGTAGATAGGTATTGCATAAGGGGGATTTACTGAAGCAAAAAAGTGTTGCGGTCGGGGGACCACCGTCAAGATCAAAGTTTCTTACGCTTTTTCTTCAATTCCGAATTTATTTCGAAATTAAATCTGTTTATTGTTATTTCATATTTATTTTGTATTTTATATAATTTTTTCAAGTCAAATAATATCTGTTTTTTTCGAAGCGACCGCTTATTGTATGAAAAGTCGCTTTTTTTTAAGCGAGTATGAAGCGACTTTTAATTTTTTTCAGTCATTTCTTACAACTCGCTTAGAAAAAAACACAGCTAATGTCGAATAAACTCAACTCAAAAAGTTTAATTTAATATTTTAGGAAAAAAGATTCATTTGTTGAAAATTACGATGTAAAATTATCACACACAGAAAAAAATCATTGTAAAATCAACTGGAAACATAATAATTTTACATGTTTCCCCTATGATTTTGCTACATAGAGATTTATAGTAAAATCATTGTGATTTTCATGTAAAAATCGCAACAAATTTTCATGTTGAATCATTACGAAATCATGTAAAATCATTATGATGGTCATGTTGAATCATTACGAAATCATGTAAAGTCATTATAATGGTCATGTTTAATCATTATGAAATCATTATGAAATACAGCTGAATCCTAGCCTCTGTTTGAAATAAAAAGAACTTCAAGTTGGTTTTATTTAGTTTTTTTATTGAAAAATATAAAAAATACGACTCATAATTGCAAAACATACCTCAATTTTTTTCCAACTAAATAATGTTTCTCAATAACGTGCACGAAGTCCTATGGGTGGTATAGCTTCCTGTTTATCTTCCTTAGATAAGTTCCTTAAACTTTCCTAGTCAACTGAAGCTTCTGTTTCTATTGAAAAGTAATACAGCATTTTGATGTTACATATTTTGTTATAGCATCATAAGTCACATATCACATTACCTTGTTCATCTGCGTCAGTTTATGGATTCGACTACTTCCACTTGTATTTACTTTTCATTCCACTTGTTTTACTTTTTCAGCTTTTACAAACTATTTTAATTTTTAACGAAGCCAAATCTCGTGATAAAACTTCTAATGTGCTAGAAACAACGGAACTTCTTCAGCACGAAAAATTTTTTTTTACATGATGCAATAATAATTTTACTAGATTTCATAATGATTCAACATGATATCATAATGATTTTACATGAAATCATAATGATTCTACGTGAAATCGTATTGATTAACTTTTTACATGATGCAATAGTGGTTTTACTGGCTTTCATAATAATTCAACATGAAATCATAATGATTTTACATGAAATCATAATAATTTTTATGTTGTTGCCACCATGAAATATAAAATCATGTAAAATGAAATCACAGGGTCCGCCATCTAACGTTTTTTTTTCAAGTAGTGCTTATTTCGTGAATGGTAACACTTAGCTCATGTCTGATTTGACAGATAATTAGTTTTATCCTTCCGCTGATATAAGTGCAACGCTGGGAAATATTGCAACATTACATTGAAAATCATGGTAATGTTGCAGAATGTGTGCAAAAATTGCGTATGGATTTTGGAAAAAGAGAAGCACCGTCAGCTCCGTATGTTCGTTATCTTGTGAAAAAAGTGAAAGAAACTGGCATCCTCATCGATAAACCAAAGCGTGAAAAGCCAAAAACAGTGCGTTCACCCGAGAATATTGCTGCTGTGGCAGAAAGTGTGCGTGAAGCGCCATAACATCAATTCACCGTCGTTCTCAACAATTGAACATTTCGGAGACATCATTGAGACGAATTTTGCATAAAGACCTTGGTATGACGCCATACAAAGTCCAATTGGTTCAGGAGTTGAAGCCAACTGACTACCCAATGCGTTTTTTTAAAAAAAAAAACGTTATTAGGCGGACCCTTTATATATAAAAAAAGTATGTGTGTGGCTGCCACGCACGGTAGAAGTGAAACCTTCAGAAAACGTTATAAATTTTTAGTACAACGACTTTTTCATTAAACGTCGTAACCTAAGAATGTGATAATGCGACTTGAAAATAAAATTTTTAAACTTCCATGCAAATATCTCCGCTGTTTTTAAATATATATAATTCAATTTTTTTTTTATTCAGGAGTCCTAACAAAAATATTGCTTCATCGTGTTTTGTAATAATTCTACACATTATTGTAACGAATTTTATTACCCTAGTGTCAATATTATTTCTAGTGTTGACTAATATTGCCACGCCCATTTGACCAATTGTGCCTGTCCCTGTACTAAAATTTGTACCAAAAATTGTGCCTGTCCCTGTACTAAATGTCAGTACCCTAATGTTAATATTTATTTATTTGTTTGGTCTACAGAATATATCTTACAGACTATGCATAACAATAGCAATAATTACAATAATTAGCTATTAACAATAAAAATGTATTTACTTAATTAATTAAAAATCGTAAACAAATTCTAACGAAATTTGGTCTGTGAGCAGTCAAAATTTAATATTGAACAATAAGTGTTACACAGTTTTATACAGCGAGTTATAGGTTCGTTATCAGCGTAATTAGTTCTATGGAATGTTTCTTCCAGCATACGATTGTTGCACAAAATCCTTGGTGCATTGTAAATTATGAAAAACGCGGACAATTCAACACATTTTATGTTGTTTTGTAAGATGTTGTAAGCGAACATTAGATCAGTGTAGATTCTCCGATCCTTCAACGACTGAAGACCAAGCAATTTACGGCGAGCTTCGTATGGTGGAAGACCGTCATTCCAATGTATTTTATTAAGAGCACATCTTGTACAATTTCTCTGTATTCTTTCTATACGGACAGAATGTTCATTATAAAAAGGATTCCAAATGACCGAACAATACTCCAATATACTACGTTCCAGAGAGACAAAAAGTGATTTAATGGTTAAAGGATCTTTGAAGTTCTTAGTGTTTCTTTTAATAAAACCTAGCATTGAGTTTGCTTTTGAAATTATATAGTCGAAGTGGCTTTTAAAACTTAAATTTGAATAAAAAAATACTCCTAAATCTTTTACATCAGTTTTGCGATTTAAATAGTTATTATTTAAAGAGTAATTCTCTAAAATTGGAACTGAACGTTTTGTGTATGATACGACACAACATTTGTTAATATTTAAATGCAAGTTATTTAAAAAACACCAATCATAAAAAATAGTCAAGTCACTTTGCAGATTAAAACAATCATATGGATGTGAAATTTTTGAGAAGAGCTTCACGTCATCCGCAAATAATAAGCATTTTGAGTACTTAAACCTTTGTGGCAAATCATTAATAAAAATAAGAAAAAGCAGTGGTCCGGCATGAGTTCCCTGCGGAATACCAGAAGTTGCGTTAAAAACAAATTCAGAGTTCTTTGATCCTATTTTAACAAGAAATTTTTTATTCTCTAAGTAACTTTTGAAAAAGTTGACAAGAGACTCCGACAGACCAAAGTTTTTGAGCTTATGCAGCAAAATATTGTGGTCGACTTTGTCGAACGCTTTTGAAAAGTCAGTGTAAATGACGTCTAGTTGATCCCCATTTTCCATAGCGCTCGCTATATTATTTGTAATCAAGGCCAAATTTGTGCTTGTAGATTTGCCCGGAAGGAATCCATGTTGGCAGTCGACTATAAGATTACCAATGTTATCAAAAAGCTTATTTTTAATAATATGATCGAATAATTTAGCAAATGTGCACTGTTTTACAATTGCTCTATAATTATTAATATCATTTCTGTTACCAGATTTATATATAGGATCTACCGAACAAACCT
The DNA here is from genome assembly GCA_963920525.1 of Dichetophora obliterata. Lineage (NCBI taxonomy): Eukaryota > Metazoa > Arthropoda > Insecta > Diptera > Sciomyzidae > Dichetophora > Dichetophora obliterata. The sequence goes on along the minus strand of OY986437.1, from coordinate 241,768,578 downwards.
TCCAGGGTTCCAAAAAAGTACAATTTTTCAAGCAGCAATTGTATAGAATTGATAATTGTTTACTTATATTTGCCACGCAGCGCCTGAAAAATATTGGGGCGATATCTTCTTTTTCGCATTTTGAGCTTGAACTAAGATTCGAAATAGCTATGGTTACGTCTTCTTCTGAAACCATAAAGTTATCAATGAATATACGATTTGGTGACTGAAAACTTGAAGAGCTAACGGAGTTCGTAGAGTTTGAATAGAATTCAAAGACTTCTTGAAAAAATTTTGCAAACAGATTGCAAGTTTCTGTGGTATTGTTTGATTTTATTCCATTATATACCATGCTAGTTGGAAAACCGTTCGTTTTGCGCTTAGAATTTAAGTATTGCCAAAAGCATTTTGGGTTCGAGAACAATTTTCTCTCGATATTAAATATGTATTGATGATATAAAAATGTATGAAGCACATCAAAATCTTTTCTAATCTGGGTAAATCGCAGACGGTCTGACTCGCAGTTTGTTTTACGGAATTTCTTAAACGCTTCATTTTTTTAATTTTTTAAACTTGCAAGTCTGGCTGTAAACCAAGGAGGTTTATTTCTTAAAATGTTTGGCTACTTAGGAACAAACTTCGTAGTTCCCTGTGAAAATTTCGAACAGATGAATTCATAGGCATTTGATACGCTCGCAATAAGTTCCAGTGCAGACCAATCAGAACGTACCAAAAACTCATTTAATGCATCAAAGTTGGCTTTGGAAAAATCTAAGCGAAAAGAATCATCATTGACTATTTTATCGTACTAATAAAACTCAAAATTAATCGTTACTGCTTTATGATGCAAGCTATTATTCAAAATTGGTGATAAATTTTCTGTACAATTAGCTTTCAGATCATTTGAAATAAAAATTAAATCTAATAATCTATTTAAATCGTTCCTTACAAAGTTTAGTTGGCGAAAATCATTAGAAATAAAGAAGCTTGTAACAAATGATTCTGTATCTGATCTTATATTGAACGGTAAAAGAATTTTATCTTCAAAGATCCATTGAATGTTTCCTAGGTTTAAGATACAGTGGTTTAATAATATTGATACGCCCCTTTGTCGAATAAAGCTAACATACTTGACATTGTAAGTAATTGTTAATAAAGTTAATACTTGCCCGATAGCCGTAATTTTTTTTCAACAGATAGAAACATAAAACATGAAGGTGACCATGTACAAAATAGGCGTTATTGAACAAAGTGGCGTGGTAAAATTAGAAAAGCCACTGTATCTTGATTAATATTGACACTAGGTACTGAAATTTAGTACAAGGGTAGGCACAGTTATCACAAATTACGGTCAAGTATGTAAGCTTTATAAAGTACATCGTACATTGTACATACAGTAACAGAAAAATCTACTTATTTATTTTTTGTGTCATTTTTCGTTTCATCCAGTTTCAAATCATGGCATAATTACCAAGGTAGCATTGACAACTGCTTTTTTTCTCTTCAAAAGGAAACCATAGCCTGCCAAAAACAGCTGTTAGTGAAACGAAGCGGCAATTGAAGAAAGTGGCAAAAACTAACATTACAAAAACAGTGGACAACAGTTGTGCTGTTAAATTAGTTAACACAGAAAAAAACGCTGCAAATTTGAGTGTGAAACCTTTGCAATTAAATTATTTACATAATTTAATAATTAAATTCAATAACTTACAACTTGGTTAGCTCTTTGAAGCTACTTTTGTTAGCAATTTTAGCTACAGGCTCAAAATTCTTCTGGCAGCACTGTTCACATCAGTTGACTCCACTGAATGCGGCCATTACGAAATGTGAGAGCTCTCCTTGTGAGTATATATTTTGACAGAAGATGGTTTCCCAACCAACTGTCAATGCTACCTGGGTAATTATGCCATGGCTTCAAATCACAACGGTGTTAATAATAACAAATGTGTTTCAACGAAATATCTACGTGTTAGAAACTGAGATACACAAAGAGAGAGAGAGAGAGCTGCGCACTCGAATAATCGTATGTAAGTCTGCTCGAATCTTAACTAATCCTGCTTTTATGATCTGGAAACCAAACCACTTAACGCAAAGCAAAAAGGAAAAACCAGTTTTATCGTTATATCGCAACAGATTTTGAAAGAATTAGTCCTGTCATGAATAATTTTTCACGCAGAATCGAAAAATTGAGTTTTCAAATTTGCAAAATTTGTTGATAAATCGTTGATGAACTAATTTGCATTAAAAATTTCCAAAATGTTCTTGAGCTTTATTATAAAAAGTAAAACTCCCATTTCCGATTCCGCGTGAAAAGTTATTCATGAATATGTCGTTCATTCATGAAATTAGCGAGATTCAATCTACCATCATTCTCTTAGTAATTTAAGGGAATCACCAGCCCGAGTTCAACTTAAGTGTAACTCACACCGGCCTTTCTGACCTAACCACAACCAGAGCGCTTTAAACCCCACGTGGGCCTAACCCAAATGACAGTCAATACCTGGGCTCAAGGTTCCACCTGACAAGGCTCTTCAACATCCCGTCTACAGACCAAAAGTTCTTAGAACATTTATATTTGACTGTGACACCTTCAGCCACTCGAATTGTACATGACTAGGTTAAAAAAATAACCATAGGTTTCCCAGTAAAACCGGGTAAACCTCAATCCTACTTATGCAACGTCGTTATCCTAATTAAGACTTAATTAAAAGCCTTTTTCAGAAAACCAATTGTTGTATACCAATTGGCTTATACAACGGTCCGAAGGTTAAATGTTTCCTACATAATAACCTTTATTTTAAGATAGGTCTACAGAACAACGATAGATCAGGTCTCCTCATCATTGATGGATGACTGTCCCCGCTCTTCAAGCTATGTTGGATTGATCGTCCATCGAAAGCATATTACAGATGACGGTGTTATGATAACTTAATATCAAAACAATGCTTTCTCCAAGAATTTGGCAGCAACAACCAAGGCTCAAGGTAAACCTTTTTATTTCACAGATTATCAGATGAATATTCAAGAGCCGTGCCTCAAGAATGAACTCATTATGAGATCAGCTCATGGGCCGTGCCCCATGAACTGCCCATCTAATAACAAACCCTCACCCTTTTTTCCTGGCTTGGGACAGGCAGATTCCCCGAAGGTCCTCTGGCGGGTTTAGCCTTCTAGAGACAGCAGTACGTTGTTCACAACCAGATTTCAGAGGAGTGGAGATAGCACACCGCCTTGTGGCGTACATCTTGTCACTGATCTTGCAGCGCTACACGCACCTAGGTCTGATAAGATTACTCGGCAGTTCAGTAGCTTATCTATGAGATCAGTAATGATGTTATTCACACCCAACCTATGCAACTCTAGTCGTATAGAATGTGGCGTTATTAAATGCTCCCTCTATGTTTAGAAAAGCAACTAAAGTGAATTCACTATGCAGGAAGGATCTTTCCATAGTCCTAATCAGTGAGTGTAAAGCCGTTCCACGGGCCTTCCCTTGCATACTGTGATGCCGGCAAGAGAGCAGAGTCGATATTATTTACATTAAAAAAAATAATAATTAACTAATAATTTAAATTTTATTTTGAATTTTTATATTTTCTTTATACATTCTGAGTATCTTTTCAGTTTTTTTAGTATATTTACATTATTATTACATAAAATTCCTCCGTAAGTATCCTTCAGTATCATTACTGTTACATTTCTATTCTTTTATTATCTAAACTAATCCACATTTAATTTTCTAAAAGAACCATCTATTCCGAAAATGTTATCAAAATCTATTGGCTTTCCGGGTCTCATTTTTTCATTGGTAACAAAGTTGGCATTTTGCTTGAAATGATCCCGATATTCATCAAATTTTCGCTCCCAGGTAGCAATAACTTCATCGATAGTACCATTATCTCCACCATAGTCTTTGGGTAAATATTTCTTGGGAATTTGTTCGTAAAGTAAATCCATTTTGTTGCCATGTATAAAAAGCTACATGCAGTAAAAATTTGTAAATACTTGTATTTTGGTACAGTTATAAAAAACTGTAAAAGTATTAGACATACCCGATTCTGTTGCTTTTGGGATAACATAGGTTTCACTATATTAAAAACTGGCTCGAAAGCTGCAAAGGTATTTAGGAAATGGTTTGCTTTTTGACGCAACGGTATTGCCTCCTCAAAGAACACAGCCGTCTTCTTTAGTATGCTCGGAGTCAACTGAAACATATGCGCTGCTGTTGCTTTGGCCAAATCTAAAATGAGAATAAAGCCGTAGATGCAGGCATAATCATTTTCCAGCATGAGTATTTCCTGCATCATAAACCCCACGCGCGCTACATCTTCTATTGCATGTTTATTTGGCGAATAGGCGTTAAAGCGGTAAATACCTATGACGGGCCCATGGTCATTGAGTGGTGTCGAAAGATACAAAATACCGCTATGAATAATAATAATGAAGAAACCTTTAAGTAAGACCTATTGGCCACTAAGAAGTAGTGTTTATACAAAAATAAAATACTTGCCCCAATCGTAAAATTTCGCGAATCTTTGGATCATCCACATCGTAACATGTCAGCATCTCGGGATATTTAGAGCGCATTGTATAGTATTTCTCGATCTTTCTCTTGGCCTTTTCCAAACTGAATTTGCAGCCGCGCAGAAAGATCAACAGAAACTGATCATCGGTGCGTGCATTGAGATGGGGTTGCTGGTTGATCCATGTCCGCAGTGCTTCAATATCATCAGGTACGCGTTCAGGTACCTCATTCAATTGCTCTATAGCTGCTTTTTGTAGCGCATCGTTCAGTGGTCGCACCTTGGCCATAATATGTCTTTATTCCTAAACGACTAGGTTTACACTAACTTTAATTCGTTGTTGATATTGTTCCGTTATTTAAAATTTAATTTTGACTAATTTTAATTTATTTCACGATACGATTAAGTAACGAGCGATAAGATAGCTAGATGTTTTTTGTTGATTGTTAAAATTATGCTGAATAATATTGAATACTGTTAATATTGAATATTAACAACTTTACTTGCAAAAAATATATATCTTTATTGCTTAATAGCGTTACACTTTAAAAAAAATCCTTTGTGAACGATATAAAAGGAGCACCACTGTAAGGGCTCTAAACAATTTTTAAATATTTTATACGAAAAATTGAAATAAATTTTTCATTACTTAACGGCGCTCAGTGTATTTTTTCAACCAGAAATGTGCTCAAAAATCTGCAAGAAAAAATATCATATGTTTTACAATACTCTTACAGGGTGATTATAAGCTCATAAAAGTAAGGTTAAACTTTTCGCTGATTTCACGTCTCTGCAAAATGAAAAACATTGTTATTATATAAGACGTGAACGAAATGAACATACCCATTTTTAACCCTATTACTGATATTCTGTGACTGTGGGTCACTATTGAATTTCGAACGCATATAATTTTTATTATGTTTTCATAATATTAACTTATTACACATAGTATTGAAAAATATCATTAACTGCCAAGAAGTGACTTTAAGACACTACAACGACGGTCTAAAACGGCTTGTGATGGAGTAAAAAATGTTTTGCATATTATTTATTCATGTCGAAACATGATCTGTCAAGACAAAATATTTGCATAGATGATTTGGCAGTAAATAAAATCATTTTCGTACTGCATAGGCACAAGAACACAAGTTATACCATAGTGATTATCAGAGCAATATTCAGTAGTTATAAAAAAATTATTTTTACTAGCATGTCTGGAGCTAGAAGAACAAGACAGCTAACGGATGCAGAATTTAGAAACGCTATGGAAGAGGAAGATGATGAAAGTTATTGGAAGACACTGCTGAAGATTGTAATGAATCTTTCATCTCAGATAGTGAAATAGATGTTTTGGAAACTGCATCCGAATCAAAGGATAAAATAAGCACCAAATCTGCTGAAGAAAGTGAAGGAGGGCACAATAATGATGAAACATTTGGAACATACGGAACCTTTATTTGGAAGTCTAATTTATCGGGTCTGTGTTTTAAGAAATAGATTTGCTGCACTGTTACGGCATTTGCGTTTTGATGACAAATCAACACGATCAACTCGCATACCAAAAGATAAATTGGCGGCTATAAGAGATATTTGGAGTATTATTTACTGAGAATTTCGAAAGCATTACATACCGGGCAGTAACTTGATAATAGATGAACAATTAGTACCGTTAAGAGGTAGGATATCATTCCGACAGTATATGCCTTCTGAGCATATAAGGATTATGTAATACGGAAAGAAAATGTGGTGGATTTTCGATTTTTCAGCACCAGTTATCCCCTATATGGCATTCCTTAGCTCAGAAAAGAATGTACGAGCCGCATAATGAAAATGCCCTACACCCAGAAAAAATATTTGGTTAATTTAATCAAATTTGATCTAAATTTCAAGTTAAAATTTGCTAACATGATTTGTCCGGTTAAGACTACCACATGTCTTTCAAGTTAATTTAACCTGTTTTTGTGTTTTTATGAAACTGACAAATGTGGTTATTTAAGCGAATTTGAACCAGTATTTGTGTTTAAATCGAATTGAATCAGGTTTATTTGACCAAATGCTAGGTTTACCTGTTTTTACCTCAATCACTTATATGAAAATGTAGGAATTTTTCAACAATCATATCACGAACAACAAAACTATGACTAAAAAGCTATGACTTTTTGCCCCCAGCGAGGGCTAGAGGAAGAGCTAGAGCAAATGAATTATGGGCACTTTATTTTCTTAGCCTACATGTCAACAGAATTGAATAAAATTGAAAATGTAAATTCAGATTCATTTCTCGTACCTTATCCAGAGGTACCCTAACCAAATTCGTCAAATAAAAATACCCTGGATCAGGTAAAAGTATTTTTCCAATAGTTTACTACAGTTGTCGAGATGATATGTGAACCTTTTGAAAGGACAAGCAGCTAAATTTCCTGAAAGAAATTTTTTTAAAGAACGTGCATCAACAGTACAATCAAAGAAGAGACGACGTTGTTACTGCTGCACTTATGAATAAGGACAATCTTCTTAGCAATGCTTAGATGCAATGCTTAATGCAATGCAATTCTTAGTGATATATGTCAGCCAGAAATCCGTGTGTAACGAGCATTCACAGAAAAATGTGGTTTTCCTCACAGGTGTAAATAAATAGTTAAATCACAATTCCCACATTATTTATTTAAATTTTTTTTCAATAAATGTTTTCACTAATGTTTGATATTAAGTGGCTTTAAGTACCACATATTAAGTTTAATTTTTTTTTTTCAATAAAATAAATTAATTTTCCATATATTTTGTATTAGTGTCTCTAAGTGGCAGTTTACGTTAGTCAAATAGCATGGCAGTAATAGGGTTAAGACGTTTATTGGTGAACATTTCAGCTAAAGCTTTTTATCAAATGAGCCGATTTGAATTTAGTTTCAGCAGTCTTAAAGACAAAGATTGTCCTCGTCTGTTTTAAAAACTCGATTTAAATTGCAGGAAAAAATATTTAATTTTTAAATAAATCGAAGATATAAAAAAATTACAACTTTCAAACCGTATATCTTTTGAATTATAAAATATAGAAAAAATAAAGTCAGACATCAAAACCTTTAAAACCTTAGTAAGAATAAAAACAAACATATGCGTCGTTGAACACACGAGTGAAGCGAAGCTTTTACGCATTTTAATAGATTTGACAATTTATTGGTTTTTTAATAATTTATTATAATATTAAAAATAATAATATTATAATATTAAATAATATTATATTAAAAATATTATTATAATATTTATATTTATTAAAAATTATTTTTAAATTCAAAAATTTTAAATATCAAAAAGTTAACTAAGAAAATACACGTTAATATTCACACCAGTACGTTTTATTACATTACATTATTATTTTATTTGACTACATGTTACAAAATTTTTAATTATTTTTGTATATGTTTCGAATTATTATTATGGACATTTATTAAAGGAATTGTTAGTTTTGATATCTAAAATAGCAAACGTATATTACATCAATATATTACATCAATATATCTAGCAAATACTGCATCAATAGTTGTTCTTAATCGTATTGTGCAAATATTTTTATCGCTTATCATTCGTAAATTATATTCATCAAAAAGGCATTGTTTAAGTGCCTGTGAACATTCGACCAATTGGTACCTTGTGATAAGTTTCGCCCAGTTCAATGGAGCCTGCTCGTGTATAGTCAGTAATGCCAGATTGAGGGTAATTTCCCTTTTTGAGGGATTTTTCAATCGTATTGGTAGCTAAAAGGGAAAAAGGGAAGCATTTTGCTTGGTCGTACAAATAAAAGGGAATTTTCAAATGGAGAACTAAAGGCGTTTTTCTGGTAATTTGCAATTATAAATTAATATACAAAGCAGTTTTTATAATACTTTTTTTAACATAAAGTTGGAGAGTTAAGAAAATATCATTGGAGCGAAGATCCCATGGAATAGCTTCTTTGAAAAATGTTGGACAGAGCATAACTTCTAAATGGGTTGACCGATTTTAAAATTGTGTTTTCTAAACTGTTCTACACCTCTAATATTATTTTCTAACGAAGCCAAAATTTCGAAATTTTATTTTGTTTATAAGTTAGTTGAAAAAATATTTCCATATGTTTCGTTGTTGTTCGCTGAATTCACTTTGCTTCAGCTTACTGCTTCTTATTGCTTTTGTTGTGCAAACAAAACAAATTTAGTATGTATCTGTTAAAAAATCGATCGACATGGAAGGACAAGTTCGCGTTTGTTTGTCGGTGTACGATTAGAAAATATCAATAATAGTGAAAAGTCCTAGTGTTTAGAATATTTCGCATAAATTTTTATTAGTTGATTATTAATTCGGCGTTTTTGTACCTTTTGTATTGTAAGTAATTTATATTAATCTGATGAAAATTTATCGAACTATTCAAATTTCTATACAAACAAAACAAAAATACATACATATATAGATTGCCCAGTGTATGAGTACGAATATTTACGGAGGTGAAAGAGCTGGTCGAGTGACGCAAAAAGTCGTATGGAAGGGGGAGATGGTCGGTTTTTGCGCCCTTGGGCGTTACGGGATCAACTGTTATTTCATGACTTTGATGCATACTATTGTTCAGGGTTTAAATTGCTGCTGCTAAATTAGCAAAAGCATCAAAGTTTTTACTTTAACTGCGCTCTAGCAGTTTATTTTGCAATTTTCCATAAATAAATTTTGCTTCGGCTGCAAACTACGAAAGAAGCAAATAGTTTTAGCGGTAGCGAGCGTTCGGTTTTTCAGTCGTGCTGTAATTTTGGAACATTATCGAAGCCACAGCAACAGCAAGCTATCGCATTTTGAAGTCGTCTTCTTGCTGTTGCTGTCGCTTTTTAACATTTAGGCTTTACAGCAGCAGCTATCGATTTTGGCATGCGGTGCTGCTGTGCTTTATGCAGAGTCGTGCTGTAGCTGTTTGCACTAGCTACGCTGCTGCTATTGTTTGTAATATTTTTTAGCAGCTTCGGCAGAGAATGATGAATGTTTTCATGTCTAAATCATGTTTCACTTTTCACAAAAATGTGTGCGACATACATATCCAAAACCAAAAAAATCTATTATTCCGACTAACCGTCGCACAGTGGGCCCAAATGGACGTTTAGGTTCATAAATGATTTTAAAAATTACTCTTGCAGCCAGTTTATTATGAAAATAATCTAAGAAAAGGTCAAATTTTGTACTATAATGAAAATTTTATAAAAAAATTGACACGATTCAGTTATATGGCTTGCTAAAGTGTTCTTAAGACACCGTCCTATATAAGCAGCGAAATGAAGAACTTTTTAATCGAATTTTTTTCAATTCTTTTTAAATTTATCATGCAAGTATTATATACCGTTGGAAAGCTTAATGTTTAGGCTTTTTGAAAAAAAAAGAAAATAAAAAATAGTTTTATCTAATAAATTTAATATTTTGTATCAACCCGGTTTTTTTACTTTTTTTTCATTTTTGATTAAGGTTTAAATAGTTGCGCTCTCTTGCGCTGTTATCTTTCATAGTGCATTTGTTTCCTTAGTGTATCGGTAACTAGACAAAAAAAAAAATAAGTTGCTCTAACTTTGCCCTTTTTGAGAAATTAAAATTTTCATAACGTAGGTGCATGGCAAAAAAATATCCCATAAACTTTATTTTTTTTTTCTTCTATGAAGCTCTGTTGATGCAGTAGCAATTGATTGTTCCGTTAAAATCGGCATATTTCTTAAATACATGTTTGTCTAGAAGAAACCAGTGACGTAGGAATGCAAAAGGGGACCTTGCTGCCTTTTCTAACTCATCACATATTATGAACTTGTGTTTTTGGGGTTTTTATGGTAGCTTTGGACAATTCAACTATTTCTTTAATTTTTTTATGGATCCCATGCCTGCGTCCTGCATCGTTTATATCATAATTCTTCAACAAATACGATTTTTGTGTTGATGTTTTTTTGTCCGTGATCATGGTTATATATGTGGAGTATGGAGTCTGCCCTTTAATCTCACGCATGTGGTGCCCACTTTTATCACATACAACAAAACACTTTATACAAATTTCTTTACTTTAAATTTAAATTTTATATTTAAGACTTTATTTTTTAAGATTTCAAATATTATAAAAATTTCTATCAGCTTGTAAGAATAATCTTAACCAGCTTGTAATAATAAAAATAATGGATTTTGAAAAAAATAGTTTGAATGATTTATTGAATATACGAAATATTAAATATATAGGAAATATATTTTAAATTTGGCTTCATTATTGCAAGAGACAAAAAAGTAACACAATTTTAAAACGCAAAATCGTATTTTTTGAACTTAAAAAAATTAGTACTAAAAACTAAAATAGATTTTGGAAAAAAGTAGTTAAAGTGATTTTTTGAATATCAAAGAAATTACTTTCCAAATTGGGCTTAAATATTCCAAGAAACAAAAAGTTACAGATTTTTCAAAGCCAAAATTGTATTTTTTTAATTAAAAACAAAATGTTGGGACTAAAACTTGAAATGGACTTTGAAAAAAGTAGTTTAAATGATTCATTGAATATCATAAAAAATATATTTTAAATTTGGCTTAATTACTACAAGAGACACGAAAGTAAGAGCATTTTAAAACGCACAAGTCAAGCCATAATCGTATATTTCTTAACTTTAAATAAAATTCTAGTAATAAAAAACAACATGGATTTTGAAAAAAATAGTTCAAACGATTTATTGAATATTTTTAAAAAATGTGTTAATAAATGTACCGTAAGTTTACCGTTTTTAAACAAATAGGTAACAAATTGTAACAATTAGGTCATAAATACGTTAAATGTGCGTCAAACGCCCAGTAACATGTGTCAATGGTGAAAATTTACAGACACTTGTTAACATATTGTGTGAATCAAATAAATGGTAAATGTTACCACAATGTTAAAAGATATAAATGGACACATGTTACTGTTATGTTAACAGGCACATGTTACCACATTGTGTTAATAGCATGTTAGAATTTTAAAAACACAAAGTTAAAAGAACTCCAAACTATTCAAATATAAATATATATTTTTATAAAAAAAGTTACTTACAATTGATGAAAAATGTGCAACTAGATTCAAAGAAATTTTATAAAAACTCACTGCACTTCACTTTTTACACAGTTTACAGCTTGACAGCTAAAAAACAAATGAGTTAAGTGAATGATGAAAATATTATTTGGTGAGCGAACTATGAACATGCAAAAACTTCAATAGCATTGTTGTTTCTTGCTCGCGTCAAAAGACGTCAAGGTTATTGCTGCATGTATTGTGTTGGTATTTTCTCGTAGCGCACACGTGTTCGCTATTTTTGTTGTTGTGTTTTAAATTTTTATTTAGGACGATATGACCCCTTTTACATTGATCAAGACTTGAAGCCAAGCTTTTTTGACGTTCTCTTTTGAAATTGACGAAAGCTTTCACATTGGTGAAGACTTGAATTCAATTTCTTGTCTTCTTTCCTTGTTTTCTAAAAAAAATAAAATAGATAGGTAGCAAGCAAAAGAATTATAGTTTATAGAAATTTGCAAATTGAATTTTATTTTTTTATTACGATGGAAGTTAACAAAATGTTTTTGCTTAAAAATTTAATGCAAAATTAAATTATATTAAATGCAAAAAAACTTTATTGCAACCGAAGTCTAACAAACTCACATTGATATGCGAAAAATTAAATAAAAAGCACTGTCAACAACGCGAAAACAGCAAAAGGAACATGAAAAATTGCCGGTACAGCTTCAAGTTTCTTTTTCCCTTCCGTCTCTTCCGATGTGCAGCGAATTGCCTACAAACTCTGAAACTTGACTTCAAGTCTTGATCAATATAAAAGGGGTCTATCAGTAAACACGTGTTCTTTCTATTTATTTTTTTTTTGCCTGCAGCAAACTATTTTTTAAAATGAGATGATGCGTTGAAGTTGTTCACATTATGGTAACAATTTTGGTAACAATGGATGATAACAAAATGTTTGACGGGTATTCCAAGTTTGGCTTAATTATACCAAGAGACAAAAAAGTTACAGAATTTTAAGACGCAACAGTCCATTTGGGGCCACTGTGCGTTGGATTGAGTTAAAACTTTCGGAAAATATTTATCTCGGTGTAAGATCATTTCGATACAGACACACTGAAAGCTGATTTAAAGGTAAGCTGAAAATTTAGAAATATATAAGTAAGGCGTTGCAAAGCGCGTCGAGAAATAGCTAGTAATCATGTATTTTTTTAACCATAATGTCATAAAGATTTTATTATGTTATAAATATTAACAAATAAAAAATTAATTATTTTGAATAAATGTCTTTATAAATTCTGAGTATATTTTCAGTTTTTTGTTTATATTTACATACATACATTAACCTTACAAAAAATGTTAGACTTTTTCGAAAGGATCCTTCAGTATCATTATTGTTACATTACTACTGTTCTTGTAATATCTGTTAACTAATCAACATTTAATTTTCTAAAAGAACCATCTATTCCGAAAATGTTATCATAATCTATTGGCTTTCCGGGTCTCATTTTTTCATTGGTAACAAAGTTGACATTTTGCTTGAAATGATCCCGGTATTCATCAAATTTTCGCTCCCAGGTAGCAATAATTTCATCGATAGTACCATTATCTCCACCATATTCTTTGGGTAAATATTTCTTGGGAATTTGTTCGTAAAGCGAATCCATTTTGTTGCCATGCACAAAAAGCTACATGCAGTAAAAATTTGTGAACACTTGTATTATGATACAGTTATAAAGAACTGTAAAAGTATTAGACATACCCGATTCTGTTGCTTCTGTGATAACATAGGTTTCCCCATATTAAATACTGGTTCGAAAGCTGCAAAGGTATTTAGAAAATGGTATGCATTTTGACGCATCGGTATTGCCTCCTCAAAGAGTACCGCCGTCTTCTTCAGTATGCTCGGAGTCAATTGAAACATATGCGCTGCTGTTGCTTTGGCCAAATCTAATATGAGAATAGAACCATAGATGTTGGCATAATCATTTTCCAGCATGAGTATTTCCTGCATCATAAACCCCACTTGCGATATATCTTCTATTGCATGTTTATTTGGCGAATATGCGCTGAAGCGGTAAATACCTATGATGGGTCCATTGTCATTGAGTGGAGTCGGCAGACACAAACCAATTCTGTGAGCAATAATTTTGAGGAAACCTTCAGGTTAGATCTATTAGCCACTAAGATTAATGTATTTTGAAATAAACTACTTACCCCAAGCGTATAATTTCGCGAATCTTTGGATCATCCACATCGTAGCATGTCAGCATCTCGGGATATTTAGAGCGCATTGTACAGTATTTGTCGATCTTTCTCTTGGCCTTTTCCAAACTGAATTTGCAGCCGCGCAGAAAGATCAACAGAAACTGATCATCGGTGCGTGCATTGAGATGGGGTTGCTGGTTGATCCATGTCCGCAGTGCTTCAATATCATCAGGTACGCGTTCTGGTACCTCATTTAATTGTTCTATAGCTGCTTTTTGCAGCGAATCGTTCAGTGGTCGCACCTTGGCCATAATATGTCTTTATATCTAAAGTACTAGGTTCAAATCAACTAGGTAATCCGCTATTTATATTGATCCGCTCTTAAAAAGTTATTTTAACTCTTTTAATGTATTTCACGATACCATTTACGGTTTAAGTTACGAGCGATAAGATAGCTAGATTGCATTCTAATTTTTTTTGTTGATTTTGTAAATAATGCTTAATAACATTGAATATTGATATCAAGAGTATTTCTGCAAAAAAATGTATGCCTTTATTGCTTAATAGCGTTACACTTTTGGTTGGTCGTTGGTGAACGATATTAAAAGAGCAGAAATGTTAGAGTTCTGAAGAATGTTTTAAAGTTTTTATACAAAAATTGAAAATAATTGCTTAATTACTTATAGCCGCTTAACATTGTCTACTTTGTGTTTCGATATGTCGAGAAGTCGAAAGAGTGGAAAGAGAAAACAAAAGGAGAAGAATATTTCAACAAGGATAATATATCCTAGCATATGATTCTATTATGATTTAATTTCATGTCAGACAAAACAAGAAGTCTACGATTTCAAAATCCATATCCTTAATTATCAAAGTGGTTAACGAAATGCCTTTAATTTGGCTTTAAATGTTAAATCTATAGTAATAAAACTCATCAGTTTATATGTTTGTTTGGCTTTTATACAAATCTAAACGGCTCAAAGGATTTCGCTCAAACTAGGCATATATATTAAGTGCATATAAGACTAAATTGTTACATATTTAGTTTTTTCCACGTTCCTACGAAATTTTTCAACTAACGGTAATTTTGTTATTATAATACTTTTTTCCATCGGAGTTTTTTGTGTATATAATTCTGAAAAATTTTTGTTATTTTGACATCAAAAACACTCATATATATTCAAAATTGTAGAAATTTTCAGTACAACGAATTTTTCGTAAAACATCGTTACCTAAGAATGAGAAAAAAAACGACATGAAAATCAAAGTTTGGTCTTTTGATGCAAATATCTCCGCTGTCCAGTAATATATTTCATTCCAATTTAATTTAACTAGTGTCGCCTGCGGTCGAAATTCGACCAACTGTCTGTAAAGAAGTGAGCAAAAAAGAACTCTAACGTAGCGTATGCTAAGGCACTATAGCGTTGATTTGAAAAAGCAGAACATTAAAGATGCATAGCGAAGATGACAGCACTCGTTTGTCATTTTTGTAGCGTTGAAGTTTGTGTACCTTGCTTGCATAACATAAACCCTTTTCTATAATCGCATAAAAATAAACACAATCTTTGTCATTCCGTAGCTTCACTGGAATAACCGCTTAGCAAAAATTTTTTCATGAGAGATTACCCCTGTGATGATTCTTTAATGAGTCAAATGTATAAGATTATCCTTTTATGTTTTCAACCTCAGCATTTCGAAAGTATTTTTCGAAAAGCAGAATTTAATTTTCTGTCTGGGTTCAAGAATTGTGGCAATTTTAACATCTTAAAATGTTCATATCTCATGAACCCATTCCATCCTCACCCCAATTTTTATATTGTTAAAAAAGTATTTTTGCCAGCTTTACCTTTTACCCTTAACTTATTTTATTTTGAATTTTTAAATGTTCTTCGAACACCTACTTTAAAATCAAAAACATAAAAATTCTCCCAGAGAATCAATTAAAACAAATTAACATAAGCGAACAAACCATATGAAGCATTTAGCTCTCTTAGTATTCCAATTGCACCTAAATTACATTCAGTGTAGAATTTTAAGAAATAATACTGAAAACCCACCATCTAAAATTTTTTTAGCAAATTTAGCTCCTGGTTGGTCCCTTTTGATTGTCCAGCAGTAATCTGCCAACATACATGGGCTCCATTTGCACCCATGATGTAACCATTTTTCATTTTCGGAATATCTAAGTGAATCCTTTCTCCGTGTTCATCGCTCACAGCCCAAAAATTCTCAGGAAAAAATCGAGGTATGAGTGTAAGAAATTAATTTTTAGTGACTTTATTATATTGCTAATAATGCAGTAATACAACTACAGCTGATCTTGCACGATTTTGTTGTTGCTTTCAATGTGAAACTGTAAAAAGACATTGAGAGTGGGAGAAGACGAACATTTTGATAGGCGTGGAAAATAGTTCATTTGTCCATATTACACGATGTCTGTTTGCACGGCGTACAATGAACACTTTTTACTCTCTTTCACATTTTGTCCGCTGCTAGGTCACACCAAGGTTCATTTATAAGATTGTGGCACTTGAGAGAAATGCACTATTTTTCCGCCTTTGCTCGAACTGTCACTGTGCGTTTCTTTGTTCTAAGCGAGCTCGCTCTCAAGTGCCACAACCTTATAAATGAGCCTTGGGTCACTCGACAGAAATTGTACGGCGAACACTTTTGACATTTCATTACTTTTTCTCCTCCTATATTATGCAATAAGGGTTTCATACAACTATATTTTCCATTACGTTTTCGGAGAATAGTAGTACTTTTCTTCAAAGAAATACTTTTTAGTTGATAAAGCGTTGCAAAACTGAAATTTCACTACTCAGCAACACTGTTTGTCCGATGTTTGCCGATATGATCAGCGTACATAATAGGGCTATTCCCGATAACGGGCAAATAGCGTGGCATCGTGGCATTTGCAAAATATGATGGCAAATATTTCCAACACAACAACAAAATGTACAGATTTGCATTTTCCCGACTGTGCCAAATTTGCAACACTAAAATCGCATTGCATACAGTCGAGCATGGGCAAAACTTATTTGCCAATCAATCAGCTGTCACATTTTAACCAAACGCCGCTAATAAAACAAAATTAACAGACTCTGATATGGAACTCACTTTGATAAATAATACACTTTGATAAATAAAAATCAAAAACACCACAAATACTGTTCGTGTTGTTTTTTTTTCTCCAAAACAGCTGTGAGTTTTGCTTGCAACAGTGTTCTAAAAAGTGTGCTCACAGTTGATGGCAAATATTTGGTAGGGCATACATTTGCAAAGCTATTTGCCCGTAACTGGGAATAGCCCTAATGATCACATTTTGCACGTCCTACAAAGTGTTTATCTGCTCATACTCTCAGAGATTTTTGACAGTTTCACATTGGAAACAACAACAAAATTATTTGTACGCCGAGCAGACGGACATTGTGTAATATGGGCAATTCTTGCAAGCAGTTCACCGTGCATAACAGTGTTGCTGAGAGGTGATAATAAAGTTTTGGTACGTTTAAGTATTTATAAAGTACCTTTTGAGGAAAAGTATTTCTATTGTACTTTAAAAAAATAAAGAAAGAAAAAAAAAGTGTAAGGAATGAGAATATCATTTAGGTGTAAGTGTGCTAAATGTTTCATATGACTATATGGCTTGTCCGCTTATTTTAATTAATTTTAATTGTCCTCTCGGAGAATGCTTATGTTTTCGGTATCAAAATTAAAGGAATTCAATACATAGTTCGATAAAACTAAATTTCTTTAAATATGGCTTTAAATATAAAAAGAAATACTTGTAAAATTCAACATTTTTAACAAAAATATAAAAATTTGTATTTTGAACCTGAGTATCTCACAGACTAAACATGGCAGAAAAATCAAAAAAAGCCCTCACTAATAAGCTTTTTGCTTGTAGACGGCTGTAGCCTTGTGGGAAGAGTGCGTGGCCCCCTAAGCCAAAGAACCTCGGTAGCCCGGGTTCAATTCCAGCTCAGACAGAAAGTCTTTTCAATTGAATTAATTTTTCTGTGCGGTCGTCACCTCCCTGCAGACAATGGCAAACCTCAAAAAGTAAAAATTGCCATGTAAAGCTTTTTGAGAACATAAGCCGTTCGAAGTCGCCATTAAACACCTAGGTCCAGTTCTCGGTCATTTGTGATCAAACATTTAATAACACGCACAACACAATTGATCAATAGAAGCTAGGTCAAAGTCCTTACAAGGGCTAAAATGGCCAGTTTATTTATTTTATATTTAATAAGCTTTTTTAATTTTCTATAAGATAGTTTTTTCTTTTTGATCTGCGTGAAGTGGTTTGTATTCCAAAGCATAAAAACAGGATAAAAGTCGTAAAAACACATAGTCCGAAATCACAAAAATCTGAAAAAAAATTCGGTTTAATAACGAGAGAAGAAAGCTTAAAAAGTATTAACTATCAAAGTTCGTGTGGCTAACCACTGTTAACCAGTGTTATTAGGGGTATTCACGATTTAGTGAACTTGCCAGTGAAGTTTAGGATTTGGGGACTTGTGCGCTTTACAAAAAACAATACACGTACGTCAAAAATCTGCACAAGTGCTTTTCTACTGTAACCTAAAACTTGACGACTTGAGCAATCGAGCGCATTGAAAATTTTTACCGCTTTGAATAAAGTGATAGTGGTGAGTTCACAAAAACCTTACTGCACAGCTGTACAGGCAAGTTCACTAAATCGTGAATACCTTTAGTATATTGTCAGATTGCCAATTACGTCGACGTTGCAAAAAAAAATAGTTGTAGCTTGTGTAATTTTGCCAAAAACTTTGTGATACGACAGCTGAAACTTTTGATACTTAACCCCAAACTACGATTTTATTATTTTATTTTTGAAGAAAAGATGTGATAGAGAAAATTAATATCTGATTCTACGTACCAAAGATTCCCATTCGATTAAAGTAAGTACATTTTTTGCATTGTGTTATCATTTTGTCATAATAGTATTTTTGTTATTATATATTTATAAAGATTTTATGTATTTCTTTATATTAACAAATAAATAAGAAAATTATTTTGAATTTTTATTATGTCTTTATAAATTCTAAGTATCTTTTCACTTTTTTCTTTATGCTATGTTCACACTGAGAGCCAAATTAGCATTTACGAAATCCGCCTTTATGAACCACCCTTTACTCGTCGTTGTAATAGTAACAGGGACAAATATGTATAGTAAATGCTCTAAATACGCATTTAGCTCTCAGTGTGAACATAGCATTAGATTCACACTAATATTACATAAAGTTTTCGACATTTTCGAAAGAATCCTTCAGTATCATTACCAGGGAAGACAGAAATATGCACGAAAAAATCTAAAATAAATATGCTAATATGCTCTAAAAAATGGCAAAATATGCCATCAAATAAGCACGAAAAATGTCGAAGTCGGAGTTTTATTATTCAAAATTTTATTCAATAGTTCATAAAAAAAAAACAAAACAATAGCCCTTTCAAGGCGTAAAAGTAAATATTTTAGTTTAAATAAATTATAATTTTAATTATAAAGTAAAAATTTAATTCTATTTTAATCATTTAATGATAGCTCGAAGCCAATGCCAAAAGTCTCCTTCCGGACGAAGTCCATTATTTTATATGGTGCTTATAGCAAAAACAGTGTATTGCATTCAGCGGTTACACTGAACAATTTGCAATGCATTTTTATATTATCAAAAATAAATTTTCTACGATTTTCAGCCAACAATGTTTTGTATTGTGAATAAGACCGCTCGACATCGCAGGATGTAGCTGGGCACCATTTAAAATAAGGGACTTCGTTCGGAAGGAGACTTTCGGCGTATGGATCCATTGTCTGTGAGTTTTTAAACAAAATATTTTTTATACATATATAATATAATATCTCTTTATAAATATATATAATATCAAAGAAATTACAATGTTGCCAGATGTGAAGGAAGTATCAAAATTTGCCCGATTACAAGCTAAAATCTGTTCGAAAAGTTAAAAATATGTAAAAATATGCACAAATTAGCACAATCGTTATAAATATGCAAAATTATTAACAAAACGTCCAAATATGCAAAAGCATATATTATATGCATTTGCCTATAATTGTCTTCCCTGATCATTACTGTTTGAAGCAAATGCTTGCTGAATTTCTGTTAACTAATCCACATTTATTTTTCTAAAAGAACCCTCTATTCCAAAAATGTTATCGAAATCTATTGGCTTTCCGGGTCTCATTTTTTCATTAGTAACAAAGTTTGCATTTTGCTTGAAATGATCCCGGAATTCATCAAATTTTCGTTCCCAAGTAGCAATAATTTCATCGATTGCACCATTATCTCCACCATACTCTTTGGGTAAATATATTTTGGGAATTTGTTCGTAAAGTGAATCCATTTTGTTGCCATGCACAAAAAGCTACATGTAGTAAACATTGGTTTTGTTATAAATAATAAAAGACAGTTGCAAAGAACAGTAAAAATATCAGACATACCCCATTCTGTTGCTTCTGAGATAGCATAGGCTTCCCCATGTTAAATACTGGTTCGAAAGCTGCGAAGGTATTCAGAAAATTGTTTCCTTTTATACGCAATGGTATCGCCTCCTCTACGAATACAGCCGCCTTCTTCAATAAACTCGGAGTCAATTGAAACATATGTGCTGCTGTTGCTTTGCCCAAATCTAAACCCAAGTAACAATATTAGCCATATATTCATTCTTGCAGAGCTTATAGTGCTATCTTATATAGCAGCAAGCTTCAACTATAGCTTTAGTCGCGCTACTAAAGCTCTTGCAGAGAATATATAAGGCTACTTTCTTGAGTTTAAAAGCACTATTTTTACTTCATATGAGGAGTAGAAGTAGCTGTAAACTTTTAAAAGAGTCCCTGTCAAACCCAAATAAGAGCTCTTGCAAAGCTCTTTTTTATTATTCGTTTAAGTATGTATGTGTTAAAAATAAACTCAATAAATATATAAAATTTGACAAGTGTTTGTGATGATAAGAATGACAAATAAATTAAAGAAATAATAAAGTGATTATTATATCAGACTCATGTTCGTGTATTCGTTATATGCTGCGAATTTCGGTGCGCTTTTGAATTTATCGGAAACGTGAATGTAGTACTTCGAAAAACTACAACGGACTTAACAAATAATTAAAATTAAGAAGTGTTCATTATTTAAAAATAGTTGGAAAATTTTTAACATTCTTTAAGATCAACTAAAAATGATTTAAGTACTTTATTCTTAAATATATGTATCATAGAAATCATCAATTTCGTTTTAAATATTATTGCAAACACTAATATTTAGCTTGCTTCAACTCCGAAGATTTTCTATTTTTTATAAGATCGCCATTTTTTTCAAAGAAGCTCTTTATCAGATTTTTTAGTCACTTGTTATTCCCAAAAAAATTATTGCATTAATTTACAGTATTTTATATCTATTCGCTTTAAAAATGCAATACAAAAATACACATTAAAGCAAATATTATACTCAATCTACGAGTTTTAAAACTGCTGTATAGTAATTTTTATTACTTTAAAAGATCCTTTACAGAGCAAGTAGTAAATTTTAGAGTTCTGCTCTTTTGCATATTTGATAAAATCCTTTACAGAGCTGTATAAAGTATTAAAGCTCAAAATGGTAAAAAAATCATATTTAGAGCATTTTCTTTAAAATTAAAAGCAACTAGTAGCAAACAAAGCTGCGGTAAAGCTTTAACCGCATATTATACACCTAAAGAACACTTTTAGGACTCACTCGCACCTAGTTGCTCCAACAATGTTACTTGGGAAATGAATATAAAACCATAGATGCTGGCAAAATCATTTTCCAGCATGATTATTTCCAGCATCATATACAACACGCGCAGTACATCTTCTATTGTATGTTTATGTGGCGAATAGGCATTGAAACGGTACATAAATATGATGGGCCCGTTTTCATTAAGTGGTGTCGGGAGACACAAAGTGATGCTATGTATAAAAATTTTGAAGAAACCTTTAAGTAAGACCTTTCTGGCCAGTAACAAGAAATGTTAATATTCAAAATACTTGCCCCAATCGTAAAATTTCGCGAATCTTTGGATCATCCACATCGTAACATGTCAGCATCTCGGGATATTTAGAGCGCATTGTATAGTATTTCTCGATCTTTCTCTTGGCCTTTTCCAAACTAAATTTGCAGCCGCGCAGAAAGATCAACAGAAACTGATCATCGGTGCGTGCATTGAGATGGGGTTGCTGGTTGATCCATGTCCGCAGTGCTTCGATATCATCAGGTATGCGTTCAGGTACCTCATTTAATTGTTCTATAGCTGCTTTTTGCAGCACATCGTTCAGTGGTCGCACCTTGGCCATAATATGTCTTTATATCTAACGTACTAGGTTTAAATCAACTAGTTAATCCATTATTTATATTGCTCCGCTCTTAAAAATTTATTTTTGACTACTTTTAATTAACATCACGATATGGTTTCTAAGTTACGAGCGATTAGATTATTGGTAGATCGCATTCTGGTTTTCTTCTGTTGATTTTTTAAATAATGCTTAATATCACTGAATATCAATATCAAGAGCGTGATGTGCATAAATTGTATATCTTTATTGTTTAATAGAGTTTTACTTTAAAAACCCGTTGGTGAATGATATCAAAAAAAATGAACTTTGAGATTTGTTCAATTGAAATGAGTGCGCAAACAACAGTTATTACAATTGCAGATGAATTTAGATTCATTTTATACTTTGAGAAGTTTAAACTTGTAGTTTTTAAAACTTTGATTCTAGAAGTGTGATGTGACTCTGTGAGAAAAATGTCTTAAAAACCCACCGGGAAAAAAGCACTCCAAAAGGCCTTTTTGAGTGCTTACAAGTCAGCTGAAAGCGTGAAAACGCTGACCCAACGTATGACACACCATTGTAATTTTAACATTGCATGGCATTGGAAAAAAGTACTCCAATTAAGCTTATTTTGAATTGCTTCAAAAGGCTTCTCTTGGAAAGCTTTGGGTCAGCAGTTTGTTTTTGTTTTTAAGTTTTTTAAACTGTTCGCTTTCTTTTTCCAAAAATTGTAACACACGTGATCACAATAAGGCTATTCAAAGTTTGAATACGCTGGTCTGCTATTTGTATGCTTTGTTTTTTGTGCGACAATTTACAAAAGCGTATTTTGCTTTGTTGTTGTTTTGCATACAAACGCAAATAAGCAGCCAAGCGTAAGTAAAAGTAGATCTTGGACGTGGTTTTTGTACTCCGTATTTTTATGCTCTGTCTATAGCCGCATGCGGCACGAAAATCTGTATTTAATAATTTCAACGTTTCTCACTTAATTTTAATATGAGGAATCTCGTGGTAACATCCGTTTTGCCACTTTACCGAAGACTTTAGTGCACATTTTTTTTAATTACTTCAGATATGCACTCATTTGCCTGTTGAGAACTCTTGAACCATTAGGATTTTCTTTTTGGTTTCTTCAGCAAAGTTATTTTTATTATTCTTGCCAACAACTTTGTTGAACAAATATGTAACGAAGAATCATTTGTAATTGTCTTTAAACCTTTAATAAGCGTTATATGTCTTGCCCGCTTTCAACGCTTCAAAGCAGTGTCGGGCAGCTTTGCACACCTATACTTTCTCATCTTGAGTATGTATTAATGAGCGCTTTAAAGCTCACACTGAAAACAAAGTAGTGCTAAAGCGCTTTTTGCAGAAATCTTACTAGGCATTATGGGATATTTTTTTGCTCGGATTTGTATTGTATGACGGAATGTCTAAAGGACACAGACCGACAGACGGATAATGAGAAATACAGATAAGCAGACAGAAATATACAAAGGCTTAAGGTTAAAGTTAGAACAATTAATTGTTCTAACGAATCTTTCCAAAGAAACAACAACAAAAACAACGTTTTTTTAATATTAAAAGGAAAAAATCACTAGCTAATTTTATTGCAATTTTGGCCATGCTAAAGGCTTCATCAGAAATCTTTGTGATACCTGTGCAAGCGCGCATTAGCGCACTGCACCACAGAGGCGATGAGATTTTAAGTGTCAATTTCTCAGTTTTTCTCCCGGGTATCACAAAGATTTCTGATGAAGCCTTTAGCATGGCCGAAATTGCAATAAAATCAGCTAGTGATTTTTTCCTTTTCATATTGAAAAAACGTTGATGTTGTTGTTGTTGTTGTTGTTGTTTCTTTGGAAAGATTCGTGAAAACAATTAATTGTTCTAACTTTGACCTTAAGCTCAATAAACGATTTTAAAATATCAAACAACTAGAATTTGTATTTAAAATCAAGTGTGATTTAAACTATCAAACATTTAGAATTTTTATTTAAATCATATAAAATCAACATAATAAATAAAAAAAATTTTATATATCCTTCCAAAAATTTTGCATACATAAAATTTTATACATCGTAACCTTACGTAATATCTGTGTCGATGAGCAATAACAGCTTAAGTCTTATTTCAAAGTTTCCAGAAATCTTGCTTCAAAGTTTTCAATCGCCATATAAGTTATATGAAAGGGTCTTTTGTTCAAGGGTCAGTTCTGTCTTAAATCGACTTAAGCTATTATTGCTTATCGACACAGATATAACAAAATACATTCAAGGAAAACGCAAGCGCAGACTTTATCTGCTTGACATTCGCTTGAACACTGAAGCTTTTATCGTTCTGTAGGTGAGATGAATCCAGGAAAAATCGGAAAGCTTCCATCTAAAAGTGATAAAGAAACATTCCCACCGTATCTTTTGGAAGCTTAAGGGTAGTTTTGTATTTATATTGTTTCCAAACCGCTTGTTTAAGAATGCATTTGGAAACTTTTATTTATTGTCAAGCAATGACAATAGAAAATGTAAATATTATTGTTTTCTAGCCGCTTATTGTAGAATTCGATAGTCTAGTGGTAGCGCGCTTGACTGTCGCTCAGGGTACCCGGGTTCGAATCCTGGCCGGGCATTTTCGTAACAAGGGAGAGGATTGTTTCCACATTAATTCTTAGAACAGGGAAGAGGACTGCTTGTAATTCGCTTTTTCAGACAGCGGAGAGGAATGTTTCCACATTAATTTTTAACACAGCTGAGAGGAATGTTTCCCTCTAATGACATGCTATGTAAAAAAAGCAATGGAGTGTGCAACAAAGGGGAATGCTTCCTACATTCCATGGAATGTTTCCTGGTAACATCCGGGAATGCTCATATTTCCTGGAGGGATATCCCTCCAGGAAAAATCGGAAGGCTTCCATCTAAAAGTGATAAAGAAACATTCCCCACCGTATCTTTTGAAAGCTTAAGGGTAGTTTTGTATTTATATTGTTCCCAAACCGTATCTTTTGGAAGCTTAAGGGAAGTTTTGTATTTATATTGTTTCGAAACCGCTTCTTTAAGAATGCATGTGGAAACTTTTATTTATTGTCAAGCAATGACAATAGAAAATATTAATATCATTGTTTTCTAGCCGCTTATTGTAGAATTCGATAGTCTATTGGTAGCGCGCTCGACTGTCGCTCACGGGTCCCGTGTTCGAATCCTGGCCGAATCCATTTTCATAACAAGGAGAGGAATGTTTCCACATGACTTTTTAACACAGCGGGGAGGAATGTTTCCCTCTAATGACATGCTATGTAAAAGAAGCAATGAAGTGTGCAACAAAGGGGAATGCTTCCTAAATTCCATGGAATGTTTCCTGGTAACATCCGGGAATGCTCACATTTCCTGGAGGGATTTTACTGCACAAACACAATCTCAAGTGTGCAAAGCTGCCCGACACTGCTTCAAAGCAAAAAATGTTACTCATACGCAATGTTGTTCGAATTTTTTTCGTTTGACTTTTGTAAGAATCACTCGATAAGACCCACTGGAAGCGATTTTTTTATATTAATTTATTCAGCAAAGTTGTTGGCCAGAATTATAGAAAGAACTTCGCCCAAGAAACCAAAATGAAAATCCTAATAGTTCAAGAGTTATCAACATGAAAATGAGTGCAATCTTGAGTAATTTTTCATATATCTTAAAAAAGAAAATGTTGTTCTAAAATGTTCGGTAAAGTGGTAAAACAAATATCACCACGAGATTTCTCTTACCAAAGTGAAGTGAAAAAATTTAAGTTATCAAATACAGAGAAAAAAAGGTACAAAAAAGCGCACGGTGTTATCAGTGAAAATTTTAATATATCATAGTTAGTATCTGATATATAAAAGAAGTGTGCATTTTTATGTCGCTGAAAAAACGGGTCGACCGATTTAAACTGAAGTTTGCTCAGCTCAGCAAAAAATGGCGTGGTCGCACTATAATTTCGACCACTTTTCAGAAACGATTAAAATTCCCGAGTTGTGCATCTATACTATTATATAAAAGCTTTTGTGACACTGGACCACTGGACCATTGAACCACTGAACCGATTTAGACAATAATGGTACAAAACTATTTTTGATTTTAACTGAAACATGCTAGGCTATATAAGACTTGCCACGCCTACTTTTCACGCCCATTATATGCAAAAATTCTTTATTTAAGACGGTTTTTGCAGT
The DNA here is from genome assembly GCA_963920525.1 of Dichetophora obliterata. Lineage (NCBI taxonomy): Eukaryota > Metazoa > Arthropoda > Insecta > Diptera > Sciomyzidae > Dichetophora > Dichetophora obliterata. The sequence continues at coordinate 241,742,332 of OY986437.1, read as the reverse complement.
ATTATACTAAAATGTGGTAATTAAGTTTTTAAGTTACTGTTGCCAACTGTACTCAAAATGGGTTTCCATGCCCCCTTTAACAAACAACAAATGAATGACAATGCTATATTTCAGACAGTTTTGGACGTATAAGGCTAAAATTAAGTAATTCAGTTCGTATGATTACCTTTGGCAGCTGTACTAAAAATAGTCTTGGTCGCACTATGTTTACGACCCTTTTTTATGGGATGAGCGTGGAGGGAAGCAAAGTGCACCTGGTATAAATTTAATTAATCTGAAATTTTGGCAGTCGATTTATTGCGAGGATGAGATGGTTTAGGTAGACAAAATTTGCAACACCCCCTTCCACTGCCCACAAATCAATAACAATGCAGTAAAAATCTAATACATCAAAAACTTCTAAACCACTCCTATTATTAGAACGAAAATTTGTATTTAGGATTTTTCTCGATACAATAAATCTTTAAGCTCTATTTATTTTGCTCTATTCTTAACGGCAGAGGTACTGTAGTACAAATAAGAACTTAATGCAAATCGAAACGGCTCGACGGATTTCCCTCCAACTTCGTACACATATTTTATGCATCATATATTTTATTTTTACATACTTTGTTTTGACCTCGCCTCCTACGCCTTTTTGTAACTAACGAAAATTAAGTTATTTAAATACGTTTTACTATAAAAAATACTTGCCAATTTAATTTTAGAAAATTTCTATTATTTTGGGACCAAAAACATTCACATATCTTACAAATTGGAGAAATTTTTAGTGCAACGACTTTTTCATAAAACATCGTTAACTAAGAATGAAAAAAAATTGCACGAAAATTAAAAGTTCGGTCTTTCGAAGCAAATATCTCCGCTGTTCATAAATATATTTCATACAATTTTTTTTGTTCAAAAGTACAATGAAAGTAATTCTCAAAAATAGTTTGAACTAGACCACCAGGTTAGTGCATATATTTTTTAATTTTTTCAAAAAAGGTATAAAATACTGACTTTTTACTCAAAAAACTACTCAAAAATTGTTTTTGTTGTACAAATAAAATCAAGTAAAAATTGCAAATCTGACTACCTTTCATATGACATAGCATTTATTTGCAAAAATTTTTACAGTTTAGCGTAAAAATTATTTTACTGTTTTTGTCATCAAAAAACAAGTACTCCCTTAATTTTTTTGGCGAAATTAATTATTTCCAAAATGTCGTTTTTATATTTTTTAAAAAACCTTAAAGTCTCAAAAATATTTTATGTTAAAAAATTTCCCGAGTATCTCTTTCCAATCAAAAGTTATGGCTAAAAATGTATTAAGTGCATTCTAGATTAAATTGTTACATACTTAGTTTTTGCCACGCCCCCTCCGAAATATTTCAGCTAACGGTAATTTTGTTATAATACTTTTTGCCATCGGAGTGTTTTGTGCATTTAATTTGAAAAATTATTAATTTTGCTTAAAGTAACTGTTGATATTTTATTAGCCTTCAATTGTAGTGTTGGTCCTTGTAAAAGTTAAATAGGCCCTGCCTAATTTTTGTTGCCGGCGCTTAAAAACGCCACTGGCAGAAAAATAAAATAAAGCCGGCACTTAAGAGCGCCAGAGGCTTTTTATTTAATAAGGCAGCTAATTAAATTCAGCTTTGAATCTTCATATGAAACTGTTTATTTTGGGAAGCAATTCCGTCTTTTATATCATCCTTAAATCTAATAACATATTAGGATTATAATTAGTCTAAGTAGAGGCATATAATAAATTAATTAGTGTAAGTAGTGTAGCAATCTTTTTAGTACTTAACTAACATTAATTTTTAATTTGTATTAGTTGCTTTAAACTAGAATTGAGTGATTTGTTATAACGTTAATTTTTCAGTGTTGGTGAACGTTAAATTTAGTGTCGTCAATTAACTAGCGTAAGTAGTATAGAAATATTTTTGTAGCATTAATTTTTTTATTACAATTGTTGTTTTAGCTTAAATGAGTAGCTTTCAATAACGTTAATTTTTAGTGTTACATGTTCAATGTATGAGCTGCTCAGAGCACAAATGGCGTAAGAACATTTTTGGTAGTTTTGAGAAAATCGAACATTTAGATAGAAAAAATCTTATAAGAAAATCCAAGTATCAAGAACTCAGGTTTGCTTAATATAAGCTAGGTCAAGAGCATATATGGAGCTATTCATATCGTAAAAAATAAACAAAATAATACCCAAAAATGATAAAGAATATTGCATACTAGTAAAATAATTTGGACTTACGCCACTTGTTCTCTGAAAATTTTTTAAAATGCCTCGTTTCCGCAGTAGAAAGCTAATATGAGATATTTCAAAGAATATTTTGATGAGGAATGACTGCATTTATACCTAGAAGTCAGACAAAACCACCCCATTAGCAAAAATCTTCATTATTGAGAGAGATATAAAATGAGTGGACTAACGCCACTTGTTCTCTGAAAATTTTTTAAAATTTCTCGTTTCCGATGTAAAAATCTAATGTAAGATGTTTTTAAGAATTCTTCGATGAAGAATGACTGCATTTAGTTCTAGAAGTCGGATAAAAACATCAATTTGGGATTTTCCGAATAATTGAGCAGGTCAGAATGTACTATTATTGTAGTGTTGGAAGTTGTTTCTGTTTAGTTGTGTCAGGGTAGTGTGTTTTGTGTATTAGAGGCGCACACGCCTTTTTAATCAGCCGCAAGGCTTTTAATCATATAAGCCACAAAGGCTATTTTTATTAAGCCGCAAAGGCTAATTATGCATCAAGCCACAAAGGCTATTCTTAATAAGCCGCAAAGGCTAATTTTAATCAAGCCACAAAGGCTATTTTTATTAAATATAAGAAACTTAATTTGGACTCTTCGCCTTTTGCCTCCAAATCTAAATATGACTTTATTTTAAAATATTTTTAGTTTATATACAATTTTTACCAGCATTTTTGTTAAATTAATTTACTCCTATTTCCAAGACTCCTCCTTTAATTCCAATGATTTTTAGATTTATTTTGAGAAATCAATAATTGACCAATCACTTTTAGTTTGTTAACCTTTCCAAATTTTCCCCACTAATTTAATATTTTAAACATCATTTATTGGTTCGCTCAAATTCTTGGCCTTGACTTTAAAGTGTCATCGGCACTTATTCAACTCATCGCTTGTTGTTGTTGCTTTGTGTTTTTCTGTGCAATGCACTTGTAACACGAGTCCCGCTGTCGCTGTTGCATTTCAGCTTGTGCGGTATCTAGCGGCATAAGCGTAAAGGGGTGCTTAATGCACTTCATGAGAATTTGAGCTACAATTAGTTGTGTTTACTAATTTTTTTTTTTTTTTTTTTTTTTTTTTTTTATGATCTATTGAATAATTACATGAATTAAGATTGTGAGCTTTAGATCAAGTGAGTTTACTTTGAGGTTTTTTATTTGGTTTAGTTTGGAAATTTTGTCAACATTATGTTGATATGTTTATTGTTATCATATGTTAGACAATTGAAGTGAAGATCTTTTGGTGATTGTCTGACTTGAATGTGTGTACGTATGTAAGTACACTACATTATTATAAAAGTTTCACAGTTACAATAACACACAGTTGTTTCTATTTATTATGGTAGGAACTGTTATATTTATTGATTTATTAAAAAAGTGAATTGAAAATCTTTACAAATATTAGTTTTCATCGTTGTCGTCATCTGAAAACTCATTATCTAAACATAATTGCCGCAGTGTTGCATACGTTGCCAAATTGGTAAAATAATCGTGGAATATATTTCAGTAGATCCAGTATATCCTTTTTCTTTGCTGCTGTCACAGTTTTCTTGTTTTTATAAAGTGCTTCCTGTTTGACTTCGGAAAGTGCTTGAGGTCTGCCTACTTTATTTTTTTAAGTCTACTTTATAAAAATCATCCATTTAATTTAAACTTTTTATACATTTTTACATCCATCTACTTATTGCATCCATCTAAACTTAAGCCAATTTAATTGGTGACCTTCGGTAGCCGTTTCCGCATAACCGTTTTCTCCCGTAAGTTCTTTGCGCACACAAAATCTTCTTGTATCACATTTCTTACTATAAATTCATTAAAAAAAAAAAATTATTTGTAGAAAACTTAAATTTTCATATTAATAAGCAGTTTCGGTTTCGGCCGAATATTTTAATGTCATAATTTGCACATGCAAGCCGGCAATGAACATATTTTATAAAATTTCCTTCAGAAATTACTTACTTACTTACTTAGTTGGCGCGACAACCGTATGTCGGTCTTGGCCTCATCTAAGAATTTGCGCCAGCCATTTCTGTCTTTCGCTTGCTGGCGCCAGTTGGAAATTCCAAGCTTCGTCAGGTTGTCCTATACTTGGTCTTTCCAAAGAAGAAGCGGTCGTCCTCTTCTGCGTTGACCGCCGCTGGGTACCGAATCGAATGTTTTCTTCACTGGAGCATCGTCTTTCATGCGCTGAACATGACCAAGCCAGCGAAGCCGCTCGATTTTAATGCGCTTGACTATGTCGATGTCAGCGTACAGCTCATACAGTTCATCATTCCACCGTATTCGGTACTCACCACTGACGCAGATTGGTCCGTAGATCTTACGAAGAATCTTTCTCTCGAATGCTCCTAAAGTCTTTTCATCTAAACTGCTCAGCGTCCAGGTTTGTGTTGCGTAAAGTAGGACGGGCATGATGAGCGATTTATAGAGCGTGATTTTCGTTCGTCGAGAGAGGACTCTGCTTCTCATTTGCCTACTGAGCCCAAAGTAACACCTGTTGGCAAGAGGTTTTCTTCGTTTGATCTCAATGCTGATATCGTTGGTTGAGTTTATGCTGGATCCCAGATAAACGAAGTTCCTTACAACCTCGAAGAAGGTATTGTCAACTGTGTCGTGGGTTCCAAGACGCTGGGACTGTTTGTTTGTTGACACCAAGTATTTCGTTTTATCTGCATTCACTGCCAGACCCATTCGACTTGACTCTCTTTCTAATCTGGAAAATGCTGCACTGACTTCGCGCGTATTATGGCCAATGATATCGATGTCATCAGCATACGCAAGCAGCATAACACTCTTGTAGAATATTGTGCCACTACGTCTCAGATCAGCAGCTCGGATGATCTTTTCCATCATTAGGTTGAAAAAGTCGCACGATAGGGAATCACCTTGTCTGAAACCTCGTTTGGTAATAAATGGTGGGGAGAGGTCCTTCCCGATTGTAACTGCGCTGCTGGTGTTGCTCAGTGTCATCCTGCAAAGTCGTATTAGTTTAGCAGGAATACCAAATTCAGACATGGTGGAGTACAGGTGCTTCCTTATTGGGCTGTCGAAGGCGGCTTTGTAGTCGACAAAAAGATGGTGGGTGTCGACTTGTTTTTCTTGAGTCTTCTCCAAGATTTGTCGTAGCGTGAAAATCTGGTCGATGATGGACTTTTCAGGTCTGAAGCCACACTGATAAGGTCCGATCAGTTCGTTTACAATGGGCTTCAATCTTTCACATAAATTGCTCGACAGGACCTTATATGCGATATTAAGAAGGCTTATCTCACGGTAATTGGCACAGATAGTGGGATCGCCTTTCTTGTGGATTGGGCAGAGCACACTGAGATTCCAATTGTTCGGAATGCATTCTTCCGACCATATTCTGCATAGAAGCTCGTGAATGCATTTAAGTAGAGCTTCGCCTCCGTTCTTAAACAGCTCAGCAGGTAAGCCATTAGCTCCCGCGGCTTTGTTTTTTTTAAGCCGAGCTATAGCTGTCAGAACTTCATCATAGTCGGGCAGCGGAACCGCGACGCTGTCATCCGCAATTGGGGTTTCCGGAATATCATCTCTATTGGCGGGATTGTTGTCAGCGTCGCCATTTAGAAACTTAGAGAAGTGTTCCCTTCATAACGTCAGTGTACTCTGGACATCTGTCACTAGATTCCCATTTTCATCCTTGTAGGAAGAGGCCCCGGTTTTAAAACCATCGGCAAGGCGTCTTATTTTTTCGAAAAATTTTCGGGCCTTATTCCTGTCACCATACATCTCAATCTTCTGCTCGTGCTTTTCTGCCTCTCTTTTTTTCCGCCTGAAAATATGTCTCTCTTCCCTCCTCTTTTCTTTGTATCGCTCCTTAGCAGCGCGCGTTACAACCGACTGCACGGTGGCTTTGTAGGCGGCGTCTTTCTCTGCAGTGGCGTCGCGACACTCCTGGTCGTACCACTGGTTTCGGCGAGTGCGTGGGTAGCCAATCACCTCTTCAGTAGCCGCACGCATGTAGTTGGAAATGTGTGTCCACTGCGCGCATATATCATCGATTGGAGGAGTGCTTTGAAGCAGGAGTGAGAGTCGAGTGGCGAAAGCATCGGCTGTCTGTTTCGATTGCAGCTTGTCGACGTCTAGCTTTCTCTGTGTAGGGTTGCGTGTATTCTTAGCTGCGCATAGACGTGTACGGATCTTGGCTGCAACAAGATAGTGATCCGAGTCAATGTTTGCACCACGGATCGTGCGTACATCCAATACACTGGAAGAGTGCCTTCCGTCGATCAAAACGTGATCAATTTGATTCTTGGTTTTTTGATCAGGGGACATCCAGGTGGCTTTATGAATATTGAGATGCTTGAATCTAGTGCTACTTACGACCATGTTTCGTGCTGCGGCGAAGTCAATCAGCCTCATTCTGTTATCGGAGGTGTTGTCGTGGAGGCTGAACTTTCCGACTGTTGGACCAAAAATATTTTCCTTGCCCACCTTAGCGTTGAAGTCACCAAGCAAGATTTTTACGTCGTGACGGGGGCAGTGCTCGTAAGCATTTTCAAGGCGCTCGTAGAAAATTTCCTTGATCTCATCGTCCTTGTCTTCTGCCGGAGCGTGCGCACATATTAGGCTTATGTTGAAAAATTTAACCTTGATGCGGATTATGGCAAGTCGTTCGTTCACAGGTGTGAATCGCAGGACGTGGGGCCGTAGTATCTTGCCAACTACAAATCCGCATCCAAACTTGTGCTTCTCCACATGGCCGCTGTAGTAGATATCACAGGGTGCATGCCGAATGCAACCCTGTCCCCTCCATCGCATTTCTTGGATAGCAGTGATATCAGCTTTGTATCTTTCCAAGACATCAGTCAGTTGGATAGAGGCACCTTCCCAATTACGGGTTCGGACATTCCAGGTGCATATCCGTAAATCATTATCAGTTTTTCGTTTGCGGAGGTCATCATCAGATTTGGGGATCAGTTTTCTTCTTTTCTTTGTTGTTTTCATTGAAATGGGTTTTTACGGGTTGGCTTCAAACCCGACGCACAACCTATTTTAAGCCTAGTGAGTCCCGCCCGCCTTCAGAAATTAGCTGTCCGTAAAATTGTGAACTAACACCACTTGTGCTCTGAAAAAATGATGTAATTTGTCAGAAAACAATAACAAAGTATTGTAAGCTAGGAGTTTCTAACCCGGACTCATAAATAGGTTACATTTTCCTCTTTACTTCTATGTATGTACTTAACTCAATTTCACTTAACTCAATCTCAATTTAAAAAATGGACTTACACCACTTGGGCTCTGAACAGCTCATATATTGAACGCGATCCAGTATCGCAATATTTATTGAACGTTTAGCATACAATTTTAATGGATAGTGATCCAATATCGTAAAATATTTAAACATTTTTAAATACGGATCTCGGATCGCTATCAAATATCGCTATTCAAATATCACAATAAATATTGAACGTGTAGCAGGCGCCTATCTAAGCTGTGTCATATTTCTTTCTGAGACTTTTAGGCACCTGCTGCACATTTAAGATTTATTTAAAAAAAAGTAAAGTATTCTATTGTATTCTCAATTTTGAACTAAAGTCAATATTATATATCGAACTCTTTGCGAGAAATTATCGTAGGTGCACTTTTTCCAAAACTGCCTTTTTGATGCAAAATTTGCTTTACACTTCCCAATGCATCACCTGGCAGGCGCGGATCCAGGGGGGAATATGGGGGCTGAAGCCCCTCAGAGGCTTTATTTTTTTTAAATAAATACTAGCAGTTACCTACGGCTTTGTCCGCAGTAGGTTCGAGTCATATTAGCATTTATATTTTTGGAAAGGAGCAAGAAGGAACGAAAAGCTTAAAATTGTAAAAAGAGGAACTGGCTCATAAATAAGTGTGAACTATAAAATATTAAAATATAAATAAGCAAATTTTTTTTGAAGGTCTTTCTTTTTCATAAAAACAAAAGTAATTTTGTCCAAAATGTTATGAAGGTTTTTGATTTTCTCGGTTGGCTCTTAAATTTCGATAACGTTGAGTATGTCTGCCTATATTCAGTTGTGACGTTGGCATTTTTCTTGAATTGAATTGAAGAAAAAAATATTAACTACCTACAGTCATTCAGCTTATGTAGTTAGTGTTTTCAAATAACCAATTTTAATCAATCTTTATTCCTCCGCGATAAAATTATAAAAAATCATACATTATTGACACAAATTTCTATTGATTTGTCTTTTGAATTAGTTATTATTTCAATTCACTAATATAATTTCAATTATTGCAATAATAATAAAAACAATTTATAGTTGTTATTTGTTATTTTTAATTTTTTAGTGAAAACCGTGTTGAAATTATCGAATTAAAAACCCCACACTTCTCCATATTGAATTGATTATTTAAAATATCTCGATACCAACGCCACCTGGTGTGTCCAAATACATATGTATTAGGGCAAGACTAACATGTGACCAAAATTTGGTGTCATTTGGTCTATTGGTTCTGAGAAATAACGGTTTTTATATAACTCGACCCCAGCGCCATCTGGCGGGTCCAATTAAAAACAGAAAACTGCTTAAAGCCAAGACTCAAATATGGCTGGACAGAATAATGGAGTTCAATCTTTAATATGTGCAAAACAGCCATTAGCTTTCTACACTCACTGTTTCAGCCATTCACTTAACTTATTCGTCTCCAAGTCTTGCGAAGTACCTGAAATTCGAAACATGTTGGACATACTCACTTCTATATCTGCATTTTTTACAATCATTGATGAAAAATTCAGCAATTTCTAGATCCGCCACTGTCACCTGGTAAAATATTGTTGCTGAAATCCTTACAGTAAATTTGTTAATTATCTAAGCGCATGTAAAATTTGGTTTTGATATGGCAAGCTAAAGCACAGAAAAGTAGAAAAAATCGGTCCTGTAAAAATGTTTTCTTTGGCACATATGATAAATTTGCACAAAGGGATCGGTCGATATGTACTTTTTGTATCTGGAAAAATGCCAAAATTTATTTTAAGAAAATTATTAAAAAATACGCTTCTGAAAAATCTATAGTCTAGTTTTCCCTCAAGTGAAGCTTCAATAACGGTGCATTTATTAGTCTGGTATTGATATTAGGTTCATAGCGCAAATCTTTAAATTTGCTGGTTGTAGTTATGACATATTTACGCAAAACTATGGCCAAAACAATTTTTGTTGCGTTCATGCCATATCGCCAGCCTGAAACAAAATAAATATTTCCAGTTTAAGAGAATAGGTTAAATGCACTCCAAAACAAAATAGCTTTACCTATACAGCTGCGAATGCCTTTGGTAAATGGAATGAAGGAGTATGGATGCTTATCTCTAAGATTTTCTGGTAGAAAGTTATCCGGATTATAAATCAATGCCTGAGGACCCCAGACATTGACATTGCGATGCAAATGAAATAAATCGACAAGGAGTTGAGTTCCTGCGGGTATTATGATGCCACTTGAGAGACGTACATCGTCCGTAGCAGTTCTGCCTATTATTGGTACCGTCGATATCAAACGCATTGTTTCATTGATGACCCTTTCCAAATATCTCAAATGATGCAAATCTTCATTGGTGACAGTAACATTATCGCGATCAGTATAAATTGAGGACAGCTCTTTAAAGGCAATTTCTTGACAATGAGGGTTCATGGCAAGTAAAGTCAAAGCATGGGTAATCGTTGTAGCCGTGGTTCCAAAAGCCTATTAACAAGATGCTAAAGATTGAAAATTCAGTTTGGCTCTACTTACCCCTGCCACAATATGGTTAGCGTGGCCCTCAACGTTTTCGATCGTAAATTTGGCATTTCTCCATAGCTCTATGCCTATATCAATGAAAATATGTTTATTTTTCTTCTGTACATTGTCATCCACATCAAGAGAAGTTGTTAGTTTAGTTGCTGTGGTATTGGTTGATGACGATATCTCCAATTTGTCATGGATTAACTAAGAAATTTAATTATTTACTAATCAGACTGATAAGTATTAAGCTTTGCTATGATAAAAAGCAGTCTTAGACATACTTACATTTGTAAAAAAATCCTTCAGTTCAGTTTTAATTGTTTTATATGCCTTGAAACTAGGTAAAAAATTCTGTACGAGCTCAAAGCGCAACCATGGATAAACAATTAGGAACATTACCTTTTCTGAAAGACTTTGCAAAGGCATTAAACATTTTTGAAACCTTATAATCAGGACTAGGATTTCGATGACATGTCATCTTTTTTCTGCTGCTTCCATTTATGTTTCCTACATTTCAAATATAAAAAGTTTTTAGGACATTTTTTCGTCATTTTTCATCGTTTTTCGTTTTCAGGTAATTTTTGCTAGATCAAGGGTATTTTTTTTGTTATTTTTAGAGGTTTTTAAGTTATTTTATTGTCATTTTTGGACGTTTTTCATTTTTAGAGAATTTTTCAGTTTTTTAAGTCATTTTGTGTATTTTTTTTCGTACTAAAAAATGTCAAAATGCAAATTTTTAAACATATTCCTTTAAAACTAGAGCCCCTTGTTTATAGATGCTTTAATGGTATGTTAGATGATAAAAGGGTATGTAGAAAGATGAAACAAGTGTTAGACAAATTAAGGATATGCTGGTATAAAAAACATATAGCAGTGAGAGGACTGCCGACCGAAACGAAAACCTATATACAAAATATTAGTATTCCCTGTAAGACGTTGTCCTGCCACGGAACGCCTTAGGTGCATGCCACACACAGCGGACACGGATAAATTTTTTGTTGTTTTCGCGGGTAAAAGAAAAAACTGGAAATTGAGAGAGCTTCTCACTCATCAAAAATTTCCAGGCAACCGACAAAAATGTTCACGGCCCAAAGCTGAAAACAATTTGGACAACGGTTGCATTTTCTTGATGTTTTACGTTTAGTAGTAATAAAACTGCACTGCAGTAGGAAATGTACTATTTGAATTCATCAGTAATGCGATGTTTAGTATTGAATTGTAGCTGCTATACATGGCTTGAATGGTATTTATTTATGAAAAGAATAAGAATACTTGACGAACATGCAAAATGAAGCCCGGCTAGCTGCAGCAAATAGATTCAACTGAACAGCTGAATATTATTAGTGATTGTTGTGAATATAATATTAATGATTTAATATATTGTTTTTTAGTGATTGTGTATTCTTTAAAATTAAAAATATGAACGTAAAATGTGTATATGATGTTATTTATAAAAATGTATACATTTTTTAACTATATTTTCCATTTATAAACTATTCCATTGCATATATGAAAGTAACACGTCATTGTATATAGAATTTTTAGTGCTTGTATGTACAGCTGCAGTTGTCTCTTTCATCCTTGTATTTTAGGACAATCGTCAAGAGAAAATGTGAGCAGTAGATTTACTGATGGCATAACTGATCAAGCTAGTCATACATTACAGCCGCGTAGTTAACAAATAAACTGTTTATATATACATATATCTTGTAATATCGTAAAAATTTACAATATTCTAAGAGATAAGGTTATGGCTATTAATTGGAGTAGTAATATTACTGAAATGTTCATAAATTATTTTCAAAGCCAACCGGCTTTGTTAGATATTCTTAAAAAAATTGTAAATGCTTTATCATCAGTGAATCTTAGCTCCTTTGATAAATTTATCATCCCTTTCTTATGTCTGCCAATTCTCCATGGCTTAATCCAGCAGGATCTTTTTGCACTTTTTTTAACTCCATCCAGAGTTTCATCAACTCAACAATTGTTTTTATTGTGACCATATCGTTGTCATCTATATATGTGGATACACTTCCTGCATACATATTGGCCAATGTAATTAATTTTAAATCCCGGAGATCAGAATTTAGCCCATCAATTTTAAATACAAATAAAACCACTTATAAACCATTTATAGAGAGTAGCCGCTTTATTGAATCGATTGCATAAAGGAGCATTACCTGCACGAAATGGTAGCAAAAACGTAGTAAATTTAGTTTCCGCCATTATCGAACAGAAAACTACGTGTAGCATGCCGTGGACAAAACAATGAGAGAGAGGAAAAAAAAATGGCGAAAATTCCAATGTTTGATGGACAAGCAGACACCGATGCCCCTTGCCATGGCAGAATTAGAGAAGGTATATGCATTTCAGACTGTGCTCTCTTTCTCATAGCCAGAATTGTCAAACTCAAGCATTTTGCTATTCTTGCCTATTTTCGCTTTCTTATCGCATTCTCATCGTTTTCAGATTTTGTATGAGCTGTCAACTTCTTTTTGACAGTTGCGGCAGTCTCCCTCTCCAAAATGCATATACCTTCTCTAATTCTGCCATGCCCCTTACCAAAGATTATATAGTATAAAGATGTGCCACATAGAACATTAAAAAGTAACAAATATTTTTCAGATCAGTACGTAAGATTTTGTGAGCGCGATGAAAAAAAGCTTTCTTGAGAGAAAAGTTTCCAATCCTTGCATGCACATTCTCTCTGCAATGCTCTATCTGCAATGCATGGTTTCTAATAGCTAGCGAGAGTCGTGATATTTACAGCCCTATTCTGGCAGCTTAACGAAGCTCACCACATTAACAAAATAGTTAATATTAACGATTTGTTAAGGTTTCGTATTCTGCTGTAAATTTAAAAGCTCTTTTCCTTACAATTTTGTTAATAACAGAAAGAATCTTAACAACGAATGAAATGTATGTGCTTAGATAGAAAATTGTTGTGAAAATAATAAAAAAATGCAAATTATAATATAATATTGAGTTTAAATACATTCAACTGAAAAATGGAAGAATTTTTTACTTATTTTAAGTGTTGATAATGAAATCTTTCAGTAGCCGTGGCAAATTTTTCAAGCGCTTGCAAAGTCACAAGCTGCACTCGAAGCATCTGTTTATGTAGCGCATCTCTTCTTTCAATAGGCATATCGATTTTCACCATGCATGGTGAACTTTAAAAGCTTTTTAAGCTTTTATATTGTTAATGATTTTTAAGAATACCAATACTGACATAATATAACAATCAGCTTAACAAGAGCTCCTTGACTATTTCTTGTTAAGCTAACAACCAGAATAGGGCTGTTAATGTTGTAAGTCATGGCTCATTTATAAGGTTGTGGCACTTGAGAGCGAGCTCGGTCGAACTGTCAGATAGGGATGTGCAACTGCCAGCAAAAGTCGACTTCGACTTTTTCAACCGTTGAAAATGTAAAAGTCGACTCATCGACTTTTTGAACCTGTAGAAGTCGACTTTTCAACTTTTCTCGACTTTTTTTAAAACATTTTTGTACCGCTTTTGTAGGGCAGTTAAGAAACAAGTGATTCAATATGAAAAATGTCTTTTATTGTTTAAAAATAAACAAAAACATGGTACTTGAGTAAATAAATAAAATACAAAAAATCAAAATATTGCAATTTTTGTTCTTATACAGACAATCAGACTTGTTATGAATAATTTTTCCCGGGTAATCGGAAAAGCGAGAGTTAATTTTCAAGATAAAGTTTAAGAACATTTTGGAAATTTTTAATGTAAATTTCTTCATTATGCATTGAACACATTGACGACGACAGCAACAGTGCGTCAAATGTCAAATTATTTTTACATGCTTTTCTTATGGAGGTGAATGTGGTGAAAATGTTGCAACGACAATGAGTGATTGCAAAAAAGTCGCTGTCGTCGGTTTAGAATTTTTTCCTAATTTGACGTGCGACAACAGAGCAATATAAGTGTTTGTGTATACGTGAATGAAACAATCTAATGATACTTCCATATTGTTGTTTCTTTCCTTATGTTGTTTCACACTGTTGCAGTCGTCGTCAATGTGTTCCGTACAAAAACCGTCAATATTTATGAAAGTAAAAAAAATGTGAGTGTCTTTCTGCTCTCCTAAAAATTAAAACTACTTTTTCCGATTCCCCAGGAAAACTTATTAATAATTGGGCTGAATATCAAGCCCTAATCGCCGAATTAACTTAAGCGTTATAAACCAAATTTTACAAGAGAAGCATTTTCCTTGTGTTTTTTGTTTTGCATAAGCGGTACATGTAAATTTTATTTTTGTGTTAGATATAACTTTAGAACAGTTTAACGTAGAGATGTGAAATTTTTGGAGTTGACGATTTTGTTGTCGTACTATCGTTTGCCATTTAAAAATTAATTTCGAAAAAGTGGCGCTTACGAATGCACAATCAAGGGAACCACATGTCTTCATCAACTGAACGTAGAAAAACCAACATTTTAAGATGTTCTGGCGAAAGCCTGTTTCGCAATTGGTTTGCTATGAGACCAGCATGAGAAAATAACCTTTCGGATGGCACCGAAGTTGCAACAGCCCAAACAAAAGGAAATTCAGTTTTCATGAATTTCCAGACAACAAGCGGAACAAGATAAAGGAGCAGCTAAGTAGGCACGGGACGAAACCCCTTCAATATCATCAGTTGTAGAGTCCATGCATGTTTTAACCACCTCATCCAAAAAACATAATATGTCACTGTTATCAGATTCTTGATTATTAGATGTTGATGCCGCTATCACAACTTCTTCATTTGAAATTCTTGCTTGTCTCATCTCGGCATTCACAAGATCACCTAAATGGAGGGGGGGGGGAATAATATTTGCAGTAATTATTTATGTGCTGCTACCAAGGTGAAAGATTGCTTGAGAACACTCACGGATATTTTGAAATGCGAATATGGTTTTACCAATTCAATATTTTAAATTTTTTTGTGATTTCAACTCGTTTTAAATTATTGCCAATTTGAATTAAAGCAGAACATTCCACTGTTTTCTATAATAAAAAATTAATCGATTTGAGCGTAGTTTGAATATTGTGAATATAAATTAGTATTAACAGCCCTATTCTGGAAAAGTAACAATTGGTTCCCAGTATTCTTGATATTTTTATGTGTTTGTTTACTGTTTTTTTTTTTCAAAACAAAATTTGAAGCTCAGAAATAATATATTTTAATAAAAATTGTCACCTGCTTTTTATATAGCGACAAGTTCATTAAAACATTTTGTTACGCGTGTAACGTAATCAGATGATACGCAATTGCTTTGTCACACTTCCACTTACAGTCTCTTTTTTTAATTTTGCCAACCACTACTTTACATTTATCGAATCAAGAGTTGCCAACGCAGCTTTATTTGTTGTTAAACAGCTATTTCGTTTATTAGTTAAGAGAAGCCAGTTCTCAGATAAGCGTTAAGGTTTTTGTTTCGCATAAAATGAAAAAAGTCGAAAGTAAAAGTCGACTTTCGACTTTTTTCAATATCAGAAAGTCGATTGCCAAAAGTCGAAAATTATCAAGCAAAAGTCGACTTTCGACTTATTTCGACTTCGACTTGCACATCCCTAGTTGGGACCAAGCAGTTGTGATCTCTGCTTGAGAGCAACAAATGTTTTTGTTTGTTTGCATTATTTTCATGATGATTTCCTTATTTTGTGCGAAGCAGATTTTTTTATTCACTGCTTGCTTAATATTGACTATTTTTGATTAACTATCAGCCAGAGCAGTAAAATCTGCATATATATTCAGAATCTTAAGGAAAACTGAATAACGACATACAAATCCATCCAAAGAATTCAAAATTGTTTATAAATAAAATTTTTATTCACATTGAATTTTAAAAAATTTATTAGTAATTAATTTCAATAATTTTTTTTTTATTCAGAATAATTATTTATTTTTTTTATTCATATGAATGCTATTTACAAAGAATGCAATTCAAAGAATTTCAAATTTTTCAATAATTAATTTTTTGTACATTATTATTTTTTGATTCATTGCCTCATTGTTATTACATTCATGTGTTATTCATTATTAATTTTATAGTTTATTAAGTTTTTATTTATTATTAATTTGGTTCATTATTCAAAAGTGAATAACAAAATTTTTTTTTCATTTTATTTATTATTCAAAATTGAATGAAAAATTAGAAATGAATACGAAATTTATAATGAATAAATAAATAATAATGAATAAAAAATTAAGAATGAATAAAAAATTAATAAAAAAATTAATAGCGAATATTTTATTCATAAAGTAGTAGTGAATAACAAAAAATTTTATTCATTGTATATAGTATTTAAAAGTGAATTACAAATTAAAAACAGTGGTAAACAATTTGAAAAAAAAGTTTGCGCGACGAAAACGACTTGCTAGTTTGATTGAGTATTTTTTTCTAGATAATAAAAATCATTAAGACTTTTCCAGATTAGTTCCAATTTTTTTGTAGAAGAATTTTTCGACTTTTTTGAGTTTTGAAAAATATTTCCCTAGTTATAATACTATAACTCCAAAAGTATTCATTTATTTTACAAGTTTTATAAATATTCACAAATGAGACATTTATACCTTTTATTTAAGCTTTTATTCATACGATAATTTGTACGATTTTTGTAGACATTTTCTGAAGACTACATTTGTAAAAGAGTTTAAAAAAACCGTTTATTTAACATTTACCCCATATTAAAGAGCGCAAAAATATGACCTTGATATATAGTTTTTCTTACTTTGTTGTTAAAAAAATATTTCAACGAAAATATTAAGGTAAAAAGTATGATTGGAGCAGGTTGGATATTTACGTATTTCGGTTTTAGTAAAAATACTCAAAATTACCTGCATCAAAGTCGACGTGGTGAGTTCGTACTAAACAAATTCTTCAGAATTTAAAAACCCAATTATCATATATTTAACTAAAGATTTTGTTTACAAACAATGTTCTTAGCGTTTAAAAAAAAAATAAACTGGCAATTTCAGCCCTTGGAAGAACTTTGACCTAACTTCTATTGATCAATTGTGTTGTGCGTGTTACTAAAATGTTTGATCACAAATGACCGAGAACTGGACCTACGTGTTTTATGCCGACTCCGAACGGCTTATGTTCTCAAGAAGTTTTGCATTGCAATTTTTACTCTCTGAGGCTTGCCATTGTCTGCAGAGAGGTGACGACCGAAAAGAAAAATTAATTCAATTGAAAAAACTCTTCTGTCTGAGCTGGAATTGAACCCGGGCTACCGCGGTTGTTTAGCTTAGGGGCCACGCACTCTACCCACTAGGCTACGGACGCCACTTTGCGTTTTTAGCTAAATTTAAAAATCCCTAAACAGCCACTTTACGTTATAATAGGATTTGCAACACTGTAAACTCTTTGAAATGAGTAAAATAACAGAAATATCGTAAACAAAGATACGTCAAAAATAAATCAAAACAAAACAACGAAAACTTCGCGCTGGTATAAATAACTAGCTGAAACATTGTGTGTTGCTGCCACGCCCCCGTTTACAAACGCCCATTACATGCTATCAGTGAAACGGCACGAGTAAATTGTGGTCGAGTACCGAATTCCGAGGCTGTGCGGCCACCTATAACTCCAAAGCTATTCAATATCAATAATTTCAGTTCTGTGGGATGGGTCACGCCCCCTTGCCTAACGCCCATAAAATGTTATCAGTGAAACGTGTAAATTGTGGTCGAATACCGAATTCTGAGGCTTTGCAAAATATAATTATAAAGCTATCCGATATCGCATATTTGGCCTGTATAGGAAGTAATTTTGAGTATTAACCATATTTTTTAAACTATTTCACAAATGTAGTATTTAGAAAATTTATACAAAAATCGTTAGATCAATACAAATGATAGCTTAAATGAAAGATATGAAGGTCTTATTTGCAAGCATTTCTAATATGAATATAAATTTTGTAATATGAAAAAATACTTTGGAATTTATAGGATCATAACTGGAGACATATTTTTCAAAACTTAACAAAATCGAAAAATTCTTTAAAAATTCTTCAATTCTTTATGATTGCATTTGTTCTATAATACTCATACAATTTAACACAAAGTCTATATAAATAAAACTTATTTTCTGGTTTATTTATTTATACAAATCTAAAGAGATTAAAGGACTTCGCTCAATTTGAGTACACATATTATGTGCATCCTAGATTAGATTGTAACATACTTAGTTTTGATCACACTCATTTCACCCATTTTTACTTACGTAAATTTTGATATTGAAAATCTTTCTTGAAAAAATTTTTTCGCAAATTAAATTTAAAAAATTTCTGTAACTTTAATACCAAAAACATTCACATATCTTTAGAATTTCAGAAATTTTTGGTACAACGACTTTTTCATAAAACGTCGTTCCCCAAGAATGAGAAAAACGACATGAAAATCAAAACTTTGACTTTCGATGCAAATATATCCGCTATTCTTAAATATATTTAATACAAATTTTTTTTAATTAAAGTTTTAATAAAAGCACTTTACAAAAATAGTTTCAACTGTAGCGTTAGGTCAGTGAATATATTCTTTATTTTTTTTTTCAAAAACGGTCCAAAATATTGAAGTTCTACTCAAAAAATTATTGAAAAAATATTTTTGTTGTATAAATAAGAACAATTGAAAATTGCATTTCTGAGTACTTTTCATATGATAAAGCATGTATTTGCAATAATATAATGAAAATAAATAAAATAAAATAAATAAAAATAGTTAGATAAAAAATTTTCCGCAAAAAAAACAACTTAAACAGTATTGCTTACAACATTATTCGCGGCTAAGCTTCAACTGATAGAATCGCCCTTACAATAATGTAACACTGAAAATATCATGTGGCAAAACGGCAAAAAAAAACCAAGTCAACACACTAAATATACCTAGATTATATCATCTTTATGATATTATATTTTTGAAATTATATAACAAAAAGATAAGAGATAATGCAAAAAAAATATAATAACTTCAATAATATAATGTTCGTAGGGTAGTTTAGTAAAAAAATTGCCTACATTTTTTAAGTAAAACCTAATGAAATTCTACTACATTTTGTTGGCAGCTACATCGTTTATATAGATGTTCCGTACATCAAATCTTTACATACCAGGGCAGTTCACGATCTTGTTGCATCGTTGCAAATGCAAAATAAACAGCTTTTACAAAACAAAAAGCATTGAAAAGCTTTTGAAACATATGCTTTTTGTTTTTGTAAAAGCTGTTTATTTTGCATTTGCAACGATGCAACAAGATCGTGAACTGCCCTATCATTTCTATTGCTTTTCAGTATTATGCTCACATTTGCTCACATTTGCTCACATTGTCGCTTACTTATTCTCTCGCTCTCAAAAGCTTTAAATCGTTCGCTCGCTGACTCTCATAAAGCTTTAATGTGGATTTATGATAAATCCACATTCAAATTTTACTGTACCACTTGCTTGTATGGCGGTGGCACATCTTTCTATTATATTATCTGTGGCCGTACTGCTATATAAGAATTTTCATGCTAATAGGGTGTTTCGGACTATCCTACAAGTAGGATGGATTTGACAGGTCGGACGGACATGTAGGATATGCGAAAGCTCATATTTCTCATATTTATGTTTTTTTTTTTGTAGCTACAGTCGGCATATGACAATCGAAGTATTTTTATAACACTTTATATATATGTACATAATAACATCGAACGAATCGGCGTCAGAAAATAAACCGCATTTTGCTTACTATGTTTTCTGTTTGCTTGGTAGCAAAATCTCAAGTGGTGGAATGTTAAAATTAGACAAGGTCAAAACACACACAAATTTTATTCAACCTGATATTTTCTATCCTACCACGACTGAAAAGTTTCCTTTTGACACACACCCTTTATAAAAAAATTTATTAATAAGACCATGATAGTTGGCAACTCTGAAAATAAAATGCCGCAGTGGTGAAAATAAAAAGCCACTGACAAATACAACAAGTGTGAAAATTGTCAAATTTTGTTTGACGATATGTAATAAAATAAGAGCATGCATGTAATTACTTGAATGTTCAACATATTTCTTTATCACAACTTAAAGATTAAAATGTTAAAACACTTAATCCATACATTATTGTTCTTGTTTGCAAACGAAGTTCCAGCAGAAAAATGCAGAAAAAGAAGAAGATCGTTCCATTTTTAAATCTCACCATGCGGTGGTTTGAGCAAAGCAAATGTTTCAAAAATGTTGACAAATACAACAACTGAAGCAATTGTCGAACTTTTAAAGCATATATAGACCAATATAAAGCGAATTAATAATAAGTTTTGGTTGCAAACATCTTATTGCAACCTATCTTAAGTATATATTTACTGACAAACAGATTATATGCATTAATTTCAGGAGTTGCCAAGTGATTTATTTGAGAGCTTGCAGCTGACTAAGAACAAGAGTGGCGATCATTGTTGATTTTTTTATGCACAAATACATGCAAACATAATGAGGTTATGCTGTCTAAGTTTCCTATCTTGTTATCTTTGCTGTCTGTATTGATGACGAGAGTTACTCGGAAAAATACGATGACGCAAACCAAAGATTTACCCTCTACCAAAATCGTTCAACGCGCCTAAAGAAGTTTCCACTTCAAAAATTTTAATTTAGTAATGTTTTATTTTTAATGCTAAATTTTTTGTTTATTTTTTATGCAATTGTTTGCGTTTTTTAGGTAATTTTTGGTCAGTTTCTAGGTCATTTTCTGCAGTTTTTAGATAATTTTTGTCATTTTATTAGGTCATTTTTTGCAGTTAGTCATCAAAATCCGAGCCCTGCTTATAATTCTGATCTAACTACTTACTAATGATAGTATTCATATAACTTGTCATATTGGCTCAAATCTCCATCTCCGTTAGTATTTCTATTTACAATACCCATTGTTGTTTCTGAAATTATAACGTCATTTGTCTATAGTTTGAATTAAAAAATAAAGCAAATGCTTACGCAACGCCATATTCATGGCAAGCTTCTCCATGCTTGGTAGTATATTAATTGGTTCTCCTTCATAAGAAATAGCGAAGTCTTGGACAAAAGCTTTCGTTGTTTCATTAAAAATTGGCACAAAACTGCGTAGGTTTTCTGGACTGAAAGCTGGATTTAATAATTTTCGATGTGCTGACCACTCAGGATCTGTCAAATAAAAACATTATTTGAAGTGAATTCATAGAAGTCAGCTTAATCACCGCACTTACTATTTGCAGATATTAATCCAGATCCGGCCACCTCGTCAATAGACTTATAAAGTATTGACCTGTTTACGCAATGTGGCGATATTAGAATATCTTGTGCAGTTTGTGGATCAAATATTCCCAAAACTGGAATTGGTCCTGCCCACATTAAGACCGGAGATCCGTATTTTTTTATTAATCTTTCTATAAAAAGCAACAGATCTACAAAAAAGTAATAAGATTTAAGGTTGATCTTAACCTCGATAGTTGCACTTTGTTTAAATATTTTATTAATTCATATGTTGTTTTGAATTATTTCTAGCCACAATACAATCCAAAAACATTTTCAAAAGTTTTCTTTTAAGAGATCAGCGAATTTTTCAAAAGATTAATTTCTTTTTCGAACTGAAGCCGTTCATAAATATTTAGTTTTTTAAAATAACTTTTTTTCACAGTAACACAACTTTAATTTATCATCACTTCCAACTGTATAAATTAATATTCTTTTTCTGCATTTTGACAGTTTTGATGTACCTTCAAGAGATTTAACTTTATACAAAATTCCAATAATGGGTAGACCTATTGGTCCTTGAGTTTTTAACAATAACATGTAGAACTTGCGTCGCCGCCACATTAATAAAATCCATAAACAAAATGCCAGGCATATTAAAATTTTCCACAACAACATAGTAAATCTTAAAGCTTAGGATACTGTTCCACAGTAACAAAGACAAATATCTTATGAAGTTTTATTATAAGCGTAGCTATTTATACTAAGTTTAACTTTGTGAACTAGTATTATGAATATTTTCAAGGTGGTTTGCATTTCAATTAAATTACTACTATTATAATAAATTAAAAACATTACTATTTGAATAAAAACTATAGTTATGTACGGTTGGTCAGAATAGACTCCAAACAACACACTATTGCTTGACGATAATACATTATTCACGACATATTTAACCTTTATCGGTCCCTTATTTCTGGAAACGAATAGTTTCCTTCCACACACCCTCAGTGGAAGGGGCACGCCCTTAGCCTATCTACTCACAACGTATTTTGCACGTCCTTTTAATACAGCGATGTCATTGACTGGGGCGAACGGACCCAACGTGCATTACCATGGACTTTACAATTCTTCTGTCCTAATGGGCATACGAATTTTCTGCGAAGGGGCATGCGAATTGTAATATCCTAATGGGCTTGTGAATTTCCAAGTCTTTAAGAGCATACGATTTCCTCGCCGCAAGTAGCAAGCGAATTCTTAAGTCTAAATGAGTTTGTGAATTTTCAAGGCTTTAAGAGATAACGAATTCTCCATTCCCAATGGGCATACGAGTTCCCTTACCGCAAGGGGTATGCGAGTTTTCTTTTCTTTATGTAATAGCAAATTCTCTAGTTGTAATATTTTTAATGAAATACACAGCTAATTTAGCTGTGTAGATAAACTGTTTATAAAATTTTGTTTGCTTTAAAATTCTAGAATTTTAGAATAATAGGAATAATTTAACTAGTATTTTCTGCCGTTTACTTACTTTGACAAAAAATAAGCATTATTTTCAGCTAGATACTTTTCCAGCAAAAATGTCTAGCAAATTGATATATTTCAGAAACTATGCATGCTAGTACAATAAAATTTGGTATATGGCGGCTTAGCGTGAAGACATATTTATTTATGTAATGAATAGATTTTTAATGAAAATTATTAAAAACTGCTGTAAAAAAACTGTCAAAAAATATACGCACGACGTATGAGGACAGTATTTCCTGCAATTATTTATTATTTATTATATTATATTTATTATATTTAGTGTTTATTTTTTTGTACTAATAAGATTCAGGCACTGTACAAAAAATAAACGGGAGAAAGTACCAGAAAAATTACAAGACATAAAATAACTATTACTTTCTTATTTTTTTGGAAAAAAGGAATAAAGGTGCAATTATAATAGACCTAATGTAAAGTAACGAAATGTTGTCAACTGTCAATGTGACAGTTCAAGATCAATTAAAACTTCGTCATCCATAGCTGTGGATATATAAAACTATCACATTAATAACGAAAACTTAACAAGAAATGTAGTTTCAACAATATAAATAGCGCAATAATCGAATCTAACCTCAATGTTCATTTGCTTATTGACTAAACGTAATGTAAAGTAACGTATAAATTCAAATTCTACCTTGAAACACGTTTACTGTTTTGTTATTTCTTGAAAAGCAATCTTAAATTAGTAATTTAATGCTATATTAGTCAATAGAAAAATGCCTTAAGATACTACAATATTTATTTATAATTTCAAACTCGCAGCTGTTTTTGTTGTCTCGTAAGAAATGTTGCGTAAGAATAAATGAGCTAGTTCATTATAATTTAGTATCTTATGAGTTTTTTTTGTGTCGTCTATAGAGCCTTATATATTTTAAAGAAAGCAAACATAATTTATTTATAAAGTCCATTTGGGCAAATGTATATTGAACATATATAATAGAATAAAAGTTGTGTATTACGTAGTAGACGTATTAATAATTAATACATACATAAATGTAAGTACTCCAATAGTTCTTTAAATAGGCAGTCAAAAATTTTGTTTGGCAAGTTGAATGGCATTTCGTAGATGCTTATCGGAAGTGCCTGCATCCCAAAAGAAATTGATTGAATGACAGCATTGAACAAAAGTTTGTAAGCCTTTAGACTATTTTTACCAGAAACTCCATCGACATTATAATTTGCTATTATTCCATCCGAAAGGATGAATTTGATATTTTTAATAATACCATGTGGGCGCTTTTTAATAACACCATGTGGGCGAAAAAAAGTTAATAATACCATGTGTTTAAAACTTGTATCTATTAAATAGAGAAGATAGGTTTTTAACAATAATGCGATTTTCAACAGGCCCAGCGCTCTCTCAAACCCTTTTGCAAATTGGGCTGAATTTGCACAGTTCTTTTTTATATCTTAGGGTAAAAATCTTGTCATTGTTTTTCTTACCTTTTTTAAACAATTATTTCTTATTCGTCGGAAAAAAAGAACAAATAAACAGAAGCTGTTTCGTTAAAAAAAAAAATCAAACAAAATATTAACAACTCGCGCACGATGACACTTAAAACTAAAAAAATAATTGAAAACATGTTCACGAAGTATTTGATTTTGAAAAATAATTCAAAGTTTTGAGAAAGTAAGGAACATATCCTTCGCTTAATTCTTTGTGGTATGGGAAAGGGCATGCCTGTAAAGGCTTGAGAAATGGCATGCCCAAAGGGATATGCTGTCACCAGCTGAACTACAGGGTATTCCTTGTGACCACAGATAAATAAAAGTAGATGTATGTATATGGGTATGTATGTATGTATTCCACGTATATGTAGACTCAAAAACCGCTGAACCGATCTTCAGCGAATTTTCAGGGAAATTCAAACAACATCTTGAGAATGCTCCTGGGAAGTTTGATGTCCCCAACCCAAATTTGCGCTATCGCCCACAAACTATAAAAAAATGTTATATATTGGACGGTTTTGATCACAAAAAACTAAAATTTTGTAATTGTATAATTAAATAATTTTACTAAAAATCGGCGTGGTCACACTTTATCTAAGCCTACTTTTTCGAAATCATGCCAATTCCTGAATTGTACAAATTTTGATAGTAAACTACGGTATACATAAATATTGCCACGCCCAATTTTACCGCCTACGAATCAATGGAACTTATATATATGTGACCGTTTCAAACGATTAAACTATAATTTGGTAGTTTAGTTCATATGCTTACTATGGTCGCAATATATCTACGCCCAATTTTTCAAAATCATGCTAATTCCTGAGATGTTTACGTTTTGAAAGTGAAAATTAGTATGTAGATGCAATGGGACCAAGCGGTGGTCACTATATTTATAAATGTTGACACGCCTTTTTCCGCCCATCTTTTTCCGCCAATCTATCTTTAGAAAAAACAGAATATATGTATGTGTGTATATCATGTAAAGATTCTGCAACCGCTGAACCAATTTATATGACATTTTCAGGGAAACGGTAGCAAAATCTGGAGAATGTTCTTTTGAAGTCTAATGCTGATGGCAAAAAGGGCGTGGCACCTCAAATATACCATATAGCATAGTAATTCGATTTTGGGAAACTTTAGGAAGTTATTAAAAGCATACCAAGGATGAGTTTTGCATTATAAAAGGGGGCGTGGCACTTCCTTAACAAAACAAATTTGCTATATCGAACAGGTTTGCAATAACAGATCACACAAATTTCACGTGCCGTTCCACTTATAACATTTTATGGGCGTCGGACAAGGGGGCGTGGTAGTAACGCGCCGGGTTTCAGCTAGTTAGCAAAAATTAAAAACTGAGAAAATATCGAAACAAAACTTAACAATAAAGCAGAAGAACAGTGAGGTAGGTGTGTAAATTTTACACACATGAACATGTTAGAGAAATTTTTTCTGTAGGCTAGCAGCGACACCTAACGTGAAAAAACGTCGAAAACATTAATTTTGCATACGTAATTTACATTGAGCCGAAATCCTAGCAACTTATGTTAAAGAAATATCAGCTTGAAGTTGAAAAGTGTGTAAAATTTACACAAAGAACCGATAATGGTTAATTAATAAAATAAATATATAGAAATTTAGCCTGGATGTAGATAATGACAATTCAAACGTGATACTGTAGTGTAGTGACAACTGCAAATCTGCAATCAAAATCGTGCTTTTCCGCATGGCCACTGTAGTATAGTAGATATCACAGGATGCAGCCCTGTCCCTTCCATCCAAAGGAGTAAAAAATAAACCCAATCAACAACCATCGTGTAATAGTGTTTGGATAAAGCCTTTTACAAACATGCTTTGAAAACACTTGTCTACGTCATAAATATACAAATCGTCTTGTAAAATTGTATCGAAACATAATAAAAGTATGCTTTTTATAATAATACTTGTAGTAAGTTTACTTGAAGTTTAAATTACAAGCGTTTTCAAAGCATGATTGGAAAATGCTTTCAGAGGTAATTGTTCCACAACTTCCAAATTATTGTGCAATTTGGAATTCCCCAAGCACTAAAAATTACAATTGCAATAAAAAATAAAGTTCCATCACTAACAATTTTGATGTAGGTGCCTTGTGTTCAGTGATAATTCCAACACATTCTTTTAGAATTTCATAACATTTAAATAATTTTTAACATTTTGTAAGTTACACCAATGTGCTTTAATTTTAGTTTCCACATAATTTTATTTATATTCCCTTTTTTTAAGTGGCAATGTGTTTATCGACAGTATATTATAGATAACTTTCCTATAGATTTTGATGTGATGGTCTTTCGTATGGATTAATTTTACTGAGAAGATAAATTTGTGCTCTGATGTTAACTGCGAGCACATAAGATTTCTTAAAAACAGGTGTTAAAAGCTTACAATAATACTTGCTTCCCATTATTTAATAAATGTTTTATCAATATTTTTAACTTACAATAAACTTACAATAACACTTGCTACCAATTATTTAATAATTATTTTCAATAATACTTTTACAACACTTTTTTCCAATTGCAAAGAAGGTATTGTAGAAAGCTTATTTACAACACTTATATAAAATTGAATTGTAAACGATTGTAATAATATTACAGTAAGGAATATTTTTCCAAGGGTGCCTTTTTGCTTATTCTACAATTACTTGAAAGCATTTTACAACCATTTATAAAAGTTTTTTTAAGCACAATGCTTACGCTTGTAAGCTGACTACAAGCCTATTCTAAGCTTGTTTAGCTGATTGGGAAATAAGTGGTGCAGTAGCACAAAAATGTGGCATTTTCCATATTGGTGTTGGTTCACACAAATACATTAACATTCGCACAGGACCGCATTCGGTTCAATCGTTAAAAAAGGCACTCAATGTTTCTGATTCATTTCATCTCATATTTAACAGGTTCAGACTTAAAGTTTTATTTGTTCTTACACCGATTTTTGGGTGTTCGGTTCTCCAGTAGGCATTATTTCATCCGAAAGCAAAGAAAAATATTAGTATAGTAAAATAATTAAGCTAAATGCTATCTATTTGATTTATATTGTATATAATTGTTTTAAGGCACACTTAAAAATATTTGTGTGTAAATATAACTAATATTTGCGTCCATTCTACAAATTTTATTCGTAGTTTTCAGCCAAGAATAGGACTCGTAGAATCGACATATATTAGGACATGTTACTATTATTTTTTTCTTATTAAAAAAAAAAAAATTCTGTCTGAGCTGTGGTTTGAACCTCGGCTCTTTAGTTTACGTGCCGCGCACTTTACCAGTAGGTTACAATCACTCTACAACCTCTCAGCTCCTTATGTTCTGTACATGTTCGACAAACAAGGCTGAACGATTTCGATTTTAAATTTTTTAAACTCTACTAATAATTCGTACATTCTACTAATAATTCGTACGGTCAGCCTACGACTGAATTGTTTCTACTAATATTATTTTCCATTCGTAAATAGTACGAGAGCATTAGTAATACTACGAATGTAATGAAAGAAATTACTAAGTTATTCGTACGAGAAATTTACAAATATTATGAGTTGTATGTACACAATCATTCATACAATGCACTAATACAAATTGATTTATTTTTGTTTACAAATATTATTAGTATATAAAACAAATATATTCGTAGATACTACATCAGGTAATAGAAAAATTTTACGAATGAATTCGTAAAAATATCGCAATGAAAATACTTTGTATATTGTAAGAATATTTGCAGAATGTACGAATATTTTGTTTACTAATATCATTCGTAGAAATTTTACTAATAAATTTTTTGAGTGCAGTATAGTAGTGTATAGGTCCTATTATTCCAGTGTAGAGGTCGATTAAAAGGAACCTATTTATGTTTTTAGTATTCATTTTATGTGTTTATTAATATATCAATATAACAAAAAAACATTTAAATTGAAAAAAATACAGGCTGGTGGAGAAGGGGTGCTATAAAAAGGGTGCCTCCATGTTGACACGATAATGAATCAAAAAAATTAATGAATAATGAATAAAAAATGAACAACGAATAAAAAATTAATAACTAATAAAACATTAATAATGAATAAAGAAAGAATATCATTCAAATGAATAAAAAAATTATTCATGATTCTGAATAACGAAAATGAATAATTGAAATGAAAAATTAGTAATTTTTTTAAAAATGAATGTGAATTAAAAATTTTATTTATAAATAAATTTGACATTCATTCTTATGTCGTTAGTCGGTTGTACTTAAAATTCCGAATATGAATGCCGATTTTACAGCTCTGAGTCTAACACTCTCTGCTACAGCAGCCACATTCTCGTCTGTGCGCACGTACGAAGACGGGGACCATGAGTGTTGTCCACTTGCATACCAGTCTCACGAACTTTTTGCGCAAATTTGCGTACAGTAGGCGCGGTGGTTGCTTCATTTCGGTCAAAACTTGTTTTCATATAACGCACTGTTTGGGCTACACAGCACTCACTTTGGAAATAAGTTTTCAATATTTCTCAACATTGTTCAAGCGTAAAGCGTCTCATATCTTTCCGCGGAGGTGAGATATTGACTTTATGACAAGATTTTGAACGGGAAACAGCTGTCAATGTAAAAATAACATATGAATTAAAAAGAAACCACTAGAAGGTCCACCCTGTATTTGGTCTGGTTTTTCAACTTTGGCTCTATCTTTGCATGAGCACTGTCACACTCATATGAAAATATGATGTAGATAGACAGTTTGCATTCATACATTATTAATTGCTAATCATTTATTCATAGAAAATAAAAACTTTAACCAAGCTTTATTTTTGAAATATGTAGTAGTAAAAAAAACCATTGAAATGCAGATACGATGAAAGACATGTGGCAAAACAAGCACCTAACACATCATCGAGAACAGTAAGTTTCCACCAAAGGTTATTTTTATTTCTACAAAATTTGTAACTTTTCTTTAGTTTTGAGCAATATTCCCTGAACAACGAAAGCGAGCAAGAAAGCACGGAAGATGTTGAACCAGGTGAAGAACAGCATGGGGAGGAAGTAACAAACAACATTTATTTATGTGTTAAAATTTTTTGTTAATCAGGTTTTACAAATATTACAGTTTTCAGGAGTATTCAAAAGTAATTTCTTAATCTTAATTTTTAAAGACATTTGTACATAACTTATAATAACTAAATTATTTTTGTTTTTATCACAACATATTATTATAGTAATTATAGCGTAAAAATATTCTCCATTTTCTCCCGGGAGTTGTAAAAGGGAGTTTACGGTTTTAGGATAGCAGATAAAGACATCTCATTTTTTATTTTACACTAATGAATACTGGCGGTTGATAATCAAAATTGCATTAAAATTGTCCGAAAAGTTTATAAGAACAGAAACTCCCTTGTACAACTCCCGGGAGAAAATGTTTCATAATTAAGCTGAATAACTCATGAATATGCTCAAATTTTCTACTAAAAAAATTTTAAAATTGAGCATATTTGGAGTTTTGGGGGATTTTTTTCATTAAATACCTAAACTCAATAATTCTGAAATGGTGCTCTTCTAACAAAAACCTTCATTACGGTCAGTTTCTTTAACGTGTCATAGTTTCAAAATTGAAAAAATCGCAACTCTATTAGTTTTCGTCCAATGTTTGATAGATTATTTAAAAAAAAAAAAAATTAAATGGAAAACGAAATGCATAGAACTTTTCTGAAAACTAACGCATTAAAGAAAGTAATTGGATTAGGAATTGGATTAGAAAGTAATTGGATACCTAAACAAACATTTTGGGGAGAGTTATTCTTTATAACTTGATAAATAAGGATATATTATGAACCACGAGATAAAATTCTTTATTTTACCATTAAAAAAAAAATAAGAAAAAGTATTCGATATTCATGGTGTCCATACTTTTCTTTCAATATTTTGTAGGCATTGATAATTTTCTTTCGATACCAAAAAAGTAGGTACATATTAATGTTTTTCTCTTTCGATATCGTGTAAATAAATATTGATTATAATCTGAAATTTTTATACAATCTTCTTCAAAGTTCTGTTAATAAACCTAAAAAGTGTAGAGTATCTATATTATTTACTTTTTCCAAAAAAGTTTAATGAAAATTGCATATTTGGCTGAACATTCGTCTTCGGCCAAAAATCCTCAATCGGTCGGACACAAATATTTATATAAGGCACTTCCTTAAATCGTGGTCGAACGTTAGAAAGCATGATTAAGTGACAAGAGTTTCCCAAAGAAGCCCAAACATTGGCAGCTAAATTTATAGGGCTTTAACTAAGAAATCGATTTATGGCAATTTAAATTAAACTTTTCGTATTTTGTACTTTGAACTTCAATGTGGATTTTTTTAAATCTAGAAGAAAGTGTTTTCAAGTAAATATCTACAAAATATTAACAACTAAACGGCTTTATAATATTATTGAATTAAGATTATGCAGATAGGCTTTACATTTTTTAACTATCCCATCACAATTAATAATTCAAATACTTAATATAACACTCAATATATATTCTGATTCAGTGCAATAAATCAAAAGTTTTTCCTTAAGTTTTTTACATACCCTACAGCCAGCACGATACAAATTATGGTCATATTAATGCCTTAGTGCAAAACAGAACACAGTTTTTTAAGCTCTTTTAATATGAATTTTGGCAAAATAGAATTAAGAGCTTACCAATATCCCATACAAAGAGATGTCATCACAATAATAAATACTTCATACCTTCAAATAAAACTAAACATTTTTACTACACCAAATAAAGTTGTTCCTTCCTACACCATTTCAAATTGAAATTAAAAAAAGATCAATTGAAATTCAGAAATTTGTTTTTAAATTCAGAAAAGATCAGTTCAAATTTAGAAAATATCAATTAAAATTTACTTACTTACTTACTACTATATCAATTGAAATTCCTAATTTTTCATTTTAGATTTCTAATAGATCAATTGAAGCAGAGCAAATTTCATTTGAAATTCAGAAAAGATCTTAACTCAAACTTAACTAAACTCAACTTAAAACTAAGACCGTTAGTTTTGTGACACACGACTTAGTGATGCCATATGGGATAGTTAAAGTCCTTATTAGGATAAGTTAAACATCAATTTCTTTCGGAATTTTTTAAGGTTTTACTATTATGACAACGTCTTTTTTTATGGAAGATGGACGAAATTTTCAGGTTTTTTATCAATTTTCTAGCATCGAGTGCATGGTAAATATTTAAGCTTATTTGCAAAATTTGAAGCCATTGTACTAGTTTTTGTGGAATTTAAGGAGACTTTACCGTTTTCATAGATCCGTTTTCATAGTTTGGGAGGTAGGCGTGGTTTTCATTCAATTTTTACAAATTTCATGTTCAAAGTGCATAAAACTTATGTGCAAAATTCAAAGTCATTATATTAAGTTTTGTGGAATTTAAAGAGATTTTAGCGATTTGGTAAACTCACTTTCTATATATTATGAGGTAGGCGTGATTTTCATCCGATTTGGCTCATTTTCGAACTTGATCTTTATTTTTGAATAAAAGGCTATAAAATATTTGAATAAAATTCTATATTGAATTTCGTTAAGACAGCTTTAAACTTACGGCTGTTATCGTGATCACAGACGGACAGACCGACATGGCTAAATCAACTCAGGAGGTGATGCTGATCAAGAATATATACTTTGCTACACCTGCCACGCCTCCTTATTGGCGTTAAAAACGGACTGAAAAGTTAATATATCTTTTACGAATTCTTTTTATGCGTGGGGATATATAAATGAATGGTAATGACAATTTTAATGGTAATGGTAAGTGTAATCATTATGGTAATGGTAATTGTTATGGTGATGCTAATGGTTATGGTAATGATATATCGAGGCTTATATTCAATAATGTCTATCTACATTTTGACGAAAAATTTTACGATGCCAAACTCGTCATTGATAGATGCATCTATTGTAAAAATATAAATTTAAGAAAATCCATTTTTGATTGCTATAATATATATTAATGTATAGTCTATCTACAAAGATACTTATTTATGAAACCAAACTGTCTATCTACATCATATTTTCACAGATTTTTAAATCAAAGGTTATTTTGACACTGACAGATGTTTCCCGCTCGAAATCTTGACATAAAGTCAGTATCATACCTCCGCGGAAAGAAATGAGGCGCTTTACGTTTGAACAATGTTGGGAAATATTGAAAATTTATTTCCAAAGTGAGTGCATTGGACTCAGAGTTGTAAAATTGGCATTCATATTCAGAATTTTAAGTACAACTACTTTAATTGTTCAATTAACTAACATTAATTGTTAGAAAAATGATTAATTATTAATTTTCGTTATTCAAAAAAATTAAAATTTTTTTATTCATTTGAGTGATATTCGCAAAAAATGCAATTTACAATGAATTTTAGAATTTTCAATTATTCTTTCTTCATTCATTATTTGTGTTTTATTCGTTATTCATTTTTTATTCATTGTTCATTTTTATTCATTATTCATAATTTATTTGTTATTCATTATTCATTTGTTATTAAATCATTATTTATTTGTTATTCATTATTCATTTTAGTCCTAAGCCTAAGTCTTTTAACTATTTAAGGCAGTATTCTAGTGTAGGAAAATAGTCGCCATTTCGAAAAAATGTTCATGGTCATTTTTACATAATAACAATATTTTTTTCAGATGAGCAGAAGGGTTGATAATCGTTTCAACATGAAGGCACCCATTCTTCTTTGCTTTCGGGTGAAATAAGGCCTACCGAACATCCAAAAATCGGTGTAAGAACAAATAAAACTTTAAGTCTGAACCTGTTAAATATGAGATGAAATGAATCAGAAACATTTTGGGCCTTTTTTAACGATTCAACCGAATGCGGCCCTGTACGAATGTTAATTTATTTGTGTGAACCAACACCAATACGGGAAATGCCACACTTTTGTGCTACTACACCACTTCCTTATATTTTACTCCTTTGGATGGAAGGGAAAGGGTTGCATACGACAAGCATCCTGTGAGCATCCATCTACTATACTACAGTGGACATGCGCAAAAGCACGATTTTGGGTGCAGATTTGCAGTTGTCGCGAGACTACGGTATCACGTTCGACTTGTCATAATCTACATCCAGGCTCAATTTTTATTTATTTATTTTAATTATTAAATATGCCGTGAATAATGTATGATCGTCAAGCAATAGTGTGTTGCTTGGAGTCTGTTCTGACCAACCGTACATCACTATAGTTTTTATTCAAATAGTAATGTTTTTAATTTATTATAATAGTAGTCATTTAATTGAAATGCAAACAACCTTTAAAATATTCATAATACTAGTTCACAAAGTTAAACTTAGTATAAATAGCTACGCTTATAATAAAACTTCATAAGATGTTTGTCTTTGTTACTATGGATACTTTTTATCCTAAGCTTTAAGATTTACTATGTTGGTGTGGAAAATTTTAATGTGCCTGGCATTTTGTTTATGGATTTTAGTTATGTGGCGGCGACGCAAGTTTTATATGTTATTGTTAAAAACTCAAGGACTTATAGGTCTACCCATTATTGGAATTTTGCATAAAGTTAAATCTCTTGAAGGTACATCAAAACTGTCAAAATGCAGAAAAAGAATATTAATTTATACAGTTAGAAGTGATGATAAATTAAAGTTGTGTTACTGTGATTTATGAACGGCTTCAGTTCGAAAAAGATGTGAACCATTTGAAAAATTCGCTGATCTCTTAAGAGAAAACTTTAAAAAATGTTTTAGGATTGAATTAATAAAATATTTAAACAAAGTGCAACTGTCGAGCAAGGGATCAACTTTAAATTTTATTACTTCTTTTTTTTAGATGTGTTCCTTTATACAGATATAATGATAAAAAAATACGAATCTCCGATCTTATTCTGGGCAGGACCAATTCCAGTTTTGGGAGTATTTGATCCACAAACTGCACAAGATATTCTTATATCGCCACATTGCGTAAACAGATCAATACTTTATAAGTCTTTGACCGAGGTGCTCGGATCTGGATTACTTTCTGCAAATAGTAAGTACGGTGATTTAGCTGACTTCTGTGAATTCACTTCAAATAAAGTTTTTATTTGAAAGATCCTGAGTGGTCAGCACATCGAAAATTATTAAATCCCGCTTTCAGTCCAGAAAATCTACGCAGTTTTATGCCAGTTTTTAATGAAACAACGAAAGCTTTTGTCCAAGATTTCGCCATTTCTTATGAAGGAGAACCAATTAATATACTACCAATCATGCAGAAGCTTACCATGAATATGGCATTGCGTAAGTATTTGCTATATTTTTGAATTCAAACTATAGACAAATAACGTTATAATTTCAGAAACAACAATGGGTATTGTAAATAGAAATACTAACGGAATTGGAGATTCGAGCAAATATGACAAGTTATTGGAACACTACCATTAGTAAGTAGTTAGATAAAAATTATAAGGTTTGAAAAATGTTTAATGACTTGCAAAGTCTTTTAGAAAAGACAATGTCCCTAGTTGTTTATCCATGGTTGCGCTTGGAGTTTATACAGAATTTCTTACCTAGTTTCAAGGCATATAAAACAATTAAAACCGAACTGAAGAATTTTTTTACAAATGTAAATATGCCTAAGATTGTATATTATTATAGCAAAGCTAAAGATTTATCGGTATGATTAGTAAATAATTAAATTTCTTAGTTAATCCATGACAAATTGGAGATATCGTCATCAACCAATAGCACAGCAACTAAATTAACAACTTCTCTTGATGTGGATGACAATGTACAGAAGAAAAATAAACATATTTTCATTGATATAGGCATAGAGCTATTGAGAAATGCCAAATTTACGATCGAAAACGTTGAGGGGCATGCTAACCATATTGTGGCAGGGGTACGTAGAGCCAAACTGAATTTTTAATCTTGAGGATATTGTTTATAGGCTTTTGGAACCACGGCTACAACGATTACCAATGCTTTGACTTTACTTGCCATGAACCCTCATTGTCAAGAAATTGCCTTTAAAGAGCTGTCCTCAATTTATACTGATCGCGATAATATTACTGTCACCAATGAAGATTTGCATCATTTGGTCTATTTGGAAAGGGTCATCAATGAAACAATGCGTTTGATATCGACGGTACCAGTAATAGGCAGAACCGCTACGGATGATGTACGTCTCTCAAGTGGCATCATAATACCCGCAGGAACTCAACTCGCTGTCGATTTATTTCATTTGCATCGCAATGTCAATGTCTGGGGTCCACAGGCATTGATTTATAATCCGGATAACTTTCTACCAGAAAATCTTAGAGATAAGCATCCATACTCCTTCATTCCATTTACCAAAGGCATTCGCGGCTGTATAGGTAAAGCTATTTTGTTCTGGAATGCAGTTAATCTATTCCCTCAAACTTGAAATATTTATTTTGTTTCAGGCTGGCGTTATGGCATGAATGCAATAAAAATTGTTTTGGCCATAGTTTTGCGTAAATATGTCATAACTACAACCAGTAAATTTGAAGATTTGCGCTATGAACCTAATATCAGTACCAGAATAATAAATGCACCTTTATTGAAGCTTCACTTGAGGGAAAACTAGACTATAGATTTTAATAATTTTCTCAAAATAAATTTTGGCATTATTCCGGATACAAAAAGTACATATCGAATTTATCGTATGTGCCAAAAAAAAAAATTTATAGGACCGATTTTTTTTCTACTTTTCTGATAAAAGAAATCGCTTAGATAATTAACTAATTTACTATAAGGATTTCAGGTACAATATTTTACGAAAGAGTAGTAAAGAGTTGTCAGTTCTGCACAGTTGCGTTTCTGCAGCCATTTTCAATAAGTAAAGATTGGGCGAAAGTGGAAGTGAATGAAAGCGATAAAATTGAAATTTGCCGGCTAACTTTTCTCTGCTCTGCTTAATTGACGTAGCTTTGAGGTCGCGATTCTCGGCGACCCTTAGCGAAGTATGAGTGCGAAGAACATAGGAAATAAAAAGCGTGTGATGAAGCAAAAAGCAAATAGTTTGCTACATGGTAGAAGGATAGAGGTATATGCAGCTCTGACTGTGCTCTCTTGCCATACTGCCATGTCTGTGAAATTTAGCTGTGTGGCGAATGGAAACAAAAGAAAATAAAGAAAAAGTTTTGCTTCGTTTTGACAATTCTGGCAGTATGCTCTCATCTGGTGCATATACCTGTATTCTTCTACCATGGTTTGCTATTGTTTTTTTTCGCTTTGCTATGATTTTTTTTTGTTTCCTATTAGAATCTTGTACTCATCTGAATGTTTTCATTTTTTAGCTAGATTGGATTTGGTAATTGAATGAATTAACCAATTTCAATCTTTTTAAATGATGAGAACATTTTTATACTCTTTACCTATGAATTTATTTTAATTCTTGCAGGTACTATGTATTGCAGGTAAGAAATTTTTTAATTTGATGCTAAATTTTTTACCAATTTCCAGGTACTATGAATTTAGGAAATTTTTTCATTTGAAGTTAAATTTGTTAACTAGATTGGATTTGGTAAATTAAATGAATTTATATACTATCTGAAAAATATATATACAAATTTCTGTCAATTGTTGCAGGTATTTAGAAAATTTTTCATTTTAAACAAACTCAGAATGTTAACGAATGCGTTTAAAATATTAAATACCATGTAAAAGTTTGAAACCTTAAAATTTAAGTATTTTGTTGTGTTTTCAAATCCAAAATATAAAATTAATTGTGTTTGTTTAATAATGAAAAAATTGTATTAATATTCAAAAAAATTTTATTTCATTTGATTTACCTTCTTTAAACAGTAATTGTTATGATGACATAAAATTCCTGGCCTTTTTCTCTATTTTTATTTTTGAAGTGAACACTTCTTTAGGCGCGTTGAACGATTTTGGTAGAGGGTAAATCTTTGGTTTGCGTCATTGTGTTTTTCCGAGTAACGCTCGTCATCAATACATACAAAGATAACAAGATAGGAAACTTAGAAAACATAAGCAAGCAGCCATCAATAAGATCCTCTGCTAACGCATCGTTCTTTCCCCTCCCTTTCATCCGCTGCGAAACATTAGCTGCATTCCCGTTGCACTAGAACAGATCAAATCTCAGTAAAACAACGTTAGTTCAACTTTATATCAATTTGTTTTTACAGTCTTGAAACAGCTGTTTTAAGAACAGTAACAAAAGAAAACAACAATACCAAAACGCCCATTGAGCGGTGAAACATCAAAATAGGAAAATTAATAGTTATTTAGATTTGCCAACTATGTTCGTTTTGATAAAAAATGCTTGAAACTTGGCAGCATTTTAAGATCAGAAATAGAGCTAGAAATCGAGCTGGTTTTTTGTTTTTGTTTTTGTTTTGTGAATGAAATAGAGCCTCGCTCTAGATCAACGACCACGGGTATGCAGCAATTGAATGTTACTGTTTTTTCAATGTATATGTAGAGCCAGCTGTAAGCTGAAATAAAATAAATTTAAAATGTTTGATATTTGCTTTTTGTTTGACTGGCCGTGAAGTCTCTTTTAATGCCTCCACTTGAGATCTTGCTACCAGGCAAACAATCAGTTCATCCCCTCTAACGTTGCGAAACCGATGTGATACTGCTCTTCTCTGTTCATCGTTGTAGTAGATTTGCTTGGGAATTGTTGTTGTAAATGTATTTTAGTTCAGCTAGAGATCTACATATATATTAAGGCCCTGCGTCGGTGCATCTATTTGAACGTACACACACTGTGATTTAAGGCCCATTTTCAATAACGCCTGAGATGCGTTTTGTAAATTGACGCAAAAATTCAATACATGAAGACATACCTAACTGGTTCCAACGAACTGCATGCGTTTGCACGCAGCGTAAAATATTCGAAAAATTGAATATTTCATGCGCGTGAAGCTTTGGCAGCGAAACAGCTGTTCAGTTTTACAAAGGAAACATTAAAAAAAGTTAGTAGAATTTGAGAGAAACTAAAAAATTGATTACAAGCATTTAAGACGTGCTCCTCACTCACGACACATCTGCAACGGCATACCGGAGTGCCTGACTATATGGGCGAGGAGTCCGAAAATGCATTTAAGAACAGTCGGTGGTGCAAATGGTCACTTGCATATAAACGTGCTCCACACTCACAACATATCTGCAGCGGTATGCCGGAGTGCCTGACTATATGGGCGAGTCCAAAAATGCATATAAGAACAGGCGGTGGTGTTAATGGTCACAGGCATTTGAGACGCGTTCCACACTCACGATATATCTGCAGCGGCATGCCGGAGTGCCTAACTATATGGGCGAGTTCGGAAATGCATTTTTACAAAGCATTAGTGTGTTTTATTTTGAATTAGTTCGAAGATTATTAGCCAAAACTGCGCAATTATAATATTTTTAAGAATATTAACAGAGCTGCGCAGTTTTTGTATTTTAACTTAGCACCAATTCAAAATAAAACACACTGATGCTTTGTAAAAATGCATTTTCGAACTCGTCCTATCTGTCCATACTGCAGCAAAACCTTTAACGGGACCAATAGTATGCAGGAAGACAAAACACAAAGTAGATATACGTAAAGCCTTTAATATCAATGTCAAAATATCAGTTGGCGTGCGATTAAAACGAATATCTAATAAAATAGCAAAATCTAAGAAGAAAAAAAATTCATATATTCGTATGAGAAATGCACGAGCTGCTTCAGTAGCTACTTATGCTATTTTTATGGTTGTTGTTGTTGTTGTGTGTGTTCGTTTGGTATAAATACACATCAGTTGCATTGATTTTATTTCGTTTCCCAGATGCAATCTTAAAAGCATTGAAGCGGACCGTTTCGTTGTCAGCAAACTATGCATTGTGTGTTTCATAATAGCATACCATTTATTAAGTTGCATATTAATGTTGATTTGCTATGATTTAAATACATATTCTAAATGTTTGATAGTTTAAACCATTCTTGATTTTAAATACAAATTCTAGTTGTTTGATAGTTTACAATGGCTTATTGAGCTTAGAACAATTGAGGGTTAGAACAATTTATGTGGTGACCGTAGCCTAGTGGGTAGAGTGCGTGGCCCCTAAGCTAAAGAACCGCGGTATCCCGGGTTCAATTCCAGCTAGTTTTTCAATTGAATTAATATTTCTGTTCGGTCGTCACCTCTCTGCAGACAATGGCAGAGAGTAAAAATTGACATGTAAAGCTTCTTGAGGACATAAACCGTTCGGAGTCGGCATAAAACACGGAGGTCCAGTTCTTGGTCATTTGTGATCAAACATTTAATAACACGCACAACACAATTGATCAATAGAAGCAAGGTCAAAGTCCTTCCAAGGGCTGAAATGGCCAGTTTATTTATTTGCTTTTTTTAGAACAATTAATTGTTCTAACGAATTTTTTCCAAAGAAACAACAACAACATCATTTTCAATATGAAAAGGAAAACATCACGAGCTGATTTTATTGCAATTTCGGCTTTGCTAAAGGCTTCATCGTTGTTGTTTCTTTGGAAAAAATTCGTTAGAGGATTTAATTGTTCTCACCTGACCTAAAGCTTAACAAACGATTTTAAACTATCAAACAACTAGAATTTGTATTTAAAGTCTAGAATGATTTAAACAATCAAACATTTAGAATTTGTATTTAAATCATAGAAGATCAACATAATTAATAACAAGGTCATATAGAAAACTTCAAGTTTTATATTAATTTTATTTGTTGTGAAACAATTGTAACCTATTCTTAAAATAGTTTTTATTAAGTTGCAACAATAAACTTAACAATAATCGGCAACTCAACTGCACTACCTTTATTTCAATACAAGATTCAATGCATATTTCAGAGTTTTGTGGCGAACGGGTGAAAAAGAGAGGGAAAAAAGACAAGAACAAAGGACGCATCAAGCGAATATGACATAAATTTCAATTCGAGTTTTGATAAATATAAAAAAGGACGTGACGATTATATAGAGAACGGTTTAAAGGTACAAAAACATGTCGTTTTCATACCAGCAAATCAGACGCTGCCGTTTTAAGTACCGTTTAGCTGGAACAGTGACATTCATGGCTTGTTGGGTTGTAATACAATAGAGAATACAGATGCATGTAGCTAGAGAGCCAGTATATGGCTACAAAAAAAGGTACTACTACTAGCCAAGGTTACCAGTTAAAATTTAAAACAATTCCAAAAAAATTTCAATTTTTCACAGTAACATAAATTGAATACAACAAAAATTGCCATGGTAAAGATATCCATAAAAGTTTCTATTGCAATAAAACAATACCAAAAAAAACATCCCACGATCATTAGAAAATACCACAAAAATACCACGCGCTTTAAAAATACCACCACAAATTCCATATGCATTTGAAATTGCCACAAAAATCTCATTCGCATTAAAAAATACCACAATAAGTCCCATATGCACAAACAATTTAAAAAACATTTAGAAATACCACAATGAAATTTTGCTTACAAAAAAAGAAAAAAAAATGTAAGAAAAATATTTAGAAACTCTCATTTTAATTAAAAAAATACCCCGGAGAATTCCCACGCTAATTAAGAAATACAATTAGTATGCATTATATGTATTAGTATGCCTGCAGTGGAAAATTACACATTCTGCTTCATAAGAAAGGTTCTCTGCAAAAAAGAAATTGCATTGCGATTCAGAGTCAAATATTGTTTTTTTTAAGGTGTTTTGTTGTAATATTATTAAATCCTAATATATAGGGTCCGCCAAATAACTTTTTTTTTTAAATTCTATAAAAAAAACTACTAGATATTTTCTCAAATTTCTTTTTTTATTTGAAAGTACAATCCTTCCGGTTAATAATGGAAAATAATTTCATTCAAATGGCTGCCTCGGCTGGCCATGCAGTAGCCTACACGATCGGTCCAATTTTTAAGCGCATTATCGATTGTGTGCAGCTGTATTTCATCAATGGCTTCACGAATATTGTCCTTTAAAGCGTCAATTGTCTCTAGCTTGTCGGCGTAACACTTATCTTTGAGGGCACCCCACAAATAATAGTCCAACGGTGTCAAATCGCAGCTCCGAGGTGGCCAAACGACATCAGCTCTGCGGCTGATAGTGCGATCTTCAAAAACAGGGCGCAAAACATCGAGTGAACATGGCCCGATAACGATCGCCATTGACTGTAACGGCCACTCCTTGCTCATTTTCGAAGAAAAATGGCCCAATTATGCCTCTGGACCAAAATCCGCACCAAACAGTGACTCGTTTTGGGTGCAGCGGCTTTTCAATGTATGCGTGCGGGTTTTCTGTGCCCCAAATCCGACAATTTTGCTTGTTTACATACCCGCCAAGATCAAAATGAGCTTCATCTGAAAAGATGATTTTTTTTGGCAAAATCGGCATCTTCTGTAAGTCGATCGCAGGCCCACTTAGCGAAGCGAAAACGCATTGGATGGTCAGTTGGCTTCAACTCCTGAACCAATTGGACTTTGTATGGAGTCATACCAAGGCCTTTATGCAAAATTCGTTTCAATGATGTCTCCGAAATGTTCAGTTGTTGAGAACGACGGTGAATTGATGTTGATGGCGCTTCACGCACACTTTCTGCTACAGCAGCAATATTCTCGGGTGTACGCACTGATATTGGCTTTTCACGCTTTGGTTTATCGATGAGGATGCCAGTTTCTCTCACTTTTTTTACAAGATAACGAACATACGTAGCTGACGGTGTTCTCTTGTTCCAAAATCCGTACGCAATTTTCGCACACATTCTGCAACATTACCATGACTTTCAAAGTAATGTCGAAATATTTCCCAGCGTTGTTCAAGCGTATACACAACCATATTCGTTCAGCGAAAGGACAAAAGTAATTATCTGTCAAATCAGACATGAGCTAAATGTTACCATTCACGAAATAAAAACTAGTTGAAAAAAAAGTTCCATGGCGGACCCTCGTAATAAAATAAAATAATATATGCATAAGAATTATGAATCTACAAACCAAAAAGATGGTTTTTTAAGAGAGTACATAAAATTTCCGACATAGGTCTTCACAGCATCACCGTGAGAGAACGACTTAATTATATTATCTTCTGTTGTGAGTTTTGTGTACATGTGAAAAGTTACGCTCAGTGAGCTATGGGGCGCCCGGCGCTGTTTTAAAGAGATCTTGCTACCAGAGCAAGAGAATTATTGGTTTCGGAGCAATAATTGCTTTAGCCGCAAGCTCGAGAATTTTCGTGTGTGACGAGTGAAAAGCGGGACATAGTAAGCAAAGTTCTGTTTATTTTCTGTGGACGATTCGGTTCATCCCCTCTAACGTTGCTCAACCGCTGTGATCTTGCTTTGCTCTGTGCGTCGTTGTTTTTGATTTGCTTGGTAATTATTGTTGGTTCAGTTAGCTGAATTTTTTTTAGATTTTCTTAATTTTTACTCGACATGAACAGCTGATTTTGACAACTAGCTCGCTCAAGGCTCATTTATAAGATTTTGGCACTTGAGAGCAAGCTCGGTCCATGATTCAATTACTACAGGTTGCCCATTCATTTGACGTTTACTCACAAGAATGAAGATATACACCCGTAAAATTGAAGAGAAGAGCAAAAGAGTATTTTTTTTAATGCCAGCAAAGTAATCAGTTGCAGGAATTTCATACTTTTTCGCAGTACTAAATAACCAAGGACACAGTTCACTGCTGCTTTTTCAACTACTTTCTGTACTGCATGTTTGTTTTGATACAAAATTGAAGTGACTTTTTAAAAAACTAATTTCAATATTTTGTTGTAAAAATGTTTTCCCACCGCTGACGGCTTGGATCCACTGGCACATTATATTTTCGAATTTCATCACCAAAATTAACTGTTTTGCCAAAACCGCACGTCGAAGGCATTATTATTTTAATAATTACAACTTAATAGTCGCGACTTATATTTTAATTGAAAAAAAAACTGCCTCGCAACAAAATTTGAAAACAATTTTCAATAATAATTATCAAAGCTATAATTATTATAAACGCAATGCACACTATTTCTTTTTTTCCCCCTGCTAACAGCAAAATATAGAATAACTACTTTAAAAAAAAAATACGCAACAAAACACTGAAACATAACTTTTTTCATAGAAGACCACAAAACCCTGGTTGTCAGTTATATTTGAGAGAGAATATAATTTTGTTTTCATATTTACGGGTGTTGTCAAACGAATGGACAACCTGTAATAATTGAATCATGGCTCGGTCTAACTGTCAGAATGGATGAAAAGAAATGAAGAAAATGAATGCTTAGAACAAGGAAAACCACCGTGACAGTTCGAGCAAAGGCAGGAAAAAGAGTGCATTTCTCTCAAGTGCCACAACCCATGGTATAAGGATAGAAGTAGCTGCAGCGCTGACTGTGGTCTCTTTCCATACTGCTATGTCTGTCAAATTCAGCTGTGTGGCGAATGCAAACAAAGAAAAGAAAGAAAACAGTTTTGCTTCGTTTTGACATATCCGGCAGTATGCTCTCATCTGGTGCATCTACCTGTATTCTTCTACCATGCCACAACCTTATAAGTGATAGCCGATACACATTGACTGCGACTAGCGACGAACGCCAATTGTCAAAAAATAGAACGCATGACTTTTTTTTTTGAAGACGGTACGACAAAGAGAGAACACGACCACAATTGTTGCTGCCGCAGACTTCAATCTATTTCTAATTTGATAGACGACAAGAGCGAACTTAGCAGAGTTTGTTTATGTTTTGTATGAAAAACAGATTACCCAACATATTTTGGAGCACAAAATAATTTGTAAACATTGATTTAAAATTTTTTTTATTCAAAATTTAAAAGCAAAATCAGTATTTCAGTTTACGTTGAAATATTGATATTAAGGGATTTATGTCATATCGTAAGTGCTTCATAAGGGGCCGTTCAAGTATTATGTAAGCAGGTTCCTTGTAATTCTAAACCCTGCAGCCCCTCGTCAGCAAAAGTAAGAAAAGCTCTTGCCCCCCCTCCCATTTTTACGTTAAAGTTAGTATATGTATTTTTCAATGTGTTCTGCTTTCTTTATTGATTGACTCATGAGCAGCAGTTGTAACATAGCGTCTCCATGAGGCATGATGATTAAAAAAAAAATATAAAACTAAATAAAAAATATTAAAATTTCATTATTTTTAAAAGTTTTTCCAATCATGGTTGCCACTTGCATATATTTTGATATACCAAATTCTCCGAAAAAATGTACCAAATAGGAAAAAATGTACCAATTTTTTTGAAGTGAAAACTTCTTTAGGCACGTTGAACGATTTTGGTAGAGGGTAAATCATTCGTTTGCATCATCGTATTTTTTCCAAGGAATTCGTCATTCGGCCGCAAGCTCACAAAGAAATCCCTTGGCAACTCCTGAAATTAATGCATATAATCTGTTTGTTAGTATATAAATACTTAAGTTAGGTTGCAATAAGATGTTTGCAACCAAAACTTATTATTAATTCGGTTTATATTTATATATGTATATGCCTTTAAAGTTTTGCAATTTCTTCAGTTGTTGTATTTGTCAAAATTTTTGAAAAATTTGCTTTTACTCAAACAGCTGCTATTCATGGTGAGATTTAAAAATGGATCGATCTTCTTCTCTTTCTGCTTTTTTCTGCTGGAACTTCGTTTGCAAACAAGAAAAATAATGTATGGATTGAGTGTTTTAACATTTTAATCTTTAAGTTGTGATAAAGGAATATGTTGAACATTCAAATAATTACATGCATGCTCTTATTTTATTACATATCGTCAAACAAAGTTTGATAATTTTCACACTTGTTGTATTTGTCAGTGGCTTTTTATTTT
Source organism: Dichetophora obliterata (assembly GCA_963920525.1). Taxonomy (NCBI): domain Eukaryota; kingdom Metazoa; phylum Arthropoda; class Insecta; order Diptera; family Sciomyzidae; genus Dichetophora; species Dichetophora obliterata. The sequence goes on along the minus strand of OY986437.1, from coordinate 241,697,346 downwards.
CACCAGTGCGGCATTTTATATTCAGAGTTGTCAACTATGGCTGTGTATCAATCAGTCGTGGTAGGATAGAAAATATCAAGTTGAATAAAATTTGTGTGTGCTGAAATAAATTTGTCTTTTTTGCTGTGTCAAATGGACGATGAAATTTTGACAATTACATATTTTGACATTTCGGTCGTGTTTTAGCGCAAATATTTTATTTTATTTGCATTTTATCAATTTGTGACATATTTAATTCGAGAGCTTGTACTTGCAACATATTTCGTAAACTTGTAATATTGTAAACTTAAAAAACTGTTAAAAAATTAAAAAAAATGAACGAAACAGCAGGCAAACAGAAAATATAGCATTTAAAGTGCTGTATATTTTACGCCGCCAATTCGGTTCATCGCCTCTAACGCTGCGCAACCGCTGGGATGTTGTAGTTCTCTTTGCGTTGTTGTTGTAAATTTGCTAAGTAGTTATTGTTGTACAGTAAGCTTTAATTTTCTGTGGATGTTTATTTGTAGCTACAGTCAGCATATGACATCGAACTAATTTAGAAAACAGTTTATACATATGAATTAAAGAGTATATATAATATTGATAAATCTATTTGTTTTTAGTAAAAGTGTTACCGTATCGGAAATACATATATATATATATATATATATATATATTTACATATTTACATATATATAGTTCATATATATGAACAATTTAGCTCATTGAGGAAATTTAAAGAATATTTATGTATATTTATATAATAATAACAATGACGTATTAAACCTGCAAAATAATTAATATTTTCAGTAGTAATTGAATAACTAAGGTCTGCTTATCCTAAGCATTCTATTTTTTAAAAATGTTTAGCGTAATTTCTTATATGGATTATATATAATTTATAAGCTATAGATATTTCTTAATTTTAGAATATTCTATTTTTAATACACAACGCAATATAGATATGGTGAACATGTATATTGCGTTAGTGTTATGATATAAATTGATATAAATAAGCTTTAATTTTTTATATTAATCAATAATGAAATAATTTAAATAAATTACTTTAATTATATGTATTTTTGATATGGTAACACTTTTGCTTAAAAGAAATAGTTTCAGTAATATATAAAAAATGTAATAAATTGTTATAAGCTCTTAACAAAAATAATTCTAATTTCATATGCCAACTGTAGCTACACGATTAGAATTCACAACACCTACAAAAAATTTCCGGCTAACTACGCGAACAACAATTACAAAGGAAATCTACAAACAAGGACGCACAGAGAAGAACAAGATCAGTGCGGAACTTTTAAAGCTTTTTGATTTCATCCTACATGTAGGACGGGCTGCAGTATGAGCTTTCGCACATCCTACATCTCCGTCCGACCTGTCAAATCCATCCTACATGTAGCATAGTCCGAAACCCCCTATTAGCATGAAAATTCCTATATAGCAGTAAGGCGGTCCGTGGCAGGACAACGTCTTCCATTTATATTTTATATATAGGTTTTCACTTCGGTCGGCAGTCCTCTCACTGCTATACTTTTTTTTAATATAAAAATTTGATAACATTTATTATAATAATTCACTGGAGTATATCTGTTTACATACCAAACATAACAAAAATATTAAGTTACTAGCTGAACCCGGTGTGCTTCGCTACTCCCCTCGTTATAAAATAAAATTAAAAGTATTTATATATTTTTCACGCCATCGAATTTTCGAAATTAGTCCACCCCAGCGCCACCTACCGTGTCCATTTATACACAAATTATTTTCTTATGATCAAACAAACATACATTCTGAATTTCAATTAAATTGGTCCATAAATTCAAATTTTCGATATAAGTCCACCCCAGCGCTATCGGGTCCAAATATAGCCTATGTTACCCACCGTACCAAGATGAACATTACCTGAAAATTTCATCAAAATCGGCCCAGCCGTTTTGGAGTCCATACGTTACATACATACACACATCCTATTTTATATATATAGATTCATTAGGTTCGACACACAATTTTTTTAGAGAGCTTTATGTTGTTAAGTGTTTTGTATTCCCTTTTATTTCTAACCTTAGTTTTAATCAGGCTTTAATAAAAAAATATTGGTTCAGCAGCTGCTGAGCTGTGTGGAAGGCACATCAGACTATTTACAAAATTGATAAAATCATTAAAACAAATTTCCCCAATCCATTCTTCACGACCCAGACTTTTTCTCAAAATACCCAAATTTTTTCCGAACGTCATTACAATTTTAAAAACTAATATTTGAAACCTGAAAAAGATTCCTCTGCACGGTTAGAAATCTTGGACTAAATTTTAGTCCCACTAAAATATTACTGCATGTTTTTAAACCTTGCTGTTTCAAATTGAAACTTTTCAAATACTAACTCATATTTAAAACTTTTCTGTACTAGAGTTAAAACCAAAAGAAATATTATAGCATCATTTTTAGCTTTTTGGTTTCAATTTTAGTCTTTTTGGTTTCAATTTAAGTACAACTCTGTATTACTTTTTGTTTTTAATACAAATAATACTAAATTCTAGTACATGTGGATACTAAATTTGGATTAAGACCCGTAAAAAGTTAGCCTGGCAATGCTGCAACTCAATATTAGGCGACTCGGTTCATATGTTTGTTTATCGCGCTTTGTATGTATAAGCCAATAGCTCTGTGGTTAGAGTAGTGAGTTTACAAACTCAATGTCGTGTGATCGAATTTCGCGTTGTTTGCTATTTTTTTTTTTAAATATTTGAATCCAAGCTTGTACTAAATTTGAAACCAAAGCTGTATTAAAACCATTTTTTAGTATTTTGTAAATACTAGATTTGAAACCAAAGCTGGTGTAGACTTACATGTAGTACAGAAAAGTTTCAATTTTAGTACAAGATTTCTAACCGTGTAGGTACACTATGACCTCGGTTACTGCAACCCTCGATGAGCGCAACTCCTCGATTATTGCAACAACTAACATATTTACATTAGGCGCGTTCTTTTGTAAACGAGTTACAAAAGAACGCTGCAACTCGGATAAAATTTGCTTTTAGTTGCTTACCAACACTGTCACAAGCATATGTTTAGTTTGATAAAAAAAAATACGAAAAATCAAAACAAAATGAGTAATTTCGAGGATTCTTTGCTTGGATCTGCTTGGAGAATGCTTCGCATCTTGGACTCCAAGCATATCGGTGTCCTCTCTGAATCCTGAAAATGCAGTTAATTAATTTCATTCCTCGTTTATTTAATTCGTTTTGTTTATGTGTTCATAAAAAAAACTGTTTTGACGTATGCATGAAATTTCCCTACGATTTTTTCATGACTCATTCACAATAGAGCAGTTTTTTAACTTTCCAGCACTGCAAATCTGGTCGGATAGCAGTTTACCGAGTTGCCTAAACTCGCATAAATATCCGACTTGGTGTTGTTGTTTTGCATGTATTAAGTTATCCTACCTAGTGTTCTTTTGTAAGTCGGTAGGAAAAGAATAGGCCTATTATAGACTTAGTGTATGCAACTTGGCAAAAATTTGTGACTCAGTAAACGCAACTTTTAAATTTTGGCGTCAGGTTGTTTGTTTTTTTCTTAACTAGTTTTTACCGTTTTTTCTCAGAATATACAAATACATACTATGTGTATGTATATGTATGTTGTTTGCAGGTGCATTTCTAAATTGTATTTAGTCTAGAAGTGATTTTCTTTGCGAAGAGTTTTTCTTTTGAAACATAAAGATGCCAGTGATTAATAAAAGAGTTAAGCTTACAATTAAAGAAAAAAGTGAAATTCTCAGTGAACAAGCAATGATTACATCAGTGTCTGATTATCTTCATGAAATTACCCCCGACATTACAAATGAAGAAATTAATGCTTGGATATTTGGAGAAAATAACTCAAATTATGCAGCTGAAGATGAAGATGTTGAAAACGAAGAGGAAATTGAAATCACTAGCATTGTCCAGAATTTGCCTTAAATAAAGTCCAAGGATGCCATTAATTCATTAAACATTTGTATTCAATTGGCTGAAGAAAACAGAATCGGCTTAAAAGAAGCTTTGCTTTTTCAAGATCTTCGCGAAAATGCAGTGCAGAAAGATATTTCTAGTACCAAAAAACTGTCTAAAATTGCTGACTTCTTTTAAAGCTAGAACAAATGACCCATTACTCATATTTTGTACATAAGAATGTGTATTTATTTTTTTTTTGTTTAATTAAATTGCGTATGTTTGTATGTAATGTTTTGTGTTTTATATTATTATTAATAAAATTAATTAAATTTTCTTGAAAATTTATCATTTTCGAAGTAATTTGATAACACTAAATAGTTTTATTTAAGAACATATATTAATTATGCACAAAATTTTCTTTAGGACAGTATAAACAAGATATTGTTTGTATATAAATACTTAAAGCAGTGTTTATATATGTGTGACTAGGTCAATGCAACAACTGCGGTTCTTGCAACTGCCTTGGTTTTTATTAGTTGCAGTAACCGAGGTCATACTGTATATCTTTACATGGTTTAAATGCAATAAGGTACAAAAAGTTATATCAATTTAAATTCTTCCAAAATGTTTCTTTCTGTCCTTGCAAACAAACTCTTTCACCACCTCCATCGAATTAAATTTTTCGGTTTTATCTTTATGAATGTGTATAAGTGCCGCATGAGTGAGTCGAGGATACGTTTTAAGTCGTCTTAGTGCACTAAAAGAACGCTCAGGTGAAGCTGCTGATGCAGGTATTTTTTTCAAATTGGAATTGCAAAAGGAACTCTACATTTTGTTCTTCACCTTTTTGCAAGCACAGAGAAAGAAAATGGTTATCCGAAAGCATGCTTATGAAGAAGAGAGAAATAAGAGCAAAATATATAATACAAAACTATTATCGTTGTAAAAAAAACTGATATTTTGAATAACTTTTGAAGTTTTCTTTTTAAATTGTTTATCTAGCTAAATAAGCGGGGGACAACTGCCCCCTTTTCCCCCGCTTGCTACGCCAATGCTCCATATCCGTTTCTTCGTCCACTGCTGGCTCTGGTAAAGCATCCCATACTTACTCCGATCCTTCTATTACAATGTAAAAGCGATGACTGTCGTTTACTACTCTCTGTATTTTGTACATGGTAACAAATGTATATACGTTGCTCGTTAGCCGTTTCTAAATCTCTGAAATTTCTATTTAGCACCTTTCGACTGTCCTCGTTTATAAGTAACATACAAGAATGCTTTAATTTTCCGCGACAATGAGCAGGAAGCATAGGTTAAGCTGAGCGCTGTTCTTTATTGCATCCAATATATGCTTCGCTTCTTATTCTTTCTGCTATTCTTATATTCCGTCCTATGGTACCATAATGGACCAAATATCTGGTCTATATTAATCTGGTCTACTTTAACCTAACCTAACCTATATTCTGTGCCCAGTTTCTTTTGTTCTGTATTTTTCTTTTTTTAATTGAACCTGAAGGAATTTGAAGTAACTTTTATCATTATGAAACAAAGTCCCGAAATATTTTTGGGGGATTATTTCATTTTCTAATTTAGGACGAAAACGTAAATTTTGTAAATTTGTCCCGTTATATTTACAACTAGCATTTACCATTCACAAAAAAATAAATATGTGCTATCAGTTGAAGTGATACTTCCGCGGAGTTAAGATCGTGATAATTTGGCAGTGCAAAGAAAGTTTAAAGTAAAAAAATGAACTTTGAAATTATAGGTGGGTTCAGGAAAAATAGCCAATTGATGTATGTTTTAGTTAGTGTATATATTGTATATTGTTAGTGTATATTTAGTATATTTGGAGTTAGTGTTATATATGGAGAAATCGTGCGATTTTTTATTTATTCAGCCCTATTCCAGAATCCGTCGTAATGAATTTCCGAACGTAAAGCTACACAGAAAAAACAAATTTAATGAACAGCATACGTTAAAATTAATTCTTTGATTTTAATGAGAAAAGCATTGAATTTTAATGAATTGCTCATAGTTTTTAACGTACTGTTCATTGAAATCAATAAAGTTATATTCATTAAAAATGTCTAAATAAATATCAGTGATTTGTTTTCATTATTTTTATGGACTTTTCATTGATATCAATGAAAAGTACATTGATTCCAGTTGTAAATAAAATTTTACCGAACCATACATTGATTTTTAATGAACAGTTCATTGAATTCAATGTTTAGGTCATTAAATGCAATGCATAGTTCATTGAATTTAATGAATGGTTCATTGAATTTAATGTATAGTTCATTGAATTCAATGTATTGTTCATTGATTTCAATGTATAGTTCATTAAATTCAATGAACTTTTCCTTAAATTCAATGAAAAAAATCATTAATTTTGGCATTTTTTAATGAACGTGTTCATTGAATGCAATGAAGTGTACATTGATATTCAAGGAACCATTCATTGAAAATCACTAAGTTTAATGAACTATTCATTAAAGTATGAAGAAAATTCATTGAAATCAATGACCACAGTTCATTGGATCAAAATCAATGAATAATTCATTGAAATTAAATAAAAAGAAAAATTTAAAAACTGAAGTGTTTTTGATCAAAATTGTCTTTTTTAGCTGTGATTTTTAATGGATTTCATTGCAATTGCAATTTTCGCACAATAAAAGGAAGATTTCTCACATAAAGAATCTATGAAAATTCGTCGAAGAATATTGCGAGATTCCCTACATTTTTTTACAAATTTTTCTGTCCATTTAAAAATTTTTTTGGAATTTTTTTGTAAATTTCTTCATACAAAAATAATAGAAAAGACTTAGAATTTTTCCATATAAAAATTTTCATATTGTGTATTCAATGTGTTAGATTGCGGAGACCTGGGTTCGCGTCCCAACTCGGACAAAAAATAATATCTTTAAGATTTGATTTTTTTTTAATTGATCTGATCATTTATAATTTTTTAAAAAATTTTTTATATAAAATAACAGGAAAAGACTCCAAACCTTCAAAAGGTAGGCCTTACAGAAGCACTCATCAATGCAGCGATCATAGAAGGTATATTGACGCCAATAAGAGCACTACTAGCATGCATTCTTTTGCGTATCGCTAGCTTAAATGCCCACTGGGAAGAATGTTCGAATTCGATTCAGATTTTATAATACATCATTACGAATTCGAAAGAAAATTTACGCTACGACGGATTCTGGAATAGGGCTGAATAACTTCTCGAATTTGTAAGATCTTCTAAAGTTGCACATCTGAATTTCCATAAGCTAATGGCATTGCCCTTACTTCCTCCGGATCTTATGAGACAAGCGTTTGTGGACATTAAAAATAAAATTTCTTTAATGAATGCTGAGGGAAGATTTTCGGCCTTCCTCAAATATTATGAAATGCAGTGGCTGAATAAGGTATAACGGTTTATATTAAATACAAACATATTTGTATAAAGATAATAATAGTAAAAAAATTTGTTTATGTAATTTTACAACATTTTCAGGTTGGATGCAACAATTTTAGCGTTTATAAAGAAAAGACCAGAACAACTTCTGCTGTTGAGGCCTATAACGGTGTCTTAGGGCGTTTTGCAGAAAAAACGGCCATTTTTTCAAATTTGTGCGATTTATTCGAAACGAAGAGTTTTTTAAAAGTAGGCATTTTTCGATGATGAGTGAAACTGGAGGAGCACTTTCACAGAAAAGAAGACACAAAAGTAATGCCGCCACATGGAAGAAAGCTGAAGAAGCTTGGCTTTTATTAGAAGAATGAAACTTAACAGTTTCAGAATTTCTTTCAAGAAATCGTGTATGTGCAGACATGATTCCAGAAGAAAATATTTTTAAAGAAGAAACGCTTACCGATGATGAATCTGCAGATGAATATTTTGATCTGCCAGCTCCGGCGAATGCTATTGAGTGTGTAATTTGCAAAGACGAAGCTCCAAACATTATTTTTATTCCCTGCAAACATCTCAAAATATGCAGTCAATGCGATATGAAGCTGATAACAGATGCTATATCAAAGGGCTCGCAAAATTACAACTGTCCATGTTGCCGAGTTACAGTTCAGGAAACTATCCAAGTATTTACATAAATTGTTATTTAACTTTTTTCAAATGTAAATAAAAACTTTGTTTTTCATCACCTTCGCCGTATTTGGGGGTTTATTTCATTTTAAAAATGGGGGTTTTATTTCAAATGAAATAAGGCCCCAAGATTGCGGTGTTATTTCATTTCTGTTTTGGGGCATTATTTCATTTCGGTGCGGTCTTATTTCATTATTAAAATTTGAAGTTTATTGTATATGAAACAATCCCCCAAATTTTGGGGGTTTTTTATTATTTTTTTGGGGGTTATTTTGTGGGGGGTTATTTCATGCCACCAACTTTTATAGGCTCCGGTATAGAAAATATGTGCCCGATAAAGTTTTCTTTTAAATAAATTATGATGACGTGCCATTCCTGCAAGTGGTTATTTGCAGGGCCAAAGGACGAATTCCACTTTCGATCGAGATACCAAAGACATACAATCAATCAATCAGGAACAATCAAGAACAATCAATCAGCAACGAAAAAATGCAGGATTAGTATCTCTAAAATGATACTAATTTTTGTACTAGCACTAAGATAATTTGATCGTTATTATTCTAATTATTTAACCGAAAAAGAAAGAATTTAATAAAATTCTCACTTCAGCTTAAGCGTTTATTTTTTATACCTAAATTCGAGTTTTCCTGGTAGTGTATTCATTTTTCCCCCGTATAATTAACAGGTCAACTTATTTACTTATTGATTAAAGACATTGCCATTGCTTTGAAAGTTTTTACAGATTCGTATGCACAAAATTTTCACAACCGTTAAATTTCTTTATGCCAAAAACAGATGAGATAAATCAGTGAGTTTTTTTTTATGAACATAATTAGCTGTGTTCGTATGGAAAAAATTATAGGATATAAATTTGTTTTTAAATTTTTACAATTATTTTAACACAATTTTATAGCAACGAACGTTAAATGGTATTTATTTATTTACAAAAAGTATTTATTTTTTATGATTTTGTTTAACAACGGAAATCAAATTCTCACTGTTTATTGCGAAAGCATGCACCATTCAGTTCCAAAAAAAAAAGATATGAGAAAAAGCTGATTTTTCGATTTTTCTGAGTCATTTAAATCTTTAAACTCGATTTACCAAAAAACATAAAAACGCACATTATCATTTTTGGCATGAAGGGGACGATATTACGTTTTGTATCCGGAAAAATGCCAAAATTTATTTTGAGAAAATTATTAAAAATTACGCTTCTGAAAAATCTATAGTCTAGTTTTCCCTCAAGTGAAGCTTCAATAAAGGTGCATTTATTAGTCTGGTACTGATATTAGGTTCATAGCGCAAATCTTCAAATTTGCTGGTTGTAGTTATGACATATTTACGCAAAATTATGGCCAAAACAATTTTTACTGCGTTCATGCCATAGCGCCAGCCTGAAACAAAATAAATATTCCAAGTTTAAAATAATAGGTTAAATGCATTTCAGAACAAAATAGCTTTACCTATACAGCCGCGAATGCCTTTGGTAAATGGAATGAAGGAGTATGGATGCTTATCTCTAAGATTTTCTGGTAGAAAGTTATCAGGATTATAAATCAATGCCTGTGGACCCCAGACATTGACATTGCGATGCAAATGAAATAAATCGACAGCGATTTGCGTTCCTGCGGGTATTATGATGCCACTTGAGAGACGTACATCATCCGTAGCGGCTCTGGCTATCACTGGTACCGTCGATATTAAACGCATTGTTTCATTGATGACCCTTTCCAAATATCTCAAATGATGCAAATCTTCATTGGTGACAGTAACATTATCGCGATCAGTATAAATATAGGACAGCTCTTTAAAGGCAATTTCTTGACAATGAGGGTTCATGGCAAGTAAAGTCAAAGCATGGGTAATCGTTGTAGCCGTGGTTCCAAAAGCCTATAAACAAGATGCTCAAGATTAAAAATTCAGTTTGACTCTTCTTACCCCTGCCACAATATGGTTAGCGTGCCCCTCAACGTTTTCGATCGTAAATTTGGCATTTCTCAATAGCTCTATGCCTATATCAATGAAAATAGGTTTATTTTTCTTCTGTACATTGTCATCCACATCAAGAGAAGTTGTTAGTTTAGTTGCTGTGGTATTGGTTGATGACGGTATCTCCAATTTGTCATGGATTAACTAAGAAATTTAATTATTTACTAATCAGACCGATAAATCTTTAGCTTTGCTATAATAAAATACAGTCTTAGACATATTTACATTTTTAAAAAAATTCTGCAGTTCGGCTTTAGTTTTTTTATATGCCTTGAAACTAGGTAAGAAATTCTGTACGAGCTCCAACCGCAACCATGGATAAACCATTAGGGACATTACCTTATCTGAAAGACTTTGCAAAATCATTTAACATTTTTCAAACTTTACAATCAGGGCTAGGATTTCGATGACATGTCATCTTTTTTCTGCTGCTTCTAAGACATTTCCTGCTTATTTAAAATGTCCATTTATGTTTCCGAAATTCCAAATATGAAAAGTTTTCAGGACATTTTTTCATCATTTTTCATTGTTTTTATTTTTCAGGTCATTTTTACCAGATTTAGGGGATTTTTTGGTCATTTTTAGAGATTTTAAATTATTTTATTGTCAGTTTTGGATGTTTTTAATTTTTAGAGCATTTTTCGCTTTTTTAATTAATTTTAGTGTAATTTAAAAAAAATTTTTTTTTTTACTAAAAAACGTCAAAATGCAAATTTTTAAACATATTCCTTTAACACTAGAGCCCCTTGTTTATAGATGATTTAATGGTATGGGAGATGATGAAAGGGTATGTAGAAAGATAAAACAAGTGTTAGATAAAACTCAGGATATGCTAGTATAAAAATATTTTAATTTAGTAATGTTTTATTTTTAAGGCTTAATTTTTTGTTTATTTTTTATGCAATTGCTTGCGTTTTTTAGATAATTTTTGTCAGTTTTTAGGTCATTTGTTGCAGTTTTGAGGTAAATTTTGTCATTTTTTTAGGTAATTTTTTGCAGTTTTTTGGTCATCAAAATCTGAGCCCTGCTTATAATTCTGATCTAACTTCTTACTAATGATAGTATTCATATAACTTGTCATATTGGCTCAAATCTCCATCTCCGTTAGTATTTCTGTTTACAATACCCATTGTTGTTTCTGAAATTATAACGTCATTTGTCCATAGTTTGAATTAAAAAAATATAGCTAATGCTTACGCAACGCCATATTCATGGCAAGCTTCTGCATGCTTGGTAGTATATTAATTGGTTCTCCTTCATGAGAAATAGCAAAATCTTGGACAAAAGCTTTAGTTGTTTCATTAAAAATTGGCACAAAACTGCGTAGGTTTTCTGGACTGAAAGCTGGATTTAATAATTTTCGATGTGCCGACCACTCAGGATCTGTCAAATAAAAACTTTATTTGAAGTGAACTCACAGAAGTCAGCTTAATCACCGCACTTACTATTTACAGAAAATAATCCAGATCCGATCACCTCGCTCACAGGCTTATAAAGAATGGATCTGTTTACGCAATGTGGCGACATTAGAATATCTTGTGCAGTTTGTGGATCAAATACTCCCAAAACTGGAATTGGTCCTGCCCAGAATAAGATCGGAGATTCGTATTTTTTTGTCATTTTGTCTGTATAAAGGGACACATCTAAAAAAAAGAAGTAATAAAATTTAAGGTTAATAAGGTTAGTCTTACAACCCTCAACCATATGTAGTCCAAGCAGCACTCTAAAATTAATTAAAGTACATAACAGCATGGACTGCGATATGCGTTAAAAATGTCGATGTTCATGTGTCCTGCAGTTCACATAATGACGCACAGTTTGCTGCGTTCTTCATCGACCCATGAGCCGAGTGATCCACCGCTTAGAGTGATTTTTATTTATTTTTAAAAGAAATCAAAAATACAACATTTCTGGCATATATTAATTCGTTCAGTAATTTTTATTTTCTTTTAAACCCAAACAATTGTTGCGAATGTCTTAGTTCATTAATGTATATTTTGAAAAAAAATATTCATATGAACATTAACTTTTAAATTACAGCATAATATCAAGAACAATATAAAGAAGATCATGCCTTAAGTGCGCAGAAATGGCAATCTACTGCGCAGATCTACGTTATAAGTGAAAATACATCCAAACAAAAATAGCACATAAACTATAAACGAAACTAATCAAATGAATCTGATTGGCTAATTGGGAAACAAACGCAATACACACACAGAAACAATCAAACTGCTCTCAAAATAAATCGAACAACATAGCTTTTTTTTTGTGAAGGGGTCAACACGGAAGTTAACACCCCAATAAGATATAAAATTTTTATCAAAGATAGTAATGAAAAATATTAAAATTTTTTCTGTACAAGCGTATTTTTTTGATTCAAAATTATTTCTTTTAAAAAACCAAGATTTTATAAGAAAATAAGGAGATATTTAAATCGAATACCCCCTATTAAAAAATTTTTACTACGATTTTTTCAGTCAGTTTGACTCTCTTTTCTCTTCTGACGTCACATGGACGTGCTCACAAAGAGAGCGGACATGCGCAAGGCAGAATCTTGAATATATAATTCTTGGTATAATACTATAAATATATAAGTTCAACAATATGTTCAAGGGTTATTATTCAATGTGTGCAACTAACTTTATTTCTTTTAAGAAATATTACATGGTTTTTATTTATTTTGCAGTTGGAACACGTTTATGATCCTTCCGCAGGTTCACCTACGGAAACCTTGTTACGACTTTTACTTCCTCTAAATAATCAAGTTCGGTCAACTTTTACGAAACAGCCCTAACACTCAAGGCGTCACAGTGATCATGTCCGAAGACCTCACTAAATAATTCAATCGGTAGTAGCGACGGGCGCTATGTACAAAAGGCAGGGACTTAATCAATGCGCGTTAATGACTCACACTTACTGGGAATTCCAAGTTCATGTGAACAGTTTCAGTTCACAATCCAAAGCATGAAAGTGGTTCAGCGGTTCACCCGGACTTCTCGGTCTAGGAAATAACGTTGATACTTTCATTGTAGCGCTCGTGCAGCCCAGGATATCTAAGGGTATCACAGACCTGTTATTGCTCAATCTCATTATTGCTAGATGCAAGTCGTCCATTTAAGAAGCTAGTGTCCTTACTTAATGGGACAAACCAACAGGTACGGCTCCACTTAAATAAACACATTCAAACACTTGCACATCTTGCTGTACTTATGAATGAAGGCTATATAAGTTTCAACACCATAATCCTAAAAGCATCTATTTAATATGTTTGAGTCTTGTTCGTTATCGGAATTAACCAGACAAATCACTCCACGAACTAAGAACGGCCATGCACCATCACCCATAGATTCGAGAAAGAGCTATCAATCTGTCTTACACACTTATGTTCGGACCTGGTAAGTTTTCCCGTGTTGAGTCAAATTAAGCCGCAGGCTCCACTCCTGGTGGTGCCCTTCCGTCAATTCCTTTAAGTTTCAGCTTTGCAACCATACTTCCCCCGGAGCCCAAAAGCTTTGGTTTCCCGGGAAGCGACTGAGAGAGCCATATAAGTAGCTACACCCAATTGCTAGCTGGCATCGTTTATGGTTAGAACTAGGGCGGTATCTGATCGCTTTCGAACCTCTAACTTTCGTTCTTGATTAATGAAAACACCTTTGGCAAATGCTTTCGCTTTCTTATGACGGTCAAGAATTTCACCTCTCGCGTCGTAATACTAATGCCCCCAAACTGCTTCTATTAATCATTACCTCTTGATCTAAAAACCAATGAAAGTAGAACAGTGGTCTTATATCATTATTCCATGCACAAAATATTCAGGCATTTTGAGCCTGCTTTAAGCTCCTAATTTGTTCAAAGTAGTTGTACCGGCCCACAACAACACTCGATGAAGAGCACTGAAGCAGGTGTAAATTAATTACATATTAGAACTCCACCGGTAATACGCTTACATACATAAGGTAATGTACAAACCACATATATAGTTGTACTACCCGCATGAAGCACAAATTCTACTACGAACGTTTTAACCGTAACAACTTAATATACTCTTTTGGAGCTGGAATTACTGGAAATGGTCCTTTTTGAAGGACTTAGAGTGTTCTCATTCCAATTACAGGGCCTCGGATATGAGTCCAGTATTGTTATTTTTCGTCACTACCTCCCCGAGCTGGGAGTGGGTAATTTACGCACATGCTGCCTTCCTTATATGTGGTAGCCGATTCTCAGGCTCCCTCTCCGGAATCGAACCTAGCTCGACAGTTGCACTTTTTTAAATATTTTATTTAAACATTTTTTGTTTCTATAAATTTCTAAACATCTTGGTTTTAATTTTAACATTTTTAAAAGTTTTCTTTTAAGATATCAGCAAATTTTTCAAATGGTTCACATCTTTTTCGAACTGAAGCCGTTCATAAATATTAAGTTTTTTAAAATAACTGTTTTTCACAGTAACACAACTTTAATTTATCATCACTTCCAGCTGTATAAATTAATATAAATTTTCTGCATTTTGACAGTTTTGATGTACCTTCAAGAGATTTAACTTTATACAAAATTCCAATGATGGGTAGACCTATTAGTCCTTGACATTTTAACAATAACATATAAAACTTGCGTCGCCGCCACATTACTAAAATCCATAAAAAAAATGCCAGGCACATTAAAATTTTCCACACCAACATAGTAAATCTTAAAGCTTAGGATACTTTTCCACAGTAACAAAGACAAACATCTTATGAAGTTTTATAATAAGCGTAGCTATTTATACTACGTTTAACTTTGTGAACTAGTATTATGAATATTTTCAAGGTTGTTTGCATTTCAATTAAATTCCTACTATTATAATAAATTAAAAACATTACTATTTGAATAAAAATTATAGTTATGTACGGTTGGTCAGAATAGACTCCAAACAACACACCATTGCTTGACGATCATACATTATCACGGCATATTTAATAAATAAAATAAATATATAAAAATTTAGCCTGGATGTAGATTATGACAAGTCGAACGTGATACCGTAGTCTCGTGACAACTGCAAATCTGCACCCAAAATCGTGCTTTTACGTATGGCCACTGTCGTATAGTAGATATCACAGGATGCTTGTCGTATGCAACCCTTTCCCTTCCATCCAAAGAAGTAAAATATAAGAAAGTGGTGTAGTAGCACAAGTGTGCGGCATTTCCCATATTGCTGATGGCTTACACAAATACATTAACATTCGCTCAGGGCCGCATTCGGTTGAATCGTTAAATAAGGCCCACAATGTTTCTGATTCAGTTCATTTCGTATTTAACTGGTACAGACTTAAAGTGTTATTTGTTCTTACGCGGATTTTTTGTGTTCTGTTGGCCTTATTTCACCCGAAAGCAAAGAAGAATATTAGCATAGTAAAATAATTATGCTAAAAGCAATCCATTTGACTTATTTTTAATTGTTTTAAGGCAGTATTCTAGTGTATAGGCCCTATTATTCTAGTGTAGCGATCGATAAAAAGGAACCTATTTATGATATTAGTATACATTTTTTCTATGTGTTTATTAATATATCAAATAACAAAAAAATTTTTTAAAAGAATTAAAAATTGAAAAAATTACGTGCTGGTGAAGTGGGGGTGTAAATAAGGGTGCCACCATGTTGACACGATTATAAACCCTTCTAGTCATATGAAAAAATTGTTAATATGTAAAAATGACCATGACCATTTTTACGAAATGGCGACTTTTTTCCCTACTCTAGAATACTGCCTTAAACAGTATTTAAAAGACTTAGGCTTAGGACTAAAATGAATAATGAACAACAAATCAATAATGAAATAATAAGAAATCTATAATGAATTAGAATTGAATAATGAGTAATAAATAACAAATAAATTATAAATAACAAGTGAATAATGAATCAAAAAATTAATGAGTAAAAAATGAATAATGAATAAAAATTGAACAACGAATAAAAAATGAATAACGAATCTATATATATAAAATAGGATGTGTGTATGTATGTAACGTATGGACTCCAAAACGGCTGGGCCGATTTTGATGAAATTTTCAGGGAATCTTCAGAATATTCAGGCGGGTAACACTGTGAAGTCTGATTTTTTATTTTCGGTCTATTGGAGGAGGTGCGTGGCAAAATCTAATTTTCATATTGTACCACCAATGACATATACATATATTTCTTTTTTTGGTTTTTTTATTTTATTTTTTTTGAAAGCTGTTGTCATGTTCTTCAAAACCAGATATCAAACTCTTAAATCGGTTATGTAGTTCAGAAAATATTTACAAAAAAACCTATGTTAATAATGATCCAATATCATAATTTTAAAACTTTCGAAATGTTGCATTCAAAAATCCGAGTTTTCGGTTTATTTACAAAATATGTATATCATTCAATAACACAAGATATTCCGCGCTTACTAAGTTGCAACATTGTAAAATAAGTTAAAAATCTATATATATAAAAATGAATGTCTGTCTGCCTGTTTGTTTGTTTGTGCTTTATAGGAGGCCAAACCCTTGGACCGATCTTCCTGAAACTTTCACAGCATGTTACTTTGACTCTGAAAGGAATAATAGGATATATAAAGTTTTTATTGGACAAAGGGGAGTGGCACCACCCTTATAACCCAAAAATGAAATCGCCATATTTTGGGCATTTTTTGACCTACGTCGATGATATTTGGTACATATAGTATTGGCATAATTAGGAATACGTACCAAGAGAAAAGTGGGTGGGACCACACCCCTTCTAAGGAAAATTAAAAATCGTAAGATAGTCTTAACTACTGGACCGATCGTCATTAAATTTTCATAATAGGATATTCTTACGAAATAATAAATTTCTGACTATATAAAGTTGTGAGTGAACAAAGGGGCGTGGCCTCGCCCATATAACCCAAAATTTAAAATCGTCAATTAAAATAGAGAGTGGGGTAACCCCATTCTCATTTTACCACAACTGACTGCGAAACAGCTGATTGTGTAATTGCTGCTTTTTGATTGGTCTAAAAATAAAAAGGGGGAGCATGAAGCATATTACATGCGGTTCAGTGCTGAATTCTAATTGGTTTACAACAAAAAAAGTGGAGAAGCATTGCAATAATTAAATTAAAATTAAATAAATAAATTTTAGTATATATATAATAGGGCGGGTCAATTTGTATGGACGAATTTTTTGGTGGTCTGGCTCAGCGAAATTCGTAAAATACATGTAATTTCAAGACTTTTTCTCCACTACAGCATATACAAATTCTAAAAAAAAACTGTGCGGACTTTCGTAAATAGATTTTGTTCTCAATTATAAAATATGAATGTATGAATGTATGTGTATGAATCTATTTACGAAAGTCCGCACAGCTTTTTTTCAGAATTTGTATATGCTGTAGTGGAGAAAAAGTCTTGAAATTACATGTATTTTACGAATTTCGCTGAGCCAGAATTTGACCCGCCCTAATATATATATACTTTTAATTTTATTTTATAACGAGGGGGTATGAAGCACACCGGGTTCAGCTAGTAAAACATAAATAATGAACAAAAAAAGAATAATTGAAAATTCTTAAATTCATTGTAAATTGCATGTATCAATTGCGAATATCACTCAAATGAATAAAATAATTCATCACTTTTCTTCATAACGAAAATGAATTATTAATAATTTTTCTAAAAATTAATGTAAATTAAAATTTTTATTTATAAATCAATATTCATTCATTGAATGCATTCTTATGTCGTTATTTAGTTGTACTTAAAATTCTGAATATGAATGCCTATTTAACAGCTCTGAGTCTAACACTCTCTGCTACAGCAGCCACATTCTTGCTGTACGACGACGGGAACCATGCGTGTTGTCCACTTGCATACCAGTCTCACGAACTTTTTGCACAAACTTGAGTACAGGAGGCGCGGTGGGTGCTTCATTTCGACCGAAACTTATTTTCAAATAACGCACTGTTTGGTCTACACAGCACTCACTATGGAAATAAGTTTTCAATATTTCCCAACATTGTTCAACCGTAAAGCGTCTCATTTCTTTCTGCGGAGGTATGATACTGACTTTATGTCAAGATTTCGAACGGGAAACAGCTGTCAGTGTCAAAATTACCTATGATTTAAACATAAACCACTACACGGTCTAAAATTTGGGTTGAAAAGTGTTGAGGATTGATTTCTTATACTTTACAGTTGAACTTCCAAACTATTAAGATGATTTCTTCAACCTTTCCTTAAGGCGAATTTACACGATTCACTATCATTGTTCACTTTGGATGAATCATCTGGTTTGAAAAATGTAAATTGAGTTTCATCCTTAAAATGAAGATGATTTTCATCCACATTGAACAGTGAAAGAAGTAGAAGGTCTTCCTACTTTTGATGAAAGTGAAAGCAAATCGAACTGAACTTTCTTTTATCCACCAAATTTTAAATTAACACTTTGAATAATATAAATTAAATGTTGATTCACTGTCATCGTTCAATGTTCACTATAATCGTTTTGAGTGAAATGCCTAAATTCGCCTTATGTTGAAATAACGCATATGTACAAATTTAAACCTAAAAGATGATATTTCCAACTCTTAAGTTTGATTTTTCATCACACAAGTTGAGTTTTTCTACGAGTGTAGTGTGAAATTCGAGCATTTTCTTAAGTCATCTTCAAAGTTGACATTTTCTACATTTCAGTTGACTTTTTCATTCCCAAAGTTGATTTTCTCTACACTATTAGTTGAAGGAGAGCAAAAAAAATAAAAAAAGTATTGCAACTCTCTTGATTTTCTTGAAGAATAGAACTCTTGTTGCTATTCTTTTCGAATAACGGTACTTATCAATTTCAAACGAACGTACAACTTTTTTTACTACAACGTCGACTACAACGACTTTTTCATAAAACATCGTTGCCTAAGAATGAGAAAAAAAACGACATGAAAATCAAAGTTTGGTCTTTCGATGCAAATGTCTCCGCTGTCCATTAATATATTTCATTCAAATTTTTTTTGTTCAAAAGTTCAATAAAATCACTTCACAGAAATAGGTTGAACTGTACCGTTAAGTCAGTGTATATATGTTTTATGATGATGTCAAAAAAGGTCCAAAATATTGACTTTTTACTCAAAAAATGACTCAAAAATTGTTGTTGTTGTAAAAATTAAATGAATTAAAAATTGCATATCTGTCTACCTTTCATATGACATAGCATTTATTGCAAAAAACTTCTTCCAGCTAAGCGCAAACATTTTACTGTTTTTGTCATCAAAACAACCATCAAACCCCCTTTGATTTTTTTCGCGAAATTTATTTTTTCCAAAATGTTGTTTTAATGTTTTTTACAAAAAATCCAAGTTTCAAAAATAATTTATGTGAACAGATTACCCCAATATCTCTTTCTAATCAAAAGTTATGGCTAAAAATCAATTTTTTCATACGAGACTATAAATAAAACTTAGTTTTGTGTTAAAATTCTCTATATAGTTTGAACGTCCCCATTTATCTCTAAGAATGCAGTTGTGTATTTAGAGAAATTACGAATATTTTGGATTATATAAAATCTTCCTTATAGTAACCTTATGTCGAATATGTAATTAATATGTCGAATTTTCATCATTTTTTGTTGAACTTTCAAACTCCTAAGATGATTTATTCAACTTTTTTTAGTTGAAACAACACATGTGTACAAATTTAAACCTAAAAGATGATATTTTCAACTCTTAAGTTAGATTTTTCATCACACAAGTTGAGTTTTTCTACGAGTTTAGTATGAAATTCGCGCATTTCCTTAACTCATCTTCAATGTTGACATTTTCTACTTTTCAGTTGACTTTTTCATTCTCAAAGTTGAAAAAATCGCTTCATTCGAAACGCTTGGTGGTGTTCGCTTAGAATAACGGCACTCCAAACAAAGGCACATATCTCTTTACTTTTGTCAACTATGAGTACAGACATCATTTCGTTTTTGA
Source organism: Dichetophora obliterata (assembly GCA_963920525.1). NCBI lineage: Eukaryota > Metazoa > Arthropoda > Insecta > Diptera > Sciomyzidae > Dichetophora > Dichetophora obliterata. The sequence continues at coordinate 241,677,372 of OY986437.1, read as the reverse complement.
GTTTTAACGCGATTGCACGTGTAAATGGATTTTTTCAGCTGTAAAGTAGTGAAAGTAAATTTTATAAAAGATAATGTAATAAAATACATAATCTTACAGAAGTTTTCCAACAATGCAGAGTTCACTGTTGAAAATTTAATTCAGTCAGGTACGTATAAAAGCTTAATAATAATAAGTGGTGACAATTCCCAGCAGCTCCTGCAGTCAATATTCGTCAACATTTGTATTGTGTCTGCTTTGGCTATCTCATGGTGTAATAATAATGTGTTAGTGATTTTTTGACACCATAAATTTCTTTCATTCTGTTAAAAAAATGTGCGAATTTATTGTAATTAATATTAAATGCAATTAAATGTGATGTGTTGAGTTGTGTTGACAAAAAGTAATTGAAATTGTCTTGGCCCATTTGCCAAGTTAGCCATTGAATGGTTAGCCATTTAATAAAAAATGTGCGCTGGAAGGTGCCAACGGCATGAAGCTTTGGTCAGCATGCAAATTGTCTTGCATTAACATCTGATTCAATAACTGATTCAAGAACATATCGAATGCCATGATAATAGCAATCAAAAGAAGTGGACATGGCATTGAGTTTCGATCGATTGCACTGCAGTAGAAAAGCAGCAGTCCGACGACTCCAATTCACGATTAGCTGTTTTTGACAAGAGCTTTGAAACATTAATTATTTGTACCTTATTATTATAACACCATTTTTCCAAATTTTTAAACTAACTTGTTTTGATTAAATCAATATAATTTTCTCCTGACTACTGACTACTGATCAGGAAAATATCGGAATCCCTAGTGAAGTAATTTTGCAAGTCGTGTAGCAGTATATCTTTTCAGCTTATTTTTACTGGAAATACAGTACTTATTCGGATCAGCTAACAGCTACCACTGAAAAGGCTTTGCGTCCAATTTGCTTCGATGATGCAGTTGGTATAGAGGTAGCGAAATTAATTGCATTTGATAGTCGATCTTATTTAATTTCACCATGATAAACTAGACGGAGTACTCAGATATTTTCATCACGTCTAAATTTCGTGTAAAAACACTTAATATGTAAAACTTACATATATTTTAGTTCAAGAAAGTTTGAAAATTCTAACTGTTAAAAAAATTCAAACACACTTTCCACATAATAAGACTACGCTTAGTAAGACGATGGACGCTGACATAAACATAGTCAAGCGCATTAAAATCGAACGGCTTCGCTGGATTGGTCATGTTCAGCGCATGAAAGACGATGCTCCAGTGAAGAAAACATTCGATTCGCATCTTCGCTGGAAAGATCAAGTAGAGGACAACCTGACGAAGTTTGGAATTTCCAACTGGCGCCAGTAAGCGAAAGACAGAAATGGCTGGCGCAAATTCTTAGATGAGGCCAAGACCGACATACGGTTGTAGCGCCAACTAAGTAAGTAAGTAAGTTAGTAAGATGATTTACTTTGTTTTGTCTATATCGTCAAAATTTTCTGTTATCAGTGTAAAAAATAGAAAAACAAAAAATCAAGTATGCCATCTTGGTTAGCATTTTTTGAACAGTGAAAATATTAAATGTTTGTCATTCCAAAATATATCTGTAATTTTTACTTACTCAAAGTGGTTTTACACAAAATTAACATGTGATTGAAAAAAATCTGAGTACGCCATCTAGTTTATCATCCTTGAATTATACAAGAACGGTCACAATCATGTGAACATATTATGTAGATAGACAGTTTGCATTCATAAATAAGTATCTTTGTAGATTGAATTCTGATACAATACAGGATATATAGTAATCAAAAATGGGTTTTGTTCAATTTATATTTTTACAACAGATGTATCTATCAATGACGAGTTTGGCATCGAAAAATTTGTTCGTCAAAATGTAGATAGATATTATTGAATATAAGCCCTTGATATATTTATTTAAATCTATCATTACCATAATCATTAGCATTACCATAAAAACTTTCATAACCATAATGATTACCATTAACATTAAAATTGTCATTACCATTAATTTATATAAGCATAAAAAGAATGCGTAAGGGATATATTAACTTTTTCACTCCGTTTTTAACACCAGTAAAGAGGCGTGGCAGGTATAGCGAGGCGTGGCAGGTATAGCAAAATATATATTCTTGATCAGCATCACCTCCTGAGTCGATTTAGCCATGTCAGTCTGTCCGTCTGTGATCACGATAACAGCCGTAAGTTTAAAGCTATCTTAACGAAATTCAATATAGAATTTTATTCAAATATTTTATAGCCTTTTATTCAAAAATAAAGATCAAGTTCAAAAATGAGCCAAAAAGGATGAAAATGTGCAAAGTGATTTCACCAAATCGCTAAAATCTCTTTAAATTCCACAAAACTTAATATAATGACTTTGAATTTTGCACATAAGATTTATGCACGTTGAAAATGAAATTTGTAAAAATTGAATGAAAGCCACGCCTACCTCCCACACAAAGTTACTATGAAAACGGTAAAGTCTCCTTTACACAAAAATTAGTACAGTGGCTTCAAATTTTGCAAATAAGCTTGAATATTTACCATGCTCTCGATGCCAAAAAATTTATAAAAAACCTGAAAATTCCGTCCATCTCTGACACAAAAAAACCTCACCTATGACATCTAGGTAAAACCTTAAAATATTCCAAAAGATATTTAAGTTTAACTTATCCTAATAAGGACTTTAACTTATCCCATATGGCAACACTAAGTCACAAAACTAACGGTCTGAGTTTTAAGTTGAGTTAAGTTAAGTTTGAGTTAAGATCTTTTCTGAATTTCGAATGAAATTTGCTGTGTTTCAATTTACCTATTAGAAATCTAAAATGAAAAATTAGGAATTTCAATTGATATTGCCTAAATTTTAATTGATCTTTTCTACATTTGAACTGATCTTTTCTGAATTTAAAACAAATTTCTGAATTTCAATTGATCTCTTTTTAATTTCAATTTGAAATGGTGTAGTAAGGATTAACTTTATTTGGTGTAGTAAAAATGTTTAGTTTTATTTGAAGGTATGAGGTATTTATTATTGTGATGACATCTCTTTGTATGGGATATTGGAAAGCTTTTAATTCTATTTTGCCAAAATTCATAGCCCTAGAGCTTAAAAAACTGTGGTCTGTTTTGCACTAAGGCATTAATAAAACCATAATCTGTATCGTGCTGGCTGTAGGGTATATAAAAAACTCAAGTAAAAACTTTTAAATTATTGCACTGAATCAGAGTTATATTAAGTATTTGAATTATTAATTGTGATGGGATAGTTAAAAAAAGTAAAGCATATCGGCATATTCTTAATTCAATAATATTATAATGACGTTTAGTTGTTTATAAATACTTACTTGAAAAACATTTTCTTCCAGATTTAAAAAATCAACATTATAGTCCAAAAGTACAAAATATGAAAAGTTAAATTTAAATTGCCATAAATCGATTTCTTAGTTAAAACCCTATAAATTTAGCTGCCAGTATTTGGGCTTCTTTAGGAAACTCTTGTCACTTAGTCATGCTTTCTAACGTTCGACCGCGATTTAAGAAAGTGCCTTATTTAAATATTATTGATTGAGTATTTTTGACCGAAGCCCAAGCGAATGTTCGGCTAAATATGCATTTACATTAGACTTTTTTTGGAAAAAGTAAATAATATAGGTACTCTACACTTTTTAGGTATATTTACAGTACTTTGAAGAAGATTGTATAAAAATTTCAGATTATAATCAATAATTATTTAGTTAATATACTACAGCAAGCCACTGGGCGACGTGGACCAGTGATTAACACGTTGACTGCCGGCATAGAAAAAAATGATATCACCTAGTGCCAAAAGTGTTTTTTTCTGTTAGAGTGATGTTTATGTGTATAATTGTTTAACTGTGTCTTTTGTTTTAAATTTGTGTTGTTTTTTATGTGTTTTAGAGCGTGACCATCGGTGTGACTTTCATATAAAATTACTTTAATGTAGTGCCACTTGAGCCACCGGTGGTCATGAGCAAGCCACTTAAGAAACTTCTTTACAAAAATACCTACACCGTGACCCACCGGTGGTGCACATGGCCTCTTATGAATATTTTGTATGACCCACACGGCACCGAACGTGTTAAAACACGAACTGAAATGGTGACCTTCCTACAGGTCGCAAAATTCATCTGAAACAAAGAATCAAAATATTTTCCTGTTAAGTATGAATGTTATTATGGTACAATTATAGAATTTTTACTGAAAATGTTCGTTACTTTTTTGTTGATAAAAATTCCAGTATGAAATTTATCAATGGGTCCATTGATAATTAAATAACTCGAATTTAGACAAACACAACAAAAAGATTCTATAAAAATTTAATATCTATTTAACCTTTTCAAATGATATTTTACACAGTAAGCTATCAAAAAATGCAAAAAATATATATACAAAATTTTTTGCGTTACAAAAGAGCAAAAACATCCGCCAAATATTTGGCTATTTTTGGACGAAGCCGAAGGTAAGAAATCGGCCGAATATGCCGAATACCGAAGCCGAATATTCGGTCGGACACTCATAAATTTTCTTAAGAAAAGGTAAATTTTTTAAACACCAAAATAAGTGTTTTAGATTTTGGATGGTGAGAAATACGATAACGTTGTGTAATCTGTCAAGAAAAACCAATTTTTCCTTGGAAACACCCGTTATAAAGAATATAATAAATCTATACACAGAGCTGTAAAATCAGCATTCATATTCAGAATTTTAAGTACAACTGAATAACGACACAAGAATAAAATTTTTAATTCACATTCATTTTAAAAAAAAATGATTAATACTTCATTTCAATTACTTTTTTTCGTTATTAAGAATAATGAATAATTTTTATATTCATTTGAATGATATTCGCAAAAAAATGCAATTTACAAAGAATTTCAGAATTTTCAACTTTTTGGTTTTTATTCATTATTTATTTCTTATTCATTATTCATTTTGTATTCATTATTCCTTTGTTATTCATTATTAATTATTTATTCATTATTAATTTCTCATTCATTATTCATTTGTTATATATTATTAATTTTTATTTATGGCTTAGGACTAAAATGAATAATAAATGAAAAATGAATAACAAATGAGTAATGAATTAAAAAATAATAATGAATGAAACATTAATAATAAATGAAAAATGAATAATGAATAAAAAATTAGTTATGAATAAAAAATGGACAATAAATGAATAATGAATAGCAAATGAGTAATGAATAGCAAAAGAATATGAATAAAAAATGAATGACTAATAAAAAAAAAAAATTAATAATGCATAAATCAAGAATAATTGAAAATTCTGAAATTCTTTGTGAATTGCATTCTTTGTGATTCCAAAACGTTGTAGATTCCAAAAATGTCATTTTTAAAAATTTTCTTTCTGTCCGAACGCGCATCACGTGAAAACTACTGAATGGATTTTCTTCAGACATGTAGATTAGGGTGGGGCGATTTGAACATCTTAATGGGCGCTTCGCGTTCCTGATTCTTGGGATTGTACTGAGCAAAAAAGTCCACTAGACCATACGTCTACGGTGAAAATCGAGCTATCAGATTTTGACTTACAGTTTTTTCTCAGACTTTTGTCACGTTTTTTTTTTTTGGATATATTGGCCTATAACAGCCAAACCATTGAGATTTTTGTCTTAGTATTGGATCGAATCGCCCCACTCTAATGTAGATTCTTTACGTCCCTGGTTGGGACATAGGCTACTTTTTGTCACCAAAAAAATACTCTCTCTCCAAAATAATGGTTGTTTTGTAAAATAATTAAAATTAAAAACACTGTAAAGTGAGTTAAAAATTAGAGATCCGTTTGAATAACCTATGAAAGAGTTTTGGTAATGAAAAGGGCTACAAACACCACCTGCACAGCTTTCATTTATCTCTAATGAGTACCCTACAATATGCATTTTTTAATCCAATATATGTTAATGTACACTAACTTTTTCAATTTTCACATTTTGACACAAAGTTCGTTTTTCTATATCTTTTAAGAAAAGTGCAAGAGTACCACCACCAACCTTTGATTTTTGTGACGAATTCAATTTTTTCAAATGTTGTTTTTATTATTTTTAAAAAATGCTTTGCCTTAAAGAGTAATTTATTGGGCTGGCGGGGAACCGATCCCTAAGCATTTTTTATTTTGTTTGACTGTTTTTTTCAACCATTGCAAGTGTTGATACTATCTTTAGAAATACTTGCTTTTCACTTTTATATCTAATTTCTTCGTAAAAGTTACAGTGAAGTATACAACAATGTGTACAACAACTCAATAACAGATTGTCTCATAATCAATAAAAAAGAAAACATCAAATATGGGGTATTGAGACGGTACAATATGCTGCACAGTACGGCTAAAAGTTTAGAAAATAACTTGGATTGCTTCCTTGGTAGAAGAATGCAGGTAGATGCACGAGATGCGAGCATACTACCGGAAATGTCAAAACGGAGTTGACAGCTCATATAAAATATGGAAGCTGGAATTTCCAGCAGAAAAATTTCTCGAACACGCCATGTTCCATCGTTATCGCCTGGGCTCTTCAGCCGGAACACGAAAAAATGGATAAATTTCTTTATAAAGGTGCTTCAGGCAAAACACGCACTTCAATTTTATTTATTTTAAATAAAAGAGTTCGTTTTATTTTACACAACTCAAAATTCCAAGTGGAATAATTACATTTTTATTTGTTTTCTTTTGTTAGCAGTCGCCACACATCTGACTTTGACAGACATGGCAGTATGAGAAAGAGAGCACAGTCAGCGTTGCAGCTACCTCTATCCTTATACCATGATTGCTTCTTATCTTTTCTTTATGTTTAAATGCACTGCAATAATTTCTGAATGTTAAATAATTTTCTGCATGCTGAAATGCACTGCAATAAATTTTGAATAGCAGCAAGCAAAAATCATAACGGCCACTTTCTGTATTAGTCTTGCAGTTTTGTTCTACTGGTTTTATGTCGATCAATTGGTTATGTTGATTATATTGTTTCAAAGGTTGCTGTATGGAATAATTGGCAAATAAAACGGCAACCGCTTTCTCAAACCAATGTGCACAAAAAGAAATGCGAAACGCAACCCAACAAATGACTGCACCATTTTTCGTATTAAAAAGTAATTCTGACAGCAGAGAGATTTTTTATTTATTTTTTAGACAAAAATTAAAGAATTTTTCAGTCACAAATAGAAAAAGTACTATAAATTAAATCTCAAGCCATTTAGGGCCTTCCCAGCTAGCACAAAAAAGTTGTGAAAGCGTCACCAATACAGATATAAATCGTATTTGTGACGTAGTTACAACTGAAAAAGCAAATACTTACGCTTATGCTGTAACAATTTAGGTTGCAATAAGGCGAAAAATGTGTTATAATAATGTTACGAATGAGTTGTTGATGCACACTTAAGTTGCAAGCCACAAGATGAAACATACAAAATATTGTATGGATGTTTCGAATCCAAAATAAGTTTTTATTGTGTTATTCTTACGTTACATTCAGGTAAAATAACGTGAATGTAACAAATATATTGTTTTATTTATTTATTTATTTTATTTATTAATTTATTTCAATGTAAGTAATACAAAAGCCTTATTGGCCAATTTACATATTACCAGCTTAATAGTAGCATATGCGAGAAAAAACTTAACTAATAATACATATACCTTTATATACAACCTCCCTTAACAGTATATGATATTTAATAGCATTCATTTAAGATTAGAATTTGAGGATCCCAAGTTAGCGGAAAGAAAAGAAGCCAGAGGAAAAAAGATAGTTTAAAAATTAAAAGTGGTCAACAAAAAAGATTTTTAAAAGTAATATATTTAAACTGTTGAATGAAGAAATTCTTTGAGCTTAATTTTGTAGGTGGTTAAGGTGCATGTGAAAATACGAAGATTATTAGGGAGCCTATTCCAAACACGAGCTGTTCGTACCAGAAAAGACCTTTCAAACGTAGAACAATCTATTCTAGGGTAGATTATCTGAGGATTCCTAGTAGAGCGACTAAACACAAATTTCTGAGTCAAGTATTGTGGTACGTTGGTTTTCACAAGCTTATAAAAACACAACATCAATCTATTATTTATATATTGATGAAAGGAACAATTTAAAAACTTAACGACATACGAAGATATGTGTTCTCGTCTACGAAGACCATAGACAAAACGTACTATATTATTGACAATGACTTGAACTCGTTTAATGTTAAGAGCTAGCGTACCAGAATAAACCTCAACGCAGTATGTTATACTGGACATAAGAAGAGCATGGCCAATATTATATTTTACACTTAAAGGCAGATACAAATTAGTATTGTAAAGTTTCCTCAAAGTTAAACCTATTTTAGAACTTAACGCATTGATATGGGCATCAAAATGTAGCTTGTTGTCAATAAAAACACCAGCGCATTTGATACAATTAACAAATTGTATCTTCTCATTGTGTAGACTTATATTCAAATGGTCTTCAAGTAGCCTAGAAAGGTTAAATTGAATGAATTTGGTTTTTCTGGCATTTAAACTTAAATAATTTTGTGACATCCAGGAGGAAATATTAAAAAGATTATAGTTGACTAAGGACTCGAGTACATCTTTAAACTGACACTCACCCGTAAACAGAAGTTGGATATCATCAGCAAAAATAAAGGGCTTACACGCATTTAAATCAACAGCATTAACGATATCATTCAAATACAACATAAAGAGTAATGGTCCAAGTACAGATCCTTGTGGGACCCCAGAAACAATATTAAGCAGGCTGGATGCAGAACCATTGTACACAACAAATTGTTTACGATCACATATATATTAAAACAATAACCTACACGCAGTATTTGAAAAATTAAACATGGTTTTTAGTTTGTTTATTAACTTCGAGTGATTGATTGTATCAAATGCCTTTGATAAGTCTAGGGACACCAAAATACTTATTTTGTTGGCATTGACGTTATGTCTAATAGAGTCTGTTAGGCCAAGAAGAAGTGTTGCCGTAGAATAGCCATTTCGAAAGCCATATTGGCACCCATCAATTAGAGAATGCCGATTAGCATATTCCATTGTTTGATTTTTTATTATGTTTTCAACAACTTTAGAGAGTACAGGTAATATACTTATCGGCCTAAGATTCTCTATATACGTAGAAGAATTGTTTTTGGGAATCGGCACAACTCTAGCCACTTTCCAAGATGAAGGAAATTTGGACGACGTAAGAATACTATTGACGAAAAATAACAAATGACTTTGAATGTAGGGGAGAATTATTTTAATGAATTTTAAAGGAATGTTATCATTTCCAATAGCATTCGACTTGACACTCCAAATGGCTTCCACAAGTTCACTTTCAGAAATATTTTTAAAGAAGAAACTATCTTCCCTATCCAAATGCTCCTCAAAATCGAATGGGTTGGCGTTATAATTATTCTTATTATTAACAAAGAAACTATTTAAACAATCAACATCAAATTCTTCACTTGTCTCAATTGAGTTTAAACAACCACTATTTCCTAAGGTATTCCACATTTGTTTTGAATTAAGACCCTCAAATAGTCGAGCTCCAGACTCCTTTTTAAATTTACGTATAACGGACTTAGCACGATTACGATATTTACAAAAAGTTTTCCAGGTATGTTCCGATCTATCTTGTAAATATGTTTTAAAAGCAAGATCACGCATAGATTTAACGAAAATAATCTCTTTAGAGTTCAACTTATTACCTTGAGTGTACTTTAGTTTATATTTAGTTATCGGGACAAAAGAAAAAGCTTCAGTTAAAACTGCATTCAATACACTACACTGCTTATCTACGTCACTGGTGGAGTACATTTCACTGAAATCAATTCCAGTCATAAATAAATGCAAATGCTCATAATTTATTGCTCCATAATTCCGATACTCAACAAACTTATCCTCGCGAACAATTGGAAAGTCAAGAGAAACAAATAAAAAGGCATGGTGAGAAATTGTTGGTGATAACATTTGTCCTGAAAGTTTCACGATGTTCGGATCACTAATCAGAATAAAATCAATTAGAGACGTTGAGTTATTATAAGTATCGTAATGAGTTGGAAGCGAATTGTGAATACACGACAAGTTACAACGTAAAGCCATGGATCGAAGACTGGTTGACTTAGTCATATCAAAGAGATTATGATTGAAGTCACCAACAATAACAATATTAGAGTATCGCACGAACAAATCACCTAACAAATTTTCAAAGGACACAACATCACCACGAGGTAAATATACAACACCAATTAATAGTTTTTGGAAATTGTGACAAATTTCTACAAAAAGAGCCTCACAGACACCATACTCAGTAGAACGAAAGACAACTTTATATTTGATTTTTTTCGATATAAAAAGACCTACACCACCACCTCTTACATTCGGACGATCACTTCTGCAAAATGTATATCCTGGAATATCAACTGCAGCATTCGATATATATGGTTTTAGCCACGTTTCAGATACACCGAAAACATCCAAAAAACAACCACTAAGAATACATTTAATTTCATCAAATTTTGTTGATTGAAAAGATGGCTTGAAGCTTTGACAATTAACATGACCAACATTAAGATTTAAACTGTGACCTGAATCACCTAACCAATGGGACCTAAATTGCAGTTAGGTGATTCCAAATTCATAGAATAAGTAGGGAAGTCGTAATAAGGCACAATACATTATAACTAAACTTAATTAACTATAAAATAGATACATATATACAGATCAAATTCGTTTAATACAATTCATTTTCGAAGTCGATCAATATGAAAAAAGAGAACATTTTTGGTTGATAAGATTTCAAAGAAAATATGTTTTAAATAAAAGAATAAGAAAACTTAAAAATTACTCCGTTAATGAATTACCACGAATGCCATCCAGCGGACATGATGAAACAGTGGGGAGAGCACCGGGCCCTGTAGTAGCAAGATCAGCTGATTCAAAAATCGCAGTGCATTGTTGAATGCAACAAACTTTATCACTACCGTCCAGCATAGTTATTTTTGATTTTGGAGTATCAGAGTTAAGAATTTTGTATTTTTTTATCTTTTTCTCCTTTAAAAGTTTTCTGCATATAAAGTTTAGTTTGGTGGCAGCTGGCGTATGGTGATCATTTAGGTAAACTCTTGATTGCACCTCTCCTTCCAATAAATCGCACAATTTCAGGTTCCTTGTTTTAAAATACTGGTTCATTATGTTGTCCCGTAGCCTGACATTGTTAAACTTAACAAGAACAGCTTTTTGATTTTGAATATAGCAACAATGTTGTATGTCGTTATCGCTAATAGGCAGTTTAAAGAAGCTGGTAAGGGCAATGGCAGGGTCATAAATATTATTCATTCCTGACGGCAATCCACTAATCACAATGTCTGCACGGTTGAGTCGGCGCTGCAGAATATTATTTGCAGTTTCCAGCTCTTTCACTTTGTTATTGGCGGCAGAGTCAACAAGTTTGACCATTTGATTGCAACGTGAAATATCAGACTTGAGATCATTAAAGGTAGTAGACCACTCCGACCTGACTTTCTCAAATAGTGCACCGAAATATTCTTTAATATCAGCCAGTCCATCCCGAAGCTCAGCACGAAACTCAGCACGAAGAGAAGTTAAAGATTTATCTCGGTTCTGAGGATTTTCTTTGCATTCAGCACATGTGAAAGATAAAGCACGGTTTTTTAGCAAAAATGCATGTTGTTCACTTGTAATATCCACACATGCGATAAGGAACCAATTTCCACAAAGGCCACATCCAAGGCTGGACTGCTGTTTTCCAACGCTGTTATTGCACACTCCACAGTTGACAATTTTTGTTGGTGCCGTGTTAAATTATAAAGTTCAACGACACTTCAAGGTTAGCACGAAAGAAAATGCAAAGCAGATATATAAGACTTCAGCACAGAGCAGCAACAACAACAGCAACAGTATTTGAGACAGCAAGTGCAACAGCAATTCGACACAAACTTTATTTGAAGTAAACTCGTATTAAATCCAAGCAAAAACTTATACTTTCATTTAAATGTATAGTAAAAAGCCTTTATTTTACCGATTATGGTAAATACTCAAAAGTATTATTAATTAGTTAAAGACTTGGTTTAATTTAAGAAATTGACCGACGACTTAAATTTGTGTTCTACTCAAACATAGCGTTGCCAGATGTTTTATTGAAGTTATTGTTGTTATAATGACAGATTTTTTAACAAGAAAAGAGTACTGATGACATAAATATTCATGATTGAAAAAAAAGTTCTTAAAAAGTTTTAAAATGTTTTGAATACACAATTGCTTAATATAATTTTCATTAAACCAGTGATAATTTTTTAGAGTGTATTTTAAAAGTCAAAGACAAATTGGAAATATGTGAAATTAAATTGAAGATATGAAGAGTGAAACACTAAAATTTTGCAACAAAAGCCATTTTGTCGATGAATGTTTGTAAGATAATTTGGAAATAAGATATATTTCGAATTTTTAATTTCCGTGTAATAATCTTTAATATATAGCTAAATACATTTTTTTTTAGTTTCTAGTGTCATATTGCACTGAATATCCTTAAGGAAAATAATAAATACTAAAGAAAATCAAATTCAAATGTTTTCCAATCGAAATTCATTGTGAAGAAAATAAAAAATCAAATATTGCGAGTATGAAGTTTTTAGACACTTTTTTCCAAAATTCTTGAAACTGAATAATAACCTCAATACATAGTTTCTGCAACTAACTATATATCAAATGTTACAAATATTTTTTTAAAGTTATTGCAACTGAATAATAACCTTAATGCAGCATTTACTTACAACAATTTTATTCCAAACTTCTTGCAACTGAATTATTACTCCAATACAACGTCCATGTAACTAATTACATTATATAAGTTGCAATGGTCTTTTCTAAAGTTCTTGCAACAGAACAATAACCTCAATACATCGTTCTTATATCAAGCAAAATTTTATAAGTTGCAATTATGTATGTTTTTAAAATTTGTATCAACTGAATAATAACCTTAATACAGCACAAGCTTAGTTTTTGTGACATTAATATAACTTAATATGAACATAAAGCAACTTAGTCGCATCTAGGTTGCCAACTCGTTGCTGTATTTGTTACAATTACAATACACAAACATTTTTTAAAGGTGCTACAAAAATAAATGGTGTAATAATGTTAATTTAACGTACAAATTACTTATTTTTTCAAATACTTTATGAAGCATTTTAACAACAAGTGCATTTATTCGTAACATAATTAACACCATAGTTTAACTTATTTGCATTAAAACGAATGATTTCTTACAAATTACTTATTTGAAACATTAATGCAACCCATTTGTGACTTAATTTGTTTGAAATACTGGAATACCACCGACTTTTAACATATTTTTGTTACAAATCGAAATCTGTGCTAGCTGGGTTGTAACTTAAGCGCTGAAATTTGGTAATTCGTGGACAGTGTTCCCAACTTAGGGGGGGTTCCCCCTATATTTAGGGGGGAAAATGGAATGGGATTTTTTAGGGGTTTTATATTTTAAGGGGTTTTTAGGGACATTTTGATATTCTTAAGCATTGGATAATCCAATTAACTACAAAGTTTTTGAAATTTTTCTGATTTTGCTATGCATTCACTCCTCAATTTTACCATTTTTCATTCCCTGCTCGTTACTATGGTGTAAAAAACCAGGTGAACAAGGAAAACAAGGTCTAAATATTTTGCTAAAGCTGTAAAACTTGTGAATGAGTGAAAAAGACAGAAAAGGTGATTTTGTGTGGTTTGACAACTCAAGTGTTTGATTTTTACAACAAAAATTTAAAATTGCGTTTATCTTGTTTTGAATAAAAGCTGAGGAAACTGAATTTTTTTTGTAAATCTTAAATCATTTATAACTAAAGATTATAAAAAAATGTTAATTTATCCATTTTTTTTGGTTTGGGGGGGATTCCCAAGTAATTGTAGCGATTTAAGGGGTTTTTGACTAAAGCTTTAGGGATAAATATTTTTGGGAGCTGGTAACTCTGCTCGCGGACATATTTTTCATTATTCGGCAATTTAAGAAACATTTAAACGAGAAGTGCATGTTAAAATTTATACATTTAACTGCTCGGTAACACCGGGTATATAAGCTAGTTTATGAATATAATTACAATTTAATCAGTTAAACCTAATTAAATTTATTACAGTATAGTACAATGTGTGATCTTTAAATTGATATAATAATTATGTAGTTTATTAATTCTTGACTAACTAGACTATATAGTAATTAAATCAGATAATATGCATTATCAATTTGAAATAATTTTATAATTATGACGATATTATTGCAAATTGATTTGAGAGAAAAAAGTTAAAAGCTACTGTCTTGAAAACGTGTTTCCTAGAATTTTTTTGTGTTAACAACTACGCCAAAGCATTGTAAATTTTGAAATACTTCTACTGAATACAGGCGAATAAATGCCTACATACAAAATTCAACAGAACAGTAGCTCGTTCTTGTAACTCGTAACGATCGCAGTTACCGATCCATGTTACCGATTTGACGTCACTCTGATGTAATTCTCACCTACACTGTTTGTGTAATAATCTGAATCGATAAGTTGTCACGTGTTCCGATTTCACTTCAATAGAATTTTTAAAAAAGTATCTATTTGTGTTACAGTGCACCCTAAACGAGTGCGCGTTGCGCTGCGTACCCAAGCGCCACGCAATTTTATTTTACGCTTAACCTAAACAAGTGCGCTGCGGAAAAAACTGCTGCTCTCGAACCAGCTCAGTCAGATGGTTTAAAAATCTTAAAGAAACTTTTAGTATTGTGTAAAAATCTATTAATATTGCAAATACTCTATTTGCAATTGAGATTAATTAGTTAATAGCAGCTGATTGCTCTTTGTTCTAATACTTTAGTTTTATGCAGCCAACTTCACATCCGCACGCACTGTCAAAATTGGAAATTCGATTCATGTTGCGGTAGTCCGGTGCGTGTTTCGTTACAGTCCACCCTAAACAAGTGCGCGTGCGTGGTTTAACTGTCAAAATCGGCTCATGCACATACATTTTGTATGAAGCCTACCGAAACACGCACCGGACTACCGTAACATGAATGCGTTCGGATGTGAAGTTGGCTGCATATAACCAAAGTATTAGAACAAAGAGCAATCGGCTGCTATTAATTAATTAATCTCAATTGCAAATGGAAGTATTTGCAATATTAATAGATTTTTACACAATACTAAAAGTTTTTTAATATTTTTAAACCATCTGACTGAGCTGGTTCGAGAGCAGCAGTTCTTTCCGCAGCGCACTTGTTTAGGTTAAGCGTAAAATAAAGTTGCGTGGCGCTTGGGTACGCAGCGCAACGCGCACTTGTTTAGGGTGCACTGTTAGGCTTCATACAAAATGTATGTGCATGAGCCGATTTTGACAGTTAAACCACGCACGCGCACTTGTTTAGGGTGGACTATAAGAAAAGTGAATCGATATAGCTTCATGTTTTTCTCACTCACTCTGCGGCAAGTGAAAATTCTACCGATCTAAATGACCGGTGTGAAGTTAGCCCAAACTCTTCATCCCAAATTTTTTAACTCAGCCCAAATTTTGAATTCGCCGTAAAATTTGACCCAAACCTTTTAATTCGCCGCAATGTATTTAAAGTGGCAAAAACTAGCTTAATAATTTTTTAAAAAAGAAAACAATTAAGTAATTACGTAAAATAATGCAAAAATACAACCTATATAGTAAAATTTGGGCTGAAGTGCAAAAAATAAAGATTTTTGTATGAAAGTCAGAATTCAAAATTTTTTTTGAAACGAAAAAAAAGAAAAAAAAAATGGCTGTAGAAGCGGAGATAACGTCAGTATCCTTACAAAAATTTAACAATAAATTCTCAAAAACTATACTTTTGAAAGTTTAAGAAGAAAAAGAAGAAGTTTTAGACAACCTGCTCCTGCCTTAAAAAGGAACTTATGTACATTTCAGTACTTCAGTCTGTTATAATTTTTGTTATTTTTATATTTTTTATTAAATATGTTTGTTACATTAGTTGTAAAAGTTTGATAATTATATAAAAAAATTATATACAAAATATAACTGTTAAATAGCGATTACGATTAATAAACAATTAGATTTTATTTTAAAAATAACTATAATCATTATATAATCCTTGAGGGAGATGTTTTTGATAAGTAATTGATTTCGATTACAAATAATCAAAAAATAATTACGACTACTTGGACATACATCGTTTCAACCAGAGATAAGGAGATGGGAAACTTAAATTTTGTGACGTCAAAACATATGGCTGCATGAATTTTTTCCATTTTTTATGTACTTTGGTGAAACTCATGTATTGTGTAAGTGTGTTCACCTCATAGCTGTCAAGTGTTGTTGCATCGAACGTCCGTGAAGATAGCGACGATTTGAGTTAGCGACGAATGCTGGCACAGGGTGTTTCAGTAATAGAGATAATGATCATTAAGCATTAAGTAAAACTCTATATTTTATAAAATAAGACATATTTAAAAAAAAAGAGTATCAGAAATCAATAATTTACACAAACTAATGATTTTATTCTTTTTGGTTTCTTTAATATTTGCATAACAAAAAGAGGTTCAAAACGCGAATATTTAATATGTAATTGTTATATGTTGGAATTTTCTGCACATACACCTATATAATCATATAGCTGGTAATTTTTAAAAATGTTTGACACCAAAATCAACTCTCTAGTTGCATTGGAACAGGTTCCCTACCAGGCCGTCATCCATTTAGATATAAATTGTTGCTGGGACTCCCATGCATTCCAGGAGTTTTCTGCACATATGACACCTATGCAGTAGCATAGTGGATGTTTTTAAAAATCTTTTGACACCAAACCCAACTCTTTAGCTGCATTGGAAAAGATTCTCTACCAGGTCATAATCCATTATTAAATGCGTAACTATTGAATGAAAAATAACCCTTTAAAAGGATATTTAATTTTTTCTTTCAATGTACATACAGCTGCGGTCAAAATAATAGTAGCGCCCTTATATTCATACATGTTTGGATAAATAATACTAGAATACGAATTTCGGATCCGGTAAGTCCATTTTCATTCTTATATGTACTTTCAACACTCGTTCCAACTCCGTACTCAGTTTCCTCCTATATTGTAAAACTTTCAAGATACAGGGTGTTTTACGGTTTTGGTACGTGTTTAGTATTATTGATCTAGAATCTAAACTACTGACCATAAAACAAAAAATAATATTTTTTATTCTAGAAAAAATATCAGATTTTTCATAAGTAAATCAATCGATTTCGTGTCATGTGCTGTAGCGGAAAAAAAATTTTTGAGATTATCCAAAAAAATATCTACAAATTTTCTATCTTTTGTTTTAGCGGAGCTGTTACTGTCCAAAGTTAGAATTTAAAAAAATACTGTTGATTAAGTGTATTTTTACATGAAAAAAAGAAATTTTAAATTTGGACGATTACAGCTCCGCTAAAACAAAAGATACAAAATTTGTTGATATTTCGTTGAGTAATCACAAAATTTTAGCTCAGCTGCAGCACATGACACGAAAGTGGTTGATATATTGATGGAAAGGTTGATATTTTTTCTAAAATAAAAAATAATATTTTTTAGTAGTTTAGATTCTAGATCAATAATACTAAACACGTACCAAAACCGTAAAACACCCTGTATCTTGAAAGTTTTACAATATAGGAGGAAACTGAGTACGGAGTTGGAACGAGTGTTGAAAGTACATATAAGAATGAAAATGGACTTACCGGATCCGAAATTCGTATACTAGTATTATTTGTCAAAACATGTATGAATATAAGGGCGCTACTATTATTTTGACCGCAACTGTATATGTAGAGCTGTAGCTAAAATAAAATAAATTTACTATTTTTTATATATATTTTGTTTGATGGGTCTTGAAGTCTCTTTTAATGCTTGCATTTGAGATCTTGCTACAAGGAAAACAGAAAACATAGCAAGCAAAGTGCAGTTTATTTTCTGCCCCCATGTACATTATTTTCATCTTTTATCACTTCATTATATTTTAAATTATGGTTTTTAATATAAACGACAAAGTAAGACATAAACAAAAATATAAATTAAACTTATTGAGATAATTAATATACACTTAACATACATAATAATTTACACATATATAAAATTTGTATTTACATACATTTCATTGAACTTCATTTACATTGTTTTCACTGTTTGCGTCATTTATCATTGCATTATATTTTTAAAAAAGATACTATAGGCTTATGGTAGCTGAAATAAGAAACAAAAAATTTTGGACGATGCAGTCCCACTCATGATAAAATTATTATTAGGTAGCCTTGACAACTACTTATTTTCTCACGAGCTGCAATTTCAAACAAAAGAAAACAATATAAAGTGCGTGTGTCACACACATTGGCAGCTTTCAGCGGAGTCAATAGTTGGCAACTGTTTTTTTTTTAAATTTGAGTGAGAAACCTTTGTAATTAAATGATCCATTCACAGCAGATGACTCCTCCGAATGCGGCCAATGTGTGTGACACACGTTCTCTATTTTATTTTCTTTTGCTTGACATTCGATGGTCGAAACGCGAAATGTCACTCCTACCTATTACTTATTATACCATGGTCCCAGTCAGAATATGCTGGCGACATTTATAAAACTACAAATGTTTTTATGTTGATCATGAAACTCAAATACACGCTCTTGGATATTGGCTACCAGGCGCTCAGCAAATGCAGCAAGCATGGCAAAACTAAACAAGGTAGTGTTAGGGCGGAGAGCCGGTGACAGAAACTGTCAAAACGAAGTTGACATTTCATACAAAATCTGCAACCAATAAAAATGCAATATGAAAGCAAGAATTGCCAAATATATCAAAATGTATGAGTTTGACAATTATGGTCACTTAGAAAGAGAACACATTCAGCCGTAAATCTACCTTGTCTAATTCTACTATGGCAGCCAGCAACCATCTATAAGTTTATCTGCTGACAAATCGTTCTTTCATAAAGAAATCATGAAGGATATTTACTGTTTTTCTGTCAATGTATATTAGAGACATGCGTAGGTGCACTTAAAACCGGCTTCAAAACATTTGTTCATTTCATACTACACTGCACTGTCTTGGGGGTCATCCATAAACTACGTTACCAATTTAGGGGGTGGGGAGGGGCTTTGAATTGCACTACGATAAGTAACGGTAGGGGGGGAAGGTGTTTAGATATTGTAACGTTACCAAAAATTAAAAAAGTCGACGAAAAACCTCTAATTAATAACACAATCATTTCAAAAATTTTTAATCTTACATGTTTATGTTTGACCGTCTTAACTGATGGTTAACTTTTGTTTCAACGATTTCTTCCACCACCTTTTCCCTCGAGACAGGAACCTTTTGGTATTCCTTCACCATCTCAGCACACGTCTGAAAAATTTGGGTCTTTGCTTTTGCGACAGGCTTTGACGTTAAGGCCTGAATGTTCTTGATCAAAGGAGATACCGTATGACATGCACTGTCCTTCTTAGAAAGAAGAAATCGGTTCAAGGTCGTGTCCTACCTGCGGCTTGTATTTCGTTTTTAAAACTTCTATGAATTGCCATTAGTTTGTATTATATCGTTTACAATAAATCGGAATAAAAAATACTATTCGCTAAGTGGGCCTGCGATCGACTTACAGAAGATGCCGATTTTGCCAAAAAATCATCTTTTCAGATGAAGCTCATTTTGATCTTGGCGGGTATGTAAACAAGCAGAATTGTAGCATTTGGGGCACAGGAAATCCGCACGCATAAATTGAAAAGCCGCTGCACCCAAAACGAGTCACTGCTTGGTGCGGATTTTGGTCCAGAGGCATAATTGGGTCAATGGCGATCGTTATCGGGACATGTTGAACGAATTTTTGTTCACAAAAATTGAAGAGGAGGACATTGGCAACATTTGGTTTCAACAGAACGGCGCTACGTGCCACACAGCCAAAACTACGCTCGATGTTTTGCGCCTTGTTTTTGAAGATCGCCGCAGCTGATGTCGTTTGGCCACCTCGAAGCTGCGATTTGACACCGTTGGACTATTATTTGTGGGCTACCCTCAAAGATAAGTTTTACGCCGACAAGCCAAAGACAATTGACGCTTTAAAGGACAATATTCGTGAAGCCATTGGTGAAATACAGCTGCACACAATCGATAATGTGCTTAAAAATGGGACTGATCGTGTAGGCTACTGCATGGCCAACCGAGAAAGCCATTTGAATGAAATTATTTTTCATTATTAACCGGAAGGATTGTGCTTTAAAAAAAAAAATAAATTTGAGAAAATATCCAGTAGTTTTTTTATAGAATTTTCAAAAAAAAAAGTTATTTGGCGAACCCTTTACAAAACAATAAGAATTGGTCCAACAAACAAATTACAAAAAAAGAACAACACTATAGTAACTTATCTACACAAACAAAACTATGTTGGCACATACCAAAAATTTCGACTTATGACTCCGTCTGCAACTGCACCTCGACTTTACGGACTACCAAAAATACAAAAAACCGACGTCCTCCTACGACGAAATAAAAGAATGACATTGGAAAGTTTAAGAATTCAACAAAAAGGGGAAATAGCAATAAATTATAAAGAAGACACTGACAACATAAACAAAAATTATTCACTAGCAATTGACGCATAGGCCATGAAAGCTAGTTTTGTAAATAATTGTTTAAATAAATAAATTGTTTGTTAAAAATTTCATGTAATGTAACGTTTCGTGTTTGTAATTTAAAAAAATTTTTAAAGTCAAGTTTAATGTAAAGTAGGTTTTTATTCTTTTTTATTAATTATTTTAAAAAAATTGTTAAACAAATACTGTATTTTTAGAAAAAATAAACAAAAACTCCCCTGAAGATGTTGCCAAGTGACCAAGTGACCAAACGTCGGGCAAAAATTGAGTTTTTATTTTTATATTAAAGATTTCGATTAAAAATTTACTGGCCAAAAACCTCTACAACACTAAATAAAAATTAAAATTGGTCCAAAAAATAAAATAAAAAAATTACGCTTCTGAAAAATCTATGGTCTAGTTTTCCCTCAAGTGAAGCTTCAATAAAGGTGGATTTATTAGTCTGGTAGTGACATTAGGTTCATAGCGCAAATCTTCAAATTTACTGGTTGTAGTTATGACATATTTACGCAAAACTATGGCCAAAACAATTTTTACTGCGTTCATGCCATAACGCCAGCCTGAAACAAAATAAATATTTCAAGTTTAAGAGAATAGGTTAAATGCATTCCAGAACAAAATAGCTTTACCTATACAGTTGCGAGTGCCTTTGGTAAATGGAATGAAGGAGTATGGATGCTTATCTCTAAGATTTTCTGGTAGAAAGTTATCCGGATTATAAATCAATGCCTGTGGACCCCAGACATTGACATTGCGATGCAAATGAAATAAATCGACACCGAGTTGAGTTCCTGCGGGTATTATGATACCACTTGAGAGACGTACATCATCCGTAGCGGTTCTGCCTATTAATGGTACCGTCGATATCAAACGCATTGTTTCATTGATGACCCTTTCCAAATAGACCAAATGCTGTAAATCTTCATTGGTGACAGTAACATTATCGCGATCAGTATACATTGAGGATAGCTCTTTAAAGGCAATTTCTTGACAATGAGGGTTCATGGCAAGTAAAGTCAAAGCATGGGTAATCGTTGTAGCCGTGGTTTCAAAAGCCTATAAACAAGATGCTTAAGATTAAAATTTCGGTTTAGCTCTACTTACCCCTGCCACAATATGGTTAGCGTGGCCCTCAACGTTTTCGATCGTAAATTTGCCATTTCTCAATAGCTCTATGCCTATATCAATGAAAATATGTTTATTTTTCTTCTCTACATTGTCATCCACATCAAGTGAAGTTGTTAATTTAGTTGCTGTGGTATTGGTTGATGACAATATCTCCAATTTGTCATGGATTAACTAAGAAATTTAATTATTTACTAATCAGACCGATAAATCTTTAGCTTTGCTATGATAAAATACAGTCTTAGACATGCTTACATTTGTAAAAAAATTCTTCAGTTCGGTTTTAATTGTTTTATATGCCTCGAAACTAGGTAAGAAATTCTGTACGAACTCCAAGCGCAACCATGGATAAACAACTAGGGTCATTATCTTTTCTGAAAGACTTTGCAAAGACATTAAACATTTTTCAAACCTTATAATCAGGGCTAGGATTTCGATGACATGTCATCTTTTTTTCTTTTAGTGTAATTTTAGTGTAATTTTTAAATATTTTTTTTTGTTTTTTTTCGTGCTAAAAAATGTCAAAATGCAAATTTTTAAAAATATTCCTTTAAAACTAGAGCCCCTTGTTTATAGATGATTTAATGGTATGGGAGATGATGAAAGGGTATGTAGAAAGATGAAACAAGTGTTAGATAAAACTCAGGATATGCTAGTATAAAAAAAATTTTAATTTAGTAATGTTTTATTTTTAAGGCTAAATTTTTTGTTTATTTTTTATGCAATTGTTTGCGTTTTTTAAGTATTTTTTTTCAGTTTTTAGGTCATTTTCTGCGGTTTTTAGGTATTTTTTTGCAGTTTTTAAGGTCATCAAAATCCGAGCCCTGCTTATAATTCTGATCTAACTACTTACTAATGATAGTATTCAAATAACTTGTCATATTTGCTCGAATCTCCATTTCCGTTAGTATTTCTATTTACAATACCCATTGTTGTTTCTGAAATTATAACGTCATTTGTCTATAGTTTGAATTAAAAATCATAGCAAATGCTTACGCAATGCCATATTCATGGTAAGCTTCTGCATGATTGGTAGTATATTAATTGGTTCTCCTTCATGAGAAATAGCGAAATCTTGGACAAAAGCTTTCGTTGCTTCATTAAAAACTGGCACAAAACTGCGTAGGTTTTCGGGACTGAAAGCTGGGTTTAATAATTTTCGATGTGCTGACCACTCAGGATCTGTCAAATGAAAACTTTATTTGAAGTGAATTCACAGAAGTCAGCTAAATCACCACACTTACTATTTGCAGAAAATAATCCAGATCCGATTACCTCGGTCAAAGACTTATAAAGTATTGATTTGTTTACGCAATGTGGCGATATTAGAATATCTTGTGCTGTTTGTGGATCAAATACTCCCAAAACTGGAATTGGTCCTGCCCAGAATAAGATCGGAGATTCGTATTTTTTTGTTACTTTCATATACATTTCTGCATAAAGCAACACATCTAAAAAAAGAAGTAATACAATTAAATTTTGATTACTAGCTCTTCAGTTGCACTTTGTTTAAATATTTTATTAATTCAATACTAAAACATTTTTAAAAGTTTTTTCTGAAGAGATCAGAGAATTTTTCATCTTTTTCAAACTGAAGCCTTTCATAAACATTAAGTTTTTTAAAATAACTGTTTTTCACAGGAACACAACTTTAATTTATCATCACTTCTAACTGTATAAATTAATATTCTTATTTTGCATCTTGACAGTTTTGATGTACCTTCAAGAGATTTAATTTTATGCAAACATCCAATAATGGGTAGACCTATTGGTCCTTGAATTTTTAACAATAACATGTAAAACTTGCGTCGCCGCCACATTAATAAAATCCATAAACAAAATGCCAGGCACATTAAAATTTTCCACACCAACATAGTAAATCTTAAAGCTTAGGATACTTTTCAACAGTAACGAAGACAAACAACTTATGAAGTTTTATGATAAGCATAGCTATTTATACTAAGTTTAACTTTTTGAACAAGTATTATGAATATTTTAAAGGTTGTTTGCATTTCAATTAAATTTTTACTATTATAATAAATTAAAAACATTACTATTTGAATAAAAACTATAGTGATTTACGGTTGGTCAGAATAGACTCCAAGCAAATACTATTGCTTGACGATCATACATTAATCACGGATTATTTAATAAATAAAATAAATATATAAAAATTTAGCCTAGATGAAGATTATGACAAGTTGAACGTAATACCGTAGTCTCGTGACAACTGCAATTCTGCACCCAAAATCGTGCTTTTCCGCATGGCCACTGTAGTATAGTAGATATCACAGGATACTTGTCGTATGCAACCCTTTCCCTTCCATCCAAAGAAGTAAAATATAAGGAAGTGGTGTAGTAGCACAAAAGTGTGGCATTTACCATATTGGTGTTGGTTCACACAAATACATTAACATTCGCACCAAAATGTTTCTGATTCATTTCATCTCATATTTAACAGGTTCAGACTTAAAGTTTTATATGTTCTTATACCGATTTTTGGGTGTTCGGTCCTCCAGTAGACCTTATTTTACCCGAAAGCAAAGAAAAATATTAGCATAGTAAAATAATTGTGCTAAAAGCTATCTATTTTATTTATATTTAGTTTTTTAAGGCAGTATTCTAGTGTAGAGACCCCATTTTATTTTTTCTATGTGTTTTTTTATGTATCAATAATATATAATAAAAATTTAAAACAAAAATTAAAAATTGAAAAAATTACAGGCTGGTGGAGTGGGGGTGCTAAAAAGGGTGCCTCCATGTTGACACAACTTAAACCCTTGTAGTCATCTGAAAAAAATTGTTAATATGTATGAATGTCACTATAGCCCGAACAAGGGATGTAACGACATGACCATTTTGTCGAAATGGCGACTTTTTTCCTACACTAGAATACTGTAGGAAAAAATGAATAAAATTAATGAAATGCACTGTAAAATGAATAATGAATAACAAATGAATAATGAATACAAAAATGAATAATGAATAACAAATGAATAATGAATAATAAATGAATAAAAAATGAATAATGCAAAATAAATAAATAATGAATAATATATGCGTTGTTGGACGCATTTTAATAGATTTGATTATTTAATAGTTTTTTAAGAAAATAACTTTTAAATTAAAAAATTTTATGTATCAAAAAGTTAACTAAAAAAATACACGTTAATATTCACACAAGTACATTTTATTACATTACCTTATTATTTTATTCGATTACATGTTATACAATTTTTAATTATTTTTGTAAATGTTTTGAATTATTATTATGGAAATTTATTAATGGAATTGTTGGTTTTGATATCTAAAATAGCAAACGTACATTACATATCATCGATATATCTAGCAAATACAGCATCAATTGTTGTCCTTATTTAACCAGCTAAATAAAATCCCGGAATTTATACTTTTTATTTATACGAAACTATAATTTGATTCGTGATCCCGGGGTTTTGAGATTCGGGATCCCGGGATGGAAAGCCCTAGTTACACGACTTATTTCAGTATCTTTAATTTTGTAATCAAAAGTTAAAATATTCCTCTTTCGCGAAATTGCAGGTCAAAGACCAAGTCTTGTGTGTATAAGGCGCATGCCTTGGTTCTTTGATCTTTCTAAAAAAAAAAAATAAAAAGGTCATACGAGGGCCGTTTTATAATTCCGTGAACAATGGAACAAGGAGTGATTTTTATGGCAAAAAACGATTTATTTCTCAAAATGGTCTCCTTTTAGCTCGATACACTTCGTCCCACGTTCCTCCAATTTTTTTATCCCATTGAAAAATACGTTTTCGGAAGGTCCCCAAAATAGGCTTCTGTTTCTGTGATGAGCTTATCTCTGGTGGTGAATCTGTTTCCGCTGAGCCATTTCTTCAAGTTTGGAAACAGACAATATTCGGAGAGTGCCAAATCTGGAGAATATGCTGGATTAGAAAGCAATTCGTATTTTAATTCATGGAATTTTGCCATGGCAGCTGGGCATGCGAACGCGAGTTACGTATAAAAGCTCACCAAGCCTTAAACTTGAGCTGCCAACTAAAACTACAAATAAGTCCATATTTTAAGTATTATCAAACTGCTGAGCTACTTTATTCAATGCAGCTCAGTATATATTAAAATAATTTATTAAATTATTGGCAAATAATAATAAATTGCTGAGTTACTACTTTTAGTGATAAAAGTCAATGACTTCTTTGAAGGTAACTCAGCAAGCTAAAGGTGTAGGGTAGTTTTAAGTATTAAAAATTAATTAATCAATAAAGTAACGTGAAAAAAAGGACGCTAGATCTTTCGATTCATTTCTGGCGCAGTCGGATTTTTTTCGATCAGTGTTGAAACGAAGAAATTTAAATTTTGTAGAAACAACACTCGGTCGCGACTAATAAGGTAAAACGGGCAACGAAGTGACCTGAAGTAAAATTTACCAGTCACGAAGAAACAACGTTAAAAGAAAAACATATATTTTAAAGAAAAATATATATTCCAAAATTGACGAATACGTTAAAGGAGAAAGATTTTAGTGTAAAAAAAGTGAATAAAACGGGCAACGAAGTGGCTGACGTGAATTTACTAATCACGAAGAAACAACGTTAAAAAAAAAAATTTATTAAAAAAAAATTATATTATTTCCAAAATTGACGGACAAAGTTAAAAGAGAAACATTTAAGTGTAAAAAGTTTTATCTACCTTTAAAGACTAAAAAATATATATTCCAAAATTGATCGGAGGAGAAGAGACGCTTTGAGAAGAGAAGTTTTTGATCGAAATAGAGGAGAAAACATGGCAGACGACCAGATTGCGCAATGTTTGGTGGCGTTAACCGAAATAGTTAATCAACAGAACCATAAACACACTAACAGAGCACATATAGAGGCTGACATCAAGCACTTGCCAGTATTCCAAGGGGAGACAGGAGCTCTACCATCGTTTATTTCTGCAGTATCTTGGAATCTTCAGGACCACACAGGCAACGAAGACGCCGAGTATCAAATAGTATTTAACAATAAGATCCAAGGGGGAGCGAAGAACGTCCTCAGCATCAACACTCCTGGGCACGGTTGCCACCTTTAGTAGAAAAATATAATATTTGGTATTTGGTATCATATGGTATCATATGGTATTTTTTAATTCAGTTAATTTTTTAATTAATTTTTAAGTTTTAAGGATTCTTAATAAATATTTGCGCAAAACTTCGTTTCGTTAGAGTTTTAAAGTGTTATTTTTGCACAAATATCTCTGCACGCTTTTTCACACCTGGTTATATATTGAATGTGTAATAAACGCATCCAAATTAAAAAAAAAAGCGTACGCAGCAACACATTGAACGTATTAAATTTAAATAAAACTACACTTAGAAACATAGCTTCGACGGATTTAGTCGCCGCTATTCTTCATGCAAAACGCTTATCATAAACAAAAAAAATTACAAGGTTGTATTTAACAAAAATCATTATAATTTGTTTAAAAATAATATGTACGACTTTAAACACAATGAACAAAATTAAGAAATCGACAGCTGAATGTAAATACAACTGCAGTCAAAATAAAAGCAATGCGTGAAACTAATTCACAAAAATTAAAATCAGACACAAAAACAATTATCAGGCATGTTCAGCATTCCACTTCCGAGTGACAGTGAAAATAAATAATAGTTGAATTTAATATTTGGTGTTCTACATATCACTTTTTTCTTTTTGTATTTTATTCAATTTATTAATATAATCAATTGTATAACCAAAAAAGTTAAATATCTTATATAAAACACCAAATATCGAATACAAATATGATTTATTTTTACCTCCACTCGGAAGTGGAATGCAGAACATTTTTTCTTATGTATTCTTTTATTATTATTTATTTATATCTTTGCTGCTAAGCACGGTGAATTGAGAAATGCTACTTGAGTCGCACAATTTTGAATGAAATAACGGTTCTGTTCTGTTCAACCTTTGAAGTCAATCAGTCAGAATAATAGTTTTGTTTTAAGAACTCTATTTTGAATTAAATTTGGCATATTTTGAAAATAAAAACATGTACGGACTTTCTTAAAAACGCTTTAATTTAATTTGTGTGTCTTACTGCTATTTTTGAGCACAATTGCACATGTTTTATTTATTTCTTTTGTAATATTTGTTTGCGTTTCAATGTAAAAAAGTATGCAATATTTACTTTTTTAATAAATATTGGTATTTTTTAATGCGTGGTATTTTTGTGGTAATTTTAAATACTTGTGGTATTTTTTATGGTATTTTTTTAATAGCCGTGGGATTTTTTTTTAGTATTTTGGTATGGGAATTGTTGTGGTAATTTTTTTTTTGTTCTCGTGGGAAAAAGGTATTTTTGATGGGAATTTGAGGTGGCAACCGTGCTCCTGGGATATGGGAGGAATTCCAGCGGCGACTAAAGCAGCACTATAAGCCAGCGAAGAACCAACTACAAACACCAAGGGACATTGCAAATCTCAGAGTAAGCAGTATTTTAGAATTAGATAATAAGATAAGACAATTAGTTGAAGATGTAACTGAATATGTGACTTACGAAGAAAATAGCCTGGCAATGCTGTATATGTTTAGCGGTATGATTGTTTAAAAAGTAAAAAAACTAGTGGCGGGTACTTTAGCTTATACTATAATGAAAAGGTGTAACTTAACAGAAATAAGAAATATTGTAAATGATTTCATATGCCTAGACTATGGCAACTTAAATTACTTTAAGACCCATAATAATCCTAGCACTAATTTTGAAAAATGTAAAAACAAGTCACAACAAAATTAATATTTTGGTAATAGTTTACAACACAGAAACCAAAATAGTAATAGGCAGCAAAATCAAAATTTTAGAAATAATTCTCAACAAAAAGGATCAAAATCTAATAATAACAATTGGCAGCAGAGTAAAAATTTTAATAATAGCTTTCAACAGAGATACCAAAACTCTCATAACACTTGGAAACGATATCCAAATAGACAAGCAAATACTCAGACACAAGGAACTAGACAACAACAACACCCTGAACCAATGGAGGTAAATGCTTTAAGTAGATTCGAAACGAACGTTATTGATGACGATTTTTTTATAAACTAGCCTCGGATCACCAAAAAATATTTTTATGGCTTACTATTGAAAACGATCAATATATAGATACAGGTTCTACAGTAAGTTTATTGAATCAAGCAAAATTCCCCCACACAAAATATAAAATTATAAGTGACTCATCAACCGTCATAAATACCATACAAGGGTAAGTAAGGCAACCAAAAAAACTGTCTCTACAGCTTGTCCGAACGAATTTCAATATCCCCACAATGCAAAAATCAAATGGCTTGCAATGCAAATTAATAAGCCATATGATTTGCTACTGCGTATGGATTGGATAGAAAAAAAATGTAGCAAGTATAAATATTCAAAACCAACAAGTGAATCTAATTAATGGAGTGAGACTTCCCTTTGTATCAAAAATTTACGAAGAAGTCAATGTACTTGAGATGACTAACCAAAAAAATCTTCAAGTAGAGCATTTAAATGAAAAAGAAAAGAATGTAGTTGAGAATCTGCTGAATAAGTTTAATAAATTATTATATAAAGAAGGTGATACTCTTACAAATACAAAAACAGTTGTGCACGAAATAACAACAACAAACGAACAAATTAATTCTAAGCTTTATCGTTCTCCCAGGGAGGGACTACCCCAGGGAGGGGTCCTCTAGCCACTACTATGGAATCTTGTAGTCAATGAACTACTCGAAAAATTGACAGGTAGAGCCCCGAGGATAACTGCATATGTCTATGTCTATCAACAGTAAGCTCCATAATGGAGAGCACACTCAAAGATGTACATACTTAGATGGTCAAATTCAGTCGGTCTTAGTATTAATGCAGAGAAAACGGATCTGGTTCTGTTCACGAAAAGGTACAAGATACCACAGTGGATACCACCGAAATTGAACGATATACTTCTCATACCGAAAACTTACACAAAATATCTAGGAGTCGTCCTGGACAGCAAGCCGTCATGGAAAACCAACGTGGAAGAAAGGGTGAAGAAATCCACCATTGCACTATACACATCCACGAAAATGCTAGGCAGTACCTGGGGTCTCTCACCCTTTCTAATGCACTGGATCTATGTAACGGTAGTGCGTCCTATTCCACTCTATGGGATTATTGTGTGGTGGCCGGCTGTGAACAAATCAACGTTCCACAGGCACTTGGAGAAAACTCAGCGGCAGGCAGCGCTATGCATCACGGGGGCACTGAAGTCAACTCCAACTAAAGCGCTTGAAACCATTCTAAGTATGCAACCCCTGGACATACACGCAAAACTAATAGCCGGAAAAACGGCACAACGCCTTACGGCGGCAGGCAACATGCACATTCAAAATTTTGGACATTGTACAATCGGAAAGGATCTACTTAGTTGCACGGACTACATAGCACGATAGTCAATTCCAAAGCACGAACTCTTCTGGGACCAAATGACTGGTGCAAAGGTATAGAACAAGCACAGCAGGCGGTCAACATATTCAGAGACGGCTCCAAAATGCCTACGGGGGTAGGTGCGGCTGTGTATTTCACAGAGCCTAATATAAGGCAGCCATATAAACTGCCGAACCACTGCAGTATCTTCCAGGCGGAAATATTTGCCATAAGGAAGGCTGCTGAGATAGCCCTCAGCATGGATACACAACACTCTTACATCAACATTTTCGTTGACAGTCAAGCGGCGATCAAATCCATGCGCTCCGCTAGCATCAAGTCCAAAAGAGTCTTGGCTGGCAGAGATGCACCAGATGCACTATGCGCTTCGAAGAGAGTGCGCATCTACTGGGTCCCTAGAAAAATACAGGTATATGCACCAAATGAGAGCATACTGCCGGCATTGTCAAAACGAAGCAAAACTTTTTCTTTATTTTCTTTTGTTTCCATTTACCACACAGCTAAATTTGACAGTATTGAGCTAAATTTGGCAGTATGGAAAGAGAGCACAGTCAGCGCTGCATATATCCCATGGTCCCTAGCCACCAAGGCATTGAGGGAAACGAGATGGCAGATGGTCTAGGAAAGGAAGGCGCCAGGCTGGAATCAGAACTCGCAGAACATGTACTTACTCCGCTACAAGAGTTGTACAGGAACCTCGAAAGAAGAGCCACACAAGCAGTGAATCGTAGATGGAGAGATACGACATCGTGCAAAATCTCGAAAATCATGTGCAATGCACAATGTGAAAAACAAACTCTGTTCATCTTGGCACGCCCACGCAAACAATGCAGGACACTAGTGGGCATGCTCACTGGTCACTGCATGACGGCAGCCCACGCGGGGAAGCTTGGCATCACCACGGATGACAACTGCAGGAAGTGCAAGGAACCGGGCACAGTGGAGACCCTGGAGCACCTTCTATGCACATGCCCTGCCCTACTTAGATCGAGACTAAAATACCTAGGCTCATCGACATTCCCGTCGCTTAAAGATCTAGCCAGGGTGTCTCTGGAATCCCTCCTAAGGTTTGCGAATTTAACACAAATCTTTAAAGACTCTTAAATAAACACAAAGGTTCCTTTTGTTCGCTACCGGTACCACTTAGGACCTGAATTGGTCTTTGTGAGCCTTCACGAAGGCATCCGGTTTAACCTAACCAAAACTTTATCGTTATCCACCGAAACATGACACTGAAGTACGTAGACAAATGGAAGAAATGGAAAGGCAGGGGATAGTTCGTAAAAGTAAAAGTAGATATAGTTCACCAATTATTGTAGTACCAAAGAAAAAGATAATTCTGGTATACAAAAATTTAGGATTGTAGTAGACTATAGGAAGTTAAATCAAATTGCTATCGACGACATGTATGCCTTACCCAATATTGATAGCATTCTAGACAAATTGGGTAAAGCTCAATATTTTAGCACCTTCGATTTGGCTAAAGGATATCATCAAATACTAGTTCAAGAAAGCGATATTGAAAAAACTGCTTTTATAACTCCTTCAATCCTATATGAATTCGTGCGATTGTCTTTCGGATTGAAAAATGCTCCGGCAACTTTTCAGCGGCTTATGAACGAAATATTACGAGAGTATATTAACAAAATTTGTGTGGTGTATCTTGATGATATACTTATATTTTCAACAACACTAGAAGAACATGAAAATTCATTAGAAAAATATTTGCCAAACTGCAACTTCACAATTTAAAAATACAAACAGATAAATGTTGTTTTATGAAAAGAGACACAACATTTTTAGGTCACATTTTATCAAAGGACGCTATAAAACCGAACTCCGAAAAAGTAAAAGCCATTCAAGAAATCTTATTGCCCAGATCAGAGAAACAAATAAAAAGTATTCTAGGCGCAACAGGCTTTTATAGAAAGTTTATAAAAAATTATTCAAAGATCGCTTACCCAATAATAAAATACCTTTAAAAAGGATGTTAATTAATACAAACGATCCACGGTATATAACTGCATTTGAAAATTTGAAAACTCTAATAAGCTCACTCCCTATTTTAAAATATCCAGAATTCGATAAACCTTTGTTGTAACGACAGATGCAAGTGATTATGCCATTGGCGCAGCCTTGTCACAACAGGGCCAACCTATATGCTATGTGTCAAGAACATTAAATTCACATGAAGAAAAACTATAGCACTACTGATAAAGAATTTTTAGCCATAATATATGCAGTTAATTATTTTAGACCTTATTTATATGGAAATAAATTTCAAATTGTGACAGACCATGCCCCTATCAAATATCTTAATAGCAAGTATAAAGGCATATATTTCGCACCACGTCACCAACGATGGTTGCTGAAATTGCAAGAATATAACTATGAAATAGAATAGCCAAAACAAAGTGGCAGATTTTTTGAGTAGGCAACAGAATGCACCACTCATAAATAAAAATTTATGCCGCTCTTGACGTTCTGGGCATATCGATCCAATCTGATTTTCGTTGGAATGATCATATTTTCGATGTGTCGAAAGAAGCGGGCAAGTGCCTAGGTTTTCTAAAACGGTGCAAAAAATATTTCACTTCAGCTGATCTTCGCATGATCTACACCTCATATATTAGGCCGAAAATGGAGTACAATTCGCACATTTGGGCAGGGGCTTCAAAATCTTATTTGGAGCTTCTGGACCGAATTCAACGTCGTGCGATATATTTGATAGGGGATGAAAGTATTTCATCCTCTCTCAACTCTCTTGGGCATCGACGTAATGTAGGTTGCCTAAGCCTTCTGTATAGGTATTACCATGGGAAGTGTTCAAGGGAGATACATGGCCTGACGCCACCAGCTCGTGTGTTTCCCAGGTCCATTCGGGCAGCTGCCCACGCCCACCCCTTTACCATTGCATCGATGCCTAATAGAACCTCGCATTACCGCGATAATTCGTTCTTTAGTCGCGCGGTTAAGTTGTGGAATAGTCTCCCTGCGAGCGTGTTTCCCGGCAGTTTTGAGCTGTGCAAATTCAAAACAAATCTTCACCGACACTCTCCATCTATCCACCCTCCAACTAACTATCACCCATCTTCCGAATCAACACAATGCTTACGCATTTATAGGGGGCATCCCCTGAGCGTTGGTTCAGTCTAAAAAAAAAAAAAAAAATAAAAATAACGATAACGAACCTAATTTTGAGATATCCGATACTACTCAATCTGCATATGAAGAGCAAGTAGGCATAGGTATTAGAGACGAAATATTTAACAAGTATAAAACCCAAATTATTTTAACATACAACCCCGGTGACGAAATAACACAAATTCATAAACGAAAATTAATTGAAAAAATCCAACAGAAAGTGAAACCACAATCAAAGGTATTTTGAAAGAAAATATTAAATCAGGTCATGTAGGAATTTATGCTGAAGTATCCGATAGTGATTATCACAAAGTGCAACTAATCATAAATGCATTATTTGCCGATGCATATCATATAAAATTCGTAAAGGCAACTCAAAGGGCAATTGATATTCGTACTGAGGAAGAATTGCATAAACAATTATCATTATACCACACGAAAGAATCCATGGGGATTGGAAAGAATCCAGTGGGATAAGCGAATGCTGCAGAACATTAAAAAATAAAATTTACTTTCCAAAGTTAAGAGAACACATGAGGAGGTCCATAACAAAACGCAATAATTACATCATAACACTTTTTTGGATAACCGAAGAAATGTTATTCAAGCCAGTAGGATAAACATTTTTTTGAAACAGCTGTTGTGGTTTTATAGTTTTCAAGGAAGAATAACATATCATAAATAAAATAATTTTTCTGGCAATTAATTATTAAGTTATTTAGATAACAAATTTGGAATTGTTGCGTTTTGGTCCGTTACATAGTAATTATTTCACTTTGTTATGAACCCATGGATTTGCTGCATTTTGATATGAACTAGATTTGGAATTGTGCCTTTTTGCTTTGGAAAAAATTTCAATAATATTTTTTTTTAATGGCATACGTTTTATTAAATTAATGTATAGTGATACATATTCAGGTATTCAAGTATTAAAAAAATCAATATTTATTGTGTTACACTTTTACTGCAGTGTTCTCCTCCAAACAGTCACATAAGATTATATCAGCGGTTTCTTTGGCACTATTACCTTGCTGCTCCGAAAATATATTTGTATAATATTCTAGCTCCGAAATGTTTGACCACTGTTGGCCATAATGTTTTTCCAATAATTTAACAACATCTTTCTTCTTCTCTGAATTAATAGCAACACCAAGAGGAGCTTCATCAAGCAAACAGGCGGGTTCTTTACCTCTTTTAAGGAAGCTAGTAAATTTTTCTTTGTCTTCAACTTTATAAGTTTCAAAAGTTTTGATGAGACATTGCTTTTGATTTGTGGAGAGTTTAAAAAAAAATTCTTTTCATATTCTGTATGCCATTTATAGGACGGTAATATTCTGCCAACATTTTTAAATCCTTAAGGTGCCAATCCTTTCCTAAAATCTTAACTTGCCCATGCTTAGAATAAATTACGTGATAACCTTCTTTAACAAGAATAGTAGTTTTTTTCGCAAATCTTTTTCGACACGCCCAAAAACTCTATCAGCCGGCAAAAAACTATGACCTCGGACAGGAAAATATAATTCAATTTGATTCAGCTGTTTCGGAGCACTTCTTAACATCCAATGCATTAAGGTATGTATAATATGCATATTTTTATTTTGTCCACCACAACCATCGCAAAATAATCGTAAAGTATCTACATCCAACAAATTGACTGTACCAAAATGTGCCAATAAAGCAGAACCTACGCAAACGGCACCTCTTCCAGCTTGATCTTCTGTCCAGGTATAAAACACGGGCTCCTTAGATGTCATGTCGACAACACATAAAGTATAATAGCCTATTTGCCTTGAATAAAACACTTCTTGAATAGGGGTGCGTGGCAATGGTTGAACTTGCTGCATATCGAAACACAAGCTCACAGATCTAGGAGGCTCATCTCTTGCAATTTCATAAAAACAGTTGGCTCTTAGCTTGTGAATTCTTTGTTGAGTAATAAGCTGTTGTTTTAAGTCGAAATGTTGTTCCATTTTGATTTTCTGTTTATTTAATATGCATTGAGCACACACATCTGTCGCAGGGGAAGAGAATCCTATGTTAAGGGTATTGAAAATATTCCAAAAATATGTTTTTTTAACATTCAGTGAAATACCTACTGAATCATTATAAATCCTCCATAATTTCATTATATTGAGTTCTGGTGAAATATAGCATCTTTGGGACTTATTTCTATTATAATGGCTTTCTTTCGCTGGGATATTTTTGAGGAATTTGAGTACACTTTCTTTTTTTGGCTTAAACCTAGCTGTCAACCTATCTCCACCTCTGTTCTCTTTTGGAATATTGCCGTGAGAAATAGTTTTTGCAATAGTATTAACTCTCCTACCTGTAACAGACAATGCTTTCAGAAAGAAGGCTTGACAAACCCTCTCTGATGTCTTATTGTGTTTCAGAAAATAGTTGCATGAGAAATTCTTTTTGCATTCTGGTGTAAACTTATGACGCTTGGGTACATATGGTGCTATTAGCCGCGTCAGATATTGGTCCTGATCAATTTTTTCTTTTTATATAACAGCTTACGATTGATAACAATCAAATGGGTATTGAACATTCCACATTTGTAATCACTTTTTTCTTTGTGGCTGCATGGTTTATAGAAGGACAGAGCCAAAGGATACTTATCAGCATATCTGCGAAAAAAATTTTTTTTAGACATCAATGATTTCAAGACATCGAAAAAACTACTTTTTATGACAGCTTGCACTCCTATTATTCGTTCTCTGTATAGGGTCACTTCTTCTTTTCCCGACGTTTATACTTCCTACTGTTGCTTCTGCCATATATGTTTTTTGTTAAATGTACTCGATTTGAAATTTAATTCACTTACAATGCACTAAAAAAATAAAAACAGGAGGTATTAACAACTGTTGTTCCTATAAAGAAATGCTTACCGTCTAACAGTTATTGCAGAGTTGCCATACATAAAAAATAAATGTATTTTAAAGAATTACCAAACAATAAATTACCTACATTTTTATGGTAGAGTTACCATAACAATAAAATTAATTTTTAACATTGACTTTTCAGCAATTCTTTGAAATTGTTTATTGCATACATAGGGAATTGTTGCTTTTTGCTCTGAACCATCATATTTGGTATTGAATAACTTTAAAAATATTGACATTTGGTATGATTTATAACAATGGTTACATAGAATTTAATATGTAGAGCTGGATTCAGTCAAAAAAGCGAAAAATTTAAAAACTGTAATTATTGCGTTTTGTTATGGACCTCCTCACATACAGCTTGTCATAAATAATTTTGAAAAATGTAAAGAAATAAAATACGACAGAAATCCCATTAAACCGAAATTTTAACTAACAGAAACAGCAACAGCAAAAAATGATACAATACATATAGATATATTCCACTACAAAAAATGTTGCTTTATGACGACAATCGAAAAACTCACTAAATTTGCAGCAGCATATAATATTATCAACAGAAATTGGATAGCAAAAAAAGAAATAATTATAGAACACTTTGCAAAATTCGGAAAACCAAATAAATTAATTATGGACAATGAATTTAAGTCACAACACATTTTAGCATACCTCAACCCAGAGCAGGTTGACTCACATTTCACAACACCAAACTCACATACAGGAAACGCAGATATAGAGCGATTACACTCAACGCTTATTGAAAAAATAAATGCAATTGAGGATAATGAACTCACGGTAGAAATGAAGATACAGATTGCTTTAAAAAATTATAACAATCGATATCACTCAACAATAAAATGCACACCACTAGAAGCAAAAAAAATTGTCGAAATAAGCATTTTAGTGAAAAGAGTAAATCTAAGTAAAGAAATTAATATTACAAAAATTAATTGTGATAGAGAATCATATACTGAGGATAGACCTAGTGGACCAGTTAGGAATTACAAACAACTAAGACACAAAGATGAGCCATATTATAAAATATTACCATTACAAAATGTACACTATTCGAATATTATAAGACCGTTAAAATTTGCAGGTACCAATACTCACAATGACCATACTGGCAATAGTAGCAGCAGTTCAAGGATATGTCCAGGTAATACCCATTAACGAACAGGCCGGGTATATACCAATAAGAATGCAAGAAATAGTTAATCAAACAATTACTGTATTACATATTATTCATACGAAAGAAATTGAAAATACTGTAAATCAAATTGAGGAAAATATAAAAGCTACCGATATTAATAATATGAATATATTGCTTAGTAAAGTTAAAATACTTAAGTCAAAAATAAAAACTATTACACCAAGAGAAGCCGGTAGAAAGAAAAGATGATTGTTTCATTTTGTAGGTACAAAAGATAAGTGGTTGTTCGGGTTATTAGATGATACCAATAGGCAGGAAATTTGAGCTCATATAGATATTATCGATAAAAATAACCATAAAATTATAACAACAGTAAATGACCAGGTATTAATAAATACATATTTCAATGATACATTTTCAATTTTGAAAGACGATATTGAGAGCGACAGAGAAACAATTAAAAATGCCTTCAACCAAATAAAGGAAAAAAATTAGGAATTGCACGTCATTTATTATATACAGATAACATGATAAAACTTCAATATATAGAAAGTAAAATTGATGTAATTCAAGAAAATATAGCTTCAATTAAGTACAATATCCTACATCCCGGCATACTAACAGCAACCGGAATTGAAACCTATGAAGTAGATTTTTACAAATTAAAATTTATTAAAGTCGGAATTATGTCATACAAAAATGATTCAATAATTATTGCTATTAAAATTCCAATGAATTACGTTGAAACAGATTTAAATATAATTACCCCATTACCATCTGACAATTACTTAGAAATAAATGAAATAAATGAATATGTTGTAACAATTAATAATACTACATATAAATATGAAAAAAAAACTATATTGAGAAATTTAAAAAACAGTAAAAATTGTATTTATAAAACTAAGTGTGATTGAATATTCAACAATAAAACTAAAAAAGAACAAATAGATGATGAAACAATACTTGTAAAAAATGCTGTAAATATAAATGTTGTAAATTTTTGTGATAAAAGAAATTTAGTATTAAATGGAAATTACATGATAAGTTTTTCTAATTGTAAAATACTGATAGAGGGAGAAATATTTTTTAACCAAAAAGAAACTGTAAATGACAAATTTTTTTATCATGTAAGTAAGCTAAATCAGTCGTATGAAATTATGCCTTCATTTGATAAAATAACTGTAAGTAACTTTGAAAACATACGAGCAATTAAGGAATTAAAATTTCATAAAAATATGTCATATGGATTAGACTTAATACTTGTACTTGCTGCAGTGGCCATTATTGTAATATTAGTAATTAGAAAGAAAAAAGCCATTACAGTCAAAATTACAAATAAAAGAATTTAGGAGAATTCCAACTCTGGCCCTGGGAAAGTTACGTATAAAAGCTCACCAAGCCCTAAAGTTGAGCTGCCAACTAAAACTACCAATGAGTCCATATTTTAAGTATTATCAAACTGCTGAGTTACTTTATTCAATGCAGCTCAGCAAATATAAATATTAAGTAATATGAAACTGCTGAGCTACTTTATTCAATGCAGCTCAGTAAATATTAAAATCATTTATTAATTATTGGCAAATAATAATAAATTGCTGAGTTACTACTTTTAGTGATATAAGTCAATGACTTCTTTGAAGGTAACCCAGCAAGCTAAAGGTGTAGGGTAATTTTAAGTATTAAAAATTAATCAATCAATAAAGTAACGTGAAACCAAAAGGACGCTTGATCTTTTGATTCATTTCTTACGCATGGAGTAGGAAATGTGTGTCCACTGCGCGCATATATCATCGATTAGAGGAATGCTTTGAAGCAGGAGTGAGAGTCGAGTGGCGAAAGCATCGGCTGTCTGTTTCAATTGCAGCTTGTTGACGTCTAGCTTTCTCTGTGTAGGGTTGCGTATATTCTTAGCTGCGCACAGACGTGTACGGATCTTAGCTGCAACAAGATAGTGATCCGAGTCAATGTTTGCACCACGGATCGTGCGTACATCCAATACACTGGAAGAGTGCCTTCCGTCGATCAAAACGTGATCAATTTGATTTTTGGTTTTTTGATCAGGGGACATCCAGGTGGCTTTATGAATATTGAGATGCTTGAATTTAGTGCTACTTACGACCATGTT
This sequence comes from Dichetophora obliterata, assembly GCA_963920525.1. Classification (NCBI taxonomy): domain Eukaryota; kingdom Metazoa; phylum Arthropoda; class Insecta; order Diptera; family Sciomyzidae; genus Dichetophora; species Dichetophora obliterata. The sequence continues at coordinate 241,637,831 of OY986437.1, read as the reverse complement.
TCGTGCTGCGGCGAAATCAATCAGCCTCATTCTGTTATCGGAGGTGTTGTAGTGGAGGCTGAACTTTCCGACTGTTGGACCAAAAATATTTTCCTTGCCCACCTTAGCGTTAAAGTCACCAAGCACGATTTTTACGTCGTGACGGGGGCAGCGCTCGTAAGCATTTTCAAGGCGCTCGTAGAAAATTTTCTTGATCTCATCGTCCTTGTCTTCTGTCGGAGCGAGAGCACATATTAGGCTTATATTAAAAAATTTAACCTTGATGCGGATTATGGCAAGTCGTTCGTTCACAGGTGTGAATCGTAGGAAGTGGGGCCGTAGTCTCTTGCCAAATACAAATCCGCATCCAAACTCGTGCTTCTCCGCATGGCCTCTGTAGTAGATATCACAGGGTGCATGCCGAATGCAACCCTGTCCCTTCCATCGCATTTCTTGGATAGCAGTAATATCAGCTTTGTATCTTTCCAAGACATCAGTCAGTTGGATAGAGGCACCTTCCTAATTAAGGGTTCGGACATTCCAGGTGCATATCCGTAAATCATTATCAGTTTTTCGTTTGCAGAAGTCGTCATCAGATTTGGAGATCAGTTTTCTTCTTTTCTTAATTTATTTCATTGAAATGGGTTTTTACGGGTGGGCTTCAAACCCGACGCACATTCTCTTTTAAGCCTAGGAGGACCCGCTGCTCAGATTAGCCGCTAAACTAACGGTTGTCAGTTTTGACGTTGCCCAGGAAACACCACGTGGAGGTTTGAGTCGACTTGAGGCGATTTCACGAAGATTATGCTGGCCTCGCCAGGTTGAGATAGTCAGACATGTTACATTGTAAAGGTTCGCCCCCAGATTCATATAGCTTCGAATTATACAACAAAATTTTTGCTGTAAAATTCCTCAAAATGCTGTAAAATTCCTCAAAAAAACATACATTATCAAAAATGTTTTCCTCATGCTCGTGTAACGCGGGGTAATGTGAGTTAAAGTTAACAAATTTTTGAAAAATTTTTAATCAAAATTTAACTTTGCAGAGTTTTTAAAAAAAATGTACTGAACAAAATGCAATGTTTCTCATAACATAAGATGGAACATTTTTTTAGGTTGTAAATAAGTATGAATTGATAAAAATTGTTTCATTAGTTTCATAGTTATATGCAAAATACTGAAGAAGAAATTTCTTGTTTTTTCGACAAAATGAATTTTTAGCCAAAAAACCTTTAAGCCGTTTGCGCGACTATTTACCGTTAGTTAATATTAAAGTGTTATATATCAAAATGCATGTTTTTAGGAGCAGAATTAGAAATCAACGTGTCCCGAAAACTTTTCAAAAAAGTCAAAAAATGGGACGGTCTAGTAGACAGATTGTAAATATAAAAATTAAATAAAAAAAATAAAAAAAAAAGTTGCAATAAAACACAGTTCTTTCTATTCATAGGAAAAAGTGAATTGAAAATCTTTACAAATATTAGTGTTCATCGTTTCGTCATCTTAAAACTCATCTAAACATAATTGCCGTTGCCAAATTGGTAAAATAATCGTGGTGCACTGGTGGAATATATTTCAGTAGATCCAGTATATCATTTTTCTTTGCTGCTGTAACAGTTTTTTTTTTATAAAGTGCTTCCTGTTTGACTTCGGAAAGTGCTTGAGGTCTGCCTACTTTATTTTTTTAAGTCTTCTTTATAAAAATCATCCATTTAATTTAAACTTTCTCTACATTTTAACATCCATCTACATATTGCATCCATCTAAACTTAAGCCAATTTAATTGGTGACCTTCGGTAGCCGTTTCCGCATAACCGTTTTCTCCCGTAAGTTCTTTGAGCACACAAAATCTTCTTTTATCATATTTCTTACTATAAATTTATTAAAAAAAATAATTTGTAGAAAACTTAAATTTCCATATTAATAAACAATTTCGGTTTCGGCCGAATATTTTAATGTCATAATTTGCACATGCAAGCCGGCAATGAACATACTTTGTAAAATTTTCTTCGGAAATTAGCTGTCCGTAAAATTGTGAACTAACACCACCTGTGCTCTGAAAAAATGATGCTTTTTTTTAGAAAACAATAACAAAGTATTGTAAGCTAGGAGTTGCTTACCCGGACTCATAAATAGGTTACATTTTCCTCTTCACTTCTATGCATGTACTTAACTCAAATTCACTCAACTCAATCTCACTTTAAAAAATGGACTTACACCACTTGGGCTCTGAACAGCTCATATATTGAACGCGATCCAGTATTGCAATATTTATTGAACCTTTAGCATACAATATTAATGGATCGTGATCCAATATCGTAAAATATTTAAACATTTTTAAATACGGATCTCGGATCGATCCAAATATCACAATAAATATTGAACGTATAGCAGGCGCCTATCTAAACTGTGTCAAATTTATTTCTGAGACCTATAGGCACCTGCTGCGCGTTTAATATTTATTTAAAAAAAAATTAAAGTATTCTATTATATTCTCAATTTTGAACTAAAGTCAATATTATATATCTAACCCTTTGCGCGAAATTATCGTATGTGCACTTTTTCGAAACTGCCTTTTTGATGCAAATTTGCTTTACACTTCCCAACGCATCACCTGGTAAAATATTGTAGCTTTTTTTAATATTGTAAATTTTTTTTTGCACATACGTTAAATTCGCACAAAGGGATCGGTCGATCTGTTAAAAATATGTTTTTTGTTTACGGAAAAAAGCCAAAATTTATTTTAAGAAAATTATTAAAAATTACGCTTTTAAAAAATCTATAGTCTAGTTTTCCCTCAAGTGAAGCTTCAATAAAGGTGCATTTATTAGTCTGGTACTGATATTAGGTTCATAGCGCAAATCTTCAAATTTGCTGGTTGTAGTTATGACATATTTACGCAAAACTATAGCCAAAACAATTTTTGTTGCGTTCATGCCATATCGCCAGTCTGAAACAAAATAAATATTTCAAGTTTAAGAGAATAGGTTAAATGCATTCCAGAACAAAATAGCTTTACCTATACAGTTGCGAGTGCCTTTGGTAAATGGAATGAAGGAGTATGGATGCTTATCTCTAAGATTTTCTGGTAGAAAGTTATCAGGATTATAAATCAATGCCTGTGGACCCCAGACATTGGCACTGCGATGCAAATGAAATAAATCGACAAGGAGTTGAGTTCCTGCGGGTATTATGATGCCACTTGAGATACGTACATCGTCCGTAGCAGTTCTGCCTATTACTGGTACCGTCGATATCAAAGCCATTGTTTCATTGATGACCCTTTCTAAATAGACGAAATGCTGTAAATCTTCATTGGTGACAGTAACATTATCGCGATCAGTATACATTGAGGACAGCTCTTTAAAGGCAATTTCTTGACAATGAGGGTTCATGGCAAGTAAAGTCAAAGCATGGGTAATCGTTGTAGCCGTGGTTTCAAAAGCCTATAAACAAGATGCTTAAGATTAAAAATTCAGTTTAGCTCTACTTACCCCTGCCACAATATGGTTAGCGTGCCCCTTTTGGTTTAGGTTTTTGATCGTAAATTTGGCAGTTCTTAATAGCTATATGCCTATATCAATGAAAATATGTTTATTTTTTTTCTGTACATTGTCATTCACATCAAGAGAAGTTGTTAATTTAGTTGCTGTGGTATTGGTTGATGACAATATCTCCAATTTGTCATGGATTAACTAAGAAGTTTAATTATTTACGAATCAGACCGATAAATCTTTAGCTTTGCTATGATAAAATACAGTCTTAGACATATTTACATTTGTAAAAAAAATCTTCAGTTCGGTTTTAATTGTTTTGTATGCCTTCAAACTAGGTAATAAATTCTGTACGAACTCCAAGCGCAACCATGGATAAACAATTAGGGACATTGTCTTTTCTATAAGACTTTGCAAAGACATTAAACACTTTTCAAACCTTATAATTTTGATCTAACAAATTACTAATGATAGTATTCAAAAAATTTGTCATATTAGCTGAAATCTCCATCTCCGTTAGTATTTCTATTTACAATACCCATTGTCGTTTCAGAAATTACAACGTCATTTGTCTATAGTTTGAATTCAAAAATATAGAAAATGCTTACGCAATTTTCATGATAGGTAGTATATTAATTGGTTCTCCTTCATAAGAAATAGCGAAATCTTGGACAAAAGCTTTCGTTGTTTCATTAAATATTGGCATAAAACTGCGTAGGTTTACTGGGCTGAAAGCTGGGTTTAATAATTTTCGATGTGCTGATCACTCAGCTACCACTGAAAGGGCTTTGCGTCCAATTTGCATCGATGATGCAGTTAGTAAAGAGGTAGCGAAATTATTTGCATTTAATAGTCGATCTTATTTAATTTCACCATGATAAACTAGACGGAGTACTCAGATATTTTCATCACGTCTAAATTTCGTGTAACAACACTTAATATGTAAAAATTGCATATATTTTGGATCAAGAAAGTTTGAAAATTCTAACTGCTCAAAAAAATTCAAACACATTTTCCACATAATAAGACTACGCTTAGTATGATGATTTACTTTGTTTTTTCTATATCGTCAAAATTTTCTGTTATCAGTGTAAAAAATAGAAAAACAAAAAATCAAGTATGCCTTTTTGGTTAGCATTTTTTGAGCAGTGAAAATATTAAATGTTTGTCATTCCAAAATATATCTGTAATTTTTACTTATTCAAAGTGGTTTTACACAAAATTAACATGTGATGGAAAAAAATCTGAGTACGCCATCTAGTTTATCATCCTTGAATTATACAAGAACGGTCACACTCACGTGAAAATATTATGTAGATAGACAGTTTGCATTCATAAATAAGTATCTTTGTAGATTGAATTCTGATACAATACAGGATATATAGTAATCAAATTCTATATCCTGTTTTTTATAATTTATATTTTTACAATAGATGTATCTATCAATGACGAGTTTGGCATCGAAAAAATTTTTTGTCAAAATGCAGATAGATAATATTGAATATAAGCCCTTGATATATTTATTTAAATCTATCATTACCATAACCATAAGCATTACCATAACAATTATCATAACCATAATGATTACACTTACCATTACCATTAAAATTGTCATTACCATTAATTTATATAAGCATAAAAAGAATGCGTAAGGGATATATTAACTTTTTCACTCCGTTTTTAACACCAATAAAGAGGCGTGGCAGGTATAGCAAAGTATATATTCTTGATCAGAATCACCTCCTGAGTCGATTTAGACATGTCAGTCTGCCCGTCTGTGATCACGATAACAGCCGTAAGTTTAAAGCTATCTTAACGAAATTCAATATAGAATTTTATTCAAATATTTTATAGCCTTTTATTCAAAAATAAAGATCAAGTTCAAAAATGAGCCAAATCGGATGAAAATCACGCCTACCTCCCATACAAAGTTATTTTACCAAATCACTAAAATCTCTTTAAATTCCACAAAACTTAATATAATGACTTTGAATTTTGCACATAAGCTTTATGCACTTTGAAAATGAAATTTGTAAAAATTGAATGAAAGCCACGCCTACCTCCCACACAAAGTTACTATGAAAACGGTAAAGTCTCCTTTACACAAAAATTAGTACAGTGGCTTCAAATTTTGCAAATAAGCTTGAATATTTACCATGCTCTCGATGCCAAAAAATTTATAAAAAACCTGAAAATTCCGTCCATCTCTGACACAAAAAAACCTCACCTATGACATCTAGGTAAAACCTTAAAATATTCCAAAAGATATTTAAGTTTAACTTATCCTAATAAGGACTTTAACTTATCCCATATGGCAACACTAAGTCACAAAACTAACGGTCTGAGTTTTAAGTTGAGTTAAGTTAAGTTTGAGTTAAGATCTTTTCTGAATTTCGAATGAAATTTGCTGTGTTTCAATTTACCTATTAGAAATCTAAAATGAAAAATTAGGAATTTCAATTGATATTGCCTAAATTTTAATTGATCTTTTCTACATTTGAACTGATCTTTTCTGAATTTAAAACAAATTTCTGAATTTCAATTGATCTCTTTTTAATTTCAATTTGAAATGGTGTAGTAAGGATTAACTTTATTTGGTGTAGTAAAAATGTTTAGTTTTATTTGAAGGTATGAGGTATTTATTATTGTGATGACATCTCTTTGTATGGGATATTGGAAAGCTTTTAATTCTATTTTGCCAAAATTCATAGCCCTAGAGCTTAAAAAGCTGTGGTCTGTTTTGCACTAAGGCATTAATAAAACCATAATCTGTATCGTGCTGGCTGTAGGGTATATAAAAAACTCAAGTAAAAACTTTTAAATTATTGCACTGAATCAGAGTTATATTAAGTATTTGAATTATTAATTGTGATGGGATAGTTAAAAAAAGTAAAGCATATCGGCATATTCTTAATTCAATAATATTATAATGACGTTTAGTTGTTTATAAATACTTACTTGAAAAACATTTTCTTCCAGATTTAAAAAATCAACATTAAAGTTCAAAAGTACAAAATATGAAAAGTTAAATTTAAATTGCCATAAATCGATTTCTTAGTTAAAACCCTATAAATTTAGCTGCCAGTATTTGGGCTTCTTTAGGAAACTCTTGTCACTTAGTCATGCTTTCTAACGTTCGACCGCGATTTAAGAAAGTGCCTTATTTAAATATTATTGATTGAGTATTTTTGACCGAAGCCCAAGCGAATGTTCGGCTAAATATGCATTTACATTAGACTTTTTTTGGAAAAAGTAAATAATATAGGTACTCTACACTTTTTAGGTATATTTACAGTACTTTGAAGAAGATTGTATAAAAATTTCAGATTATAATCAATAATTATTTAGTTAATATACTACAGCAAGCCACTGGGCGACGTGGACCAGTGATTAACACGTTGACTGCCGGCATAGAAAAAAATGATATCACCTAGTGCCAAAAGTGTTTTTTTCTGTTAAAGTGATGTTTATGTGTATAATTGTTTAACTGTGTCTTTTGTTTTAAATTTGTGTTGTTTTTTATGTGTTTTAGAGCGTGGCCATCGGTGTGACTTTCATATAAAATTACTTTAATGTAGTGCCACTTGAGCCACCGGTGGTCATGAGCAAGCCACTTAAGAAACTTCTTTACAAAAATACCTACACCGTGACCCACCGGTGGTGCACATGGCCTCTTATGAATATTTTGTATGACCCACACAGCACCGAACGTGTTAAAACACGAACTGAAATGGTGACCTTCCTACAGGTCGCAAAATTCATCTGAAACAAAGAATCAAAATATTTTCCTGTTAAGTATGAATGTTATTATGGTACAATTATAGAATTTTTACTGAAAATGTTCGTTACTTTTTTGTTGATAAAAATTCCAGTATGAAATTTATCAATGGGTCCATTGATAATTAAATAACTCGAATTTAGACAAACACAACAAAAAGATTCTATAAAAATTTAATATCTATTTAACCTTTTCAAATGATATTTTACACAGTAAGCTATCAAAAAATGCAAAAAATATATATAAAAAATTTTTTGCGTTACAAAAGAGCAAAAACATTCGCCAAATATTTGGCTATTTTTGGACGAAGCCGAAGGTAAAAAATCGGCCGAATATGCCGAATACTGAAGCCGAATATTCGGTCGGACACTGATAAATTTTCTTAAGAAAAGGTAAATTTTTGAAACACCAAAATAAGTGTCTTAGATTTTGGATGGTGAGAAATACGACAACGTTGTGTAATCTGTCAAGAAAAACCAATTTTTCCTTGGAAACACCCGTTATAAAGAATATAATAAATCTATACACAGAGCTGTAAAATCAGCATTCATATTCAGAATTTTAAGTACAACTGAATAACGACACAAGAATAAAATTTTTAATTCACATTCATTTTAAAAAAAAATGATTAATACTTCATTTCAATTACTTTTTTTCGTTATTAAGAATAATGAATAATTTTTATATTCATTTGAATGATATTCGCAAAAAAATGCAATTTACAAAGAATTTCAGAATTTTCAACTTTTTGGTTTTTATTCATTATTTATTTCTTATTCATTATTCATTTTGTATTCATTATTCCTTTGTTATTCATTATTAATTTTTTATTCATTATTAATTTCTCATTCATTATTCATTTGTTATATATTATTAATTTTTATTTATGGCTTAGGACTAAAATGAATAATAAATGAAAAATGAATAACAAATGAGTAATGAATTAAAAAATAATAATGAATTAAACATTAATAATAAATGAAAAATGAATAATGAATAAAAAATTAGTTATGAATAAAAAATGGACAATAAATGAATAATGAATAGCAAATGAGTAATGAATAGCAAAAGAATATGAATAAAAAATGAATGACTAATAAAAAAAAAATTAATAATGCATAAATCAAGAATAATTGAAAATTCTGAAATTCTTTGTGAATTGCATTCTTTGTGATTCCAAAACGTTGTAGATTCCAAAAATGTCATTTTTAAAAATTTTCTTTCTGTCCGAACGCGCATCACGTGAAAACTACTGAATGGATTTTCTTCAGACATGTAGATTAGGGTGGGGCGATTTGAACATCTTAATGGGCGCTTCGTTTTTCTGATTCTTGGGATTGTACTGAGCAAAAAAGTACACTAGACCATACGTCTACGGTGAAAATCGAGCTATCAGATTTTGACTTACAGTTTTTCCTCAGACTTTTGTCACGTTTTTTTTTTTTGGATATATTGGCCTATAACAGCCAAACCATTGAGATTTTTGTCTTAGTATTGGATCGAATCGCCCCACTCTAATGTAGATTCTTTACGTCCCTGGTTGGGACATAGGCTACTTTTTGTCACCAAAAAAATACTCTCTCTCCAAAATAATGGTTGTTTTGTAAAATAATTAAAATTAAAAACACTGTAAAGTGAGTTAAAAATTAGAGATCCGTTTGAATAACCTATGAAAGAGTTTTGGTAATGAAAAGGGCTACAAACACCACCTGCACAGCTTTCATTTATCTCTAATGAGTACCCTACAATATGCATTTTTTAATCCAATATATGTTAATGTACACTAACTTTTTCAATTTTCACATTTTGACACAAAGTTCGTTTTTCTATATCTTTTAAGAAAAGTGCAAGAGTACCACCACCAACCTTTGATTTTTGTGACGAATTCAATTTTTTCAAATGTTGTTTTTATTATTTTTAAAAAATGCTTTGCCTTAAAGAGTAATTTATTGGGCTGGCGGGGAACCGATCCCTAAGCATTTTTTATTTTGTTTGACTGTTTTTTTCAACCATTGCAAGTGTTGATACTATCTTTAGAAATACTTGCTTTTCACTTTTATATCTAATTTCTTCGTAAAAGTTACAGTGAAGTATACAACAATGTGTACAACAACTCAATAACAGATTGTCTCATAATCAATAAAAAAGAAAACATCAAATATGGGGTATTGAGACGGTACAATATGCTGCACAGTACGGCTAAAAGTTTAGAAAATAACTTGGATTGCTTCCTTGGTAGAAGAATGCAGGTAGATGCACGAGATGAGAGCATACTACCGGAAATGTCAAAACGGAGTTGACAGCTCATATAAAATATGGAAGCTGGAATTTCCAGCAGAAAAATTTCTCGTACACGCCATGTTCCATCGTTATCGCCTGGGCTCTTCAGCCGGAACACGAAAAAATGAATAAATTTCTTTATAAAGGTGCTTCAGGCACAACACGCACTTCATTTTTATTTATTTTTAATCAAAGAGTTCGTTTTATTTTACACAACTCAAAATTCCAAGTGGAATAATTACATTTTTATGTTTTCTTTTGTTAGCAGTCGCCACACATCTGACTTTGACAGACATGGCAGTATGAGAAAGAGAGCACAGTCAGCGTTGCAGCTACCTCTATCCTTATACCATGATTGCTTCTTATCTTTTTCTTTATGTTTAAATGCACTGCAATAATTTCTGAATGTTAAATAATTTTCTGCATGCTGAAATGCACTGCAATAAATTTTGAATAGCAGCAAGCAAAAATCATACGGCCACTTTCTGTATTAGTCTTGCAGTTTTGTTCTACTGGTTTTATGTCGATCAATTGGTTATGTTGATTATATTGTTTCAAAGGTTGCTGTATGGAATAATTGGCAAATAAAACGGCAACCGCTTTCTCAAACCAATGTGCACAAAAACAAATGCGAAACGCAACCCAACAAATGACTGCACCATTTTTCGTATTAAAAAATAATTCTGACAGCAGAGAGATTTTTTTATTTATTTTTTAGACAAAAATTAAAGAATTTTTCAGTCACAAATAGAAAAAGTACTATAAATTAAATCTCAAGCAATTTAGAGCCTTCCCAGCTAGCACAAAAAAGTTGTGAAAGCGTCATCAATACAGATATAAATCGTATTTGTTACTTAGTTACAACTGAAAAAGCAGATACTTACGTTTATGATGTAACAATTTAGGTTGCAATAAGGCGAAAAATGTGTTATAATAATGTTATGAATGTGTTGTTGATGCACACTTAAGTTGCAAGCCACAAGATGAAACATACAAAATATTGTATGGATGTTTCGAATCCAAAATAAGTTTTTATTGTGTTATTCTTACGTTACATTCAGGTAAAATAACGTGAATGTAACAAATATATTGTTTTATTGAAGTTATTGTTGTTATAATGACAGATTTTTTAACAAGAAAGGAGTACTGATGACATAAATATTCATGATTGAAAAAAAAAAGTTCTTAAAAAGTTTTAAAATGTTTTGAATACACAATTGCTTAATATAATTTTCATTAAACCAGTGATAATTTTTTAGAGTGTATTTTAAAAGTCAAAGACAAATTGGAATGAAATATAAATATGAAATTAAATTGAAAATATGAAGAGTTAAACACTAAAATTTTGCAACAAAAGCCATTTTGTCGATGAATGTTTGTAAGATAATTTGGAAATAAGATATATTTTATTTTATTTATCTAGTTTTTAATTTCCGCGTAATAATCTTTAATATATAGCTAAATATATTTTGTTTAGTTTCTAGTGTCATATTGCACTGAAAATTCTTAAGGAAAATAATAAATACTCAAGAAAATCATATTCAAATTTTAACCAATCGAAATTCATAGTGAAGAAAATAAAAAATCAAATATTGCGGGTATGAAGTTTTTAGACACTTTTTTCCAAAATTCTTGATACTGAATAATAACCTCAATACATAGTTTCTGCAACTAACTATATATCAAATGTTACAAATATTTTTTTAAAGTTATTGCAACTGAATAATAACCTTAATGCAGCATTTACTTACAACAATTTTATTCGAAACTTCTTGCAACTGAATTATTACTCCAATACAACGTTCAACTAATTACATTATATAAGTTGCAATGGTCTTTTCTAAAGTTCTTGCAACAGAGCAATATCCTCAATACATCGTTCTTATATCAAGTAAAATGTTATAAGTTACAATTATGTATGTTTTTAAAACTTGTATCAACTGAATAATAACCTTAATACAGCACAAGCTTAGTTTTTGTGACATTAATATAACTTAATATGAACATAAAGCAACTTAGTCGCATCTAGGTTGCTTACTCGTTACTATACTTGTTACAGGTACAATACACAAACATTTTTTAAAGGTGCTACAAAAAGAAATGGTGTAATAATGTTAATTTAACGTACAAATTACTTATTTTTTCAAATACTTTATGAAACATTTTAACGACAAGTGCATTTATTCGTAACATAATTAACACCATAGTTTAACTTATTTGCAACAAAATGAATGATTTCTTACAAATTACTTATTTGAAACATTAATGCCACCCATTTGTGACTTAATTTGTTTGAAAAACTGGAATACCACCGAATTATAACATATTTTTGTTACAAATCGAAATCTGTGCTAGCTGGGTTGTAACTTAAGCGCTGAAATTTGGTAATTCGCGGACAGTGTTCCCAACTTAGGGGGCTTCCCCCTAAATTTAGGGGGGAAAATGAAATGGGATATTTTAGGGGTTTTATATTTTAAGGGGTTTTTTAGGGACTTGTTGATATTCTTAAGCATTGGATAATCCAATTAACTATAAAGTTTTTGAAATTTTTCTGATTTTGCTATGCACTTACTCCTCAATTTTATCATTCATCATTCCCTGCTCGTTACCATGGTGTAAAAAACCAGGTGAATAAGGAAAACAAGGTCTAAATATTTTGCTAAAGCTGTAAAACTTGTGAATGAGTGAAAAAGACAGAAAAGGTGATTTTTTGTGGTTTGACAACTCAAGTGTTTGATTTTTACAACAAAAATTTAAAATTGCGTTAATCTTGTTTTGAATAAAAGCTGAGGAAACCGAATTATTTTTGTAAATCTTAAATCATTTATAACTAAAGATTATAATAAAATGTTAATTTATCCATTTTTTTTGTTTTGGGGGGGATTCCCAAGTAATTGTAGCGATTTAAGGGGTTTTTGACTAAAGCTTTAGGGATAAATATTTTTGGGAGCTGGTAACTCTGCTCGCGGACATATTTTTCATTATTCGGCAATTTAAGAAACATTTAAACGAGAAGTGCATGTTAAAATTTATACATTTAACTGCTCGGTAACACCGGGTATATAAGCTTGTTTATGAATATAATTACAATTTAATCAGTTAAACCTAATTAAATTTATTACAGTATAGTACAATGTGTGATCTTTAAATTGATATAATAATTATGTAGTTTTTTAATTGTTGACTAACTAGACTATATAGTAATTAAATCAGATATTATGCATTATCAATTTGAAATAATTTTATAATTATGACGATATTATTGTTAACAACTACGCCAAAGCATTGTAAATTTTGAAATACTTCTACTGAATACAGGCGAATAAATGCCTACATACAAAATTCAACAGAACAGTAGCTCGTTCTTGTAACTCGTAACGATCGCAGTTACCGATCCATGTTACCGATTTGACGTCACTCTGACGTAATTCTCACCTACACTGTTTGTGTAATAATCTGAATCGATAAGTTGTCACGTGTTCCGATTACACTTCAATAGAATTTTTAAAAAAAGTATTTGTGTTACAGTGCACCCTAAACCAGTGCGCGTTGCGCTGCGTACCCAAGCGCCACGCAATTTTATTTTACGCTTAACTTAAACAAGTGCGCTGCGGAAAAAACTGCTGCTCTCGAACCAGCTCAGTCAGATGGTTTAAAAATCTTAAAGAAACTTTTAGTATTGTGTAAAAATCTATTAATATTGCAAATACTTCCATTTGCAATTGAGATTAATTAGTTAATAGCAGCTGATTGCTCTTTGTTCTAATACTTTGGTTTTATGCAGCCAACTTCACATCCGCACGCACTGTCAAAATTGGAAATTCGATTCATGTTGCGGTAGTCCGGTGCGTGTTTCGTTAGGCTTCATACAAAATGTATGTGCATGAGCCGATTTTGACAGTTAAACCACGCACGCGCACTTGTTTAGGGTGGACTGTAAGAAAAGTGAATCGATAAAGCTTCATGTTTTTCTCACTCACTCTGCGGCAAGTGAAAATTCTACCGATCTAAATGACCGGTGTGAAGTTAGCCCAAAATCTTCATCCCAAATTTTTGAACTTAGCCCAAATTTTGAATTCGCCGTAAAATTTGACCCAAGCATTTTAATTCGCCGCAATGTATTTGAAGTGGCAAAAACTAGCTAAATAATTTTCTTAAAAGAAAATAATTAAGAAATTACGTAAAATAATGCAAAAATACAACCTATAAAATAAAATTTGGGCTGAAGTGCAAAAAATAAAGATTTTTGTATGAAAATCAGAATTCAAAATTTTTTTGAAACGAAAAAAAGGTAAAAAAAACGGCTGTAGAAGCGGAGATAACGTCAGTATCCTTACAAAAATTTAACAGTAAATTCTCAAAAACTATACTTTTGAAAGTTTAAGAAGAAAAAGAAGAAGTTTTAGACAACCTGCTCCTGCCTTAAAAAGACACTTATGTACATTTCAGTACTTCAGTCTGTTATAATTTGTGTTATTTTTATATTTTCTATAAAATATGTTTGATACATTAGTTGTAAAAGTTTGATAATTATATAAAAAAGTTATATACAAAACATAACTGTTAAATAGCGATTACGATTAATAAACAATTAGATTTTATTTTAAAAATAACTATAATCATTATATAATCCTTGAGGGAGATGTTTTTGATAAGTAATTGATTTCGATTACAAATAATCAAAAAATAATTACGACTACTTGGACATACATCGTTTAAACCAGAGATAAGGAGATGGGAAACTTAAATTTTGTGACGTCAAAACATATGGCTGCATGAATTTTTTCCCTTTTTTATGTACTTTGGTGATTGCGACACATTGGCCGCATTCGGAGGAGTCATCTGCTGTGAATGGATCATTTAATTGTAAAGGTTTCTCACTCAAATTTAAAAAAAAACAGTTGCCAACTATTGACTCCGCTGAAAGCTGCCAATGTGTGTGACACACGCACTTTATATTGTTTTCTTTTGCTTGACATTCGATGGTCGAAACGCGAAATGTAACTCCTACCTATTAATTATTATACCATGGTCCCAGTCAGAATATGCTGGCGACATTTATAAAACTACAAATGTTTGTATGTTGATCATGAAACTCAAATACACGCTCTTGGATATTGGCTACCAGGCGCTCAGCAAATGCAGCAAGCATGGCAAAACTAAACAAGGTAGTGTTAGGGCGGAGAGCCGGTGACAGAAACTGTCAAAACGAAGTTGACATTTCATACAAAATCTGCAACCAATAAAAATGCAATATGAAAGCGAGAATTGCCAAATATATCAAAATGTATGAGTTTGACAGTTATGGTCACTTAGAAAGAGAACACATTCAGCCGTACATCAACCTTGTCTAATTCTACTATGGCAGCAAGCAACCATCTATAAGTTTATCTGCTGACAAATCGTTCTTTCATAAAGAAATCATGAAGGATATTTACTGTTTTTCTGTCAATGTATATTAGAGCCCTGCGTAGGTGCACTTAAAACCGGCTTCAAAACATTTGTTCATTTCATACTACACTGCACTGTCTTGGGGGTCATCCATAAACTACGTTACCAATTTAGGGGGGTGGGGGAGGGGTTTTGAAATGCACTACGATAAGTAACGGTAGGGGGAGGTATTTAGATATTGTAACGTTACCAAATTAAAAAAATCGACGAAAAACCTCTAATTAATAACACAATCATTTCAAAAATGTTTGACCTTACATGTTTATGTTTGATCGTCTTAATTGATGGTTAACTTTTGTTTCAACGATTTCTTCCACCACCTTTTCCCTCGACACAGGAACCTTTTGGTATTCCTTCACCATCTCAGCACACGTCTGAAAAATTTGGGTCTTTGCTTTTGCGACAGGCTTTGACGTTAAGGCCTGAATGTTCTTGATCAAAGGAGATACCGTATGACATGCACTGTCCTTCTTAGAAAGAAGAAATCGGTTCAAGGTCGTGTCCTACCTGCGGCTTGTATTTCGTTTTTAAAACTTCTATGAATTGCCATTAGTTTGTATTATATCGTTTACAATAAATCGGAATAAAAAATACTATTCGCTAAGTGGGCCTGCGATCGACTTACAGAAGATGCCGATTTTGCCAAAAAAATCATCTTTTCAGATGAAGCTCATTTTGATCTTGGCGGGTATGTAAACAAGCAGAATTGTAGCATTTGGGGCACAGGAAATCCGCACGCATACATTGAAAAGCCGCTGCACCCAAAACGAGTCACTGCTTGGTGCGGATTTTGGTCCAGAGGCATAATTGGGTCAATGGCGATCGTTATCGGGACATGTTGAACGAATTTTTGTTCACTAAAATTAAAGAGGTGGATATTGGCAACATTTGGTTTCAACAGAACGGCGCTACGTGCCACACAGCCAAAACTACACTCGATGTTTTGCGCCCTGTTTTTGAAGATCGCATTATCAGCCGCAGCTGATGTCGTTTGGCCACCTCGGAGCTGCGATTTGACACCGTTGGACTATTATTTGTGGGGTACCCTCAAAGATAAGTGTTACGCCGACAAGCCAAAGACAATTGACGCTTTAAAGGACAATATTCGTGAAGCCATAGGTGAAATACAGCTGCACACTATCGATAATGTGCTTAAAAATTGGACTGATCGTGTAGGCTACTGCATGGCCAGCCGAGAAAGCCATTTGAATGAAATTATTTTTCATTATTCACCGGAAGGATTGTGCTTTCAAATAAAAAAATAAATTTGAGAAAATATTCAGTAGTTTTTTTTTATAGAATTTTCAAAAAAAAAAGTTATTTGGCGAACCCTTTACAAAACAATAAGAATTTTTCCGACAAACAAATTACAAAAAAAGAACAACACTATAGTAACTTATCTACATAAACAAAACTATGTTGGCACATACCAAAAATTTCGACTTATGACTCCGTCTGCAACTGCACCTCGACTTTACGGACTACCAAAAATACAAAAAACCGACGTCCTCCTACGACGAAATAAAAGAATGACATTGGAAAGTTTAAGAATTCAACAAAAAGGGGAAATAGCAATAAATTATAAAGAAGACACTGACAACATAAACAAAAATTATTCACTAGCAATTGACGCATAGGCCATGAAAGCTAGTTTTGTAAATAATTGTTTAAATAAATAAATTGTTTGTTAAAAATTTCATGTAATGTAACGTTTCGTGTTTGTAATTTAAAAAAATTTTTAAAGTCAAGTTTAATGTAAAGTAGGTTTTTATTCTTTTTTAATTATTTAAAAAAAAAATTGTTAAACAAATACTGTATTTTTAGAAAAAATAAACAAAAACTCCCCTGAAGATGTTGCCAAGTGACCAAGTGACCAAACGTCGGGCAAAAATTGAGTTTTTATTTTTATATTAAAGATTTCGATTAAAAATTTACTGGCCAAAAACCTCTACAACACTAAATAAAAATTAAAATTGGTCCAAAAAAAAAATAAAAAAATTACGCTTCTGAAAAATCTATGGTCTAGTTTTCCCTCAAGTGAAGCTTCAATAAAGGTGGATTTATTAGTCTGGTAGTGACATTAGGTTTATAGCGCAAATCTTCAAATTTGCTGGTTGTAGTTATGACATATTTACGCAAAACTATGGCCAAAAGAACTTTTATTGCGTTCATGCCATAACGCCAGCCTGAAACAAAATAAATATTTCAAGTTTAAGAGAATAGGTTAAATGCATTCCAGAACAAAATAGCTTTACCTATACAGTTGCGAGTGCCTTTGGTAAATGGAATGAAGGAGTATGGATGCTTATCTCTAAGATTTTCTGGTAGAAAGTTATCAGGATTATAAATCAATGCCTGTGGACCCCAGACATTGACACTGCGATGCAAATGAAATAAATCGATAAGGAGTTGAGTTCCTGCGGGTATTATGATGCCACTTGAGAGACGTACATCGTCCGTAGCGGTTCTGCCTATTATTGGTACCGTCGATATCAAACGCATTGTTTCATTGATGACCCTTTCCAAATAGACCAAATGCTGTAAATCTTCATTGGTGACAGTAACATTATCGCGATCAGTATACATTGAGGACAGCTCTTTAAAGGCAATTTCTTGACAATGAGGGTTCATGGCAAGTAAAGTCAAAGCATGGGTAATCGTTGTAGCCGTGGTTTCAAAAGCCTATTAACAAGATGCTCAACATTAAAAATTCAGTTTGGCTCTACTTACCCCTGCCACAATATGGTTAGCGTGGCCCTCAACGTTTTCGATCGTAAATTTGGCATTTCTCAATAGCTCTATGCCTATATCAATGAAAATATGTTTATTTTTCTTCTCTACATTGTCATCCACATCAAGTGAAGTTGTTAATTTAGTTGCTGTGGTATTGGTTGATGACAATATCTCCAATTTGTCATGGATTAACTAAGAAATTTAATTATTTACTAATCAGACCGATAAATATTTAGCTTTGCTATGATAAAATACAGTCTTAGAGATACTTACATTTGTAAAAAAATTCTTCAGTTCGGTTTTAATTGTTTTATATGCCTTGAAACTAGGTAAGAAATTCTGTACGTGCTCCAAGCGCAACCACGGATAAGCAACTAGGAACATAAACTTTTCTGAAAGACTTTGCAAAGGCATTAAACATTTTTTTAAACCTTATAATTAGGGCTAGGATTTCGATGACATGTTATCTTTTTTCTGCTGCTTCTAAGACATTTCCTGCTTATTTAAAATGTCCATTTATGTTTCCTAAATTCCAAATATGAAAAGTTTTTAGGACGTTTTGTCGTCATTTATCATCGTTTTTAGTTTTCAGGTCATTTTTACTAGATTTAGGGCATTTTTTGGTCATTTTTAGAGATTTTTAAGTTAGTTTATTGTCAGTTTTGGACGTTTTTTATTTTAAGAGCATTTTCGGGTTTTCAGGTCATTTTATTGTAATTTTTATATAATTTTTTTTTGTTTTTTTTCGTACTAAAAAATGTAAAAATGCTAATTTTTAAACATATTCCTTTAACACTAGAGCCCCTTGTTTATAGATGATTTAATGGTATGTTAGATGATGAAAGGGTATGTAGAAAGATGAAACAAGTGTTAGATAAGACTCAAGATATGCTAGTATAAAATACATTTTAGTTTAGTAATGTTTTATTTCTAAGGCTGAATTTTTTGTTTATTTTTTATGCAATTGTTTGCGTTTTTTTAGGTAATTTTTGTCAGTTTTAAGGTCATTTTCTGCGGTTGTTAGATAATTTTTGTCATTTTTTTAGGTAATTTTTTGCAGTTTTTTAGGTTATCAAAATCCGAGCCCTGCTTATAATTCTGATCTAACTACTTACTAATGATAGTATTCATATAACTTGTCATATTGGCTCAAATCTCCATCTCCGTTAGTATTTCTATCTACAATACCCATTGTTGTTTCTGAAATTATAACGTCATTTGTCTATAGTTTGATTTAAAAATCATAGCAAATGCTTACGCAATGCCATGTTCATGGTAAGCTTCTGCATGATTGGTAGTATATTAATTGGTTCTCCTTCATGAGAAATAGCGAAATCTTGGACAAAAGCTTTCGTTGCTTCATTAAAAACTGGCACAAAACTGCGTAGGTTTTCTGGACTGAAAGCTGGGTTTAATAATTTTCGATGTGCTGACCACTCAGGATCTGTCAAATAAAAGCTTTATTTGAAGTGAATTCACAGAAGTCAGCTAAATCACCGCACTTACTATTTGCAGAAAATAATCCATATCCGATTACCTCGGTCAAATGCTTATAAAGTATTGATCTGTTTACGCAATGTGGCGATATTAGAATATCTTGTGCAGTTTGTGGATCAAATACTCCCAAAACTGGAATTGGTCCTAACCATAATAAGAGCGGAGATTCGTATTTTTTTGTTATTATTTCTGCATAAAGTAACACATCTAAAAAAAGAAGTAATACAATTAAATTTTGATCTCTAGCTCTTCAGTTGCACTTTGTTTAAATATTTTATTAATTCAATCCTAAAACATTTTTAAAAGTTTTTTCTTAAGAGATCAGAGAATATTTCAAAAGGTTTACATCTTTTTTGAACTGAAGCCTTTCATAAACATTAAGTTTTTTAAAATAACTGTTTTTCACAGTAACACAACTTTAATTTATCATCACTTCTAACTGTATAAATTAATATTCTTATTTTGCATCTTGACAGTTTTGATGTACCTTCAAGAGATTTAATTTTATGCAAACATCCAATAATGGGTAGACCTAGTGGTCCTTGAGTTTTTAACAATAACATGTAGAACTTGCGTCGCCGCCACATTAATAAAATCCATAAACAAAATGCCAGGCACATTAAAATTTTCCACACCAACATAGTAAATCTTAAAGCTTAGGATACTTTTCCACAGTAACGAAGACAAACATCTTATGTAGTTTTATGATAAGCATAGCTATTTATACTAAGTTTAACTTGGTGAACTAGTATTATGAATATTTTCAAGGTTGTTTGCATTTCAATTAAATTTTTACTATTATAATAAAATAAAAACATTATAGTGATGTACGGTCGGTCAGAATAGACTCCAAGCAATACACTATTGCTTGACGATCATACATTAATTACGGATTAATTAATAAATAAAATAAATATATAAAAATTTAGCCTAGATGTAGATTATGACAAGTCGAACGTGATACCGTAGTCTCGTGATAACTGCAAATCTGCACCCAAAATCGTGCTTTTCCGCATGGCCACTGTAGTATAGTAGATGAATGCTCACAGGATGCTTGTCGTATAAAAAAGGCCCACAATGTTTCTGATTCATTTCATCTCATTTTTAACAGGTTCAGACTTAAAGTTTTATTTGTTCTTACATCGCTTTTTAGGTGTTCTGTAGGCCCTATTTATTTATTTATTTATTTATGTATTTAACAAATTAGCTTATAAATACTGTTTACAAACTAATTATATATATAAATTTATATATATATATATATATGAAGCTATAGCCTTGAGCCTTAAGCTTAGTAACGTATTTAAAGTAGCTTTACTTTTACAGATAGAAAATTTTAAATTTATATGTCTTTGTAAAGGTTAGTTATTTTTAGGAATTTCGTGATTAAGTATATTGATTTGAATGAGGGAACGGAAAGAAGTGAGAGTGGGTTCATATTACTGAAGGTTTGATTTCGATGGCTATCAAAAAGTGAACAATCTGAGAGGAAGTGTTGAAGTGTAACGTTAGAATCTTGATTGCAGGAGCAGGTTGGGGGGAGGTTATTGGTCATTAAGTGTCCGTGAGTTAGTTTAGTATGGCCCATTCTGAGGCGTTCGAATTTAATGATGTCCAGTCTGTTTATTTCGGATCGATCTGAAGGCAGAAATTGTATGGCAGAAAGTTTTTTTAAGTTTACATTTTGGTACCAATTGTTGGCAATATTCCAGATGGCTGAATGTCTTTTTTGGAATTCTTTCTTGATGTGTTTTTTAATATCATTAATATTAAAATTGTGGGTGGTTATAAGGGGAGCTAGGTGAGCCTGTTTGGCAGCTTGGTCTGCAAATTCGTTGCCTGCAATTTGTACATGCCCAGGAATCCATATTAAAACAAACTTTGGGTATTTACAGATCAGAAGATTTCTTATCAGCAGCACATAGTAATCTTTGTTGTTGATGTTTAAAATGGCCTCGAGGGTTGATAGAGAATCTTAGCAAATTGCAAATTTACCTATTTTGTTTTCGAGCAGTTTTATAGCCTCTAGTATAGCAATCATTTCTGCTGAGAAAATAGTACTATAGAAAGGGAGGTTGGAGATTCTAAGGACTTAATTTTCGTTGGTGATGCTATATGTGGCCTTGCCATCTATGTAGGATCCATCCGAGTATATAAATGTATAATCATTCATTTTAAGTTTTAGGTCTAGAAACATTACTCTGTATTGATTATGATTTATATTCAACTTTTGTAAATCGTTAAGAGACGTATTAATTGAACTAGACTTTAGATTCACGGGGGGGCTTGCAGGTTTTATTTTAGTCAGCGGCTTGACTGGTAGGTTCAATTCGTTGGAAAAACGTATAATTCTCGCAATAGCTGGCATTGTTTTCAGAGATCTGACTCTTCTGCTAAGGCTCTTTATAATGTTGCTGAACGGATTGTCTTGGCTGCTTAGAAGTGAGCTTATAAGACGTGATGTTGTTAGGTCTGCTAAGTTTTCTAGGGTTGGAATATTTGCTTCAAATAACATATTAGTTATCGCGGTTGACCGTAGTGCACCAAGTGCAGCTCTGAGGGATGCATTCAGAATAGTTTTCAGTTTATTCAACTGTGATTTAGGTGCGTATCCAAATAAAAACAGTCCATAGCTTAGTTTAGATATAATCAAAGAATTGACAAGTGTGATTAGGGAAATCGTGTTGCAGTTAAATTTTGGGGACGATAAGCATTTGACAATAGCAAGTTGTTTAGTTAGGGAAGAACTTAGGAATTCAATATGTGAGTTCCATTTATATTTCTGGTTTAATATGACTCCCAGAATTTTTAAATTTTTAGTAAAGTCTAGATGAGTATTATTAGAAAGTACTGTACATTGGCAATTGTGTTTTCTTCAAATGTGGATGTATTTGCATTTAGTGGAAGAGAGAATAGCTCCTGAGTAGTTGCACCAGTTCTGAATGTCTTGGAAGAGGTCGTTCAGGTTAATAATAGGGTTTTTGACTTTATTTGATTTTATAAGGATATTAAAATCATCAGCGTATGCACAGAAGTTGATATTCCTGTGCAAAGATATCGTTGAGCATAGTTTGTTATAAGCTATCAGGAAGAGAATCACCGAAAGAGGGGATCCTTGGGGTATACCGTTCTGAAGATGTCCTAGTTTGGAAAGTGTACCACCTACTCTGACAGTTTTAAGTGGGGTAGTCATAAAGCTACGGACGTAGTTCACTATTTTTGGTCCTACTTTCCAGGAAACTAGCTGGTCTATTATTGTATGCACTCCTATTTTGTCATAAGCCTTTTCAAAGTCCAACGATATGATTGTTAAGTGATTTCTTGACGAGAGGCAATTAGCATTCAGGTAGTCTATATATAACAGAGAATCTGCTGGGGATTTGCCTGTCTTAAATCCCAATTGATGACTATCAAGAAGTTTGTTAGTATTCACAAACCACCATAGCCCATTGGCAATTATTTTGTCTAAAATTTTTGCAAAACAAAGATTCAAAGATATTGGTCTGTATGATGAAATATATCTTTTGTCCCTTTTAGGTTTAAGAATTGGAATAACCTTACTAAATTTAAACGGTTGAGGGATTTTGTTTTTAAAGATGGAATTATAAAGATTAAGGAAACCGAGTTTTAAAAATGAGTGGCGAGTTCCGGATCTTTGGATAGGATATTCTATCGTTACCTGCTGTTTTACCTTTCAGTTTGCTTAAGGCTGCATTAAATTCTATCATGCTTATATCTTGTTCTATTGACTTTGCTTTGGAGCTTGGATTGCTGGGGATGATTAGTAATATCGAGGCCTTTTTTTGTTGGAATTGCAGGGGAATATTTGTATATGCAGAGCTGTTTGATCAGATGGTACAGAATTCGTTAGCTATTTCATTATTGACTGTTAGGATTTTTGTGGGATCATTAGGTGATTGTATACAGTGAATACCATGAGAAATTTTATAACCCCAAAAACGTCGTATATGATTCCATATTTTGGAGATTGGGGTGGTAGGTTTAATATCTGAGGTGAAACCTTCAATTGATTTTCTCTTGACTATTTTAATTTCGCGTTTTAAAACCGCATTTACTTTCTTGTAAAGGGTGTTTTTTTAGAGGTATAGAACTTTGAATTGAAATAAAACACAAGAAAATCGTTTTAATGTCCATCAATTTGGCTTTATTATAAGGATAATTTTATGTCATTAATGTTTAAATATGATTTCGGGCATGTGGTCGCCACGGCTGGCTCGAATAAAGCCAATTCTACAGGTCCAATTTTCAACCACTTTTTCGAGCATTTGGGGCCGTATGTCGGCAATAACGCCACGAATGTTGGCTTCCAAGTCCCCTAACGTTTCTGGTTTGTTGGCGTAGACGAGCGACTTCACATATCCCCAAAGAAAATAATCCAATGGTGTCAAATCACACGATCTTGGTGGCCAATTGACAGGTCCATTCCACGAAATTATGCGCTCATCGAATGTTTCCTTCAATAAATCGATTGTGACGTGCGCTGTGTGGCATGTAGCGCCGTCTTGTTGGAACCACAACTCATCCACATTCATGCCATCCAATTCGGGAACAAAATAGTCGGTAATCATGGCTCTATACCGGTTAATGGAGATTAACGGTAACTGACTCTCCAGCATTATTTCAGAAGAAGTATGGCCCAATGACTCCACCAGCCCATAGAGCACACCAAACAGTCAGTTTTTGTGGATGTAATGGCGTCTCAAGGGTCTCATGTGGATTCTCTTCACTCCAAATGCGGCAATTTTGCTTGTTGACGTAGCCATTCAACCAAAAATGCGCCTCATCACTGAACAAAATTTTGCGATGAAAATCAGCATCGAGATCAATCTCATTTTCGGCCCATACACCAAAATCACGACGCATTGCATGGTCTCGCGGCTTTAATTCTTGCACAAGCTGGATCTTGTAAGGTCGCAAGCCAAGATCTTTGCGCAAAATCTTCCATAAAGTTGATGGACAAAGCTCCAATTGCTGTGCACGGTGGCGAATCGATTCATTCGGGTCCTCTTCAACATTTTGGTCTACAACGGCAATTGTTTCTTCGGTGCGCACTGTTCGACGTCTCTGCGGATGCGTATTATCACATAGAGTAAACGTAGTGCGAAAACGACCCATGGTTAACCGAATTAATTGCTCTGATGGACGATTATGTCGACCATAAAATGGACGGAGCTTGCGGTAAACTTCACGAACTGAACCATTATTTTCGAAATAAATTTGCACGATTTGCAAGCGTTGTTCTTTTGTCAACCTGTTCATGATGAAATGGCAAACCAAACTGAACATAAATGACATTAGAGTTGCCAGATTTGACCACAAAATGCCAGTTTTATCTCCATTCGAAAAACAAACCTCTAAAAAAAACACCCTTTACATAAGCAAATTCTGCTGTGTCATGTTTCTTCGGAATTGGTACCAGAGTCTATTTTTTTCTTTTTTAAGTT
This sequence comes from Dichetophora obliterata, assembly GCA_963920525.1. Lineage (NCBI taxonomy): Eukaryota > Metazoa > Arthropoda > Insecta > Diptera > Sciomyzidae > Dichetophora > Dichetophora obliterata. Next base: position 241,613,154 of record OY986437.1, on the reverse strand, counting down.
CATTTAAGTCATTGTTCCACCAAGGAACTGATCGAGCCTTATTTTTGGGGTGGGAAAAAGGGATAGATTCGTTTGCTGATTGTAAAATTATTTTTTTTAAGTTGGCAGCTTCTACATTTACGTTTGTCGAAGCTGGTCTAAGGTATTCAAATTGTGTGCATTTGTTTACAAAGAGTTGTCAATTGGCTAGTTCTGTTTTAAATTTTGGTTTGTTCTCTGTTTTTTGTTGTTGCTGAATTGGAAACATAGAAATAACGATTGGGAAGTGGTCACTACCGCAGAGGTCACTTAAAATTTTCCATTCGGCACATATACTGAGGATTGCAGTGCAGAATGTAAGGTCGACATGTGTCAAGGTGTTGTGTGTTGAAAATTGAGTAGGGGACTTGTCGTTCAGAATGACGTAGTTGGATTGGTTAATAAAATTTGCTATTATATTTCCTTTTCGATTATTTTTTTCAGATCCCCAGTTCTTGTGCCAGCCAGTGAAGGCACCTGTGAAGATGAACCATCGTGGTGGCTAAGAACATTTTCTAGATTGTAGCTTTGGAAATTGTCTGATGGTGGAATATATGCAGAAAATACTTTAAACTTAATTTTGGCCCGGAAAAATGACCGGGCAAACATTAACTTTTTCGTATCCAATTTGAACTTCGGTTGGCAGAATGGAGGAGGCAAAAGTGATAATAACTAAGCCAGTTTCAGCTAGGTCGTTTTCAGTTTTCTTCATTATTTTTTTAATTCCGACAACGTTTTGATGTTTCATCTCTTTTAGAACTTCGTCTTCTTAATTTAATTTTTTACATAGCTCTACTTCACCGCCGCACGTGGAGTCGATGACTTTTTTAATTAGAAATGGAGAAACATTAGTTAAATTATCTTGGCTGTCAACTCTTGACATTACTAGGAATTTTGGCCCGGTAGAATTGATTGATAATTGTTTGCTTTTGTCTACTTGAAAAAAATAATAGGTCCATTGTTTTATGATGATCGGGAGGATCGTTCATCCTTTGACAGCAAAAAGATTGACTATTTTAAGACTTTGTTCAGAACAATACAAATGTTATCGGTTTTAAATGTGTACAAGTACAGAAAAACACTTGATGTATAGAAACACGTGTAAAACAAAAAGGTAAAAAGGCTGACAATGCAGTTATCAGAAACACTAGTGACGAGCGATCCGAACAACACGGAGGGTATACGACGACTGGTTCTGTAGGACTTATTTCACCCGAAAGCAAAGAAGAATGGGTGCCTCCATGTTGACACGATTATCAACCCTTCTAGTCATCTGAAAAAAATTGTTAATACATGAAAATGACCATGACCATTTTTTCGAAATGGCGTCTTATTTAATACACAAGAATACTGCCTTAAATATTATTTAAAAGACTAAGGCTTAGGGCTGAAATTAGTAATGAATAACAAATGAATAATGAAAAAGAAATACATAACAAATAACGAGTGAATAATGAATCAAAAAAATTAATGAATAAAAAATGAATAATGAATAAAAAAAGAACAACGAATAAAAAATGAATAACGAATAAAACATAAATAATGATTAAAGAAAGAATAATTGAAAATTCTGAAATTCATTGTAAATTGCATTTTTTGCGAATATCACTCAAATGAATAAAAAAATTATTCACTTTTCTGAATAACGAAAATGAGTATTTAATCATTTTTCTAAAAATCAATGTATATTAAAAATTTTATTTATAAATCAATTTTGCATTCATTGAATGCATTCTTATGTCGTTATTTAGTTGTACTTAAAATTCTGAATATGAATGCCGATTTTACAGCTCTGAGTCTAACACTCTCTGCTATAGCAGCCACATTCTCGTCTGTGCGCACCGTACGATGACGGAGACCATGAGTGTTCTCCACTTGCATACCAGTCTCACGAACTTTTTGCACAAACTTGCGCACAGCAGGTGCAGTGGGTGCTTCATTTCGGCCAAAGCTTGTATTCAAATAACACGCTATTTGGGCTACATATAAGTCACTTTGGGAATAAGTTTTCAATATTTCCCAACATTGTTCAAGCGTAAAGCGTCTCATTTCTTTTTGTGGATATATGATACTGACTTCATGTCAAGATTTCTTACGGGAAACAGCTGTTAGTGTCAAAATAACCGATATTTTAAAAAGAAACCACTAGTTGGCCCACCCTGTATATGGTCTGGTTTTTCAACTTTGGCTCTATCTTTGCATGAACACTGTCACACTCATATGAAAATATGATGTAGATAGACAGTTTTCATTCATAAATAAGGGGGTGTCCAGTAATTACGTGATGCATTTAGGGGGTGGGGGGTTGAGCAGAATCTCACTAACTCTCGCGTGGGGGAGAGGGGGGTTCTCGCATTATCAGCAAGAAACAGTGTAGAATTATGAGATAAATTGAGTTAAATTGAGTAAAACGTGTTTCTCTACTAAAATATGACTAAATTTTACACTATAATATTTTTCGCGGTTATGCTAGTGCAACAAAGTAGCATAGCAGCTCGTCGATTGTTTTACCACCGGCTAGCTGAACACGCGATTCGACGAGCGCTGCGACTTGTGACAGCGACGCATGGACAAGTCTCTACTTATTGTGTTTACGTCCGCACAGAGCCAAAAACTACCACATAAAAATCAATAATATAGCCTAATTGAGCTCTTTTATTAGGTTTTCGTATTAATACTACCAAATAATAAGAATTTTTTATAGAGAAATCTTTTTAATTCCATAGAGAAAATCTTATTAAAAATTTACATCTACTATCAAACATTTTTAATAAGATTTCTTATTTAATGAATAAATTCCGTAATCTTATTAATACTTTACTATAATAAGAAAATCTTTTTATCATTCTCCAAAGTTTAAGAAGAGATCACCTTTTATAAGATTTTCTTATTAAACACCCTTTTAAGAAGGTAATAATGGTGAAAATGCTACTTTTTCTTTGCTTCAGCTTTTAGTCGTAATTGTGAAGTGAATTCATGAAGTTTATGTGCATTACATGGATTTATTTTATTTAAAGTAATATAAAAATATGTGATAATGATACTTATGTTCCCAAACTTGTTTTCGACGAGGCTGAAATTTTGGAAACTCAAGCCATATTTCAGTCGTGGGGCTTGAGTGACTTAATTTCGAGTTTACTAAATATTTATGGAGTAAACTCGAAGGAGGTTCTTCAAAAAATGGAGATTGAGGATGTCGCCACTTTCTTTGAAGGCCTCAACAGCGCCGGGTATTTTGGTGACAAGGTCAAATTTTATTTCTTAATAAATTGTAATAAACCATCAAAATGTCTTTTTATTTAATATTACAGGCAATTAAAAGTATCTTTCTCGGTAAAAGGTTAATAAGATTCCGTTTTGATTTAAAAATATTTCCTTATTCAAATTTAAAAAGAAATACTATTAAATTAATAAGATGTCTTCATTAATAATAAGATAATAAATCAAAAATAAATCTTATTAAATCTATAAGATTTCTTCTTAAAAACCAAGAAGTTTTGATATGATTTTCTTATTGTTTTAGTGTTCTTATAAAAAACAATAAGATACTTCTTAAAATTATGTGGTTTGCCTAATAAAAAAGCTCATAGTTTTCATTTTCGCATTTTCGCTATGGTTTTAATAAGACAATCTTCTTGGATGAAAATCATAGAGTAATCTTATTTGATGATTTTCTTCTATTTTATTAGGTTTTTTTGGCTCTGTGCGTAAATGTTTAGTTCAGTGGTCGGCACACATGAAGCACATCCCAGTAAGTTATTATTATTATTATTATTATTATTATTATTATTATTTATTATTTATAAACAATTTTGATATAACAATAGTTCAAATACACTTAAGATTAAATACACAATACAAAATTGATTTACAAATTACTGCATTCAGATGTTCAAACGAACAAGTGTTGAAAAGCAGTTGACATATCATGAAATAAAAACCATTACTTATGTATTGAGGTGGGGTCATGAATGAAAAACATTAAGATATGTATCACGATGACTGGTAAAAGTAGTTTAACAATACTTATAGATATAGATATTTGAAAACTAAGCTTTTGTAAATAAAAAATCAGATAATAAGTAACAGTGTAACTAAACTGACAAGAAAATATGCAATAAATTATAGATAGGGAAAAAGAAAAAAGAAAAGAAAAATAAAATATATAATTATACTTGAACAGAGATCAGAGTCTTAACAGTTTTAAAGTCAAACATAAACAGCCATGTCTTTACCTCTCTAAGAAACAAAATAATATTTCTAATGCAACGAATATTAAATGGTAGTTTATTAAAAATACATTCATGCATACAGCATTGATGATGTAGGCATACGTTTGATGTTTTGTATGCATGCCAGTATAAATACAAGCTCATTTCCATTTTAGATGGCGATGCCAAACAAGAGCATGTGTACTGTGTACCCGCACAATTACTATTGCTGTATGCATTTGGAATTAGTATTACTCTATGCATTTATTGCCATTAATACTGCATGCATGCATTATTATTAGTACTGTATGCATACATTTGCATTAATATCATTAGAAAAAAATTGCTGTTGTCATTAATTAATCATCTTATTTATTTCAGTTTTGAAAGTTGTTATATTGATTTATATTTTGTTAATAAATTATGTACAACTACACTCCTTAAAGTTTAAATGCACAATGGGAGTTCATTTTTTTAAGCAAGACTATTATGCATGCAAGGTTCATGCCTTAGTACTAATACAGCATGCATATTTTAGTATGGAAGCTACTGTGTACAAACAACACGCATACTCAGCGAATTCGGATAATTGTTGTTTTTTTTTCAATGACCATACATGCCTTGTCCATGCTTCTGCCTGCATACAGCATGCATGTTTCCAGTATGCATTTTACTCTGGACATTCTGGGTAAGGCGCCCCACGAAAAAAGTTGTTCGGCACATATGCTCAATACAATCCATGGTTTATGTTATAATGATTCCCCAAATATTTCGACTCTAGCGATAGCTGTCGTTGAGCTGGAATGATTTGAGATAACCTCTAAAAATCGAGTTATTTTGTAACCATATTGGCTTGTGTAATTGTTGTAAAAAATAAATTGTCAGAAATTGAAGCATAATCGCGAATAACGTTGTAAGCGACATTTTTTTTGTGTTTTTTAACTTTTGCGAATACCTGTTAGAATCACTCTCTTATATTATATACAAACAGAACTGAGTAAGCAGTTGAGTAGTTTGGGGTATTTTTATCGCATATAAAAAAAAATTCATAAAAATGAATAAAAGCAAGTGCTTGTAAAATGAATAAAAGTGATTTATTTACAATTACAATTTTGTCGTTTACAACGTTATTCGCGAGAACGCTTCAATTATAGCCGCAAAAAAAGATCTTCCAATCTGCATCAAAAAGATAAAATTTTTGCATTTGGATTCAAAATAATGCTTTTTCATGCTTTTTTTCAAAGTTATTTTCACTAAAATTAAAAAAAGTTAATTATTTCTAATGCGATCCTCCCTTTCAAGATATCGTTGGAAAGGTTTTGAGTTCTCGCATTGAATTGCTTAATTTGATATATATTAAAAGTAAAATATTAATTATAAAATAAACACCTACTAAAAAAAATATCCTAAGAAATTAAAAAAAAATATAAAAGTAATGAAGTTAATTGAATTTTGAAAGTTTTTGTAAGGAAAAAAAAAAAATATATATCAAAAATATGCATGAAAAATAGCGTTATCTTTAATCTGATTGCAAACATTTACAATTTTTGATGCAGATTGAAAGATCTTTTTCCGGCCTGATAATTAAATTTTTGCAACTATTACACCAGCCCATATGGTTACAAAGTAACTCGATTTTTAGAGGTTATTTCAAACCATTCCAGCTCACGGATGACTATCGCTAGAGTCGAAATATTTGGGGAATCATTATAACATAAACCAAGGATTGTATTGAGCACTTGTGTCGAACAACTTTTTTAATCTATGGAGCGTGAGGCGCCTTAATACTGGGGCCACCTCCACACCCTATCACGCAGATGTGCATCTAACTATCCCAGATCCTGGTGAGCATAACGGAAAGTTATTTGCTCCCTTTTTGATTCGCCACTACTTACCGATTCAACCTTTACATGCCTTCATGGACTTGCCCTATGACCTCTATTGCCCCAGTGTAAGTGGTGATCTAGAAAAAAGATGCTGCAATACATGCCGTATTAACTTTTTATCCATCACTACACAGTAAAAATATGAGCATACATTTTATACTATTTTGTATACATATATTTCCAAACCAAAAATGTTTTAAAAGTTATACCATCAAATCTTATAAATTTTTCCAGACCATTTTTTTGGTCAGACCAATCGAAACCACTATATTTTTAAATTTCCCGATTTCGGTGATTTTTTTTCTTTCGAACCAGAATATATTTTGATTTACACATGATATCCATATGAAATTCTTAAATTATATTTGTTTTATTCTTTTTATAATATTGAGTGGTATAAAATTTATAAATTATTTGGAATAAAAAAGTTTATACCACACAAATGTTATAAAAAAGATAACATTTATCCTCAAATTTTTTACTGTGTAGAGCTTCAGAGCATCGGTGCGCAGTCCACCGTTCATCAGCGCTCAAAGTGCGACCTTCGCGGATTATCACACGTCGAGCTAATGAACTTCTGTGTGCAAACGAAAAAGGTGGCTAAAAGGAGCACATGATTTTACCGAAAATCACATGGATATGCTAGTTCCAGTAGTCACTCTCGAGACCGCACATGAGTCCCCATGGACTGAATTAGAATGAATATTCCTTCACCAATTTTAGACGTTCTCATGACTTACTTTTACGTAATAAGTATTTTATTGTTCGATTTTTTTTATTGCCATTTAAACTCCGATCTCAGTAATCTTAAATTATAGTCTCAACTAGTTCTAAATAAAAATAATGAAATAAATTATTAGTTTTTTTTAATAAATCCAATGTAATGTAACATAGATTAACATATTTACACTGAAAACACGCATTTTGTACAATCTCACGTGAGATTTAAGGGGGGAGGGAGGGGGTCGTGCCAAACCTCACGATATCTCACTAGGGGGAGGGGGAAGTCAAAAAATCGCAAAAATCACCTCACGTAATTAATAGACGCCCCCAAAAGTATGTTTGTAGATAGAATTATGAATTAGTAATCAAAAATGGGTTTTCTTTAATTTATATTTTTACAATAGATGTATCTATCTATCAATGACGAGTTTGGCATCGAAAAAGTTGTTCGTCAAAATGTAGATAGCCATTATTGAATATAAGCCCTTGATATATTTATTTAAATAATGTATACACTTCTAAATTTTAAAATACTAAAACAAACAATTATAAAACATATTTAACAGATACACACCTTTACGGTACGGATCACATTATTCTATTTTATTGTATTATAATATTATCTATATATATAAAAATGGATGTATGTATGTGGGTATGTGGGTATGTGGGTGGGTATGTGGGTGTGTATGTGGGTGGGTATGTGGCTATATCACGTATAGACTCCAAAACCGCTGAACCGATCTTTATGAAATTTTCAGGGAAAATAAAGCCACATCTTGAGAGTGTTCCTGTGAGGTTTCGTAACGATTGGAGAAGGGGGCGTGGTACCTCCCATACAAGCCAAATTTGCTCCATCGATTACAAACAAAAAAAAAGAAAAATATCTCACGGTTTCAATCGTAAAAAACTAAGATTTGGGTATTTTGTTCAGATGGTTACTGTCGGTAACTGTACAAAAAATGGGCGTGGTCGTTATATAAATACGCCCACTTTTTCGAAATCATGGCAATTCCGGAGCTCTGCACATTTTTACAGTGAAACTTGCTCTTTAGGTGCTCCAAGAGACGAACGTAATTTATAAATGTTTTCACGCCCACTTTTAACACCCACAAATCAATATCTATATATATATATAAAGCAAAACGATGTGTGTCTGGCTGTGTGATGTCTATAGACTCCAAAACTACTGAACCGATTGACCTGAAATTTTAGCAGTCGATTTGTTTCAGGTACGAGATGGTTGAGGAAAAAAAATTTGCCACACCCCCTTTTTACCGCCCCCAAATCAATAAAAATGTTATATTTCAGTCGGTTTGGGTCGTATATGGCTAAAATTTTGTAATTTAGTATGTACGGTTACTGTCGACAACTGTCCTAAAAATGGGTTTCCACGCCCCCTTTTACCGCCCACAAATAAATGAAAATGGTTTATTTCAGACGGTTTTGGTCGTATAAGACTTAAATTTGTTACTTTGGTTTGTGAAGTTACTGACAGTAACTGTTCGAAAATTTGGTTTCCACGCCCCCTTTTGCGCCCACAAATCAGTGAAAATGCTATATTTCATGCAGTTTTGGCCGTATGAGACTAACATATGATACTTAAGTTTGTATGGTTACTTTCGGCAATTGTACTAAAAAAGGGCATCAGCGCTATATAGCCACACCCACTTTTTAAGAAACCATCAAAATTGACTACTGGGTCGATTGAGCTAAAATGTTGGCTTAGTTTGTACGGTTACTGTTAGCAACTGTACTAAAAATTGGTCTCCACGCCCCCCTTTTACCGCCCACAAACCAATGAAAACGTTTTATTTCAACGGTTTGGGTCGTATTAGACAAAAATTTTGTAATTCAGTACATATGGTTACTCTCGGCAAGTGCACTAAAAATAGGCCTGCCCTACTTTAGTTAAACTCACTTTTCGGGGAGTTAGCGTCCAGTGAAGTAAAGTGCGCCAGGCTTAACCTAAATTGAGCTGAAATTTGGGCAGTCGATTTGTTTCGATTACGAGATGGCTCAAGGGAAACATTTTACCGCACCCCTTTTTACCGCTTGCAAAACAACAAAAATGCTATATTTCGCACGGTTTTGATCGTATTAGGCTAAAATGTGGTTATTTAGTGCACATGGCTACTTTCGGCAGCTGTACTGAAAATGGTGAATATATTTGCCATTTCTTGACATTTTTGTGTATACCAGTAAGGCGGTCTGTGGCAGAACAACGTTTGCCGAGGAGATAGATTGTTCCTGTGAGGTTTGGTAACGTTTGGACGAGGGGGCGTGGTTCCTCCCATACAAGCCAAATTTGCGCTTTCGACCACAAACCAAATAAGGGATATATATCAGACGGTTTCGATCGTAAAAACTAAGATATTATCATTTTGTTCAGATGGTAACTGTCAGTAACTGTACAAAAATAACTTTTTCGTCGCAATATATATACGCTCACTTTTTCGAAATCATGGCAATTCCGGAGTTCTACACATTTTTATACTGAAACTTGCTGTGTAGGTGCTCCAAGAGGCAGTCACGATACATAAATGTTTTCACGACCACTTTTAGCGCCCACAAATCAATATCTGTACATATAAAAATGAGTCGTGATTTGTTCGGATGCTTAAAAAACTTGAAAACGACTAGACCAAATAGGATACTTCTTTCTACTGGTTTGTTCGTAACTGCTACGCAAAGGTTTAGGAAAAAAGTAATGCCACACCCCTTTTATCGCCCACAAATCAATAAAAATGCTATATTTAAGAAGGTTTTGGTCGTATTAAATTAAAATTTGGTGAATAAGTTCTTATGATGACTGTCACTAACTTTAATAAAAACGGGCGTTGTCACACTTCATCTACGCCTACTTTTGGAAATATCACAATACTCCGAAACTATTGGTCCGATTGAGCTCAAATTTTGTAAGTGGCTTTGCTTTGAGTACGAGATGGTTTAAGAAGAAATGCCACACCTTATTTTACCTCCCATTAATATAAAAACAATTTGTGTTATCGAATAGCGTTATGGGTTGCACAGCTTAGAAATTCGGTATTCGACCACAATTTAGACGTACCTTTTCAGTGATGAAATTCTATGGAAGTTGGACAAGGGGGAGGGGCACCTCTCATACAACCCAAATTGGTGATATCGAATAGCTTTGAATTTATAGGAATTCAGCTTTGGAATTCAGTTTTTGACCTCAATTTACACATGCAGTTTCAATGATTTTTTTTATGGGCGTTGGACAGGGAGGCCTGACATCTCCCTTACATCACAAATTTGCAATATCGAATTGCTTTGAAGTTATAGGTTGACAGCGTAAGAAATCGGTATTCGACCTAAATTTATACATGCACTTTCATTTCTTACATTTTATGGGCGTAGGGAAAAGGGGAGTGACACTTCCCATACAACCTAACTTTGTGCTATCAAATAGCTTTGAAGTTATAGGTCGCACACCATCGGAATTCAGTATTTGACCAAAATTTACGCATGCAGATTTACTGATAAAATTTTTTAGAGTCTGTCGGGGGGCGTGGCACCTCCAACTTAACCCAAATTTGCGATATCGAATAGCTTTGGAGTTATAGGTAACTCAGCCTCGGAATTCAGTATTCGACCTCAATTTACACATGCAGTTTCATTTGTTAAATTTTATGGGCGTAAGGAAAAGGGCAGTGGCACCTCCCATACAACCTAAATTTGTGCTATCGAATAGTTTTGGGGATATATGTCGTACAGTTTTGGAATTCGGTATTCAACCTCCATGTACACATGCAGTTTAATTGATTACATTCTATGACCGGTGATCAAGAGGGCGTGGCACTTCCTATACAACCCTAATTTGTTATATCGAATGGCTTTGTGGATATAGGTCGCACAGTCTCGGAATTCAGTATTGTACCTCAATTTAGACATGCTTTTTAACTGATAACATTTTATGGGCGTTTGAATAGGGAGAGTGGCAGCAACGCGCCGGGTTTCAGCTAGTTGTATTATAATATTGTTAGATAATATTCTAACAATAAGAACATAATCATATAGTTAACAATTATTTTTGTATTTAGAAAGTAAACATAATCATATGATCTTTAGTTAGTGTAAAAGTAATAGTAGAGTATCATATACATATTTGTAATTTAGTAATAGTATTATAATGTGTGTGAGTGAGTAGACTTAAATTATTCGAAAACATAAACATAATCATATGTTAATATATTTGCGTAGGAGTAAAAGTAAAAATGTAAGTTCATATATTTTGTATTCAGCAATATTAGTGCATGTGTGCGAATTAAATAGATAGTAGTGCTTAGTATGAACATATGTTCATATGTTCATATTTTTCATATTTTTTACATATGTTCATACTAAGCACTACTATCTATTTAATTCGCACACATGCACTAATATTGCTGAATACAAAATATATGAACTTACATTTTTACTTTTACTCCTACGCAAATATATTAACATATGATTATGTTTATGTTTTCGAATAATTTAAGTCTACTCACTCACACACATTATAATACTATTACTAAATTACAAATATGTATATGATACTCTACTATTACTTTTACACTAACTAAAGATCATATGATTATGTTTACTTTCTAAATACAAAAATAATTGTTAACTATATGATTATGTTCTTATTGTTAGAATATTATCTAACAATATACTAAGCACTACTATCTATTTAATTCGCACACATGCACTAATATTGCTGAATACAAAATATATGAACTTACATTTTTACTTTTACTCCTACGCAAATATATTAACATATGATTATGTTTATGTTTTCGAATAATTTAAGTCTACTCACTCACACACATTATAATACTATTACTAAATTACAAATATGTATATGATACTCTACTATTACTTTTACACTAACTAAAGATCATATGATTATGTTTACTTTCTAAATACAAAAATAATTGTTAACTATACTATAAAAGAACGAACAAATTTCAAATAAAGTCAATTAGTTTTGAGCTTCTAACAAGCTGCCTACTAATTCATTTTAAATAAGTCTTGAGCTTTAAAAGCTGCCGACTTAAACTTTTTAGCCTCTGCACTTTTTTTAGTGAACGGAATAAAAATGATATTAAAAATAGCGCCAGTGGCGAGCTTCGCCGGCAACCCAATAGGCAGGTCCTAATACTATTTTTATAGAACGCGAGTTCTTTTTTTTTATTATTTTTGAAATAAAAAGGCGCGTACATGGCGATCCTGCGATATCGCAAAAAATATTATTACATGGCGATCCTGCCATGTCCCAAAATATATTACATATTATTACATCTATCATTACCATAGCCTTAAGCATTACCATAACAATTACCATTACCATAATGATTACACTTACCATTACCATTAAAATTGTCATTACCATTCCCTTATATATCCCCACGCATAAAAAGAATGCGTTAGGGATATATTAACGTTTTCACTCAGTTTTTAACGCCAATAAGGAGGCGTGGCAGGTATAGCAAAGTATATATATATTCTTGATCAGCACCACCTCCTGAGTCGATTTAGCCATGTCAGTCTGTCCGTCTGTGATCACGATAACATCCGTAAGTTTAAAACTATCTTAACGAAATTCAATATAGAATTTTATTCAAATATTTTATAGCCTTTTATTTAAAAATAAGCCTCCCATACAAAGTTATTTTACCAAATCGCTAAAATCTCTTTAAATTCCACAAAAAATAATATAATGACTTTAAATTTTGTACATAAGCTTTACCCTTTAATATGCAATTTGAGCATGTAATTTGTAAAAATTTAATGAAAACCACGCCTACCTACCATACAAAGTGACTATGAAAACGGTAAGGTCTCCTTAAATTCCACAAAAATTAGTACAATGGCTTCAAATTTTGCAAATAAGCTTAAATATTGATAAAATTGATAAAAAAACCTGGAAATTCCGCTAATCTTCGTCACAAAAAGACGTCATCATAAAAGTAAAACCTTCATGAATTTTAAAATAAATTTATGTTTAATTTTTCCTAATAAGGACGATGATGCCACATGGCATCACTAAGTTGGATGTCACAAAACTAACGCTAATCACTTAAAAAGTAGTCGAAATCAAAATAAGGTCAAAATAAGCCAATGTGTGAAAAAAAGTATAGCAGTGAAGAGACTGCCGACCGAAGCGAAAACCTATATATAAAATATTAGTATTACCTGGAAGACGTTGTCCTGCCACGGACCACCTTACTGCTATATAAAAATTTTCATGCCAATAGGGGGTTTCGGACTATCCTACATGTAGGACGGATTTGACAGATCGGACGGACATGTAGGATGTGCGAAAGCTCATACTGCAACCCGTCCTACATGTAGGATGAAAATCAAAAAGTTCTAAAAGTTCCGCTATGATCTTGTTCTTCTCTGTGCGTCCTTGTTTGTAGATTTCCTTGGTAATTGTTGTTGGCGCAGTTAGCTGGAAATTTTTTGTAGACGTTGTGAATTCTACTTGTGTACATACAGTCGGCTTGTGAAATTAGAATTATTTTTGTTAAGAGCTTATAGCAATTTATTAAATTTTTTATATATTACTGAAACTATTTCTTTTAAGCTAAAGTGTTACCATATCAAAACTACATATAATTAAAGTAATTTATTTAAATTATTTCATTATCGAATTAATATAAAAAATTTTAGCTTATTTATATCTATTTATATCATAACACTAACACAATCTACATGTATACCAGATATTGCGTTGTGTATTAAAAATACGAGTATTCTAAAATTAAGAAATATCTATAGCATATAAATTATATTTAATTCATATAAGAAATTGATGCTAAACAGTCTAAAAAATAGATAAGCAGACTTTAGTTATCCAATTACTACTGAAAATGAAAATTTATTTTGCAATTGTTATTATATAAATATACATAAATACTCTTTAAATTTCCTCAATGAGCTAAATTGTTCATATATATGAACTATATATATGTATATATGTATTTCCGATAAGGTAACACTTTTACTAAAAACAAATAGTTTTACCAATATTATAATATACTCTTTAATTCATATGTATAAACTGTTTTCTAAAATAGTTCTGTAGCTACAAATAAACATCCACAAAAAATTAAAGCTTATTGTACAACAATAACTACCAAGCAAATCTACAACAACAACGCAAAGAGAATGACAAGATCCCAGCGGTTGAGCAGCGTTAGAGGGGATGAACCGAATTGGCGGCGAAAAATATACATCACTTTGCTTGCTATTTTATCTGTTTGGCTGCCAGCAAGATCTTGCTATATTTCCTGAGCGCCTGGTAGTCAAGATCCAAGATCGTCATTTAAGAACCTCGCTGTCTGTATTGCTGACGAGAGTTACTCGCAAAATGTCGATGACGATGACGCAAACCAGAGATTTACCCTCTACCAAAATCGTTCAACGCGCCTAAATAAGTTTTTACTTAAAAAAATAACGAAAGTGCTTGAGTTTGTGTGTGCGTGTGTGTGGGCTGACGATCGCCCGGTGCATCATCAAGTTCAGCAAAGTTAAATTAGCTTTCTTTGCTGGTGAACGTCCTCCAAGTGAAACCACCAGCAAGTGCAGTGCAAAATTTGTTGCTAGCCAACATCCTTCAAGTGCCATCATCAGCAGCACAAGCAAGTGCAGCGCAAATTTCTTGATTCTTTTGCTTGCCAACGTTCTCCGAGAGTCGCCACGAGCAGCACCAGCAAGTGCAGCACAATTCAATTGACTGGTCAACTCTCCAATATTTCAGAAGCACCATTGTCTCAGCATGTCTCAAGCGCAGAGGCAAATTTCTGCCATTATACTCCATTATAACACAACACGGCACAATTAATTGCATTAAATATTTATTTAAACTTAATTCGCACAATAAAAACTATAGCACATCATCTATCAAACTCAAACAAATAACACAATTTGACAACTATCAACAGTTCCGCTCTTTCGCTCACAATTTTTTGACAGAAGCAATGAAATTCATGGTGTTGTCAAAAACTCACTAACACCTCTATTTCTTACACCATTGCTCTATAAATACATTGAAAAAAACAGTAACATTCAATAGCTGCATTCTCGTGGTCGTTGATCTAGAGCGCGGCTCTATTTTATTTACAAAACAAAAACAAAAATTAAAACCAGCTCGATTTCTAGCTCTATTTCTGATCTTAAACTGCTGCCAAGTTTCAAGCATTTTTTATCAAAACGACCATAGTTGGCAAATCTAAAAACTATTCATTTTCCTATTTTGACATTTCACCGCTCAATGAGCGTTTTGGTATTGTTGTTTTCTTTTGTTATTGTTCTTAAAACAGTTGTTTCAAGACTCTGATGACAAATTGATATAAAGTTGAACTAACGTTGTTTTACTGATATTCGATCTGATCTAGTGCCACGGGAATACAGCTAATTTTTCGCAGCGGAGCACAGGGAGGGGAAAGAACGATGCGTCAGCAGAGGAATTTATTGAAGGTTGGTTGCTTATGTTTTCTAAGTTTCCTATCTTGTTATCTTTGCTGTCTGTATTGATGACGAGAGTTACTCGGAAAAATACAATGATGCAAACCAAAGATTTACCCTCTACCAAAATCGTGCAACTCGCCTAAAGAAGTTTTCAGTTCAAAAAATCCAAGCCAATTTATATACTAGTTGTTGAGATATCGTAGAGGCCAGTTTGAAAAAAAAATATTTTTCAGAAAACGCGTTTTAAGATTTGGTTAACGATTTTTTCGATTGCGTTTATGAAAATATGGGTTCCCTTCGTATGCGATGACTTTTCTATGCAATCGTTTTCGACCAAACCGCTTTGGGAACATATTTTGCACATCATAAGCCATCGAAAAATCAAAAAAACTAATTGAGTTTTTAGGCCGAGTTTCATGGGAACCTGCCCTTAAGGTTCCATGGGCCCACCTGCACAGTGGTCCGAAATGGAAATTTGCGTCTCATAAATGATTTTTTCAAAACTACTCTTGCCTGTATTATTTTGAAAATAATATAAGAAAAGGTCACATTTTGTACTACAAAGAAAATTTTATAATAAAATTGACACAATTCAGTTATATGGCTTGCTAAAGTGTACTCAAGACACAGTCCATATAAGCAGCGAAATGAACGTTTTTAATCGAGTTTTTTCAACTCTTTTTAAATTGATCATACAAGTATTATATACCGTTGGAAAGCTTGAAGTTAAAGCTGTTTTAAATAATAAAACAAAACAAAAAATTGTTTTATTTAATAAATTTAATATTTTTTATCAACCTGTCTTTTTTCACTTTTTTCATCTTTGATTAAGGTTTAAATAGTTGCGCTGTCTTGCGCTGCTTTCTTTCATAGTACATTTGTTTCCTTAGTGTATTGGTAACTAGACAAAAAAATAATAAGTTGCTCCAATTTTGACCTTTTTGAGAAATTTATATTTACATACATAAATTTAATTTTATTATTTAGCCTACAGCTAGCTCTACATATACATTGAAAATAAATAAAAAGTAAAAAAAAAATATTTTAAAAAATAAGCTTTTATTTAAAAAAGAAGAACTAAAAAGAAAAAATAAATTTAAGTGACATTTGTCATATATGTATATAGTAGGTATATTCTAGGTGCAGAAGAACCCATTCTCTTGGTTACTCCCTCATCATCATAATATAAGCGTACGTAAGTAAACTGGTAAGTTCTAAGGACTTATATAAATTTAGAATTTTTCAAATACATTTATATTTAAAAGTTTAAGGCACTGATATTGTGAACTAAACCTGCATAATGGATCACAGTTTATATACAGGTAAGCTTACTAAAAGATTCAATGCCACTGATAATGTGTAGTAAGCCTGTATAACGGATCGCGGGCATCGGTGCCTCAAGCTTTTAAATATGAATGTATTTGAAAAATTCTAAACTTATATAAGTCCTTAAAACTTACCAATTTACGTACGCTTATACTATGATGATGAGTAACCAAGAGAGGGGTTCTTCTGCATCTAGAATACATATACCTACTATATACATATATGACAGATGTCATTTAAATTTATTTTTTTCTTTTTAGTTCACGTCTTTCTTAAATAAAAATTTATTTCTTAAAATTTTTTTACTTCTTATTAATTTTTTAGTTTTTAGTCTTAAAGGTTTATTATTAACATCTTTTTTTACACTATTTACACTACTTACGTTATAAACATTAAGGGTTCTCATCTAAGCATGTACACATGTATAGCATTTAAATTTTTGATGAACGATAAAGTGTAAATAGCGTAAATGTCGACAAAATGGCGGCTGCGACAACATTATGACTTTTTTAAATTTTAAACCTTTTAAAAACCTTCATTAACACAGAAAAATTAATAAAACGTGTTCATATTAACTTCAACTACTTTAAATATGTAATGATTAACGCCACAGACAACCCTCATTTGCACACGTAGATTTACATTCTAGTTTACACTACAAAATAGGAAATGATGTAAATGATGTAAACTCACGCCCATACCAATTTTGACAGATAGTTTACGCGCATGTAAGTTCACAAGGTTTACAATGTTTACGGGTCAGTTACATGCTTAGATGAAAAGCCCTATTATTTTTTTAAAAAGTATTTACATTATTTACACCATTTACATTATTTACACTATTTACATATTATCAGTACGTTATCACAAGCTTAATTAACAACGATTGATATCTAGAGTGATACCGTTTGTAAAAGGTATTAAACTCGCATTTTAATTTGGGTGTGACCGAATTTTTTTTCTAACCCCCATCTTTGACTTCAAGAAAGTTTACTACCAAAGCTGAATCGAGCCAGTAGTCTAGGAGGTATAGCATTTTTATTGATTTGTGGGCGGTAAAAGGGGAGTGGCAAAAATGATTCCTTAATTATCCTCTACTCGAAAGAAATTTACCGCCAAAATTTCAGCTGAATCGGCCCAGTAGTTTTAGAGATATAGCATTTTTATTGATTTGTGGGTGGTAAAAGGGGGAGTGGCAAAAATGTTTCCTTAATTATCCTCTACTCAAAGGAAATTTACTGCTAACATTTCAGCTGTATCGGCCTAGTAGTTTTAGATATATAGCATTGTTGTTGATTTGTGGGCGGTAAAAGGGGGTGTGGCAAAAAAATTTCATAACATTGCATTGTCACCGGATTGTTTTGAGGACATACATACATACATACATACGAACGAAGCAAGTTAAATAAAAGTTTATAAAAACAGTAACATTCAATAGCTGCATTCCCGTGGTCGTTGATCTAGAGCGCGGCTCTATTTTATTCACAAAACAAAATCAAAAATTAAAACCAGCTCGATTTCTAGCTCTATTTCTGATCTTAAAATGCTGCCAAGTTTCAAGCATGTTTTATCAAAACGAACATAGTTGGCAAATCTAAGTAACTATTAATTTTCCTATTTTGACGTTTCAGCGCTCAATGGGCGTTTTTGGTATTGTTGTTTTCTTTTGTTATTGTTTTTAAAACAGCTGTTTCAAGACTGTGATGACAAATTGATATAAAGTTGAACTAACGTTGTTTTACTGAGATTTGATCTGATCTAGTGCCACGGGAATGCAGCTAATGTTCGCAGAGGTGCAAAGGGGGGGGGGGGGGAAGAACGACTTTTCACTTAAAAAATGCCAAAATATCAGTTGGAGTGCGAATAAAACGAATATCTAATAAAATAGCAATATATAAGAAGAACAAAAATTCATATTTTCGTATGAGAAATGCACAAGTTGCTTCAGTAGCTGCTTATGCTGTTTTTATGGTTGTTGTTGTTGTTGTTGTGTGTGTTCGTTTGGTTCGTAATCATGTCGTTCGTTGTTGTGCTGCTTTTTTCTTGTTGTTGTTGTTTTTATTAATATGTATGTAAAATATACATGTATAAATATACATCAGTTGCTTTAATTTTATTTCGTTTCCCAGATAACCAATCGGTTCGGTTGAAAACGGTGTGCACTCTTAAAAGCACTGAAGCGGACCGTTTCGTTGTCAGCAAACTATGCATTGTGTGTTTCATAAATGCGTACCATTTATCAAGTTGTATTTAATGTTGATTTTCTATGATTTAAATACAACTTCTTAATGTTTGATTATTTAAATCATTCTTGATTTTACATACAATTTCTAGTTGTTTGATACTTTAAAATCGTTTATTGAGCTTTAGGTCAGGTTAGAACAATTAATGAGGCGACCGTAGCCTAGTGGGTAGAGTGCGTGGCCCCTAAGCTAAAGAACCGCGGTATCCCGGGTTCAGTTCCAGCTCAGACAGAAAATTTTTTCAACTGAATTAATATTTCTGTTCGGTTGTCACCTCTCTGCAGACAATGGCAAACATCACAGAGTAAAAAAAAGCCATATAAAGCTTCTTGAGAAAATAAGCCGTTCGGAGTCGGCATAAAACACGGAGGTCCAGTTCTCGGTCATTTGTGATCAAACATTTAATAACACGCACAACACAATTGATCAATAGAAGCAAGGTCAAAGTCCTTCCAAGGGCTGAAATGGCCAGTTTATTTATTTGCTTTTTTTAGAACAATTAATTGTTCTAACGAATTTTTTCCAAAGAAACAACAACAACATCATTTTCAATATGAAAAGGAAAACATCACGAGCTGATTTTATTGCAATTTCGGCTTTGCTAAAGGCTTCATCGTTGTTGTTTCTTTGGAAAAAATTCGTTAGAGGATTTAATTGTTCTCACCTGACCTAAAGCTTAACAAACGATTTTAAACTATCAAACAACTAGAATTTGTATTTAAAGTCTAGAATGATTTAAGCAATCAAACATTTAGAATTTGTATTTAAATCATAGAAGATCAACATAATTAATAACAAGGTCATATAGAAAACTTCAAGTTTTATATTAATTTTATTTGTTGTGAAACAATTGTAACCTATTCTTAAAATAGTTTTTATTAAGTTGCAACAATAAACTTAACAATAATCGGCAACTCAACTGCACTACCTTTATTTCAATACAAGATTCAATGCATATTTCAGAGTTTTGTGGCGAACGGGTGAAAAAGAGAGGGAAAAAAGACAAGAACAAAGGACGCATCAAGCGAATATGACATAAATTTCAATTCGAGTTTTGATAAATATAAAAAAGGACGTGACGATTATATAGAGAACGGTTTAAAGGTACAAAAACATGTCGTTTTCATACCAGCAAATCAGACGCTGCCGTTTTAAGTACCGTTTAGCTGGAACAGTGACATTCATGGCTTGTTGGGTTGTAATACAATAGAGAATACAGATGCATGTAGCTAGAGAGCCAGTATATGGCTACAAAAAAAGGTACTACTACTAGCCAAGGTTACCAGTTAAAATTTAAAACAATTCCAAAAAAATTTCAATTTTTCACAGTAACATAAATTGAATACAACAAAAATTGCCATGGTAAAGATATCCATAAAAGTTTCTATTGCAATAAAACAATACCAAAAAAAAATCCCACGATCATTAGAAAATACCACAAAAATACCACGCGCTTTAAAAATACCACCACAAATTCCATATGCATTTGAAATTGCCACAAAATCTCATTCGCATTAAAAAATACCACAATAAGTCCCATATGCACAAACAATTTAAAAAACATTTAGAAATACCACAATGAAATTTTGCTTACAAAAAAAGAAAAAAAAATGTAAGAAAAATATTTAGAAACTCTCATTTTAATTAAAAAAATACCCCGGAGAATTCCCACGCTAATTAAGAAATACAATTAGTATGCATTATATGTATTAGTATGCCTGCAGTGGAAAATTACACATTCTGCTTCATAAGAAAGGTTCTCTGCAAAAAAGAAATTGCATTGCGATTCAGAGTCAAATATTGTTTTTTTTAAGGTGTTTTGTTGTAATATTATTAAATCCTAATATATAGGGTCCGCCAAATAACTTTTTTTTTTAAATTCTATAAAAAAAACTACTAGATATTTTCTCAAATTTCTTTTTTTATTTGAAAGTACAATCCTTCCGGTTAATAATGGAAAATAATTTCATTCAAATGGCTGCCTCGGCTGGCCATGCAGTAGCCTACACGATCGGTCCAATTTTTAAGCGCATTATCGATTGTGTGCAGCTGTATTTCATCAATGGCTTCACGAATATTGTCCTTTAAAGCGTCAATTGTCTCTAGCTTGTCGGCGTAACACTTATCTTTGAGGGCACCCCACAAATAATAGTCCAACGGTGTCAAATCGCAGCTCCGAGGTGGCCAAACGACATCAGCTCTGCGGCTGATAGTGCGATCTTCAAAAACAGGGCGCAAAACATCGAGTGAACATGGCCCGATAACGATCGCCATTGACTGTAACGGCCACTCCTTGCTCATTTTCGAAGAAAAATGGCCCAATTATGCCTCTGGACCAAAATCCGCACCAAACAGTGACTCGTTTTGGGTGCAGCGGCTTTTCAATGTATGCGTGCGGGTTTTCTGTGCCCCAAATCCGACAATTTTGCTTGTTTACATACCCGCCAAGATCAAAATGAGCTTCATCTGAAAAGATGATTTTTTTTGGCAAAATCGGCATCTTCTGTAAGTCGATCGCAGGCCCACTTAGCGAAGCGAAAACGCATTGGATGGTCAGTTGGCTTCAACTCCTGAACCAATTGGACTTTGTATGGAGTCATACCAAGGCCTTTATGCAAAATTCGTTTCAATGATGTCTCCGAAATGTTCAGTTGTTGAGAACGACGGTGAATTGATGTTGATGGCGCTTCACGCACACTTTCTGCTACAGCAGCAATATTCTCGGGTGTACGCACTGATATTGGCTTTTCACGCTTTGGTTTATCGATGAGGATGCCAGTTTCTCTCACTTTTTTCACAAGATAACGAACATACGTAGCTGACGGTGTTCTCTTGTTCCAAAATCCGTACGCAATTTTCGCACACATTCTGCAACATTACCATGACTTTCAAAGTAATGTCGAAATATTTCCCAGCGTGTTCAAGCGTATACACAACCATATTCGTTCAGCGGAAGGACAAAAGTAATTATCTGTCAAATCAGACATGAGCTAAATGTTACCATTCACGAAATAAAAACTAGTTGAAAAAAAAGTTCCATGGCGGACCCTCGTAATAAAATAAAATAATATATGCATAAGAATTATGAATCTACAAACCAAAAAGATGGTTTTTAAAGAGAGTACATAAAATTTCCGACATAGGTCTTCACAGCATCACCGTGAGCGAACGACTTAATTATATTATCTTCTGTTGTGAGTTTTGTGTACATGTGAAAAGTTACGCTCAGTGAGCTATGGGGCGCCCGGCGCTGTTTTAAAGAGATCTTGCTACCAGAGCAAGAGAATTATTGGTTTCGGAGCAATAATTGCTTTAGCCGCAAGCTCGAGAATTTTCGTGTGTGACGAGTGAAAAGCGGGACATAGTAAGCAAAGTTCTGTTTATTTTCTGTGGACGATTCGGTTCATCCCCTCTAACGTTGCTCAACCGCTGTGATCTTGCTTTGCTCTGTGCGTCGTTGTTTTTGATTTGCTTGGTAATTATTGTTGGTTCAGTTAGCTGAATTTTTTTTAGATTTTCTTAATTTTTACTCGACATGAACAGCTGATTTTGACAACTAGCTCGCTCAAGGCTCATTTATAAGATTTTGGCACTTGAGAGCGAGCTCGGTCCATGATTCAATTACTACAGGTTGCCCATTCATTTGACGTTTACTCACAAGAATGAAGATATACACCCGTAAAATTTAAGAGAAGAGCAAAAGAGTATTTTTTTAATGCCAGCAAAGTAATCAGTTGCAGGAATTTCATACTTTTTCGCAGTACTAAATAACCAAGGACACAGTTCACTGCTGCTTTTTCAACTACTTTCTGTACTGCATGTTTGTTTTGATAGAAAATTTAAGTGACTTTTTAAAAAACTAATTTCAATATTTTGTTGTAAAAATGTTTTCCCACCGCTGACGGCTTATTGGATCCACTGGCACATTATATTTTCGAATTTCATCACCAAAATTAACTGTTTTGCCAAAACCGCACGTCGAAGGCATTATTATTTTAATAATTACAACTTAATAGTCGCGACTTATATTTTAATTGAAAAAAAAACTGCCTCGCAACAAAATTTGAAAACAATTTTCAATAATAATTATCAAAGCTATAATTATTATAAACGCAATGCACACTATTTCTTTTTTTTCCCCTGCTAACAGCAAAATATAGAATAACTACTTTAAAAAAAAAATACGCAACAAAACACTGAAACATAACTTTTTTCATAGAAGACCACAAAACCCTGGTTGTCAGTTATATTTGAGAGAGAATATAATTTTGTTTTCATATTTACGGGTGTTGTCAAACGAATGGACAACCTGTAATAATTGAATCATGGCTCGGTCTAACTGTCAGAATGGATGAAAAGAAATGAAGAAAATGAATGCTTAGAACAAGGAAAACCACCGTGACAGTTCGAGCAAAGGCAGAAAAAGAGTGCATTTCTCTCAAGTGCCACAACCCATGGTATAAGGATAGAAGTAGCTGCAGCGCTGACTGTGGTCTCTTTCCATACTGCTATGTCTGTCAAATTCAGCTGTGTGGCGAATGCAAACAAAGAAAAGAAAGAAAACAGTTTTGCTTCGTTTTGACATATCCGGCAGTATGCTCTCATCTGGTGCATCTACCTGTATTCTTCTACCATGCCACAACCTTATAAGTGATAGCCGATACACATTGACTGCGACTAGCGACGAACGCCAATTGTCAAAAAATAGAACGCATGACTTTTTTTTTTTGAAGACGGTACGACAAAGAGAGAACACGACCACAATTGTTGCTGCCGCAGACTTCAATCTATTTCTAATTTGATAGACGACAAGAGCGAACTTAGCAGAGTTTGTTTATGTTTTGTATGAAAAACAGATTGTCGCTGTTGCGTTCATTATAATCAAGTCGTCGAGAATACTGCGACATTTCTCTCTGACGGCAAGTTTTTGTTTTGTCGGTGGACGTCGGTTGCAGTCAATGTGTATCGGCTATGAACCTTGAGCTCGCTTTTCTCTGCTTTCTACTTCATTCCTCTCCGAGTCGGCCCTACCTGGTTATTCTGCCATGAGTTGGAGTACGAATAAAACGAATATTTATTTTCAGCACTATAAATACAATAGAGAATACAGATGCTTGTAGCTACAGAGGCAGTATGTATGTATACTACTACGCAGGTTTGTGCATGCATTAGTACGCATGCGTTGTGCTTTCAAAACTCCATTTATTTTTTATATACCAGAATAAATTCGAATTATTTATATAATGCATTATATTTTTCCATATTAAAAAATTATTTTGCTAACTAAATTTTAATTTTAAATTACTTTTAAAATATACATATACATATGTAAATGCTCTTTATTACAGGAAAAATAAATAATTCAAGTTTACCCATATTTATTTCCATTAATTAAACATAACTTTGAATTACGTTTAGTTTTAACCAACAAAAAAATGAACAAGAACAACAAATTCATCACCAAAAATATCAAACGAAAACTTTTTATAAAACAACACAAATTTTTACATGAATTTAATTGTGAGCTTTTTAGATCAGGTAAGTTTGAAGAATGACAACAACAACAAATTTGTTTTTGAATAATTTTTATTTAGAAGATGAAATGATTTAAAATAGTTTTGGAAAATATAAATGAAAAAAAAACAGAATTTTTCTCTATTACTGTATAAAAAGGAATTCTACGTCTATACTTACGATACTATCGAAACTGTGTCTTTTTTAGTTGTACTCAAGGTAGTACTCTATTACGCTAACTTTATTTCTTAACAAATTTACTTATTGTCAATGGACAGATTGTAAATAAATAAATTAAATACGAAGATTACGAAATTTTTGCGGACTAACCGCTATTTTTTTAGAATTTATAGCGCCTTTTCCTCAATAATCTCAAAATTGAAAATTTTCACATACGACATTTATTTTCTCAAGCGACGATATACATATATTAATCAGGGTGCGGAGAACGTTTGAAATACGATTGTTCTCAATTATCGTTCTCCTCATATAAAATTGTTCTCGCAAATTATCACGAACGAATGGGGAACTCTCTGCTGGCGTCGCATTTTTTATCTCTGAAAAATTTGTCAGTTTCAAATTTATTCGATCGAATTTTTCACAAAAAAAAAATAATAAGCAACGAACGTTCGTTTGTAATTTTTCATAAAAATTAATCGTTCAAAGAAAAATTCAGGAACGTTCGTTTCCTAAAAAAAGTTATGTTTCGACTATCAGCATCCACATCGTCTAGCGAGGATTCTTTTCAGTTATGTATGCGTCATCGAGTTTGGTATGTATTGTTTCTTGAATACGTTTTTATTGTTGCATTATCGCGAAAAAATTGTTGCGAATGGGTAGCATTGAGCGCTGTTTGTGTTGCTGTTGAATTAACATTTATCCGTACAAGGGCAAATTATTTTATCATTAAAAACTAAAAAAAAAATTGATTTGACCTTGTAGATGTTATCACCATTCCGTACAAGGGCTAATAATTTTGTCATTTTATCTGTGTCGATAAGCAATAATAGCTTAATTCGACTTACGACAGATCTAAGTTATTGATGTAGCAGTGTTCTACGCATATAGCACTATAAACACACAAAATCTAGAGCTTTTAACATGACCAAAAACAAGGTTATGACACAATAACAAAAGAATCTTCCATTTAGCTTATATGGCGATTGAATACTTATATGAAAAACTGCTTATGAAGCGGTCATAATACTAAATACAATTTTTGGGACTATGTCCTCTTTTTGAACGGAAAAATTTGTAATTTTGGATTATGTTTATTATTTGTAGTTTTGGATTACCAGAAAAGCATGATAAATAGCACTTGTAGTATTTTTCAACGATTGTGGGATGTGGTAATTTTCATGTTATTTTGTAAGAAAAATCTCTCGCGTGGGTATAAAAATACCTCAAAACACCACAAAATACCTCAAATTACTACAAAATACCACAACATCTCAAAATAACTCAAATATCCCCTCAAATTACTTCAATTACATGGTAAAAATACGAATTAAGGGAACGTTGCGTTAATTGAATTGTTCAAATGCTGAATGCACTTATTTGTGGTAGTTTGTATGTATCTTTTTTCTTTTTGCTTTTTTGAGGTATTGTGGGATTTTGTGTTAATTTTGAGATATTTAGTGCGAGAATTAAATGCGAGAAGAAGGCAATTTTGGTGGTAATTCCATCTTGTGATACTGCCCCTATCATGAATAATTTGTCACCCTTAATCTTCCCAGTATAACTGATAAATTGGAAGATTCGCGATCGGTACTTTCATCATATAAAGCTATCTTATTGACTGAATTCCTCCGGACGCGTTTGTATTCAGACCTATCATGAATAATTTTTCACCCGAAATCAAAAAAGGGAGTCTCAAAGGTAAATCTGAAGAACATTTTGGAAATTTATAATGCAAATTTGTTCATCAAACGTCAATATTCATGAGTGTAAAAAAATTTGATGTCTTTTTCTGCTATATTAAAAATGAAAACAGCCTTTTTTGATTCCGGGCGAAAAATTATTCATGATAGGGCTGAATAAGAAAGTTTCCAAAGAAATGATTAAGATCCAAAGATAAGAAAATGATCCAAAGAAAGAAAGAAACCTTTATATGATGAAGTGCCGATCGCGAAAGTGCCAATTTATCAGTTATACTGAGGAGAATATGGTAACTGGTGCGCCGCGATTTGACAATGGATTCATGAAGTACTTTTAATAAAAATAGGAATGGCCGAAAGAAAAATCGATGCATCGATTTGCTTTCGAGTTATCAATTTTTTAATTTGATTATCATTTAAGGCATTACGAGAGTGTGCACAAACATAATTTTGACGATGCTTCATCATAAAGATCATCAAGAAGTAATCATACAATCTAATCATATAACAACAATCATAACAAACCATCTTTTTTCATTTGATTGGGCATATCAAGTTTATTTACCTTATTAAAACATTATTTTTCCTCGTACGCATATGTGCAGTCTACATCTGTATTTTGGTTTCATATTTTCATGTCAGCAAGTGTACAAAAATACAACAACAAACTTATATTTTGTCTAATAACTCTACGTACAAACGAACGTTTGTGAATTTTTTCTTCAAACGCTCATTTTGAATGAACAATTCCAAACGAACGTTTGTTGCTTTTTGTTGTTGTGTGAAAAATTCGTTCGAAAAAATACAAAGCTTACAAATTTATCAGTGATAAAAAAAACGACGCAAGCAGAGCGTTCCTTTTTCGATTGCGAACGTTCGTCTGCTTTTAAATTTTTCGTTTGAAAAATTCTCACACACAGCAAAAAACGAACGATAAGATCGTATTTTAATCAATTGCGAACGAATTTTTCCGCACCCTGATATTAATATATTAAAAAAGTGCATTGACAATCTTTACAAATATTAGTTTTCATCGTTGTCGTCATCTGAGAACTCATATTCTAAACATAATGGCCGTAGTGTTGCATACGTTGCCAAATTGGTAAAATAATCGTGGTGCACTGGTGGAATATATTTCAGTAGATCCAGTATATATTTTTTCTATGCTGCTGTCACAGTTCTCTTGTTTTTATAAAGTGCTTCTTGTTTGACTTCGGAAAGTGCTTGAGGTCTGCCTACTTTATTTGTTTTAGAGTCTACTTTACCTAAAGCATCCATTTAATTCAAACTTTCTCTACATTTTTACATCCATCTTCATATTGCATCCATCTAAACTTAAGCCAATTTAATTGGTGACCTTCGGTAGCCGTTTCCGCATAACCGTTTTGTCCCGTAAGTTCTTTGAGCACACAAAATCTTCTTTTATCATATTTCTTACTATAAATTTATTAAAAAAAATAATTTGTAGAAAACTTAAATTTCCATATTAATAAACAATTTCGGTTTCGGCCGAATATTTTAATGTCATAATTTGCACATGCAAGCCGGCAATGAACATACTTTGTAAAATTTTCTTCGGAAATTAGCTGTCCGTAAAATTGTGAACTAACACCACCTGTGCTCTGAAAAAATGATGCTTTTTTTTTAGAAAACAATAACAAAGTATTGTAAGCTAGGAGTTGCTACCCCGGACTCATAAATAGGTTACATTTTCCTCTTCACTTCTATGCATGTACTTAACTCAAATTCACTCAACTCAATCTCACTTTAAAAAATGGACTTACACCACTTGGGCTCTGAACAGCTCATATATTGAACGCGATCCAGTATTGCAATATTTATTGAACCTTTAGCATACAATATTAATGGATCGTGATCCAATATCGTAAAATATTTAAACATTTTTAAATACGGATCTCGGATCGATCCAAATATCACAATAAATATTGAACGTATAGCAGGCGCCTATCTAAACTGTGTCAAATTTATTTCTGAGACCTATAGGCACCTGCTGCGCGTTTAATATTTATTTAAAAAAAAATTAAAGTATTCTATTATATTCTCAATTTTGAACTAAAGTCAATATTATATATCTAACCCTTTGCGCGAAATTATCGTATGTGGACTTTTTCGAAACTGCCTTTTTGATGCAAATTTGCTTTACACTTCCCAACGCATCACCTGGTAAAATATTGTAGCTGAAATCATTATAGCAAAATAGTTAATTATCTAAGCGCATGTTAAATTTGGTTTTGATATGGCAAGCTAAAACACAGACAAGTAGAAAAAAATTCGGTCCTGTAAATTTTTTTTTGGCACATACGATAAATTCGCACAAAGGGGTCGGTCGATATGTACTTTTTGTATACGGAAAAATGACAAAATTTATTTTAAGAAAATTATTAAAAATTACGCTTCCGAAAAATCCATAGTCTAGTTTTCCCTCAAGTGAAGCTTCAATAACGGTGCATTTATTAGTCTGGTAGTGATACTAGGTTCATAGCGCAAATCTTCAAATTTGCTGGTTGTAGTTATGACATATTTACGCAAAACTATGGCCAAAACAATTTTTATTGCGTTCATGCCATAACGCCAGCCTGAAACAAAATAAATATTTCAAGTTTAAGAGAATAGGTTAAATGCATTCCAGAACAAAATAGCTTTACCTATACAGTTGCGAATGCCTTTGGTAAATGGAATGAAGGAGTATGGGTGCTTATCTCTAAGATTTTCTGGTAGAAAGTTATCCGGATTATAAATCAATGCCTGTGGACCCCAGACATTGACATTGCGATGCAAATGAAATAAATCGAAAAGGAGTTGAGTTCCTGCGGGTATTATGATGCCACTTGAGAGACGTACATCGTCCGTAGCAGTTCTGCCTATTATTGGTACCGTCGATATCAAACGCATTGTTTCATTGATGACCCTTTCCAAATAGACCAAACGATGCAAATCTTCGTTGGTGACAGTAACATTATCGCGATCAGTATAAATTGAGGACAGCTCTTTAAAGGCAATTTCTTGACAATGAGGGTTCATGGCAAGTAAAGTCAGAGCATTGGTAATCGTTGTAGCCGTGGTTTCAAAAGCCTGTAAACAAGATGCTCAAGATTAAAAACTCGGTTTAGCTCTACTTACCCCTAAAACAATATGGTTAGCGTGCCCTTCAAGGTTTTCGATCGTAAATTTGGCATTTCTTAATAGATCTATGCCTATATCAAAGAAAATATGTTTATTTTTTTTCTGTGCATTGTCATCCACATCAAGAGAAGTTGTTAGTTTAGTTGCTGTGGTATTGTTTGATGACGATATCTCCAATTTGTCATGGATTAACTAAGATATTTAATTATTTACTAACCAGTTCGATAAATATTTAGCTTTGCTATGATAAAATACAGTCTAAGACATATTTACATTTGTAAAAAAATTCTTCAGTTCGGTTTTAGTTGTTTTATATGCCTTGAAACTAGGTAAGAAATTCTGTACGAACTCCAACCGCAACCATGGATAAACAATTAGGGACATTGTCTTTTCTAAAAGACTTTACAAAGACATTAAACCATTTTCAAACCTTATAATATTGATCTAACTTCTTACTAATGATAGTATTCAAATAATTTGTCATATTGGCTCAAATCTCCATCTCCGTTACTATTTCTATTTACAATACCCATTGTTGTTTCTGAAATTATAACGTCTTTTGTCTATAGTTTGAATTAAAAAATATAGCAAATGCTTACGCAATGCCATATTCATGGCAAGCTTCTGCATGCTTGGTTGTATATTAATTGGTTCTCCTTCATAAGAAGTAGCGAAATCTTGGACAAAAGCTTTCGTTGTTTCATTAAAAATTAGCAGAAAACTGCGTAGGTTTTCTGGACTGAAAGCTGGATTTAATAATTTTCGATGTGCTGACCACTCAGGATCTGTCAAATAAAAACTTTATTTGAAGTGAATTCATAGAAGTCAGCTTAATCAACGCACTTACTATTTGCTGTTGCTAATCCAGATCCGCCCACCTCTTCAACAGACTTATAAAGTATTGTTTTGTTTACGCAATGTGGCGATACAAGAATATCTTGTGCAGTTTGTGGATCAAATATTCCCAAAACTGGAATTGGTCCTGCCCAGAATAAGACCGGAGATTCGTATTTTTGTAATAATATTTCTGCATAAAGCAACACATCTAAAAAAAAGAAGTAATAAAATTTAAGTTTGATCTCTAGCTCGACAGTTGCACTTTGTTTAAATATTTTATTAATTCAATCCTAAAATATTTTGAAAAGTTTTCTTTAAAGAGATCTGCGAATTTTTCAAAAGGTTCACATCTGTTTCGAACTGAAGCCTTTCATAAACATTAAGTTTTTTAAAATAACTGATTTTCACAGTAACACAACTTTAATTTATCATCATTTCTAACTGTATAAATTAATATTCTTATTTTGCATCTTGACAGTTTTGATGTACCTTCAAGAGATTTAATTTTACGCAAACATCCAATAATGGGTAGACCTATTGGTCCTTGAATTTTTAACAATAACATGTAAAACTTGCGTCGCCGCCACATTAATAAAATCCATAAACAAAATGCCAGGCACATTAAAATTTTCCACACCAACATAGTAAATCTTAAAGCTTAGGATACTTTTCTACAGTAACAAAGACAAACAACTTATGAAGTTTTATTATAAGCGTAGCTATTTATACTAAGTTTAACTTTGTGAACTAGTATTATCAATGTTTTAAAGTTTGTTTGCATTTCAATTAAATTACTACTATTATAACCAACTACAAATATTACTATTTGAATAAAAACTATAGCTATGTACGGTTGGTCAGAGTAGACTCCACACAACACACGATCATACATTATTCACGGCATATTTAATAAATGAAATAAATATATAAAAATTTAGCCTGGATAAAGATTATGACAAGTCGAACGTGATACCGTAGTCTCGTGACAACTGCAAATCTGCACCCAAAATCGTGCTTTTCCGCATGGCCACTGTAGTATAGTAGATGGTTGCTCACAGGATGCTTGTCGTATACAACCCTGTCCCTTCCATCCAAAGGAGTAAAATATAAGGAAGTGGTGTAGTAGCACGAAAGTGTAGCATTTACCATATTGGTGTTGGTTCACACAAATACATTAACATTCGCACAGGGCCGCATTCGGTTGAATCGTTAAAAATGGCCCACAATGTTTCTGATTCAGTTCAACTGCCTTAAATAGTATTTAAAAGACTAAGGCTTAGAACTAAAATGAATTATGAATAAGAAATGAATAATGAATAAGAAACGAATAATGAATAACAAATAAATAATGAATAACAAGTGAATAATGAATCAAAAAAATTAATGAATAAAAAATGAATAAAAAATGACCAACAAATAAAAAATTAATAACGAATAAAACATAAATAATGAATAAAGAAAGAATAATTGAAAATTCTGAAATTCATTGTAAATTGCATTTTTTGCGAATATCACTCAAATGAATAAAAAATTTATTCAGTTTTCTGAATAACGAAAATGAATAATAAATCATTTATCTAAAAATTAATGTATATTAAAAATTTTATCAAAAATCAATTTTGCATCTAACACTCTAACAGCCCTATTCTGGCAGCTTAACTAAGCTCACCCCATTAACAAAATAGTTAATATTAACAATTTGTTAAGGTTTCGTATTCTGCTGCAAAGTTAAAAGCTCTTTTCCTTACAATTTTGTTAATGACATCAAGCGTCTTAACAACGAATGAAATTTATGTGCTTAGATAGAAAATTGTTGTGCAAATAATAAAAAAAAATACAAATTATAATATAATATTGAGTTTAAATACATTAAACTGAAAAATGGAAGAATTTTTACTTATTTTAAGTGTTGATAATGAAATCTTTCAGAAGCCGTGGCAAATTTTTCAAGCGCTTGCAAAGTCACAAGCTACACTGGAAGCATCTGTTTATATAGCGCATTTCTTCTTTCAATAGGCATATCGATTTTCACCATGCATGGTGAACTTTGACAGCTTTTTAAGCTTTTATGTTGTAAATGATTTTTAAGAATACTAACCAAGGTCAAGGTTCATTTATAAGGTTGTGGCACTTGAGAGAAATGCACTCTTTTTCCCGCCTTTGCTCGAACTGTCACTGTGCTTTTCTTTGTTCTAAACATTAATTTTCTTCATTCCTTTTCATCTATTCTGACAGTTCAACCGAGCTCGCTCTCAAGTGCCACAACCTTTTAAATGAGCCTTGATACCAACATTTATATAACATAACCATCAGCTTAACAAGAGCTCCTTAACTATTTCTTGTTAAGGTAACAACCAGAATAGGGCTGTAAGTCTAACACTCTCTGCTACAGCAGCCACATTTTCATCTGTGCGCACCGTAAGACGACGAGGACCATGAGTGTTGTCACTTGCATACCAGTCTAACGAACTTTTTGCACAAACTTGCGTACAGCAGGCGCAGTGGGTGCTTCATTTCGGCTAAAACTTATTTTTATATAACGCACAGTTTGGACTACACAGTACTATTTCGCAACATTGTTCAAGCGCAAAGCGTCTCATTTCTTTCCGCGGAGGTATGATAATGACTTTATGTCAAGATTTCGAACGGAAAACAGCTGTCAGCGTCAAAATAACCTATGATTTAAAAAGAATCTACTAGCACACCCTGTATATGGTCTGGTTTTTGCACTTTGGCTCTATCTTTGCATGAGCACTGTCACACTCATGTGAAAATATGATGTAGATAGACAGTTTGCATTCATAAAAAAGTATCTTTGTAGATAGAATTATGATACAATACAGGATATATAGTAATCAAAAATGGGTTTTCTTCAATTTATATTTTTCAATAGATGTATCTATCAATGACGAGTTTGGTTTCGTCAAAATGTAGATAGA
The DNA here is from genome assembly GCA_963920525.1 of Dichetophora obliterata. NCBI lineage: Eukaryota > Metazoa > Arthropoda > Insecta > Diptera > Sciomyzidae > Dichetophora > Dichetophora obliterata. Next base: position 241,579,955 of record OY986437.1, on the reverse strand, counting down.
CATTATTGAATATAAGCCCCCGATATATTTATTTAAATATATCATTAGCATCACCATAACAATTACCATTACCTTAATGATTACACTTACCATTACCATTAAAATTGTCATTACCATTCATTTATATATCCAAACGCATAAAAAGAATGTGTAAGGGATATATTAACATTTTCACTCCGTTTTTAACGCCAATAAGGAGGCGTGGCAGGTATAGCAAAGTATATATATATATTCTTGATCATCACCACCTCCTGAGTCGATTTAACCATGTCAGTCTGTCCGTCTGTGATCACGATAACAGCCGTAAGTTTAAAACTATCTTAACGAAATTCAATATAGAATTTATTTTATAGCCTTTTATTTAAAAATAAACCTCCCATACAAAGTTATTTTACCAAATCGCTAAAATCTCTTTAAATTCCACAAAAAATAATATAATGACTTTAAATTTTGTACATAAGCTTTACCCTTTAATATGCAATTTGAGCATGTAATTTGTAAAAATTGAATTATTGTGTATAGTATATGATTTTATATATAATGACTTTAAATTTTGTACATAAGCTTTACCCTTTAATATGCAATTTGAGCATGTAATTTGTAAAAATTAAATGAAAACCACGCCTACCTCCCATACAAAGTGACTATGAAAACGGTAAGGTCTCCTTAAATTCCACAAAAATTAGTACAATGGCTTCAAATTTTGCAAATAAGCTTAAATATTTACCATGCACTCGATGCTAGAAAATTGATAAAAAAACCTGAAAATTCCGCTAATCTTCGTCACAAAAAGACATCATCATAATAGTAAAACCTTCATGAATTTTAAAATAAATTTGAATATTGAAATAAATAAAGAAGCAACTAGAATAGATGGCAACCTTGGAAGAGTTGATGGCGGTGATCTATAAAATGGCCTACTGCTTTAAAATGTCATATGATTAGCAGCCATACAATTCATAAGAATGAATTCCAGAATCTGCACATTCATATACTAATTTAAACAGTGAGTTGATCACAGCTTAATCACTCAAAGACTACTGAAGAGGAAAATTTAGCGATTTCCGAAACAGACTGTCTAGTCAGCTAAGTTCATGACTCTATACAGAGTTATTGTTGTTGTTGTTGCCTTCTTAAAAACCTACTTGACCTAAAGCTCGCAATTTTAATTCAAAATAAATTTATGTTTAATTTATCCTAATAAGGACGATGATGCCACATGGCATCACTAAGTCGGATGTCACAAAACAAACGCTAATCACTTAAAAATAAGTCAAAATCAAAATAAGGTCAAAATAAGCCAATGTGTGAAAAAATTGTCCCTTCTTTAAAGAGTTAACATTGTGCACATAAGCTTTAATAAATAACAAGAACTCTGAGTTCCAAATTCGAAATATTTGGATATAAACCACATCCTATAAAATTGACATCAAAAAAATAATACAACATTCAAGACTTCTTATAAACTACATTACGACCGTGTGGGGCATTTTAACTTCGGTCCAGTCGAATACATTTCATAACCAGTTTTTTTTTCATTTGACCTTTATCCTTACCATCTGAATTCCAATTGATTTTTCCTTTATTTAAATTTATCTTTTCTGAATTTCAAATGGAATTTCTAAAATTCAATTCATTTTTCTGCATTTCAATGATCTTTTTTCCAATTGAAAATGTCAAATGGAATTGCTGAGTTTCAATTGATCTATTACAAATAAATTAAAAATTAAAAATTTGAAATTTCAATCGATATTGCCTAAATTTTAATTGATCTTTTCTAAATTTGAACTCATCTTTTCTGAATTTAAAAACGATTTTCTGAATTTCAATTGATCTTTTTTTAATTTAAATTTGAAATGGTGTAGTAAGGAATAACTCTGGCTGGAACAAAGTTAAAATATTCCACAGCGGATTTTTAGCGTTATTTGAAGGTATGAAGTATTTATTGTTGTAATGACATCTCTTTGTATGGGATAGCAAAAGATATTACACAGTGTCTTCACTTACAATATTTTGTTGCATGCGAACTGTTGAATTGTATTTCATGATATCCAGATTTCATGTTATAATATTTAGGTGGGCACTTCATCTCATGAAATTTCATTTTGCAATTGTTTGTAAAAGTTTATTAAATTAATAATTTCTTCCATTCGCCATTTCATTTTATGTTTTTTTCACTCTTTTAATGCTTTTGCAATATTTTTTGCTTAAAAAGTTCTTAAAAATGCACGCACTAACATATTTTTACTGAAAAGTGAAGTTCATCTCATGAAATATATCTCAAGAAATATTTCAAGAGTTTTTTTTCATGATATGAACAATTTCAGGATATGAGTGGTCTGAACTTGAGATATATATCATTAAATTTAATTTGACAGTTCGCATGCAATCTAATATTGTAAGTGAAGACACTGTTTCAAAAACTGTGGTCTGTTTTGTACTAAAGCATCATTATGGCCATAATGTTTATCGTGCTGGCTGTAGGGTATGTAAAAACTCAAGAACATTTTTTAATTATTGCACTGAATCAGAATGAATATTGAGTGTTATATAAAGTATTTTAATTATCAATTTTGATGGGGTTATTAACCCTAGAATGATAATCATATTGTGATGTACGTAAAAGATAATCATGCGTCAAATAGACGCATAAGTTTTAACTAGATACAACGTCAAGCCTTATTTATTGATTTGAATAAACCAAAAATTTGTATATATGTACACATAGGTATAATAATAAATATCACAATTTATGTTTTTATATTTTTTTATTTATTAAAAAAAACAAAAACTTCAAACCTCTTCTATAAGTAAAAAAAATAATTCGTACCCGCATAATTCGTAAAACTTATCTGCATACTTTAAATTCAATAATATACTTATAAGAAAGCCGTTTAGTTGTTAGTACTTTGTAGATAATTACTTGAAAAACTTACTTACTTACTTAGTTATTCTAGATTTGAAAAATTCACATTTGCGAGTGTGCTAACAATATACATATGTTGCACCTTTACAGTATGTGGTGCAATGATCCATTCAAAGAGTCTATAAAGTTAAAATATTTAAACATATGAATATTTCAATTTAAATTACCATAAATAGAAATTCTTGTTACTTAGTTATGTTTTCTAACGTTCGACCACGATTTAAGGAAGCGTCTTATATAAAAATCCTAACAAAACGGAAAATTTTTGCAACACCAAAATAAGTGTTTTGAACTTTGGACGGTGGGGCATACTATAATGTTGGCATTTGTTGGGTAATCCAAGAAAAACCATTTTTTGCTAGGAAACACTTTTGTTATAGAGAATATAAATTAATGAATATAATTGCAATTTTATCAGTTAAACTTATATTAACTTTGTTACAAAGTATAATTTTAATTGCTATAATAATAATGTTATTAATTAATTGTTGACTAATTAGATTATAAAAAAAATAAACTGGCCATTTCAGCCCTTGGAAGAACTTTGACCTAACTTTTATTGATCAATTGTGCTGTGCGTGTTCTTTAGCTTAGGGGACACTCTACCCACTAGGCTACTAGATTATATAGTAATAAAATCAGATGATATGCATTATTAATTGTAAAGAATTCTATAAGTATGCCGATATTACTGAGGAATGGATTCGAGAGGAAAAAATTAAAAGCTATTGTCTTTAAAACGTGCTGCCTAGCATGTTTATATTTAAACAACTACGCCATAGCATTGTAAATTGCCAGATAATTCTACTCTATAGGCGAATAAATACCTACGAATGAAATTCAAGAGAACAGGTATAGTTTTGAATTTGTTTTCTAAGTAGTTAGAGTAAACTATTATTTAAATTTAAGAAATGGCTATACGGATTGTTTACGGCCCAATTAAATGCACAAATATATGAGCATTATTAAGGATAAGGTACTCTATCGCTATCTAAAAAGTCAAGGCGGCTTGACTGTTTTATTTTATTTTTTATATTTTATTTATTTGGTTGCTAAACCTTTATACTTTTTATAGCATACTTAAATTCTAAAATAAGATATTGATTACAATTTAAAAACATAAAATATGATATTGAGTGATATTAAGTACTATTAACAAATTGGGCTTTCCATAGTGACTGGTGGGACAGTTTACTCTAGAATCCTTAATGTTTGCATTTTGATGTAATACAATGATCAAACAGATATTTTACAATAGATTATGAACCGACTTATAAAACTTTTACCGAAAAAAACTCATATAGATATTTTGTTAATATTTCATTGGTTAAAGGAGTGTGACTGGTGGGACAGTCAAAAAACCTTACCTCTGCCTTCTGCACTGTCAATCGAGATTTTAGAATTTTAGCCCAAATACTATACATAGTCAGATGTCTTTTATTATGCTATAAAAGGATAAAATAAACTTCAATAGAAACTAAAAATAAGCACCAAGTCAAGTTTCTACAAAAAAAAAATATATATATAAAGTAGAAATTGTGACTGGTGGGACATCGTGTTGTGATTGGTAAAAAAATCGTACGACTCGTTCACAATAAAAAAGGTCTCATACCCAATAAAACACCACTCCAATAAATACATATATAATATATATATCATTCTGTTTTCCTGAAGCCGGTGGGATCCTGGCTTGACAGGGTGGTTACTCGACAAACTAGGTCAACTTCACGAAACAAATTTTTGTAAAACAAGGAAAACCAGTTTCGAACGAAGGCATCAAGAGAAAATAGGTTTTAGGGATCGTTCATAAACTACGTTACCGATTTTTTGCACTTTTTTACCCCTACCGCCCCTTCATAAAGTAAGGTGACGTATGAAATAAAAAAAGTATAGCAGTGAGAGGACTGCCGACCGAAACGAAAACCTATATATAAAATATAAATGGAAGACGTTGTCCAGCCACGGACCGCCTTACTGCTATATAAGAATTTTCATGCTAATAGGGGGTTTCGGACTATGCTACATGTAGGATGGATTTGACAGGTCGGACGGACATGTAGGATGTGTCTAAGCTCATACTGCAGCCCGTCCTACATGTAGGATGAAATCAAAAAGTTTTAAAAGTTCCGCTCTGATCTTGTTCTTCTCTGTGCGTCCTTGTTTGTAGATTTCTTTGGTAATTGTTGTTGGCGCAGTTAGCCGGAAATTTTTTGTAGGTGTTGTGAATTCTAATCGTATAGCTACAGTTGGCATATGAAATTAGAATTATTTTTGTTAAGATCTTATAACAATTTATTAAATTTTTTATATATTACTGAAACTATTTCTTTTAAGCAAAAGTGTTACCATATCAAAAATACATATAATTAAAGTAATTTATTTAAATTATTTCATTATTGATTAATATAAAAAATTAAAGTTTATTTATATCAATTCACCATATCTATATTGCGTTGTGTATTAAAAATAGAATATTCTAAAATTAAGAAATATCTATAGTTTATAAATTATATATAATCCATATAAGAAATTAAGGTAAACAGTTTTAAAAAATAGAATGCTTAGGATAAGCAGACCTTAGTTATTCAATTACTACTGAAAATATTAATTATTTTGCAGGTCTAATACGTAATTGTTATTATATAAATATACATAAATATTCTTTAAATTTCCTCAATGAGCTAAATTGTTCATCTATATGAACTATATATATGAACTATGTATATATTTACATATTTACATATATATATATATGTATTTCCGATACGGAAATAGATTTACCCATATTATATATACTCTTTAATTCATATGTATAAACTGTTTTCTAAATTAATTCGATGTCATATGCTGACTGTAGCTACAAATAAACATCCACAAAAAATTAAAGCTTACTGTACAACAATAACTACTTAGCAAATTTACAACAACAACGCAAAGAGAATTACAAGATCCCAGCGGTTGCGCAGCGTTAGAGGAGATGAACCGAATTGGCGGCGTAAAAATACAGCACTTTGCATGCTATATTTTCTGTTTGCCTGCTGTTTCGTTCATTTTTTTAAATTTTTCAACAGTTTTTTAAGTTTACAATATTACAAGTTTACGAAATATGTTGCAAGTACAAGCTCTCGAATTAAATATGTCGCAAATTGATAAAATGCAAATAAAATAAAATATTTGCGCTAAAACACGACCGAAATGTGAAACGTCAAAATTTGTAATTGTCAAAATTTCATCGTCCATTTGACACAGCAAAAAAGACAAATTTATTTCAACACACACAAATTTTATTCAACTTGATATTTTCTATCCTACCACGACTGATTGGCACACAGCCATAGTTGACAACTCTGAATATAAAATGCCGCAGTGGTGAAAATAAAAAGCCACTGACAAATACAACAAGTGTGAAAATTGTCCAACTTTGTTTGACTATATGTAATAAAATAAGAGCATGCATGTAATTATTTGAATGTTCAACATATGCCTTTATCACAACTTAAAGATTGAAATGTTAAAACACTCAATCCATACATTATTTTTCTTGTTTGCAAACGAAATTCCAGCAGAAAAAAGAAGAAAAAGAAGAAGATGGATCCATTTTTAAATCTCACCATGAATAGCAGCTGTTTGAGTATAAGCAAATTTTTCAAAAATTTTGACAAATACAACAACTGATGAAATTGCCAAACTTTAAAGGCATATATATATATAAATATAAACCGAATTAATAATAGGGCAATTCACGATCTTGTTGCATCGTTGCAAATGCAAAATAAACAGCTTTTACAAAAACAAATAGCATTAAAAAGCTCTTTCAACATATGCTTTTTGTTTTTGTAAAAGCTGTTTATTTTGCATTTGCAACGATGCAACAAGATCGTGAACTGCCCTAATAAGTTTTGGTTGCAAACATCTTATTGCAACCTAACTTAAGTATTTATATACTAACCAACAGATTATATGCATTATTTTAAGGAGTTGCCAAGTGATTTCTTTGTGAGCTTGCGGCCGAATGACGAATTCCTTGGAATAATACGATGATGCAAACGAATGATTTACCCTCTACCAAAATCGTTCAAGGCGCCTAAAGAAGTTTTCACTTCAAAAACAAAACGTGGGCTGAATTTTAAATTATCAGATTGCCACAGACTATGTTTGTTTTGGGTACAGTTTTGAAAAACATGCTTGATGCCATGTCAAAGATGCCATTTCAAGTTAAGAATTTAGTTTTTTTTTGGGTAAACTCATGTTTTTACAATGAAAAATGTTTCTTTAAAACATGCATGCAACCCATGATTCAATTATTACAGGTTGTCCATTCGTTTGACAACACCCGTAAATATGAAAACAAAATTATATTCTCTCTCAAATATAACTGACAACCAGGGTTTTGTGGTCTTCTATGAAAAAAGTTATGTTTCAGTGCTTTGTTGGGTATTTTTTTTTTAAAGTAGTTATTCTATATTTTGCTGTTAGCAGGAAAAAAAAAGAAATAGTGTGCATTGCGTTTATAATAATTATTGCTTTGATAATTATTATTGAAAATTGTTTTCAAATTTTGTTGCGAGGAATTTTTTTTTTTTAATTAAAATATAAATCGCGACTATTAAGTTGTAATTATTAAAATAATAATGCCTTCGACGTGCGGTTTTGGCAAAACAGTTTATTTTGGTGATGAAATTCGAAAATATAATGTGCCAGTGGATCCAATAAGCCATCAACGGTGGGAAAACATTTTCACAACAAAATATTGAAATTAGTTTTTTAAAAAGTCACTTAAATTTTCTATCAAAACAAATCTGCAGTACAAAAAGTATTTGAAAAAGCAGCAGTAAACTGTATCCTTGGTTATTTAGTACTGCAAAAAAGTATGATATTCCTGCAACTGATTACTTTGATGGCATTACAAAATTACTCTTTTGCTCTCCTCTTCAATTTTACGGGTGTATATCTTCATTATTGTGAGTAAACGTCAAATGAATGGACAACCTGTAGTAATTGAATCATGCATGCAACCAAGGTATATATAATTGATATAGTTGTATATATATATGATTGATATAGTTGAATATACCTTGCATGCAACCATAACAAGACTGTAACTGTCTGAGACTCTAACTAAATAATGACAGGAAAAACGTAAGAAATCAAAACATTTTGTAGATCATATTTGTTAAATTTTTTTTATATATGATTTTTTTCTCGGATATTATAAAGTCTCACTATAAACTTTGAGAATAGTTTTAGTTGTTGTTTTTTTTATTTATTTATTTATAAATTCATATTTACATATTATTTACAATTAGATATATATGTACATAGGCGTATATAAAACGATTTTTCAGTGTTTTAATAGAAAAGTTTCTTTTGAAAATTCTTGCAACTAGTCCACATTTAATTTCCTAAAAGAACCATCTATACCGAAAATGCTATCAAAATCTATTGGCTTTCCGGGTCTCAATTTTTCATTGGTAATAAAGTTGGCATTATCCTTAAAATGATCCCGATATTCATCCAGTTTTCGCTCCCAGGTATCAATAATTTCATCGATAGTACCATTATTGCCACCATATTCTTTAGGTAAATATTTCTTGGGAATATGTTCGTAAAGTGAATCCAATTTGTTGCCATGTACAAAAAGCTACTTGCAGTAAATAGTGGTTCATAATATTATTCAAAAAGTACCTATTTAAAAGATGGTTGCAAAAAATTATAAAAATATCAGACATACCCGATTCTGTTGCTTCTGTGATAACAACGGTTTCATCATATTGAAAAGTGGTTCGAAAGCTGCAAATGTATTTAGAAAATGTGTTGCTTTTTGACGCATTGGTACAGCCTCCTCAGAAAATACAGTGGACTTCTTCATTAGACCCGGGGTCATTTGCAACATATGCGCTGGTGTTGCTTTGGCCATATCACAAATGGGAACAACACCATAGACAGTGGCGTAATCATTTTCGAGCATGATTATTTCTTGCAGCATTTGAGTTGCGCGCATAATGTCATATACTGAGTGTTGATTTGGCGAAAAGGCGCCGAAGCGGAAAATACCTATGACGGGTCCATTGTCATTGAGTGGCGTAGGAAGATGCAAAAAAATTCTGTATGATAATTTAAGAATGACTTTTCAGTAAGTTGTATTGAATTTTAAAAATAATGTATGTAAAATACTTGCCCCAATCGAACAATTTCGCGTATTTTTGGATCATCAACATCGTAACATACCAGCATTTCTGGATACTTAGAGCGCGTTGTATAGTATTTATCAATCTTACTCTTGGCCTTTTCCAAGCTAAATTTGCAGCCACGCAGAAAGATCAACAGAAACTGATCATCGGTGCGTGCACTTAGATGGGGTTGCTGGTTGATCCATGTCCGCAGTGCTTCGATATCATCGGGAATGCGTTCAGGTACCTCATTCAGCTGCTCTATAGCTGCTTTTTGCAGCACATCGTTCAGTGGCCGCACCTTGGCCATAATATGCCTATTATTCTAAATATCCAAGTATATACTAACTTGTAAATTTATGTTTATTGGTTTCGCTATTAAAAATGTATTTTTTGATCAGTTTAGCTTTATTTCACGATACGGTTTACAAGTTGCAAGCGATAAGATAGCCAGATCGCATTATTTTTAGTTTGTTTTTTTTTAATGGTGCTTAATATTATTGAATTGATTAACATTAAAAGCTATATTAGCTAAAAATTTTGTTTTTAAATAGCTTTATTGCTATAATACTTAACACGCTTCCGTCGCTTGTGCCAATTTGACACAATTTTAAATTAAAAAAACAAAGGCACAATACTTTGTTTTTGCACAAATTTGAATAAGGTTGCGGTTCACTGACTAAGTAACGAAAGAGTCATTTGTTTGTCAATTTGACACATAGGAAACAGTTGTGTTTCGTTTGCAGAAGTGAAAAAATATTTTTACCGAAAGAAAACATAATAGGGGTATTCACACTGACTTGGGTAGTTAGGTATGGGTAGATTGAGTACTTTTGGTTATTGCGAGCACCCTAAATTGCAATTGAGTACTTTGTAGAATAGTTTTGGGCAGTGCTGCATGTTTGTTTGATATCCCCGGCTTATGAAGCTGACGTGAGACGAGTGACAGCTGGCAGAGGGTTGCCTCTAAATCATTTTTTGTCATTTTATGTTCGAAAAATTTAGGACATTAATTGGGCGTAAAAAAAGTTTATTTTATGTACGAGTAATTTTTAACGTGAACATCGCAGCATATTATCATTTACTAGTAATCCAGGGGAAAACGTTTTCCTGTCACAGACCGGCTTTCTGCCACATAAGAATTTTCATGCCAATCGGAAATAAAAATTTAATTTTTTTGTATGTCTGAACTGGTATAACTGCAGTGCGACTACGCCCATTTTTGGTTCAGTTTACGAAAGTAACTATATGCACTAATTTACCAAATAATTTTAGTTTAATACGACCAAAACCGTCTAAAATATAGCATTTTTATTGATTTGTAGGCGGTAAAAGGGTGTTTGGCAAAATTTTCCTAAACTATTTCGTAGGTGAAACAAATCGACTGCCAAAATTTCAGCGCAATGGGCCCAGTAGTCAATTTTAATGATTTATGAAAAAGTGGGCGTTACTATAGAGCAACCACGCCCATTTTTAGTACTGTTCTTGAATGTAACCATACAAACTAAATTATCAAATTTAAGTCTTAAACGACCAAAATCGGTTTAAATAAAGTGTTTTTATTGATTTGTGGGCTGTAACAGAGGGCGTATCACCAATTTTAATTACATTTTCAGACAGTAACCATACAAAATAAATTACCAAATTTTAGTCTAATACGATAAAAACCGTCCGAAATATAGCATATTTATTAATTTGTGGGCGGTAAAAGGGGTGTGATTTTTTTCTAACCGAGATATTTACTTTATTAACCGAGATATTAACAGATATTGTAAATTTGGTTGCCTTAGGTGTTACCGTTCCTGAGATCTTAAGAGACACTGCACGAACGATTTTATATATATAGAAGGGCGGTAAAAGTAGGCGTGGAAAAATGTATATATCTAGTGACCACCACTTGGTCTCATAGCAAATATAAACCAATTTTCATTATAAAAACATGCACAACTCAGAAATTATAATATCTGAAAAGTAGGCGTAGTTATAGTTCGAACACGCCCATTTTTGCTGAATTGTCGATAGTAGCCATGCGAACTAAATTACAAAATTTTAGTCCAAAAGAACCGAATTCGTCTTAAATATAGCGTTTTATTAACTTGTGGGAGAAAATAGGGGGTGTGGCAATATTTTTTGTGTATTATTCGAGATATTACAACATTTATTGTAAATTTGACAACAAATATTGTAAATTTAATGCCCTTAGGTCAATTATTGCCTATTTCTGCAAAAGGTGGTAACACATGAAAAAAGTACTAAATTTGTCAAGAAAACAATCTACCCAAACGAGTCAGGGGGTCAGCTAGAGTAGATTGGTAGATGGGTACTTGGGTGGAATGACAAAAACAAAATGTACGGCATTTGCTAATCTACCCAACTACCCATGTCAGTGTGAGTACCCCTAATATAAAAAACATATATTATGGATTCTACCTTGCGAAATGAGTGGTTGCATGACGATGAAGACTTTGATGGAAGTGATAATGAAGATATTGATTATGAACCAACACAGCAAACCAAAGTTTCCGAATTCGTAACGAATTTTTCGAATCTGAATATATTTCGATTTCACGAATTGTCATAACGAATTCGGAAAGAATTTTAGTAAGGAATTCGTAACAAATTCGTGAAGAATTGGAGTATCGTATTCGTAACGAATTCGTAACAAATTCGTTAAGAATCAACGTATTGAATTCGTAAGCAATTGAATTATCGTTTTCGTAACGAATTGGTAATAAACTCATATCCATTTCTTAACGAATTTAGCACCGAATTTGAAACGAAATGAAGCATCAAATTTGCAACGATCTCTTAATGATTTATTTGTACCGTATGTAAAACAAAATTAAATAGCAATTTCGGATCAAAGTTTAGTTTATCAATCCGCTTAAGATGCCCCAGACTATATATTTAGTACAAATGACATGTCAAAAATTACAGATCCTTTGCAACTACTATTATGGAACATATATAAATGTGATATAGACATGTCGTTTGTATTTGCATCTGTTAAAATTAAAATTAGAACCATCTCAAGTATCAGCTCTTTTAAGGAAAAAATTGTTTAAAACTAATTTATTTTACAAATGGCAAATTATTTAAAATGCCGCTAGGCTAATGGCCTATAAATTTTTTTCAACTCGACAAATTTAGAACACCTCACAAATTATATTTGAAAATTTGATTTCGGAACTCTTTCAAATTATTCGAAAATTTTCCGAAATTACTATTGCGAAATAGTTACGAATTCGTTAAGAATATACTCGAAATAGTTTCGAACTATTCGGAATTCAGACAAATTCGGAAACTTTGGTTTGCTGGGAAATTACTGTGATGTTGATGATACCTATACCAGCAGTTAGAGCGATGCTGACTTCATTGTAGAGGAATCCAGGCAAAACATGTTAGCAGAATAGCATATTGCATTGTTGTCAAAAAACAAGATCATATAATATTGTTTCGAAGAACCTCACTGTATACGCCTAACAGTCTCTTCATTTCGGATGTCTTCAGGTAGCATATTGCATCGTTGACTTTCGTTATGTATAGTTACAGAAATTTCCTGTTTTGTGGTTGTTTTAGATCCCATTGTGTTTGCGTCATCACGCTGCGTTGACTCTTTGTCTGCTTTTCTCTTGTTCATCGAGCCCTTTGAGTAAATTTTTGTTGATATGACCAACTTATACGGCTCACGTAAATATTAAACTACCTGGAAGAATATTGATATTCGAACTATGCGTGCTTAGTTTTACTGCTTGCTGGTGTATACCGGTCGCAAGGTGAATGTGTTATTGAGTTGTGGAATGCAAAAACTGGATGACCAATATTCGCAGCGACAATTGGGGTCAGAGTCCCGTCTTTATAAGCGGTCATAATCCCAAGTAGTTTCAACAAACACTGATATATGCGTCGATAAGCAATAACAGCTTAAGTCAAATATCAAAGTTTCGAGAAATCTTGCTTCAAAGTTTTCAATCGCCATATATGGAAGGGTCTTTTATTTTTGTGTCATAACTTTGGCTAAGGTCATGCTAGAAGCTCCAGATTTTGTGTATTTAAAGTTCTATATGCGTGGAACACAGCTGCATCAATAACTCAGATCTGTCTTAAGTCGACTTAAGCTATTTTTACTGTAGACAGCAAAGCTAGTGCTGGAATTACTGAGGGTTGTAATCTCTTAGCAGAATCCCAATTCTTGGGATTATGTTCTCTTTTAAAGCGGTCATAATCCCAAGTTTAAAATTTGGGGCTATGTCCCGGCACCCATCAAGCATTGGGTGATTCACACTCATCGTCCTAACAATATTTTTCTGCCTCAATAAAAAGTTTTTCTAACTCTATATGCATATCAACTTTAATTGGTTTCATTTACATGAATATTTGTAATAGAAATTTTTTATTTAAAAATCCCGGGATCCCGGAAAGAAAATTCCGGCATTTAAATCGTCCGCGATCCTGGGATTGATTTCCCTAATGGGGACCTATCACTGCAAGCGTAAAGTAAAAGTAAATCGAAAGAAGAACTTTCGAAAGCGCCTGTTTTTGCTAAGCTTGGCCATTCGCTTGTGGTACCACTCGTTGAGCAGCGGGAGCGCACACCGAGAAGTACGTCTGCCTTATCGGTAGTAAATGAAATTCGTCGTTAGTGTCGCAAACAAGTGGACCATCGCGGTAGCGCTTAGAGCATCATACGCCGTCAAATAGTGATGTGACGAGCCGAATACTTTTTTAACACGAGTAACTCAAGTTTAAATAATTTTGACTCAAGTAAAAACTTATCAAAGTTATCGAGTCAGCATTTTGACAAAAAATTATCCTCGTTTCGAGTAAGAGTCAGCTTGCCAAGGCGAGTAAGCGATGTCTCGCTCGTTATGGCCAGATTTTTGTTCTATAATAACAACAACAATAAACTTTTTCTTCTATTGTATAAATCTTTAAATTTCGACTCAAAGTTAGTTCTATTATGCAGGTATAAAATACACATTCAAGAAAGAATTCGTTGAGATTTTATTTAACTTTCAAATACACAATTTTATTTTATAACCTCTTAGACTCTTTGCTTTTAAAAAAAAGTTCGTTTATTAATAAATTAGTTTGTTTGCAAAGGCAATAAGAAAGAAAGCTTAAACTTAAAGCCCAAGACTATAACAGTGTTACCATCTTTAAAAAAATCATTAGCTCTATGAAAAGTGTTGTTGTTTCATTCGCACAGTCCGGTTCAATCTTGAACAGAAGGTGTATTAATGTTATGGTAATGGTTATGGAAATTTTAACGATTTTAGAATTTCAACTTTAATTGTTTTTTTCTAAACTTCAATTGATCTTTTGAAATAACAAAACAGAATAACTTCTAAATAACAAAAATGGTGTAGTTGTATTAAAAATATTAATATCTTAAATGCTGCAATAAAACACTTATAAAAAATTACAAATAAAATAACGTACTCGCCATATTGAAAAAAAAACACTGATTATGAATCAATAAAATTAAAAAAACGATAAGAAAAAAATTTATCAATTAAAGGCATGATGATAAATTTTAAGTCTTTAGTCAATTCGTAATAATGTTACGTGCCATCAGTTTTTTCGCCCTTGTCGGATGTGCTTTTGCAGCCGCATTGGACTTATCTGACTCTACCTTAAAGGGGCGTATCGTCAACGGTGAGGAAACTACCATTCAACGACATCCTTATCAGGTATCAGTGCAGGTTGAGGAAAATACGTCCACATATGACCATAAATGTGGTGGAAGCCTAATTAGTGCAAATTTTGTTCTCACTGCTGCTCACTGTGTGGTGTATTGGAACGTTTTTGAGCTCTCGGTTTATTTGGGTTCTTCCGTATACAATGCTGGAGGCCTAAGAATACAAATACATCAAGCAATTGCTCATGAGGAATTCGACGAATGGACAATGGCAAATGATATTGCTCTTCTCAAGTTGAGTAGCAATGTCAGCAAGTCCGATGCGACAAATTTTATTCCTTTGGCTTTAGTCACACCAACTTCAAATATTCCAGCAGTGGTTTCTGGTTGGGGCTCTACATGTTTTATTGGTTGTTCTTCAGCAAAAGTTCTGCAAAAAGCTGACGTTGTTACTATCACTCGGTCAGATTGCAATTCTTTGCCATATGAATATAGTGGTGGCATTGGTGCAGGCATGATATGTGCACGCGGTGATAAAACAGATTCCTGCAATGGTGATTCCGGTGGACCATTAGTTTCCGAAGGTCATCTTATTGGAATTTCATCCTGGGGCCGCGGTTGTGCCTATGCTCCATATCCTGGTGTTTATACCGATGTCGCATATTTTCGTAACTGGATTCAGAAATCTATAGAATAACATAAAATGTTTACGAAATCTTAAGTGAATAGATATAACGCCGATTAAAGTGCTAATAATTATTGGAGTCATGCTGCAGATAATAGGGTTTGGATGAAAGCATACTTTAAAATCTATCGATTAGTTTTATTCAGTTCCAAATTAAAAAAAATGTAATCAGTTCAATATTAATAAAAATTTTGTGTATGTCTACGAAAAATAATGTAAGTTGGATTTCATAAAATCGTTCAATCGATAAGAAATTATTACTCTTTGTCATAAAATAAACATAAACAATTTCGAAATTTTTTACGTATCAAATAATATGAAAAGGAGTGTTTAAATGATATTAAAAATATTTCACTATCAGAAAAAAGTCAATCAATGGTTTGCCCATTTTTTCAATAAAATTTCACGATAAACTTGTGAACAGAACAACTTGATCAAAGACATATGCATGTGTAAAAGTTTTCGTAATTCCAAACCTCAACCCTTTCGGGACGCACGGTACACATGTGTACGATCAAAAGTACAATGTGCTACAACCGAGTGCCTAGTCTAGATTATTGATCATCGCACTTATCACTAGGTAACCATGCAGTAACTCGCGATCGGTTCCTCATGGTTACATCGAAAATGTATTTCTCCAAACCCGAAAAGCCATCTGAATGTTCTAAAACCTACTACGTGAATGATTTGGTTGAATGCTTGAATAAAACATTTCAACCCTGCAGGCAAGATAGTGCTTACCAGAGCATCGATGAGTCCATTACCAAATTCAAAGGACGCAGTACACTCAAACAGTACATTCCTCTAAAACCTGTAAAACGAGGAATTTAAATGTGGCTTCGACGTCATGCGCTAACTGGGTATACATATGATTTCAATATTTATAGTGGAAAGGAATTAGAGGCACTCGAAGAAACATTGAGCGAAAGAGTAGTAAATAAATTAGCTAGCACGATCAAAGCACAAAATGTCAACCTATGTTTCGACCGTTTCTTTACATTTGTGAAATTATTGGACTCTATTGCATATCCGTCAGTTGGAACTATAATGTCCAATCGCAAAAACGTTCCCAAATTTGGAACAAAGCTGCAAAGGGGGGGAAGCAGAATTCAAAGGTTCTTCTGCTGGTCTTTTATGCATAAAATGGCAAGACACATAAGCGGTTTTAGTGCTGAGCAACTTCCATAGCAATGAAATGGAAGTCGTCACAAAAACATTGAAGACAGGAGAAAAAATTCAAGTTCCGTGCCCACAAATGATCAAATTTTATAGTGAAATAATGGAAGGCGTTGATCTGGTAGATCAAATGAGTGGGCTCTATGGTGGGCTAATGGTGGAAGAAGATATTCTGCAGATTGATAATGATGGACGCATGGGTCATTCACTCTAAATTAACCGGAAAAAAAGCCATTCAAAACATTTTTTCTAAATTTGTCAGAAGGCTTGATTGCTCAAGGATTAGAAAAAAACTGCTATTCATAGATCAAACCATCGAGGTCGTCAGTCAGTTAGAGGAGTAGGATCAAGACATTTGCCAATCGAGGGCAATTCTCGACGCCGAAGTGTAAATTGTGCGAAGGCTAAAAAGTAAACTCGTACCAAAACAATATGCAAGGAATGCGAAATTTCATTATGCAAACATTGTTTTGCACCGTACCACACTTGATGTATGTATTCATTCATAACTTATATAATATAGTCATAAGTTATCTTATTTTTACTTACTGAATAAAGTTTATGTTCTTATTTTCAAAACTAGTGCTGTATTGTATTTTGTGTTTTACAGAACGAATAGTACGCAATTGTACTACGGAACAACCTAGATGGTACATATATGTACCAACGCCTCCCGGCCACGCCTATCAAAAATTGTATATTTTTTAATAAAAATTTTTATAACTTCATCACCTGAATTGCGTCCCGAAAGGGTTAAACTTTTAAAACACCGACAACGTTTTTTTACCAGAAACTTGTACTTTGCTTAAAATTGTCTTACATGCTGGTTTTAAATGTTGATCTAATGGTCTAGTGTATAACTATACAAACTGGTATGTTTTGTTTTCATCACAACATGTTAAATAAATGTACGTCTAAAATTATCTTTAGTATAAAGCACTATAAAAAAACAATTACGAGTAAATTGGTTCTATTTATTAACATTTAATTGATTGTACTTATGTATATGCAAAAACTAGTTCTTATTTATACGCAATTAAATTGTAATGACATATTTTTATTTACAATGTAATTTACCAAATATTTGTAATAAAAACATATAAAGGGTATTCAGAGGTAGTCATGTTACGGTGTTATACATATTGTTAAAATTTTGATGTATGAATGAACACACTCATTAAATTATTTTGCTACACCTACACTTCTGTCAATAAAAGACGTTGATTTTTAGCTTCATTTTCAATTGATTGCATTATTCCTATTATTTTTGTGTTTTAACAAAATTTTCATGAGAACTGAACACGCTGACAAATACTAACTTTAAATTCAAACTGACAACAAAAATATCACAGTACAACACATGATTTGCCAACTCAATTCTGAAAAAACTGTATGTGAAATTAGACCCAAAAAGAAGAATTTCTGCATCATTCGTTTTGTCTTCTTACCTGCCAAAATATTTTTAATATCGATTTGAAGTTAGTACTATCGTATAGGGGAATTTATCACGTTTTAGGCCCTGTTGTTTGACATAGCTCAACAGCCACTAGCCCGATTTAGTTGAAATAAATTTTAAAAAATTAAGAATTACAATTCCCTTAATATGTTTATATATTGTGTTCCTATAAAAGCAATAGTTTCCAAGTTAAAAATAAGCGCATAAAGAAAAATTTTTTTTTTTAATTCATAAAAAATACAAAACGGAAATAAGTTTCAAGTCTAGTTACTTTTTCGCAAAGTCACATAACCTATGAGCAAAATGAGACAAAATCATGAAAATCGATGCACGCGCTTAGCTTTTATTCGCAATTGAGTAAAGGTATGAATTTCAAAAATCAGTTATAGCCACCACCCTTAAAATAAAAATAAAAATTAAAAAATTATCATGCAAAAAAAAATGTATTTATAAAAACTTATTGAAAATAAAATAATATGCAATTAATACGCAATTATAATATGCATAAAAACAAAATTTAGAACATTTTTTCAATTATTGGCAATATCCATCCTTGTAGAAGTTGACGCTTGTGGTTCTGATGATCTTGTTTTCTTCGTAGGTTGTTCATATTCATGGTCTGAGTCTGTATCGTCATCCGAGATACACATACTATTCAAGGGCGTGTTTCTTTCACTGTGTCCATCAATTTCAATATCTTCATCTTCGGTGCTTTCTTCAAACTGCATAATTGTGGAACTCCACCAACAAACCTCCGCAAGCAATGCATCCAATTTTTTGCTTTTGAACCGCTTTTCAATTGGCATGGTCACCTGGTGGAACCTCTCTCCTTGTTCGTCTGATTCCTAAGGTGATTGTGCCAAAAAGGTTTCGAGGTGGTGGTGCAAGAAATGCAATTTCAGCGTCATGGATGCACCGATTTTTTCGAAATAATACAGCAACCTGTCCACTCGTTGCTGTATCTCTTCTCGCTGGAAACGGTTCTTTCCTAGAACGCCTTCTATTACTTCTTTCAATGCGTTCCATGCATGTTGGTGGTCGTGATGCTCTGAAAGCAAATTTGTGAAAGAATAACTTTTGATCAATTTCCGAATATCAGGTCCATTGAGAATACCTGTTTTAAATACATAAGAAAAACGAACAAATTATTGGTAATGCGAATGTACAGAAATTAACAAATTTAAATATGACAATATTTAAATACAGAGTACGATACGTACCGTTTTTAATTTTCTCATCACTGAGTTTCGGAAAGATGGATTTCAAACAGTCAAAGGCGCCGTTAACTTTTTTGACCACCACTTCAACGAATTTCCAAGCTATTCCCAGTTTCATGTGGAGCGGTGGCAACAAAATATCATCCAGGTCCTTTATCATAGGTTCATTGCGTAATTTTAATTGTTTGTTGAGCTCGGGAGTTCTTCCTTTCCAATCTTTATATTAATATTGATTTCCTTTGTATCGTGAATCCCAATAACAAAGGAAGCAGAAGTATTTTGGATATCCGCCCTTTTCTATAATCCCTTGTAGTATGTTGACCACCATCAGATCGCGACAAATGTTCCATTTGTGTTCATCGTATTTGATTTTATTCAAAATTTCGCCCAATGCTTCATACGTTTCCTTCATAGTTGTGCTGAATCCCAATGGAATGGATGGTTTTTTATTTTTTTTTGTGCAGCAGCACAGCCTTCAAACTGGTAACTGAACCATCGATGAATAAACGCCAGTCGCCAGCGATATAAACCATTCCCAATTTTTCCACTAGTATATCATGGCAGTACGTGAACGTATTTGCTTCGTCAACAGAATAAAATTTCTGAAAATCAGCTTGGCGTTGTCGGTATGATGTTGCGCTGACATTTTGCTGTGTGAGTTTTCTGCGCTTCAAAAATGATGTCAACCATTCCAAGTTTTGTTGTGATAGTCCCATCTTAGCCACAATGTAATCCATTTCAATTTGTGTTACCGGTTCTGATCCATTATTTTCAATATCGGGTGTCCAATCAGCATTATCCAAATTGGTCGGATTGGTGAAAACGGTTTCGTCTAGCAGGGACACAGTATCCGCACTCGGAGGTTAAGGTGCATCGGTATCAGCAGGGCGTTGCCACTGGAAGTGTGGCAGTAAATGCAGCAGTGTATACTTTTGCTTTCAATTGTTTTCTGTTTAATCCAGGATGAAAATTTGTGCATGCGTAGCACCTGGATTCATCATGTCCAGTTAGGTCTTTCACCCAAATTACTGGCTTTATAAAAGACAATTTTCTGCTTTTTCCGTGCATCCATTTTAGAAGGGTAGTATAACAACTGTTGCACACTGTGTTCGGCGTAAAATTTGCACCACTTAAATCTGCTTCATCAAAATAATTACAATACGCGGTTTTGAATTGCTCAGTAAACAAATTTTTTCGATCTTTATTCTGTATTTTTCGGACGATATGACCACAAACGGAACAAAATTCATCCAAATTTGGACACTTGTTGTTTTCCATATTGATATATTTTATGTTTTGTTGTTATTCACTTTTAAAAAACTGGAGAAAAATTACTTTCACTGTTCGCGTTCGTCGGCACTGCCTGAATGACAAAAATCGATCAATGCACACCTATAAATACTACGTATTTTTCAATATTTTACTGCCAGGTACTTATAAATGGGCGCATATTTAAGGGTGGCTGGCTATATACCTGATTCAGCACTTGTACGTTTCAAATTTTGCAAAACTTTCCAAATAATCAGCACCCTTAAATGTTTGTTTATTTATTATTTTGTTTATTCCTTTTTTTTTTAATTCTCAGAATCATAAAAAAGGTGTCAATGTTTTCTCCAAATATTGTTGTGCATAGAACGTGAAAAATTCCCCTGTACGATAGTTACTAACTTCAAATCGATATTAAAAATATTTTGGCAGGTAAGAAGACAAAACGAATGATGCAGAAATTCTTCCTTTTGGGTCTAATTTCACATACAGTTCTCAGAATTGAGTTGGCAATCAATGAACTGAAAAATGTTGTACTGTGTATTTAAAACCGTATCAACACTCATAACAATATGGTCGATGTATTGTTAGAGTGTTGAGTTGTTGAAATGTGACAAGATGTGTATTTTTTTTGTTGTGTTGTTGAAATAATCAACACTTCAGCAATCTAATACCGTAACAAGACTACCTCTGAATATCCTATACATATATAATTAGGTTGGATTAGTGCACGTTCTTCCAATTTCAGCTCAAACAAACAACGCAAAATTTTGTGTGGTAAAAAAAATCGGCAAATTTATGTCGCATGGGGGACTAGGTTGGTAAAAAGGGGAGGGTAAAAATCGACAAAGACCTCAACATCCGTCCAGGAATCGACCTTAGAAGGGTAATATATAAGACTAAAATATAAAAATAAACTTGCCATTTCAGCCGTTGAAAGGATTTTGAGCGAGCTTCTATTGACCAATTGAGTTGTGCGTGTCATTATTTGAAAACTTGTTTGAGCATAAATGATTGAGAAGTGGACCTACGAGTTTTTCGCCGACATCTTGTGTTTTCAAAAAACTTTACATGGAACATATTACTCTCTGAGGTTTGTCTTTGTCTGCAGAGATGTGGCGACCGAACATAAATATTAATTCAATTGAAAAAACATTCTGTCTGAGCTGGGACTTGAACCGCGATTCGTTAGCATACGGGCCACGCACTCTACCAGTAGGCTAAGGCCACCACTAATAAGACTTAGCTCTAATAATTTTTTCTTATTATTTAACGTATCCACCCTCTAACTCCATTTCCCAAATGGGTTTCTATACCAAAATTATGTTTTTAGGAACATGGTCCCCACCACAACCAAGCTGCTCTTAGATATTTAGGTTTGGCATAAAATGTAAGACTAACCTTCAGTATTTTCTACAACCCATATTTTTTTCACAACATATCCACCCCATATCTCCACTCCTATAGGGTTCCCATACAAGGTTAACGTTTTTACTAAACTAGTATCGCTTGTGGCCGAAGTTCGACCCACTGACTGTAAAGACGCGAAATTACAGTTTTTTTTGGTGGTCTGACGACACCAGCTGGTGTGTTTCTCAGGTTCCTCGGGCAGCTGCCCAAGGCAATATTGCCTTCATGTCAAACAGAACCTCGCATAACCGAGATAATTCGTTTTTCAATCACGCGGTAAAGTTGTGGAATAGTCTCCCTGCGAGTCCTTAGTATCACAATGGGCCTCATTGGCTTAAGTGTGTCTCGTTTGAGACAGCCACACTAACCTAACCTAACCTAACCTCCCTACGAGCGTGTCTCCCGGCAGTTTTAGTGAGCTGTGCAAATTTAAAACAAATCCTCAACGATATTACTCCATCTATCAACCCCCCAACTAACTATCATCCATTTTCCGAATCAGCACAATGCTTACACATTTATAGGGGTCATACCCTGAGCGTTGGTCCAGTCTACAAAAATTAAAGAGGAGGTCAAATTGTTTTTGTCTGAAAAAGACAAAAAAACTTGATAGATAATAAACTTAAATTGCAAATGCAAGGCTCAGGATGTAAATATTCCTAAGACGTTTATCTCTAAATTTCACTTATGGATTTGAAAAGTTGAAGCAGGACCAAAGGGACCATAAAGGTCAGGCGATAAATTTAAAAGTGATTTTTAATACGACATTATACAACACGTGCCAGCAATTGAAAAATGAATCCAACCGTTACTTTCGAGAATTCAACGGAAATGAAATTAGAGGTGTTCAAAAACTGGTATTCAACCCTTTCATTGTGAGTATTACTGCAACTCCTGATGATTTATTTGCAAGATGCGCTTATTGAAGTGCAACACGACTGTGACTGCAGAGATACATATCATTCAGGTGTCAGTCTTGAAGATTTCTGATTTGACTTTAGTAAAATTCAATGCTAGGGATTCATCACAGGGATTCTTGATAAAACATTAATAACACAGTGCAACACGAAAAAAATAACCATACACGGACACCACTACGTGATAAAAAACAAAAAAAAAGACCCCTGTCTCCCAGTTTTGCCCGAAGTCCTCCCGGTTTTTTTTATGGGCCCCCAAAGATGTGGGGCCTCGGTTTCATTTTTGCAAAAAAATGATAATTTTCTCAAGCTCATATCTTGCAAACCTTTCGGAATTTTGATTTACTCTCTGAGGCAAAGTTGTAGCTCTTGTCAGAACAAAATTTTTGAACACATAAAATAAAAAAAACTTCATCTTCAAGGTCAATATCGCAAAAAACTTTAAAAAATAAGCGAAAAATGGCCCAAAAAGCGTTTTTTTTATTTTCCGCTTTTACGAACAAATTTACTTCATGAAAAATGCGCTAATTTTCTTTGGCCTGGTAGGGCTTACAGCGCTGATTAAAACCCCAAAGTTTTTTTATAGGCCTTTATAGCTTGAGTATATAATCGCTTATATCTCAACCATTTCTTATCCGATCTGGTAGAGATGGGTATCGTTGAGAAGACCTTTGAAAACGCTATAAATATGTATATAAATATGTTAATTTTTATTAACTCATTGGGGCAAATTAAAAAAAAAAGATTTTTTAACCTCACTTTAATAAAAATTTGGTTTCCTCAAAAAACAGCCCTAGTAAAAAAAACAATTGAAGTGTAAGAAAATAAGCGATTTCTAAAAAAAAGTTGATTTCAAAACTTCGAACGTAAATAATTGTCAGTCAGGAGGCCGAGTGTGTGAGTGCACTGTACCTTCACTGATAGTAAGTGCATTATAATAAAAATACTCAAGCTGGTGGGTGAGTTCCCGTGCCCAAACTGTCAAACAACTTAACAGGCGTACTTAATGGCCCTGACATTAGAAAACTATTCAAGAGCAACTTTGAATCATCGCTTCATGATTGTAATCATTCAATGGCATGGATTTACCTTTAGCGTGTATGCACCAGAGTCTTGGGAGGGGATCGAGACGCGGAACAGGATGCAAGAGAATGGGTGAAAGAAATGCTGTATTATTTTGAGAAAATCGATGACATTAACGCTGCATTTTATTCATTTTCATTTTGACGATTTTATCAAACAACTCCCTACCGAATCCGATGAGCAAGGAGAACGGTTTCACCAAACCACAATGCCCATGGAAAAACGGTACAAAGGCAAAAAACTCGACGCATTGCTTGCAGAGGTAATATCAATTTTATTGATGCATTGTTTTGCATTCCATTTTTGATTTCTTTTCTAATTCATTTCAGGTATGTTGGTGGAGTCACCCTGTATGATGTTAATGAAGTATCTGAAGAAGAAAAAGCTGATGATAGAGGGCAGTCTGGAAGTAACGTGCCTGTAAACACCATAAGTTCTGAATCAGAGTCAGATTTGGACGATTCGGACGACGATTTGGATCCACTACTTAAGAGAGTGCGATTTGGAAGTCCAGGGCCATCAACATTATAAACATAATACGAATATTTTTTTTATAATTTTTGTAATAAATAGCATAGTATGGTAGTGCCATCCCTGCTGAGACTACTAATTCCTACAACACTGAATCATTATTACTAAATATTTATGCTACTACTCTTTGTTACAACCCTAACTCTAAATGTCAACCTATACCACCTAAGAACTAAGATTAATAAAATCAGTAATAGTATAACAATGAAACCTGCAACATGCAGTTTCACTTACGGGAGAAGGCTTTATAGTATCTCAATGTTGAAGTAAAGAAAAAACAAATGAAATTAAAAAATTTTCGGGATATTTTTCACTTTTGCGGCTACTTAAGCGCTACCTAAACGGTATTAAGAATCATTCCTAGGAAGTTTATATGTTCTGAAATCTTAGGTTCATTTTTGTAGTTGATTATTTCCTTGAATTTTGAACGGTTTGCTACCTATGGACCTGAACAGGGGAAAAAAAATTGAATTTTTTTAAGTTTTTTGCGTTTTTTAAGTTTTTTGTTTTGAAGATGAAGTTTTTTGATTTTATATGTTCACAATTTTTGTTTTTTATGACAAGAGCTACAACTTTGCCTCAGAGAGTAAATCAAAATTCCGAACGGTTTGCAAGATATGAGCTAGAGAAAATGATAATTTTTTTGCAAAAATGACACCGAGGCCCCACATCTTTAGGGGCCCATAAAAAACCCGGAGAACTTTGGGCAAAACTGGGAGACAGGGGTCTTTCTTTTTGTCTTTTATCACGTAGTGATGTCCGTATATGGTTATTTTGCCATGACTTAAAAAATTACGCACTGCACTATGGGTAAAACGTGGCTATTTTTGGCATAAATTCAATTTTTTTTTGTTTAAAATTTAAAATCTGCTTTCGTTTTTTTGAATTCGTATACTATAACGGTTATATAAACGTTTTTTTTTATAATTTTTATGTTACACCCTGTTATTTTATGAAAGGAAAAAGTCAGCTGTTTCAAGGTTGCATTATGAACAGAAAATGCGCGCGAAATTTTTACTAACTTTGATCGTGAGTAAAACATTAATTGTAAACATTGTGAAAATTTAAATATGGAAGAAGTTAGACAAGGTATGTAAAACAATTTGTGATATAGTTTAAAAAATAGTTGTGTGTTATTATCTAGTAATTCAGTGTTTTGTTGGTGTGTTATTATAGGTCGAAACTAACAAACATACGTGTGTTGTGTGGAATATAACTTCTGTGTATAGAAAGGTATTTGCAATATTTCTTTTAAAAGTTATTAATCAGACTATATATAAGCAAACATCATTTACACTTTTTGTTCCATTTGGGAAAAAACTTCATTTTGTAGTTTCATACGAGTTTTGCCATTCAACACTGCTTGAAGTTTGGAGCAGCAAAAATCGACAAGCAAATAGTGTAAAAGAATTTATTTTGGAGAATATTAAACAGCAAAACTTATCAGATGAGCAACATCAGTTAATTACAGAAAAAGTCAAGCAATTTATTGCTTTCATAAAATTAAATTTGCCAAAATGCAATCGAATACTTGACCGATTTAAAAAAAAACACTCGCGTTGGCTTGCATCCAATATAACTATTGAAATAAGTGATTGCGGCTTGCCCGGCAATAGACGAGGTCGGAGGCATTTAGACTATACTGATGCAGGGCCCCGTTTGAAGAGAAAGTTAGCATCTGAGCTTGCCGCAGAACAAAAACATTCAACACCTCTTTTATTGCACGCTGATTCCTTTTCAGCTAAAAAATCAAACGAAAAACAAACTGCATTTGTGTTGAAAAAAGCTGTTACAAACGAGAACATAACAGGAATTATAAGGAAACTGGAAAGGAGTGATCCGTTGCCAATAAGTGCTGATGAAGCATTAGCTTTTTTAATTGAAAATGGCTTTACAAAGCAGCAATACATTAACATGAAAGCATTAAATAAGCAGCACGGATGTGACATTTATCCCCCTTACTCTGAGATTGTAAAATCAAAATTGAAATGCAGACCTAAGGAAATCAGCTATTGTGATACTAAAACAGAAGTAACAATGCAAAATTTACTGGACCATACAGCTGATCGCATACTTGAAATGCAGAAGGACGTACTTGATGTTGCTGCACCAACACATTGCAAATTAATTTTAAGTTATGGGTTCGATGGTTCGACAGGACAGAGCTCACATAAACAACGCTTTGAATTGGATGAACATATTGGACTAGACCATTCACTCTTTGTGACAACCATAGTTCCATTGAAATTAATAGATGAGCTAAATATAGTTATTTGGCTAAATAACTCTCCACAGTCTGTCAGATTCTGTCGGCCTCTAAAAATGGAATTTATAAAAGAAACTACTGAACTTATTTTAAGTGAAAATAGTAAGTTAGATATTCAAATTAAAAACATCCAAGAACACATCTATGTACACAAGGGCAAAAACATTCTTGTTAAATATGAAGCACATATGACTCTTATAGATGGTAAAGTTCTGAATATTTTAACTGGTACCAACTCATGTCAATCCTGCCCACTATGTGGTGCTAAGCCAAATCAACTGTTAGAAACCGATGACTTCAACTCGAAAATCTTTGGCGTTAAACCAAATAATCTTAAATATGGCGTAAGCCCTTTACATGCATGGATAAGATTTTTTGAATTTGTATTAAAAATCTCGTATGAGAAAATGCATCAGAAGCGAGAAACAAGCTGTATAAAAGCGACAGGAGATCGCATGCAAGAAAATGTAGCCGATTGGATAATATGACAGACGTTTTTAATAGAGCATTGGATTCTTCAGACCCATTAATGTCCACCCTAAGTTTAACAAAACGAAAAAATACCGACAAAAATAAGAGCCTGCCCAGAGAAGTCATTGCCCTTTTCAAAACACCTGGTATTGACTTTTCAGACACATTAGAAGGTGATGAAAATGAAAATGAAGCAGAAGACGATGAGGCCGACGAAATTGACAGTTTTGGACTGGAGAATATTGAGTTGGAAGAAGAAAATGAAGACGATTAACTAGAAAATCTATATTCATATATGGTTTGTAAAATGACAAAGGCATATTAGAATTTGTCTCATATGATTTTTTTTTTCAGTGATCCGGTTGAGCCAACCTTACTTTAATTCAACTTACCTTTATTCAACTATCTTATTCAATAATTTAAGCTTTAACAAAGTTTCTGGAAAATAAAATGTACGCCTAATTTAAATATCCCCGGTCTTTGAAGGGTTAATGAGCAGTTTTATACCTTAACAAAAAGGCTGAAGTCTTGTCTATCATCTGACTCTACCAAAAAATAAACACATTAAATTTAAGTGGTTTTTCCAAAAAGTGAGGTTAAGAAATTGTTTTTTTAGTACTGGCCCCTAATGGGTTAATATAATAAAATATTTTTAGATGCAAACTTACAGATTCTTGAAACAGCTTTCTAGTGATCTATATTTCAAATAACGAAAATAAAAAAAGCCGAGGTGCACCCATGCAGAATTTATGCCAAAAACTGACCTTCGTTAAATTCGTTAAAAATTAGTTAAATTCGTGCAAAAGTTTAAAGGTCTAGCTTTAAAACTACAATAAATGCCAAAAATTTCGCTATTTTGCCCATAGTGCACTGTGTAATAAAAAAAAATTTTGCACCAGTCTTCTGAAAGGTGGAAAAACGGATGCTACCACGAGATTCCTCATATTAAAGTTTAGTGAAAAACGTTGATATCATTTAATACAGATTTTCGTGCCACACAGTGTAATTGTTGGGGGTTACGACACTCACAATATTGAAAAAGTAAAAAAAAAATTCACAAACTGACCTACAAGTTCAATCAAGCACTAGAGCTTCCTGGAAGCACTGGGCGAACATTTTTTTACGGAATTCAAGTCAATATATCAAGGTAAGTAAAAACTAAAAAAATAATCACCTTTAAGTTACCATGTGTCCAACAGAAGCAATGAAAGAATGACTGAAACAGAAAATACGTTCTCCTGAAAAAAATTTAAAAAAATGTGGGTTCCAATATTTTGTAGCTTCAGCGAAGATATATTTAAAGTTGTAGAAATTTTTAGTACAACGGCTATTGCATAAAACATCGTTACTTAAGTATGAGAAAAAAACGACATGAAAATCACAGTTTGGTTTTTCGATGCAAATATCCTCGCTGTCAAATTTTTTTTTGTTGAAAAGTTCAATATATTTTTAATATAAATTTTTGTTTAGATGTTAAAATATCCATATCTCAAGAACCCATTGAGTCCCACCATAATTTTTATATTAAATTAAATAAATATTTAAATTATATATAATTTTTAAAATGTGTTTTTCGTACCCCATCTTCGAATTCAATTAGCTCACCGCAAGGGATGGCATCCCAAAGCACCAAAATTTCCCAAACTATTTTTGGATTAAAGTTCGTTCAATTACTTTTCTTACGGTAAGTCAAGCTTACAATTCAACACGTGTTTTATTATTCTAGAATGTAAAAAACCATTGAACCGAGAAGTGTATATTAAAATGTTTATATAAACTACTCTCGAGTAACACCGGGTATATCAGCTAGTATTAAATAAGCAGAATATTTTTGTATTCTATTTCTTTTGTGATGCTCTATCTCTCTCTTTCTGTTTCTTTCTCCTTGTCGCTTTCACAAAAATCTGCCTTATTCTTACTTTTAAGAAGCTTCACTTCTGTACTGTGAACATGCTTTTATACAAACATACGCATTTTATAACGAAGTCTTGGTTTTTTAAATTTTGTTCTGCAAGCTTGTCATTCTATCAGGTAGCAGATTTAAACCTTTTCATTAAAAAAATGTTGGGGCTAAGTTCCCAAAAACCTAAGTTTTATGGAGTATGGGAATTTTTTTAGACGATGGAGTTAAGAGGTAGGTAATTTGATTTATATTAAAAAATACTTTGTAAAATAAAACCTAAGAAGGGGTCGTTGTTAAATTTTACCTCTCTGGGTGCGACTTCGGCTGTAAAGGTTTTTATCGATTTTCAGCCCATTTTTTTACGATTTACACCACATGCGACACAATTTTCCCTCACCCCACCCTTATCATTTTTTTGGCTAGCGCCTTTTTCTCTCGAACCTCACAAATTTGCGGTGGGCTCACG
This sequence comes from Dichetophora obliterata, assembly GCA_963920525.1. Classification (NCBI taxonomy): domain Eukaryota; kingdom Metazoa; phylum Arthropoda; class Insecta; order Diptera; family Sciomyzidae; genus Dichetophora; species Dichetophora obliterata. The sequence goes on along the minus strand of OY986437.1, from coordinate 241,550,371 downwards.
TTGAATCGAACTGAAAAATATACTAAGGACACTAACTGAATTACTAATTCTGTATCACGAAGCAGCACACCAACGACAAGATAGACACGAGAAACAATAGAATTTCATATAGAACATAGTACACGAGATACAATAGAGTTTCGTATAGAAAAAAATATTGCTTCTCGTGTCTTGCTTGTCGTTGGTGTGCATTTTCCTTATACAGAATGAATCAGTAAGAGTAGCTGCTTCGTTCCACATACAAACTAATCGTCGAAATAACGCTACTAATGATCTCCAAACAACACTAATCCTTCCCTCATATACAATACAACTATTAGTTCATTTCTGGTTGTAGCTTAGAAACCTAATTCACTTAAACTTAAGTATAAGCTAAAGCAACAAATAAATTTGACGATTAACAACTATTTAATAATGAGGATTTTTCACAATAAAATGACAAACCCAATACAGCAATGGTATCCAGCATATTGTTATACTATATGTTTTTGATTTCTCGATCTCTATCCATGATCTTTCGATTTATTACCATAGAAAAATGCTTAAAGTCTCTCTCAATCTATGTCCAATTTTCGAAATGAGCCTTCTATACCAAAATAGTTGTCGTAGTTGAACGGCTGACCGATGCGTAACTTTTCATTGGTGCCAAAGTTATGCTCTTCCAAGAAGTAGTCACGATACTGTACTATTTTGCACTCCATTTGTGTGACAATGTCCTGTATGCATCCTTTTTCGCCACCATATTCAACGGGCAAATACGCCCGCGGCACATAATCATAAATAACGTCTTGCTTTGCGTTCACAGATATCTAAGGAAAAATAAAATTCACCAATAAATTTATAGTTACTTGCGTCAAACTGAAAGGACAAACCCTGCTCATTGCTTTGGCCGGAAAGAATCTCTTCAGCGTATTGAAGCCATGTTCAAAATATGGCGGCACGTTAATAAAATGAGTACCACGCTGTCGCATTGGTAAAGCTTCATCGGCATAAACAGACAACTTTTTCAGTAATTCTGGTTGGAATTGAAAGAAATGCGTTCCCGTTATTCCCGACATGTCCATCACCTCCAAATAGCCACTTATGGTACAGTTATCATGCTCCAGCATTGATATGTCGCCAAACATAGTGCCAACGCGAATGATGTCGGCAAATTTATATTTTTCAGTGTCATACGAGCCAGCTCGTATTATAGTAATACAGGGACCAGTTTCGGTATCTGGCAAAGGAATCTGCAGAATAACACTTAAAAAAAACAATTAAAATTATTGCGAAATTTAAAAACTGCTTACATAAATTCATTTTGGTCCTAATAAATAAACATATATATGAGTATAATGATTTTGAATGTGGGGCAAGTTCATTTTTTGTTATTGCGAGATATTTAAAAGTTTGCATTTTAATAAATTTAAAAATACTGCTAAGTACTAGGACACATATTTTTGTATTTTGTGGTGTTAGATACTGTAAGTTTCTTTATCCAATAGTGTTTATAATGCCGGCTGTACAAAATTAAGGTTTTATTATACCTAAATGGACTTTTCTCACTTTCAAACTTAATGAATTATCGTAATCGTTACTTAGAAGCATTATTTTGAAAGTGGGGCAAGGCCATTTTTTGTTATTGCGAGATATTTAAAGGTTAGCAATTATGATATTCTTACTATTATTATGTAAATTTTGCCATAACATATTCGGTTAAAAATAGTTTCAACCTGAGTTTAATACCTAAAACTTCCTTCTCCGAAATATTAGGAAATCTAATTTTTTTTTAATAAAAATTGAAAATAAAATAATATATTAAGTTTTATATATAATTATCATTATCAGAATTTTTTTTTAAAAATGAACTTGCACCGCTTTCAAAGTAAATTGCTCATTTGTTGAAAATATTTGGTCTTACACGTTTCGTGATGTTGTTTTTGGGCCTTGGCCGTTGAAAAGGAAAACACAAGTGTTTGATTTTCCTGTATATTTATTTGCTGTCCAAATATTTATTTGCAGAGAAATTGCCCAAAAACAACAACATAAATTAATATATTAGAACACTTTTTAAAAAAATAATGTCTTTTTTTATAAAAACAACTAAAAAAAAATAAACTGGCCATTTCAGCCCTTGGAAGGACTTTGACCTAGCTTCTATTGATCAATTGTGTTGTGCGTGTTATTAAATGTTTGATCACAAATGACCGAGAAATGGACCTCCGTGTTTTATGCCTACTCCGAACGGCTTATGTTCTCAAGAAGCTTTACATGGCTTTTTTTACTCTGTGAGGTTTGCCATTGTCTGCAGAGAGGTGACGACCGAACATAAAAACAACTACTTTCATAATTAATCTTTTGCTTTGAGTTGAGATAAAAAAAGAAGACATTATTATGGTATTGAATTTAGTTGGAAATGTTATTGACATGACGATTTTATGTTATTTTCAAACTTAAGCCCCAACCAAAATAGACGAAACGAGACGATAGCATTTTGACGAAAGTCTGCACTCGTTACAGATGTTTACGGATTTAACCCAAAATGAAACGATTTGCTCAACTCGTCTGAAACAGCTGATCAGTAGGCAATCGAGTATTATTTACTTATTTATATTGTGCATTTTGTAATTTTTAATAAAGATTTGAGAAAAATGAGTGAAATAATGGCGAAATTGAAACAAATTGATGAAAATAAAATAAAAACCACTCTGCACAGCTGTTGTTGACGAGTTGCTACGCTAGCAGTTCAGTTCTTACGGAAAAATACGTCTTGTCAAACTGTTTCGTTTAGTTTCGTTCAGTTACGTTTGCTCATTTTGGAAAACAACATTAATATGCATTTAACCGAACACTTGCGTTTTTACTCGTTACGGAGCAAAAAGTCTATTTTGGTTGGGCCTTTAAGTGAAGGTTCTCTTTAAATTAAGACAACAATTTTTTTGCATTTTCTGAAAAACAAAGATGTCTAGAGTGTTAGTGGTAAATGGGCTGTAGATTTTAAATAAATATAGTAAAAATCATGCATATGAAAATGTAACCTAAACCTCAGACGCGTTTATCTTAAAACACATCTCTTCGGAACTTCATAATATCTACACCGAGAAAAAAAAAACGTAGTCAAAACAACGGTATTTTGCACTTATAAAATTTATAAGAATTTTTGTTGTTACAACAATAAACTTTGTACGTTAAGAAAAAATTGTGGATTTTAAAATTTAACTCAGTGAACCAAAACTATCTTTTTTGAATTAATTTATGAAACTTTTCGGTTAGAAAATAATTGCATAATGATTCAACACGACCATCCTAATGATTTAACATGATTTCATAATGATTCAACATGAAAATTTGTTGCGATTTTTGCATGAAAATCACAATGATTTTACTACAAATCTCTATGAAGCAAAGTCATAGGGGAAAAATGTAAAAGCATTATGTTTTTAGTTGATTTTACAATGATTTTTTCCTGTGTGAATTTTTCTTTTTAGGCTCAAAAGCTTGTTAATAATTTTGAAAGAGAATTGAATTTATTTTATGTAAAAAATGTTCACGAATCTTATATTCTTTAGCAAGATAGTTGAACTTACAAATTAAAAAAAAAAATTCACAAAAAAATTTCTACCCTTTGCAAATGGTTCAGTGGGAGGCTTAGTAAAAGTAACTATAAGGTTGTATCCCTGTTACACCTGGGTAACCCTTTAAATAAGACATTTGTAGCAGAAAGTCCAATATTTTCTCTTAAAATGTTTTTGGATATGTTTTGCCTAACAAAAGTGACACTCTTGATTTAGGACTTTTCTCTTAAAAGTAAGAACGAACTATTAGTTATGAAAGAGGTGGCTGGTCTGTGGCCCAAAAATCCTCTGGCAAAAAGCCTAAAAAATAAGGTTTGATGAAAATTTTCCATCTGATCTGTTTCTGGCATCAGAAATTATTTGGCTTTTCTGAAGGCAACTTTCTTCTTCGCCGATTCGCCTACAAGCTCTCAACATTGCTTTCAATTCTTGACCAATGTAATATGAGGCATGGATAAATTCACGGTAATATAGATTTTTTTCTTTGTTATAATATCGCCGGAATCAAACGGAAATCTGCTTCATGCAAATTTAAAATATCGAAGCAAAACCATCGATGGAATGAAAACATCGAAGCGAAATTATCGATGGCGAAAACATCGATCATCGGACACAAACCATCGATGTTATTCGAACATCGACCATCGATGCTTATAAGGGCGTATCTGAAAATTTAGATCGTATTCTAGAGGTCTCAAAAGTTGCTAGGATTGTCAAGATCCCCCAAAAAAATGTTAGGACAATGAGGAATGTCTTCCTCCGCAAGGACAAAGTTGTTTTTTTGAGAAAAACAAGAAAAAATAACGATCTCAAAGTGCTTTAATTTTTGTAAGAAAAATGACATATCGTTCATTTCGTGCAAGACCATTACAACTCAAAATTTAGGTTTTTAAGTTTAATATACAGAAATATGCGTTGTTATCATATCTTTAATTTGAAATAATTCCATACCGATCTGCTGTTAATGTATGATTTTACAGATACTTGTGTCGTTTTGTCTTTTAGCAACTTCTTCACTTTTTTGTAGCAAATAAGGTTTCATTTCTATGTATACTAAAATTTATTTGAAATTTCTCCATAACTTTTCAACAACAAGTTACATAATAAACCATTTTTAAAATAAAATCCAAGCAAGTAACATAATATTTTTTTGTAGTAAGATAATACTGACTCAAAATGTGACATCGTTCTAACTCAAAAATATGTTATTATATTGTAGCAAAATCGTTACAACTCCAAATGAAACATTTTTGTAAAATGAGTTTTTGTTGTAATAACGTCACAACTCAAACAGACACTTGCAAAAATATTGCTTAAAAATTCACTATTGATGCAAAATGGAAAACTTATGATAGTTTTGCTAGAAAATATAATGGCCTAAAAATATTTTTAACACTTTTAAGTCCACCTTTTCAATTAATGAACGTGATGTCATATCAAAATTTCATAAGGCTCTCCTGAAAAATACTAAATTTTGAGTTGTGACAGTCTTGCACGAAATGAGCGATATGTATGTCTTTAACCCGCCGTTAGTGTGGTGGAAAAAAGTCACGCCATTAGTGTGGTGAAGTATGACATACCCCAAAATTAAAAGTCGTATAAATATTACAAAAAAAAATTTATTGAAAAAGTTCAGATCGCTTCTGATATCTTGAATGAATTGCTATTAAAAAATATTTTTTTTAGTGTTTTCCAATATAAACCAAAAAAATAGTGTTATTGAAACCTACAAATACTACCCTGCAGTGTAAGACTAGTCAGCATTAAAACATGAGTAGTATTTATACTAGTCAAAACAAACTAGTTTATATTTTGTCACGATTTACTAGTTGCAAAAGTAGTTTAAACCCAACTAGTTTTTGTCAAGTCACATTAAACCAGTTGTAAAACTAGCCAAAATCAAACTATACTTCATATTATCAAAATCAACCAGTTCCAAAACCAGTTGCAGCTGGGTACCCCATTGGAACAAACTAATAATAAACAAATTAAAACATATAAAAACTAATTTAAAAACATGTAGTTGATAAACTATCTTGAATTATATTAATGCGACATATACTCTCATTTTTAAATGTTTTTATTGCAACTTTGTAGTAGATTAGAACTTAGTTTATATATACCATAAATATGGTATTTCATCAAATAACTTTAACTTTAGCCTTTAGCTAATATTTTGTTGTAAAAATATATGTTCTTTGAACCTATGAACTATTGAAAAAATATGAATATGAACTAGTTTTAATTCGATAATTACTATATTGGTTAAAAACTAGTCACAACCCAACTAGAATTTTACTTTACATAAAAAATGAGTTGTTAACTAGTTAAAACCTTATCTATAGTAAGACAATTGTCTTTTCCAATGACATCACCACGTAAAAAATACCAGTCGGTTCTATGAGAATAGGACATAAATCGAACTAGTTGTTGGATATTTCCAACTAGTTGTTGACTGGTATAAATCTAGTTGATTATACTGCAGGGTACTTACAAGATATTGGAGGAAATAAGGTCTCTGGGGTATGTCATACCCCACACACTCTTGAGTAGATTTCAGATGCTTAGCTACCACAGCAAACTGCAATTCTATGTCTGACGTGAAAATATCATGCTAAAATATTTACCTAATGTGGCTCTGAGTTACTTAACTTTCTTAATAAATTCCTGCTTAAAGCTGCAATATTTCCCTAGTACTTGGAAAGTTTCAAAAATAATCCCTATATGTAAGCAAGGTAAGCCAGCCAATTTACCCGACAGTTATAGACCAATTAGCCTCATAAGTAGCTTAAGCAAAATATTTGAAAAAATTCTTAAACAAAAACTCTCATTGTATGTTGACCGCTACAACATTATACCAAAGGAACAATTTGGATTTCGACAATTTCATAGCACAACGCATCAAATCAAACGCATCAGCAATCATGTCAAAAGAAATTTTGGGGCAAATAGATCAACTGGGCCAACGCTGATAGATGTAGGAAAAGCGTTTGATTCTGTCTGGCATAATGGTATTATTTACAAATTAATTTCATTAAGTTTCCCGCTTCATCTGGTAAAAATTGTTCAAAGTTTTTTGAAGAATCGTTATTACTGCGTCCCAATAAATGATGAATACTCTGACATGATTAAATTATCTGCTGGTATCCCTCAGGGATCAGTACTTGGGCCACTACTGTCTATTCTGTATTACTCAGACTTTCCAAAATACAATAACTGTTACTATGCTATGTATGCTGACGATATTGCTATCTTCTATTTACATGAGTATGGTCACGATATTGTGACAAATCTACAGAATGCCCTTAGTAACATTACGGAGTATTTTAATAATTGGAAAATCAAAATTAATGGTAACAAAACGCAAGCTATCTTTTTCACAAGAAAAAGAAGTAACTGCTTTCTACCAAACACACAATTAAAATAAGAAAATCATAGTATACAATGGTCAAATACGGTTAAATACCTAGGAGTTATTTTTGACAAAAAAATAATTTTCCGAGATCATGTTAGTCATACCAAAAGCAAATTCAATATAACTATAAAAATGTTATACCCATTAATTAATCGAAATTCTAGCTTAAGCAGAGATAATAAATTAATTATTTGCAAAACCATTTTCCAAGCAATTATTCTTTATGCTTGCCCAGCCTGGAGCGTCTGCGCTAAATCGCATCTTAAAACTTTACAAGTATGTCAGAATAAACTTCTAAAAATGATGCTTAATCTACCCTGGCATTTTTCCACAAAAAGACTCCACCTTAGTTCCAATGTAAAATTAATATCTGTTCGTACAGAGGTGATAACAAATAAATTCAAAAATCGCTGTGATATGTCCGATTATCAGGAAATTATACCAATGACTGTACGTTATGTATTCAAATTTGTCTTAGTGTAAATATTTCACACAAACATTCTTCATATTTGCTTAGTCAATTAAATTAGATTTTAAGTTTAAATAAGAAGGTTTTTGTATAGCAGTATTTTCCTTCGAAAAATAAATAGATTCTAAATAAAAAGTATTTGAGGTCTGTGATATATAAATGTAAGAAAATGCTAAAGAATTAAGGTTTAATAACCATATATCTGTAAATTGTGCGATAGTTTATGTTTTGTACTAAATAAAAAAAAAAAAAAAATAAAAAAAAATTATCGAAAAAGTTCAGATCGCTTCTGATTTCACAATTGAATTACTATTAAAAAATAATATTTTTAGTGTGTTGCAATTTAAACAAAAAAATTGTCTTATTGAAACCTACAAATACTACTTACAAGATATTGAGGGAAATAAGGTCTCTGGGGTATGTCATACCACACCACACTAACGGCGGGTTAGGCAAAAGTAAATGTAGACGATAACTAAAAATATTTTGACAAACACGATGCCACTCTCAATTTTTAGCCACATTGGCCTGTGTGAAGGATTTTCGAATCTAAAGGTACACTCAAGATAGCAAAAAACTTTTGATTGCTATCCGCTTATCTAAATTTTGGTGGTATTGATTAAAATGTAAACGGTTTATTTTGAGGGGTATGAACAGTGTAAAACTTTCCAAAAAAAATTTAGTTTTTTTTCATAAATTATTAGTTTAGACGCCAAAGAATATGTATCTCAAGGTTTAAGTGACAATTCGAACGTTAAGTAATCGAAAAGAGCACAAACGCTATCATGCTATTCGAGCGCTCTAGCAATAGCTTAACTATGACAGTTTTCATCCGATAAATTTGATTTAAAATGGGTTTTGAAATATTTATAAAACCTTATATTCATTTTTTTAAAAAAGTTAAAACATTGCGTTCAAGTATATATTTTTCAAAAACAAGAATATCTATGCCGAATTTAAGGAAAACGCAAACACTATAATAAATTCCATTAAAATTTAAACAATCAGATAACAATAAAAAGTTTTATGCTATCTCGAGTGTACCTTTAGATTCGAATATCCCTCACTCCTGTGTGGGTTGGTGAGTTTTGACTGTTGGTCAAAATCGAGAGTGGCATCGTTTTGGGCAAAATATTGTTAGCTAAAGTCTGTCTTTACTTTTGCCTTAAGACATATGCAGTTTTTTTTACAAAAATCAAAGCACTTTGAGATCGTTATTTTGTTACTATTTTTCTAAAAAAAAAAAAAATTTGATGCCTTTAAAAACTTTTTGTTTAATACCGAATTTTTGTATGTTTTAATGTAAAATGGTAATCTTATGGAGAAAAACGAAATTCCCGCTGATGTTGAGACGTCATTTTTAAAACCCTTAAACGTCGATTGAGCACGTATAGAAAAATGCATCAACCTTAGATTTGTGTCCTCTATCACATCCCGGGCAATCGTTTAAATCGAAAAATGACACCTTTCTTTGTTATTTTAATCCTCGTTCGTTGTAATCGTCTAAAGAATTCGAAAATTCCCCTCCCCCTCCTCTTGAAATGCCTTCTTACGGCGCTGTTTGTACTACTGTGAGATGTAAAAATAAATTTTTATTTTAAAACTCACCCCATTCGTATAATTTCCAATACCGTTGGATCATCCAGCGTGCGTCGTTCATTAAAAATCTCTGGAATACCCACTTTGAGCGTATAGTAACGATCTATTTTCTGCTTAGCTTTCTCGAGACTATATTTAGAACCACGCAAAAATGCGATCAAAAACTGATCATCGCTTCTGGCACAAAGATGTGGCTGTTTATGGATCCAGCTGCGCAGCGTAGAAATGTACTCGGGTACAGAGCTAGGAATCTCATTTAGTTCACGTCTGGCCACCTCCTGTAATTCCTCTGAGAGCGGTCGTATAGCTACAGCTGGATACTCGTTCATTGTACTGAAGCGCCTGGTTAAGCTCTTCTGTTTTCTGTTTTTTTTTTAAACAGACTAGTTACAAAAATGTTTTTTTTTCCTTTTAATAAAAGTTTTGGGTAAAATAAGGTTTTTATATTATAATAACAGTTTTAAATGAGGTTATTTATTCAACTAATTTTTAAAATAATCAAGTATGTTTCTGATTTGAACACTAATGAGAATCGAAATATTATTGTGCTCACCTAACGAGCGCTTATCACAGAATGATCGAACTTGGCTGACTGACGATAGTGCACTTGCCTGATCTGGTTGTAGGCGACTTGGATAACGATTGATCGTTCATTGTTGAGTTTTCGAGATTATATTCCGAATTGTCCGAATTCCATTTGATTTCTTTTTTCGATTGTTTACTTATAAAATATAAAATGCTGTATACATTTATATAATAAATTAATTAAATTCTGCACAATAAAACAATTGTCTCTTAATTTTTACGATTCTTTATATTTTGTGGCGTTTGTAAATGGCAAGACTACTGTCATGGTTGTTAATCTTTATATGATATACGTATTACGGTTTTTATTATTAATGAACGGTAATGATTACTTCGCCAATTGTTCTCTGCCGTCTGCAAGCGATGTATTCTCAACGCAAAATGTTAGTAAAAATAATAAAAAAATTAATGGCAGTGAAGGGACTGCCGACCGAAGTGAAAACCTTTATATAAATACTAGTATTCCTGGGAAAGTATTGTCCTGCCACGGACCGCCTTACTGCGATATACGAATTTTTATGTTAATCGGAATTTTTTTTTTATATTTTCACCCTCTTCGCGTTTGATTATTTCTTACAAAATATTTTATATCTCGAAAGCGTTTTTATTTTATAATTATACCAAACTATTCTATTACATTTAAATGTAATATTGTTGATATAAAAATTAAATGCAGAGAGCACTACGTTTTAGTGGACATCTTAACCCCAGTGCCACCTAGGAAGGTCTAACACAAAAAAACAGCAGATTTCTCTCTCAGATCAGAAAACACCCGCATGCCAGCAGGGTGGCTTCTAATACAACCTTGAGTTGCATATGGCTCCTGAATCATTGCAAAGCTAACACCATTTTCTAAAAATAACTGTCCAAGGTCACATATGACTGTATATGCTCCCTGACAATTTAATTGCATAATTTGTATGCTCATTAATGTCTAGAATTCTGACACTCAACTATGCTTCTATAAATTGGACAACACATCGATAACAATAAATGCGTCGATGGCAATCCCCTGAAAGAGCAATTTCGGCAACGTAATGCATTTTTGCATTTAGCCTCACCATGTTACTTCAAGAGTGGGGGGAACCTCCTTAACCACCACCTCAACAACCGCCTTTCATTTTGCACCAGTTGTCTTATTGCGCATAACCAAGGACCATGTCCCAACCGGCTTTGCCTGCTGAGCAGATGGCAATCACACAGGTAGAACAGCTTTTGCAACAGGAGACGAACTATCTTTCAATGCCTTAAACAGCTCCAGACGTTCATTCAGAAGCTCATATTCGAGAATGACCTCTAAGACCATTTCTTTATAGCGGCTAGCAACTACAGTAAATGCCTGGAAACGCTTACCTCTCATTCTACATTCGAGTGCTACTTTAAATAGATCACCCGAAATTAATTCCATTTTTCTGACATTATCCATGCTAGAAACCCCAGACCTTTCTTACCTATCTTGTTCACAGCCTTCTTCGCCGATTCTAGAAGCTTTGATGAAGATTTCAGATTGTCTTTTGCTTCTGAGGTCTTACCCACCATTAAACCAGTAGAGTTAGACCGGACCAATCCACGAACTCCTTTTACAGCCTTTCCCTTTCCACTGAAATATTGGACTTATCCAGCTTTAGGGCGTCTAAATTTCGAAGTTCTGTCTTCAATGGCTCCTCACCACCACTAAGTTGCCTTTTAGGGGCACCTTTTGCTAAAAGACTACCAGCACTAACACTCACACCAACACCTCCTACTTTTAGGCTCGTACGAATGCCGGATTCTCCCACACCCGGACGAGCCCTTGGTCTACATTTACCGTCAACTAACAATAATTGTGTTTTCGTTTCTCGAAAAAATGCAACATTTTTTCTGCCCTTTTTAGAAATTCTGCCCTCTTGAGAATAAAAATAGTGACCTCTAAAATTGAATCGTTTTCTTTTCGTGATAATATTGACCTCAAAAGAAGAAAAAAGTCAGATTTTTCAAAGATGGCAGAAAGAGACCAGAAAAAATGCAAAATTTTTTCGAGAAACGAAAACGCTATAAGTTAGGCCTTTTTACACCCACACCAATACTAATTGGAGGTATTCCTGAAGCAGAAACAGAATTGTCTGGACAATTTCCGGGGTCGCCTTTAAGCTGCATTTTGTATTCACCCTGCACTAAGTGAAAGGCAAGCACCAAAAATCACTACAATAAGAACTCTACACAATTCAGAAACGTAAGTGCGTCAATTAGACCGTGATACCCTTCACAAAATGAAAAGTCCAACAGTTTGAGAGTCACTACACCCAACAGATCAAAAGTCACTTGAGTAACAGTTTGACAATCAGTGGAAATGACACAATCTACGTTGTGGAAGCACTGTAATAATCAGTGTAAAGCTTATTGACGAAAGCTACTCGCTGTCTGTATTGATGACGTTTGCTACTCACTGTCTTGATGACGAAAGCTACTCGCTGCAATGATGACGCAAACTAAAGATTAACCCTCTACCAAAAATCGCTCAACGCGCCTTAAGAAGTTTTAACTTCAAAAATATGACAATTTTTTTAATAAAAGTACGTTAAGTATCAATAAAAATTTTAAATTCCACTTTAAATGCGAGAAAGATGAATCAAAATTTAGAAATTCTATTTAAAATTCAGCAAGGATCAATTGGAATTCAGAAATTCAATTTGAAATTGAGAAAACCTTAATTGAATTTTAGAAAGCTTCTTTTAGAAAGAATTATTAAGCTTCTATGCAGTGATATATTATTTTTTTTGAGTCGGGAAATTATTTTGATTGATTCAAGAAATCTCAGCATTGGTATTTATTTCTAAAATTTACTTTAATTTACGATTTCGGAAATCCAGAATAAATTGCCCAAACCAAGCAGCTGAAACACAACATGAATTTAAACAATTAAGTATTTATATTTCAGAGTAATTTTCTTATTGAATATTAAAATAGATTGAAAAGAATCTGGTCTTAGTAAAAACTCGTAAATAACAGGAAATGAAAAAAATATATATAAAAGCAACGAAATTGGAAATAAAATCAAAATGATTTTCTTGCTTCAAGCAAGTTATTTCTTCTTTAGAAATTATTTTTAATAATAAGCAAAACTATCTACAATTAAAAAATTTTCTAGTTGAGTCAAGCAAATTAATTTCACTTTCATAAAAGTTGAATTAAGAAATAATATGTTAAAGCCAAGCCCTTTTTTCTTAAAAGCATTCGTTTTATGTAAAACCGGGACTTAGAAACTAGAGAAATAATATTTTAATTAAGTATTTTATGCATTTGTTAGAATCTTGCTTGGTTCAAACATAGAATACTTGACTTTTATCTCTTAATGAATATTGCTTGTAAGAACGAGGCTGTTCATATTAAAACGATATGTCGTTTTAGTTCTTCGTTTAGGCATTAACGAATCACACTTTCGTTAAAAAACCAAAATGAGATCTTTATGGCTTCCTAAAAAAAATTTTTAAATTATTATCATTGCAAAACTTTTATTAAAGTTTCGATAATTTTTTATTAGATTCTGTTTTATCTTTAATATGCAAAATTTTAGGTATATTTTAAAGTATTAATTGCAAATCAGAAAAATCATTTAAAATTTAGAAATTCCATTTAAAATTAAGAAAAGGTCAAATGAAATTCGGAAAGGATTGACTGAAATAAAAAAAAAAATCATTTAAAATTAAAGTTTTTTCTAAATGACCGCTATATTAATTATGTTGACTTTATATGATTTAAATACAAATTCTAAATGTTTGATAGTTTAAATCATACTTGATTTTAAATACAAATTCTAGTTGTTTGATAGTTTAAAATCGTTTATTGAGCTTAAGGTCAAAGTTAGAACAATTAATTGTTCAAACGAATTTTTCCAAAGAAACAACAACAACAACAAAGTTTTTTCAATATGAAAAGGAAAAAATCACTAGCTGATCTGATTGCAATTTCTGCTCTGCTAAAAGCGTCATCAGAAATCTTTGTGATACCCGTGCAAGCGCGCGCTAACGCACTGCACCATCGGGGCGATGAGATTTTGAAGCGTCAATTTCTCAGTTTTTCCTCCATTTCATCATGTCACATTTGTTGTTGTATTTCTGTTTTACTTTAGTTTCTATGCTTGTTGTTGTTTCTTTGGAAAAATTCGTTAGAACAATTAATTGTTCTAACTTTGACCTTAAGCTCAATAAACGCTTTTAAACTATCAAACAACTAGAATTTGTATTTCAAATCCAGTATGATTTAAACTATCAAACATTTAGAATTTGTATTTAAATCATATAAAGTCAACATAATTAATATAGAGGTCATTTAGAAAAAACTTTAATCAAATGGTGGAGCTCGACCAAACGGAAACAGCTGAAAACAAAATCAGCAAAAATTCTAAAAAAACAACTTCAGTAAACATGCTTTGTTAGTGCAGACTTCCAGCAGGCTGTTGTACTACATTTAATAACATAAGCATAGAAACTAAAGTAAAACAGAAATACAACAACAAATGTGACATGATGAAATGGAGGAAAAACTGAGAAATTGACGCTTCAAAATCTCATCGCCCCGATGGTGCAGTGCGTTAGCGCGCGCTTGCACGGGTATCACAAAGATTTCTGATGACGCTTTTAGCAGAGCAGAAATTGCAGTCAGAACAGCTAGTGATTTTTTCCTTTTCATATTGGAAAAACTTTGTTGTTGTTGTGGTTTCTTTGGAAAAATTCGTTAAAACAATTAATTGTTCTAACTTTGACCTTAAGCTCAATAAACGATTTTAAACTATCAAACAACTAGAATTTGTATTTAAAATCAAGTATGATTTAAACTATCAAACATTTAGAATTTGTATTTAAATCATATTAAGTCAACATAATCCTTTAAAATATTAAAATATAAATCTATTATTACTAAATCATTGTCACAACCATTAAGATTTACGCAACCATTGCCATAACCATTTCCATTACTATTACTTTTACCATAAACATAACCATAAAATTGATCTTTTCTGAATTTCAAACGACCTATTCTGAATTTCAAATGGAATTTTAGAATTTCAATGAACCTATTCTGAATTTCAAATTAAATTAATTCATTTCAATTGACCTTTTCTGAACTATAATTGAAAATGGTACAGTAATCTATCCTATGGAAGGAGTTTATTGACCTTCCGCGATATTTATTCGAAGACTTCGGTCTCTGTATTTTAAAGAATGAATATATACCCTTAACTTTGGCGACCCGAAATTTAATGATTCGCAAAATGAAATTAAACAAAAATTATAAAATTATCGACAATTATTATCGATAAAATATTAAATTTAATTTAAAAATTATTTTTGTTGTCGTTTTTGTTGTATATCATGTCAAATAAGACCCCAAAAAATGAATGTTGTTATCGTCGGCTCCAGAATTAAAAGGAATCAAATGAATAAGAGTAGGGAGAAGGAGTTCACCTTCCATACTTTTGTGAACTTTGACCTGAAATATGAGCGTAAAAAAAAGAATTTCTTAAATAAAAGCTAAGCTATAAGAGATGGAAGAACACGGTGTAAGATCAAATTTTTGACATTGCTGAAATGTACAAAAAGCATGCAGACATTTCGCGCTATCTCTTACGGATACCCTACAATAAGCATTTTTTAATGTGACATGTGCGAATATATATTTGGAAATTGGATTGTAAAATTTTTTTGCAAACGGTAAATTTTGAAAAAATCCCGTTATTTTGTCATCAAAATTTTGACGATATCTCGAAAACTGTAGCTTTAAAGTACAACGTATTTTCGTATGAAAAGTCATTGGGTGAGAAAAATAACGGTATACGAAAGCTTTTTTTATTAATATTTTTCACGGAGAGTATATTAAAAAATATCCCGTTATTATGACATCAAATTTATTGCGATAACTTGAAAACTGTAGCTTTTCTCAGCACGAAGTATTTTTGTATGAAAAGTCGTTGGTTAGCACTGAGCAGTAAACTGAAAAGAGAAATAGATTTGTTTTTTAACCCATTTCTACGCTCATCTGAGAACGAACGCAATTATATATCACAGTGTACGTCGAAGGGCACAGTGGATAGGTCGAATTTTGACCACTGGCGAATTCTAGTTCAAAAAAGGTACATTTTATTACTTAAAATAGGTCCAGCTCCGTTGTTCTTGGATCTACATTATTCATGGTTCTAGTTCCGATGAGAATGACTGCTATTTTGAGTATATGGTGCCAAATTCATTCAAATCGGACAATTTTTTCGATAAGTTTTCGTCACAACCAATTGCGAAAAAGTGGTTTCGAGATAAACATTTTAAGTTTTGCCATAACTTGTGTTTTCGAAATAATAAAATTAAATTGCGATTTTTTTGAGAAGTTTTAGGTGTATACTAACACGAAAATAATTTCATTTAAATCGGATGATTGGTTTCAGAAAAATTAGAGGGAAAGTGGCAAAAGAGGTGGTTTCCAAAAAAGTCATATTAAAATTATTTGGGTAAGATTGTTTACAACAAGCGTATTTCCGGATAAATAACAAATATTTTTTAAATTTTTTAATTTTGACTTTTAAACAAATAAATAGAGTGGTCTATGAAAAAAATACAATTTTTAAAAATTAATCAAAAATTTTTGAGGCTGGTTCAAGAAGTAATGAGAAATTAAAAAAAAATATAAATTAAAACTTTAATTTTTTTAAAAAAAAAACACTAAATATGTTGTAACATTATTAATTATTATTTTCTCACAAGAATATATAATCAATATATGAAAAATAAATCATGAAATATGTGTGTATGACATGATTTTGAAAAGCAACAAAAATTCTTAAACAGAATTTTTTAAGGGTAAAAGGTGGCCTTATTCGTATTCCTATGTTGACAAAAACTTCATAATTCTACTTTGAAGTTTAGATGAGGAATTGAAGTTTTTAAATATTTTGGAAAAATATGATTGAGATACTATACAATGAACTTTACAAGTTACATGATTTCGGTTCCGGGCTTGGATCCAAAAACTAAACGGTTTTGGAAATATCTAAAAATAAATAAAAAATTTAGTTTTCTACACTAAAGTAGGACTACGGTTAATAAGAATTTTACAATCACAGCATTTGAATATTCGCTAAATTAAATTTTATTCAAAACACAATTTTGAAAGACAAACAGTTGAATTTTGACTTAATTTAAGTCATCAAAGCACTGTTTTTTACTTAACCAGTAATGTTTTATTTTCGCTTTGAATTTATAAGCTTATGCTAATTTTTTGTGAGGAGTGTAATTTTTTCGTGCTAACAAAAGTGTTGTTACTTGTTATGTGAACTTTTTTTACTTGTTTATTTGTACTTAGCCGGTTTTTTATTTTGTTTTATGTCGGCAGAAAACAGTTGCTTCTTAATACAACTCTTTTTATAACTACATTTCAAAATGCTATTTGTTATTTAGTGTTTGTGGATTAGTTACTATGTTTATTAGTTTTGTACAAATAAATAAAAATATATTGCGGCATTTTAAGCCATTCGGTAAAACAATAAGAAGTTATAAAGATTTTTTTTGTTTTATATCTTTTATGGCAGCTCAATTGGTAGCAATTAGATAAGTCTAAATACCGAAATCATATGGATTATGGGTGCACCCAGCACGATTAAAAACTGTTTTCTACGGTTGTCAATAGACAAGTGAAGCTAATACTTAAATTGATTGATTTTGCATTTACATTTGAAGAAAGCAAAAAATAAATATCAAATCAATAATTGAGCTAAATTTTTAACTAGAACTGTGTCAGAGTCAATTAAATGACATTTCCAAATTGTTGAAAAATAAAAACAACCTTAGAATAATTTAGCAAATCTCTGAAACTGAGCTTGAAACTCTGAGATCAATTTGATTTCATGCCCATAAAGATATTTTTATGTTATTTAAAAAAAAAACTTTTGTTTTGAAAATATTGTCATTAAACGATTGAGTAGCTGACTAAAAAACATTGTTTCAAAGTTACTAAGATTTATCACATTAAGATAAATTGCATTAAGATTAATTGCATTGCATTGTGACTACTAGGACATTTGATTCCAAAATTTGACCAACTATGAGTTATAACTATGTCATCATGACCTATACAGCAGTATATATATTTTGAAACAGAGATAAATAGCTCTATGGTCACAAGGAATAATGACTTAACTCAAAATATCTTAAAAAAGCGATATGGAATTTAATTTTCAATTTTTGGAAGTATGCAGATATCCATTTTTTGTCCAGAATTGATCATCACTTATGTCTGCACATATTTTGTTTGTAACGGTTCATATTTTCCAAAAAAATGCGTCGTAGTTCGTGCAATTAAAATATCGTTTTTTACGATACTTTGAGTTTAGTCGTTATTCCTTGTGACCACAGAATTATTGTTTAATATTCCTTTAAAAAAACCCTATATGAATGTGACTACTACATGTGGACACTGAAAAATCCCACCTATCTACCTATCTACCAAAGTAGAATTTTAGCCAAACCATTTTAATATTCAAGTCAGCTTCTTCTGTCTTGTAGAACATAAACTAAACGCTTCCATTTAAGAAAAAATTAGTATGCTTACATTTGTAGAAAAAATAAAAAAAAATTATTACAAATTCTGACTACTGGGACAGGTCTTTGTGACTTGCGGGACAATTAAAAAATGTGGAAATAATAAATTATTTTAATCAGTTTTAGTTTTGTTTTAAGCCCAACTAATATAGTTATTTATATATTTTTCTGTTAAATATAAAAAAAAATCAGAAGCCATAAAAAATTACCTTTAACTCCAGTATTTAAAGAAATTGTAGAAATTTTCTCCAAACTGGTAAAATCTTACCTCTCAACAGTTTTATAATAGTATATAAGACTCATATGGGGCGAAAAGCTCTGCTTCATTTCCCGAAGTCGATCTTAAAAGCAATTTATTTCTCGTCTTCCTCTTTTTCATTTTGAGATGTTTTTGCATAAGACGCTTTGAGAATAATTTGCAGTACCTGAATTGGCTTTTGCGCTTATATTTGGCCCAACCGTATCTTAAAGTTTAACATTCAATTCCTGTTTACTGTGTCTTGAGCACACATCAGATTAGTTTAACTTTCCTTCTTGTATCAATAAATCGTTTTCGAATTTATTAACTTCTTATATAAATATAACGATTTCGCATTTATAAGATGTACCGATGTTTGTTTTTGCTCAGATGCACGTCATAAATGTGTAAGCATAAAGACATAAAGAAGCTTTAACTATAGAAAAGTAAATTGATCTAAAAACAATGGCATTGAAATGAAATCAGGCTACTCACCGAATTTGTCACAGTAGTCACAGTGACTACTGGGGCACATTTAAAACAATCTCAAAAGCATTATATGATGGCCTTAACTATTAAAAGATGTTTAAATAGTGCATCATATGTTCGTTTTTACTTCTAGGAAGTATATAGACGTTATGCGTCTACTGTTTTTTTATTATCAGTACAGGTTGGTTTCACGGCAGTGCTTAGGAGAGCAGAAGGGGAGGAACAGATCCCCTGTGGTATCACAACGGACCACATATCTGGTCAAAGACCGGCCGCCACTTTAACCTAACCTAGGAAATATTGAATTAAGTCAGGTTTCAGGTTAGTAAAACGCACCGAATCAAGACTATGTATATTTTTTCGCAATGAAAAAGCATATCTCTTTAGCTTTACTTTCAAATTCCTTATTTTAAGAGAATAAAAATAAAAATTACCGAATATTGAATAAAAATAAATTGGTTTTTTATATAAAATAAAGGGTGATTTTATTATTTTTTGTGTATATTTTTTGACACCTCACGCGTGATTCGTAACATGTGGCAAAGTAAAAATGCTCAGTAAGATTTGCCATTTCGCCATGAATAGTCTAACAAACGAACAGCGCTTGCAAATCATTGAATTGAGTATCAAAATTCGTGCTCTGTGAGAAATGTGTGCAGTACCGTACAGGCTATTTAAGCTATTATGATCAAATTTCGCACCAGTTTCACTTTATTGGACATATTCCACCAACCCGTATGCCGAGAGAGCGAACAGAGGAGAATATTGCTTCTATATCGGTCAGTGCCAATGAAGATCGCTAATCGCGATAATTCGTCGCCGTCGTCAACAATTTTGCTTGTCGACCACCTGGAAGATTTTACGTAAGAACCCCGGTATGAAACCATGCAAAATACAGCTGGTGCAAGAACTGAAGCCGGGTGACCTACCACAACGTCGATTGTTTGGTGAATGGGCCTTAAAAAATTTGCACGAAGATCCACTTTTTTATCGAAAATTGTCGTCAGCGACTAAGCTCATTTTGAGCTCAATGGGTACGTCAACAAACAGAATTGCCGAATTTGGTCTGAAGAGCAGCCAGAGGTAGTTCAAAAGCTGCCAATGCACCCTGAAAAATGCTCTGTTTGGTGTGGTTTGTGTGCCGGCGGTATTATTGGGCCGTACTCTTTCAAAATAATGAAAATCGCAAACACGGAAAAAACTGTTTGCTAAATTTGTATTGTGGTTAGATAACACTTTCGCTTGAATCTCAGCCACTTCAAAATTATGCTAGATTTCAGCAAAAACTAATCCAAATTTGCTATTCCAGTTTATAATAATTTAGCAATTTTTTTTTAAATTCTGCCAAAATTTTGCTTAGTTATTATAAACTGCAAAAGGAAATTTCTAATTAATTCAAGCAAATATTTGCTAAGCTATTATAAATTGGAATAGCAAATTTGGATTAGTTTTTGCTGAAATCTAGCATCATTTTTAAGTGAAATAATTATGAACACTTGTATCGTCTGTGGTCGAAATTCGACCAACTTTCTGAAATTTCAATCGTTTTTTTCATTCTGAGGCGTTGACCTTGCATTAAAAAATGTGTTGTACTAAGAAAATCTTAAGTTTCGAGAGAAAGCAACAGTTTTCGAGATATCGTCATAACTTTTATATCAAAATTTTTCAGAATTTACTATTTGTAAAATAAAAAAATTAACTATAAAAAATGCTTATTGTAGGGAATCTGTAAGAGATAGCGATAATGTTTCCTACATTGTATTAATATCTAAAATATCTTTCTCGCCATGTTCTTCCATTTTTTTATAGTTTAAATATTACTTCAGAAATATTCTTTCAATGCTCATATTTCAGATCAAAGGTCACATAACTATTCGGTGAACTTCTTCTCCCTACTCTAATTTATTTAAAAAATTATCAAAATCGGTACAGAAACACGATGGAACTGTTTTTCCTACGCCTATTTTTATGTATGTATAACGAAATGGCTTAAAATATAGATTTGTGTATATAACTTTGGAGTGGTTTGAAATATTTGAAAATTTTTTTCACAGAAATTATTTTTTAGGCTGTAGAGCTTTGTAGAAAATATAAAAACAACATTTTGTAAAATTTAATTTTCATCAAAAAAATCATAGGTGGTGGGGAGGGGTGCTCATGATTTTCGATGATAGACACTATTTTTTGCATTATGTGCCAAAATGAATCAATTTTTGCTAATAAATGATGTGTCATATAAAAGTGTGTGAAAAAAGAAAATTTAATAAGAAAAACTAATTACAACTACAAAAACGTTTGGCCTATTTTTTGAGCAAAAACTGATTATTTTAAAGGTATTTTTAAAACCATATAAAACATTGAATTGGTGAGATAACGGTAAATCTTTTCTTATTTCTCCAAAATTTGATGAAAATCGATTGAAAAATGGCCAAGATATTTGCTTGCAACATCAAAATTTGAAATTTCAATTGTTTTTCTCATTCTGAGTCGATGACCCTGATGCAAGGAAATACGTTGTACTGAGAAAATCTACATTTATTAAGATATCTCTATAATTTTGATGTCATTATAACTGGAATTTTTTTAACATATTATCCGAAAAAATATTACCAAAAAAGCTTTCGTATACCGTATTATTTCTGAACCAACGACGTTTCATACAAAAATACGTTGTACTGACAACGTCTATAGTTTTCGAGCTATCGCAACAATATGTCAAATAACGGAAATTTTTCATAATATGCTATTTGTAAGAAATTTCACCATCACACAATATAATCACACTTTTAACATAAAAAATGCTTATTGTAGGGTATCCGTAAGAGATGGCGCAATATATTGGAAGTATTTTTTGCACAATTTATTAATGTCTAAAATTTCTTCTTACATTATATTCTTCCATCGGTAACAGTTTAGCTTTTATTTAATAAATGCTCTTTTTACCTTCATATTGCAGGTCGAAGGCACCATTCTAAAATGTAATCATTAGAGTGGGGCGATTAGTATGGAAGGAAAAAAGTGTTAATGGGCGCTTCGAGTTTCTAATTCTTGGAACTGTACTGAACAAAAAAGTCCACTAGACCATACGTCTACGGTGAAAATCGAGCTTCCAGATTTTGACTTGCAGTTTTTTCTCAGACTTTTGTCACGTTTTTTTTTTTTTTGGATATTTTGGCCTATAACAGCCAAACCATTGAGATTTTTGTCTTAGTATTGGATCGAAAATCTCAATGGTTTGGCTGTTAAAGGCCAAAATATCAAAAAAAAAAACGTGACAAATGTCTAAGAAAAAACTGCAAGTCAAAATCTGGAAGCTCGATTTTCACCGTAGACGTATGGTCTAGTGGACTTTTTTGCTCAGTACAATCCCAAGAATCAGAAACACGAAGCGCCCATTAAGGTGTTCAAATCACCCCACCCTAGTAATCATACTGTGTAGCCAGATCTTTCATTTGATACTTCATTCACCATTCTACCTCTTCCTAGCCTTGAGATTCCTTACTAAAAATAATACAAACTTTCAACGTTAATATTTCGGATCAGAGGTCATAAAATTAAAATCGAAAATGATTCTGCACATAAAGGGCGCAGTACCTTTCGAATGATATAAGTTTCATTGCCCTTATTCTAAAATGAATATCGAAAAAGTGTACGACAACATTTGATGTTTGCCTATTAATAATAAGATTAAATTAAATTAAAATATTATCACTATCCGGAGACTTAAACCTCGGCCGCGTGAGTGTAAGTGTATGGGCTTATCCATTACACCATAGCAGTTGTTAGCCAATCGTCGCCTAGTTTTTTTTCATTTAGAATAAACGTGAGCTCGTGTGTTTAAAAGAAATTTGCTTGAATTTAGTAAAAATTTGCTATTTGAGTTTAAAATACCTTAGCAAATATTTGCTTGAGTTTAGTAAAAATTTGCTATTTGAGTTTATAACAACTTAGCAAATATTTGCTTGAATTTAATATAATTTTGCGTTTTCCTAAATACGTGAGGAGTGATTTCAACTTAGCAATCTTTTTCAAAAATCACACTGTGATTGAGCAAAGATTTTCTGATTTGCTTTTAAGCAAAACATTTGCTTGATTTAAGCAAATAATAATCTCCGTGTAGCTTTGTAGAATGATGTTGGCTAAAAATTAATCATATTATATTTTTTTGCGAGAAATAGAAATTTCCAACAAAATGGGATTTTATAATTTGGACCTAATATTAATTTTTTTTTTTTTTAAAAAATTTAAGCAAAAACATTTTTCTGAAGGGATGCTTTTTAAAAGTATCTTTTTATTTACCAAAAATTATTTTCATGGAAAATTTTTAAATGGAACCACAACTTTAGATAATTGCGGTTCTTATTACATAAAATTTAATTTGATTAATGTTTAAACAAATTATTTTTTTTTATTAAAAAATGTGTTAAGAAATTCAGGTTATGGCTATTCAAGTGGAGTTAAAGTATTTTTTTGATCACTTTGGCCATCTTATAGTAGTTTTCTTTAAATATAGACAGTTCAGAATAAGTTTTTAAAATATGGTTGAGCCATTTTGTGCCTATTCGGAATTATTAAACTTTTTGTAAGAAAGCTCCAGTCACTATAATCAAAACAAGCAAGTGCAGTCACCAAGAATGTAATGCAATGCAATTTTATGGAATTGAAAATGAAAATATTAAACATTTTTTTTCTCTTAAGTACTTTTGCAAACTTTGGGGCGTGTGCGCACGGGTTTATATGCATTCGACCTTGCTAAAATTTTACACAATTTTTTTTCATGAATTAGAAAAGTTTGAGCCCTTGGGGTGGTATTTTTATAATCAGGTCCACTCTAATGTATGTACATACATTAGTACTAAATGTACATACATGATTGCAGATAAAGAAAAAAAAAAACCAAAAACTACTGTGAAAAAATTAGTTTTACTGAGTTTGTTTTTCAAAATTTACTGCGATTTACAAGTTTTTAAGTCTGAACCTTGATCGCGGTAGACCTTTTCGGAAATGCCCATATGACCCATATGCCACACGGCACGCGATACCATGGACCTATTGAGAGGCGAGTTTGGTAAGTAATTGAATCTCACGTTTTGGAGCAGTCCATTGGCCACCAAGATCATGGGATTTGACCCCCACTAGACTATTTTTTTAACGACTTTGTGAAGTCTCTCGTGTACAGGGACAAGCCAGTCACAATTGCAGCCTTGGAAGACAACATTACAGCTGCCATTGTGGACATTCCGGCCGAAATACTTAAAAAATTATGCCAACATTATTGCTTACGGATGGATCCCCTCAGATGTAGCCGCAGGCAACATTTACATGCAATAATCTTTAAAAAGTAAATGGCAGCCATCGATGTATCGCTCCAAATAAATATTTCATTCACTGTTGCAAGTTTTCTGCTCTTTTTTTTCAGTTTTCAAAAATCAAACCCTTAAAAAATCACACTTTATATCATGCAGTTTACATCAGGATTAAAAAGAAACCATTTTTATTTAAAAAATATTATTTATTTTAAATCTTCAGCAAAAATGTTGATTCTGTTTAATTCTAAGACATGATATGACATAAGAAAAACAAAAAATATTTAGATAAATAATTACATATAGTTATATAATTAAAACGCATAATAAATAAAAAAAAATGCGCAAATGCAAACATAAATTAAGTCATTAAAAATTCTACGACAAAATATAGAATAATAGCTTTTTTAAGTGTTTTAATTAAGAGGAAATTATAAATATTTGAGCTTAAATACATACAATTTCTTTTTAAATCGTTAGTTGGTAAAAAAAACCTAAAAATACATGACTCTATTTAATATTTATTACATAAAGCTTTTTAAGGGGGTAATTCGTAGTTGCGAGTCTTTTCTTTAAACATTTTTATTTCATAGCAAAATTAAAATGAGAAAAGATGCATTCTTTGAATGTATATATAAAAATACGTTTTATTTAATGAAAAATTATTAAAAGGTCGCAATGTGTTCAAAGTAAATATTCATATTTAATTAGCTGATGATGACGCTTGGGCGTTGAAACAATGTACTACAGAAAAAAAATTAATTATTTATTTGACAAAAAAGTGTAACATCGACTCGTTTGTTTCATTTTAAAAAGTAAATATGTTACATTTATTAAAAATAATATTTATTTTTTTAACCATATTCAAAAAGGCAACCTTAAAATTTTTTTGATAGCTTTGCAATAAAAAATTCAAATGAATTCGAATCTGATGTATTTTAGCTTTTGCTGTCGCTGTAACAGCAATAACAAGTATTTTCGAAAAAATATTAAAACAGCAAGCTTTAAAATTATTTCTAATTTTTTTTAGTTCAAACTGTGCAAAACTTTGGGTGTATTTCTTTATTCATTCCGGATAAAGAAGAGAACGAATAGAATAGATTGTTGTTTATCCAGAACAGAATGAATAAAGAAACAGTATTGGGAAATAATGAAATTTTTTTTTAGCCAGATGGTATTCCGTAAGAATAAATAAATACAAAAAGAATATTTCTGGAATGAATAAAAAATACAGCCATTATAAATAAATCCTGAAAATTTCAAAGCATTCGAATCAGTGGTTTTCAAAAACAATGCCATGCAAAACAAAAATGCTGTTTCGAAAAAAATCCATTTAAGGATTTTTTTTTCTGCACTACAGCTAGCTTGAGCCTGTCTTTATTTCGTTCCTTTTATCCAGCTCTCAAACTTGAAAGCCTTTCAAATCAGTTTTACCAGTATTCTTAGGCAATATTCACAAAATTCTGCTACTACCCAAACATTTTTGTTTTTTATTTTATCACCGAACTATACCCCCTTCAGAGAAAGCTTTAAGAAATGCTACCACCAACTTAGAACGTAAGTAAAAAAACCTTTTAAAATGATGAAAAACTGTTAATCATGCGAAAGTATTGCACAGGAGTTGGGGTCACTTAGTTTAAAATACCTTAAAGTAATCGGAGTTTAAAGTGCTTGCTAAATGCTAGAAATTGCCGGTGACTTTAGTATAAGCCAGATGGTATATCTGTGACCTTGGAGCCTTGCGTGTAGGACCTTGTGCGCGTCGTTGCATTATTGACGACCGTTACGTTGTGCGTAAAGCTGCTTAAACCGGCATTAATACGTAACGTAGGATTGCTGCCAAAGTAAATCTGTTGAGTGCTGCGTGACGCAGCTGCGGCATCAGAAATGGACATATCGTTAAGTATCTCATGACTGGCAAAAGCAGCTTCGAGACGCTCAACATTTTTGGTGACGCGACGCGCCTGCAATGCTGCCGACACATCCGGTTTAGGATATTTTTGGGGAGTGTTCATGCCAGTCATGAAGAATACACCATTGAATTGTTGCGCAGGCGCGTTGGAAACTTTTGTGGCCCCAGATTTGCCGTCCGCACTTGGATAGCTGTTGCGTTTGCAGTGTTGTTGTTGTAGTTGCTGCTGTTGAAGAGCATTGTGCTGATGATGATGATGATTGCCGGCTGTTGGGGTTACAGCTATAGTTGCGGCGGCTGCAACAGCTGCTCCCTCGCGAAATGCCTTAATTGTAGGGTCGTCATCGTTGTGACGCGCATTCATAATGACATCTAACAGTTGACGCGTGGTACTGGGTTGGTAGTTGGCGGCAGTAGCACTAACTTCCGGTATATCATCGGTCACTTCCATGGCATAGTTTTTCTCATTCTCGACTGCATTGTAATTGGGTTCGTCGAAGAATGTTTGCAGCGCTGTAACGCGTTCAACGGCTTGATCGGCTTGATTCTGCATCAAAAGCATGCCATACTCAGAGCCATCCAGCTCCGAACCACCACCTTGTGAGAGTAGATGCGCCAGAGAGCGCGATTTGCGTGGTGGTTGAGGCACAATATTCACGGGTACAATTTTTTGCTCTTTTGCATCGCTGCAGCCGTTGACACCTCGGCAGGCATCAGTTTTCTGCGTTGAGATCTCGCGTTCAGCTTCGCTGACAATATTGTCCAACTCCTCCATGACATCCTCGATGGTCGTATTGCCTGTGTTTGCTTTCTCTTGGCTTCCGACAGTATTACGATTGTGTTTCCTCAACAACGTCGAAGAATTGGCTTTCTGTGGCAGCACTAGTATCGGCACTGGACTCAATGAAGGACCAGTCTCAGAACTACTGATGCCCTCATCCTCGTGCTCGGATGAGTCAATCTTGCTGTGTTCGGGCGGCACATGTCTAGGTAACGCCACTGGTTGCTGTTTATCCAGCGTTTTGAAGTTATTCTCGTTGTGTGCGCCTTGTAGTCGAAAGATTTCGCGTTGTAGCTCGGCACAGCGCTCTTGCAAACGTCGTTCCATAGAGGTGAGCACAGCTTTTTCTTCGTGTAAGATCTGGTGGAGAGGGGATTAAAGTTAAATTGTAGTTCTCTTGTAGATTGGTGTTACATCATCTTTGTACTCACTTGCACTCGTCTCTCTAGAATAACCATTTGATTCCGCACACGATCAGCATCTCTTGCTTGCGTCAGCATTCTCTCCACATTAATGTGTAATTCGTTAAAGCGTCTGATTTCGTTACGTAAACTGTCGAGCCATGGTGAGGTGGTAGATATTGTCTGTAAGTGTCATAAATTAACAGTTTATGTTTTGTTTTTTACATTCAAGATATAAAAAAAACATTTTCTATCATTTTTTACATAAATTAAACGATTTTTTTATTAAAATTACATGAACGCAAGAGGATCTTCGCATTGAAAAACTTTTTTAAAATTTCTGTTACATGTCTCTATGATAAAATAATCTATCAGTTAGCCTTGACAATTACCTATTTTCTCACGAGCATGGCAGAATTAGAGAAGGTATATGCATAGTAAAATGAGAAAGCGAAAATTGGCAGCATGCAGCAAAGTCAACTGATGTGAACTGCTATGGTAGCGATACCGTAGATAACGTTGACAACTATTTAATTTAACTATTATAATTATTTAATTAGGTAAAGAATTTAATTGCAAAGGTTTCTCACTTAAATTTGTAGCGTTCAACTATTCACTCCGCTGAATGCGGCCATTGATTTCCTTTTGCTCTAATTCGCAAAAAGCTGACTTTGACAATCTTGGATATCAGAAAGAGCATGCAGTCCGAAATGCAGCTACCTTCTTTAGTTCTGCCATTGGTATATGCATTTCGGAGAGACAGACTGCCAAAACTGTCAAAACGAAGTTGACAGCTTATAGAAAATCTGAAAATGATGAGAAAGCAAAAATTGGCCGTATTTAGTGGAGTCAACTGTTGTGATCTTTTAGAGTAGCGATACCTTAGTGAGCGATGTTTTTCTCTGAATGTGTTGTTACTCTAAACGTTAAAAAGTTGCAAATTATTTCATTTGATTATTTTAATTGTTTAATTATTTAAATAATTTAATTGCAAAGATTTTTCAAGGAATTTTACGAAAACAGTCAGTTACCAACTGTTGACTCCGCTGAATGCGCCCACTGATTTCCTTTTGTTCTCATTCGCAAAAAGCTGAATTTGACAATTTTGGATATGAGAAAAAGAGCGCAGTCCGAAATGCAGCTACCTTCTCTAGTTCTGCCATGCTCACGAGCTGCGGTCAGCATATATCAAACAAAAGAAAATTAAAAAAAACCATTTGACAAAATATTTTTAATATCTCTATTTTGCATCAGCTGCCATAGCACGCTCTCGTTTTGATTTTCTTTTGTTTGACATGCGTTGATCGCAAATAGAATTGTCGCTACTACTTGTATTATTATACTATGCATGTCTCTTATAATTCTTTTTTAATTTTTTTTTCTACGGCCGCCTATTTTTTTATCATTTTAAAAGTTTTATTTTCGAAATGCCTGGCTATTATTAAATTTAAACAACAAGTATATTGTTGTTAAGTTATTTTTTTAATCAATTTTTTGTATCAGTTTATAGCTATTTATTAGTACTAAAGACGAAAATTTCTTGGTCTCAAAAGCTCTCTCAAGTTATAAACCGATTATGTTTGAACGATTTAAAGAAAAATTTCAAAACTTTGAAAACAATTAGGTCGAAATTTGGAGGTAAGATTTGTGCGTTGAGTGAGAACCGGCTAGGCATGGGTAACGCAGTAAAAAATGGTGAGCCGATACACCAACACAAGCACAGTTTACTGTATCAGCGTAATGCGACAACGCAATTACGTCATAATGAACTTTGAAATGCCATGATATCCATATTGACTAGATGTTAATCAGTGCAGGGTGTTTTTGAATTGGATAGCGTGTTGCGTTATGTGGTCAATTTGTTGAATGAGGTGAGTTTTGTGGAGAATAAGCAAGTTGTCTTAAGCTCAAGTAAAAATAAATGGAATCAAATTGAAAAACCTGAAACAATATATCTAATATAATACTGCGTTAACATTGGACCAACGACTCATTTGAAATAACTTTTGACTTTAAAGTTGAGTTATCGAATCAGGGATGCTATGATTAGGGTTTTTACACGATACTTCTACAGTAAACACTGTTGAATGACTCATTTAAAACGAGTCATTTAAAATGCGTCATTTAAAATGACTCATTTAAAATGAGTCTTTGGTCCACTGTAAACGTAGTATAATGAACTCTTATAGCTTATAACTTGATTTATAGCTTAAACAATAAGTTATTAATTAAAATGAAACATTACTAAGCAAAGAACCTATTTTTAGTATTCACCAAAAATGATTCACCAAAAATGAACAATTTTAATACTTTATTTATTTATTTATTTATTTATTTATTTATTTATTTATTTATTTATTTATTTACTTTCTATCAACAAAAATGTTTAACAGTCATTGATTTACATGCATTTGTATAATATATAAATTAAGCAAATAGTATCAAAATTATCCTACACAATATTCATTATATTTTGTTTGAACGTTATTCTATTTTGTGTGAAATTTATTCGAGCAAATATAGAATTAAACGCTGAGCTAATATTATAGATTGGATCACTTCGGCCATAGTTAGTTCTATGGTGTGGAATATGAAAGAAATTCCGTTGTCTAAAATGCCTTTCGGGGGCATATATTCCAAAAAGTGCAAGAAGAGGAGCACAATCAATGTGGTTCATCAAAATATCGCGAGCAAACATTATTAGAAAATACTTTCGCCTAGAGGCCAACGTGCTGAGGCCAAGAAGGGCACAACTAGATGATCAATTTGGCACAAAATCCCAGTTTAGTTTACCAACTACAAAACGAGTAAAACGTCTCTGTACTTTCTCAAGTCTTGCACTGTGTGATTCATAATATGGAGGATCCCATATGACACAGCCATATTCTAAGATTGATCTTATTAAAGAGATAAATAAAGTTTTAGGGTGTATGGGTCGTTGAATTCTTTTGTATTGCGCCTTATAAATCCAATCATTGCATTAGACTTGCTGATAATGGTATCGTAGTGGCTGGCAAACGTAATCTTTTTATCAAATAACACACCTACATCAGATTTAGACTCAACTCTTTGGAGTTCATTGATCGTTATTGAGTAATCAAAAAAGAAAGGTGTCAGTTTCATATAAAACGACATTATGTTGCATTTTGAAATATTTAAGTGTAGTTTATTAACCGAACACCAATTATGAACATAATTTAAATCGCGTTGCAGAAGCAAATGATCAGTATGTGAATGAACAGATTTAAATATTTTAACATCATCTGCATACATAAGACATTCCGAGTGCTGAATATAGTTAGGGAGATCATTTATAATTAAAACGAACAAGAATGGTCCAAGATGACTACCTTGTGGTACACCTGAAAGGTTCATAATATCCTTTGAACAACTTTTTCCAATACGGACAGATTGGCATCGACCTGTGAGGTAGTCCTCTATCCAAGATAATAATGAAGAATGAAAACCCATCAGCCGTAGCTTTTTTACCAGTATAGGATGCTGCACCCTATCAAAGGCTTTAGCGAAATCTGTGAAAATGACGTCAATTTGGTTTCCTGATTCTAATTCATTTTTTATGAAATGAGAAAATAAAGTAAGATTTGTCGAGGTGGATTTTCCAGATACAAAACCATACTGTTTTTCCGATATTGAGTTTTTTATGCAGGTATAAATTTGTTTTTTTACAACTGCTTCAAACAGTTTTGGAATTAACGGTAGTTTAGATATAGGACGATAATTGGCTATATTCTGTCGGGAACCAGATTTATGTATAGGAATTATAATAGACTCCTTTCAGACTTCTAAAAACTGACCCTTGTTGAGGGACAAATTAAATATAAGTGCAAGTGGCGTTACTAAAACACTTGCACACTTCTTAAGAAATATTGGAGGGATATTATTCGGACCAATACCTTTATTAATCTCAAGAGCTAACATTTCGTTTAAAACATCCTTTTCAGAGAGAGACAAAGATCCCAAATCAGTGATAGGGTCACCGTTATAGAGCGGATAGTTGCCAACCCGGCCATCTCTATCAAAGACAAAATTTGATTGAAAAAAATCGGCAAACAGGTTACAAGCATCTTTCGAGTTGTTTAAGCATGCAGCCAAACTGAACTCCGTTCAAAGTTAATGTTCAACATATTGTTATACATATTGACAAAACCAATTTCTAGTTCTTTTTTACACTTTTGCATAAAGGCTTCACAAAGATCTCCGGATCGTGAATACCCCTAATGTTGGCTTTGAATCACTACGTTTAAGGCACGGTACAACTTGTGCAATTTTTGCTCTTTGTATAAATATTTTCTCACTTTTCTTTAAGCGTGTCATATGTATTACTGCGCTATTGCGTTACTTTTTTAAAACAAGTAAATCAGCGCAGTAACGCATTTAAGTAATTCAACTATATAGCGCACGGCAGCGCAGCATTACCCATGCCTAGAAACGACCCCTAACTAAGATGCGTTGACACCATACACGTATGAAATCCAATGGGAAAAAATGTTGCCCAAATTTTTCTCAAACATTTTTTTTAAGGATTTTAGATAATTAAACAATATTAATTAATTATAAACGATTATAAAATATTGTCATGCCAAAAGACCAATAACATTTTCTGAATACTTAAACTTTAAAATATTCAATTATATACAGGTCGTCTCGAATGGGAGTACGAATATTATGGTGCTGAAATTATTTTTATGATTATAAAAATTTCGAAACTGAAGACTTATAACAATATTTCATATAGGTTTTGGTCCCAAGAGGTATTAAAAATCATAAAATCAAGGAAAAAAAGCAATTATGAAATATTGTTTTATTACCTCTATGCCCACGTTTTGATAACGTCCAAAAAGGATATTAATCATTTTATAGTACTCTTGATTGATTATATATTATTTAATTTGCATCAAATAGAAATTGCTTGATTTGGAAAAAAAAATTTTATGTGGAATATTTTCTGCTAACATTACATTATGATCTCAAAATAATAAGGTCCTGCGTTCCTGTCAGAAAGTTCATCACTTTAAGCTTATACAAAGTATTTTACCTTAAGAAAGTACGAAAGATGTGCAGTAGACTCTTGTCTTGCACCTTAAGCACATAGGAATTTATCAGTAGGAAAAATCCACTGTCAAAAAACTAACTCTGCTAAAGTCCGATTGTTTTTGAAAACTGTTAGAAAGTTATATTTGATGAAACATTATCTTTTTCATTCATTTGGAAGGTTTGCTTTCTTTGAATAATTTTTTGGTTCTTTGGCAGTTCAAGAACCCCTGAATTCAATTATAGTTATTTTTTCAATGTTATAAAATACTCACCTTAGCTAAATTGATCGGCTCTAAGCCAGCCTGAAAGAGTTCCGCTTGTAAATATAAACGCTGCTGAAGACTTTCGGCGCTTTCCAAAAATGTATTAATAAATCTTCCGAAAAAATAATAAATGTTAATTTATTGGCAACATTTACATCTTGAAGTTACTTACTTAATGCCCACCGCTTGCAGTTCGCCAGAACCACCACCGCTATTCAGCATTCCGACCAAGAGACGAAATCGTACCGGCTCACTGCAGTGTAAGCGTAAAGTGGACATCGCCTCTGAGACAGCTGTATGACCGGCCATAATGGTCTTTTGGGAACCATGACCCATCAACTGTTTGTCACAAGCCGCAGTCATGAGCTGCATGGCCAAAATACGCGCACGTATGCCTTGACCCGTGGCCGAAGAGGCCAGCGGCATGAGGCCTACGGGCGTGGTGCCCATGCGAGCGGTAGCTTCTAACGAACGTGAGCAACAGATGCTCAAACATTGTCTGCAAGAAATTATTAACTAAATATGTAGTGGGACTATCTATTAACATGGTTTGACTAAAAAGCTGACTTACAAGCATGCAAGTTCGTCCAGCAGAGCCCGACGCTGATATGACTGTGCATTACGTGGCATCGTAGTGGTCATTTGAGCCGCCGGTGTTACGGGCGAAATAACGGTCTGTGAAAGCTGTATGGCTCGCAAAACTTCCAGCAGTGAACTTACTCCATCCATGGGCGTGCCTATGAACTCCTGAACAAAACTGTAAAGCAAAACCAGTTGATTTAATGAGATTTAACGAAAGTAACGAGTCCAAACCTACCTCGGGAAAGAAACACGTAAATCGGCGCGTAGCTTCGTTAGCAAATCTGTAATGGAGGAAAATTGACGCAATGACATTTCATTCTCGCTCTCCGGCGGTGCAGGTATCGGACTTCTATGGAGAAATAAGACGATTATGGGTAAAGTAAAATTTTTTAACTAATCAAAGGTTATTAGGATCACTTCTTATACTTGTATTCTGTGTGTTTAGATGGTAGCGTTGAGGAACGGTTTGTCTCCTCAACTCCAGACTTTACCGTCATATCGCTTCTGTCGTAGATTGATTTGACAACAGTACCAGTTTGACGTTTGCCATATTTTTTCAGTGTTTGTGCATAGTCCTCTGGATTGTAAACAGGTGGACGCTGGTTTTCCTGTTGGTTATAACAAAAAAGATATTTTGTTTTACAATTTCGAAAAGTGAGCAAGAAATTATTTTGAAGAAATATTTTAAACTCATTTAAATATTACTTTATTTTTAATATTAAAAAAGACTTTCAACTGGTGAATTTTCTTATGCCAACCTTCTAGCTTTGCGACCCAAATTGATAAGGTTAAATTACACCAAAAATATGAGAGATATCGACAAACGGCTTTTTATTATATAGATTAAGCATCAAAGTTTATTAAAAATTTATTTTTGTCGTTGTTGCTTTTGTTGTACGCTGCTTTGGTTGCTGTTGCTTTGGTCAAAGTAGACCAAAGAAAAAGGTAAGTATGCCTAGTTGTAATAAAAAAATATTTCTGCATCATCTGAGAAAAGAAAGCTAAGCGGAAACATGTTTGAAACTAATGCCGTTGTAATCAGAACTAGAATTAAAAGGGTCGTTAAAAAAATAACGGGGATAGCTTACCCCCTCTAGTTTTGCCATATGCTTTTTGGAAAACTAATTATTTTTAGAAAATTAGCTGTTAAAAAAATTTAACTTAAGATTGACAAAAACATAATTTTTACCATTGAATTTAAAATAAAATTTTCAAATAAAATTAAAAATGACAAATATCATATTTATTATTATGTATATATTAACTCCCAGATTCAGTCAGTCGTTTGGCCAGACCTTTTGACTTATTGAATGTATGCACAATTTTTATGACAGTGGAGAGCGGAATAGTTACACGACTTTGTCAGGCTCGACTAGAAGAACACAATGAAACAACGAAAAATCCAAAAGAATTGTTTTAGTATTGATAAATTTTTCTTTTTATGTCGTTTCGTGAATGTAATAGTATGAGGTCTAGCCAGACCTTATATAAAATGTATGGAATTTGTGTGGCCCGGTATGCGTAAAAGCAATTTGAATTTTTGTGCTCGGCCAGTTATAATAAACTAATGATTTAAACTTATTTGTGCAACGTCGGATGAGCGGTTCTCGAGATATTGCAAAAATAGTGGATCCCTTTTCGCCAATACGATTTCTCATATAAAATAGCTATTACTTTGGAATTATAGGTCGCACAGCTTTGTAATTCGGTATTTGACCAGAATTTTCAAGCGTTGTCTGACTGGTAATATTTAATGGGTGTTATACAAGGGGGCGTGGCACCTCCCACACAAGCCAAATTTGCGATATCGAATAGCTTTGGAGTTATAGGTTGCACAGCCTAGGAATTCAGTATTCGACCACAATTTACAATTAAAACATACTATTTGAATGATAGCATTTTTGAGCGTTGTTAAAATGGGCGTGGTACGTCCCATAAAACTCAAATTTTCTATATCAAATGGCTTTGAAATTTTAGATTGCACAGCCTCAGAATTCAGTATTCGACCACAATTTACAAGTGCCGTTTGACTGATAATATTTCGTGGGTGTTGGACATGGGGGCGTGGCACCTTCCAAAAAGCTTTAGAATTATAGGTTGAACAGCATCGGAGTTCGGTATTCGACCGCAATTTACACATGCCATTTTACTGATACATAATATTTTATTGGCGTTAGACAAAGGGTCCCTATTTTTTTTTCAAGAAGAGCAGAAAAATGTATCATTTTTCGAGAAACGTAAACGCCATTTTGTGAGGTTTGATAAAAAAATGCTTCAGATCAAGGTCAAAGTTAAAAACATTGTGAGGTTTTCACGTGAGCACGTTGTTTTATTCTTTCATTAAATTAACGCCTCTTTCGGCAGTATCGTTGACCACGTTAAGACATGGCAGAACTAGAGAAGGCAGATGCATTTCGGACTGCGTTCTTTTTCTCATATCCAAAATTCTCAAAGTCAGCTTTTTGCGAATGAGAAAAAAAGAAAATCAATGGCCGCATTCAGCGGAGTCAACAGTTGGTAACTGGCTGTATTGTTAAAATTCAGTGAAACACTGAAAGATCGCTGCAAATTTGAGTGAGAAACCTTTGCAATTGAACTATTTACATAATTAAATAATTATAATAATTAAATTAAATAATTGTCAACTTTTCTACGGTATTCGCTATCATTACAGTTCACAACAGTTGACTTTGCTGAATGCGGCCAATTTTAGCTTTCTCATCGGTTTCAGATTTTCGTTGTGTGCCGTGTTAAATTAATGAAAAGAGGCGTTAAATTAATGAAAGAATGTAACAACATGCTCACGTGAAAACTTCACAATTTTTTAAACTTTGACCTTGATGAGACGCCATTCACCCTCCTCACATCCCATTTTTTCTCGACCAAGCGGTTGTCAAAATCGTGATCTATGACGAATTCTAAGAAGGTTTGCCCAAGAAACCATGTGTCTTAAATCAAAATCGAGCTTCCCATTTTCAACGAGAAACTTTTCGTATTTTATATTATTATAATTTATGCTAAAAGTTTGTGGAATCTTCTAAGAAACTCAACAAAAGTGATTATGTTTGGGCTTGATCGAATGGAAATTTCATGAGCTTTCGAAATCTGTTTAGATAAACAACTTGTATGTTAGTATTAAATGATAGTTAGCTTTTAATGAAATTTGAAATTAAATCATGGAAGTTTGATATTTTGAAAACATCGCAAAATTGTTTATTGTAATTTTAACATAAAAAGCATTCCAATTTTTGGATTATTTTGAATATATTGGCTTAAATGTTTTCCACAGAAAAGTCTACCGTAACCAAAAAATTAAATCTTATGAAAAACTTATCACTATCTAAAAGAAACATTTCAATTTTATTAATTTAAGCAATTTCAACATTCACTAATTTAATTCATTAATCATGATGATCAAATCGTCTGCATTGTTTTACAAATGCATTTTTTCATTTTTGTAAATGTTTAGTAAGTGTTTCGTAAACTTTTTTGTTTTAGTAAAAATGGAAGGCATTGGATACAGATAATGAAAAAATGGTTGAGGTAAAGAAAGGACAATATATTAAATTTGTTTTTAATAACTTAATTACACGATAACTTTGCTACTTAATTACTTAATTAACCAATTAAACTATAATGGAAATTTTAGTGCAATTTTTTTTTAATTGATTTGATTTGTACAATAAAAACAATTTTTGAGTCATTTTTGAGTAAAAAGTCAATATTTTGGACCTTTTTTGAGATAACTATAAAACATAGTTAGACTGACTTAACGGTACGGTTCAACCTATTTTTGTGAAGTGATTTTATTGAACTTTTGAACTAAAAAAAATTTGAATGAAATATATTAATGGACAGCGGAGATATTTGCATCTAAAGACCACTCTTTGATTTTCATGTCACCCTCAAAATCGCGATGCGGGGTCAAAAACCGTTTTTAGATCAATAACATACAGTGTAACACCGGCATTTTAAATTCGATTTCAATTAAATTTCTTTGTTTTGTAAAAAGAATAACCAGCCTTTGCAATTGTGTACCATTTGAATTGTCAAAGGGTAAAATTACAAAGATATTTATAAAATTATTAGAAATTTTAAATTTTTATGAATTTTACTAACAATTTATACAAATGTTTTACGATACATAAAATTCTTAAAATATTCTGCATCTCAAGAACTAATTTTCATATAAATTTGTTAAAGATTAAGGGAATTTGAAACATCTAATAATAAACTATTATAAAACTGCTACAAAACTACGGTCACTTATTATTTCAGCAGCCTACAAGAAATTATGAAGGTGTTTTTATACAAGAAACCGGTTTCCGTGTGCAAAATACGTCATTTTAACCCTAAAATACGTCAAGCGTCATTTGGATTCAAAATATGTTTAAAAGACATATTTAACGTCATGCTGGCAACGCTAATCCAATGCTTTAGCCAAGCCATAAACCACGGTCTATTTCTAAGAAACATGTACACAGCTCAAAACCTTTTGTTAGTTTTAGAAGCACTGTTGAATAAACACCATCCAAAGAAGAAAAACCAGAAATTAAATTGTCACAAAATTTTGTTTGGGATTACTGTAGAAAATAGAAAAGTCAAACACTGCTATTATATTAGGTAGTTTCATAATTTATCAATTAGTTTATGCGCATTTACACTATCAGTCCCGTATTGTCTAGTGGTTAGGATATCCGGCTCTCACCCGGAAGGCCCGGGTTCGATTCCCGGTACGGGAAAATTATTTTTTTTTTTTCGTTTGTTTAAACAATAAATATTTTTAATTGCTTCAATAAAATTGACTGATATTAAACGTTTCACTTTAAAATTAAATAAACAACGATTTAATGCTATTGAATAGCAGCTGAGTAAAATTAATTAATGGAAACAATTGTTAACGAAGAAATGCATGCATGAAGCAGTGATGCCACTAGTAGGGAAAAGAGGCTACATGTAAAGAAATTCATCCTTAGTTTTGAGATGTAGGGGAAAAAGGACAGATTTCCAATATATGCTCATATGTAGGGAATTTTTAAAATTTTAAATTTCTCTCTATATTTCTCAAAAAATGTGTATTATATTCGCATATAATTTCTTTAATTGAGTTGAAATTCTTTCAGTGTGAAAAACCTGAGCAAGTTAAGTCTTCATATATGCTTAAACATACCCACTAACATAATCATTCTGTTCTGTGCTTGAACATACCCATTTGTCGCTGAGCTTACTTGATGTCAATTTTGCCGCGTTTTCGTTTAGATTTTCTCCAACAAGATTAATTTTACCGCTCAATTTTTTATTAAAATTCACAAAATCAGAGTGAATAAAGGAGTAAAAACCGTAAATTGCTTCAAATGTTATACATACTTTACTAACAAATTTTCAATAAAATTGTTTTTAGAAAAATTAGTAATTCTTCCGATTCCATTTCTTCTGAAACGGGTGCTGTGAAGCGACGTGTGAAGTACAGAAAACAAAAATTTAATAAAAGCTGGCTGGAGATCGATGAATTCAAGGGATGGCTCGAAAAAATTGAAACGGATGCTTTCAAGTGTAAGTGTGCAGCTTGTGACAAGATTTTAAGCTGTGGAAAATCGGACCGCCTGAAGCATTCGCAAAGCAAATCACATAAAAAAAATTTCATAGATGTATGAAATAAACATGTAGGGAAACTTGTAGGGAAAAATTATGTTTGCATAGGGAAAAGTAGGGATTTTCATGAAATGCGGTAGGGATTTTTTCAAAAATTTAGTGGCATCACTGCCATGAAGTAATTTTATGATGCATATAAAAACAAGAAATAAAGAACTTTTTTGTTTACAACCAATTGTCTCATTTCTTTGTTTTTATTAGGGATGCGACAGAGCTTCGTATCCGAAAATTATCCGCTTTTGACATAATAAACATAATATGAAAAATAACACAAATACTGTACGTTAAAAAAGTATTTTTTGAAGAACAAAAAAATTTTTTCTGGTGCGCATATTTGCGTCAAGTATTTTACATTTACATATTCCTATTATATTGCTTTGCTTTGTCACAAATAAGGTCCTTCCATTACGAATGAGTGCTAAAAATTCGATTTAAAAAAGAGGTTCACATGCATACTTGCTTTTTTTAGTATAATCTGCCTATATCATGGATATTAGCAGGGCTCGGATTTTGATTTTTTAAAAACTGCAAAAATTTACCTAAAAAATAACAAAAATGACCAAAAAATTGCATAAAATCTGAGAAAAATTACAAAAAAAAACCCAAACTATTGCAAAAAAAAAACTAAACAAAAAATGAAGCCTTAAAATAAAACATTACTAAATTAAAAGTTATTTTATGCTAGCATATGCTGAGTTTTTATCTAACACTTGTTTCATTTTTCTACATACACTGAGGGAAATATGTGTTAAAATTAAATGAAATTGTGTTCATATTAAATGAATTTGTTTCTGAAATAGAGCTTAAAACAATTTCATTTAGGTTAAACACAAATGTTTTTAAAGTTTAATTTAAAACAAAAGTTTTTGTTTTCAAAATGTTTTTAAATACACTTTCATGTAAAAATTTTAAGTTTAAACACATTTATTTAAACGAAAAATTTAATGCAAAAAATTTAATATTTAAAACAAATATTTTAAAACATAATTAAAAGAAATTGTTATTAAATTAAAAACAAATAAATTAAATCGCCATTTTTTCGATGCCATTTTTTTAACTTTTTCGAGTTTTAGGAGTAAGAATCGTGATCAGCGACCCCTGGGACCCCCCGAACAACAAATTTTTGACTTATTTTGATGAAGTTTGCATTTTACTGGTGCTTGAAATATTTTAAATATCAAAATAATTAATTAGTTTTTATATCATCTTATGTTCAATATTTGTAAGACTAATTCAAAAATATTTTCAATCAATCAAATGTAAAATCGGGGTCTCAGTTGTCTGGAAATAATTTTCAATGATTCTACTGCACGTAATTTTTAATTCAATCTCTGATAGCGACGTATTTTTCGTTATTGAAAGGAAACAATAAGAAAAAAATATACAAAAAGCAGACATGAGCTTATAGTTGAAAGTTAAACCCTGTTGTTTTAAATTTTGTTTTGTAGAAACAGAAATGAGTTAAATTTCAATTTTAAAATTTTTTGTTTAATTTTAAAGTATGTTTTTTTTCTCAGTGTACCCTTTCGTCAGTTTCAACATGCGCAGTGCTTTTTTTCATCGAAGTCTATAAACAGAACTACTCCTGTGTCGAGAGGTAATGTTTTTGATTGAAGGGACTTTAGTATTAATGGAATATGTTTACAAATTTGCATTTTACATTTTTTTGTACGAATAAAAAACAAAAAAAAATTATTAAAAAATTACACTAAAATGACCTAAAAACCGAAAAGCTCTAAAAATTAAAAAGTCCAAAAATGACAATAAAATAACTTAAAAATCTCTAAAAATTACCAAAAAATTCCTTAAATCTGGTAAAAATGACCTGAAAACTAAAAACGATAAAACATGAAGAAAAAAATGTTCTAAAAACTTTTCGTATTTGGAATGAAGGAAACATAAATGGACGTTTTAAATAAGCAGGAAGTGTCTTAGAAGCAGCAGAAAAAAGATGACATGTCATCGAAATCCTAGCCCTGGTTATTAATATTAATTTTAAGTATCAGCCTATTCTGCCTTTTACTGATCAAGTTTAACGTTTTCCAAATTAAATTTCATTTTTTCACCAGTGAAAATTCAAATCGATCTTAATTACATTTGCAGAGTTAAAATTTAAATTTATAGTAAAAAAGTGAACTGATATCAAAAAACCTGGCAGTATGCTTTAATCTCCTTTTAAATTTGAATCAATGTGAATATGTGTATTCAGAATTTATATGAAATACAGAAAAAAAAGTTAAGAAATTAAAAAAACTGGAATTGTAAAATTTCATTTGAAATTCAGAAAATATTAATTGTGTAAACTTTAGACAAAACAACTTCTAGAACAGCAAAAACATATATTAAATTAGACCAACTTAAATAACAAAAAAAAAAATAAATCCAGAAAGATCAATTAAAATTAATTTCGTTATATTCAAAATATAACAATTGAAAATAAGAATTTTCATTTTAGAAAAGTTTATATGAAATTAAAACATTTCATTTCATCGTTACAAAAGAGAACTTGCGAATCTGAAAAATTAAATTTTTCATTTCTAATGAAAATTCTATGAAAAATTAAAAATTAGATTTTTCAGATTCGCAAGTTCATTTTTGTAACGACGATTTAAAATGTAGAGCACATCATTTGAAAATGAGAATAGATCAATTAAAATGTACGAAAGATCTATTGAAATGCAGAAAAGATAGATTGAAATTCAGGAATTCCATTTGAAATTTACCAACAAAAGAATAATTAAAATTCATAAAAGATCAATTGAATTACAGATGGTAATGGTTAAAGTAATGGGAAGTGCAGAAAAGATAGATTGATATTCAGGAATTCCATTTGAAATTTACCAACAAAAGAACAATTAAAATTCAAAAAAGATCAATTGAATTACAGATGGTAATGGTTAAAGTAATGGGAACGGTATCGGCAATGGTAAAAGTAGTGGTAATAGTAACGATTAAAGAAATCGTAATGATTTTGCTAGTGGAAATGATTTTTGGTTATGGTAGATCTTAATTTTTATATATACATATTTTAAAAATTGACTTTTTTAATATATTCTAATTTTTAATTGATCTTTTTTAAATTTTAACTAATCTTTTCTGAATTACAATTAAAATGGTTTTAATTTTATGGATAATTTTTTAAATTACTTAAATTGTTTTATACATGAAAAAAAGAGAGTGTCGAAAAAAAGGATTAAGAAACAAAAAATAAATTTTTAAAAATTTACAAAACTTTTTCAATTTCAAACGAATTTTGAGAATTTGAGTATTGTTATCTTGACTTTCAGAGTTCATGTGGAAATAAAAATTGTTGTAAAAAAAAATAAATACTTATATAAATAAATAAAATACTTCACCCAAATAAATATTAAAAAACTTTGCTGACTAGAAATTTGAGACTGCAATTTGTTTAGCGAAATACAAGAAAAGATTGGCAAAGTATTGTTAAAAATTATATTTATTCCGTTGCGTTGAAAATTACTTACAATTTTTTTTAAAGGAAAGTTATGACAGGAAGGATAATAGCGAGGAGAGGGGGGCGGGTGTGGGGCTAAGAAGGTTATGTGCAAGGTTGCAAGATAAAAGCGACATTTTTTCTTCTTAAAAATTTATTTAACTAAGAAATATTTACTAAATATTCAATCATTAACCCTAGAATCCATACGGGGTGCATAGGAACCCGATTAAAAATTAAAAGTGGCAGTATTTTAATATATGAAACATTTTATAACATGAATTTTTACTACTATTTTACTAACTATAGTGATTTTTATGCTCGTTTTTTAGTTGTTCTGTTTTAAAATGAGCTAACTATGAATAAAAAATAATGTATTTGTATCATTTGTTTTTGAATTTAGGGAAATGCCGCTTTAACCAATCAGTGCATAGACGAAATTGTAAAAGTTACGAAAATGAACTTTTTAAACTGTGATATTTTAAGCTAAAATAAATTTAACTACTCTCATCGATCTGAAAATTAACTATTCCGATCGTATTCCAGACCGTACTTTTTTAAAGGAATACCATTCATATAAAGAAAAATATACTATTTTAAATTTTTTAAAAATGTTTTATATGAAGTTTTTCGAATTGGAGATCAGTATTTTATATTAATGAAAAATATATTGTTTTTTTTTTCTCGTTTTGCGGTATTGTTGCATTGTGGTAAGCCATAAAGCAGTCTTTTGTATAAAGTGAACGATGGTATTTTACACAAATAAATTTTGATTTTAGGCCTCAATGACCCCTACGACGTTGATTAGGAATAAAGTTAACACAATGTTGATACCCATCATATCTAGCATCATCGCTGACAATAGTTGCATTTAGAGAAGAACTACCGATTTAAGTTGGTTACCAGACAGCCGCTTTCTTTTTGATTGTCGTTCCAAAATTAGGTCGCAATCAGAGTCCGATACAGAGTCATCTCCGTTTGCAGTAATATGATTTAACTCTGCTTCAGTATTCATCAAATGACGCCCGACATGGTTGAGAGGAGATATACTTGGTCCAATCTCATAATAATCTATTTAGGTGTTACCGTAATAAAAAGTATATGTGATAAATGTTCACACATGGTAAATAATAAAAAAAGCTTTTTCATACAATACCAATCATAATTTTTATAAAATTTTAAAAACTCCCTTCGAGCCATATTTGCACTTTTTTCTTAATACAAATTTTCACTTTGATGCTTGATATAATCTGACTTGACTAATCTTTGAGAAAACAGCTGATTTCTTATTTCTTTGAGCAAATAGCTAAACTATTTGGCAGGGATGCCTATTGTATTTTAATAATTTCAGTTTTTCTTACCGGCCTTTTTAAAGGCCGCTACACACTAATGGGTTACAGTTAGTGGGGGTGTAGCGGAACCCCAAATAGCTTAACCTAACAAAAAACATGGTATGGGTTGTAGGGTTAAGATGATTCTATTCTTGTTTTTTTAAAATAATATTTGTATACCTTGCTAAAAACGCTCTGAGGCCAGCTATTCTCCGAGTTGGTCATTTTGTAGGATGTCAAAGAACCGTTGAGGCTACTGCCGCCACATTGGCTCTTCTGTGCCGTCGACGCCGATGAGTTCGCTTTATTCGGCGGCGTTAGAGTTGGTGAGTTGCGACAAATACTGGGTGCCATTTGGTAGCCGTCATAGAATGCAGATAGTTTGCTGAAAGAAGTACAAGAATATTCATAAAAATAAAATAAAAATTCAAAAACAAAAACAAGTTCGAAATAAAATTGGCTATATTCATTTATAAATTTGCTACTTAAATTACGGTCTTTTAAAACTTAATTTGATTCTTTCACTTTACTTTCTACTAGGTTAATGCTTTCAAATAAATGTACATATCACATATTGTTTTTTATGCCCACACATAAAAACTGTCACTAGTGCATTCAACTTGAATGCATCTAGTTGGAGTTGTTGTTGTTGGTATT
Organism: Dichetophora obliterata; assembly: GCA_963920525.1. NCBI lineage: Eukaryota > Metazoa > Arthropoda > Insecta > Diptera > Sciomyzidae > Dichetophora > Dichetophora obliterata. The sequence continues at coordinate 241,506,061 of OY986437.1, read as the reverse complement.
ATTATGGTGGTTGTTGTTTATACTACGCCTTAATATTACTTTTAACTTATTTACTATTTTTCCCATGTCTGATGATGTGCGCGGATTTTATGGTCCTGCTAGTGGTTGAGGTTTTTTTATTTAGACAGGTTCGACGGCTTTACAGCAATTTAAAAGGAGTTGTTTGTTGTTGCTGTAAGTATGCTTGGTGGTGATTTTTTGTAACCTTAATAATTTACTTAAATAATTGACAGTGGATGTGACAGATTAAAACAATATCAACTTGTTATTGAAAAAAAATAAAAAAAATTTAATCCTCCCCGGCGGGGAATCGAACCCCGGTCTCCCGCGTGACAGGCGGGGATACTGACCACTATACTACCGAGGACTTGTATCCTTTAAGTTTTATTTTCTGCCTAAGTACCACAGTCAAGGATCAATCGATCAATTTTTATAAAGGCAAAACATGCATTGAAAGAAAATTACTGCCATTGCCTTTACGTTCTACCCTTGCTGCAAAGAAAATCCTTATTTCTACCTACGTCACATTGACACTTTTGACAATTTGCTTGTCTATAGATATACATATGTATGTACCTTGTTTTCTTTTTATAATAGCCAATTATAGCAACACAACGTTGACATTTGCGTAAAATTTAACATCAGTTGCATTGCGCGTGCGCAGGTGTGGGTCGAAAGTGTCGAAAGTGGCGAAAATTTAAACTGGTTTATTTTACGCAACTCTCGTTGCTGCTCGTTCGCGAGTGTTGTGTTTTTGTTTTTTTAAATTTGTTGACGTTGCGATAAGAATACGACAGCTACATCGATAAATTCGCAGACTGATTGTGCGTTACAATAACAAATAGTACATACAAAAGTCATTGCCCCAATGCCAGCGTTTGTTTATGCGCATGTGCAGCAAGTTTGTGTTTAGCGGTTACATTTGTGTTATTAAAATATTTTATATTGATTTTGGTGAAAATTAATGTTAAAGTTTTAACATTATTGTAATGTTTCTAAACTTTTGAAGTCATCAGAAATTGACTTGCGCACATGCGTAATCGAATCGATCCCTGCAAACATTTGGAAGACGATTGGAAGAGAAGTTGATCTGGCGAAGCACTTGCAATTCGTCCAAGGGTTCTTTGGAAGATGGGTCGCTTTTCAACCGTCCAAGCGATGAGTGCGCGATTCAAGAAAAATTTTCAAAATCTTCCTTCGCTCATTCCGGCAATGGTTGGAAGATGGATCGCTTTTCGATCGCCCAAGCAATGAAATCGCGATTCAAGAAAAATCTTAAAAATCTTCCTTAGCTCATTCCGGCGATCGTTAGAAGATGGCTTATATAAAATATTAAAGATCGATTGTTGGACTATGAAGCAGGCTATTCTTTCTATATACCTCTCCACCAAAAATAATCATCGAAAAATTAATTTTTTTTTTTTGTATTGAAATGCCGCATGGAGACTGAAAATATTCATATCAGCACGATTTTCGGTGGTAAATTTGTTTTTTTACCAGATTTGACAAAGAAAGTCCCCTATAAAACAACTTGTAAGGTTCAACAAAGACGGTGCGCAACAAATCACTGAGGAACCCTAAAAGCGATTCGTGTGCCACTCTTGTCGGCGAATCGCTTAAGACTCCCTTTGCCGATTTGAGTGGGACTCTTCCCGCGAATTGCTAAGGACATCTCTTGGCGATTCGTTTGATACTCTTTTCAGCGAATTGCTTACGAACCCTTTAGGCGCTGCGTTCGCAAATCTACCAGGCGAATCGCTTAAGACCCCTCTTCTTGGCGATTCGTTAGCGACTCTTCCCAGCCAATCGCTTACGAACCCTTCAGGCGATTCGTTCACGAATCTTCCCGGCAAATCGCTTTTATGGCCGCAGCTGCTTCTCAAATGATGACTCTTAAATGAGCTCGCTGGCGATTGTCTCATCTTCCAAGCGATTCGCTGGCGGGTCTCAGGCGATGAAAATGTTTGCAGGGATTCAACAGAAAACAAACTTTCGCCACACATAAATAAAGTCGGTAAATTTATTTTAAAGGTATTTCTTTATACTTTATTTAACTTTAACTTTTATTTGACTTTTTTAAAACAGTGTTTGCCTTTGCCCATAACCCTGCAAACATTTGGAAGACGATTGGAAGAGAAGTTGATTTGGCGAAGCACTTGCGATTCGCTCAAGGGTTCTTTGGAAAATGGGTTGCTTTTCAATCACACTAGCGATGACTGCGCAATTAAAAAAAAATTTTCAAAATCTTCTTTCGCTCATTCCGGCGATCGTTGAAAGATGAATCGCTTTTCAATCGTCCAATGAATGCGAGATTCAAGAAAAATCTTCAAAATCTTCCTTCACTCATTCCGGTGATCGTTGGAAGATAGATTGCTTTTCGATCGCCCAAGCGATAAATGCGCAATTTAACAAAACTCTATAAAATCTTCCTTTGCTCATTCCGGCAATCGATGGAAGATGGCTTATTTAAAAATTTTAAAGACTAATTGTTGAAATATGAGGCAGGCTATTTGATATACATACTTCTCCACTAAAAATAATCATCGAAAAATTTAAAAAATTGACTCCCAAATGAGCTCGCTGGAGGCTCTCAGGCGATTGAAAATGTTTGCAGTGAACAATAAAAAGCTTCTTTCAAATTCAAATATTACATATCTGCAAGTAGCTAGCTCATTAAACAGTTGGTTTTATTTTTTATTGTATAAGGGTTATTCACAATCTTGTTGCAACGTTAAGAATGCGTTTTTGCAAGTGTAGATTTTTATGAGCACACCTTTAATATTAGGTATTATGTTGCAAATGCTTTACAGCAGCTTTTTTTCCTGTTGCTTCGAATTCATTCCTCTGCCCATTTTGTTTTGGCATAATTTTTTAAAACTACCTCCATTTTTAAAATACTTACATTTTTTTTTATAAATTAAACCTTTTTTTATGCTGCTTAAAATATAAACAATGAAAAAGCTGATCAATCAGCGGTGTTGAAAACGTACCGATGATGGTGTTCAATGTGAATGAGCACATTCATTCATTCACAATAGCATCATGCAATATTATTGGATATGCAACAGCCTTTTGTTATAGCAAATGTATGGATGTTGCAAAAGCATATCAATGCTTTTTTTGTTGTAAATGCATCAAATGAATCTAAAATCGTGAATTGCTCTGTTGTATTTATTTATTTATTTTATTTATAGCAATTGGAAATTATAAAAAAGAAATTAATTACAATTCAGTATAACTACATATTTTACAAATTTTAAAAAGCAAAGAAATCATTCTTAAAAATAATCCTTAAGCAGAGATACCAAACCTTTTTGTGCTAGTATAAAAATGTGATTGAAAACGTCATTTCGTGATTTAGCAAAATAATTTTTATAAAAATATGTCCTTTTTTACCTCGTGGTTTCCCAAAAATTTTTGGTTGAAAAAGTCACTTTGTGAAATGCAATTAATACTCTCTAACAGAGTTGTAAAAGAATGCGTTCAATTTGATTATATTCATTAAAAAGTGAATTAGTGAATAATTAAATAAGAATGCATTCATTGAATGCGAAATTGATTTATAAATAAAATTTTAAATTCACATTAATTTAAAAAAATTATTAATTATTCATTTATATTATTCATTTTCATTATTCAGAATAATGAATAATTATTTTTATTCATTTGAAAGGTATTCACAGAGAATTTCAGAATATTCAATTAATCTTTTTTTATTCATTATTAATTTTTTATTCGTTATTTATTTTTTATTCATTATTCATTTGCTATTTATTATTCATTTCTTTCATTTTTCATTATTCATTTCTATTATTAATTTTTTATTCATTTGTTATTCATTGTTTTTTCAATACTCATTGTTTATTCATTATCAGGGAAGACAGAAATATGCACGAAAAAATCTAAAATAAGTATGCTAATATGCTCTAAAAAATAGCAAAATATGCCATCAAATAAGCACGAAAAATGTCGAAGTCGGAGTTTTATTATTCAAAATTTTATTCAATAGTTCATAAAAAAAAACAAAACAATAGCCCTTTCAAGGGGTAAAAGTAAATATTTCAGTTTAAATAAATTATAATTTTAATTATAAAGTAAAAATTTAATTCTATTTTAATCATTTCATGAATATTTTATTTGGTAGCTCGAAGCCAATGCCAAAAGTCTCCTTCCGGACGAAGTCCATTATTTTATATGGTGCTTATAGCAAAAACAGTGTATTGCATTCAGCGATTACACTGAACAATTAAATGCATTTTTATATTATCAAAAAGAAATTTTTTACGATTTTCAGCCAACAATGTTTTGTATTGTGAGAAAGACCGCTCGACATCGCAGGATGTAGTTGGGCACCATTTAAAATAAGGGACTTCGTTCGGAAGGAGACTTTCGGCGTATGGATCCATTGTCTGTGAGTTTTTAAACAAAATATTTTTTATACATATATAATATAATATCTCTTTATAAATATATATAATATCAAAGAAATTACAATGTTGCCAGATGTGAAGGAAGTATCAAAATTTGCCCGATTACAAGCTAAAATCTGTTCGAAAAGTTAAAATATGTAAAAATATGCACAAATAAGCACAATCGTTATAAATATGCAAAATATTAACAACACATATTAACAATGCATATATTATATGCATTTGCATATAATTGTCTTCCCTGTTCATTATTCACTTGTTATTGATTATTAATTTTTTATTCATTATTAATTTTTTATTCATTATTTAGTTATTATTCATTATTCATTTTTAATTCATTATTCATTATTCATTTGTTATTCATTATTCATTTTTTAATGAAAAATAAATAATGAATAACAAATTAATAATGAATAAAAAAATTAATAATGATAAAAAAATTAATAATGAATAAAAAATGAATAAAAAAAGAACAATAAACAGCAAATTCATTCAAAATTAATAATGAATAACAAAAGCATAATGAATAAAAAGTGAATAACGAATAAAAAATTAATAATAAATAAAAGTGATAATGATATTTTAAAAGATAATTCAAAGGATAATTCTGTATTGTTGCTTTTTCGTTTCATCGAGTTTCAAATTACAACAAAATAACTGCTTTATTCTGTGTAACGAAAATGCACACCAACGACAACCAACGACAACACGAGAAGCAAAAAAAAAAAAATCTAAAAAGAAAGAATTGAAAAAAATTCCTTTGAAATTCGGAGAAGATTACGTTTGAAATTCAAAACAGGATTACTTTAAATTCAGACATTCCATATGAAATTCAAAAAAAGATCAACTGAAATAAAGAAATTCCATTATAAAAAAAAAAAATAAAAAATAAACAAATAAAAATAAAGAATAAAGTGACTTATGCTCTTTATATAAGAGTCAAGTAATCTTTAGCGTAAGGATTTATTCATTGTTATGAAAATTTAAATAAATAAAAAAGTAAATTAAAGTTTTTTCTAATTTAGAAAAATTTTTCTAATTTTTCAGAACAATTAATTGTTCTAACTTTGACCTTAAGCTCGATAAACGATTTTAAATTGTCAAACAACTAGAATTTGTATTTAAAATCAAGTATGATTTAAACTATCAAACATTTAGAATTTGTATTTAAATCATATAAAGTCAACATAAAAAAGTAAATAAAATAAAATAAAAATAAATAAAATAATACCTTAATTTTTTTAAAAAAATTTACAAACTTCATTTAAAATACCTTTTAAAATTAAGAAAAGAGCAAATGATACTTACAAATTGTATTGACAATTTAGAATGAAACAATTGGAATTAAAGAACATTTTAAGAAATGGAAATTCGCTGATGTTCCAAATTCAAACACATTTCATTTATACACATTTTGATAAAAACTTTGTATGCTCAACGGCGTTAAATTTTTAGTTGTAGATTCTTTTTCTGCATCATTTACATTGTTGTTGATGTAGCGGTATATCTCTTTGTATTCGCTGGCGGACCGGACCATCGGACCGTTACATTCTGATGAAGCAGTTGCAGTTTTAAGCGTTTACTTCTTTTCTTCTTCTGAATCCGTTCTTCGACATTTTTTCCTACAAAATGTCTTGAGTTACTGCGCTTGCGCATGGCGCTGCATATTTATGAATATGTCGAAGTAATGTCTATACAGAAGGCGTTGCCGCAGGTAATTATATCATTGAACTGTCATAGAATATTAATTAGCCATGTTGCATAAGAAATTTACAAAATTTATGGGAAGAGTTACATAAGTTTTAAGGCAGGAAGCGAGGCGATGAGTGTGTGGTTTTTTAAAACTCCTTGTGTTAAATTGCACGCTTTAATAGGTATGCAGCACAGTGCTTAAATTGCAAGTGAAACTGATCAATTAACTAGTTTTTGCATGATAAAAATCAAAGACTACGAAAAGTTACACTTATATTAAACTAGTTCTCAAGCGTTTTCAACAGGAAGTAAGAAATTATGGATCAACTGACATATTAAAAATATAAAAATATTTTTGTTTTATACATAGGTATGTATTTGAATTTTGTTAGAATAAAATTCATTAACTGAATTCATCTGCTGTGATTCAGCATTGTGTTAACATCTATTTCAATTGTTTATGTAAAGGTTTGTGTATTTGCTAGGTTTTGTTTTTGTGCAAACGATTGTGTTAGTGGCTACAGAGAGAAACAGTGTTGCTTGCTAACTTAAGGCTTAATGCGTGAAAACTGGTAAAAAAGGGATAATAAATTTACATATACATTTTGAATATTTTTGAAATAGAATCCAACATTTCCATTTAATTACCAATTAAGTGACAAATACGCTACCAATATTATAAATATAAACATAAGCAAAATTAACTTCAAATATTAATAAAAACTATCGATTATTAATAGCTCATTTATCGCATTAAAAAACCATATAATTATTCACTTCTTTCGATGCAATCAAAAAGAAGAAAGAGTTTTACATTTTCTAATTTTAATACTTTTAAATAAATCAATCGGATTTCAATTAAAATACATGTATATGCGCTAAATAATCACGAAGGAAAGAGAAAAATCTAGTCAAGAGAGGTCGAAGCGTGTTGAGATCATCTTAATTTCTCTAAACATTAATGAAAATGTGAAAACACTGAAACACAGTTATAAAATTGAAAGAAAAAAAAAAACAATACCAATAAAACAGAAATCTACAAACGCTGACTCAACTAGCGGCTTAAAACAAAGCGACAAATCAAAAGAAGAGTTCGTATAAAAGAAATACAAAATTTGCATGCGAGTCTTTAGCTTTCCACACAACATAAGATGAAGAATAAGATTTAATACGAAGCAATAAATTAATTTTTGTATGTATCTAATTTAAAAGATTTTCAGTGAGAGTTGAGCTAAAATTATAGCTAGAGATAAAGAACTCTTTGCCAAGCTTTCAACACCAAACAACAAATTGAAATTCAACATCAATCAATCAGCTTCGGATGTATTTTAAGCCGTCATGCTAAAACCTACAGTAAATCAGCAAAGTAAGATTTCTAAGAGTGTTTTTTATACCTTTTCGCTGCGATTAAAGCTTTGTTTTTTGATATATGGCAAAAAACATAAATATATAAAGATACATGATTTCAAAAATTTAGTTTTTTTGTTTGATTTATTATGGAATTCAATGCCAACAACTAACTCATTGCTAAAGTTTTGTTTAAAGATTGAATAAATAAATAAACCTGTACAAATTCATTGTACAGATAAACTTTTTTTATAAAACATATTTGAAAAATCTTAATTCAATTAACCTGGTCTCTTTTTCATATGGGAGGGGGTGGGATGGAGTGTTGAAGGTATCATGTTATTTCAAACCTAAATCTTTCACTTATCACATAATCTTATATATACAAAGAGTTTGTTAAATTTGTAATGCATGTCGTATTTTTGATGTATAAAAAATTAATATATATATGCTTATCAACGTTTCCATGAAGAGCAGATTTTTTTTTGGTATAATAAATATATATATTTATGTTTTTAAAATATAAAAGTGTATAACAATTTGGTTTCAAGTATTGTGCTGATCCATACTCAAAAGATTTAGTACATATTTTCTATTTGTCTTTTCTTTAATACCAAGAAGCAATGTAGATTTTATGAAATAACTAGCTGGAACCCGGCGCGTTGCTGCCACGCCCCCGTTGCCAAACTTCCATAAAATGTTATCAGTGAACCTGCATTGGGTTGATCTAAATTTGGGTTGAATGAGAGGTGCCACGCCCCTTTGTTTAACTCCCATAAAATTTGATTAGTGAAACGGCATGTGTAAATCGTGGTAGAATAATTAAATCTTAGGCTATAACTTCAAAGCTATTCGATATCGCAAATCGCATATTTGGGTTGTATGGGAGGTGCCACGCCCCCTGAATGGCGTGTGTAAATTGTGGTAGAATACCAAATTCCGAGGCTGTGCGAGCTGTAACTGAAAAGCTATTCGATATCGCAAATTATGGGAGGTTGCCACACCATTCGTCCATAAAATGTTATCAGTAAAACGACATGTGCAAATTAAGCTCGAATACCGAGGCTGTGGAGGTCTATAACTCCAAAGCTATTCGATATCGCAAATTCTGGTTGCAAGGGAGGAGCCACGCCCCTTGTACAACGCCCATAAAATGTTATCAGTAAAACAGCACGTGTAAATTGTCGTCGAATACTGAATTCCGGGGCTGTGTGAATTATAACGCAAAAGCTATTCAAAATATTAAATGTGGGTTTTAAGGGAGGTGCCACGCTCCCTTTCCCAACGCCCATAAAATTTTATCAGTAAAACGGCACGTGTAAATTGTGGTCGAAAACCCAATTCCATGGCTGTGCGAACTATAACTCAAAAGCTATTCGATATCTCAAATTTGGGTTGTATGGGAGGTGCCACGCCCCCTTGTCCAACACCATAAAATGTTATCAGTTAAACTTAATGTGTAAATTGAGTTCAAATATTAAATTCCGAGCCTGTGCGGTCTGTAACTAAAAGGCTATTCGATATCGCAAATTTGGGTTGCATGAGAGTGCCACGCCCCCTTGTCCAACGCCCATTTTTTCTTTCTGTAAAAAACGTTTGTAGACTATTACAAACATTTTAAAAAAGTTAGCCAAATTGGCGCAGGCGTTCTGCGATTTTAGGTATATATAAAAAAGTGGGCGTAAAAGTGGGAGTGGTCAATTTTTCTTCAGTAAAAACTTAAAATGGATTACTACGAACATTTAAAAAATAAATTAGCCAAATCGGTGTAGCCGTTTTCCGATTTTAGATAAATAAAAAAGTGGGCGTAAAAGTGGGCGTGGTCAATTTTTCTTTCCGTAAAAACCTAAGTTGGACTATTACGAACATTTTAAAAAAATATCCAAATCGGTCCAGCCGTTCTCAACTGATGCAATTACCAACGAACGACATTTGATTTTTATTTATATAGATATCAAAACAGTGGGCGCAAAAGTGGGCGTGGTCAATTTTTCTTTCAGTAAACACTTAAATTGGATTACTACGAACATTTGAAAAAAAAAATTATCCAAATCGGTCTAGCCGTTTTCCGATTTTAGATAAATTGAAAAAAGTGGGCGCAAAAGTGGGCGTGGTCAATTTTTCTTTCCGACAAAACTTCAATTGGATTACTATGAACATTAAAAAAAAATTATCCAAATCGGTCCAGCCGTTTTCCGATTTTAGATAAATCCAAAAAAGTGGGCGTGGTCAATTTTTCTTTCCGTAAAAACCTAAGTTGGACTATTACGAACATTTAAAAAAAAAAATTATCCAAATCGGTCCAGCCGTTCTCAACTGATGCAATTACCAACGAACGACATTTGATTTTTATTTATATAGATTATCAAAAAAATCTTGAAAGTATTTCAAACTATCTGAGTATCTGGAAAAAAGTTTTTGTAGTAAAAAAGAAACAATAGTGTAATATATAATATATATATATATATATAATATATATATATATATATTTATGTTTTTAAAATATAAAAGTGTATAACAATTTGGTTTCAAGTATTGTGCTGATCCATAACAAAAGATTTAGTACATATTTTCTATTTGTCTTTACTTTAATACCAAGAAGCAATGTAGATTTTATGAAATAATTATCAAAAAAATCTTGAAAGTATTTCAAACTATCTGTATAGTGTGAAAAAAGATTTTGGCGAATCCTTAAATCTTATAATGCAAACATAACAGCTTAAAAACGAAATCAAAAGTATTCTGTTTATAGGTACTCTAAAGGCTTCCACTGAAAAGAAAAAATTTTTTAACATTTATAATACAAAAAACAACAATAGAAACATTTGGTTTGGTCTTAATGAATGTTTCGCTAGGTGGCGTCAAAAAAAGTAGTAATTTTTAGCCAGGGTCAGATACTTTGGTCCAAATTTATTGGAAACACTAAAATAATAGTACATATTAATAAGGATATATAATATATACAAAAATTATTAAGTTTGGTTACAACTGGGTACTACTCGGGTTTTTAAAAATTCGCTCTAAATTTGTACAATTGGGCCAAACTTTATTATTCTAGTATATGTTGCAGCGAATATTACTCATATGAATATACACTTCGAATTTTTTGATCCCAATAAATTTGGAAAAAAATATCCTGACCTCGACTGAAAATGATTACTTTTTTCGAAGCCATATTTTGGAATATTGTGTTTTGTATTATTTATGTAAAACACATATCATTTCTCTGTATATTAAGTCTTTTCACAATTAATATTTTAACTTGAGTCTATTTTTTTGTTGAAACGTGTAATGTCAGCGTTCGGTGGAGGTGTCTGTATGTATGAAATTCTGTATACAAAGTTCTACATTACAAAATTCTACATCACAAAATTCTGCATTAACATAAAACTGTGTTAAAAAATTCTGTACGTCAAAATTCTGCAAAATACGAACTAAGAACAACTAAGGATAATAAGCTTAAAATAACATCATTTCGTACAGAGGCAAATAATTTAATCTTAAAAAACACCATTTTATATCCCAAATACAGTTATTTTGAAAGCAAAATTTTTAAAAAACTGTGTATTGAACAAAAAACAGGTTTTTAGACAAAAGCAATTTTAAAAATACTGCAAAAATTACAGCATTTTGAGAATACAGACTTTTGACAAGCAGAAAGCGGGTCCCGTAATGTCACCTTAAGCTGTTCAGGGTTTGTAGCACTATAATCGGAGTAAATGTCTTTACGATAGTACGTTATATTTTTTTATATAGTAAATTTTGAAAAAGAGATAAAATTTTCATTTAATTTTTTGTCAAATGGTCCTAATTGATAATTTTTCAATGCCTATTGAAAAAATTGTGCTAAGAAATTAGTTCAAAGTAGTTATTTATATATTCTTACTATTTCTATTTTCGAAACATACAAATTTTTTAATTTCGAATTTAACTTACCGAGATGCCATTTTAAGCTCTCTCTTAAGCATAAATTCTGAATTTTAACAGAAAAATTTAAATGTATAAAGTTTTTGTTTGTCAAAATATGTTAAAGCTGCATTCTAAACCATGGATATATACAATTTTCATTACTATTTATAAAAACTTTTAAGAATTAATTTTAAAAGAACCTGAAATTGTGTGTCCTTGGACTTAAATGGGGTGAAGAGAAAATTGAGGGGTCATGGATACCTGATTTATCCAATAAGCCAATTATTATATTTTATACATTCTATCTAAAAACCACCTTTCATTGCAAAAAATTCATTTAAAATTTGATTCACGTAAATATTAAAAAGGAAATATTTATTTTTTAAAAACAATTTCCAAATAACAAAATATTATTTAGAACGCTCACTTTGTAATATTTTCTGGGCGGCCGTCTTGAAGATAGGGGTTATGCAAATAAACCACAAACAACTGAAGCATTCGAAAATCACCAAAAGCATTGACATCTGTAGACAATAGTGCTGCCAGGTCCTGATCTCCACGCGGGTTGTCCCGACTTTCAGCCTAAAAATGTACGTCCCGCGAAGACCTCACGCGGGACGCCAAAGTCCCGATTTTTTGAAAAACAATTTTATTTTGTAATGTTTTCACTACTTTTTAAAAATACTTCTAACGTTTTTATTTCTTCATGACTAAATTTGTACAGATTTTTTTGTACGCCACTAATTAATTGCACCGAATCGCATACTTTTCAAGCACCCGAACAGTGCGCGAAATAAAGAAATAGGGAGCGAATAAAACAATAACATCATTCTTTGTGGATATTGTTAATTTTGCTTTGCTCATTTTCACCCACGATGTTCGTTAAGTTCAACATATCGCATCCTTTTCTAGCAATCAAACATAGCATGAACGAAAGAAAACAAAACGAAAAAAAACAATAATTGCATTATGTAAAATACATTATAAAATACAAATTTTGAAATTTCAGATATTAATATGGGTTAGTAAAAATATAAGTTTATTTTGTTTCTATATTCATTTATTTGAGTTCTCTGTCACTGACTTTTGTTTAAAATATAAAATTTATTTTTTAAAGTTACATTCAACTCGTAAAAATCGATTTTCAGTAAACGTATTTAAAGTTTTTTTTTTGTTATTCTAAGCGTACTGGACGATTGAGTCTCTGTCCCGATTTTTTTGCTTATGTCTCAATTTTTTTTTTGAAAAATCCCGATTTTTTAAAAAAAACCTGGCAGCCCTAGTAGACAAGCATTGGAGGGACATTCGGAAGATATAATTTATAAGTACCAAATTGTAACTCTTCAACTACATTTATCCATAAGCAGATGATAAATGCGTGTTTCCTTTGAATTTGAAAAAGAAACTCAAACCTTTAAGACCCGTGCCTCAACTGTCTTAGAACAGCTTCTTTTCATGTTAACATTGTTTTAGACAATCCACTTTTCATTACCCGTAATCATTCGATTGAGAAATGGGTCAGTTTTTTATGTTTCAGTAGCCAACAGAAAATGCCAACTTGATTGACTTTGTGCATACCTTTCAATTCGTGGAGGATCCAGACATCCAATTTCTTTAAGAATCCAGAAGACTTTATATGACCGTGAATGCTTTTAACGAACAAATTTAGAGCATTCGCAATTTTTCAGACAGTCGATTACTTGTTAGCCTTCACTACCGTCTTGGCAAACCACTTCTGGCATTATCTTTTTTTATCACACCTTCGCCATAAACTTCCACTAATGTTTGTCTGGCTCTTTCTTGAAGTTAAAAGGCAAAATAAGGCGTATATGCTCATCAAAGTTATGTTTTTTGAAACACTCTCAAAACAAGACTTCCAAAGAAAATCAGGAAAAATTGAATGAATTGAAATAATCAGAAAATGATATACACATCAACATATGACATGCATGCGAAAACAGTGGTGCCTACCAGAAAAAACGCACTTTCGTTTTGAATAAGCTAATATAGTATCATATTATAAATAATGGGCCTATAGCCTTTGTTACTAGTGCCTCTTCTAATGTAATATTATTATTTATAATGATATTTCATTGAAATAAATAAATATATATTAAATTTACCTAAATTTTGAATGAAGCTTAAAGAAATTTGGATCCAAAGTGATGAATATTTTTTTTTTTGGAGACTAAAGTTCGACTTAAGTCATCGAATCATCATACTTAAGTCGAACTAAAGTCAGTGTTGCATCTAGAAAAAGCCAGCTGGAGAAAATTGATTTTCTCGTTTGATGAAAATAATGGAGTATGTTTACAACAAATATTCTCAAAGTCGGCAGATCAACATTTGTTTTTGTTTTATATCAGTAAACTGGCAGTTTTAGGTAGTGGAAATGAGTGATGTCGTTTTGTTGAAAATATAATTTCAGCTTAGTTAAAGCTGACTATTAGTGAAAATAAGCGAATTGTTTGTGTGTGCATAGTGTTAAGAATTTTTTTTAATATATAAAGGTTTATAAATGTTGAACAGTAATTTAATACTTTTTTAAAGAAATTTTTTAAATAGATAACGATTTATAAAAGTTGAACAGTAATTTTTTTACGTTTTTAATAACAGTCCTAAAAAAGTTCTGTATATTTTTTCTCTTTCTAATTTTTGGAGAGTAGAACTTACTGTTACTCACATTTTATCACCATTTTTTTTTTCTATAAAATCTAAAAGCTTACTTTTTCCTTGGATACCATTCATTATCTTTTTAATAATAACAGCTTTTTGTGTTCTTATTTTATGCACCAACCTTATCACGTGCTTTATTCTTAAAAAAATCAAAGAACCAACCAATGCTTTTAAATAAAGATTATAGACAAATCTTACGCTTCGGATATTTACGGGAAAAATATGAACACTTGATTCATATGTAGAGAAATTTTTATTTTTCTTAATTTTTGGGCGGTAAAAAAGGGTGTGGCAACATATTTTTCTAAGCCGTATCGTACTTGAAAAAATCTGCAATATGCCCAGTAGTCAATTTTAATAATTTCTGAAAAATTAGACTTATATAAAGGCAGTTCACGATCTTGTTTCATCGTTGCAAATGCAAAATAAACAGCTTTTGCAAAAACAAAAAGCATTGAAAAGCTTTTGCAACACATGATATTTGTTTTTGTAAAAGCTCTTTATTTTGCATTTGCAACGATGCAACAAGATCGTGAACAGCCCTATAGTGTTCTACCACCGCTATTTTTGGTGCATTTGCTGACAGTAGCTATACAAACTTAATTTAGGTCTAACACTGTCTTAAATATAGCATCTTTGTTGATTTTTAAAAACAAAAAATCTGTGGGTCAAAAACGGGCGGTAAAATGTTTGCCAGCTGGTGAATAGTGCATATTCACCCCTCTCTAGAACAATTTTTTGTTTGTTTTTACCCCATAAATACAAAAACGACAGAAAACCATGTTTTCCAGCTAGCTTGTTCTAGACGCAACAATGTGCTAAAACAAATTTCTATACTAAAGTTAAACTTAAGTATAGCTATCAACTTAAGTTTTGATTGTGAAACTAGCTCTTAATCTATGAAAAGTCTTACACTTAGAAAAGTTCTACTTAAAATCCTTCTCCCCATTTCAGAGGTAAAAAATTCCATAAAAAGGGAGAAATCCTGCTAAATCACAACACTGCTATGTACAAGCATTGCAAAAAATCTTAAATACAATCCACAGCCCACATACAGTTGCTGGAACCAAGGTTCATTTCAGAGATCTGCAACAAGTTAAATGAAAATCAAGCTACTTGAAAAAATATCAAGCTTTAAGTTAATATGCAGGAACTTGATTTATTTTTTCGCGACTGGCTTCTGAAAAACGAATCATATGTCTGACGTGATTCTATTTTGTTTCTACCCCACATGAGTTGGTGAAATAAAGTCAAGTTATCTACTTTTCTACTCTGGTTTCGACTCTATGCGACTGCACTGCCGTCGGAAGCCACTGACTATCGTTTATTTCGTTGTTTGTTTCATTTATTATGCGGAGTTCGTGTAACTTTTTTTCTGTTGCTATTGCCATAATATTAGCTGGCAACCCTATTTCATAATTTTATAATGTGGAAATTCTGGCAACGGATTCGGATTCAGCGACCCATTTTTGGTGTACCATTTTTTTTGCCAGCCCCGAATTCATAACACTACAAAAAATTAAGGTGGCAACCCTATCCACCATCTTGACTTTTATTTTCTGACCTTAGATTCGAAATCAGCGACCCCTTAACACTGATAAATGACGTTTAAAACTATTGAAAAGACATATAATTAGGTGGCAACCCTATTATTTCAAAATTTTATAATTTTGAAATTCTGACAACGGATTCGAATTTAGCGACCCATATTTGGTGTATCATTTTTTTTTGCCGGCCCCGAATTTATAAAACTAAAAAAAATTAAGGTGGCAACCCTATCCAACATCTTGAATTTTAAAATTCGGACTTTAGATTCAAAATCAGCGACCCCTTAACACTGATAAATGATGTTTAAAACTCTTAAAAATACATATTATTAGGTGGCAATACTGTGGTAAAAATTTAGGTGGCAGCCCTAACCTCCATCTTAAATTTTTAGACTGTGACACTTTATTCGAAATCAAATCCGTTGTCAGAATTTCAAAACTACAAAAATTCGCAAAAATAAAATAAAAATCTAGGTGGCAACTCTATCCGCCATCTTAAATTTTAAAGTTTGACAGCATCTTCGAAATAAGTTACTTCTAAGACTTCCAACCACGGAGTCCACAGAATCTTCAAAAGTCCTATTACGCTTAAGCTCTCTCTAAACAAGCTCATTAAATTTTTTGGATACTTGCTTTAATTGGATACTTGCCTTCAATTTTAAGCTTTTCAAGCTTTTTGCCGAAGGCAACAGGCTTTCTTTTACTTTAAACTTCGTGCCGTTTGCTTGTAAGCTAGCATACTTGCAAGTCGCAAGCTGTACTCAATTTAATTACAAGCTATACTTGATTCAAAATTATCAAGCTCAAGCTAGCTTGAACTTGTATTTTAAGCAAGTACTTGAAATAGAGTTTCAAGTAGGCTTGTGCAGTTCTCTGGTTCATTTATAAATGAGTCTTGGCTGGAACTAATTGTGAACATAACAAAATTCTGTAGATCTCAATTCAGCAGAGTTCTTTTTAGACTTTAACAGGTTCAAGCAATTACATAGATTTTTAACAGAGGGATGAAAAAATTTTGTTTATGTATAAACTTCTAAATACGTTGCCATCCCATATGGTCTAGTGGCTAGGATATCTGGCTTTCACCCAGAAGGCCCGGGTTCGATTCCCGGTATGGGAAAATTGTTTTTTTGACTCAACTTCTGAAAATTTGTTATTCCATTCTAATTGTTTTTTTTTATTGAATAGAAGCTGATTAGACCAGCTTTAATTTTATTTATGAACCAGCTCGAAGCTTTGTTGTGCTTCAAATCGCGCACAAATGCCTTTAAATATTTTGCATTAAGTTGGTTTAATATAAGTTAAATCATCATATTAAAAAAATAATGATGCATCATTCGTGTTTATTATTAGCCTATACTAAGTATGTTTTAAAATTTATAGCTGTTTTACCATAGCTTATTATTTCATTCCAAAAAAAATTAATTTTTGTTTTCAAAATCATAAATTTACTTTAAATAAAACAAATTGCACACGTGTTTTTATGTCCTCGATAGTATAGTGGTCAGTATCCCCGCCTGTCACGCGGGAGACCGGGGTTCAATTCCCCGTCGGGGAGAAGTGTTTTTGAATTTTTTTTTTCTTCCAATATTGCAGTTTTTATGCAAATTCTGTGCCAAAAACCTTATATGATGCCAAGTTACGGTTTTTCACACGCTACTTGAGGATTGTTAAAAAATTTGCACATCTTTTGTATGATGTTCAACATGCGTGTTGCGGGTTTAAATCCCAGCAAACGAGTCTTCTTGGAATTCACCAAGTAAACCACCTTCCCTTTTATGGTGAAAAAAAGGGTTGGGAAAATGAGGAAGGTGTGGGGCATACATGTGATTTGACAAATTATTTTTGCTTTTAAAATTTGTTTATTTGAGAATAAGCTTTAAAATTTTAAAAATTCAATTCAAATTTTAAATGCCTCTGCAGCTAATTTAAATCCAAACACTTAAAACACACCGTGCTTTAAGGATTATATGGGAAAAAAAAGTAAAATTGTACCATTTTACCATATTCGAGCCATTTTATAGAGAGTTGAGAAAAATTGCATTTATGCAATAAAAAACTGGCACTGAATGCCAAAAAAATAAATGATTTAAGCCATTCAATAATTTTTTTTATTTCATAATTTCAAGTTTTGAAATCAGCATTTCATTTGAAGTCATGACTTTTAAATCAATTGGTACAAATTGTAGTTGAAGTCTTTTGATTCATTTGCTATGATTGAGGTCGTGGTTCTTGGAGTCATTGAATGCATTTAATTGTTAACAATTTGAAGTCAATGAAATCATTAGAAGTCATTTGAAATCATGTTTTAAAGCACTGAAATTGTGAAACAACTTGAAATCAATTGAAGTCTTTTGATGGTGTTAAAATATTTTTGAAGTCACTTTGTATGCACAATAAATTTGTGCTTAATCAAGCAAAGTTAGACCATGAAAGTAAAAGTAGAACCAAGATTTGTGTTTTTTGGTGTAACACTAACCCATAGACTAGAAAAAAAAGTTCGAAATTCTATAGCGGTATTCACGATGTAGGGTAACTAGTCTGGCAGATGGGTTAAAGAGTAGATTAGCTCTCAACAACACACTGCATTTAACCCGGCGTTAGTGTGGTGGAAAAAAGTCACGCCATTAGTTTGGTGGGGTATGATATACCCCAAGAGTAAAAGTCGTGTAAATACTACAAAAAAATTTTATCGAAAAAGTTCAGATCGCTTCTGATTTCTTGAATGAACTACTATTGAAAAATATTTTTTTAGTGCGTTAAACAAAAAATAGTGTTATTGAAACCTACAAATACTACTTACAAGATATTGGAGGAAATAAGGTCTCTGGGGTATGTCATACTCCACGACACTAACGGCGGGTTGAAGCAAGTTAGCTCTTTTGCTACACTCAAACCCCTGAGTAGATTTGAGTAGCTTAGCTACCACAGCAAACTGCAACTCTCTCTCTGACGTTTGCTTACATTTCACATTGATTTTGGCAACTATTTGTTTGATTTTCAATTAAAAATTCAACAATTTCTTTTTTTCACTTTTTTGTGATATTTTTACGAATTAAGCGTTTTGTTTCAACAATAACTTTTTGTTTTAGTAAACAACAAGCAGCTGTTTTGGTACAACACATTCCGTATTGTTAAAAAGTATGTTCACAATTTGTTCTGCTAGTCAGCTCATCTGTCAAACCAGTTGCCCTACACCGTGAATACCGCTCAGGTCTTTTTTTCACTAAAACGATAAAGGAATATGAAACTATTTATATTTTTACTCAAATCAAAAATACAAAATTATTTAGAAAGATTTAAACCATTTGACTTCAAGGACTTCAAATTGTCCTTTTTATTTTATATATTTTCAAAAGAATTAATGAATGCAATCAATTTAGGTTTTCAATCATGACAGCGATTTAAAATTTCAATGAAATCAGCAATAAGTTAAATTTTTTTATGCTTTCAATAACCAAAAAAATGATTCCAGAACTTCTTGTGTTGAAGTCATTGCAATCAAAAATTTTTTAAAGATTGCATCATAGCTTGAAGTCTTAACGCAGCCGCAAAAATGGGTTTATGAATAAGGGGGCATAAGTATATAAAAAAGTTCATTTCATTTGTAGAGTTATCAACTTCATTTGTAGAGTTATCAGGTTCATTTTGTAGAGTTATAAACTGCTTATCAACTTTTCGAATTCGCGAATGTTTTTCGAACTAAAACTTATACAACCTGCGAAGTAAACTAACAATTATCCGCCTTATTCAATAAATTTCAACATTTAAACAACGGATTTGATTAACATTTAAAAACATTTAAACAACAATTAATGCTGTCTAAAGCCTGCTTAAAGTTACGTAGCCGCTAAAATGGGTTTATGAATAAGGGAACTTCTTAAAAATTTCTTCTAAGAAGTTTTAGTGAAAAGTCGTAATATTGTTCGAGTCATCGATGTTCTTATAGGCATTTGTGCCAAAGGTATGAAAGGTTTGTTGTCAAATGCTGTAAGTGCATATATAATTGCATTAACTTGCATCGCATTAAGTCCTGTATCGTATGTAAATAAGTATTTTTAAATGAAAAATTAACTAACAGCTAATTTCTGTAATTAACCAATCTAATGGTTAACTAATGGTCGTGAAACTGGCCCTTAAGCACAAAATCGTGCCTTCTACTGGATAATTTCGAAAATTGCAAGATTTTAAACATCCCGAGAAAAAAAATTTGTGGGCGAACAGCGGTCGAACATGAGCCGCACGGCCGTATTTGGGTCGAACATGGCCTAAAAATAATCCAAACAGCCCAGCGGTTGAAAATTGGGTCGAACAACGGCCGTACTGTCGTTAAGTTGTGCGGTCGGTGTACATCCGTTGTATGCCACCAATTTTTTCAAAGATCTTATTTAATAGTATGCGTATGCGAACAACAAAAGCAAGCCTCTCACGGCGATGCCGATGTTGATGTAGTATAGCCACATGTTTGAGGGGCAAAAAAAATTTTGTGTATGAAAGCTGATTTTTTATTATAGAACAATTAACGTTCGGCCAATGTACGGTCGCTGTATACCCGTTGCACAGCCAAGATTATTTCAAAACGGCCCACAGTGTTTCGTTTCATACAAGTTAGACGGAGAAAATTATTTTGTTTACTTTTTCAGAAATTGTATTCAGAAAAAGTATTTCAGAAATTGTGGACTAGTGGGCGTGGCAGCTCCCATACAACTTAAACACATTTTGAGCCTTATTTTAGAAATGAAAAATGTTAAAATAACGAAATCAAGCGTATACGTAAAATATCGGACAAGTGGGCGTGGCAGCTCCCACACAATTAAAGGCAGGTTTTATATAATTTTTTCGAAATTTAATCTGATTTTTAAGGATGTATTGTGGAATTACGGATAGAGATATTTAAGTAAAATTTTTTTATTTTTTTATATTTTTATTAAATTTAATGAAAAATTTTTTATATATTTTTGTGACCTCATTTCCGCGTGTCAGAGGTGTAACTGCGTCACTGAAAAAAAGAAGTGCCATTTTTTTTGTGCAGGATATCTTGACTTTAGATAACCTGAAACAAAAAAAAAAAACAAAAAAAATTTGGTTAGAGTTGAAACATATAATTTCGGGATGACTTCGAGTTTTTTTTAAACGTTCTTAAAAATTTTTACAGCTACTTTTGTCCTGAAATTATAGGCTGTTTCTTTTTGCGCAGCCGCCATTTTTTTTTAATTAATTTTTTTGAAAAAACTCGATGTCATCCCAAAATTATGTGCTTCAACTCTTACCAAATCTTTTTTTTTCAGACTATCCAAAGTCAAGATATTCTGCATAAAAAATTGGGACTTCCTTTTTTTCAGCGATCCCTTTCAGCTCGATCGGCAGGAGTCTCTAGAAAACACACAGCTAATAATTGATTAAACCATTTTTCCTTTCAATGACTCAGTTAACAATGCAAAATGTTTTTGTAAAGACAACATTCATTAATATACTTTATAGTTACTATATAATAAACCATTTTAATATGCCATTTTCATGGAGGTTACAATTTAGTACGACACGAAAAAGATAAAAATAAATATGATGTAAACTCACGAGAAGTTTATTCATTCTTTATTATGAAAAAACATTATAACCTTGTAAATATAAAAATTTGAAGACATAGACAAAGCTATATTTTCCAAAATATTTAAAAAAAATGTTAGTTTAAAAAATTACACTTTTTTACTATAAAGAGGAAACATATAAATAATCGATTAAATATTTTGTAGTACTAATAAACACACTGCAACGTTTACAAAAAGTATTCTACGGTTTTCGTGCAGCTTTTCGTTCAGGAGTTATGTAATTTTAAAGAAAGTGGGGAAATCGTGATGTTTTAAAACACAAACAGTACAAATAAATATGATGTCAAGTCACGAGAAGCCTATTCTTTTTTTATTATTAAAAAAGTCATCATAATCTTATGAATATTAAAACTTGAAAACATATACAAAGCTAGATTTTCCAAAATATTTAAAAATAAAGAAATTTTAGCATAAAAAAATATTATTTAAATATAAAAAAGATATAAATAATATATAAAATAGTTTTTGGTATACTAAAAAACTAATATACACACTGAAACGTTTACCAAATGGGTTCAACAGTTTCTGTTCAATCATTTTTTTGAAACTCCTAACTATCTTCTCTATTCTCTTACATTTATTTGTTATTTTACCTTCACCTTTAACTTAATTTTTTCTTTTTTCCCCTCTCTCGCCTTTCCCTCTAGTTAAGCAAAAATGTTAAGTTAAGTTTTAATGTAATTCTCTTTAACCCTTGGACAAACACATGGTTCTGGCCATGCATATTTCATTTTTGAGCGTAAATTAAACATACTTCTAGTTTAGGTAGATACCTGTATTTCCCAGTTGCTGCCTAAAATATTGTTGGCTTTCTATTTTGAAAAAAAAAATTCTAAAATATCGTTCCAACACGAAGAAAACTGCAAAAAAGTCCCCCTCGAACAAACACATATGCCTGACCAGACCCCTATACAATTTTTATGAAATAAATTATTGTTATACACATTTTGGGTTATTTTTCTGCAAATACAATGCAGATTGTTTTTTCAGGTATTTTTTTTTATATATTAGGTTGTTTTTATGTGAATTCAATGCAGATGCTTGCTTCCAGGTAGTTTTTGTGTTCATTTTTCTATTATTTATTTCTTTCGTTAGTGATTTTGGTTGTAGTTCAGTTTGTTTATTATTGAATGCTGAACATACAACATCGACAGTCCGAAATATAAATTTTTTGTGCGGAAACTAAAGTGAAATTATTACTA
Source organism: Dichetophora obliterata (assembly GCA_963920525.1). Taxonomy (NCBI): domain Eukaryota; kingdom Metazoa; phylum Arthropoda; class Insecta; order Diptera; family Sciomyzidae; genus Dichetophora; species Dichetophora obliterata. Next base: position 241,483,649 of record OY986437.1, on the reverse strand, counting down.
TTGTTATGGCAGATTATTTAAAATTTGTGTACAATACGCGCTTGCGTACAGGCAGCCTTACTGATAATTTCCAACAACAACTATCATCAGCGTTACAGAGTGATTTCGAACTTCACACAGAAGCAACCAGCAGCAAACTAGATTTATTTTAAGACCAAAGCGGTGAAAATAGATTTTGTGCCCGAAGATGACGCCTCGGACATTGAATATGAATTGGAAATTGAAGCAAATGAAATATTTGACAGCGATGAAGAATCCGAAGAAGAAAGTGAGAATGCACCAACTCAAGCTGCAGACGGTTTTTTGCTTGGAAAAGATGGTACCAAGTGGAGTACAACTGAACCCACTGCAGATTGCAGAATTTGTGCCACGCAAGACGAAAAGCTGCGTAGGAAGATACGTTGATACTGCACCAAATGCACTAATCCTGTGTGCCAACAACATTCTAAAGTTGATTATACTTGTTGTTCATGCATTCCACAAAATGAATAAAAATTTTTTTACAGTTAGGTAGCTACATATATCAACAAATAAAAAAAAAGTCTAAAGACAAAAATAATAAACGAGCATACTTAGAAATTCAAAGTTACGGTACCCTTTTAGCCATAAAAATGCATAAAAACGTTTAGGGGTCTGGCCAGGCATATGTATTTGTTCGAAGGTTTCAGAATATGTGCTTGACGCGGGGTTAGTTTTTATATACTTTTGAGTTTTAATATATGTAATTTCCTTAGTTTTGTTATAATATTATTTATAAGTCCTAAGTGAATTGCTTTTTTTTAATATATTTAATGTTTCCTGTTGATAAATATCTCTCTGTTATACGCTAAAAGATCTCTTATAGTCTTACGGTACTAATTTAAAATTATAATTAAATAAATCTAAATAAATAAATCTAAAATCTTTTCGTTCAGGAGTTATGTCATTTTTAAGAAAGTGGTAAAATCGCGATTTAGGCAAGCGAAAATGCTTATTTTCCCATGCAAATTTTGTGTAACTTTTGTTCCACAAGAACTTTCGGTGTGTAATTTTCATGTAAAAAAGATATGCCACTCAATAGCCTACATTTTGAGTAATTCCGTGCTCTCATACCCGAGTTACATATTTATCTCCGTCAAACTAGGCCATTCGAAACACTGTGTGGCCTCTGTACGGCCGCTGTTTGGCCAAAAAGTCTAGCAAACAACTCATGTACGACTCATGTAAGTCCGATAAAAATTTTTTAAAATTAGGCCTTGTTCGCCCGCTGTTTAGCTTAGCTAAAAAAGATTTTATTTTTAATCGGGATAACAAATCCACATTATTCATCAAATAAAACACAAAACAATGTTAATAACAAAATTTTCATTTCGCACAGAAATTTTTTCTTTTTTTAAAAAATGTAGGGTATTACAATTTTTGGGGCGCATAAAGCTCTTGGACAGGTGCTGGTCAGCACGAATGGCTTTATTTAGCTTTCTTTTAATATTTAAATACCGCATTTATTCTTGCCGTTTTTATAGCTTTACAAGCTGAACCCGGTGTGCTTCGCTAACCCCCTCGTTATAAAATAAAATTAAAAGTATTTATATATTTACAAAAATGTATTTATTTAATTTTAAATTTATTATTGCAATGCTTCTCCCCTTTTTTTGTTGTAAACCAATGAGAATTCAGCACTGAACCGCATGTAATTTGCTTCATGCTCCCCCTCCCCCTAAAAATAAAATTTTTAGACCAATCAAAAAGCAGCAATTACACAATCAGCTGTTTTGCAGTCAGTTGTGGGAGAATGAGAATGAGGCTACCCACTATTTTAATTAATATGTATTTTAAATTTTAAGTAAAGCCGTTAATAAGCGTAGTAAAAAAGTAGGCGCAGAAGTGTGCATGGTCGAAAAATATTATCATGTAATAAGTATTCCTGAGTCAAAGCTGCACGCTGTGAAAATTTAAGATCGGTTAACAGGTCCAGCCTCCAATATATCACAAACAAAGGGGGCGTGCTCCGCCCACTTTTCTTTTGGTACGTATTTCTATTCATGCCAATACCATATATAGCAAATACTGCCGCCGTTGGTCAAAAAATGTCCAAGATATGACGATTTAAAATTTTGGGTTATATGGGTGAGGCCACGCCCCTTTGTCCACTCACAACTTTATATAGTCCAGAATTTATTATTTCGTAAGAATATCCTATTGTGCAAATTTAATGACGATCGGTCCAGTAGTTAAGACTATATTACGATTTTTAATTTTCCTAAAAAGGGGCGTGGCACCACCCACTTTTCTCCTGGTACGTATTCCCAATAATGCCAATACTATATGTACTAAATATCATCGACGTAGGTTAAAAAATGTCCAAAATAAGGCGATTTAAATTTTTGGGTAATATGGGCGGTGCCACGCCCCGTTGTCCAATAAAAACTTCGTATAGCCTATTATTCCTTCCAGAGTCATAGTAACATGCTGTGAGTTTCAGGAAGATCGGTCAAAGGGTTTGGCCTCCTATAAAGCACAAACAAACAAACAGACAGACCGACATTCATTTTTATATATATAGATTGAAAGCAGATTAATTATAGTTACAGTAAAATAGGGCAAAAAAGGGGGATTTGGTAATAAAAAATCTATGGCTACCTTACCTGTAGATAAAAAGTATATTAAACTTTAGGTAAATACATATGACAAAAAAGTCTTTTGTATAGCAAACATTGTTAGTGGTATAAGTATCTGAATTAAAAAAGGGGGCGGTGAAGTGGGCGTGGTTCATAGTTATATGGCGACGTTAACAGTATTAAGAGCAATATACTACCAAATAAAAAATAATCCGTTGGAAGGAACAAATTTGTACAGAGAACAAAAAGTTTAAAACTTAAATTTGGCGTGAAAAGGGGCGTGAAAGGGGGCGTGGCGTAAGAAATGTTTATTTCTACCTCGCCTGGAGTATAATGTGTATACAATTTGAAGTAAATCTGTTAAAAACTATATGGGAGCAATTACATAATTTTAAAAAAGTGGGCGTAAAAGTGGGTGTGGTCGAAAAAAGTACCCTATTAATCATGCCAGAGTCCCAGTTAAATGCTGTGAAAATTCAGGACGATCGGTCCAGAGGTTTGGTCTCCTACACCCAAAAAAAAGCTTCGTACTATGTACAAAACAATTATTATATTCTACAAAGCTGTTTGTTCTTTTCAGCCTACAAACGACTTTGTGAATAATACAAATGACCGTTTGTACATTGTACAAAGAAATATTTGTATATTTTACGAACGCATTTGTTTCATCTACAAAGATACGAACAAATATACGAACGCTGCTGCCACCGCTTTGTATATTATCAAACAATGTTCGTTCAGTTCACAAATTTATACATTATAAATTTTTACAAACTAGCGTTTGTAGAATGTACAAAGTTACGAATTCAAAAATTTTTGTTCATGCGGCCAACACTACAAACGTTTGTACTATGTACAAAACATTTGTACATTCTACGAATAGAATCTGTTTGTATTTCTACAAAGATTTTATTCGTAATTTTATCCTAAATATTTTTTGGGTGTATAAGGTACAAACAAACAAACAAACAAATAAACAAACAAACATTCCATTTTATATATATAGATAGTCGCCATTGAATGCATCAAAAGTTTTGCGGTATGCTGTCACATTTCTCGCTTAAAAAAGCAAAACGTGAACATTTTAGCCAAAGTGTGTCATAAATTATAGCATTAAAATTTTACTACTGCCAGCCACTTTGCACTTTTGCTACACTAAATTCGAGATATTTTTCAGTGAGCTGTCAGAGCTGATTTAAATCATAATTGTTTAAAATTTCCCTTCTTAGGTTTATTTTCTTTGCATATTCTCAGCGCACGAGTAGCTGCATTTGTTTGATAGATAGATACTTTGTTTTTCCACTTCTTTATTGTTTCGCATAAAATACAGGGTCTACACAATATAAACTTCTCACAATTAACAATTATTACCAGTAGCGCTTTTGAGTTTATGTAATTACATTTGAAGAGTATGAAGTTAATTTGTGGCACTCACTGGATTCGGGAAACACTTTTATTGTTTAAAGTTTACGCAGAGTAAAACTTAAGTGTTTGAAGACCCAAGACAAAAAATTTGATTGGTTCATATATATTGTGATTTTAAGGTTAAGAGTCATGTACTTATTTTAAATATTCTTATGTATTTTTCATGAAATCGAAAAATTTCAAGACATTTTTTTTATGGCGAATTTGTACGACAAACACAAGTTTCTTGCAACAAACTGCAATCAGTTAAAGTGACATGGCTACTAAATAACCCCATCAACTTTTAACGTGTTAAACTCAAATTGCTTTTGAGTTAATAAAAGCAACATGTAATAATTACTTGCAAATATAAACTACTTTTCGAATTTAAATCTCAAATAACGTTACTTTATGTTTTATATTTTATATGTTTTATATGCGTTTTTTTCAACAAACCGTATTAACTAACACTCCGCAATTTTAGTGGCTATAAAATCTGGCAAAATTGCAGTTAAATAAAAAATGTAGGTGATTGTACCACGAAAGCAGTTAAAACCAATGAACTTGATTGACGACGAAAAATAAAATAAAAAAAGTATAATAAAATAAAAAATCAACGGAGCGTGTTTGGCAGGCAGCAAAATAATTATAGCTTTTCTTGCATTAATTATAGTCAGAGTTAAGTTGAAGAAATTTCGAAGAAAGGTGTATGATGTAAAGGGGCGACATGGTAGTAGGAAGATCAGTCGCCATTTTTTTTAGGTGATGTTCAAAATAAACCAGTATACATATTTTTTAAAAGAATTCTTTCAAATTTAGAGAGTAGTTTATATGTAATTAATTGAGACCTTTTGCTAATTTTACAATTATTAAGGCTTTATTTTGAGCTATAGGTCAAATAAGCTTAAGCTAAGAACGGGCTGTGAAAAAGAAGAGTACTTTGTTAAGTACTTTGTTAAGTACTAATTTAGTCACTACGTTTGTAACGCCCATAAGGAGGTGTGGTAGGTACAGAATAGTATATACAGTGTTGCGCAAAACAATAGCAACATAATAAGTGCGCTGCAAAAAAATCGTGTATCTTTTTTAATATTGGGGACACACAAAAATGATTATAGGAATCAAAGCATATATTCATACATCATATATGAAACAAATCGAATTCAAATTTGGTTTTGTTTTTTTTTTTATTAAATTTAAAATTAATGTGACTACATTCAATTTGTCTGTGAGCAAAACAAAAGCAACAAAACTTGAAAAATGTAAAAAAAGAACAGAATTTCGAAGAATTATTGGTAAAAATTCCGTTATTGTAAAGCACGTGTTGTTTGTAAGTCATAAACATTTAAGTTTAGTTTTTTTTGTGCTAGTTGTGACATTGTTCCATTTATAATGGCACGTTTTAAATACTGTGAAGCTCTTAAATTACAAATTATTTCCGAATATAAAAACGAAAATTCGCAAATATCTAACGTGAAACAGTTTGATATTAATCGGTCAATAGTTTGCAGATTAATAAAGAAATATACCTTCACAAAAGTCGTAACAACGGTACATTAAAGAGGGCGACCGCGGAAAACATCGCTGCGTAATGACAGGAACATTTGTGGTGTGTTCAAGCGTAATGCATTTGCCACAGCCAAAGAGGTTGTTCGGACACTTGATTTAGATATCCACCACAGCACTGTTTGAAGACGAGCCGTTGAGAACGATTAAAGGTCTCTGCCCACTTACGGCACGTAACGAAACGACTGTAAATCGGCTTCGAAAAGGCAACGTAATATTCAATGCACACTTAACGAAACGGCAACAAAAATTTTTATTAAACAAAACAATAAGCACAGAATTCTCTAGTACACAATTAGCTTAAATAGCTTTGCTATTAGATGACGATGTAGAAAAAATCATAGATTTTAGATTAATTTTATGCTTTAAAAACGACTTATCGATGTCGAATTTTTACTTTGCAAAATAAACTGTTGGAATCCATTGTAATTTTTGTAAACAAAGAGAACGACAGGCCGGTCAGAATTCTTTGAAACGATCACCACCGGCTTTTTCGTCGACGTCAACAGTCGTTGCCGTTTCATCGTCGCTTGGTGAGCATGTATACCTAAGAACACATGGTAGTTATATTTTGTAGTTTCGTGTCGTTTCGTTACGTGCCGCAAGTGGGCAGAGACCTTAAAGAAGTTACAGACCGGCAGAGAAACCTTTGCTTACAGCTAAGCATAAAAAACAAGGTGAGGTGTTAGAATTTAATCAATTCTGTCTGAAATTGTGACAACTAGTTGCAATTTATTGTTTTTTAGACTCAGTCTTCCAAAAGAGCACCTAAATTGCACCGTTCAAAAATCGAAAACCGTTTTTTTAGCGACGAATCAAAGTTCAAATTGATTAATTCAGATGGGATTAATGGCGCCACCCAGGTACACGACTTGAAGCCCGAAACTGCAAAGTAAATTTTAAGCACGGAGGCGATGGCATTATGGTCTGGACATGTTTTTTCTATAATGAAGTTGAACCATTTCAAAAAATCGATAGAATTATGGATCGATTTGTATATAATGACATTTTAGAAAGCAAGATGCGACCACATTCAGAGTGGAATATGTCGCTTCAGTGAACGTTTCAGCCCGATCATGACCCGAAACACACTTCAAAGCTCATCAAAGATTACATTAGAGGCACTGGGATTCAAGTCCTTAAATAGCCGGCACAGTCACAATGACTTGAATCCCATTGAAAATCTTTTTGGGATTTTGAAGGTTAAAGTTTCTGGTCAAAGGTTTTCCAATAAGACTGCACTGTATGAAGCGCTGAAACTTAATTGGGAACATATGCTAATACTAACATATTTACTTTAATAGAATCGATGCCGCTCAGATGTGCAACGGTTATCAAGAATAATGGATCCTACACCAAATATTAATTATGTTGCTTTTGTTTTACTCCCAGACAAACTGAATGCAGACACATTAATTTTAAATTTAATAAAGAAAACAAAACCAAATTGGAATATGATTTGCTTTTAATATGATGTATGAATATATGCTTTGGTTCCTATAATCATTTTTGTGTGTCCCTAATATTTAAAAAGATACACGATTTTGTAGCAGCGTACCGATTTTGTTGCTATTGTTTTGCGCTACACTGTACATTCTTCCCTGTCTGTGATCATGTTTACAGCCGTAATTTTAAAGTTATTGTAATGAAATTCGATATGTAAGCTTCATAGATGGGCACATTCCATTACCATTAAATTTCCATTACCACTAACCACCTAGTTTAAGTGATAGGTAGTGGAAAAAAATTACATTACCATTAGTATGTAATGGTAATGGGAAAAAATTGAATTACCATTAGTATGTAATGGTTATGGACAAAAAAAATTTTATTGGTAATGGTAAAAATTACCACTTTAGTGGTAATGCAATTTTTTTTTCATTAACATTTCATACTAATGGTAATGCAATTTTTTTTCCGCTACCACCCAGCAAAATTTTTGTTACAAATATGACATGCATTCGTAGGGACACTGCTTCCAAAATACATTCTATAGATCCAATTGTGCTTCTTCTAAGGTTTATCAAGAAGTGCTTTCAAGAAGCATTCTCTTAAGCCACTTCTCAAAAACATTCAAATAGCATTTAATTTCAATTATTTTTTTGATGGATATTTTCATTTTCGTGGGATTTTACAGATCTCCAACAAAACGCAGTCACTTCCTACTTCAAACACTAACATGCCGTGAAAATCGGAAAAAGGGATATTTTACGTGGATTTTTTTAAACCCCCAACAAAACCCGAGCACTTCTCATTTCCAACACTAAAATCGTGAGAAAATCGGAAAAAGGATATTTTCCGTGGAATTTTTAAGCCCCCCTAACCACAAAAACCATTTCATTCCATGGAATGCCTTCTTAAAGTTCTCCTCAAAAACACCTACTAGAACCCTTTCGTTTGAGGGCTCAAAGAAATCTTCCATTGAAAAAATTCTGGAAGCACTTCTAGAGAAGACTAAGGAAAACATTCCTCCCAATGACATGCATATGTTAAAAGAATGCCTTCTGGGCATGAAAGTGGAAGGGATAGAATTCAAGACTTTCCCTTCCACTTTACCTTCTTTTGGAAGTACTTTTTTTGCTGGGCATTACATACTAATAGTAATGTAATTTTTTTTTCATTGCCATTACATAGTAATTACATAGTAATGGTACCACTAGGTGGTTAGTGGTAATAGGAATTCGATTTGCATTACCAATAAGCGCATATTGCTAATGATATTTTTTAATGCACTAATAATTCAATGCATTATGCCCATCTATGCATGCAAAGTGACTTTATCAAAACGGTACAATCTCTTGAAATTCCACAAAAACTAATATATGGAGTTGAAATTGAAAGAAAACCTCGCCCACCTCCCATAAAAAGTAATTTTATGAAAGCGGTAAATGCCACAAAAAAGAATATAATGACTAAAAATTCTGGACATAATACGACAGAAGGTGGTTGTAGTTTTTATTTTTTTATTTTTCATTATTTGGTTCATTCAACTAAATTTTCAAAAATGATGAATCGCTTGATATAAATTTTTTGGCAAATTTGTTTTAAGTATTTTCTAAAAACTTGCCATTGTTTATATTTCGAGTTGTCAGGAGATAAATTTAACTTGTGGGTCATTCTTTTACCAATCGCACACCTTCCAGAATTTGATGTCTTAAAATTTGATCAATGTCTGCGTTACCCAAATCGCAATATTTAGGATTTTGCTAGTTTGATTTCGTTTTATACCCGTTGGATAGATAATTTCTCATACTTTAATTCTAACTAAAAATGTCTGTTTTACATTTTAAAATAAATGCATGAAATTTTAATTTTGTTTTCATACGACGTTTTTGTCAGTTTTGAATGAATCATGCTTAAAAGTTTATAAAAAATATCACTTTGTACAAGAAAATTACTAATTATCTTCCATTCTTTTTAGTAAAAAGTTTATTTAAGAAGCTTAGCGAAAAAATTTTACATGAAATTATGATAATTAAAAACCCAAAAATTGCTTCGATTGCGTATATTTATTTTTTGGCGTTTGTTCATTTCGAAAATTTTGGATGATTGTATAAGTGAACCCTAGCAAAAATATAATCGTTTAAAAGGAGGTCGAACAAGGGCCGAACATGGGTCGAATATGGTCTCTAAGTAATTCAAAAAGCCTACAAGCCAAACTATTGCTTTTGTGTAACAATATTCAGTCATAAATTTTGCCTTCGAACTTATGCAAACGTAAAAACATGTTTGAAGAAAAACAAAAGAAACAAAAAAAGCCTTTACATTTGTTGTTCATTAAATTTTCAGAAGCACATATATTCAAGTATGTATAGTAAGGCGCCTCACGAAAAAAAGTTGTTCTGCACAGTTGCTTAATCCTTAAGCAAAGCCATCCGTGAGCTGGAATGGTTTGAAATAACCATTAAGAACCAATTAGATTTATATTTTGGAAGAAATTCAGCTTATATTTATATGTAAAAGCTATTTTTCATAAATTTTTTTATATTTTTAATGCATATACATACATAGAATACATTGAATAAACCCAATAGGCCGTTGTTCGAACCTTGTTCAGTCGCTATACGGCCTTAGCTACAAAAGTGTTATATGTACTTGTCGCTATAGTTACACTAAAGGCACCCATCCGTCCTGTATTTCGCAGGACAGTCCTGTTTTTTTGAGTAAAGTCCTGCATCCTGTGTAACGGGCTCAAAATCCTACTTTTTATTATTTTGTCCTGTTTTTTTTTCTCCCAAGTTTGCAATTAAGTCCACTTTGTTTATTATTCATACTCATTTTAGTAATAAGTCAAAAATTTCCCTTAATACACTTTTCCCTTTTTTGCGGCCCTCTTAGAAGTGTTTGTGCAACTTATTTTTTAAAACTGGCGAAATGTCGAAGCGAAAGTGCTTGAACACAATCAACTTAAAAAATATTCATTGCTGGAAAGAACGAATAGTGGTAGTGAGGTGTTCTGCTTAAAATGCAAAGAAGTACCTGGAAAATCTAATTAACGTGCCATTTTAATGAAACTAATTTTTTATTTTTTTTTATTTTTTTGTCAAAGTTTTGTTATATTGAATATAATTGAATATTTAAATAAGAAGATTGAATTCTATTTTTAATATAGCAAAATTACATATTAAATAGAAATACCTAATATTAATGTATATTTGAAGCTTATGCTGCAATTCCTAAATTAAATAATAATTTTGATAACATTATAAATGAAAATGCTTATTTTAATTCTTTGAACATGAACAAGCACCTAATAATTTTTCGACTTTAAATAGCGTCCTGCGAAAATGTCCTTTTTCTTCGAGACCTCCTATAAATCCTGTAAAATCTTAAAAATTTTGTCAATTTGTTCTGTTTTACGCGAAAAAAGAGATGGGAGCGTTAGTTATACTGCTTAAAACCGCGAACGTTTTTATAGGTTGTTAAAATGCAAATGAGTTAAAAATGAATTCACTTTTTTCTATTTTTATTCATTTACATTTAATGCTTTTAAAATTTAATTAATACATTTTCATATCAGCTAATAAGAGAGTAGTCTTAGCTGTAAGCTGATTGATAACATTTTACTTTGGATAACATGGAATCCAATTTTTTTACTCATCCCAACCAATTTCAATTTCAGTGCATCTTGTTTTAAAGTAATTCACATTTTTTGTTTTGTCAATTTGACTACCGAAGCAGTTTTATATATAATTTGCTTGAAAACTTTAAGTAATTGCTAAAGAGTTGCAATCACATAGGATATAAGTTTGTCGCAACGCTTGTATGTGACACATGCACATTGTATTTAAGTCTGCTTGTCTATCTCAAAAACTGTACCAATACGGGTTTTATGCAACCACTTCCAACTGTTTCACTATGTTACTCTACTGCACCATCTCCATATTTTTAATCAACTCATCTATGAGTTGAACCAACACTCGCATCATTGCTGCCCGAAATTTTATTGATTTAAGCCATATTATTTATGTAATGCGTTACTACAACACTTTTCAATCCGTTTAAACTAATTTGAAAATATTTTAATTTCACTTTTCACCAAGTTAAGTCAACGGCACTTAAAAGTTGTTTAATCACCATTAACATTTATTTGCTGCATTTCCACTTTAAAAAAATGCATGTGATATTGATTAAAACCCATTTAATATTGGTAAACTCACAATCTTTATACAACCAATCAATTTTTTATAAATATCAAAAACTTTTATACATATCAAAAGCCTTTATAAATATGTTTGTATAATTTATAAAACTAACAGCCCTATTCTGGCAAATTAACAATTTGTTAACCAGTATTTTAAATATTTCTATGTGTTTGTTGTAATTTTTTTATTTCAAAACAAAATTTGAAGCTCAAAAATAAAAAATTTTGATAAAAATTGTCAATTGCTTTTCAGTTATTGACAATTTCATTAACAAATTTTGTTTTTTGAGCTTTAAATTTTGTACTGAAAACAACAAACACATAGAAATGTTCAAAATACTGGTTAACAATTTGTTAATTTGCCAGAATATACAGCCCTATTAGCAATATTTTTTTTTAAAAATATACTAAGTTTTGTTTATTTCATGAAATATCAAATTGATTTAAACTATGTTTTAATTGATTAATTTTGTATGAAGAAACTTATGGATCCGAGATCTCGTGTTTGTTTCGAATTCAAAACAAAGCCGACATTTTTGTATGAAAACTTATTTTAATCAAAACAGGTAAGTAAGTAATTTTATTGAGTCTATTCATTCAAGTTACAAAGAGAAGATAACATTTGTTTCAAATTAGTAAACATTATTAAAAAAAAAATTTAGAACTGTTTTTGTATTATTCTAATATACATTTCAAAGTAAAACGCAACAAGCTTAAGTAACAAGGTGAAGATGGCAATGTATCTTTAAGTTAGAGTAAAAAATGTGCTTGCTCCCGGCACTTAAATTTTTCTGTGAGAAGTGACATCTCTATATTAAAAATAAAATAAAAAAGTAGCCTTAAAACTAAATAAAAAAAAAAAATTAATCAAAACAATTTTTTCATTGTAAGCTGCCAAAAATACGTCAATTAAAATAAAAAATTTTTCTTCATTTTTATATGTATGAAAAAATTCTAATGGCATCTTTATGTAAAACAATAACGCCTTCGTCTTAAGCCACGGTCGTTTCCAGACGTTCGAAATTTTGAATATATTTAAATAATATTTTCTATTCAAATAACATATTTTATGTGCCTTTGAATTAATTCTTAACGCTTTGATAGACCCATTGCTTATGCATAACATTATCAAGCAAGCAAAAGCTGTAAATCGGGCATCGTTTCAGCATGAGCTTGCTTATCTTGTTAGTTGGGCCTGAAGACTTATCAGCGTGTGCCTGCGTCTCCTTGCGCAATAAGAAGCCCTTTACGATAAATCGTTAACTTTTTTGTTTAAAGGTATTGTATTTTATATAACGTGGACAAATAAAACAAACATCCGATTTGGAATTGTCTCAAACAACTTTCAATTGTCAAAATTGTCTCAAAAATCAAAGAACATATATATATTTTTTTTTAAATAAATTTAAACTTAAAGAAGAAAATAGCGAAGTGGTTGCCACATAAGTATTACAGTTTTGTTTTTGTACAAAATGTGTTTAAATTAAACGGCCTTAAAGCCCGTATGATACTTTATTGTTTTGTCCAATTTTTGTTCATTGACTATGAAACTAGAGCAGTTGATATATTGCTAAAGCTAAAATGCAAGAATTGTGAGTGTATAAGCATAAAGTACGAATTGGAGAAAAAAATTTACGAGACAGCATTTTTAATGCATTGTTCTTGACGTTTCTCTCAATTCGTTACTCGTTAAGTTTCTATCAAAAACAAGCATGAGCTCTTTCTTCAGCAGCCAATAAGAAAAGAGAGATAAGGTAGTTACGTAGCGGACATGGTAGAATAATACAGGTAGATGCACTAGAGGAGAGCATACTCCCGGAAATGTCAAAACGAAGGTAAACTTTTTATTTCTTTTCTTTTGTTTCTATTCGCCACACATATGAATTTGACAGACATGGTAGAATGGAAAGAGAGCACAGTCAGCGCTGCAGCTACCTCTATCCTTATACCATGGTTGAGGAGATGTAAAAAATTGGCACGATGCACAGTGGGTTGAAATTCCAAAAAATTAAGATCAGTTCACCTAGAAGTCGGAGGGAATTTTTGACTTTTGTTTTAGTTAGATTGGGTACAAATAAAAAAAATTCTATCCATCCGTCCGTCTGTCCGTCTGCCCGTCTGTCGGCCTTTCGATATGATTAAAGTCGTAATTTTGAAGCTATCGTCATGAAAGTAAATATTTAAGCTTGTATCTAAAATGCAAAGATTAAGTTAAAAAATGAGCCAAATCGGATGAATACCACGCCTACCTCCCATACAGAGTGACTTTATTTTAAACGTAAAATCTCTTCAAAATCTACCTAAATCTAAATCTAAAAATGCCATGAAGTTTTGCACGAAAGTTTTCCTCTTCAATATAAATTCTAACTACGAAATTTGGTAAAATCAGACGAAAACCACGCCTACTTTCCATACATAATGACGTCATCAAAATAGAAAAACCTTCATAAATTCCTTAAAAATTACTTCATTGCATAATATAAATAATTTTAATAATTTGAATTTCTCCAATCGGAGAAATTGGAAAAAACCACGCATATCTTCCATACAAAGTGACGTCATCAATATAATAAAAAGTTCAAAACTTCGGCCCAGTCGAAAACCATTCCTTATTACTTTCTTTAAAAAAAAATTCATAACAATACAAGTAGCAAAAAATTTATGAATTTGTTAATATTCTTCCTGATGCCCAAGGTCGTTATACTCCTCTGCATCGACCTCGTCACTTTCATGACAAAACAAATTAAAGACAAGAGTCTTTGTTTTTGTAAGAGTGCTATTATCACGATTTTTGAAATAAAAAAAGATTCGGGTAAAAACGAGCAACTTTTTATTGCTGAATATGGAAGCTTAGATATTGCAGTTTAATATAAAATTTTAATTTCTACTTGATGATACGGTATTCTTATTTAAAACTAGACATATATTTTGAAAATAGCGCAAATTTTGACATATTTTAAACATTTGTTTTCATATTGCTACATAATTATTTTTAATCACGCTTAAATACCTGAAGTTGAAGGTTTCATAATAAAAACATCACTTTTGATGTACAAAAAAAAAAAAATATATGTATTCATTTTTGAACTATGTCAAATTTCAATTTGTTGAACTGATCGCAAGAAAACGAAAAATTTCTCTAAGCTTTTTCTCTAAAGCTATGCAGCAGAAAAAGTAAGCAACATATAACATTGAAATTTTCAGTAGTGATCTACAATTTTGTGTTCTTTAATCGAGTAGTAAAAATTTTCAATAAAACAAATTTTCATTTTTCAATTAATCTCCACTTTTTTCAATTTCAACCCTCTGTGCGATGTATGTTTTCATCCTTTTCCTACAATATATATTTGTCTAGCCCACGCGCCACTTGTTTTCAGATTTTGAAATTGGACAAAACAATGTAGTATCATACGGGCTTTAGGATGGCGTAAAATTTTTTTACACTCTCATACAAATTAATGTGGAAAAAATAAAAATACAAAAAAAATCTGGGAAACTAGAGATAACGGTCTTATTTTTTATAAAACAAATTATGGACCTCAATTAAACAAATAACTTTGTTGAACGTATTGACTTAATATCTCCAACCGTATGGAAGTTATGAACAATAAGGAAAAGAGAAAAATTAAAATTTAAAAAATATATCCTTTCTCCATTGACATTTTTATTTCTTTTTAAAGGTAACCTTTTGCTTACTGTAAGAATATAAGAAATTTTAAAAAATGTACCTTTATAAAATATAAGCAAATGTAAGAGTTGGCAACCTTGGTAAAAAAAATATCAAAACTAAAACACCTTTTCAACGGTACCTTATTTGCACCTTATACCTTATACAGGGCTTGGATTTTGATGATCTACAAAAGTATAAAAAATGACCTTAAAAAATGACAACAATGACCTAAAAACTGCAGAAAATTACCTAAAATCTGACAAAAATTACCTAAAAAACGAAAACAATTAGATAAAAAATAAACAAAAAATAAAGCTTTAAAAATAAAACATTACTAAACTTAAAATTTATTTTATATAATTTTTATACATAGTATTACAGCATATTATTTATTATAAGGTACATTTTTAAGTTATTAAAACTTAAAGAACGTCGATTTTCTGGAAAAATGTTTTTATAAACAGAAATACTTCTTTCTACTTCTGCACTGACGAGAGGAACATATTTAAAAGACGATATGCCATCGGGTTAAAGTTCCTCTTCTAATTTCATAGCATTTTAGTTTTACCCCCTAATATTTCAGCAATAGAGCTTAAAATAAGAGTTAATAAAAACTAGCACATCCTGAGTTTTTAACACTTGTTTCATCTATTTACATAATCTTTCGTCAGTTCCACCATTCACAGAGCTTTTTTTTTACAAAGGTCTATACACAAAGCTACTCCTTTTTCGAGAGGTAAGATTTTTGATTGAAGAAACTCTACTGTTAAAGGAATGTGTTCAAAATTTTGCATTTTTACATTTTTTAGTACGAAAAAAACGAAAAAAATTCCTTTAAAGTCACACAAAAATTACCTTAAAATGCTTTAAAAATTGAAAATGTCAAAAATTACCATAAAATAACTTAAAAATCGCTAAAATTTATCAAAAAATGCCCTAAAGCTAGTAAAAATTACCTGAAAACTAAAACCTAAAAAAAATGACCTAAAAACTTTTCATAATTGGAATTTAAGAAAAGTAAATAGACGTTCTAAATAAGCAGGAAGTGTCTTAGAAGCAGCAGAAAAAAATTGACATGTCATCGAAATCCTAGCCCTGTTTATAAAAATCGAATAATAAGCAACGAAGATACGTTTTATTGAAAAGCACACCATTTTTACGACTTTTGATTGTGGTCAAAATTGGCGTCTCCGTAAGTTCTCGACGAATGGCTTTAGAAAAAAATTAATCAAATTCAGTTCTTATAATTTAAATACCATTTTCTAAAAGAGAATATTTCAAAAGTATTCTCTAAAAATTTCAGACTAATCGGGTTATTATTTATGGAGATAAATAACACTTTAATTAAGGGTTTTTATCTGCATGCACGCGTTTTTCTCAAAACCATATTTCTGAAGTTGGTGATCACTGCAACTTTAGAACGGCTTTACCGATCAGTTTGAAATTTTTTATTTTATACATAATTTTCTTCGTGATGAACGACGGACTTTTTGTTTTGCACAATTTTCGAATGGTCCATCCTAAATTTCGGATGATCCAGTGATGAGCAGCAGTGATCACGACAAAACTGTTTATATTTTGGATCCCTCTCAAATTTGCTGTATCCATCCAATTAATCCAATGTTTGTCATACAAAAAAATTCTCTTCAAATATATGTAGATCTTTTATGTTAAAAAAATTTTGTTATTAATTATTTTAATGTGTGGCCAAAAAAAATGCTAAACAAGACCTTTTCTTGTACGTCACAACTAGTTGTGCCCCCTTAAGCTTGGAATGGCCGATAAACTAAAAACTATAGCAGCTAACTAGTTACCATATTTGCAACACTATAGCTAAATAGCTGCTATGATGATGGCTATTACATGAAACTTGAGCAATCTAGCTGTCCAATACGGTAGCTTAACTATATGTTGCCAGCAATTTCTTGCCATATTTAAATGAAGCAAAAATAATTTGTCCATTATAAGTTACAAATCAAATGTAACAGCGACTTATAAGCACAGTGTAAAAAATAAAAATCTCTTTACTCTAGGGAATTATTTAAATAATGTTTATGACACGAACGTGTATGATATAAAATAAGATGGATGGATTCAACTTGTTAGGCATAGAAAAATACGAAAGTGTTAGCCAAGTGCTTAAGAGGGTATGGAATTTTAATTTTTTCCGACGTTTAGAGCCTTTTTAAGTTTAACTATTCTAATTTATATGGAAAAAGGCATTTACATGGTGTGTTTTTTTATATAATAAAAAAAAATCAATCTTAAGTTAATGAAAGTAAAAGATTGAAAAGTCTTTTTGAGTCGAATTCACTAGCGTCGATCAGCTTCGAAAGAAAACCAATAACTTTTTAATGAACAATATCTAATAAGTGAAATGATCTGTTTTAGTTGTAAAATGACATATTTTTGTTTTAAAATTGCTGAAGTAGACAATATGAAATATATAATTTTAAAACTTATTTTAGTATTTAGTAAAAAACAGGTACTAGCTATAATCCAAAAATTTAATTTTTTTCAAAATATTAAACAAAAGTAACAGTATCTGCTTATTATAGCCAAAGCTAATAAGCAAAATTTTTACTTAGAGCCAAATTTGAGTTCAATAAACTGCATCATAATCATTTTTTAAATACATTTATTTGATTTTTTGTTGTCAACGAGATGCTGATACATACATAAATAGAAGAGATTAAGCAATAAAAGGTAATAATCCTAAAAAAGATAATGTCATTCATTCAAATGACATCATTTCTTGTGTCATTGTTAATAATCTTGTGTATGCTTGTTAGGTTTTTGCATTATTGCTTTGTTTATTTTTGGTTTTGTGATGAATAAATTTAAAAAAATATGATCTTGAATAGTTTGAGCACCTCATCTTATTTTGATTTAAAAAATTCAGTGTGATCCATTGTTCTTAAGTCCTCGATAGTATAGTGGTCAGTATCCCCGCCTGTCACGCGGGAGACCGGGGTTCAATTCCCCGTCGGGGAGATTTAACATTTTTTTAACTTGATCTTATTATTTTTCCATATACCTAAGTTGTTCTTTGCTGAACGTAATAAAGTAAAGTATTTTAAAATCGTGCAACCAAGAAGCAAAAGGTTTAAAAATTCGATCCAAACCATACTCGTATAATTGCAGTAATCAATTCCAAAGCATGGAACAAAGCATGTTCCAAGTGGACGACGCACATTGGTTGAGCCACATACAAAATTTTCGATAAATAGACGAATTCTATAGAAAAGTTAAAATTTACCTTCAAATTTTCTTACATTTTAAATTGTTCTTGAAATTTTATTTTCAAATGCAATTTTTTTTTAAATTGCAATAAAAGCCAGCACAGAATACTAGATTTTTTTATCGAGAAAAGAGCGATCGTATAAATGGACCAAAATTAGCTCATTTTGAGGAGCCAAAATCTTAAACCAAAACGTGTGTGAAATTAAGATTGATGAATAAAAACTGATCTCGAAGAAGTTGAAAGCTAAGGTACTTTTTAAAATGTTTGAGAAATAAAAGATAAAAGTTCATAGAATTCAAAGAATTATAACATACTATCAATACCTAATAACTCAGGATAGACGATGAATATAAAGAAAATACCGAAGAAAAAATAAGATTAGAAAACTATATTTGAGCTCTTATATTTTTTTCGTATTCCACAAGTCCTAAACCTTAGAATGAGCCATCATCAACTTATATATTTATATGCATTCTTAAGATATTAGATTTACAAAGTAAAAACTAGCATTCAGCTGTCACGATTTAGTCAACTTTACCGTTCATTTCTCAAAATTGAAAATGCACCGCAACTTTTCTAAGGGTATTGTTTTATCGTAAGCTTTCTTTTAGCATAAATTATGTTTTAAAAAAAAACGAGGTCAACAAGTGGCCCCATTTTTGGCAAAAAAACATTATATTTTTATATGTGGCGTCTTTTTGACTAAAAAAGATTATCTTTTTTTGTTTCTGCCTAAAATTTTCTGTCAAATTATCTATATTAAGAATTTTTTTATTATCTTTTGGAAAATATATTGTAGAAATTAATTCAAGGTTATTTAAATTTTTTTCTTTAAAAGAGAAAATAGAACAGTTACAATTGAATTAATATTAAAACTCTAAAAATAAAAAAAAATATATTTTAAATTCTAAACTATATCTTAAAATTATATTTTAAGCATGAATACAAATAAAGAGATATTGGGTGGTGTGAATAAAAACCACGTAAGCACTCTGAGAGGATTCTGTTGAGGAGAGTCTTTCGTCCAGAGTGAACACTCAATTCGGTGTGAATAAAAATTCCCTTAAATTGCTTGCATTCACTCAATCTTAATGAGATGAAAAATGAAAATTTTAGTTATAAAATTTATGCGTGAAATAAAGAAACAGGACAGTAAATCATCAAATTTGGAAACAAATAAATAGGGTGGTCTTTTCAAGCATGTGTTTTTTTGTCATAACTCCCAAACCATACATACTACAAGAACGATTTATGCAACAAAATGTTTGTAATATCAATACCCACACGACTGCATTCTTATATAAAACATTTTTTTTCAAGAAACTTAGTTTTTGGTGATTTTCCACTTTTTTTTTTTTTTTGTTTTTTCGTCATAACTCATCATAAAAAAACCATTTATGCACCAAAAATCTTTGTTTAGCTTCTGCCTACAAGACTGTATCCTTGGAAGAATTTCAAAAATAGTACTTTTAATTTTTTTTTTTAATTTCCTTTTTGATGATTTTTTTTTTCATTTTTTCGCAGTAAAATTCGCCCTAAAATCCCGACTACATATCAGACAAGGACAATTTATGCATTAAAATGAACGCCATAACATCGTTCTTAAGGTAGGTTAATTCTTTGTCGAAATGCATTTTGCTCTATCTCTTCTAGTTTAGGAGTTGTGGAACACTATTTGGAGTAATAGTAGGCCAAAAACCTGTGGTTTTTTCGTCATAACTCCCAAACCATACATTCCATAAGAACGATTTATGCACCAAAATGACCGTAATACCAATACCCACACGATTGCATTCTTAGAAAAATACTTTTTTCAAGAATCTTAGTTTTCTACGTCATTTTTGGTGATTTTCTATTTTTTTGTTTTTTCGTCTAACTCCCAAACCATACATCATTAAAAGACGATTTATGCACCAAAATGTTTGTTAAGCCTCTGCCTATAAGATTGTATCCTTGAAAAAATTTTAAAAATAATAACACATATTATTTTCTTATGTCCTTTTTGGTGAAAATTTTTTTCGTTTTTTCGCCATAAAATTCGCCCTAAAGTCCAAACTACATATCAGACAGGGACGATTCATGCATTAAAATGAACGCCATAGCATCGTCCTAAAGGTGGGTTACTTATTTGTTTAAATGAGTTTTGCTCTATTTCGTCTAGTTTAGGAGTTGAAGAACACTTTTGGGAGTAATAGTAGGCCAAAAACATGTGGTTTTTTCGTCAAAACTCCCAAACCATAAGAACGATTTATGCACCAAAATGTGCGTAATACCAATACCCACACGATTGCATTCTTAGAAAAATATTTTTTTCAAGAATCTTAGTTTTCTACGTCATTTTTGGTGATTTTCCATTTTTTTGTTTTTTCGTCATAACTCCCAAACCATACATCACTAAAAGACGATTTATGCACCAAAATGTTTGTTAAGCCTCTGCCTATAAGATTGTATCCTTGAAAAAATTTTAAAAATAATACTGCATTGGTGAATATTTTTTTCGTTTTTTCGCCATAAAATTCGCCCTAAAGTCCAAACTACATATCAGACAAGGACGATTCATGCATTAAATTGAACGCCATAGCATCGTCCTAAAGGTGGGTTACTTATTTGTTTAAATGAGTTTTGCTCTATTTCGTCTAGTTTAGGAGTTGAAGAACACTTTTGGGAGTAATAGTAGGCCAAAAACATGTGGTTTTTTTCGTCAAAACTCCCAAACCATAAGAACGATTTATGCACCAAAATGTGCGTAATACCAATACCCACACGATTGCATTCTTAGAAAAATATTTTTTTCAAGAATCTTAGTTTTCTACGTAATTTTTGGTGATTTTCCATTTTTTTGTTTTTTCGTCATAACTCCCAAACCATACATCACTAAAAGACGATTAATGCACCAAAATGTTTGTTAAGCCTCTGCCTATAAGATTGTATCCTTGAAAAAAATTTTAAAAATAATACTACACATTATTTTCTTATGTCCTTTTTGGTGAATATTTCTTTCGTTTTTTCGCCATAATATTCGCCTTAAAGTCCAAACTACATATCAGACAAGGACGATTCATGCATTAAAATGAACGCCATAGCATCGTCCTTAAGGTGGGTTACTTATTTGTTCAAATGAGTTTTGCTCTATTTCGTCTAGTTTAGGAGTTGTAGAACACTTTTTGGAGTAATAGTAGGCCAAAAACGTGTGGTTTTTTCGTCATAACTCTCAAACTATACATCGTACAATAACAATTTATGCACCAAAATGTTTGTAATACCAAAACCTATATGACTTAATTCTTATAAAAAATATTTTTTTCATATATCTTAGTTTTTACGTCATTTTTGGTGATTTTCCCACTTTTTTTTTGTTTTTTCGTCATAACTACCAAACCCGTACATCATTAAAGAACGATTTATGCACCAAAATCTTTGTTAGGCCCCTGCCTGGAAGAATTTTAAACTGCATATCAGACAATTACTATTCATCCATAAAAATTATCGCCATAGCATCGTCCTAAAGGTGGGTTACTTCTTTGTCGAAATGCGTTTTGCTCTATCTCTTCTAGTTTAGGAGTTGTAGAACTCCTTTTTTATTTCTTTTTAAAGTAAAAGTAGGCCAAAAACGTGTGGTTAAAGAAATTTAAAAAAAAATATAATATTCGACGATTCGGCATGGCAGGCGATAACTTACATTTATTCACAAAATGTACAGGGAATGAATTAAATTTAAAATCACTTTAAGAGAAAAGAAAAAGAGTAGTGTAAATCTGTATATAATTCTTCATAAGCAATAGGTGCTATACTAAATTTATTAATTAAAATGAATTGTTATAAAGTATTTAATTTATTATTTATTATATATATTTAAAAATATTTAGAATTTTCTTGTTTTACTATTATAAGCTTAATAAAACTCCAATATTTTTCTGTTTGTTCTTCCATTTGAAGTTTAAGCTTCTTTTTTTTCTGCTTCATTTAAGGCGTCTGCCTTTTCTCAAAAAAAAAAAAAAAGGATGCTTCAGCAACAAACTAACAAATTCGTCATCACTTGCAATACAACATTTTCTTTTTTTCCTAGAAATTCCTCATCCACACTTTTATTAAATATTTCTGAATTAATATTTGTAAAAAAAATAAAAATTTCTTAAAAGAAATAACACGTTGAGGAAAATAGTCACCAAACTCAACTTTTTTGAGTACTCACACAAACAGAGACTTCAAACTTGGACTTTACTCACACTAAAGTTGAGAGCCCTCTCAAATGTCAAAAAGTATGAGCGGAGTATTTTCGTTAAGCTTAACGAAAGTACATTTAATTCACCCCAAATTGAGTGTTCCCTCAAAAATCCTGAGTAAACACTCGCACTCAGTGTTTATTCACACCACCCATTACCTTTAATGACACATAATTATAAGAAGGAGCACAAAATATAAGGGCATTACAACAATATGTAGAACTTTAGATACTTTTTTCCACTGGGACATAGCCATTTAAAGGCTTAAGGCCCAACCAAAATAGACGAAACGAGACGATTGCAACTTACCGAATGCCTGCAATCATTTCGTCTGTTTTGACATTGAACCCTAAATTAAACGACTTGCTCAACTCGTTTGAAACAGCTGATCAATTGCTAACAGAGTGTCTTTTAGTCATAAATGAATATGCAATTACAACATTGTTAATTTTTAAATAAACATTTGTGAACTATGAGTGAAAAAAATGTCGAACACTTTGAACAGCTGTTGTTGACGAGTTGAGACGCTAACAGTTCGGTTCTTACGGAACGAAACCGTTTCGTTCAGTTTCGATGAGTTGACGTGTGTCTATTTTGGAAAGGCAACATTG
Organism: Dichetophora obliterata; assembly: GCA_963920525.1. Classification (NCBI taxonomy): domain Eukaryota; kingdom Metazoa; phylum Arthropoda; class Insecta; order Diptera; family Sciomyzidae; genus Dichetophora; species Dichetophora obliterata. The sequence continues at coordinate 241,460,690 of OY986437.1, read as the reverse complement.
AATTGCATTTAAGCGAACATTTTTGTCTTCACTCGTTACGTAGCCACTCATCTATTTTGGTTAGGCCTTTACACAATTAAGCCTAAGTAAGCTGTTTTCAATGTCAAAAACTTTCTCTTTCACAATTATTGAAGATTACAACAGTATTTTACAGCTCTTAACGTAGTAAATACAATAAGGAAAGAGAGAGCATTATTGAGAGTTATAACAAATCATAACAATTTGTAAAACTTTCTAGCCATTCTGTGGTAACGAGGCTTATAAAGATATATATTATTTTTGCTTTGTTCAATTTTTAGCCACTTTGTGCTGATGGTGTGTGCGTCTTTAATAACGCCCCCATCCATAAGCAATCTGCACCACAAAAAACAAAGAGCTTGTGTTCAAAGGCTTTGTTTAGCATAAACTAAAGCTTAAGCTTTTGTATTAAATCTATTAGCTATTATTATTTGAGTTGACTCTGCTAACGCTTAGCTAACCTTAAAAATAACGCCTTCATAGTATAGCTCTTGAAACTGATGCCAAGCATCTAACGAATTTCAAACTTGGAGGCTAACACATTTTCACTTGTTGCCAAACTTTTTGTAGCAAGCTTGTTTAATGTTAACAATTAGCCAGCCGTGACTTGATGCGGAAAGTCAACGTTAAAGCAGCTACAAGCGAGTATCAAACAACACCGCTAGTGACAGCTAACAAAAGTTCACTAAAAAGAGAGAGAGAGAGAGAAATGTAATGAAAATTAATGTTTTAATAAACGTTCCCAGGAAATTAGCATACAAGAGGATTGCTAAACTTCTGAAGTAGACAAGAGATTTTCTCACTAAAAAGTGCCAACATTTAGTAATCTTGTGAAATGATCGCTGCTTAAGTGGCGCCCTCTAGTAGTTGCTTGTCAAACTCTCGCCAAAACTATACATATATCACACTTGTTTTCTTTTCTCGTAAGCTGTCAAATTGATAAAATTTATTGCTTGACTGACTAACTGACTGACATACTGACTTCCTACCGTTGAATTTGTCACAATGTTTTTGCATGTTAATGTCTTTAAAACTAATTTTTGACACAAGCACAAAACTTGTAACTACTTTAAAATGTCAAACGTTTGTTTTTGTTTTAATGATTTTCATACAGACTTTAATAAATAAATTTACATTTATTTTAATGGTTACTTAAAGTTTTTCTAAGTCAAAATAGCTTTAAAAAGCAGTCCACACGTCTTAAGTTTTTTAACCCATTGTAGACAGCTGTCATCATGTTCAACTGACAAACTGCCACTGTCTGTTTCTTGTCAGCAATTGTCAACAAGTCTTTAATGTTTTTCTGACTTTTGATTGTTGTCTCAGTGAGTAGGATGTATTGCCTTATGATTTATAAGTTGGGAACAATTTTGTGGCTACGTATTGAAAATAGACTTGTTCCAAGTGTGGTTAAGTGAAAACAGTTTTTATCAGCCTCGGCAGACTTTTTCTAGAGGAGGATTTTTTGTTTGTTTTTATAACTGAGGAAATGTACATCTTGAAATGTGATATGAGATATGCAGTTTTGCAAAAAAATTTAATTGCTTAGAAAGGTTACGTAACTTAAAGACTCTTACGTTCGAATTGTTAATTTCAAAAACATCATAAGTCACGCAAATGTAATTTTTCAAAAATCAAAAAAATCAATAAAAACATGTCCCAGTCATATGAAAAGGGGAAAAACTAATTGTTTAAAAAATTGTACGTAACTTTAGAACTTTTACTTTTGAATTGTTTATTTCAAAACTCTCATAATTCACGCAAATATAAATTTTTCAGAAATCAATAAAAACTTGGCTAAGTCATATGAAAAGTCCTATCGTCTGAGGCCGCTTTAAGAGTTCACTTTTCCAACTTTTTTGCATGAGTTTCTTTAATCAAACAATGTGCCTGTGCGTTGTTTAGGTAGAAGAGCACTTTTTGTTCGCCATATGTCATTGCTGTCGTTTTTACTTCAAATCAATTTCAAATTGGCCCAACAGCTGTGAATAAAATTCGCTGATATTCGTTTGTTTTTTCTTTTTTTTGTTAAAGATCAAAGAACCAAGGCATGCACCTTATACAAACAAGGTTTGGTCTTTGACCTGAAAGGAAAGGGATAGATTATTTAGAGGAATGGATTGGAACCATACGTGAATTATTGATTAGGCGAAACAATCGTGAATGACTATTTGAATTGCTTTTAACCGAGGCTAGTATTATGCCTTTACCTCGGCAAGCATTTCCAGCCCTTAGTTGTTCCTGTCCTTTAATTCCACATTTTTCACAATTTATTTGTGGATTTTTAGTTTTCCATAATTCTTAAATGTAGGAAAGAACAAAGAAAGTGAAAAGAACTATGCCCGAGTCCGGATTTGAACCAGTGACCTCTGGGTTGATAGTCTAGTGCACTCTCCAGTAGACTACAAAGGCAGAAAAGATTCAAGGTAAGTGATGTGAATGACTCAACATGCATCCTAGAAACTCTCGCCAAAACCTTGTTGGCCGACAGACCCACTTCGGCCTTCTTTTGTGCACGTTCGCCCGAAGAAGTCTACTGCTTTAACTGTTCCTTGTCTCTGGTGCGTTGTGATGTATTTCATCTCCATATCTCATCTCCGATTACGAATAGATGCAAAAACTAATTCGGATAGCGGTTGAACATCGCCAAATACTCCTTTGAAGTGGTCACACGGCTGCGCTTATGCTCGAATGTGAGCGGCACATATCGCGAGACTCGCTTTTTCATATGCAAATATTCATGTAAAATGTGATTTACCTGCTCAGTTGAGATGCGTACAGCCTTAGCCATTTCACGCACTTTCATTCTTCGATCGTCCAATATTATTCCATTACTTTTGTCTATGATTTCTGGCGTGAGGACCTCTTTTGGGCGACCTAAATTAACTTTTTTCATTTTCGTCGAAATTCACGAGGCTGTCTGCTTTTCCATAGCTGTCAAACACAAACTAAATGACGCAGCTTGGTCAAAATATGACAGTAGTCTACTAACAGATGGTTATTGACAGTGTCAGTGTTGCATTTTATGTTATTACGTGGGAAATTCAAAAAGTCACTAACTTCTTAAATTGCTCTGTTATGTTTCGTTGAACAATTTTGAGTTTGAGAATTTGATAAGTGTCACTTCTAAACTACATATCACAAGTTGACAAATTATATATCGTTGGAAGGGTTTTGGTCGCCTGCTGGTTATAGAATATGTAACGTCACATTAAATTGAATAAAGCGCCCTCTAGAGGACATAAAGTCATGAACAAAATTTTTTTAGTAACATAAGCAAATGAGGTATCGTTAGAAGCGTTTTGACCGTTCGATGAAAAGTTATATGACGTCACATTAAGCTTAATATGGCGCTCTCTAGAGGACAAAAATTCAACTACACCTTAACTTCTAAACTACTCTAACTTCTAAACTACCAATCATAATTTGACAAATGAGCTATCGTCGGAAGCATTTTCACCGTGCGCTAGTTAAAGGTTATGTGATGTAACATAAAATTAAATATAGCGCCCTCTAGAGGACAGTAAGTAAAATAAACACTAACTTCTAAACTACTTATCATAATTTGACAAATGAGATATCGTTGGAGGCGTTTTGATCGTCCGCTGGCTAAAGGCTATGTGACGTCACATAAAATTATATATGTCGCCCTCTGGAGGACAGAAAGTCAACTAAACCCCTGACTTCTGCACTACTTATTAGAATATAACAAATCAGGTATCGTTGGAAGCGTTTCCTTTTAGTACGCTTATTATAGGCTTTGTGACGTCACATTTAATTGAATGTGGCGCCTTTTTCTAACAAAAAAATTATAAAGTGCCATAATTAGCATCTTTGATTATAAATTGATCATAAAATAATTGATTAGTAGTTAATACTTTCGATTATATAAAAATTGAATCCCCAAAATAATTTAAATAAAAATTAAGTTCAACAAACTAAGACCCGACTTCTTAAAAGCGCTCTCTAAAAAGTATGAAACAAGAAAATATTCTCACCTGAAATTATTATGTACAAACTATTAAATTATTATTGTCTATTAACTAAAAAACTTACACACAATATATATTTTATTGCATATAATACTAATTTATAGTGATGTTCAAAAGATATCCGTGGTCGTATGCCACCTACCCTAACACAAAAACAATACATTCTAACAGTAGTAAGGGATCAAAAGCTTTAGGGCAAAGTGCATTATACATCTAGAGGGCGGCAAGTGACAATGCATATGAGGTGGCATACTACCACGTATATCTTCTGAACATCACTATAAATTAGTATTATATGCATAAAAATATATTATATTTTATAGATTAATAGACAAACAAAAATTTTTGTTTATTTAATGGACAAATAAAAATTTAATAGTTTGTACATAACAATTTCAGGTGAGAATATTTTCTTATTTCATACCTTTTAAAGAGCACTTTTAAGTAGTCGGTTTTTAATTTTTTGAACTTATTTTTGTCTATGTATATTATTATAAGAAAGTCTTTTTAAAAGGATCTTTATGCAGACCACAAAAAATATACCAATACAATAAGATATTTTTAAAGGCGATGATGCTAAAGCTATTAAAGAGGAATTATGGAAAACGTGAATTGACTCAACAAAAGCTATATCGAACACTCAATCGTCTAAATAGTATGCCTATTATAAAGGTGTTGCGATAAAGCTATCTACAACTTCTTGTAGGCTTAGCGACAGAAATTTTAATTAATCTTTTTCTCGAAGCTCATTGAATTATTAGCCTTACACCACTATTGTTAAACAGTTTTCGAAAAATTATTTGAAACTTTCCTCTGTATAGCTTCTGAAAGACATAAGAATTGCTTTATGATCAGCTGACTTTGAAATCAAATTGAGCTGCAGGCTCAATAAAAAGTAAAACTTCTGGATTTCAAATAAAATAATCGTAGATTAAAAGCAGCTTCTTAGGAGTTCAAAATTTCAATTTCACAAATGTATTCCGTTTCGTTGTATCTATTTAATAAGCACTAAAATACAAATGTGTGTAATTATGAGGCTTACCGTTAGATGCTTAGTAGTAACGGAGATGCTTAGAAGTAACTGTGAACTTACCTGAAAAAGAAACAAAAAAGAAAATTAGAGTAATTCAACACCAAATGTAAGCCATAAAATAAAAGCTCAAAAAACAGCAAATAACTCATAAGATTTTGAATAAATTAAAAAACAATGTGAAAATGGTATGGAAAAACTAAAACAAAAAATACTCATCTTACGCCTACTAGCCTAAAAACCAAAAATAGGCGTGCGAAATATTTGAGAATTGTAGCTTAAGCAGGAAATAAAGATGTAAAACCATTAGCTAAAATTCAAATTATATAAAGAAAACAAGGAAATGTAAATTTCAAACAAGCTTCTTTAACTTTTGTTAACAACTAGATAATTAGAGGTTTCAAATGCTTAGAATCTTGTTAAGAATGCTTGCGAAAGAATAAAGAATAGAGTATGGTAAATAAGCAGATAAAAGCAACAATGATGGCATAGAAAATGACTTGCATTACCATTGATAGAATGACGTGACAAAATCATGTTAATTCAACGAACTTGAACATATTTCATTATTGTTAATTTTTCACAAAAGCCTCTGTCATTCAAGGCAAGTTATTGCAGAAGCAGCACTGAAAAAAATTTCGAGGCAAAATATTCTAGGTTGTCAAGTAATTTATTGAAATAATTGTTTAGAACTTTTATTAGTAAAGAGTACATCTAAGAAATTTTCCACAGCTTATCACATATAATGATTTTCCGTTTATTAAGAAGTACAAAACAAAAACATTTTCTTCCGTGTTCTAACTGTCAGACGATATTGTTGATGTTGTTTTTGTGCTCATTTGCGTATTCAAGTTATAGTTGTTTACGACAAATATGCTGATGATGATGATGAGTTGTCATTCGAACTGAAGTTTTGCAATTTGAGCCGTAGTTAATGCAGGTTGAAAACGTACAGCATTGAACGCATGTTTGCCAAGTAAAGCTTGGTTTCCGCGAAAACATGCCGACAACAAAAACCAAAAACCACAATTACACAGTTCAACCATTCGTAAAACAGTTGCGGGAAGGTTCTTATTCTTGAAGAATATCAGTCGCGAGTGACTGAACACAAAACACATTTTGACGCATTGTCTGGCTTGTTGCTTATACGTATGTAGTTCTTTGGAACTGGTCATGTTTAAGTGGCAGGCTAGACAAATGTTCGTTCTTCCATCAAGCGTTATATGAAAGAAGTTAACGATGCGCTGCAGAATTGTAGGAAAAACATGCAAAATAGCCGTAAGATATAAATGAATAATAATTATTACTATTTTGATGAAGAATAAAAGTGAAGTTTAGACTGACGCTAATCTCCATGGAGATAAATCGGAAAATCTACGAGTAATAATTTTAGGAGGAATTGCGATAAAAATATCTTTGAGGAAATTCTTCATAAGATACTAAATGTCAATATTGGCGAATTTTTTTTGGCTCACCAAAATTGGTCTTCCGTTTATTATTTCACCCTTCACTTATATTTTCTCTTATATCTGTGGTCAGAAGGAATAACGACTAAACTCAAAGTATCCTTAAAAACGATATTTTAATTGCACGAACTACGACCTATTTTTTGAAATATACGAACCGTTGCAAACAAAATATGTGCAGACATAAGTGAGAATCAATTCTAGGCAAAAAATGTATATCTACATACTTCCAAAAATTGGCAATAAAGTAAATTTCATATCGCTTTTTACGATATTTTGAGTTTAGTCATTATTCCTTGTGACCACAGATATATAAAACAGGGTGGCATACGTGAGAACTCACATAACTCGAGAACGGAAACTTCCGATTTCAGCTTTTTTTTTTGTTGTGTTCGTCTCCACCCAAGAAAAGATTTTACTGCAAGAAAATTGGAAAAACACCAGAGGGCGCAATAGTGTACATTCTTCACAAAACTACTAAAAACGCTATAACTGCTCATACGATAACCATAAAAATTTGTATATAGCAGGTTTTGGGTACGGTGAGTATTGTATGGCTTTTTGTTTTGATCCATCTTGAACACCAGTGGGCGCTGCAATACGAATATTTTACAAAACTGCCAGAAGCTCCTAAACTGCTCATACGATTATCAGTAAAATTTGTTTATAGCAGTTTTTAGACATAGTTACTATTCAATGGCATCTTATTTTGATCCATACAACAGAGGGCACTGTAGTACACATCTTAAATTAAAAACAGAGTGACATTCGTGTGACCACGCATAACTCGAGGACGAATCGTCCAATTTGAGTTGCCTTTTTTTTGTTGTTTTTGTCTCCGCTTTCGGAAAATTTTTACGGCAAGAAAATTAGAAAAACACCAGAGGGCGCTATGGGACAAATCCTTTACAAAACTGCCAAAAACTCCTTAACTTCTTATTTTTCTCATTTAAAATTGTTTTAAAGAGTTTTTGGATACGATTAGTGTTTTGCGGTTACAGCTTTTCGTGCTTTTTTACTGTAAATGTTTCTAAATATCAAAATATCGTACATTTCAAAATTACATGTTCCCTCAACATCTTTACATTCCGTGCAAATAAGAGATATTGAATTCAAAAATTATTTAAATTTTAGTAAAACTTGGTATGTAGGTGCTTTGGGTCAAAGTTGCGGTCAGTATGTTACCAAAATGTTACCAAAATGTTATCAAGCCTACGTTTATCGCCCATAAATCAATAAAATACAAGGTGTCAGACGGTTTTGATCAACATGCAGGCACGTACGCAGGGGGGATTTGAGGGTTAAGACCCCGAAATAAAAGAATTTTAACGAGCTTAGAGAGAAGCACAGCACAACATGGAAAAAAATAAAAAGACTCAATTTAAAACATTTATTGTGAAAAGACAATAATATATAGACTTAAAATTTTTTTAAGTACACTGAAGGAATATGTGTTCAAATTTAATGGAACTGTGTTCATATTAAATGAATTTGTTTTTTAAATAGAGCTTCAAAAAATTTAATTTAACTTTAACTCAAATGTTTTTACAGTTCAATTAAAATAAAAAGTTTTTTTAAAAAAAAATTTTTTCAATATACTTTTATAGTAAAAATTTACAGTTTAAGAACATTTGTTTAGAAAAAATTTTAAAACAAAAACTTTAGTATTGAAAACAATAATTTTAAAACATAATTTTAAAATATTGTTCTTAAATTAAAAACAATAAAATTAAACCGCTATTTTTTCGATTTCTTTTTTTTAGTTTTTTTCGAGGGTTCGACGTCATATTCGTAATTAGTGACCTCCCGAACACCTCGAATATCATATTTTAACTTCATTCGATGAAGTTTGGGCTTATTGCGGCTTAAAATATTTAAATATTTTAAATATTTAAGTAATAAATTAGTTTTTATTTCATCCAATGTTAATTATTTGTAAAACCAATTTAAAAATATTTTCACACAATCAAATGTAAAATCGTGGTTTTTCTCAGCTTGGTCTTAGTTATCTGGCAATTATTGTCAAAGATTCTATTGAAAATAATTTTTCAATTCAAACTCAGATAGCGACGTTTTTTTTTGTTATTGCAAAGGAATAATAAGAGAAAATTAAAAAAAAAATAAATGAGTTTTTAGTTGAAAATTTAATACGCTTATTTTAAATTTTGTTTTGTAGAAACGCAAAAGCGTTAAATTTCTTTTTTTAAATTTTCTGTTTTATTTTAAAGTATGTTTTTATTCTCAGTATAAATAATATAAAAAAATATTCCAAAATGAATTTTTTTTGTTTGTTTTTAATTTCATCTTCTTCTCGATAGGTGGCATAAAAACAGCAGTCGTTTTCAGCCGGCGTAAAGATATTTTGTTTCCAATTTATAAAAAAAAAAAATAAACTGCATTTTATAAGGAAACTTCTAGCTATGACCTTTACTAGAATTATAAAGTTTGTCCCAATAGGAAAAATTAAGCGCGATTTTTTAAAAAATGCCGTCATTTTCATCGCTCTTGATTCCCGTAGCGGGGGAAAATTGTAACCAAACCTTATAATAATAGTAAAGGTTGTCGTAATTATTATTAATATGCACTTTGATTTTTTTCTTTCCGATAAATTGGGACCAAAATATCTTGACACTGGATGAAAAGGACGACTTGTTTTTGAAAAAAATGTACTTTGATAAATAAAATTTTTTTTATATTATTTGCGTAAAAATTTTTTAAGTTTCTTTGTATTGTAGCCTTTTTACAATAAATATCAACGCTAGTTGAATTCGTTGAAAACGTTTTTACGCCATAGCTTCTGTACCTTTAAAGAACAACTTTCATTTCATATTTTTGGTAACGTAATAGAACGTAAAAAAATGAAAATAAAGAAAATGAAAAAAAAACTATAGCGCCTGTTGCTGGCATAGTATTAAACTTTGGAATGAATTATGGGTCGTGTAACTGCTATTTTTTAAAAAATTTAATATTTTTCCCTCAAAATAAAATTTCCAATGATACCCTATTTACGAAAATCGCATTTAAATTGACTGAGCTACGTTGTCTCAAAATAGATCCTATTTTGGCATTCACATCTCTATGGGACCGCAAAAGAAATCTCAAAACCTCAAACTCCGGATTTGGTTTTCTAAGCAATAAACTAATCTAAGCACAAATTTGAGCCAAATCGGAGATGGTCAGTGCAACTGATATTACACTTCAATGGGATATGGGCGACATATTGAAAACAATTTGTTCCTACTTTGACGAAATATGTTTAATGCAATTTTTTTATTACATATTGTTAAAAAATGGTTAAAAACTTGCTTGAAATTTTTTTTTTTTAATTTTGTATGATAGCTCATGCATTGATGTTAAAGGCATTGTGTTGAATTTAAAAACGTGATGATTTTTGCAGTGCATAAATTGATTTTGATCAATATTTTATACCCCATATTTGTAGGCACTGCTTGAATCAGACAAATCGATCTGTAACGTTTATATATCCATACGTTATATATCCATCAACAAGCCGAATCCTGAAGATTGTAGCAATCTTTCCGGTTTTAGTCGCTTCAAGCAAACCCTCGTTTTCGTCGCTTCGAAGACCCAAAACATGCACGAGAAGTAAAACTGGAGAAGAAAGGCTCAATGGGTTGGCTTTTCTAAATGTTCACAGGGATGTGGACAAAAAAAAATGTATACTATTATTATATATTATATAAAAAATTGGAATAAGTCTAAACAAAAAAAAATTTAAAACCCCCGAAATTTCTTTATGTGTACGCGCCTGTCAGCATGCATTGAAGTTTCTAATGAAAACGTGTGGCATGTGAGCTCGAATGGCACAAAACGATCACAAACAAATTCAGAGAATGGGGGCAGGATAACGTCTGCCGGGTCCGCTAGTCATATTATAACTTTTTTATTAGCAATATTAATGTTCCCTGATAAATAGAAGGCTGATAAATAGAAGGCGAAGGTAAAATGAAGGATATTCGTTTGCTAGTATATGTCAGGGAAGAATTTACAATACTAGCTTTGTTGGATTTTTTAAAAGTTTCATCGGCGTTCTGCTTAGGGGAATATTATTGCCTTAAAAAAAGTTAAATTTTTCGTTTAAACAAAGCTTGTATACAAAAAATCGGCTTTTTTAATTATGGGTTCAATTTGGACCCAAATGTGAGGTTTTAAGTGTAAAACTGTTCTACAAAATTGTTTTTCAGGTAATTGTTAATGTTTCTCTTGAAGACATTAAGCCGCTAAAGCTAATAAAAAAGTTTTTCTTACAAAAACTGCTTTAACATATACTTGACTCGAATTTCTCAAAAATGGGCTAAGGGATTACAAAACGGTAAACGCAAATTCAGCGTCTTCGAGCTATGCTGAAATAATTTGCACCAAGCTTGTTTGAAATTAATAACGAACATTTAGTAACGAAAATTTTGAGAAATAATCGATATAAGTTAACTAAATCAAGTGCGAGTTTTTACTTTTAAAATCTCATATCTCAAGAATAAATAAAGATAAATAAGTTTATGAGGACTTATCTCAAAGAAGAATACGAAAGGATTTTGAATGGCCAAATAATATTTTTTTTTGCCACTGATATTTTTTTCGTAGTCTACGTCAGTTTTAAGATATTATATTTTAAAAGAATGTAAGAATTCTTATTCAACTAACTCGATTTAGTCAAATTTTATAGTTTATTTCTCAAAATTGCACCAGCATCTCAACTTGAAACTTTTCTAGGAGTTGTGATTTGTCATGACCTTTCATTTAGCACATATTTTGGTTCGAGAAAAATTCGAGCTTCAAAAATGGGAAAATTCCGCTCCATTTTTTATATAAAAAATATAATTAACTCTGGTGACTTTACTTGTTATTAAAAAAAAAAATTATAAGCCCCATTCAATGTTGAATTAAAATGTAAAAACTTTTAAATTCTACCAATAATTTAAACCAATAAATTTTTGTAATCAAAACACCCCCATAAAAAAATTCTGTCTACAGGTCCCAGTACGGTATAGATATAGGTTGCCACTGTAGTGGTCACTTTATTCTACCATTTTTACTTCGATGTCAGTTAGAGTTTAGGTCATGACACTGCTAGAATGTTCCTTACCATTTTTTATAGTACTACTTTCTTGATTTGAAGACTGAAAAACTTAAAAACGCTACAAGTATCAAGATACATACGTAAAAATAGTAACTATATCTCATTCCAATAGAATAGTTTTTATTAAAATATGTTTATGTATTTTGAGCAGAACCTATATGTAACTTACCATTGACCATGTTTTTTTGCTCTTATCGTTGTTTGCCATCTTTAAATGAAGTGAAATGGTGGGAATTTAAAATTCTGTAGTTCTCTTATCTACATTCAACTAGCTTCCTGTTTATAAATTCGAGTGTTGGACTTAAACTTCCCGTCGGACCACTTGCTGGTTATTAATATAACATGGGAAGCGTTGTCTCGGACACAAGCAAACATGAAGGTTAATGAATGCTTATATTTAAACACCGGTAAGTGTAGCACTTATGTTCTTCCTACCCGCATGTCACTCAAGCACAACAAGGAAGCTATAGAGAACGTTTGAGACATGCGCTCATTTGTGAAGATCGCTATCGTAAAAATAAAACTTTATGCTAGCAAAATGACCGACAAAGTGCAATATGTAGCATAAAAATAAAACAAGTGCATGAAACCAACTACCGAAGCCGAGAAGATGGTAAAAATATGTATAACATTTCGCCAAAGTTGCAATAAAGAAGTGGCAGCACTTGGAAAAGTATGGAAAATGTATTTTTCGTTCAGGCAACATTTGTAAATAGTTGAAAAAACTCATCGAGATCACGAAGGGCAAGAACTTAATATTATATGCTTAAACTATCGGATAAAAGAGGCTATCATCTCTCACTTATGCATAAGATTCTCATTCCAATTATTAATTTTTTACAACGTTTTCAACTGAAATTCAGAAAAGATCAGTTGAATTTCAGTAAAGACCAGTTTAAATTCAGAAAAGATCGATTGAAATTTAGAAAAGATCAATTGAAATTCAGGTTGAATCAACTGACATTTAGAAAAGATCAACTGAAGTAACGAAATCCAGAATAGATGAATTGAATTAATTTTTTTTTAAAGATCAAAGAACTAAGGAATGCGCCTTATACAAACAAGGTTTGGTCTTTGACCTGAAAGGAAAAGGATAGATTATTTAGAGGAGTTGATTGAAACCATACGTGAATTATTGATTAGGCGAAACAACCGTGAAAGACAAAATCAATTGCTTCTAACCAAGGCTAGTATTATGTCTTACCTCGGAAAGCATTTCCAGCCCTGTAGTGTTCCTGTCCTTTTAATTCCACATTTTCCACAATTTATTTGTGGATTTTGTTTTCTTTCAGTTTTCCATAATTCTTAAATGTAGGAAAGAACAAAGAAGGTGAAAAGAAACATACCCGAGCCCGGATTCGAACCAAGAACTTATGGGTTGATAGTCTAGCGCACTCTCCACTAGACTACTAAGGCCAACAAAAATCAATTGAAATGCAGAATAGATCATTTGAAATTCAGATTAGATCAATTAAGTTGCAGAAAAGATTTAATATTATTCAAAAAAGGTAAGCAGAGATCTAAATAAATTAAAAAAATATCAATTAAAGTAAAAACAATTACTTAATATATAAAAATTTGTATCTACCATTACCATTACTTTTGCCATAACCATTACCATTGCAATAAATCATTAAGTAATAAAATAAATTTAATTCTTTGACACACATTTTTTTCTGAATTTCGATTAACTTTTTCTGAATTTACCTTTTCCGATTGATCTTTCTTTAATTTAGTTTCATCTAATCTGAATTTCTTATGAATTCGATTAGCTTTAATTGATCTATTCTAAACTTAAATCAGTCTGCTCTGAATTTTATATGTAAATATGAATTTCGATAGATCTAATCAGAAATTTAACTGTTCTTTTCTTAATATCTATTGATCTTTTCTTAAACTCAAAAAATCTTTTTCGATTTTCAATTGATCTTTTTTGAAATACAATTGGAAATAGCGTAGTATTCAGAAAATATATGACAAATGTCAAAGTGAAAAAACTTCTCACATCTAGAATATTTTTTCTGATTATTTTCTTTGATTAAGATTATTTTGTTAATATGGTAACGACATGGTAAAATCTATCTACCTATACTAAGTATAAAATTGAACTCCTTACTTTCTTTTACCAGTAAACTCCAAAAGTAATGGGCCGATTTTTATAAAAAAGTGTTAAGATATCATATTTGTACTGCAGCATATTATAGGACTATTTTTCATTCGAAATTTAAATAATAAATGTATTTTTTTAATGTGTTAAGTTTTAAACAAATCATTTCAGATACCACGAATTGCTTAATCGTTTTCTTTCCACTTGTTTGTGTTGCAAGAATTTAAATAAGCTCCATGCTGCACTCTACTCTTATCTTTTTCTGCTCAGCTAACATAGCGTAAGAAAAAACAACAGCTTTGTATTTCGTTTGACATTATTGTCTTAAGAAAATTTATAAAAAAAAAGTCCGAGGCAAAGTCTATTTACATTAGGGTGGTCCTTATTTTAAAAATTGTTGAGCACAGGGGTTTTTGCTCCTTTGCGTCTAGAAATAATCCCTCATTTTCTTTTTTTTTACAACTATAACACATGTTGCTCGTAGCTTGAAGTTTACACAGAGGCAATGCAACTGAATGAGCATTATATATTGTTTTCTCACCGCCAACTACCAAAATTTATCAAAATTATTTAAGGATAAAAGGATTCAATCAAGGATATTTAGGATTCAATTGATTACATTTCCAACGGTAGTTAAAACTTAAGATTCAGTTAAGAAGGGTTTGAGATATGAATTTTAGTAAAAATCGATTTTTTCGAAGTTTTTGCCGATTTTTATCAATTTTTTGCAATCTGTAACTCCGCCAAAAATCACGTCAAACTTTTTTCATCCCAATCAAGTTTTTTATATCCGTCAGTGATGCTCCACTCCAAATTTCACCCAAATCGGAGAGATTTTTTGATCATAGATAATTTTTTAAATTTCTAGCTCAATGCGACACAGTGTTAATAAAGTCAAATTTTTTTGAACTTTTTAAGTGTATTTTTAATAAATAGGAAAAAAAAGGTGCTCAAGAAAAACATACGATATTTTTTTCTCCATACAAATAATTATCAGTCTGCAATACATATTTATGTTTATTTAAACTTTTAACGAAAAAATCACCCTGAATTATAAAATGTCAATTTTCTGAATTAAAGTTATATACCAGATGCTTCAATCAAACAATTTATTCTGTATTTCAGAAAATGGAAATCACAGTGAATACTAAAAATTCTTATTTATAGTCAGCATTTTTTTCTAATTAAAGCTTAGTATGCTGTAGAACCGAAAATTTTTAGGCATTTAATTCTACACGCGAAATTTTGGTGTAGACCAGAGACCTGCAGCGATAAACTGCAACTGCTTTTACACTCAGTACATACTTGGTTTTTGTATGACTTCAATATCATTAATACCATGCAACATATTCTACGCCATCGAGCTCACTTACAACATCAAGCATGTTGCATTAGCCAATTGTACCAAAGTCAAACACTGCGTGATGTGTGCTTCGACTTCAGTGGAAAGTATAGATGTTTGCATAAAATAATTATGTGTATAAACCACAGCGCACGAACGGCAATAGTTTTAATTATGCATTATTTTGAGCTACTGCCTCGTGTACCATTGCAGGTTGATTTCAACTTCGGCTAAGCAGTGATACAAAGGTAAGCTTACGAACGATGAAATCAGCGCGTACACTGCATTTTTACTCAAGTGTTTGTAGATTACTTCAGTATGAATAGAGTAAATAGTTTTAGGAAGTTTTAGGGGTAACTTATTTCGAAGATGATGTCAAACTTTAAAATTTAAGATGGCGGATAGAGTTGCCACCTAGATTTTTTTCATTTTTGCGAATTCTTGTAATTTTGAAATTCTGACAACGGATTTGATTTCGAATATAATGTCACAGTTTTAAAATTTAAGATGGAAGTTAGGGTTGCCACCTAAATTTTTACCACAGTATTGCCACCTAATAATATGTATTTTTAAGAGTTTTAAACATCATTTATCAGTGTTAAGGGGTCGCTGATTTCGAATCTAAAGTCAGAATTTTAAAATTCAAGATGGTGGATAGGGTTGCCACCTTAATTTTTTGTAGTTTTATGAATTCGGGGCTGGCAAAAAAAAATCGTACACCAAAAATGGGTCGCTGAATCCGAATCCATTGTCAGAATCTCAAAGTTATAAAATTTTGAAATAATAGGGTTGCCACCTAATAATATGTCTTTTCAAGAGTTTTAAACGTCATTTATCAGTGTTAAGGGGTCGCTGATTTCGAATCTAAAGTTAGAATTTTAAAATTCAAGATGGTGGATAGGGTTGCCACCTTAATTTTTTGTAGTTTTATGAATTCGGGGCTGGCAAAAAAAAAATCGTACACCAAAAATGGGTCGCTGAATCCGAATCCATTGTCAGAATCTCAAAATTATAAAATTTTGAAATAATAGGGTTGCCACCTAATAATATGTCTTTTCAAGAGTTTTAAACGTCATTTATCAGTTTTAAACTCTTGAAAAGACATATTATTAGGTGGCGACCTTATTATTTAAAAAATTTGAACAATTGAACAAAAGTTGTAGCTTTATTAAAGATCTGCATGCATACAAAATCTTATCAAAATTAGTGATTAAAGGTGTTTTATAGTAAAATGGCGACTGATATAATTTCTTAAAAAACTAAATTTAATAAATGTCTTTAAAAATTTACTAAACAAATTTTATTGCTCACTCAATTAAACTTTAGAATTTATTTTAAAAAAGAAATCAGCTCAATTGAACCATTAGCTTATGAGCTACAAGCTCTCAAAAGTCACGCAAAGTAACTGCAATGTTACTGCAAATACTTTGTGTTCGGAGAACAAAATAAGCGCTTGTTTTTTTATGCAGGAATTACGCTTTATGCCTTCGTTTTGTTGCTTGTAAATGACCATACTTACCATTGCATACCAGAAGTTGAAAAGACCCTGCGCTGGCTATCAAACCAACAACTCGAACATGCATTATTGTGGTCTTACGACCAGGGTTGCCAGTTTGGTAATTAATTACCAAATTCGGTAGGTAATTTTTGACTTGGTAGTTTGGTAATTTTTTTATAGTTTTGGTAACATTTTTCCTTTAGTTTTTCTAAAAATTTCAAAATAAACAGTTTGCAAGATTTACATAAAAAATTGAATTTAATATTACATTAAACATTTTTTAGTGCAGCATAAGCGTTATTTTTTGTATTGAACATTTCTCTAAGCTTTCCGAACGCATCATTTGAAAATATTGCGAATCATGTAAAAATATTCCAATTTTGAAATTTAACGTTAACAAAGAAGTCTCTTAAGAAAACGAAGCTACAAAACAAGTTGGGTTTTAATGCAATAAATAGCATAATGATTTCAAAGGAACTCTGCGAAATGAGAGCCAAACCTCATTATGTGTGGTCACCAGAAGAAGATTTTTAGATTTAAAATTGAGATCTTTATCGCCGTTAGTTTAGGAGTTACAGGCAAAAATGTAAAAACTTGTTATGTTCTAACAGAATAATATCTTTAAACTGCATCAGTCAATTTCGATTGTATTTGACAGCTTTGATTAGGAAATATTCAGCGGAATCGAAAAGGGAGTTTTTGTTTTTTAGATAAAGCTCTAGAAGATTTTGGACATTTTTCAGTTATTTTTTCCTGAAAATTTTTCTTCTTTTTAAGTTTCGTGAATGTTTTTGAGGTTTATCTTTATAATGAAAACTCTCTTTTTCAATTCCACTTGTAAAGTTATTCATTATACGGCTGATTAGGTCTAAACATTTTTGTAAACAATTTTTTTTCAGCTTTTGTTTTGAAGATAATGGCCTTGAAAATCATAAATTTTAAAACTTTTCATAATAAACATATTTGCTACCGAGAAATGTCTGAATTATAAAAATATCTTCTGCCTTTGAAGTTTAAGCATTCATTTAACCTTTGCAGATATTGTAGATAATTCCAGATATATTTTGAAATAACGAAAATTGATTACATGAAAAATTTATAGGAAAAATTTCTAAGGTAACTTACTGAAAAATTAGGGTTTTTCCAGCCGCTTAAAATTGCTTTGAATAAATTTAATAAAATTTTTTGTTTCTTTCACAATATGTTTTTCTAAAACGTAAAAAGATATCAGCAAAAGCTTTAAATACTTTGCAAGAGTTTGCGCTTAGGAGCAGTTATTGGAAAAAGAACTGTATATCATATTTTTTCATAAATCCTTAATTTGAGGTGATGGTGAAAAAGTTTTCTTTTATTTAAAATCAGTGTCTGTAGTTAGAATTGATATCCTATAAAACAAACGAACTGCGTAGTTTCTAAATTTTAGTTACTAAAAAATGATTAAAATTTAAACTTCAGGAAACCGATAATTTTTTAAAGCATTAAATGCCATATATTTGCATTTATTCATTTAATTTACTTTCTAAAAATCAATATTCATTGCCAATGAATGCGGTATATTTTTTGTAGTTCCTACTTATTTCAAATAAAAAAGATAAGGATCTCATTTTTATACTATTAAATTAAAATTTTTTGTTTTGTTTTGTGACAAAAAAAATTACGTTTACCTAAATTTACTACTAATTTGTGATTTTTATATTAATATAATAAATAAATTTTAAGCAAGAAAAAAGTTGTACCTTTTCTATTTAGGTTTTTATCTAATTCAAATAAAAAAGATATACGTCTCATTTCTATAAGTATATGAGTTTATGAATTTTACTTATTTTGTGATTTTTAGTTATTAAAAATAAGAAATTTTAAACAAGAAAAATGTAATACTTAAAAATATTACTAAATTTATTTTACCACTATTTCTTTTTATTAATTTTAAGTATTTTAATGTTGAATACATTTTTTTACTAACCTAAATTATAATTTTATTGATTTTCTTACTTAATAAAATGTTTGTTTATTTAATTAATTTTTATTGAATTTTGGTAACTTTTTGATCAAATTTTGGTATTTAAATTATTTTACAAGTGGTAACCCTGCTTACGACACGCTCATACACAGTTGGCTTCAATGTTGCAAGTATGTTCGACACAACAATCGCAGCGCTTGCGTAGTGCGGTCAGACTGTCACTGTATTTGTTGAGGGTAGATTGCAAATAGCGAAAATGCCATCGCTTGCAGATCACTGGTGTAGACTCAACACTAACACATACTTATCATTGAACATTAAACAATGAACAGTTGAACATTATTGTTGAATGTCAAATTTCCACGCCAATTATATGTACAGACATATAAAAGAAGGCGAAATTTTGACGTTGTAACTCTCCAGTCATGGTTGTTAACTTGGTTGCATTGAACAAATTTTTCGGTTCAACAGCGTACTAACCAACGAAGAAAAAAGTTCGCAACCTTTTCGCTGTCAAAAACGCAATGTATTTCTTATGGAAGATTTCTTTTCGCTACTACAGCATACTAAGCTTAACCCTCCAACTCCCAGGTCCTCCTATAGGCGGGGTTCACGTCGATCGTTATAAGACTGTAGTCTGTGGAAAATTTTTTAAATGGTTTCCTTGAGAGTCTAGACGATTCTTCAAGCTACATTTAAGTTTTTCTTGCTTAGAGCTAGCATGCTCTGTTTGACAATTAAGAAACTTTGACGTGAAATTTAATTTTTTTTTTCGAATTTAATTAATTTTTTACGAAATTTTTAGCTCGATTTGCGGTAAATAAAAAAATACATTAATTGAAGTGAGATCGAAGAGAAAAAACATACCAGTGAGTAAGAATTTGTTTTTTTTTTAAATTGAGATAAAAAATAAGTAAAACAAAATGCAAGGTGCTAAAAAACCGTTAATATTTATAACTGTAGTTGACATTTTCACATGTAAAAATTAATGAAGAACTAAAATTAAAAACTAACTTCATATTCGTTATTCTCGTTCCCAAATTAGTTTAATCTGATTTGAATAATCAGATTTGGAGCTCAAACAAAAAATGTGTCATTAGAAGGTTATTGGTTTAAAATGTTTAACTCATGTAATTTAAAAATAATATGAACAATTTTAGACCAATAATATTAGTTGGACTAAAGATAATATTCTTGAATCAATTCTTGAATGAATTCTCGACGCTTACAAAAAAAATATTTCTCTCTGTGATTAAGTCTTAACGCATATTGAGATCTTGAAAATAAACAGCACTAATGAAACAATAAAAACCATTATGTAATAGCCATAATATGATCATCAAAGTAATACCACAAGCTACTAGTTACCGTTACAAAGCACCAGTCATGCTTCAATACTCACTATCACGATCGGCATTGGATATGATCACCAGTGATGACAATTATCTTTAGACGACTGCTTAGTGTATAGAGTCAAACGATGATAAAAATCTCTGCCTGATGTACCAGTTTTTACACCAAAACAATTTTCCACAGCATGTGAATGATCGATCAATATTTATGTTTATGGTTTTAGAGTGAGTTCATAAAAGAGTCCATCTACTGTAGCATACGCGATACACCGTATCTCTGGAGAATTGCGGAAGCACAAAATTTTCTTTTCTCTTCTGCTTTGTTTTGTTTTGTATCATTTGGTTTTTTTTTTAATTTTCCTTCTTTGTGTTTCCATAATTTTTTATGGAATTGAACTAAGTTGCATGGTTCTACAGCGCCACTTGCTTCCACATAGTTATAAGTGTAAATGTGTCTACGTACATAAGTGTGAGTTAGAACTTGGCTCGTAATGTTACATTAAGAATTTACTGACCGGTTCGAGTCATTGGCCTGAGCGGTGAATGTTTGAATTATTATTATATCGAATGAAAGGTCTTAAAGTTTTTACATTCAATGAAACTTGTATTTCTTCGAACAATTTTACTCAGTCCCGCATAAATTATCATTAGTTGATTTCATCATTTTCGTAATTATTATGATTTTAGTAGATAACTGTATTTAGTTATTTTTATTTATTGCAGTAATGCTATTAAACACAATTTAAAAAATTGTCATGTCGTGTTTTTTCACTACGCCTTTTCCAATCGGAAGAATTGTCTTAAAAAACTTAAACAATTGGCTTAACACTTAAACAATTAAACAAACTTGACTTTATGCATAATCAATGTTATAATTTCATAGGATAATGTTATGAGTAAATATTGACAGTTTTTGTGACTTATCCTTTTAAAGCCAGCATCGATATTTCTTACTTGCTGATGTCTTCTGCAGACTATTTTGATGCTTGTTCCTTTTGAAGAAAATTACGCTTAACACTAACGTCAAATCAACTAAGGTACATTTAAAACCGATTCTATACAGATCAAAATCCATTTTTGTTCAAACCGTTTGCTATTTGACTTTTGATGTCTGATTTATCGTCAAACATCTCAACAGATATCAGTTCTTTTTAACAGAGTGAAATTGAAACTTACTCTTGGACTTATTTCGGAATATACGTTAGAATTATTTCGGTTTAAGGTCAGGTCAGGTTCTCATCAGAGGTTCAAAAACACGGTGATATTCTTAAATTTTTTTCTTGGAGGGAAGTAAATGAAAACCTTGATTTTTTGGCAGTATTTATTGATTCTTAAAGTGAAGGAAAATATTTATTTTTTTTGGTGAATAAAAGCGCATTGTGATGTGTCAACATGCTCATATTCGATCTCTATCAATAAAACCAAAAAGTTTAATAAAATATATTATATTAATTGGAGCTTGAACTATATAATATCAATAAATAAATGCAAATCATAAAAATGGCGGACATGTGAATTTTTTGTACTGTTTTTATTCACATTTTTATTCGAACGAAGGCTGAACGAGATGCGAGACACAGTAAGCAATACATTTCTCCATATCAAAATATATCGTTGCTCTTTTCTTACACGACGTTCAGGCTTTGCTTCGTTTTACATAAAGATGCAGTTAACTTCTCAGAACACGAAGCTTCAGCTTCCCGCTGAACACGAAAATCGCAATAAAAATTTTTCTATGGATAAGTTTTCGAGATATATATTTTTTAATTTTTGACCCAATTTTTTTGGATATAGCTCCATACATTTTACCATATCTTCAGTTTTAATTGACCGATTTGGTTATAATGAATATCAAATTAAAGAAATTAAAATTTACTCTAAATTTAGTTCATCAATTTTTCTAATCTGTTGAGTAGTTTCCGCACAATCGAAAGAAATATAAAAAAAGAAATAATTTTTTTAGTGAAGAATATAATCGGAAAAACCTTAAAAAATTAGAAAAAATAGAAGATACCGAAATATGTCCAGTTTATAATTTTATGCATGAAGATGGCTAATTAACCCTTTCAGTGAATTTTCCCTATATATTGGACACGTCAGAAAGTAATTTTTATATTTATTTTGCAACGTTTTTTTTTAAATCAAATCATTTGGTTCTATGAAGAAAAAATGAACCAACATTACTTAAATAAATTGAAAGAGATATTGGAAATAAGAGCCAGTTGGTTTTTCGATTTTGTGCCGAAGAAAAGCAAAAAAGTTTTTTGGCCTATTTTATAAGAAAAAATCAACCGGACAAAAATATAATTTATGTTTCTTAATTTTTTTTATTTTTTTAATTAAAAGAATATTGAGAGGGCTTAAAAAACAAATATCTAAAAGGTGGAAAAACCTTCAAGGGATTAAAAAAAATATATTATGGTGCCGAACAGGAGCAAAACAATTTTTCCTTTGTAAATGCTTGCAAAACGTAAGTAGCGCAGGTAAAAATCAAAGGTATTTTTTCATCTTTTTAGGACCTAAATGATAGGAATATTGCCTCAAAAAATTATATTGTTCTTAGTTTAACCTAGCAATTGAAAGAGTTAAATGTTTTTGAATTTTTATTTTTGTCTTGCTATGATTGCTTGCTAAAAGTGCTGAGCAATCACTTAAAAATTCAGTGTTATTACAAAAATACATCAACCAATATTGTTTAAAAAAAATATTCAACAAATTAAATTATAACGAAGGTCGTAAATTTCAACAAACATACCAGCAAAAAAACTTTTAATCAAACTAACGATCAATGATAAATCTTCGTAACGAAAGGCACAACAATCAAAATAATTTAAACAAAAGGTGTGACCTTTGGAAATGTTATTATTTATGCATTATAAATTAATCAAGTTAAAAAAAAAATTATAGGCACACATGAATATTTAAAATATGTTTCATTTTAGGCGATATAATTTCTTTTGGTTGTTTATGGGATGGTGTATAAAAATGAATTCTTAGCTGTTTTAAACCCTTTGAACTGCTACCGTCTAAAGTAAAACCATAACTAATCAACATTTGTATCTGTGCATATTCGTACACCAAAACTCTCAAGTTCTTGCTTTGACCTAAAAGCTTTCTCCTAGCTAATAGTAATGTATAGAATTTTTATAATTTTTCTCGTGTCTACATTCCAAGAAAATTTCTATCAACATGACAGCCTCGAACCATCACTATCGATAAACGATTTTGTGTTTTTAATGAATGAGTTATGCTCAGTTTTTGATGAGTGAATAAATTATTTTCACAGTAAGTATTTTTCAACCTCATTCATTCATCTATTATTGAATGCCAAACAAATCGAAAAATAATTGGCAACGCATTTGTCTAAGTTTTCCCAACCACTCTTCTCTAACGCGCTAGTGCCCTAAAGTTGAAGAGCTAACATTAATATTCATAGTGTGCACTTTTTTTCTGGCCACTTTATGCCATTGGCTGGTTGTCAGCTTCTCTACTGCATCTACAAGCTGTTGCCGCTGTTAAACTTACTCGACGTCTGGTCAGAGGGTTGCCACCTGTGGGCGCAGGAGTGGCGCTGCTTCTATTTATATTGCAAGAATTCCAATGTATGGCTGCAATTAGTAGATTTGAAGTCAAGTGAAGTCATTGTGCGGCAGTGAAGCTCGTTGCGCATGCGTGCCTGAATGTTGTGTATTTTTTGTTTTAATGTTTTTGTATTTTTTTTTTTTGCAAATTGTTTGTTTGCTTAATGGAAATCTTGTGAAAATCTTGTGCTGCCTTTTATGTTGTATGCATTACCTTGTTGCTAATGATGGGAGACAACAAAGTTTTACATTGTGCTTCGTTTGCTCTTTGAAGTAATTAACCTTTGCAAAACCATGACATAATGTTTTAGTTTGAAATGCTTTTATATATATGAATATTCATGAACTTTTAGAAATTAAAAAGTATGAATGTATGTATTTATTATTAGGAAATAACAGAGTTAGAAGCAAAATTTCAAAAGAATTGCATACATTTTTAGAATTCTGTCTGAAAAATTCACGCAATTGTAATATCGCCTATTAAAGATATATAGCGATTGTACTTATGGTAAGAAATTATGCCAATTTTCTGGCTAAAAGTCGAAATCAGATAGTAACAATTTAAAATGTAGTATAGGGAAGAACAGGATATGCAACATAAAGATTTTTTTGAAATAATCAACTTTAAAGTTTTCAAAAAATATATTTTTGTCAAAAGCAATGGAATTGAACAAGAAAACTTTTATTAATAGGTCCGAAATTAAATAAAAAATAGTCAAAATCTCTGCAGTGAATGTTGGCAATCCATTGAGCTATGTATTGAGCCCCAAAAATTTTTTTTTAGAATATAGCTTAAGATTTAGATTTTAAGCTTAAAGCAAATATAGCTGTTTCTAATCATGTGGTGTTATTGAACATTTGGCTCTAAAAGCAAATTAAGTACATCTCTATCTCATTTTTATGCTGTTTCGGGAGTACCTAGAAGGTCGTTTGGAGAGTGAGAATAAGAGAAAAGAAGTGAAAGAAGGGAAAAGAAAAGAAGTGAGTGCATTAAATCCTTTATTGTGTCTATATCTGCCTAAAATTCTTTAAATCCTTATTTCTATGCCTCTTCTGACATCATGCCTATTAGGAGAGATACTTCATTTATGATTTCAACACCGTTTAATAGTATTTAGTACATGAAAGATAGCACAAAGAACCATGGATTTTTGATTAAAAAAATAACCTAGCAATATATCTTAAATGCATAAGCATTTACTTTATACCTAGAAGCCAAAGTTCGTAAGATAAAACTTAATCTATTAATTATAATTAGCTATATCCTTACTGATTCTAGTTAAAAAACAGCTGGCTTTGGTTGTTGAAAAAATTTTTTAGCAGTATTTTTATCATAAGTATTTCCTGACCCAGGTGACAAACGCA
This sequence comes from Dichetophora obliterata, assembly GCA_963920525.1. Taxonomy (NCBI): domain Eukaryota; kingdom Metazoa; phylum Arthropoda; class Insecta; order Diptera; family Sciomyzidae; genus Dichetophora; species Dichetophora obliterata. Next base: position 241,435,881 of record OY986437.1, on the reverse strand, counting down.
GTGAGATTCGAACCAGGAATACCCAGTTTGTAAGCTCACTACGTTTACCACTGGGCTATTGCACTATACGAAATAAAAGCAATGAACATCATAGCCCAATATTGAGTTTCAGCATTGCAATATTTCTTTGGTTTAATTTTTAGTACGGACAATTTTTAATAATGGGTAAGTATTTGTGAAAGTTTTAATTTTAAACCTCAAGTTTAAAAAATATGCAGTGGTATTTCAGCTGGACTAAAATTTATTCCAAGATTTTTAACCGTGTAGATTTATCATCAAATTTACAAATTTGACATTTTTTAATTAGTAATCTGTACGCAATATGTAAAATCCACTCAAAACATCTTATCCAAGCATGCAGTGTTGGCAAGCCATAGGTTAGGTTAGGCTAGTATGGCTGTCTCAAACGAGACACACTTAGGCCGATGAGGCCCATTGTGCTACCAAGGGTTAATTTATTCTTTCTCTATTTAAGCCAATTTGAGCTGTTTACTAAGCCTAGGATTCGGTAAGACGAAGATTCCGAAAGTTCGTCAAGGTCATTGAAAAATTAGTTGCCTAAGTGGAGAAGCGTTTTTGAGCCAGCGCTGGGCAAGTGATGAAGAAATGTACTGTAGATTCTTCCTCCTCCTTCTGCAGAAGTCTTTGTGGGGTATGTCTAATCTTTGAGCGCGTCTGCCAATAAGGATCCCTACCAGAAAATCCAGATATAAGCTTTTAAATATAAATGTATTTGAAAAATTCTAAATTTATATAAGTCCTTAGAACTTACCAATTTACATACGCTTATATTAGGATGATGAGTAACCAAGAGAGGAGTTCTTCTGTACCTAGAATATACCTACTATATACATTCGGCCGGGTTAGATTTGTGGGGAGGCAAAAAAATCGCCCATTGCTCAGTGAAAATCGTATTTTAGGGATCAAAATAAGAAACTTTTCCCAAGGAAATATACCTCTAAAACGAATTCTAATGCCCCAACTTTTGACTTTTGTCCGTAAGGTAAAATTTTGAAAATCCCTCTTTGACCCATTTAGAGCGCCCCAATCGAGTTCAAAAGTATGACCGACCCCCCTTTACTTTGGAGGTCCGATCCACCCATACCAGTGGCACACCCCCTGGAACCACCTGGGGTTTTGATTTGAAATAGTGATTTTTTGAAATGTTTGTATGGGGAACCCCGGGGGTGTTCCAGGGGGTGTGCCACTGGCATGGGTGGATCGGCCCTACAAAGTTAGTGGCGGTCGGTCATACATTTCGATTCGATTGGGGCACTCTAAATGGGTCAAAAAGGGATTTTTTAAAATTTGACCCTACGGGACAAAAGTCAAAAGTTGGGGCATTAGAATTCGTTATAGAGGTATAGTTCCTCGGGCAAAGTTTCTTATTTTGATCCCTAGAATACGATTTTCACTGAGCAATGGGCGATTTTTAAATCGACCCGCCCTAATATACATATATGACAAATGTCACTTAAATTTATTTTTTTCTTTTTAGTTCACGTCTTTTTTAAATAAAAGCTTATTTCTTAAAAAATTTTTTGTTCTTAAAAAATTTTTGTCAGATTTATAGGTTTCTAGCATTATTAAAAACTCAACGAGAAATTTATTCAATTTTTAAATGTCACTGAACCTTTAAATTAAAATTGTAAAAAAAATCAATATCATTAGACATTTTGTTAAAAATTTTCTTAAGTGCTTATTATGCAAAACTTGCAAAATTTTCGAAGTCTGTTGGAAACTATATTCAATATTATGGAAAATAGTTCCGTTACAAGCGAAGTTTAAATATGCATAAAATATATTTAACAACAATGTTTAAAGTTGATCGAAATCGACATTAAGATTAATAAGAAAAAAACATTTTTTTAGTTTCCTCTTAAACTTCCAAACTTAAGCTAATGGGCAAAACTAGACGAAATTTCTAAAATCTGCACTTAATATTCATATAAAATCAGAAACCGAAAATAACAGTTATTTCCAAAATATCTTTTAAAAAAGTCAAATGGAAAGAGTAAGTCTATTCGATATTTCAATATAGCAATGTGATGCTTTTTAGCTAAGTAATAGTAATCTTTAATGATTTAATTTTTACTTTTAATTTTTTCATCAAAAAATGTTATAATTTTACTTTTGTTTTTTCGATCAAAAATATAAGTTACAATTTAATTTTTATTTTTCTGATCAAAAATTTGACTTTTATTTTTGCAATAAAAAATAACAGTTAAAATTTGACTTTTGTTTTTTCGATCAAAAGAATAAGTCATACTTTAATTCCTATGTCATCTGTTCCAATTTTGATCAAAAAAATAAAAGTAAAATATTAACTTTTATTTTTGATCGAAAAAATAAAAGTTAAATTTTACTTTTATTTTTTTGATCAAATATTATAAGTAAAATATATTTGATCAAAAAATAGAAGTCATATTTTAGCTTTTATTTTTGAAAAAAAATAAAAGTCAGATTTAAATTTATATTTTTAATCGAAAAACTAAAACGCAAATTTTAACTTTTTTTTGATCGAAATGAAATAAATCGGTAAAAATGTAACGACTATTTGTTGACTTTTTTTGAAAAAAATCATTACCGTTACGTTCCCTGTATAAAACTGATTAACGTATGCCTATCCTGCAAATGTTTAACTATTCTAATGTGAAATTGTTGAATTTAATTCTGATAACTTATCCTCCCCCCTCTACCCTACGAGCAGTGTCTAGATTCGCTACTGAACGAAAGCGTTGTAAAAACATATTTCCGCTCTCAAGCTGCAGCAGCAGAAATTAAAAAAGTGGCGCGGCTAAGTCCGCGTTCATAGTCAACGCTTTTTGCTGAGCAGAGCTGAACTGAAACCCAAAAACGCATTGGAGCAAAAGATATGCATGACTTGCGTTCTCTATTGCTTAAATGTGTTTTTCAGCTCGGCTCAGCAAAAAGTGTTCACTATGAACGCGGCCTTACATTTCCCGTTCCCCAAAATATATTAAAAATATTATATTCAGGGTTTCACAAATCCTGTTAAATTTAATTTTAACGAAACAAAACTTAAAGTTTTAGAAGAACTGTTTTTATTTCACATAAATACATTTCACCTTTTTACTTTTCAATTAGAATTTCTACCTTAGCATCTTGAACTTTAGTATTCTGTCAGAGATTTTTAGAAAAGGGTCATCTTCAAAAATTTTAAGTATCTTTATGTGAATATGAATGTGAATCAATATCTTCGTTTCATGTAAGACAAACGTTTATTGAAATTGGAATTGTTCATTGAAGCGAAAGCACAATAATAATTTTTAGAAATTGTTTTAGAAAAAAGTTTTTGCATTGAATTTCTGGCTTTTTCTTATAGTTAAAAAATAAAATCCAAGCAATGACATTAATTTTTTGTTTATAAACACAAAAAATGTTGCTTCGTTTCAACTAGACAAAGACTTATGCACCGGTAAAATGTTTTTATTTTTTTTTAAATGTATACATGTTTTTCATCTCATTTGTCTCTTAGTGCTGGCTTTTGTTCTGCAACCATAAAAAGACAGTTGATTATTTCAAACAAATCTTAACTCTAGAAATGATTAATATCTCTCTAATTTTGTGTGTCAATACTCGTATGCAACAATATCAATGACTTTAATTCAAAAACTTAATGACTATCACTTTCAACAACAAACAAGAGGTTGCCACATTTACACAATTGAGTGATTGTCAGTTTGCAAGTGTGTAAAAATATCAAATTAACAATTAAGCGTGACAAAATTATGTGCTGTCATAATTTTGATATACGAATAATACATTGAAATAATGCAAACACCATCTAAAAACAACAAATACTGGAACGCATGAATGGTTGCAATTCGAAAGTCAACCAGCTGTCAAGGGTTTGAGTATTTGTGAAATACACATTTTAAGCCCGATTTCGACTTCATTCATAAAGACCAGCAAAAATTTCCTATATTATTATATGTAACATTTGTTTTTATATCAGCCAAAACAACATGCAAACCGTTGTATTAATGCAATTAGCATTGTGCTTCCAGTGTCAATGTACAACAATTACGAGATGCGGCACCAAGTTGAAGGGTTCCGTTGTTGATGATTTGACAGGCTTTGACTTTGACTTGATTTCTTACAACAATGCTACTAGTGTTAAAATGTAACGTTGCTTACCCCATACCATAGCGCTCGGCATGCCGCACTCACAGGCGCTGAGCTTTAATTGTCAGCAAGCTTCATTGCTAAACCAACTTGTCTTACATGCAATGCGATCATTCATCTTCTGTTCAAATCTAATGGAATTCAGTTAAGTCATGTTGGTTTTTTCTCGATTTCTTTGGCACATGCCGCACATGATAATTATGTTCATTGTTGCCACTAAGTATGTGATAACTTTTTAATATTATTTCTGTGAACGCTTACACAGTGCAACAACCAAAACAATTACAGATTTCGAACAACGGACTCTGAAATAGGAAAAATAATGCACGTGTATAAGCGTTTTAAATGTTTACGTTTGAGTTATTATTAGTATTCGATTTAATTTAGCAATTTACTAATATGAAGGTTAAGAAAATATTTTGATATAATCAATTCTTCAACATTGTTGCTGTATTCACAGACCTATCATTAAATTTTATGAGAAATATTAAATTTAAAATGCGCCTTAATCTTAATATTCTGTAGAAATGGTCGTTGAAAAAACGTCTCTTTTCTTTTTCTTGGACAAGATTTGTCTACAACCTACATCTATAAAGAAAAAAGTAAGTTTTGGTCGAAAATCCATAACAATTTTTGTGTTAAAAAAACAAATTAAATTTAAAGCTTTTTAACGAATTCTTTTGTTCAAAAAATCATTTCTCCTTGAAACTAACGTCGTCCGTGCCATCATAAAATTTTGTATAATTGTAGTCAAAATATATACAAACCACATATGGATAATTCCGGCAAAAGTGCTCTTTTTTCATTCGAACAATGGATAAATGTAAAAATAAATCTTGAAGCTAGAAAAACGGTTTCTTTATACTCTTTGGACCCCAAGTACGTTAAGATCGCTTTAGGCCAGACAGTATTACGTCATAAATATTATTTGAATGACAGGAATATTATTACTTGAATGATCGGATGACAGGATGACATGAAAATGTCAAGAATGACAGCTACAGAAATGACAAAATCGTCTTTATTTGGACATCGCAGGCATCAGAGAAAACTAAAATACTTTTCTGTATGTTTGTATCATATATTTCATTAATTTCTTTGTAGTCTATCACTAACTGAGCACACAGTTGGTTACAGAAATTACAACTTTTTGTTTTTAATATTAAGGTTGTTCACAGTTTGCATTCGCAGGTCTGTTATTTTTACAATTTGTTATTTTTACGTCAACTTATGTAATTGTATTTTGCTTTGTTAATGTTGTTTTGCATTCGTATTTTTTTGCATTGCCTAAAGTCACATAATTACACACATCACAGCGTTGCATAATTATTGAATACGACAGTCACATAGCGTGCTACAGGGTGCTCACAGTTTCAACAATAACAATTGCTATAAATACAACTTGTTAAATGTACGCTATGTGAAACGCCTTATTTAATGGGCTCGGATTTTGGTGACCACACAAAACTGCAAGAAATTCTCTAAAAGAAATGACAAAAATGACCTAAAAACTGACAAAATTTACCAAATAAACCCAAACAATTACATAAAAAATAAACAAAAAATAAAGCTTCAATAATAAAACATTGTTAAACCTAAAATTTATTTTATATAACTTTTATACATAGCGTTACAGTAAATTATAAGGTACATTTTTAAGTTATTAAAATTGAAAGAAGAATTGTTGAGGATTATATAAATTGCATTTTTATTTTAATTATATTAAACTTCATTAAATCTTTATTTTAATTAAATATTAATTTATGAAATTAAATTTAAGTTACTTAATTCCTTTATATTCATTGTTCAATGGAATTTTTTTGTTGTTAATAATTGTTAGAGTACAGGCATGCAAAATACTTTATGTTCTTCTATGCTAACAAATGCATCATATAAATTGTAATTGAAATTGAACGTCGATTGTTTGGCAAAATGTTTTTGTAAACAGAAAACCTTATTTCTACTTCTGCACTGACGAGAGGAACATATTTAAGAGACGATATGTCATCGTATGTAAGTTACTCTGCTAATTTCATAGTATTCAAATTTTTAGCCCCTAATATTTCAGCAATAGAGCATAAAAATAGAGTAAATAAAAACTAGCATATCCTGAGTTTTTATCTAACACTTGTTTCATCTTTCCACATAGCCTTTTCGTCAGTTTCACCACGCACAGAGCTTTTTTTCATATATGTCTAGAAACAAAGCTACTCCTTTTTCGAGAGATAATGTTTTTGATTGAAGGGACTCTATTAAAGGGATTTGTTTAAAAATTTGCATTTTTAAATTTCTTATTACGAAAAATAAATAAAAAAAGTCAAATTATATTAAAAATGCACAAAAATTATTAAATGTCCAAAAATTACAATAAAATAATTAAAAAATTTCAAAAAAATGACCAAAAAATGCTCTTATCTAATAAAAATTACCTGAAAACTAAAACCCATAAAAAAACGATGAAAAATGACGAAAAAATTACGTAAAAACCTGTAATATTTGGAATTTAGGAAAAATAAATGGACGTTCTAAGACACCAGAAACTGTCTTAGGAGCAGTAGAATAAAAATATCACATATCATCGAAATTTTAGCCCTGCTTGTTAATAATATAACAATTACATTCGATATTACACTTGAGCTTCGCACTCTAAATCACTGGTGGATTTTTGAAACTTGAATATAAAAAGTGTAAAAAGCCACACTAAGAGGGCGCTCAGGCGATGCGTGTTTCTTAGTTTTCCTTACTAAAAGGTGCAAAATGAAAAGAGTGGTAAAGTCGAGGGACAAAAAGTTTGTAGATGAAACATATTTTAACAAAATTTTATAATTATTTTAAATGGCAGAAAATGCACACGGTATGTGTAATATCTTAACCTTGTCATCTTTAACATTTAGACACAAAAATTGCTGAAGCTTCACTTTTTGAATTGTTATAATTTTGATCGAGGACAGGTTACAGGAATGACATTTTAGGCCCATTTTTGGCATTTCCACCTGCAAAATTATTTTTTTAGTGACCTATTATTATATACACTTCAAGAAAAATATTTTTAAGAAAGCTGAAGTCGTTTTTAAAAAAATATTTAAAATATTAAAAATATTTTTCTTGAAGTGTATATAATAATAGGTTACTAAAAAATTAATTTTTATTACTCAAAATTGTGAGGACTTTTTCTTCGGTGTAGGTAAAAAAAATGTAATATCGTCTTGCATATAAAATTAAAAATGTTTATTGTACCTTCAGCTCCTAAATGTTTTTAAAAAAATCATAAAAAATTTAACTTTCTCAAAAAAAAAATACAGTTTGGTGTAGAATCACAAGCACTATACTTACATAAAAAAAATAGCTCAAATCTGAGACATAAAATTTTACACGTTGGTTGATTTGATAAAGACGGACTTATACATAAAAAAATTACTAAGACGTACTGAAATTTAAAACGCCGACACACTTAAAGTTCTTTCTTTTTCCAGATTACGTGGATCGAAGTCCGTATTCTCAAAAATGATCGAAATCTTTTAGTCAGTACCAAAACTTACGTTTCTTTATTTATTTTAACTTGCCTTACATTATCCTAACTCATCTTACTTTACCTTATTATAACTAATCTTACCTTAACTTACTATAACTTATCTAAACTTACCTTACCTTGTCTTACCTTACTTAACTTTATGATAAATTACCTTACCTTAACTTATATTACCTTATTCTTAACTATCTAACCTTACCTTGCCTTTACTTAATCTACCTTACAATACTATAGAAGTGGGAAAAGTAGCTCTTGCGGGCTGTTTTTGAACCGCTACTTGGGTTACGTGCAATAATACTTAGTTTTTTATCAAAAACTGTATTCCGTTTTTTAGTATAATAAGGGAAATATAAATAAAACAATTGGAAAGGGGACATGCAGAAAATGAGAAATAGAGAAAAAAGAACGTAATTTCCTGTATGCCAAAATTTTTCGGTGATGACATTGTTATGCAGAACTGTAAGCGGAAACAAAATCTTGTTTGTGCTCACATTATTTTATTTTCATAGTTCAAACAACAGTTTGACTTTATTCGTCTGTGTAGTAATATCGTGTTTTCAAACAGGAAGTTTTGCAGTGAGTTGTGTTTGTGAAAACTATTAATATTTATGTTTAAACCAGAACAAAGGCTTATTTATAAAATAACAAAGTATTATTGAACATTAACTTTGAAGTGCTAGATAAAAGGTAATAAATTAGTTCATTTAATTGTTAAAATTATTGTGGAAATAATTTGAGGGGTCATTTGCATTTTTTTGCTTTTTTTCGGTAAGTTCTCTTTCGTTTTCGTTGTGTATTTGGCGTAGAGAGGATTTTCGTTAAATTTATTTGTGTTCTCTCCAGTCTTGTGCATCATATTTTTGATCTCTCCTATCTTGTGCATACTTACTCCCATCGTCGCTTACTGTGTAAGGTAAATGTCTTCAGTGTTTTAGTGGCCATGTCCGAAAAAATGTAATTGAGAATTCTAAACAAACTTCGGAGGCCCCGCAGCTACATTGTATTTAAGAAATAATTGGTAACGTAATGTGTCCATTTACCGCTGGGTTATATCGTGAGAGTTTGCTTTACGAAAATCATAATTGTGCTCATTTATGTGACAAGCTCAGTGGTAAATGAACACATGTCGTTCCCAATTATTTCTTAAATACAATGTAGCTGCGAGGCCTTCAAAACTTGTTTATTCCAGTTGTTCAGACATAGCTTCTTAAACGTTGATGACATCTACCTTACACATTAAGCGACGATGTGAGTAGGTATGTTGATTATGACGCAAAAAATTGAAGACAGCAAAAAAAATTTAATAAAAATCCGCTATACGTCAAAATACAATGGAAAGAGAACACATGGAAAAGAAACAAAGTAAAGCATATGATGTCACAAATAATTTTCGCAAGAATTTTTACGATTTATTAAATGGAGTTATTAGCTTTTTTAAAAGTATTTCAGAATTAATGATTTATAAAATCTTAGTGCTTATAGAAAACTTTGTTGTGGTTCAAACATAAAGGTTAATAATTTTACTTATACACTTCACTGCAAAACTTGCTGTTAGAAAACACGAGCTACACAGAAAACTAAAGTCAAACTTTTATTTTAACAATAAAAAAGAATTATCGATCTTAAATACACAGAATTGATTTTGTCATATCCTGCTTATAGATCTGCATTACAATGTCATCACCGACAACTTTTTATAAGCGAGTAGTTGTTACTCTCATTATTAAAAACTTATTTATACATTTTTAGCAAAATATTTTAGACTATACCTTTCTTAATTTGCCAACTTTTACATTTAGTAAAACCGCGATTCCACAATTATTTTTTTTTTGCGCAAGAAAAGTTGGCGAATTATGAAAATAGTTTCTTTTTATGTAAAATCTATAAATATATCAAATCTTAATCATCGAAAAATATTTTCTGACCTTACTTCGAAATGCCACTTCGCAAAGTAAAAACTTTTGTAATTTTGAAAATAGTTTAAATAAAAGTATTTTGTTTTTGTGTTTAGGCTTTGGCTATGGTCATGCTAGGATCTTCCGATTTTGTGTGTTTATAGTACTATATGCGAGGAATACATCTAAAATCAATATCTCAGATCTTATGTCTACATGAGCTTCTATTGCTTACCGACAGATAAATCGTCTTTAGCATAATAGTATCTTTCGAATGAGTTCGACCATTCGTCGAAATCGGGTAGAAAAGGTAAAGCTATCGTTAAAATTGTTAAGCGAAAAGAAAAAAAAACAATATTCAAAAAAATTCTTTTTCCAAAATAATTAAAATTAATTATAACTTACTGTATTTTCCACGGCGATGCCCGGGGGTTACTATGTTAGGGAAAATTTTAAATTCCTTTTTTTGTAATTTATCTTATATATCTAACTTTTGGAATTTTTTTTGACACATAACCTATTTATATTCTTAGGTGGATAGCAACAAAACCGTTGGTGTTAAAACCTCACTAATATTTTGGTTGCTGCATGTTTGGTCGCATAAAAATTCAAAAATGTCAAAAATGGCCTATGTAAAGAAAAAGCTTTTGTCAAGATTAACAGTTTAAAATTCTGTTATTCTATCAAAGGCAGCTTAAGCTTGAGTTTAAAGAGGCTGTAATATAAATATGTAAAACGGATTCAAAGCTGGCGAATACAAATAGCAATAAAGACCTGCTTTAAATAATAAGACTAAATTCTAATAATTTTGATGTGAAAAAGTGTACATAAAAAACAGAATGATTTAATAGTGAGAAAATTATGCTTCCAAACGTAAATGAAGGTATAAAATTCTTAGCCAAAAAGAAGTAGTAAAAGATTAATAACACTCAGGTTACGAGTATTTTAACTTTTAACAGTTCAAAATATAAGCAAAAAACTACCTACAAACAATATCTGCTCAATAAAAAATCCAGAAATACAAGAAGAAGTAACAGTACAAAATAAAAAAAATTAACATATCAAATAAGAAAAGTTAATGATATAAGATAAAAAAACTCAAAATACCGTTAAGTTTTTAAATTCACGGAAGTGAAGAAAAAAAAACTGAACTCTGAGTCGTAACCAAACACAAACAAAACTAACGAATTAAAGAATGAAAATGTAAATTACTTAAAGCTGGATAAAAAGAAAAAGAGTAAAAAAAAGCACAGAAATTGTCATAAAAATAAGTCAAATACAACGCTTCGCAGCTTTAAAAGACGATATCATAGAATACAAAAATGTGATGATTTATGCCGAAAAGAAGAAATAATAAATGTCAAAACCGGCTGGTGTTTAAAGCACATGACGATAATAACTTAAGAAATTCTAAAATTAAAAATAACATTAGTATAAATATCGAGCGTGACCTAATTTTAGATTACTCAAAAATGCAATGAGAATAAGAAAACAAAAAATTTAAGATTAGGCATGGTGGAAGCTTATTGCTATAATTAAAAAACTTCAGACTATTAGGAAGCTTTATTTTTAGCATGAATGACGTTCTTTAGATTTGATAATTTCAAGCTTAATAGTGAACTTCAACATCCTCGATAGTATAGTGGTCAGTATCCCCGCCTGTCACGCGGGAGACCGGGGTTCAATTCCCCGTCGGGGAGTAAAATATTTTTTTTATATCTGATTAAAACATGACTGTTATTTATAGATTTAACACATAAGCTGCTGTTGCCAAATATTTAAATATTTTGTGTTTTTTTGCTTGAAAATATGCTTTTGCATTAAAAAGTGAAGTTTTAAATTAATTTTATTTTATGATTTATGAGTATTTAATAACAAAGTTTTAAGGATAGCTTTATATAAATAAGAATGATTGTTATAATAGTAATTTTCTATGTGATAAATGGACAGATTCAGGATTTAGAAATTTTTTTCTGAATAAATAATTTACGATATTGATATATAATTGAAGTGCATTATTTAAATATACATAATTAACATCTGCTGACGAGATTTATTCTACATATGCCCTTTTAAATATCGGATCCATGAGTAAAAATTTTCTTGTGCAATTCCATTTGTTCATACAAAAATATGTTTTTTCACAACTGTAAGGCTGATTATTTCAAAATATTTTTTTTTGTAGGATACGATATTTTTTATGAGTAAAAGGTTTCTTGTGCAATTAAATTTTTTTCATATAGTTGTGTGTAAAACAGTTTACAGTTGTGAAAAAACATATTTTTGTATGAAAAAATGGAATTGCACAAGAAAACTTTTACTCATGGATCTGTTATTTAAAAGGGCATATGTAGCCGACCTAGGTCAGTAGGTGTTAACAACACTACTCTACAAAATAGAAAAAAATTTGCTCCAAGGAAGTCAGTAAATTTTTCTAAAGGATTTTCACACGCTGATTTCAAAACTGGCAACTATTTTAAAATCGATGGAGCCGTTTTTGAGTAATTCACAAATTAAATTTTCGCCGTTTTTACTAAAAGGTTATCTTGCTTTTGCTGCTCTAGCATTTGATACAGTCAACCGATTTAAATAATTTTCTTTTAATTGTGTAGAAAAAGTTTGTGTCTTTTTTTATTTGTACATTTCATTTCCATCGGACTTGTGCTTTTGGCGCAAAAAGCAAAACTTCACCCTGCACGCCTTGAATTTATGCAAAAAATGTTAGAAAAATCTTTATACATGTATTTTTCTATATGCAAAAATTTAATTTGCAAACAACTCGAAAATGGCTCCGTTGATTTCAAAATAGTTTCGATTTATGGAATCAATGGGCCAAAGTCCTTTGAAAAAAAGTTATTGAGAAGCTTGGAGAAAAATGGCTGTATGGTAGTGTAGTTTATTAAGTTGTGTATTGAGCTAAAAAATTTTGGATCATGTGGCTTATCACATTATTTCAATAAGTCCATAATAATTTTTATTATAATAAAAACAATATATATAACCTTTTTAAATGCGCAAAGAGAGTCACATTTTATCTTGAAACTGACACAAATCTTTCATTTTCAATCGTTAATTTGCAATTTAAATAAAAAAAATAATTAAGATAGTTAAAAGGATTGACGAAGGAAGTTCATTTAAAAAAAAAAAAATAAATGCCAAATTATGTTTTTTAATACTCTTAGTTCCATCATACGCGCAGCGTTTTTAATAACAAATATGGGCAAAGCATCAAGTCTAAGAAACATACATGCTTGTATGACATGTATGACATGTATGAGGCCTGCATGAGTGCGTCTGAAGCAAGATTGAAGCCATTTATTGATTTAACAGCACATAGAATTTACTTGCTCTCCGCAAATAAAAGAAATTGGTCCATAAAAGTCGGTAATGATATTGTAATGCAGGACTATAAGCGAGTTGTGACAAAATATGATTTGTATTGTTAAGTATCAGTAGTTTCCGTCCACTGTTTACATTAACGCAACTGATTGGCTTCATTAGCCTGTATAGCTAGTTTTTTAACAGACAGTTTTGCAGTAAAAATTATTATTATTTATGTTTGAACTTAAATAAAAATTTGATACATAAAAGATATTACATATAACTTGACTATCTATTAATTATTTTTTGAAGCGAAGTGTTTACGCCTCGTTTTGTGATTTGCTTGAATGAAATCTCAAAAACGACACTTATTTCCATATATGTTTTTCTAAGAATTATTGTTGTTTTTTTATTTGCGTCTATAACAGCAAGAGAATATAAAATTAATCATATTTCTTTGTAGCGTATCAGTGAGAATCGAACTTGCACCATTTCGATCGAGAGTTCCACACACTCACCACTACTCCAAGACAACCCTTTGTGTTCTGATGTGATTCACTGAATATTAAGTATTAACTAAAGCTATGTTGCAGTAGATGACAGGAATTTATTAAAAGTATTGTGTAGTGATGGGAACTATCGAATTAAAATATTCGAATTATTCGATAGTTAAAAAGTTATTCATTCATTCGATAGTTTAACTGCAAATTTAACTGGAAAAGTACGTTTAACAACACTGCTTGATTTGTGTTTAAATGGAAATTATAAAGAAATCACACCAGTTAATAGCTATTTAGAGATTTTTTAAGTCGATTGAATGAATACTTGAATTGATAGCAAAAATCATTTGATCTTTGTATTAGCTACTTTTTTATAATTCGAATAAATGAATAATTTGTTCGATAGTAAAAATCATACTATAGTTTATGTTACTAGTTACTATTTTTTAAATTTGAATGAATGAGTGAATTATTCGATAGCTTAAATCATTCGATAGTACTATTTACTATTTTTTTGAAGTAAAGGAATGAAAGAAATATTCGAATGAATTGTTCGATAGTTGAAATTATTCGATAGTTAACCATCGATAGTTGAAATCATTCGATAATGCTCATCACTAGTATTGTGCATTAGATATCCTACATGTGAATGATGCAACAGATTACAAGAATGCAAGGTTGCCAGTCAAAATTCGGAACAATTCCCACGAAAATTCCTTTTTAATCGCAACATAAATTAATTACCACCAAAATTCCCATGGTAAAGATAAACAAAAGAAAATTCCCACCGCAATTAAAGAATACCAAAAAATATCCCAAGATCATTGAAAATTACCGAGAAAATACCACTCGTTTTATATATAGCACCCAAAATCCCATAAGCATTAAAAAATACCACACTAAATCCCAAATGCATAAAAAATTTAAAAAAAAAATAGAAATACCACAAGGAAATAATAATGGTATTTAATGAACGGCGTATTTGTGATGATAATATCGTAAGAGCGATATATTAACTGAAGCGTATTTGCAACAACAAAAACGTAAGGGATTTTACATACGCAGCTTGCGACTGTGATTGTATTTTCATTTTAAAAGATAATTGAAAACCAATGGAATCGATAAGTAGACTTGCAAACATTTTTTAATATTATTTTGGCAGTAATTATATTTTTCTTATTTTTGGAATTTTAACATAATTTCGATAAGTTTTACACTTGCAAAAAAATCAAAAATTCAGGAAAGTATTGCCATATGTCAAAAAATGGCTACTAAGCTTTCATGATGGCAATTTGTTCTTAAAACAAATATGCAATTTAAAGATTTTTATTAAGGGTTAGTTTGAGAAAATGTACAGCGTTAACTTATAGCTTATATTCATCGTTCATCGAATCCCATTATTAAATTTTTGCAAAATAAAAGAGAAAAATGAATTTTTAAGAAGAAAATTCAAGAATTTCCAATTAAAATATACCACGCTGTATTAAAAAATATCATGAGAGTTCAAAAAAAAAAAAATCTCAAGACCAAGACTGGCAGCCTTGCAAGAATGTTTTTAAAGGATTGTGCATTAGCTATCCTTCATATTCTATTGTGAATCCGTGAAGCTATGATGCAGCAGATTCCAATAAGCGATTAAAAGCATTGTGCATTAGCTATCCAAACAACAAAAGTAGCAAGGTTCCATTGAACGGGTTGAAAATTATCACAAGATACCAATTGTTTTAGGTGTAGATTTTAATTACGAATTCAGACATGAATTTCATAGGCACTTAAGGAAAGGCCGGTGGTCTAGCGCTCGAAAGTTTAAGGTATTTTTAGGATTTTTTTAAAAAGTTGAAATATTGAACAACGAAATTGTTGTAATAAATTGTTGATCTTGTTCAAAATGGCGCTCAATGAGACACACTCAAGGAAAAGGGGCATTTGCGGTGTTGTAGATTTTGACTTTTCTATTTATCTGAAAATTTTAAACCAAGAATACTATTTATTAATCACTATGAGTGAGCAGCTATGGCTTGCACCAGAAAAAATAATATTCAAAATTGACAGAATGACGCGCTTTTGAAAATTAAGTTCTTAAAACAGCTTGTTTTCTACCGGTTATTAAGTACAAAATATACGATGTTTTTGAAATAAAACTTTGATTCTAGTTCCAGCGATAGCCACTGATGTTATGAATAGCATATTCAAATTTCAGATGATTCGGCTGAATAGTTTTTGTTTTTTCTACAACACCATGCCGAAAAAAGTAGTTTCGAGATAAATGAGTATAAAGAAAATGAATGCAGACATATAGAAAAATACATGTAAGGGATTTATTCAACATTTTTTGCATAATTGCAGGCAGACTGTGGCTCTTCATCTACTAAAACGGCTGTAGAAGTGAAAATAACATCAGAAAGACTATACTTTTGATATATAAAAAAAAACAATTTCATAAAAATTCTAGGCCTTAAACAATGCCGTTTTGATAAATATAATTAGCGAATGATAAGCGATCCAAATATTTGCACAACACTGTAAGGACAACTATTGATATTATATTTGCTAGAAATACCGATGAAATTACATCTATATCTATATCTATACTATTATATAAAAGGAGACTCACGAAATTTCATCCAGAATAAGCTCGGTAACCGCTGAATCGATTTTGATAATTCTTTTTTTTTTTATTACTATGATAAAATAGATTGTTATAGCTTACCAAGGTTTTCGAAAAATGTATTCTTTAATTATTGCAAAATCACGCATTTTATTTGATGCCTATATTCAACCAGCAGCACAATATAACAGCAACCCAGTAGAATAATTGTCAAGGCCTCTTATCAGAAGCAATGACATAATTGCTTTCAAGCCAACACTCTACACGTTTTTTAATCGCTGCATTAGCATGAATTCTAAATCTCCTTCTTAAATAAAAAAAAATAATGGAGATTAGAAGGAGTCGAACGAATTTGTCGCTTTGGGCAGATTGATTCTGAAACTCATTCTAAAATGAGAAAAAGGAAGTGAGAAGAGAAGGAGTCGAACGGATTTGTCGCTTTGTGTATCAATTATTTCCTGCAAATTGTAGCATAACGGGAATGATGGAACACGTGTTCAATAGAAATCATTTTTTTAACATTGTAGTTTGTGCCTCAGTCATTGTCGAAATTTTTAAGTGAGCGCAACATTAATTGTTTTGGAAAACTTTGTCTTAGTTTTAAAGTTTTAAGAAATTAAATAAATAAAAATAATGAATAAAAGGGGAAGGAGGGGTAGGAGTGCTATAAATAAATAAATATTAAGAGAAAAAACATACTTAAAAATAAATTAAAACGAGAAAATAGATTAAAACAAGATTTGGTCAATAATTAACCAACTACTTTTCCCCTCTATTTTGTGACTATATCAATGTATATATTTAAAGTTGACCGTAGTAAACAAAATATGTGAGAGAGGTGACATATCAAAAAACATTCACAGCTTGATTGGTCCTGGTATTTTCTTAAATTTCAATTACGATGGCATCCAAAAAACAAGAGGTGTTTAAGTTATTGCATGGCATTAACAATATTTTTTAAAGTTTGTTTTACACAGTAATATTTTTAACATTTCTGAATATTTGCTTGTGATTTTAGAAGCACGTGAAGAAAAGTATGCAATGAAAGATAATTACGTGATCGAAATCAAAAAAGGCTTCAAAACTGCAAAAAAATAAAGTGCACAAAACAACGTGCTTGGTCAAAAAAAATTCTTAAGTTCTTATTAAATATCTCTAATTTTTCTTAATCAATTAATATTTATAATAATTTAATAAAATTTAATTTTAAATCAGCGTAATAATTGAAGTACCAATTTTTTTAAGGAATGAATTCATGCATTCACTTATACAATAATTTGTATTATTACTAACAATTTTCTTCTTAAATTATTAATTAAAAAAAAAAAAAAAAAAAGCAGCGTCTTTTAATTTTGGTATAACCAGCTGTTATTAAATTAATTACTTACAGCTACTTACGTAAGAACTAAAAAAATAGTTGTTATAGAAATGCTTACCATAAAACCACTTCTAAGTGTTGTTTGCTAAGAGGCATTTTATAATACTTCTTACGGGAGCATTCCTGAAGCTCTTGCATGTAACAACTTCTATAAGCTCTTTGTGTAGAAGTGAAAGTGCAATGCCTTGCATTTTGGCTCGTTTCATATAAAAAATAACTAAGAAAAGAATCGAGTTGGTAAGGCCCTCCACCTGCCTAAGAAGTACTTCTACAACTGCTTTTTACTCCTTACTTATTCTACTGGGAAACAAAGCTTTTCTCTCTTTGTCGCGAGAGCTTCTCTCAATATAACACGACAGCCATGTTGTGTAGTTAAGCTGAATTCACTGATAACCTTCAGCATGTTTTTGTGTGATTTAATATAATGTTAATCAAGTTGAGAGCGTGCAGAAATTTTTCTATCTAATGCCGTGGTTATGCTAGCCAAACATGTTCGGTGTTCATTTTTGTTAATTTGTTCTCTTTGCTGAAATGTTTGTTTGGTGGTTATGCTATGATTGGTGGCACAGTTGCATTATATGTAATAGTATGTCAAAACACAAAAAAGCACAACCCTAATTTGCATTTTTGTACTTAAAATTAACGAATTAAAATATACGAACTGATATTACTTACTCTGAATTTTTATTATAATATCTTAAACAAAATGGTTTGCATATATCTGACATGCTAGCTAGCTGTTTATGTTAAGGGTTACTTGAAGACACAATCAACTTCACTTTTTAATACTTTTACCTCCTTTTTTGATGCTATTATTCAAAATGACTACAGCCAACACTGGAAAGTTCGGCATGTTTGGCGTTTCAATCAGCAATCAAAATGTTCGGTCCGAGAGCGAGAAAATGAATATGAGAAAAAGTTCATTTCTTCATTTTATACGTGAAACAATAACAACAAAAAATGTTCGGCAATCATGTTTGGCTAGCATAACCACGGCATAAGCGAGAACTTCATATGAAAAAACTTTTAAAACATGCTGAAGATGATCAGTGAATCCATGGCAGAATTAGAGAAGGTATATGCATTTTTGAGAGGGAGACTGCCGCAACTGTCAAAACGAAGTTGACAGCTCATACAAAATCTGAAAACGATGAGAATGCGATAAGAAAGCGAAAATAGGCAAGAATAGCAAAATGCTTGAGTTTGACAATTCTGGCTATGAGAAAGAGAGCGCAGTATGAAATGCATATACCTTCTCTAATTCTGCCATGAGTGAATCCAAGTTTACTTTCAGGGAGATTCTTGCTTTCATACAGTGTTAATTCATTTTCTTTGTTAATGTTTTCAGGGGAGTTGCCAGAATTTTGTTATTAGCATTAATTATGTTTTGCAGCCTTGCAAGCCAGCTTTTCCCCACTTGAGATTGTGTTAGTCTATCTATACGAATATATAAAAGCGTTGTGACACTGCACGGACGTTTGACAATCACGCAAGAACCACTGAACCGATTAACACGATATAGTTATCAAACGATTTGTTATTCCAACTTTATCGTAATATGCTATGTTAGATTTGCCATGTCTACTTTCCATGCCCACTTTTTGCAAAAAATGCTATATTTCAGACGATTTTGGTCGTATGAGACTAGATTTTGGTAATCTACGTTGTATGGTTACTTTCGCTAACTTTACTAAAAATGGGCATGACCCACTTTAGTAAAGTCCACTTTTCGGGGGATAAGCTTGGCGTAAAGCAAAGCACACTAGGTTTAAGCTCAATTGAGCTGAAATTCTGGCATTCTATTGTTTCGAGTATGAGATGGTTTAAGTGAAAAAAATTTGCCACACGCCCATTACCGCCCAGAATCAATCAAAAATGTTATACTTCGAACGGTTTTGGTTGTTTTAGACTAAAATTTGATAATTTAGTTCATACGGCTACTTTCGGCAACTGCACTAAAAATGGCGAATATATACATTTTTTTTCCGAACAGCATGAAAATTCGTATATAGCAGTAAGGTGGTCTGCGGCAGGACAACGTCTGCCGGGCAATACTATAAATCAATAAGAATGCTGTATATATCAGAAAATTCTGATCGTCATGCATTGATTTTTCACACGGAAACGTCTAGCACGTGTTTTGTTCGAAGGTCAATTTACATTTTTACAAATTCACAAAACAATCATAAAAAATTCATTGAATTGGGTCAGGATAAATTCTACTATAACTATAACGTTAACTATGAATATATAGATAAGGAAATAGATTAAAACATAGATTAATGTATATTACTTTGGAATAGTTTGAAATATTTGAAATAATTTTCACAGAATTATTTTTTAAGCTATATTTGAAAATGTTTTTCACATGAATTAGTTTTTAAGCTGTAACACATTGGAAAAAAATAAAAACATTTTAAGCAAATTAGTTTTCATCACAAAATCATAAGAGGGGGGGGGGCATGATTTTTAATGATAGAAACAGTTTGTGTCAAAATAGAACAATTTTTGCAGGTAAATTATGTTCTATGAAAGAATAAGGAAAATTAAAATTAAAAAATAATTACAATTAAAAAAAAATATGTACAACAAAAGCAACTCTTGGCCTATTGTTTAGTAAAAGTTGGATATTTTAGAGGTTTTTTGAAAACAATATAAAACATTGCATTGGTGAGGTAACGGTAAACCTTTTCTCATTTCCCCAATTTACTTAATTGAACTTTCAGACAAAGAAAATTGGATCAAAATCGATTTTTAAATTGCGGAAATGTTTTCTTGCTAAGTCAAAACATGAAATTTCAATCGTTTTTTTCTCATTCTGAGGCTTATGAGTTATACTGAGAAAATCTATAGTTTTGAGATATCGCAAGAATTTTAATGTCATAATAACAGGTTTTTTAAAACATACTTAATATCCGTACAAAACATTTCCGAAAAGAAAAGAAAATTAACGTTAATTTTATTAACCAACGACTGTCCATACAAAAATGCATTGTTAAGCATTGAGAAAATCTATAGTTTTTCAGATATTGCCAAAAGTGTGATGTCATTATATCGGTTTTTTTTTAAATTTAAGAAGAATTGTTGTTTGGCCGAAGCCCAATAACAACAAATAATATCTGAAGAAGGCCGATTAACTGCAACAATTTAAGAAGAATATATTTATTTTCAGAATACATGTAAAAATTACATTTTTGATTACAAATTTTAAAATTTTTTTAACCCAAATTTTATTCTAAGGCTGTTATGCAGGTCTTTTTTAAAAGTAAAAAAAAAAGAAAGCCAGGTAAATTTATGTCATCATAACAATTACAGTTCAAATAAGTTATTCAAATTAAATAAAGTAATTTCTTAATATATATACCATTTTTTCACAATAAAACAAAACAAACTCAATAATTTTTAAATTTTGAATTTGTTTTAATAACACTAAATATTTTCATTTTAAGATTTAAAATTTTTACATGGTATTTAATATTTATATCGCAGGCGAAGCATCGGGTATTTGCTAGTAATATATGTTTGATATATTAGAAATTAAAATCCAATAATTTCATTAACATTTACAAAAATAATTCGAAATAATTCAGTAAAATTATAATGTAAGGTAATAAAATTTACTGGTGGGAATATTATTTTTTTAGTTAACATTATGGTATTTAAGATTTTTAAAGATACAAATTTTTTATTAAAAAACCCATTAAATTATTAAACTTATGAAATTGCGAAAATGCTTCGCTTCTCTCGTGTGCCCAGCTATGCATCTGTTTTTTTAATCCTTTGAATGCTTCTCATTTCTTTAGATCTTTGTTTATTACACCCTCTTAGCATTAAAGCCATAAAAAGATAAAAAAAAAAATTGTATTTTTGACTGGTTGATTTTTTTCTTGCTTTTCTGCGCTTTAAAATCGAAAATCCAACAGGCTTTAGTGCCAAATATCTCTCTTCGTTTATTTTTATCTTATTGGTTTATCTTTTTCTATAGGACAAGCGATTTGATTTATAAAAAAGCGTTGCAAAATAAGAATAAAAAGGACTTTCTGACGCGTACAATATATTGGGCAAATCCACTGAAAGGGTTAATGACTGAGAAAGCTGCTCTTCTCTACGGTATGTTTTAGGCAATCTGCTTATCGTTTTTCGTTTTCTGCCACCATTTTCACGGCATAAATGAAATATTTTCCAAAAAAAAAAAAAAAAATCAACATAACACGATCGTGAACTATGAAGTTGAACGTTTGACTCACTTGACATTTGACTGCAAGCGTAGCATGAGTAAAGTTTCTTTTGAATGCAGTATTAACTATAAATGACACTTTTGAAGTGAAGTATGTTTGTTTGTATGATAAAATGGCTTTTACTTTGGTTAATGAGAAAACAATTGAACGAAGTTATGTTAACGAATTTGCAATGTTAGATCTAGTGAATTTCATTGGTAGTAATTCTGTTATAACTCAGTGAAATGGGTTTGCAGAAATTATATGCGAATAATTTGAGAGTTTAAAGTTTCCATTCTTTTAACCATTTCCGGTTGAATTATGAAATACTTATGCTTGTTAGTTTTAACCTAAAGGCGAACATTCATATCGAATATTTTCTAAGGAATTATGATACTGAAAAGCACATCGTCTTTCCCATTTCACGGCAATTCTGTGAGCTTCGATTTTTGCCTGTGCAATTATTTGTTTTAAAAGTATATATATAAAAAATAATTGGAGCGTTCAATTTAACTGCTCATTAAAAATTGCTTTCGTTTGGTTTTAAGAATGGCATATTTAGCAAAATTTTTTTTTAATTTCTCACCAACTGAACCTTGTAAAAATAATGAGAGTATATTTTGGGAATAAACTTTAATCTTTTTAAGTAAACTGTATGTTGTCAAATCGCTATAAAGTTTAATTTTATCTCTAAAATAAAACTACTTTCTAAATGCACAGTAGAAAAGTCTCCAATTATGTGCTTAAAACCGCATTATTTAAAGTTTATAATTAATGTAGGCAAAACAGTTAAATCTTTTTTTCACCACCAACAGACCAGTTAGCTTCTAGTTGATATTCATTCTGCCTTGCAGCAAATTTTCGAAGCATTTAAAACTTCCTGCTAAATTGCTGGTTCATCAATTCGTATGTTGTTGCCACATTTTGCTGCTTTATATAGCTAGCCACTTTGTTGACCTCATTTTAAGGCTCTCTAACCATTTTTCTTATAACCCCAGGGATTGAATTTTTTGCGTTTTTCGCAAAATATCTTTGCAGTAATAAATCACATGTGAAAAATATTTTCCTATATTTTAACAACAGCCTACTTGATTTGATTTATTGTCATACTTAAAAACACGATCATATGTTTTACACAGGTGCTAGGCGTTTTAGTAAAAAAATGTTGTTGACGTCATTAGGTCATAAAACAAGGTTTTTAATTACAAATGACACTTGACATGACATAACAAAAAATGCTGTTTATTTGACATAAGCTAAACCATTTATGAGCAAGCGTAACTATTAAATATTTCTCTACTGTTGTACGAAATATCGCTTTAGAAAAGTGGTTACTAACCGGTACATAATCACCATTACCATTACCAGTATCGCAACGTTTTCCTAGAAGGGGGCCCCCAAATTAAGAATTTCATATAAGAAAAAATTAAACAAAAATGTTCAGATGAAAAAATTTCTACTGGACTTTTAAATGTAGAAATGTAGTATAGGAAATCCATTAGAATTTACTTTTAACCGATCGATGAAAATTGAGTCTGACATAAAAAATATAATGGAGTCAACGTGATTTTAGCAACTATTGGTTCCATTTTATATGGTTTAAGAAAGCGCTTTGAAACACTTGAAATTCGTTTTCATTTCTCTGTCAATGTAATAAACTGAGCTGCGAAAACCTGCGGTCAGCATCACAAACATTTCAGAAATCGTTCTCGAAAGAAATATCGTGTGAGAAAATTATATTTCTCAAAAGAATACACTCAGTCAACTTTAAGAAGAATTGTAAGCCAAAAAATCTATTTCGGGAAATATATCATCTTTTTAGATGACGACGCATGCATGCTTATATTAGAGTTGTCCCTATTTGTTTTTAGAAGTAATGAATAGCGGAACGGAGTTTTATGTCTTTACAAAACAGAAGTAAATTGGGAAATATTCATAAAAAAATATTGATATTTAAACGTGCCACAATTGATTTTAAAGTTTAAAATCTGATTTATATGGGCAAAAGTTGTCTTTTTTTTTAAAAAAATTTTAAGAAGATTGGTACGCATCTCGTTCTTATTAATTAATTTTTCTTCAGAATGAGTTACTAATTATGAATATTTCACAAAAACTACCAGAGTTATAATATATTAATCTTAAAAAAAAAATCGCGAAAATCCAAATTAGATGATTTTTCAATAAAATGCAGTGGTAATATTTTTTGACTTGATTTTTTTTTTTTTTATTATTAAAGTAATCTTAAATTAGAACTTTATGTTTTGCGAGTTTGTATGATTTTTCTTGTGTTTAGCGACTTTTCATACGTCCTTGCGGCGGTAAAAGGGTCTCTTCTAAAAATTTTTTTTAAAGTGGTACTAACAACTACTTTGAACAACTTACTACTTACGCTACTTTGAAGCCTACCTTTTTTCAAAATGTTTTTGAAAATACCTTTCTTCAAAATGTTTTGCTACTAAAAATAATAAATTGATATTAAAATTAAGTCATGGCCATGACACATTTTACATGTTTGGTAACACAGTAAGGGTGGCATATATTTTCAAACCTAGAGCGCCGACTGTGGTAAATCCGCCTCAAGGCCAAGCATTTGACAAAATCGTTTAAATGTCTTTTCCATGCTGAACATAAATCCAGTTATAGCAAGAAAATTAATTTTTAGGTTGTCAAAGATGCGTTTTCACAACAAAAACCTAAAAAGACAGTTCTCAAATAATGTTTTATATAATATTGAAATATTTTTTTTAATAAACATGTCGTGTATACATTTAATAATAAAATTTTTAAAGAGGTTGGAGGGCCCCAAAAAATTCATGTTTCGGGCCCCTCACGTGCTCTGAAAGGCCCTGACCATTATTATTACCATTCCATTTCCATCACTTTTACTATAACACCATCGCCATTAAGTTTAACATCACCATTAACATTTTTCTGGTAATCAATTGAGATATTCCGAATTTCAATTTATCTTATTTGAACTTTTATTTATCTTTGCTAAATTTCAAATGGAATTTCTGAATTTCAACTAAACTTTTTTGAATTTTAAATGAAATTTCTAATTTTCAATAGATTTATTCTGACCTTGAAATATAAATTCCGAATATTAATTGATCTTGTCTGATTTTCTTTTGATTTTTTCTGATCAATTGATCTTTTGTGAATTTTATTTGACTGACTGTAAATTTTAATTAATCTACTCTGCATTTTAATTAACCTAATCTGAATTTTAAATAGAATGTCAATTCTTCTTTGCTGAGTTACAACTGGATATGATGTGGTATGAACTAAAAATTTATATACATACAAAAATTTTTTTTTCACAATGAACCAAATACGAAAATCAAAAAGAAGACTAGAATTTTGTTGTTTTTTTTTTCATTTTATATATTAATATGCAAACAATAAATGTTGTTGTACATTTTTTTGATATTTATTTTAAAATAAGAACAATGAAACGTATATCATTCGAAAGGTACTGCACCATAGATTTGTCAAATCATGTTATATTTTAAATTGGTTATATCTGATCCGAAATATTGACGTTGAAATGTTTTATTATTTTAGAAGGGAATCTCAGGGCTAAGAAGAGGTAGAATGGTGAATGAGGTATCGCATGAAAGGTCTGGAAGAAGAGGTTTGCACAACATGATTGGATTTTATATTGGTGATCTTTGACCTGGAATAAAAGCTTAACTAAAAAAGATGGACGAACATGATGTAAAAGGAAATTTTACATATTGATAGGATACGCAAAAAATACTTGAGACATTTTTCACCATTTTTTACGGATACTCTACAATAAGCATTTTTTAGTGTAACATGTGTAAATATATATTGTTATGGTGAAGATTCTTACAAATAGTAAATTTTGAAAAATTTCCGTAATTTTGACATCAAAATTTTTTGGGATATTTCGAAAACTATAGATGTTCTCAGTACAACGTATTTTAGTAGGTAAGGTCGTTGATAAAGAAAAATAACGGTATACGAAAGCTTTTTGGATAAAATTTTTACAGATGGTATTTTAAAAAAATTTCCGTTTTTTGACATTAAAACTATTGCAATAATTTGAGAACTATTGCATGGAATGAGAAAAAATTGAACTATTGAATGAGAAAAAAAATTTATTTAAATTTTAAGTTTTAATTTGGCATAAAAATATCTCCGCTGTTTTCCAAACGATTTCCCTCAAATAATCATTGACTTAAAGTTCAATTAAATAACTATTCAAAAGTGGATATATATTTACCGTTACCTTACAATTTTTTTGTTATAGATTGTTTTCAAAAAGCATCTTAAATATTCAATGTGCGAATCAAAACTAATTTATTTTTTTATGTTCTAACACGTTTTTATTAGCTTCACTTCATGTATGTATGTATGTATGCATGTCCCGTACAAATCTTAGAATCCATTTTTAAGCAACTTCCCGATGAACTAGGGGTTTGAAATTTAAAATATAGCTCAGAACTAGATGACAACACATATAATGTAAGAAAAATTTTTGCCGCCCCCTTTACCGCCCACAAATCAATAAAAATGCTATATCTCCAAACCTACTAGGCCGATTAAGCTGAAATCATTACTGATTTTAGAATAAGCATTTACATTCAAGCTTTCTGAAAACTTCCCTGAAATTGTCCAATCTGTGAACATTTTGTTTTGTTTCGATCTCAGACCGGAAGATTCCCCTGAGCTTAGAAGTGAATGCTGCCAAACGTTTATGAGTACTTTCAGTTAGCCGAAGCCTGAATTTGCTTAGTTTGCGCACTTGAGCGAAGGTTGAGGTTAGAAGCGAAGTGGTAATGGCACCAAATAACTTTGGGAAATTAAAATAAAAATCTAATAATGCGAAGTAGTCGACGCATATTTTTTTATTTTTTAAAATTTAAAAAAGGAGAACGTTAAGAAAATTCTAAAGAAAATATTTAGATGCAAAATTTATAAATGAAAAATATTCTATAGATGTATGTATATTAAATTATAAATAAATACAATAGATTACTTAAAAAAGAGAAATGGGTCTTATTTTTCGTACTAATATACACTCCAGAGTTTTCAATACCTGACAGAAGGCCTGATTTTTTAGCGTTCCCTGAGGCCTGACTTTTCGGATCAATTTTCTTGGGGATATTCAGGCCTGAGTTTACGTTATTCGATATCAGATGTTACGTAAGTATGACATCTTAATGAAAAAAGAAATCAAGTGGTGTGTTGAATACTCAGGCCTTACCATTACCCCTCAGGCCTGAGAGAATGTATTGTTTCAGGACTATATTAACCGCTGTTAATATACGACTATATTCAATATTAAATATTGAAAAAGTATGTTTGTATATATTTTAGTAGCAATTCCTGTAATTCCTGCAATTAAGAGCGTTTAACTATGAGCCTACAGAGCCTCAAACATAAGACGCCGAAAATACCCCATTCTGTCCTTATGCTAATGGGGTAACACATATGCAGTATTTTACGAAAAGACAAGCGATTATTTTTTATTCTTTGTTACAAAAAAATATAAGAAGTTGATGTTTAACAATGCTTAAAAAATCATGTATAAAATTTATTTACATTATAAAATGATTTAAAGTGCTTTTTTGTCTGACCTCGAGTGGAATTAGGATAAGCTGAATTTGTATTATTTTTATTAAATATTGTTGGATTAAAATTTGCGATAAATTCAAAAAGTTGTATACATAAATCAAATAGCTCAAAACAAACGATAAGGAATCAAAATGAGATGAACAAAAAAGACTTAACAAAATGACTATACACACACTCATACACAAAACTACGCCTTGAGAACAATTCAATCAAAACGA
This sequence comes from Dichetophora obliterata, assembly GCA_963920525.1. Lineage (NCBI taxonomy): Eukaryota > Metazoa > Arthropoda > Insecta > Diptera > Sciomyzidae > Dichetophora > Dichetophora obliterata. Next base: position 241,408,462 of record OY986437.1, on the reverse strand, counting down.
ATTAAAACTATCCGCCAGCTAAAAATTTGATTAGAGCTTGATATGAATGCATTCGAACAAACATAATTTACCAGTTTTATTTTACCTGCTACTCCACCCCACAAAGGCCAACAATCGTTCATCAATATAGCAATAGTCACATTACAAAGTCTAGTTTTACACATTTTTTTTTGTGTTCTGCTTATATTCGTGCGATACGAACTCAGTTGCCATAAAGTATCGAAGTATCTCAAGAATTGTGCTGTTTTAAAAATTCGAGCACAAGACCACAAAAGATTTCCTTAAGCAGCGGCTCGTTTACGCGCTATCGTAATTTTTTTTTTGTTTATTTTTTTCTTCAAGTGTTTTGCATTTTTTTGTGTAAAAGTGTTTGCTTTTTTTTGTTGTTGCTGTTGTTTTTATTCGATGTGGTATTCAATGTTAATGCGGAACAAGCTACTATTTTAAGCTTTAATAACATTTGTATCTATTGGATGCGTGTTTTTGTGTTTGGTTTAAGATATAGTTTTTTGTGTGTTATAAATTAGGCTTGTTCTGTCTTACGATATTTCGTTACCATTGACCATAGAGAGGGTAATCTTCTAGTGCACCACTTGTTGGCATATGAAACAGCCATAAATTTTGTTTGGTTTTTTTAACTCTTTTGTAATACTTGTTATCTCGAATACCTGTGTTGTTTGTGTGTTTCGCTTGTGGTCTTGAGCTGATTTCACTAAATTGGGCATTTAATGAAATGTTATTATGTTTATAATGATTTAATTTAATAGAACCTACTTTTTTGCAGTTTTTCTTGTATTATACATAGCAATATTATACATAGCAATATGAACTTGATTCTGAACTGAGAGATAGTTTTCATATGCAAGTGTATAATGTTTATTCCTGGAATCATTCACTTTTGTGTTGTACGTATGTTAAAAAGAAACTCTTCCGGATCATATGGGTACTGTGAATTTAGGTTAGGTTAGGCTAATCCGGATGCCTTCGTGAAGGCTCACATAGACCAATTCTGGTTCTTAGTGGTACCGGTAGCGAACAAAAGGAACTGTGAATTTATTTTCCCCTAAATTTCGTTAAAAATATTTCAATTCATATGAAAGTTTGCCACCATGTGTAGGTATCATTTTATTAAAACAATTTGATTTGAGGTCATAAAAAACAACATATTTTTATAATATATCAAATTTGCATACAATATCCAAATTCTTCAAACGAAATTTAGGAAAAATTTATGCTTTTTACCATACCATCGTCCGGGCGTTCTCTAAATGCCTGTTACTGTAGTCCTATGTTGAGAAAAAGTTCATAATTCCTTGTTGAGGTGTTGAAGATGAGGAATTGAAGTTTTTAAATATTTTGAAAAAAAAAATTGCGAGACTACAATTAACATGATTTCGTTTTACACCAGAGATCTGCAACGAATCAAATTTTTGAATCAATGAGTGAACTTACTCAAAAATGAGTATGAATAAGTATAAGTAGTTTCCAAAGTAGTACTCATATGTGATTGATATGAAAAAAGTGAATTACATTCTTGAATCATGAGCTACTTACACAAAAATGAATATGAATAAGTATAAGTAGTTTCCAAAGAAGTACTCATATATGATGGATTCAAAACAAAGTGAATCAAATAAGTATAGAATGAATTAAATATAAAGGGTTGCCACCTAATAATATGTATTTTTAAGAATTTTAATCATCATTAAACAGTGTTAAGAGGTCGCTGATTCCGAATCTGTATATATATGGTTACGAATGTTGCCACTTTAATTGTTTTATTTTTACGATTTCGGTGCTGGCACGAACTCTAGGTAAAAATGGGTCGCTTAATCCGAATCCGACTTTAAATTTGAATTCAACGACCCCCTAACACTGTTAAATTATGTTTAAAATTCTTAAAAATAAATATTATAAGGTGGCAACCTTATATTAAAAATAACATAACTTTGAAATTCTGACAACGGATTCGAATTCAGCGACCCATTTTTGCCTAGTATTCGCACCAGCACCAAATTCGTAAAAAAAAAGAAAAATTAAGGTGGCAATCCAATCCAATTCTGACTTCAGATTCAAAATCAGCGACCCCTTAAGAATGTTGAATGATGGTTAAAATTCTTTAAAATACATATTATTAGGTGTCAGCGCTATAATAAAAAAATAACATAACTTTAAAATTCTGACAACGGATTCGGATTCAGCGACCCATTTTTAACTAGTGTTCGCGCCAGCACCGAATTTGTAAAAATAAAAAATAAGGTGGCAACTCTATTACCATATGGAATTTTAAAATATTGACTTCAGATTCAAAATCAGCGACCCCTTAAAACTGTTAAATGATGTTTAAGATTCTTAAAAATACATATTATTAGGTGGCAACCCTATTATAAAAAAATTACATCATATGACAACGGATTCAGCTTCAGCGATCCATTTTCCTAGTGTTTGCGCCAGCACCGAATTCGTAAAAACAAAACAAATTAAGGTGGCAACCCTATTAACCTATATATAGCATAATGAATTTTAAATTTCTTAAAAATACATATTTTTAGATGGAAACCCTTAATATTTAATTCATTATATACGTATTTGATTCACTTTTTTTTTTAACAATCACATATGAGTTTTACTTTGGTAACTACCCTGTAGGAAAATCAACTAATTTAAAAGTTGTCAACCACAACTAGTTGAAATTCTGACTTTTTTCCATAGAATGTACTAACATATTTTGTATGGTGATGTCCGCTAAATATGTCAATTGACTTTCGTCTGCATATGCTTTCAACTACTTGTTAAATTTAAATTATTTTTTAATTACTTTAAAATAAATCAATTGAAAACCGCATATTTTTTTAACTACTTGTAAATTAGTTAATTTAAATTATTTTTTTAATTACTTTAAAATAAATCAATTGAAAAGCGCATATATTTTCAACTACTTGTTAAATTAGTTAAATTTAAATTATTTTTTTAATTAGTTTAAAATAAATCATTTGAAAACTAGTTAATATTCCACTTACTGAAGATGAATTTAAAAGCGAAAAAATTGTAAATTTCTATACATCAAAGAGATCATTAGTTTAATTGGTGTAAAAAAAATTCATATTAGTGAAAGCCTAAAGTTAATAATTTTTGATGATAAAGCATGGTTAAATATATATAAACTTGTAATCTAATTAAAATTTGCAATAAAAACATGTCAAAATCAGAGTATTTTTGCCTTAATATAATTGAAAGTAGTTTTTTAGGCACTTGTTTTGAAGTAGTTTTTTAATTACTTCATATATAATGCAATAAAAACTATTTAAAATTGAAGTGGATGCCACCTTAATAAAGTTCAAAGTAGTTCATAAACTAGTTTATTTTAAATTAGTTTTTCAACTAGTTGTTTTTTAAAATAAGTAAGTTTGTTTCTATAGGGTACTAGGGTCCTATTCATACTCATTTGTGTGTAAGTGGCTCGTAGTTTAAAAATTGTATTCACTTTGTTTTGAATCAATCACATATGAGTACTAATTTGGAAACTACTTATACTTATTCATACTCACTTTTGAGTGAGTGGCTCATGATTCAAAAATGTAGTTCATTGCAAATCTCTGATTTGAATCACTGAGCTGTGAACGAATAGTACTCGAGTACTACTTATTTCTAAGTATTCGTTGCAGATCTCTGGTTCACACTTAGCATAAAATAAAAATCATGTGAGCTTCGATTCCGGAACTAAAAATATATATGTAAATATTAAAAAAAAATTTAGTTTTCTACTAGGGAATGGAAAAAAACCGTATCTTGTTTGAAGCGCTACAAAAGCATAAGCTCCGAAATCTCTATCTTCTTTTATTCCGTGTGTGGCTCTTCGATTCAAACACAAGCACAAACCCTAGCAGGCCGAAGAGGGAGATCGAAACATAATGGTACTGCGTGAGAAAAATCGTAATCGCTTACTAAATAATGTATGATTTCCTTTAGTTAATAAAGTTAGGAATAGAATCATATGAAAGTAAGTGTGTATATTGTTTGTTACATTTCTAGTACTTTACGCCTTTACGTATTTCAAATAAAAAAATTCACGTTTTAGCCGATCTTCTTTTGGTGTGATCATTTCCATATATACATTTTTTTTTATGAAGGAGTCATGCAGCGGCTTAACGAAATAGCGGTTCTTAAAGACTGCTTGAAAGGGATGAAGTGTAGAAAAAAGTACAGGGAAATAGCTAGTTAACTAAAAACAAGAGCAAACATCTGCTGATCGCCAGTGCGGAAACATAAAATTTAGCTTAAATATGATATTCTTCTTAGCTTATACTATAATTAATGTTTTTATATTTTCTTTAAATTTTTTACAATATTTAAGTTAAATAAATAAAGTTGAGGAGTAATGGATGCTCATTTATTATAAATTTTCGGCATTAAAGAATTAAAACTTATTTATTATTTTCTAATAATTTATTTATTTAGATCCGTCGCCTTACCTTCTTTTGTAAGCCAAAACGTTAGTAGTGCTTACATTTTTCATCATAGGTTTGAATAGAATCGTTTGTACATTCGGAATATATATACCTTACCGATACCTTACGTTCTCATGCATACGTGCTACTTATAAAATAAAGTGCATAAACATTTAAGCCCGAACGATTCCGATTGACGGGAGAAGATTCCCTGCACCTAATTTTAGAACAGGAAAAGTAAGTAGGCTATAAGGCAATAGAGAATAATGGTTTTTCCCACTGGGTAACGTTGTGTTAAACGAGCTCAGAATATTATTTGCTTTGTTGTGATTTTTTCTCGCAGTGTCTCTCTTTGGCCTGCTTGGGTTTGTGCATGTGCTTGAATCGAAAAACGATGCACAAATAAAGCGGAATAAAGATTGCGCTTTTTAAAAAAACAGAACAGATCAAGAACGTTTGTTAAGTTTTATTTCCATTCACCAACGTACAGTGGATCGAAACAAGGAAAAAGCGGAACTGGGAATTAAAGTGACAGTCATACTTACAAAATGTTTATATTGGTAGTATTTTGAAGTCACTTAACCCGAATTTGAAGTCAAAAAAGTATTTAATTAAACTCTGTTTGAGTTACAGGGTGTTCAACAATTTTTATTCCTTACATTTAACTGGTAAGTGTAACAGGATGTAAATCCTTAACCGCACTACATACACGGTAAGAAATCTTGGAATAAATTTTAATACAAGCAAAGTATTATAAAGATTTTTAATTCAAAAAGTAATAAATTTAATACTCCTCAATTGATTACAACATTTTTTAATATAGTTTGTTTTGCATTTTAATACAGTTCAAATATTACAATGATATTTTATAACCTTAGAATTAATTCGATACTATTGTGATATTATTGTGACGCTGTATTATATTTCAATATAATTTTATAATAAATGTTAATACATTTAAAATATTACAACGATATTTTATACCCTTTGGAATCAATTTGATACTATATTTACTATTATGATTAATTTTTTATACAAAATCAGTATTAAAAATTAATACAAACTGAGTATTTAATTTCAATACTTTTTTTCATTAAAACTGAATTTTAATATTTGGCCAGTATTTAATTTTAATACAATTTTGGTGTGGTCATATATGTAAGCCCAAAAGTATTAAAATTTATTCCTAGATTTCTTACCGTGTAGGATAAGTATTTTAGTACAGTTTAAAATGTTCAACATATAAGTTTTTAAAAATGTATCAACGAGCTATCAAAATTGATAAGTCACAATACTGCCGTCATAAGAAAGAGTGCGGCATCTACATATTTCAATATTCTCAGATAAACGACTTACAGAAATTTATCAAAAATTCACTGATTAGGGTTCGGATGGTTATAAGTATTTGGTTCTACAATATAGTGAAACCCAGTTTGCTTTCAATATAAATGAAATTATTTCAATTTTATTAAAAATGCCAAAACTGTCGAACAAACACTGTAGTTGCCGCTTTTTATTGTTTGTATTATAAATTGAAATAAGTTCAAAAAGCCGTATTTACATCAAATGTACGTTTTATATAGTAAAAGCCTTTTTGTTTATATATTTATGACAATTAAATGATATATTCTTAAAACTATCATATCTTGCACAAGGATATTTAATAAAAAATCAATATGCTATGTTGAAAAATCAATATTTAAAAAATTTTTTTTTGTCACAAAAATAAATAAGTAAAAAGCAGTTAACAAAGCATTAACTACAATTATAGAGGGGAAAACTCAGTATCTGTCTTTAGATGCCGCTTATTTATCTCTTTTTATGTAGATACTGCGTTTTTTGTTTGAATGATTGCTTTAATTTGTGTAGATATGACATTTCATGTTAAAATATTAAGCAATTGAGCAAAATATTCGACATTTTTATTTTATTTTCTTAAAGATGAAAGAAAGATGATTAAGAAAAAACAATAAAACTGATTTTGATTTTCATGCTAGATGCCGCACTCTTCCTTATGATGGCAGAATATACATCCGAGCTTAAAATTTCGAAGCACAAAATAGCAAATTTTCATTTCCAGGCTGTTTTTGTCAAAATTGGTTTGCAATTGAATTTTTGATTTTTTATGAAACCTTACTAATTGACCTTTCAGCTGGCATCAAGAAAAAAGATATTACAAAGAATACAGCGAGCATTACGAGCGACTTCCAAGAAATCTTAGACAAAGACACACATATGACACATAAACATATAGTTCAAAGTTTGATTTTTATAAATAAGAAACACAAATTAATAAAATACTTACATCATTAGCTTGCAGAAACCTACTACCTAGGCTGTGCCAAGTGCAGGCTGATGAAGGATTACCAACCCATTTTTTATTTTTGTTTTTTATTTTTGTTTTTTTTTTGTAATTTTTTTCTTTTATAAGTTTATTTTTATATTTGCATCAACTCTAATGGCATCTCTTCAACATCTGTAATGAAAAGTTCATAAGCCTCTTAAAGAAAATCCTTATGAAATTTTTTTGATTTTTTTTTCAATGAGGTTTTAACAGGTTCTGATGTTATCAGAAGATATTTTATGACATCTTCGTTGCACGATTCTCGACTTATTTTGCAAGAGTATCGTTCTCTGGCTGCTCTAAATTTTTTATTTCAAGACTCACCTGCTTCTTCAGACAGCTTACCAATTGACAGAATTGCGTAATTTATTATTTTTGATCGATGTAGTAAAATAGTATGGACCGATGCTGGCATGTAATAATACCATTCATACAAATCCATGTACACATCAATAGTGTTTTTTGAGCATAGGTTTCATAAGCTGGTACATTTATTTCTTCACCAGAAGCAAGAGTTTGTAATATAACAGAAAATATTCTCAATAATGAGCAATCAACATCTAATAGACCAGTTGACCTTTCGGGATCAGAGAAAAATTTTCTGGCAGTGTTTTCAGTGTTTGTGGTCCCATATCCTTGCTTGTCAGCATCCGATAAAATGCCTAACTCATCCCGATAAATTTCATGTTAGCCCATAGAGCGCTTCATGGTGAATAGCGTTACTTGCCAAGTGCTTGTTTGTCGCTGTTGAAGTGTTTCGATTAACAATTGGAAACTAATGAACCAATTTTGATGATTTCTATGTCTTTAAAAAGATCTTAATATAAGTGATCCGAATAATTCATATCTGATTGGTTTTCTCAGGATTAAAATTCTTTAACAAAGTTTATTGGCGTCTTCGTTTCTCGAAAAAATGTTGCATTTTTCCTGCCATCTTTCTGCCCTCTTTAAGAATTCTGAATTTTTTCTACTTTCGAGGTCAACATTTTTGAGAAAAGAACACGATTCAATTTTAGATTCACTATTTTTTTACTCAAGAGGGCAGAGTTTAAATAAAGTGCAGAAAAAAATGTTGCATTTTTTCGAGAAACAAAAAAGCCATTAATTAATAATTTCATCTTAGTAGGGTCATTGGACCAAATTCTGCTAAGTGGGCAAAAATGGGCACATTTAAACTGATAACTTAAAAAAAAAGAAAGTCTCCCAAACACAAAAATATGCTTAGTTTTGTATGAATGTTTGTAAACATTTTTTAAAACTTCATGTGAAAATTACCCAAAATTTTGGGCTTTATTTCATTAAAATTGGGCTTTATTTCATTTTGCTATTTTGGGCGGTATTTCATTTTTCTATTTGGGACGTTACTTCATTATTATTCAGATATAACTTTTTTATGTGAACTATTTGTCATCAAAATGTTAGATCAATTTCAAATTCAATTCAGAAGTACTGTAGACAGCGAAGCCGGTGTTGGACTTACTGAGGGTTGTAATCCCTAAGCAGCGGCCGAAGGCCGCCTATTAAAAAGATGATTATATCCAGAAGTACTGTAAAACGAAAAAAGGGCATGTCCGTATGAGTCCCAAATGGTTTTTTATTTATGATAGAACGATTTGCCCTTATACGAAATGTGGTTTTGAAATTCCGTACAAGGAAAAACCATTTTATCTGCCAAATATCATTTTATGTGGTGGGGCCATTTTATTTATCATTTTGTTTATATCATATTAAAAAAAGATCCCGAATTTGGGATCTTATTTCATTTTTCGTTTTGTGTGCATTTTTGTGTCCAGAGGTCTAGAGCCTTCTCTGCTTGCTTTATGGTCGCGGTCACAAGAACCACAATTATTTCTTTTAATATTCTGAAAATTAGGACTTAATTTTTAATTTCCGTTTAGGTTTTATTTCATAATGTTCATACTCCTAAATGACAGGTTTTATTTCATCTTAGGTCTTATTTCATCAGGAATTAGGAGTTATTCCATCTTTCAACGTTAGGACTTATTTCATTTACTGTTAGGAGTTATTTCGCGGAGCCGGTAAAACTTTTCCAATTTTTTTTTCAAAAAGATTTTGGGTTTTATTTTATTTTTGGTTTGGGCGTTATTTCATTTTTTGGGCTTAATTTCATTTTTGATTTTGGGCGCTATTTCATTTTTGTAAGCCCAAAATATTTTGGGTCTTATTTCATTTTCAGTTTCGGCGTTATTTAATTCTTTTGGCTTTATTTAATTTTTTACTTTGGACGTTATTTCATTTTTTTATGCCCAAAATGTTTTGGGCCTTATTTCATTGGGCGTTATTTCCCTGAACCTAAAACAAAAGTATAAAAATATTATATTAACAATAAGTTAATTGACTTTTTAAGTCAAACATTTATTCGAACTTTTTACTCTCTTTTATTTGCAAAATAACCTAGATTTCAAACAAGTGCGGACAATTCCTTTGGACAGTTATTAAATGAATTAGTCGTATTTAAATACGCATTTCTAAAATTTCTATTTTTGCCCTAATTACGCCCTATTCTATGGAGTTGATCTACTGTACCTCTTTCCCTATTTACCGTACCATTTACCGTTAACTAAATGGTATATGGAGCACATGAGTTCCCGGACGACGATACGCTTCCAAAGAGTCTTTTCAAAATACAAAATATTCATTGTAGGCAGTGCTGCCAAATTTGTAAGACAACAAACGCAATTTGTCGGAAGTTTTTGTGATTATACCAAACAATATTATTACATTTAAATTGGTGTTGTTGATATAAAAGTTTTATACTAAAACTTTGTACTTATCTCCACACCAGCACCACCTAGAGAATCTAATACAAACAAAAACCAATCTACAGCACCACTCGAACATATGGTGTGAATATAAGGTGGATAGCTTCAGTGGTTCAACCGTGATTGTCAGACATATGTACATATGCACCAACGTTTTTATATATAAAGAAGATATATATATAAAATACTAGCTGAACCCGGTGTGCTTCGCTACCCCCTCGTTTAAAATAAAATTAAAAGTATTTATATATTTACAAAAATTTATTTATTTAATTTAATTATTGCAATGCTTCGCCTCTTTTTTTGTTGTAAACCAATTAGAATTCAGCACTGAATCGCATGCAATTTGCTTCATGCTCCCCCTTTTTATTTTTAGACCAATCAAAAAGCAGCAATTACACAATCAGCTGTTTCGCAGTCAGTTGTGGGAGAATGAGAATGGGGTTACCCCACTCTCTATTTTAATTAACACGTATTATAAAATCAGCTGTTTTGAAGACAGTGGTGGAAGAAAGAGAATGGGGCTACCCCACTATTTTAATTAATATGTATTTTAATGATTTTAATGACATGATTTGTGGTATAGCCGTTAATAAACGTAGTAAAAAAGTAGGTGCAGAAGTGTGCATGGTCGAAAAATATTATCATGTAATAAGTATTCCTGAGTCAAAGCTGAACGCTGTGAAAATTTAAGATCGGTTATCAGGTCCAGCCTCCAATATATCGCAAACAAAGGGGCGTGCTCCGCCCACTTTTCTTTTGGTACGTATTTCTATTCATGCTAATATCATATATAGCAAATACTGCCGCCGTTGGTCAAAAAATGCCCAAGATATGACGATTTTAAAATTTGGGTTATATGGGCGAGGCCACGCCCCTTCGTCCACTCACAACTTTATATAGTCAAGAATTTATTATTTCGTAAGAATATCCTATTGTGAAAATTTAATGATGATCGGTCCAGTAGTTAAGACTATATTGCGATTTTTAATTTCCCTAAAAAGGGGCGTGGTCCCACCCAATTCCTAATTATGCCAATACCATATGTACCAAATAGCATCAACGTAGGACAAAAAATGCCCAAAATATGGCGATTTAAATTTTTGGGTTATATGGGCAGTGCCACGCCCCTTTGTCCAATAAAAACTTCATATAACCTATTATTCTTTCCAGAGTCATAGTAAAATACTGTGAAAGTTTCAGGAAGATCGGTCCAAGGTTTTGGCCTCCTATAAAGCACAAACATACAAACAAACAGACAGACATTCATTTTTATATATATAGATTGAAAGCAGATTTATTATAATTAAAGTAAAATGGGGCGAAAAAGGGGGATTTGGTAATAAAAAATCTATGGCTACCTTACCTGTAGATAAGAACTATATAAAACTTTAGGTAAATACATATTACAAAAAAAGTATTTTGTATACAAACATTGTTAGTGGTATAAGTAAGTATCTGAATTAAAAAAGTGGGCGTAAAAGTGGGCGCGGTCGAAAAAGTACCCTATTAATCATGCCAGAGTCCCAGTTAAATGCTGTGAAATTTTCAGGAAGATCGGTCCAGAGGTTTGGTCTCCTATAAGGTACAAACAAACAAATAAACAAACACACATTCCATTTTATATATATAGATAGCTTAAACCCGGCGCGTTGCTGCCGCGGCCCCGTTGCCAAACGCGAATAAAATGTTATCAGTGAAACTGTATATGTAAATTGTGGTCGAATACTCAATTCCATGGCTGTGCGACCTATAACTCAAAAGCTGTAGAATTTCTCAAATTTTGGTTGCATGGGAGGTGACACGCCCCCTTGTCCAACGCCATACAAAGTTATCAGTAAAACTGCATGTGTAAATTGAGTTCGAATGCTGAATTCCGAGGCTTTGTTTGCTTTGTTTGATTGACTCAAAAGCTATTCGATATCGCAAATTTGGGTTGTATAATAGGTGCCACGCCCCTTTGTCCAACTCCCATAAAATTTTATCAGTAAAACGCCACGTGTAAATTGTGGTCGAATTTCGAATTCCAAGGATGTGCGGCCTATAACTCCAAAGCTATTCGATATCGCAAATTTGGGTTGTATGGGAGGTGCCACGCCCCCTTGTCCAACTCTCACAAAATTTTATCTGCGAAGCGGCACGTGTAAATTGTCGAATACCGAATTCCGAGGCTAAGCGGCTTATAACTCCAAAGATATTCGATATCGCAAATTTGGGTTGTATGGGAGGTGCCACGCCCACTGTTAGTAGGAGGTTGAAATATACTTTACGACCTATTCTCATACCTACAAAATATACATACAAAATTTCATGAAAATCGGTCGAGCCGTTTCGGAGGAGTTCGATTACGTACCCCGTGACAGAAGAATTTTATATATTAGATATATATCAGCGCCACCTATCGGGCTAAATTTTGTAAAAAACTATTTTTTATTTGAATATTTTATGGTGTGAATTTCATCTAATTAGGTCCATAAATAAGAGTTTTCGAATAAAGCTTAACCAACGCTACCTCGGGAGGGGAGTCTAACACATTAAAACAATACGTAGTACCATACCAACTAATGGTGTGAACAGAAGGTGGATAGCTTGAGTGGTGGTTCAGCCCTGAGAGCTTAAAAAGAGAGAGCTTTTTTTCGCCGAGGATAAGAATAAAAAAATTGTATGGTTATGCTCTTTTTATTTTAATTTATTATTTATATAATGATAAGCAAATTAATATAGTCCCTGTCCAAATTGGGTACAATAACTATCTAATAGAAAAATAATTATTGAAATAGTGTTTGCCGTTCTCAAGCTTTGCGGTACCAAACATACGTGAGTACCTTTTTATATAATCGTATAGATTAAATATTTACCAAAAATTCGAGTTAATTTAAATAAGCAAGTAGGAGTTTTTTCTAAGTGCAGAAAAGGATATGTTTTCTTAAAACTTTTAGTGAATATGAAATTGAAGCCATTTGTAGAAAAAAACGTATTAAAGGAAAAAGCAATTAGTTAATAGTTTTTGTTTCGCTATAATTTTAAGTTTTCATCCTCACTTTCTTTTCGATGATGTTCTTATTAAATAAGCAAAATTTAATTTTGAATAAAATGTTGTTTTGTTTTTTATTTCATGATATCTCTGCTACTATGATTATGTTATCAAATAAGAATGCATAAGCTGTAAGCCGTTCATTGACTCGAATTCTTATATTCAAGAGCTTCTATATAGCAGTTTTTTACATTTTTGAAAAAAATAGATAAACCGCTTTTACTCTACTCTGTGAACGCTGTGTAATATATTATTTTAGCTTTCATTTAACTTTTATTTATAAAAAAAGGTGTTAAATTTTCACTATTTGCCAATTGTGCTGAAAACATTCACTGAAGTAACTTAATGAAAAAAAATATATTGGAAACAATTCAGTTCTCACTTCCGAATTCCATAAAAGTGAGAGTTTGTTTAAGCTAATCGGATTGCATTTTTTTTTCTAAACAAGCAAACAACTAACAAATAGAATTGAAAAGATGATAAAACAATTCAATGATAAGCATTCAAAGCAAAATTACACTCTAATTAACATTAGAATAGAAACCGAATTCAGACACTTTCATTGCTTCAAACCAAAAAAATTAGAAAGCTGAACACGCACGAAAAGATATAATTGTAAAAAATTACATTTCGAACAAAAATCTAACTGATGGTAGTTAAAGCTGAAGCCACACGTTAACGAAACATACTAAAATTTTATAAAAAATATATATATATATCTATGTATGTATATATCTTTAAAAGAACAACCAATGGCATTAAAAAAGCCAATTCGAGATATGGTATAACTTCTAATATGTACTAGAAATAATAGTGCAACAAATTGCTTTGGCAGCCGACAGCATTATTGAAAAGCTTAAAACTGTGTAAATTTAAAGTTTTGCGCTTATGCTTGCAGCCGTCGTCATCGTCTAGAGTCGCCCACTACAGTTCTTCACTGCCACCAATACTGGCCCAGTCGCTATTTTTGTTGGCGCGCCTGCGCAAGCCTCATTCAAGCCTCAACGCATGCGCTGTGCTTCGTTAAACATTTAGAAAAGCAAGCAATACACACAAGCGCTCACACATCAAATAAGCCTTAAATATTTTCCGGTCTAATTTAACAATTGTTAGTAAATCTATTTAGAAATGTTTGAGTGACCAAAAGGCGTACTTTTAAGATATGCCACAATCTGAGAAACACTTTTCATAACATTTTTTTTTTACTTTTCACTTTAATTTGTGATTTCGTTTTTGTCATTGTTTTTACCCTATTATTTTCGAAAAGCATGTGCTAAGTTTAAGTCGCGCTCTATTTTTGTTGTTTTAGCTTTGATTAAGCATAAGTTAAAATTACATTCGTCATGGCTATAAAGTATGAGCATGATTGTGGTTGTTGTTGTTGTTTTGTTATGGTATTGTGCTGTGTGGCATTTTTTGGCTTATTAACATTTTTGTTGGTTATTTTTTTATTATTTTTTATTGTAGACACGCTGACGCTGCTACTGCAGACCATCGTAAAAACGTCTCATGCTCAAGTCGTTAAATTACAGCTTCATGTTAAATGCTAACTTTTATTTTTGGGTAATGTTTTAATAGGTAGCTACTTGAAAAGATGGTTGAAGAGATATCGCGCATTGGCATTGAATTATTATATATGTATATATATTTTTTAATTGCTACTTATAGCGCCTTGAACCATGGCCAGAATTGAGCTCATCTTCAACCAACAGTTGTCTTAGACTCAATTTTGAATTAAGATTTATTTAATAGATCATTTTAAATTTATTGTGAGTTCTTAAGACAAGGTTTAAAATTCAACCTTTTTTTTAAAAAAAGTCAGTATATAAAGATTTTTAAAGGTTTTTTAAATGAAAACTTCATCTTAATATGTCTAAAAGTGAACTTTAAAGTTTAAAATTTAAATACATTATTTTAAGCCTCAGTGTAATTTTAGATACTTTATAAAAAAAAATATTTTTTAATATATTGGGGGTTGGAATTAGTTTTAAAGGTTTTCTAAGAGATGGTAACTATCAATAGATCGCATCGGGCACACCTGTGACTATATTCATTTCAAAGCACATTGTCTAAGCTTCATTTTTTAGTATGTGTCATTCCACTGAAGTGTAAACAACATATATTTCTTTCTCTGTGAACATGTCGACTTTCGTTCCAACAAAACGCAATTTGCGGAAAGGTTTACTTTTGTGCTTCTATTTGAAGAAAAAAGCGGTTGAAGCACAACGCACGCTTACTGAGGCTTACGGGGACTATGCTCCATCGATTTCTACTTGTGAGTACTGGTTCCGTCGGTTTAAAAGTGGTGATTTTGATACGGAAGACAAAGAGCGTCCGGGCCAGCCGAAAAAGTTTGAAGATGAGGAATTGGAGGCTTTGCTCGATGAAGACCCGTGTCAAACCCTTCAAGAATTGTCAGAATCATTGGGAGTCGACTTATCAACGGTCGGCAAACGCTTGAAGGCCATGGGAATGATTCAAAAGCAAGGAAATTGGGTGCCGTACCAGTTGAAGCCGAGAGACGTTGAACGGCGATTTTGCATGTGCGAACAACTGCTTCAACGGCATAAAAGGAAGAGTTTTTTGCATCGTATTGTCACTGGCGATGAAAAGTGGATCCATTACGATAATCCTAAGCGCCAATTCATGGCGCCAAGCTTATGCTGTGTATTTGGTGGGATCAGAAGGGTGTCGTGTACTATGAGTTGCTAAAACCTAACGAAACCATCACTGGGGAACGCTACCAACAACAATTGATGCAATTGAGCCGAGCATTAAAGGTTAAACGGCCGGAATATGCCAAAAGACACGACAAAGTGTTTTTCAACATGACAACGCACGGCCACATGTTGCAAGAACCGTCAAGGAAACGTTGGAGGCGCTGAATTGGGATG
Source organism: Dichetophora obliterata (assembly GCA_963920525.1). Taxonomy (NCBI): domain Eukaryota; kingdom Metazoa; phylum Arthropoda; class Insecta; order Diptera; family Sciomyzidae; genus Dichetophora; species Dichetophora obliterata. The sequence goes on along the minus strand of OY986437.1, from coordinate 241,392,959 downwards.
TGCTACCCCACCCGCCTTATAGCCCAGACATAGCCCCTTCCGACTACCACCTATTCAGATCGATGGCGCATGGCTTGGCTGAGCAGCGCTTCACTTCTTACGAGGATACCAAAAAATGGGTCGATTCGTGGATTGCCTCAAAAGACGAATCGTTCTTCCGGCGCGGAATCCATATGCTGCCAGAAAGATGGGAAAATGTTGTAGCTAACGATGGGCAATACTTTGAATAATATACATTGTACCGTTGTTTCTAAATGAATGCTCAAAAACCGAAAATAAAACCTTTAAAATTAATTCCAACCCCCAATATATTTTTGTTTGCTAAATTTTAAACTTAAGTAGTCCCTTTAATTCGACTAAATCGTTAAGATAAATGATAACATTAAGACATTTTTGGGCAATATTTTCTTATCAAAAAAGGCATCAACCTCTTAGCAAAAAACTTTTAAATTTTATGAAAAATATTTATATCTGCTGCTGAACGTATTTTTTATGATTTAACCCTCTACTGCACGTATTATGATCCAGGTTGAAAAATAAATTTTTTGTTGGATTTATATTTGAAATGGAATAATTAGATACGCAAACAAAATTTTTTTCAAAAAAGTAGTTCCGTTTCCGTTAGAAGTCATATAATGGCTGTTTGCAGGAATGCGTGATTTCATGAGTTTTACATGTTCAGTTGAAAAACAATCGCATAAACATTAAGCAGTTGCTATAAATTCTATAAAAAAATTATATAAGTAAACTGACTTATACGTATTTATTTCCTGAATTTTCTGTTTTTCTTAAGTAAAGAAAAATAAGAAAAAGTCTTTTTTCATAACTTCTAATATTCGTTGGAAATTCTAATTTGAAAATTAAAAGCCATATATGGCTTCGTGTTCAGTAGAGGGGGGTTAAAACTAAAAATAGATTTTCTTTGGAAATGGTAGTAAATATTTTGTTTTCCAAAATTCGTACAAATGATACATTTGAACTTTTAAATTTAAGACGATATTGCGCGCTGAATAAAATAAAAAAACTTAATTTAAGACATTTATTGTGAGTTTGACACAATAGTAAAAAATTGATGTTGAAATTAAAAATCTGCAATTTTCAACTTTTAAGATTCCCGTAGCGATTGCAAATTGCAACGAAACTTAATAATTCTAGTATAGATTGTAGCGACAAGTACCTTTATTAATATGCACTTTGATTTTTTTTTTGTTTCTCATAAATTCTCTTGACCCTGACTGAAAACGACTCCTTTTTTAGTCCACCTAGCGAGAAGAAGATGCATTAAAAACAAAAAAAAACTTTTTTGGAATTTTGTACTATTGACGTAAATAAAGTTTCATGTCTTTACGTAATATAGTCTTTTTTTACAATATATGTTTTAAATTAAACCTTTTTTTCAACGTGCAATTTTAGATTAATATAATAAAAAGGCAATAGTACCCCACATGGACGTTCACAGGTGGAGGGGCAGGGGGGGCGAGGCAGTGAATTTTTAAAATATCTTTATATTAAATCAAAACGCCACACGGTGGGGCGAGCCCATGCAAAGGGTTTGACATCACATATTGCTTTAAATAAGTGAATGTAACTCTCGAACCATTTGATGTATTTTGGCCAAATTGTCTAAACATGTCTTCTTAAAAGAATTTCTCATGAAATTCCTTAACCTTTATGAGCATAGCGGGTCTAGGAGACCCAAAAATTCATGGTAAAAAACATTTTTTTGTGTTTAGCGATATTTCGTACGTGTATTTTATTACAAAATGTGCTTTTGAACAAAAATATATTAGCTTTTTACATTTAAAAGATGTTTAAAGACAGCATACATCTCTATTTAAAACAAATTATATGTAATATTAAGAGCAAACAGTGATTCATACCACACATAATTATACAATATGCTTAATTTTACACATTATCTGTAAAACTTATGTTTTCACTTTCCTCATTAAAAAGGTATTTTGCTACAATCAGATAGCTTTGTGGTGATTTTTTATTAAAACCAAGGATTGAAAGAACTGGATCTGAATTGAACAAAAGGGCATGCAAAAGATTTGAATTGCTAGCAGATCTTGAAAATTTCCTCGTGTTGTGAAGTCTGAAGAACCGAAACAGTTTGTGATTGGCCTCTTGCGCATTCTCGGATAACTGACCTATTGGTACTATCGCATTTTGAACTATATCCGCACTGTGCATTAATATTTTATGTACAGTAACAGACATGTAGTACCAATCATAAATTTCAACGTATAATTTTGTTGTTTCTAAACAAAAATTTTTTTAATTTTGTGATATTAATTTTAAGACCAGATGCTATGACCTGAAATATATTAAAATTTTGACGCATTAATGTTAAACAAGATAATACATATATGTATATTAAAATGTTTTACCTGCAATATAACATAAAATCGTTTAATTAAATTTTCGTCTAATCTAGTGACTTCTGAACTTTTCTTGTAATTAGTAAAAAATCTGCGAGAAGTGTTACGGACATGACTTTTACCAGAGCCTTGCAATACCACGTCTATTAACAAACCTTGAACAATTTTAATTTCGTCGTCAGCAAAATAGTATGGTGGTGTTGATTCAAATGCTTTTATCATAATCTTTACATTTTGGTTATTATGCACGCAGAAAAAAATGTTTACTGGAAACATAATATGAGATGATATTAATGTATGCATTTAAAAACTTTTTTGTAACAAACAATTTTATTTATACAAGAAACATATTATGTTTGCCATAAATACATATGTTATGTTCACCGCAAATAAAGCTAATTTGTTGCAATGAATATATTATGTAACTGCATTATCATATAAACAATATGTTCGCAGCAAACATTTTCTGATTGTCACAAATATAATTATGTTCACTACTTTTAAAATATATTACATATGGGCATTTCCATAGTGTCGCACGGGACAGTCGTACGCAGTTAAAGTGAAAAAAAAATTAGTAATAACACGGATTTATATTTTGATAATGGTCTTAACTTATAACTCATAGTAAGCTCTATAAGTGGTGCTAAGGTTGATTATCGGTAATTTTTCCTTTTCAAAATAATTGCTAAAAACAACGGGGGTCGCACGGGACAAAAAACGGAAGTTTTTTTCGAGGACAACAACTCAAGCGCCAAATTCTGACAACAACTCAGCGAAGTCTGACGGAATATTTCAAAGAGTTTATTTTATGGATGTTGTGCATTGTTGTTTCTTTTAAATTGCTTTTATTTTACCCAATAATATTTAACACTTATTTTTTAATTAAATATTAAGCTTTTTCTATTGCAATTTAATTGGGTAATTAAGTAATTAGGTAGTTAAATAATTATGTAATTTAGTAATTAAAAACAAATTCAAAATATTTTCCTTTAATTGCATCAACCATTTTTTCATTATCTTTAGCCAATGCCTTCCATTTTTACTAAAACAAAAATGTTTACGAAACATTTGCTAAACACTTACGAAAAAGAAAAACTACATTTGTGAAACAGTGCAGACGATGTGATCATCATATTTAATAATTTTATGTACAAATTGCTAAAATTAATAAAATTAAAATGTTTTTCTTAGATAATATCATAAAATAATAAGTTTTTAATAAGTTTTAATTTTTTGGTCACGGTAGACTTTCCTGTGGAAATACCCATATAAATTATTGACGGTTAAAGATATAACAACTGTGTTTGTTGGCAGATCACTTTAAAGTGGATTTCATACCCTTTTTCTGTCTTGTACCAGTTTATGCAATTTTTTCACTGGAATTCTTGACGATATTGGCGTCGTGTCTAAAATATATTTCAAGAACCAGACGTCTCAGATAAATAAACAGTATACCAAAATATTTTCATTAAAATTGTCTACACTTATTTGGTACAATATATATACGTCACTTTACTAGTATGGATGCTATGTCGCAATCAAAGCAAAATATCTATTTTTTCCGATTGCAAAAGGTCACGGAGCCAGGCCGGAATGGGTTAAAAAAAAATATATGTATCCCAAACTTGTTTTTTTATCCATTCGTAAGTTTTTATCACTAATCAAACTGAATTAGTTCCAATAGTTACGCTGTAATACGCAAACTTTGTGAGAAATACTATAAAAAAACCTGAGGAATACAATTTTGATAGTGAAATTCTCCGAAGGCGCTGGATGGCGCGTGCTACTTTTTTTAAAAACATTTCTTACTATCATTATTTGTAATCCAAAGTACTTTGGTTCTGGCCAACCCTGGCCATTTTTTTAATCTTCAAATTTAATAATTTTTTTTAGTTTTTAATTTTTATTCTTTATCGCAATAACGGGATTGCAAAAAACTTAAAAACAAAATATCTGGTTTAAAAGTTTAGGGTATGTCCTTTCATGAAATATAAAGATCTGTTCAATCAAGCAGTTTAACAAAATGTTATAAGACTTTAAAAAAGACTATATTTTTTTATATTACAAAATATCAACTTTGAGGCTTTACAAAAAAAAAAGTACGCACTTGAAAATAAAAAAAAACTGCCGCATTCAAATAGCCCAAATATATTTCTGTCGAAATGTATAAAAATGTTATAAGTATTTGCAAGTTGCATTTTTTTCTGGATGTCCAACCCTTTGTATGGGATCGCCCCACCGTGCGCCGTAAGCTACAATTAAAAAATTTTACTGGAGAGTCAAAAAAATTTCCAAATTGTAATTTTAATTGTATGTTGCATCATACAATTAAACTTAGGGATTTTAGAAATTTTTTATTTGTAGGAGATTACAATTTAGCAGGAATATGTATTTTAATAAGGTGCATCAACAATCAATCAAAAAGTCGACTTTGAATATAGTGTAACTTATATGACGTTTTTTGATTTTATATTTTCATTATAAGTGTTAATTTATTTTGAAGAGAATTCAGAAAGGTTAGGTTAAAGTGGCATATACCAGATATTTGGTCCGTTGTTGTACCACAGGGGATCTTCTCCTCCTCTCCTTTGTACTGTCGTGAAACCACCCTCAACTAATAATGAAAAGCAGTAGACGCTTAACGTTTGCCTCCTCAAGATCTCTAAGATCATCAAAAAATAGGCTTCCTAGATGCTTCTGTCTTCTGCGGGCTAAAGCGGGACATGAACAGAGGAAGTTCATTTCGTCCCTGCAACTCCTGCAGAAGTCATTCGCATGAACCCCCATTCTAAGGGCATGCTAAAGTTGAGCTAAGTCATGCAAGCATTTTTAAATAGAATGTTGTACCCGTCGCAGTAATACGTTACGATACCATTTCATTTACCCTTGTTTCTCAGGCACTTTCCAATACGTATTCATACACTCAAAAAAATTTTGTGTGTAAATATGACTTTCATTCTTCGAATCTTATTCGTAGTTTTCAGTCCCGAATAGGATTTGTAGATTGGACGTAGTTTGGTACATATTACAAATATTTTATTCGTATTCGTATAAAAACAAATGTATATTATACGAATACATTTGTTACATTTACCAGACCTGTCAAAGATTTGATCAATTTGATTTTATGCACAAAAAAGTGAAACAAAAGTGAATGCAAAATTGATTTATAAACAAAATTTTTAATTCACATACATTTTTAAAAAATGATTAATTTTTGATTTAAGTTTCGTTATTCAGACTAATTAATTAATTCAGAATAATTAATAATTTTTTTATTCATTTGAAAGATATTCACAAAGATTTTCAGAATTTTCAATTATTCTTTCTTTATTCATTACTAATTTTTCATTCATTATTCATTTTTATTTTTTATTCATTTGTTATTCATTTTTTATTCATTACTCACTTGTTATTCATTATACATTTTTTATTCAGTATTCATTTGTTATTCATTATTCATTTTTTATTCAATATTAATTTTTTATTTATGGCTTATTACTTAAACGAATAAAGAACTAATTAAGAATAACAAATGAATAATGAATAAAAAATTAATAACAAATAAAATATGAATAATGAATAAAAAAGAATAATTGAAAATTCTGAAATTTTTTGTGAATTGTATTCTTTGTATATAGCAATAAAAAAATTAATTCATTATTCTTAATAACAAAAATGAATAATTGAAATGAATAATAAATCATTTTTGTAAAAATTAATGCGAATTAAAAATTTTATCTTATCTTATCTTTTTTCGGGAGACTACGGCCACCTGGCAATCATAAATTTCCTTATATTCGGTAATTTTCAACAAACCAGGCTGAAAGATTTCGATTGTACATTTTTGAAACTCAACTAATACTAAATAGTACGAAACCATTAGTAAATACTACGAATGCAATGGAAACAATTACTATGTTATTCTTACGAGAAATTGAGGAATGATAAGGAATGATATCCCTAATAGTCGAAGATCATTCTTCGGAGCAACAGATGGAAAGGGGCATTAAAGACAATAACGCATATGAACTTGGACGACAGACGAATTTATGTTTTAAAGTAATGAAACACAAGAAGAAAACAAATTAAAATAAATTAAAAAAGTAAATGCTTTCCCAAAAGCCCAATGCTTAAAAAAAATCGTTTTTCTGTCATAAAATTGATCCAATTTGCAAATTGCAGCGATCTAGGCGAGGGAAAAGCTTCTGATTCAAAAGCCAAAAAAAATGAGGAGATTCTGAATAAAGTAGGCTAATTTTAAATCATGCACTAATTTTAAAAAAATTTGATGGCAAATTCTATTAAGAAAACGCTTTCACATTAGAATATCTTATGGTCAAAAGTTTTTTTATGACTAGAATTTAAATAGGAAACTCGATTTGAAACATTTATTTTTTACTTCTTCAAATTCAGGTTTTTTAACAGGCGGCCACAGATTTTGAAGATTTTCAGGATTTTTTCGCGTCACGTGCTTATATTACATCCAGGATTCAGAATCAAGCCTTGCAGGGAGGTTCTCGAATATGTTTAGAAAATTAATGGATCCCAAAATCCCATCTATACATGTACCCATTTATATATTTATTTATACGTTTTGAATTAAAAAAATACATTTTTTTTTTGCATTATAGCCTTTACGGCTACTCCCACAACAGAACAAACGCATATAATTTATTTTACACTAAAATTAATAATTTTTTTCCCCTTTTTTATGCAAGTACATATTGGTTTATGTATTACTTTGGTATAATTTTTACACTTATAAAATTAATGTAATTAAAGACCAATAGCAACGGAAATAAAAGCCAGAGGTACTTAAATTTATGCTTTTGTTTTTAATATTATTATATGTACATGTTTTGTTTCTTATCATTATATTTTGATAAAAATATTTGTAAGTTTTTAAAATTAAATAAATAAAATTGTTACGGAAGCTAACGGAAGCTAATAAATAAAATTGTTACCCGACTTTTAAGGGTTTCATTATTTAAAAATATTTAAGTTGTTTTTTTGTGTTTAAAAAAAGAATTATTATGGTTTTTGGATTTTTTTACGTAAACATTTTTTTTTTTCAAAAGAGGATACTTTTGGATACTTTTTTGGCTTTTTCGTGGATACTTTTATCAAAATCTTCGCGGCAACACTGTTCCCTGTCTTCTAATTATCATAGACTACAATGCACAGTGGATCTTAGGGAAAGCTTCAAAGGTAGATATCGCATTTGCATATCAGCAAAATGCAGGAAATGGTATATTCGTATTTGTCACAATCTTTTGTGTATGTGCGTTATAAGCTCGTGGCTTATTTATAAAGACATAGATGGTATAGGTAACCTAAATTTATGTCAAAATAGACTGTAGCTAGTGGAAGTTCTTAGCAATGTTGGCCATGTTACCGAAATCTGCAACAAGTGTAGAGCAACTACTGTTGAAAACAACATTGAGAGGTAGGTTGAAGCGATCAAACGGCGAGGACCAATACTGTTACAGATAATGTTGGACATTGGCCCAAAAATTGACCTCGTGAAAGATGCAAAATGCCTGCATGTACGGGATTCACACAAACAACCTGTTTAAAGTATGGATTCCGTCTTTGGTTTAATAAAAAAAAAAACAAATTGCTTTAAAAATTTGCATGCTGCATGCATAGTATTGCAGATATATTAAAAAAAAAATCAGACATTTAAGGTTCAATATTGTTATGCATTGCTTAGAGTAGGGGTAATGTCGTGCAAGGGGTAATTCGTGCACTGGCGTTTTTAGCATAAAAAATTTAATGATATACCAGCCGTTGGTAAGGTATGGGCCTACTGACCTACAGAGCTCATGCATACAATACTAGCAATATCCATGTGTAAGGGCAATATGTGCGACGTTTTTTAAAAATCGCACGTTCTCGGGACGACGAAAGTGTTTTTTTATCGGATCAGAAAAATTATTTGTTTCGCAGGAAAATATACCAGGTAAGTGTTTTCTTAAAGAAAATTTTCCGCCGAAAAAAAAGATGTATTGTGATCGAAAAAATTTTAGTTCTTTACCGATTTGTCGAAGTCAACCTTGAAAACGACCTTTGAGGCAATGTCGTGCATTTGATGTGGGGCAATGTCGTGCACTATACAGAAAAGAAAAGGGAAGGAAACGCGGTCGCCCTAGTGTACCAAGGGAGTCGTGAAGCCATAACAAAACGCTACAATCAAAATAAAATTTTCCAAAATTTTTTCTCAATGACAAGCACTTTTTGTTAAAAATATTGTTTTTCTTTCCGTGTTTCATATAGCAAATTGCCTATTTTCACTTTTCTTTTCATAAAATTGTTTTTTTTTATCATATTTCGGACTTGTGTATATTGCCTTATAATTAACAATAATAAATAAATAAACAATAATGCTATATCTTCTTGAATCGAACCACTACCTATCGTTTTTCACACATTCTGATACCTTTACAATACAATGCACGACATTACCCCACAAATTCTGAGGGGGGTAATGTCGTGCACATTTTTTTTTTAATTTCTACTAACACGATTTCATGCTACACTAATACTGTTACACATAAATGTTACCAACCAAATTATCTTTCGATCGGATGCTTACTCGTTGTATTCGCTTGTCATGTACGGCTTTACGAGCACTTTAAAGTTGAGTGCACGACATTACCCCCTTTTTTTTCTTTATTTTTTTAAGAGCTCTTTTTTCAACTTCGAATGCAAATTACAAGAGGACTAGCTGTGATAAGGCCGAATTATCCATAAGTGTAGGCAACTGCCTAGAGGCCCCACATCGGCGAAGGGCCCCGCGCATCGAGAAAAATTTTTTAAAATATTTCATCGAGTGAAAATTTAATTTGAAGATTTGTATCCGCAGTCATAATATTATTGCTTTTTTTTTTAATGACTTCAAAAAGAAGATACCGAATTTTTTTTTATCTGAAATCGAAAAATTTACTTCTAATTATCTTCAAAAATGTCTCACATTGTTTTAACGTAAAACCAACAGTTTCCACGCTATGAGACTATTTATGCCTAAACATTGTAAAGTAGAAATTTTTTACTATAACAGATATTGCTTTTATGATAACAGTACTTATTTTAAATATATACATTTATGAGACGATGTGTTTAGTTGGATGTAAATGTTGAAAGTGAGAAAATAACAAACAAATATTAAAATTCTGCCAATAATCTATTTATAATTAAAGTTAAAAAAGTCTGCTTATAGTAAAAGAAATTACACTTTGCACTGTTAAGACATAAAGAGTCCCATTGCGTTAAAACTGTGGGTTTTACGTAAAAACTGTAAATGGCATTTTTGAAGATAATTATCTGATCTTTATATCTGATCTGATAATTTCAGATCAGATTTTATGCCCGACATAGAGGAGCGGAGATATTGGCAAATGACCGATTTCGGTGAACTTTGAACCCGAATATCTTCTAACGCATAAATGGTATAATAAGGAATTTATTACAGGTTGCACTAATTATGACTTAGTTAAAAGGTTTGCTTCAAAACAATTTGGACGTACATTCTCCGACTCCAACTAAAAAAAAAAATTCCTATGAAATACAAAAACCCTCGGTGAAATACAAAAACCCTCGGGCAAAGTCAAAAGTTATGTCGCAGAAAAAACCAAGGATATAGAAATATTTGTTTTGACTAGGAATTCTTTAAAAATATATGAATCCGGTGAGGTAAAAAAATCGTTCCACTCTAGTGGAAGTACAGGGGCGTAGAAAACACAGTATAAAAAAAATATTTTATCTCGAATAATATTGCCATTACGGTAGTAAAATTCGATAAACGAATGGGTATGATTTTTATAAAACAAGATGAATAAAGTGGGCGTAGTTCGAAAAAGGCGTGTTGCTATTAGAAAAACACTACATTTCAGTTAATATTAACACTAGGGTACTGAAATTCGGTGCAAGAGTACCGAAATTTAAGTGGCGATGGAAATTTCTTCCATTACCATTAAAAATTTAGTGATAATGCAAATTTTTTCAATTACTATAAAAATTTTCCATTGTCACTAAATTGTATTAATGCATTTAGGAACTCAGCCTATTTTTACATATTTGAATTATATGGTGAATATTTGAGACAAAAGCTTCAAGCAAAATGTCAAGTCATTACATTAGTTTTTGTGGCATTTAAAGAGATTTTACCATTTTGTTTAATTTACTTTGCATGGGAGGTAGGAGTGGTTTTCAACCTATTTTAACAAATTTCAAATATATGGTGAACTATTGCAACCAAAGCTTATGTTCAAAATTTAAGATCATTGCATTAATTTTGTGGCATTTAAGAAGATTTTACCATTTTGTTTAAGTCACTTTTTATAGGAGGTAGGAGTGGTTTTCGACCGATTTTAACAAAATTCAAATATATGATGTAAATTTTACTTCACAGCTAATTAACGAAATTACAAGTCACTACTTAATTTTTTGTGGCATTTTTAGAGATTTTATTGTTTTGATAAAGTAAATTTGTATTGGAGGTGTAAGTAAATCCGAATTTACTCATTCTCGAACTTGATCGTCGTTATTTGACTACAAGCCGATAAACCATATATCAATACGATAGCTTTAAAATTGCGGCTATAATCTTGTCGACAGACAGACGCACATGGCAAAATCGATTAAGGATGTGATGCTGATCAAGAATATATATACTTTATATACCTGCCACGCCTCCTTATCAGCGTTATTAACAGAGTGACAAAGCTAATATTCCCCCGACACAGTACACGTAGGGGTATAAATGGCGTTATTATGAATATAATTGAATTATGGTAGAAAAAATTTATTTGAAGGCGTTAAAAAAGGGTAAAGGGGCCCCGAAAATTACATTACCTAGGGGCCCCGATATGGTTAATGCGGCCCTGGAGGTGATGCTATGCCTTCCATTGTTAATGTCTTTATACTTATAAACCAAGTTAGCCTCTTTTCGTTAAGTCCAAAGGTCTATAACTTTAATATCCTCACCGAGTCGAAAGACAAAATACATTAAAATTTTAATATTAAGGTAAATTTTAATTTGAATTGCATTAATTTCTGAAATCTATTTAAGTAGAACTGAAAAGCATTAGCATAAAGTTTCAGTTGGGAAAATAAAATGTCAAATTTCGTGATTAAAATGCAGAGCTTAAACGTTTTTAGAAATGATTTCGGTCGAACCAAGTCATTTTTTATAAACAAAGTCTAAAACAAAGATATAGAAAACAAACACATTTGGCACACTTCTGCAAACTTATTTGGAACAGTTGTAAAGTGTTGCATAAGTTTTAAACTATAAAACTGATACTGTAATGAAAATAACTTATAAAACAACATCTGTTTAATATCTGCATCGCTGCAATAAACTTAAAAAATAAAAAATAAAAAACTTTAACTCTTAGCATAACTCTTTTTGCCCTTTGTTTTTAATCAAATCGAATCTGACAACAATGCTAACTTTTGCGCTGATTTCCAATTAGCTATGCAGCATTTAAACTTTAACTCTAGCCCCACTTTAGGATTAAAGAAAAAAGAGCAGCAAACTGCAGCTAAAACAGAGTTTAAAACCGACACCTGGCTCTAATCTACTAACACAGTATCTAAGCGCATGAAATAAAAACTATTTCTTAAAAATTTTCACCTGGAAACTAGTGGCAAGAAGAAAAAAAATTTATGACAACAACTTACCACTTTAAAGCTTTGTAGATACAAACAGGTCAACAAGATTTATAAAAATTAATCCAAATTTTAATAAATTTTCTCTGGTAAGCGCAGCATTAAAATATTACAGGTGTCACAAGTTATAGATATTATAAAATTAACACCTTTCACAAATGTGTGCAAATGTGCAACAAAGCGGTTAAGTATCTTTAGATACTTTGCATCCAAGTGTTTGACAGTGATATTTGGGCCATTTTTTGAGTAAAGATTGTTAAGACTAAAGTTTTAATGTTCGGAAGCGTTGCATACTCAAATAAATACAGATTGGCACGAATTTAATATGGGGCACAACAAAAAACTCTGTTCTAACAAATGCTGCTAGCAAAAGATACTCGAGTCGCGGCTGGATGCAGCAAGAAGATTGTTTATAGAATGCAGCTACGAAAGTGCTGCATAGAGTTGAAGCTTGTTTTACCGTTAGAATGCAATGAACGCGCTTGCTTGTCGGGTTCGTTGGCTGAATACGGTCAGTCCGGTTTTTGCCGATGATGATGTTGTTGTTGGTTTTAATGCTGTTGTTCTAAGCTTTTGTAAATGTGAACGAAGATCACATAAAATCGAAGATCACATAATTTTCACTGACGAAGACGTTGGATAACAAAGACAATGCCAAAATAGAATTTTTACAAAAAAATCTTTTAACTTGATTGCTTAGATAAATACGTAAGAGGTACGTATCAAAAGAATACATTCGTAATTTAAGTCTACAGAATAGCTTAAACTGATCTCCAAATTTTCTTAAAACTTTGTTACTTTTATATTGTGTCACTAAGATGATTTTTTTTTCAGATTGTATCTCAAAATCACACGAGCTTATCTGCACACTTAGTTAAAAAAACCAAACATTTATAAACAACTAGTGCTTAAATCTAGCATTAGATACAAAAGTATCTTTATTTAGTTTTATTACTATATTGTTATTGTTTAGTTTTTTTCTTCAACTTCAACTTATTTTGCGCTCACTCACGTGCGACTCGTAACGCGGCTTTAACGTAACTAAACTCGGCTTAAAGCAGCCTTCATGCGTTGTTGCCTCTATAGGCTGGCTGTATTCATAATTTTCCTGAATTTTGTACTCTCTTTTTAGCTCTTTATTTTATGTTTTCTACATTTTTCATTTCTTTAGTGTGTTGTTTTGTAAATTTCTGACTGCATCTGATCTGCCGCTCAACGGTAATTTGTAACTTTTTGCTTTCGGTAAACTTTTTTTCTAATAAACTTAAACTTTTAAGAGTAAAGTTTTTTACATTCTCTTAACAATTTACACGCTCTTTGCAAACATATTTTAAGCACTCTGAAGACACTGATCAGGTTTTGACTCTTTTGAGTTAGGAATTCGTTGTAATGTTTGATTGCAAGTCAAGGTTTGTCTCCAGCCAAGTTCAGCTAAAATGTGCATTGAACTTTTTACCAAATCTTAGTAACAAAATCCATTTAAAAACTAGTAAAGCGGGGGGTTTAGTGTAACAAAACCTGCACATTGTTTAAGAATCTTACGGCACTAATTTGCAATATGTATTAAGTATCGTTAAGTATCGTATACACAATAGTGCTATCTGACTTTTAAAAGTTCTATAGAGAGCAATTTTTATTTTTGAACAAAACTGCATGAGTAATTAGTTTATTGATTCCTCTAGCATTTCTATTTCAGGAATAAGTTATCGAAAAATTTATATTGAATGAAAGACATTTGCAAAAATGAAACACATGAAAAAATAGTTAAAACTACACAAAAAAGTGTTCCTTCCTGGCGATTTAAATTCTTATATGTAAAAAGTATAATACATTTATGTGTAACTAAATTTTTTTTTAATTTTTTAAGGTTATAATTCACGAAAGGTTCCAATCAATTCCTCAAAATAAATCTATCCCTTTCCTTTTAGTTCAAAGACCACACCTTGTTTTTATAAGGAGCATGCCTTTGATCTTTCTTTTTTTTTGCAAAAATAGGTAAAATTTTGGATTTTCTTAGTTAGTATTTTGTAACATTTTGTACTGTTAGTTAGAGAAAGGTATATATTTTTATATTTTTTACGTCATATATTGTACAGAAAAATAACATTTCAGTATTTCTAAGGAAGTATCATGTGTTTTAAATATTGAACTAACATTATTTCTATAGAATTTGTTGTCAAAAAGCTTACACTAAATTTAGAGTTGACAATAAAATGACTATTGGTAAGGCCCATTGTGTTATTTTGTACAGATAGTTTTAAAAAGGTTTTTATTTAAAAATTTTTTAAAATTACATTAATTTTTTCTGATTTCAAAAAATTGAATTTTTTGTTGGAATATTTTGGAATATTTTTTGTAGAGGCAATCTCGGAATCACTGAAAATCGCGGGATTTTAGACCTTGCAATATTGGTGGTTATAACTTCTGTCTCAAAGTCAAATTCATCATATATGGTCTATGTCGTCTGCCCAGATCGAACTAATTTCTGAGAGATCAGAGCGTGATGTTTTGTTTAATTTCATTTTCTTCTCTTATCCTGTGTTCGTCAGATAACAAGATAAATATTTCTCAAACATACATAGTATACATATGTTTACATACTCTGAACCATAAAACTACCGTTAGCCAACCTGAAAATATGCTATACCTTCGTAATAGGACGTCACAACTCTGATTTCGTCTGGCCAGACAACAGAGTCCATTTACTGTCTGTCTATCGGATCATAACCCATGCGAGGGTTAAATTATACTTAAATACACATTTATTAAGGGCACCACGAAATAGACCCCAATTGAAATAAGCCCAATTGAAATAAACCCCAAATGTTGGGACTTATTTCCTTTTCGCTTAGAGAATCATTTTTTGTTTGGGGCTTATTTCATTTTCGTTGGGACTTATTTCGTTGGGTGTTATTGTATTGGGGCTTATTTCAATTGGGGCTTATTTCGTGGTGCCCTTTATAAATGTGTATTTAAGTATAAACAAAAAATACAGAAACAAAAGACAGCAAATTTAACCCTCGCATGGGTAATGATCCCCCGTATGTTGGGACTTTATTTATTTTCAATTTGGGAATTATTTTATTGTGTTTGGGAATTCTTTTATTTTTTCGTTTGGGGCTTATTTCATTTTTATTGGGACTTATTTCGTTGGGTATTATTGCATTGGGGCTTATTTCAGTTGGGGTCTATTTCGTGGTGCCCTTTATAAATGTGTATTTAAGTATAATTAAACAAAAAAATACAAAAATAAAAGACAGAAAGTTCAACCCTTGCATGGGTAATGATCCCCCAAATGTTGGGACTTGTTTCATTTTTAATTTGGGAATGAATTCATTGCGTTTGGGAATTATTTAATTTTTTCGTTTGGGGTTTATTTCATTTTTGTTGCGACTTATTTCGTTGGGTGTTATTGCTTTGGGGCTTATTTCAATTAGGGTCTATTGTCCCAACCCCAAATGTAAGGACTTATTTCATATTTTTCGAAAAAAAATATTATATAATTTACAACGAATAAAATTAAATAAGCTCCAATGAAAAATGCCCCCACAGAAATGAAATAAGCCCCATGTAAAAGATTTCTAAACTTAAAATAAAATTATTCCCAAAATTGATGAAGTAACCCCCAATGAATAGGAACTACTGTACTCCAGTTTTTTGGATGATTTTGTGAAAAGTTTGACAAGTACAAATAATAAAAAAATTATGAGCCAAAAGAAAATAAATCAACGCATGAAAAAGAAACCTTTAGAAGCCCGAAGGTGACTACTTAATACGGAGGATATAATTAATTTCCATGACGTTCCAGAATTTATAATCAATTCACTTTTCGGAGAGGGAACCTACGAGCCACGATTAATTACTACTACTTTTGTTTTTGTGAATGGTTTAAGTGCAAATCAGTCATTTTATTTGATACGTTGATCAAATATACAAAATGCAAAAAAAGCTTTTATTAAAGTATATATAATAGTATTTTATTATATGCGCCTTTTGCAGAAAGAATCATTTGTAAAAGGCGCAACTACGGATAAAATAATGCAAAAATTGATCAAAAATTACAAAATGTGAAAAAAGCGAATTTTATTGTAAGCAACTCTTCGATAACCTTAATTAAGCAAAATGAAAAAGCCCCAAATAAAATGAAATAACTCCAAAATTTAAGATATGAAATAAGCCCCAAACCAAATGAAATAAAGCCCAAGAAAAAATCAAAATGAAATAAACCCTAACTAAAATTTCATTGGGGCTTATAGTTCTAGCCGCTCTACCGCAGACGTCGTCCATTATCCTTACATGGCTTCTTGTCATTTTCAAAGGTTGCCTTGAAATGACATACATACCATTAAAATGAAGGAGGTAAGTATAGTATTTATCCCTAAGGCGGGTAGAGTATCGCAAACGAGTCTGAAGGACCTTAGATCCTTTCATCTTTCCTGCTGAAAACACTCGAAAGACTAATTGACGCTCATATTCGTTGTAGCAAAGACACAAATTTGCTTTCAGCCTCACAGCACACTTACAGGAAAGGTAGGTCAGTAGAAACAGCCCTGCACTCCCTGGTAGGCTTTATAAAAAATTCCCTTTTCCATAAGGAGTACACAATGGTAGCTTTTCTGGTTATCGAAGGTGCCTTTAGCAATGTCCTTTCGGGGGCAATCATTGGCGCGCTCATGAAGCTTTGGGTGGATGAGTCAATCTGAACACTGATAAAAAACCTGCTGAACAGCAGAGTCGTCAGTGCATCTCTAGGTGGCTCAAAAACCAGGAGATTTGTGAGTAGAGGCACTCCTCAGGGGGGTGTTCTATCACCTTTATTATGGAACTTGGCAGCCAATGTACTTCTGAGAAAAATAGAAAAGGTGGGTTGCAAGGTGATTGCCTATGCGGATGACGTAGCTATTGCTGCACATGGAAAGTTCCCAATACTCTCTCGGAACTGCTTGGGTCAGCACTCTCCGATTTCAACACTTGGGCCAAAAGTTGTGGACTGGGTGTCCCCAAAAAACCGAACTGGTCCTTGTCACAAGGAAATATAAAATTCTGAGCATAGTTCCTCCACGTCTGGATGGTACTCTGCTAAACTTCGTGGAAGAGTCGAAATACTTAGGGGTTATATTGGATAGAAAGTTAAGCTGGAAACCGAATATTCTTGAGCGAACTAGGAAGGCCAATGTTGCTTTATATGCCTGTAAGGAAGCTATAGGTAAAACGTGGGGGCTTACCCCGAATATTGCACGTTGGATTTACACAGCTATAGTGAGGCCAATCTTGTTATACGGTGTATGCGTGTGGTAGACAGAACTAAAAACACAGTCTTACTGCAAATCGTTAGGGAAAGTACAAAGAACTGCGGCCGTATGTATCAGCGGAGCGCTTAGGTCCACTTTATTGGAAGCGCTAAATGCAGTTCTTTTCTTAATACCCCTTGATATTATGGGAAAAAGGATAGCGCAGGAAACAGCCATCCGCCTGAGATTACACTATTGCCACTCCCTCATTCGAGAACGGCTTTCACACAGTTCACACAGTTATCCCAACCAGATAACTTTCGTCTTGCAAGCTGGCTCTAAGGCAACATGCCACAGAATTGGCTAATTTCAAGTGGAAGAATAGTACCACCTCTAACACAGCTAGACAGATATGGCCTAGTTTTACTGAAAAACGAACGATAAAGCTCACTCAAATGGCGAGGAAAGATCTCTCTATTCTGATAGGCGTTATAACAGTTCACTGTATTATAGGCCTTTACAATGGGGGCTCATGCGAATGACTTCTGCAGGAGTTGCAGGAATGAGGAAGACGAGGATTCGGTATCGCATCTCCTCTGTTCATGACCCGCTTTAGCCCGCAGAAGACAGAAGCATCTAGGAAGCCTCTTTTTTGATGATCTCAGGGATCTTTGGGAGGTAGACGTAAAGCGTCTACTGCTTTTTATTATTATTTCAGAGTGGTTTCACGACAGTACTTAGGAGAGGACGAGTAGATCCCCTGTGGTAACACAACGGACCAAATATCTGGTCTATTTGGCCACTTTTACCTAACCTAACCTAACCATCACTTATACCATACATAAAATTTTGTTTCCAACACAGTGGTAGTGGAAGAAAAATTGCATTACCACTAAAATTTAGTGAACCTTAGACAAAAATTTTGTCATATTTAAACAAATTAAATAATATTTCCAAAATATTGGGAAAAGAGTTAATTTTCACTTAGATAAATGCTTGTAATTGGGAGAGGTGCTGTCTAAACAAAAAAAAAATAAACCACCTCCACAAATTGTTCTACCGTTTCAGCTACCCGAATGTTTTCATGGATCAAAGTACCGCCAGCACAATGCACTCGATGACATTCGCTATAATCGATCATTGGCCGCAATTTGTAAAACGCTTGTCATTTGGAAATGTAAAACGAAGCCGCAATGAAAACTGTTAAAGCTTGAACTTGGGCAAGATGCCAAAAATGTAATGTAAGCTCATGCACCGCTTAAGACAAGGTCAGCTTCAAACAATATCACACAAAATAAGTTGCATTAGTCACTAAATCTATTTTTTGTAAAACTATGTAATTTCAATACAGTATTATTATTTATGAACTTGAATTGATCTCATTTTTGTTGTTTTACTTGAATAAAGTTTTTTATTTTGTACGTTTTAATGTCTCTCCTATTTTTTAATTAACAAATGAGGACATAACACAATGATGCATCTCAGATGTTGAGGAGTCAAATGACACGTATACAGAATATTTTCTAAATTATGTTGACTTTATATGATTTAAATACAAATTCTAAATGTTTGATAGTTTAAATCATACTTGATTTTAAATACAAATTCTAGTTGTTTGACAGTTTAAAATCGTTTATCGAGCTTAAGGTCAAAGTTAGAACAATTAATTGTTCTAACGAAGAAAAAAACTTTAATCAAATGGTAGAGCTCGACCAAACGGAAACAGCTGAAAAACAAAATCAGCAAAAATTCTAAAAACAACTTCAGTAAACATGCTTTGTTAGTGCAGAATTCCAGCAGGCTGTTGGACTACATATATACATAAGCATAGAAACTAAAGTAAAACAGAAATACAACAGCGAAGGTGGCATTATGAAATTAAGGAGAAAAAATGAGAAATTGAAGCTTCAAAATCTCATCGCCCCGATGGTGCAGTGCGTCAACGCGCTTGCACGGGCAATCACAAAGATTTCTGATGACGCTTTTAGCAGAGCAGAAATTGTACAATAAAATCAATTGCTAGTGGTTTTTTTTTTCCTTTCATATTGAAAAAAAAAACTTTGTTGTTGTTGGTGTTTCTTTAGAAAAATTCGTTAGAACAATTAATTGTTCTAACTTTGACCTTAAGCTCGATAAACGATTTTAAACTGTCAAACAACTAGAATTTGTATTTAAAATCAAGTATGATTTAAACTATCAAACATTTAGAATTTGTATTTAAATCATATAAAGTCAACATAATAAATATAGAGGTCATTTAGAAAAAAACTTTAATCAAATGGTAGAGCTCGACCAAACGGAAACAGCTGAAAAACAAAATCAGCAAAAATTCTAAAAACAACTTCAGTAAACATGCTTTGTTAGTGCAGAATTCCAGCAGGCTGTTGGACTACATATATACATAAGCATAGAAACTAAAGTAAAACAGAAATACAACAGCGAAGGTGGCATTATGAAATTAAGGAGAAAAAATGAGAAATTGAAGCTTCAAAATCTCATCGCCCCGATGGTGCAGTGCGTCAACGCGCTTGCACGGGCAATCACAAAGATTTCTGATGACGCTTTTAGCAGAGCAGAAATTGTACAATAAAATCAATTGCTAGTGGTTTTTTTCCTTTCATATTGAAAAAAAAAAACTTTGTTGTTGTTGGTGTTTCTTTAGAAAAATTCGTTAGAACAATTAATTGTTCTAACTTTGACCTTAAGCTCGATAAACGATTTTAAACTGTCAAACAACTAGAATTTGTATTTAAAATCAAGTATGATTTAAACTATCAAACATTTAGAATTTGTATTTAAATCATATAAAGTCAACATAATAAATATAGAGGTCATTTAGAAAAAAACTATTTTCTAAATTATTTATAGATCAGACAACAATGGTTCAATTTACTTTATTTTTGCAATAGCTATAAAGAAATATCAACTCGATTATAAAAGAGTAAATCTGATGCTTTCTATAAGCAGTTTTCGATATTTTGTTGAAATTTAAATATTTTGGTTTTAAAAAAGTTTATAAGATATTAAAAAAATATGTTTAAAAATTTCATATAAATTTACTTGTTCTCATTGTATTTCCAGCCACACAATCATTTCATACAATATGCGCTTAGTCCCACAATTCGATTGGCTGTTTGATCTGCTTAGATTCCCGTAGGGGCCATTTTACATACCACATAACAACTTCCTGCAGCTTCAAACGCATACATGAGAGAAAACGCTGCAAGTTATTTTAGTCGTAGCTTTCTACAACTGCTATGTTGGTCGTTGATAGCACTAACCATCGTATTTGTTAATTATGTGTTATTCATATCTAAGAGCTATACTTATTTCTGTGAACTTGTACATAAATGGTTTTAAGATTAGGTTAAATGCTTCTTGTATAAGTTTTTCTGTCTTTTCTTTTCGTATTTGAAGCCTCCGTTACTTTATTCTTTTGGTTGACAAGCAACCTTATGAATATAATTCTATTGTTTAATAGATTCTTCCAGTATACTTTTTTGTCTTCTTCATGCATACAGCTCTAAGATAGTTGGTATACTATCAAACATATAACTTTTCAAAGTTTTTAGATAGATTTCGTGTTCTGAATATAAAGGTCGTCAATTCTTTTGTTAGTTATGGTTTAGTCACAAATCATGCGATTGGCTTTCTTTCATTGTCTTAATACCTGATGTTTTTATATATAATCGACTATAATACTAAGTTCACACTAAGGCCGACATGCTGCTCTTCGGACATTAATGGCTTTTCAGCTGTTCGTTGAGGTAAAGTAATAATCTATTACTAAAATCCAAGATGTCGCTTGTATTTGACATTTCATCTGTCTGTTGATATTAGCACCATTCAGCGAAATCTACAGTTGGCCACTATTGTGTTTAAATTCGATGAATGGAAAAATTATTAGAGCGCTCATTAAATCTGATCACGTAGCGGGCGCCATTTAAGCGTGCGAAACAATTATATTCTACATGAAAAAAATGTTAAGGTTCAGCTGGAAAATGCTGCTACTGACGCTGTTAAATTTATAAACACAGAAAGAACGCAGCAACTTAGAGTGAAAAGCCTTAAATTATTTACATAATTCAGTTATTATAATAACTAAATGAAATAATTTACAACTTTTCTGGTGTTCAGAGTAACAACACATTTATAGAAAAACATCGGTCACTAAGGTATCGCTACCATAACATTTGACTACTCTGAATGTGGGCATTTTGTATTTACAATTTGACTGTCAAATGAAAAGCGACTTTTTCAGTGTAAACACCTTCTTTTTTGAAAATGTGTTTTTCGGCTCAAAATCGACTTTTCGGTCTGTGTGTGAACATAGTATAAGGGAAAAGATTTTCAACTTATCTATGTCAAACAAACGCAAGCCATGAGTTTAAATAAAGTTACGTTTATTAAATTAAGATTAAATTAATTTTAAAATATGAAATCGTTAAAAAATTTGATTTAGAAAATATAAAAAAAAATTCACAAAAAAAGGAAAACTCAACAAAATAATACAAAAAATTTATTTAAGAAGATTTTTTTTCTTAAATAAATATCAATCGACAAGGACTTTCCGCAAAACGGTCAATAGTTTCAACTAGAATGTTTTAATGGTTTTCTGCCACAAATTTGCGATGAACACTCAACATGCAGAAAACTTATAATGAAAGAGTTTTGAAAATTTTTCTAAATTATGTTATAAACTTGGAATAGATAAAAATGTACCACATGCACAAACCTATAATAAAAGAGTTTTGAAAATTTTTTTAAATTATGTTATAAACTTGGAATTGATAAATCGGTCATCGCCCATTGTTGATCATAGCCATGTTTTCACTTTTCTTAATGTTTTCTTAAACGAACGTTCTATTGCATATATGTATATTTATAAATTACTTGATCTAAAGCTCTAAAATCTAAAAATTATATGCATATTTATAAAATACTTAACCTAAAGCTCTAAAAATAATAACCTTGTAAAATAGGGTGGGGCGATTTGAACACCTTAATGGGCGCTTCGCGTTTCTGATTGTTGGGATTGTACTGAGCAAAAAAGTCCACTAGACCATACGTTTACGGTGAAAATCAAGCTTCCAGATTTTGACTTGCAGTTTTTTCTCAGACTTTTGTCACGTTTTTTTTGGATATTTTGGCCTATAAAAGCCAAACCATTGAGATTTTCGATCCGATACTAAGACAATATATATGCCCGATATCGTCGGGCAGTATTCCCATCCTTTGAAGAGCCAAACCCTGGCTTTGGCTTATCTATAGTTAGACCTAGTTCTTTTTTAGGGCAGTATTCTAGTGTAGAAAATTGAAAAAATCAAATTTTTCGAAAATTTATGTATTCAAGAATATCCTTAAAAGTATATTTCGAAATTCGAAATATTTTTAAAGTTATAGCCATTTAAGTGTCGTCAGTTAGACTGCCTGAAACATAACGACTTTTTCCAAACGTTTGACATGGTATCTCAAGTTCTAAAAGACCGATTAACTTAAAATTTGATGTAGGCCTTTTTTATATCCCTCTATAGAACTAGAACTATGCAAAAATTTTGTTGTTTCATATTTCTGAAAAGTTCGAAACTTTGAAAAAAGGCCAAAAAATACTTTTTTTTCAAACAGTCGCCATTTCACGAAAACAAATTTTTCTTTCCATAGTTCGGGATATAGCGATTCTTACTAATTAACCCTTCGTTGCATGGGATTGCACATATGCAAAGCTGACTTCTAAGAGATGTAGCGTACACACCCTGTTAATAATCGTAACGGGATTTAAAAAAACATAATTAGACATTTTTACATTAGTTGTTGTTTCGTTTTGTAAAATTTATGATTTAGTTTGTCCGAAATATTGAGTCTTACAAGGTCTTTCTTATTAGTAGACAAAAAAAGTGAATATTTTTAATAATTATTCAATAAATATCATACAAACTTTTAAATGTAAGTAATATTCTGGAATATAAGTTCATTTTCTTGAAGCATAATAATAATTTTGTGCAATATAACTTGACTTACGTAAAATTAATGGCTTAATTGCAAATATGCAATATCATGCATTTGAGACATTTTGAAATTTCATTGCAGATATGAGGTTATATTGCAGATGTGCAATTCCTTGCATTGAACTTTAATTAAAGCTGAAGACTTTTAGTAAGCTTTTGAAGGGTGCTTACTGACGATGAAATTCGGAAAATTTTTGATTGGAAAAAAATAGCAAGGATGAATTAAGTGAAGATTATAATAATGACCATAAATATGATAACGTACAAAAAATTCTCGAACATCCCGAAGTTGAAAAAAACTTTTAAAATAAGCTCACATTGAAAGAGAAATACGCACTCACTGTTTGGAAATAACAACATTGTATTCTACGTATAAAAAGGCCAGGCTGTCCATCTAACACTGACAAGCCAGATTTAATAAAATTTGTTGGCATATGCATTCTAATGTAAGTTATTCAAATAATAAATAATTGGCGTTAGTCGACACCAATGAACTTAAATATATAAATAGAATAAATTAATAAATTGCAGGAGACACTTAAATACAGGAGACGATGTCAGTTAATCAATTTAAAAAATTTATCCTTGCATTTGAGTGATAGTGCTAATATGAAACTAAGGGATGATCCAAATTTTGACCGGCTTTTTACAATTCGACCGCTAGCTAACAATTTGCAGAAGCAATTTAAGTCGATTTCATATGAAAATTGCTTTTCCGTTGACGAACAGTTACGCTCCATGAAGTACTGTAAGTTATTAGACAACACTAATATATTTATTATACATCACTACCACTAATGATTGAACTAACAAAAAAAGCAATACATTCATTGGGTACAATCCCTCGGAATATATTAAAGAACTCAAAACTACCGAGTGTTTCAATATTACTAATGTCAAGCTAATTGTGTCCGAATATTGTTTAGCAATACGAAAAATTAATGGGGGAGTCTATTTGTAAGACTCATTTATTTGATGCTAAAAAAGTGGTGTATGAGATTTTTTTATCATTTGATAGATACCACATTAGTAAATGCATGGCTATTGTATAAGCGTGCGGAACATCAAAGCGGTAATCATGGAAACATAACATTAGCCAATTTTCATTTGCAAGTGGCAGAAAGTCTTTGCAAAGTAGGAAAAGTATCCACTAAACGTGAAAACCTTCCGAATTATCAAACAACCTTGAACAAAAGACGAAACATCAGAGAAGTTTCCCACAGACTCAAACACAAGTTCGGTAAGACCATTTTAATCACTGCCCACAATGGGACAACAAGAGTTTCACATGCCAATTACCAGGGTAATCAAGTTAGATATTGCTTTAAACGATTTCACAATTAATAATGTTTTGTGTATCTAATAAAACATTGGTAACTAATGCTGTTAATATAAGATTCTTGTAATCTTCAGTATAAGGATTTACTTCTGGGTTACTAAAATAAATAAAATAAATGAATAAATTGCAATGAGATTCAAATTTAGAAACAAAAATCCTTGCAGATCAGTGTGATATTTTATATATTATTTTACTATCCTGTGTTTAAAATTGTCTTAGTTATAGACGAAGGCACATTTTAATTCTTTATTTTTATTGAATATATAAAATATTTGAAATTATCATTTAGTTTAAGTTATTAAAAGCTTATAATTTCATATTAAACATGTAAAATAAAATGTAATATTTAAACCATCATACAGTAATTTTTATTGCTTCCCTGCATGAAATTGCATATATGCAATGTTGTGTAATTTCGTTCCTATACATTGCAGAACATCCAAATTTCGTTTATACATTCTCTAAACCACTACGATTACATATAATAACACAAACATTAGAAAAAGTCATGTAATGAAGGGTTAAACACATATTCACTGTGTCGTACTCTTTTCAAAAAACCTCTAAAATATTAAGTTTTTGCTCTAAAAATAGGCCAAAAGTTATTTTTGTTGTAATTTTTTTAATTTGAATTTTCCACACTGTTTCATATAACATATCATTTATCTGCAAAAATTGCTTTATTTTGACACATAATTCAATAAACAGTTTCTATCATCGAAAAGCATGAGCATCTATGATTTTTTTGATAAAAATTCATTTTTTCAAAATATTTTTTTTAAAGGTTCTACAGCTTTAAAACTAATTTCTATGGAAAAAATTTTCAAATATTTCAAACCACTACAAAGTTATGTAGACATACCTATGTTTTAAGACATTTTCTTATCTATATATATAAAAATGGATGTATGTATGTGGGTATGTGGCTATATCACGTATAGACTCCAAAACCGCTGAACCGATCTTTATGAAATTTTCAGGGAAACTAAAGCCACATCTTGAAAGTGTTCCTGTGAGGCTTGGTAACGATTGGAGAAGGGGGCGTGGTACCTCCCATACAATCCAAATATGCGCTATCACAAACCAAAAAAAGGATATATATCAGAAAAATTAAGATTTGGTAATTTTGTTTAGATGGTTACTGTCAGTAGTTGTACAAAAAATGGGCATGGTCGTAATATAAATACGCCCACTTTTTCGAAATCATGCCAATTCCAGAGTTCTACACACTTTTACAGTGAAACTTGATGATAGGTGCTCCAAGAGGCGGTCACTATATATAAATGTTTTCACGCCCACTTTTACCGCCCACAAATCAATATCTATATACATAAAAAGTAAAACGATGTGTGTCTGGCTGTGTGATGTCTATAGACTCCAAAACTACTAAACCGATTGACCTGAAAGTTTGGCAGCCGATTTGTTTCAGGTACGAGATGGTTGAGGGGGAAAATGTGCCATACCCCCTTTTACCGCCCCAAAATCAATAAAAATGTTATATTTCAGTCAGTTTGGGTCGTATAAGGCTAAAATTTTGTAATTTAGTATGTACGGTTACTGTCGATAACTGTACTTAAAATAGGTTTCCACGCCCCTTTTTACCGCCCACAAAGAAATGAAAATTCTTTATTTCAGATGGTTTTGGTCGTATAAGACTTAAATTTGGTACTTTGGTTTGTGTAGTTACTGACAGTAACTGTACGAAAAATTGGTTTCCACGCCCCCTTTTTGCGCCCACAAATAAGTGAAAATGCTATATTTCAAGCAGTTTTGGCCGTATGAGACTAACATGTGATACCTAAGTTTGTATGGCTACTTTCGGCAACTGTACTAAAAAAGGCGTCATCGCTATAAAGCCACACCCACTTTTTGAGAAATCATTAAAATTGACTACTGGGTCGATTGAGCTAAAATGTTATCTCAGTTTGTACGGTTACTGTCAGCAACTGTACTAAAAATTGGTTTCCACGCCCCCCTTTTACTGCCCACAAACCAATGAAAACGTTTTATTTCAACGGTTTGTATCGTGTTGGACAAAAATTTTGTAATTCAGTTCATATGGTTACTCTCGGTAAGTGCACTAAAAATAGGTCTGTCCCACTTTAGTTAAACTCACTTTTCGGGGAGTTAGCGCCGAGTGAAGTAAAGTGGGCCAGGCTTAAGCTAAATTGAGCTGAAATTTTGGCAGTCGATTTGTTTTCAGCTATACTGAAAATGGTGAATATATTTTGCATTTCTTGACATTTTCGGATATGGCAGTAAGGTGGTCTGTGGCAGAACAACGTCTGTCGAGGAGAGTGAGTGTTCCTGTGAAGTTTGGTAAAGTTTGGACGAGGGGGCGTGGTACCTCCCATACAAGCCAAATTTGCGCTATCGACCACAAACCAAATAAAGGATATATATCAGACGGTTTCGATCGTAAAAACTAAGATTTAGTAATTTTGTTCAGATAGTTACTGTCAGTAACTGTACAAAAAATGGGCGTGGTCGCATTAAATATACGCCCAATTTTTCGAAATAATGGCAATTCCGGAGTTCTACACATTTTTATAGTGAAACTTGCTGTGTAGGTGCTCCAAGAGACAGTCACGATACAGAAATGTTTTCACGCCCACTTTTAGCGCCCACAAATCAATATCTGTATATATAAAAATGAATCGTGATTTGTTCGGATGCTTAAAACTTGAAAACGACTAGACCAAATAGGATGCTTCCTTCTACTGGTTTGTTCGTAACTGCTACGCAAAGGCTTAGGAAAAAAGTAATGCCACACCCCTTTTATCGCCCACAAATCAATAAAAATGCTATATATTTAGCTAAATTAAAATTTGGTAAATAAGTTCTTATGATGACTGTCACTTACTTTAATAAAAACGGGCGTTGTCACACTTCATCCACGCCTAATTTTGGAAATATCACAATACTTCGAAACTATTGGTCCGATTGAGCTCAAATTTTGTAAGTGGCTTTGCTTTGAGTACGAGATGGTTTAAGAAGAAATGCCACACCTTCTTTTACCTCCCATTAATATAAAAACAATTTGTGTTATCGAATAGCGTTATGGGTTGCACAGCTTAGAAATTCGGTATTCGACCACAATTTAGACGTACCGTTTCAGTGATGAAATTTTATGGGAGTTGGACAAGGACCAAGGGAGTTGGACCTCTCATACAACCAAAATTGGTGATATCGAATAGCCTTGACCTCATTCAGTTTTTCACCTCACTTTACACATGCAGTTTCAATGATTTTATTTTATAGGCGTTGGACAGGGAGGCCTGACATCTCCCTTACAACCCAAATTTGCAACATCGAATTGCTTTGAAGTTATAGGTTGACAGCGTAAGAATTCGGTATTCGACCTGAATTTATACATGCACTTTCATTTCTTACATTTTATGGGCGTAGGGCAAAGGGGAGTGACACTTCCCATACAACCCAACTTTGTGCTATCAAATAGTTTTGGAGTTATAGGTCGCACAGCGTCGGAATTCAGTATTTGACCAAAATTTACGCATGCAGATTTACTGATAAAATTTTTTAGAGTTTGTGTGGGGGGCGTAACACCTCTAACTTAACCCAAATTTGCGATATCGAATAGCTTTGGAGGTATAGGTAACTCAGCCTCAGGTAACTCAGCCTGCTTTGAAGTTATAGGTTGACAGCGTAAGAATTCAGTATTCGACCTCAATTTACACATGCAGTTTCATTGGTAAAATTTTATGGGCGTAGGGAAAAGGGGAGTGGCACCTCCCATACAACCCAAATTTGTGTTATCGAATATATTTGGAACTATGTGTCGCACAGTTTTGGTATTCGGTATTCGACCTCCATGTACACATGCAGTTTAATTGATTACATTCTATGAGGGGTGATCAAGAGGGCGTGGCGACTATACAACCCAAAATTGTTATATCGAATAGCTTTGTGGATATAGGTCGCACAGTCTCGGAATTCAGTAATTGACCTCAAGTTAGACATGCTGTTTAACTGATAACATTTTATGGGCGTTTGAATAGGGAGAGTGGCAGCAACGCGCCGGGTTTCAGCTAGTATTATATATAGGGTGTCCAGTGTAAGAGTATGAATATTTACGAAAGTAAAAAAAGAGGTCGAGTTAAGCAAAAAAATCGTATGGGAGGGGGTCTATTTTCACACCCTTACGAGTTACGTGGTTAATTGTTATTTTATGACTTTGATTCATACTATTGTTTCTAGCAGAAGAACTAGCTCATAGAAAACTTATTTTAAAAACTCATTTCAAAGACAATGAATTGACCTTTCTAACGGTGTATTAACAAACCCATGCAACTCATCCATTAAATATCCATTAAATATATCCGTTGAAACTACAAAATTTCAAGTTTGAGCGCAATTTCCTCAGAATTTCGCGTATAAATTCAAAATTTTTATAGCATAAAATTTGCGATTTATTAAGTTTGTTTTCTAATGACATCAAAATCATTAACATAAAAAAAAAATATCAAAGTTAGCTGTACTTAAAAATTTCACTTTGGACAGTTCTTATCGTTTTTCTTTTTTTTTAAACAAAATATAATTACGTAGAAGATAATATCGTTATGTTTTCAATTTAGTGAAACTTTTGAAGTACAACCAACTTTGTTATTTTTGATGATATGTTAATGATTTTTATGCCATTAGAAAGCAAATTAAATAAATCGCAATTTTGATACTAAAAAATTTCAATTTGATACGCGAAATTCAGAGAAAATTGCGCTCAAACTTGAAATTTTGTAGTTTCAACGGATTTATTTTAACTTCTCACGAGCACAGCTCGGTAATGGATAAGTCGCATGGGTTTGTTAACACACCGTTAGAAAGGTCAATTCATTGTCTTTAGAATGAGTTTTTAAAATAAGATTTCCATAAGTTAGTTATTCTGCTCGAAACAATAGTATGAATCAAAGTTATGAAAAACCAATTAACCCCATAACTCCTAAAGGTGTTAAAATAAACCCGCTCTCTACAAATTTTGTTCTTATCTCGATCTCCTCTTTCACTACACTAAATATTCGTACTCTTACACTGGACACCCTGCATAAATACGAGTAGAAAAAAGTTCAGTACCATGTTCTCCCGTGCTTTTCAACCGATTTGGATAATTTTTCTTTTAAATGAATTGAAGTAGAGAGATGGAGTGAACGAAATATTTTTTTGACGTTTGACCTGAAATATGACCATTGAAACAATATTTTTGAAATTTGACCTAAACTATACCAGATGGAAGAACATGGTGTAATAGGAAATTTTAGGCATTGCTAAAATGTTCCAAAAAACATGCCAAACATTTTTCGCTATTTCTTACGGTTGTCCTACAATAAGTATTTCTTTATGTAACATGTGTGATTATATAAAATTTCTTACAAATAGAAAATTTTGAAAATTCCCTTTATTTTGGCAGCAAACTTATGACGATATCTCTAAAACTTTTCTCCGTGCAACGAATTTTTGTATAAAAGGCTGTTGGTTAACACTGAGCGGCAAATTGAAGTAGATTCGTTTTTTTTCCTCTTTCTACGCTCATCTGAGAACTCAAGCAAACTTACATCATAGTGTAGGTCGAAAGGCCAAAAAGAAAGTTTTGACCACTGGTGAACTCTAGTACTTAATCTTATTTGTAAGGAAATGTTCAGGATATGTTTCTAGAACACTGCAACAATTAATTTTGAAGCTTTGCATGTAATATTTGTTGTTTTTAATGTGAAATTTTCATATACTATATTCGCGATATTAAGTGTAGCTAAGGATATTTCAGCCTTACACAATCGATCATTAATGATCGTACTGCTTATTCTAAGAAATGTAGTTAAATAAATGTAGTTCGTTGCATCAATGTTGTTTTTTTATCATACGAGCAAATATCCAGAATTTGTGAAAATTTGTAAACATTTTGTTCCCTGGTTCCAAGGCTGGTTAAAATTCATGTGATTTTGATAAATTTATTTCCAAAACACTTCTTAGATTTCTGTTAGCATATAAATTAAACACATTAATATACTATAATTTATCGAGTTCAAAATAAATTTTAGCGTGCCGTTCCGTGCTACTTTGCCGGTTGTTATTTAATAAAAACATTCTTATCTACTTTCGATTCTCCACCTTTTCATGAAGTAATAAAGTTCAACAACCATATCTGGCACATGAGAATTTGAGAGGCAGCAAAGCTACATTCAGCCACGTTAATGATAACCGTTCAAAAGGCACACACTGATATTTTGCATCCATCAGTTTCATTCATGCATGTAAAGAATGCTCTAGTTTAAAATGGTAACACAAAGTTTTGAATATTAGGGTAACAAAAGAACGTAATCAAAACAAAGAAGCACGAACAACTCATCGAACTTAAGTGGCCAAAGAGCAATGTTGCGTTGAAAAACACGTACGATACGATACGAACAGTTGACATGAACTCAACAACGAGAAAAAAATGCGCGACTTCTAGCAGAATTCTTGAGTCTTATGTGAGATTGGGTCTCATGTTTGATTGCAGCACCCACCAAGATATGAAACCATAACAACGGAGACTGCCATAATGGGGTGTATATATATGAAGTGACCTTGCAAATAGAGCAACAGTCAATTGTGATACAATGAAGTGCATTCTGTTGTTAGTTGTGAGCAGTTTTGTTACCTCAACTTTGGGGTATTACGATATAGCCAGTGATCTCAATCCATCAAATTTATATGAGGAATCTATTTGTCCCTATGGTGAAGAGCCTGTGTGCGCTACAAATGGCGATGAATATTACTATTTTCAGAACGAGTGTCGTCTAAATGCAAACAATTTGAAGCTATTGTTTTCAAAACAAATCAGTAAGTTGTGGGAAAAAACTTACAGATTGTAATCCTTCGAATTATGCTAATTGTTGTGTATTTAAAATATTGTGTATTTTACAGAGCTAACTAAAACCTATGAGCCATATTGTTTTACGGATTGTGAGAATAATATATGTTCCGACATCTACGCACCAGTCTGCGCCATTGCAGATGGAGCTTTACAGAGTGAGACCGTGAGCAATAAGTGTGAGCTGAATCGCAAGATTTGCCAAACCCAGAGACGTAAGTTCAAAAGAGCGTTGCTATTTAAAGATTAATACAATTACTTATTTGTTCTCCCCAGAATGGTATGTTGTCAACTTAGGTCCTTGTGATCAACAACCTTCTTGTCCCATTGTCTGCACCGAGGATATTGCACCTGTCTGTGCAAAATATGGTAACGAGGAACGCACATTTTCTAACCGCTGCCAGCTTCAACGTACAATATGTGAGAGCAACAATGGTAAGAGAGTAAAACTTTGTACTTAAGAAATTATGGAAAATAGAAAATCTCTCTTACAGAATGGCAAATCATTTATGAGGGCATCTGTAAGGAGCAACCTGTAGCTTGTACCTTTGAATATCTACCAATTTGTGCTAGATATAAAAATAAGGAGAAAACTTTCCCAAATAAATGTACGCTACAAGCTGAAATCAGAGAGAGCGGCAAAAGTAAGTTTGTGATTTCCTTACTATTTTTTTCAGAAAAAAACCAACATTTTAACTTCTTACCTCCCACTCCACCACCTAACAGAGTGGCAGCTAGTAAATGAAGGAATTTGTGTTCCACCGCCGCAGATTTGTAGTGATGTCTATCAACCTGTTTGCGCTGAACAAAATTATGTGCAACGGACCTTTTCTAATCTCTGTTACCTGTTTTTGGAAAATACAAGGAGTAAACTTCGTAGGCATTACCTTTAATAACCTTATTTTCAAAGTTTACATTTTCTTCTCTCTCCAGCTTGGGAATTGGTCAATGAAGGTGAGTGCAGCAGGAAACTTTCTTGTCCCCAGGAATATAGTCCAGTTTGTGGCCAGAATGGTGAGGTAGAAAAAACCTTTGCAAATCAATGTTTACTAGAGCTGGAAATTCGAAACACTGGCATCGGTAACAGTGAAAAGTATTATTTTTAAGACAAATTTATCTTAATTGTTTCATTTATTAAGGATGGAGAATAAAATCGAACGGGGAATGTGCTTCCAAGGAATATTCAAAGACTGCAGACAGGAAAGAGTACTTGCCTTCATATCAACCTTCCTATACTGAAAGTTCTTCCAATCCATACTCCCTGACATCATCTCCTTACACAGAAGGTATATTTCACATCTTATCAGTTTCCTTTTTTATTTACCTACCTTTTACTCTTACTCAAGGCACGACGCTTCGTAACGGAGGTTACTCAAACGATTCACCTTTGTGTTATCTGGGTAACGCACCTGTCTGTGCTGTGCTCTTCGGTAACACAAAAACGTTTGCAAATCCCTGCGATGTTGAGAATTCGAACTTGGGTAACACACGTATGTCCAGCTAATTTTTTAAGTAGAATGTATTGATATTTATATATCTCTCTATTATAGAATGGACGATTATCGGCAATGGTCCCTGCAATGCTGACCAAGTTTCTACACGAACCAGCGGTTACCAAGATGGAACAAATGGCGGTCAGATAAATACAGGATCATATCCTAAATTGTATCCAAAAGCACATGCAACAGCCTATTCATCAGATCCAGACATCAAATCCTTG
Organism: Dichetophora obliterata; assembly: GCA_963920525.1. Lineage (NCBI taxonomy): Eukaryota > Metazoa > Arthropoda > Insecta > Diptera > Sciomyzidae > Dichetophora > Dichetophora obliterata. The sequence goes on along the minus strand of OY986437.1, from coordinate 241,359,737 downwards.
CAAAACTCACCACCATTGGCATTTGCTTCAGAATATGCCTCAGCGGGGTCGATTGGTTACTCTGCAAATCCGTATGCCAACACTCCAACCAGAAATCAACCACCTAACTATGCATCATATACTTCAGTGCCTTACCCGGAAAGTTCCTTTAAAAAAACAGCGCCTAAGAAACTATATCAGCAGGTCCCTAAAATTGAGACAACATATTTGGCAAAGCCATCACCTAACTATGCATCGTATTCTTCAGCGTCTTACCCGGAAAGTGTCTACCAAAGAACATCGCCTAAAAAACTATATCAGAAGGACCCTAGAATTGCGACAAAATATTCAGCAAAGCCATCGTCCACATCAAAAAATACCATTGCACTATCTTATATCACTGTTCCACCCCCTTCAACTCCAGTGCTCTATCAAACTGCACCATCATCCACAACGACAGCTGCACCACCCTCCACAACTGAATTACCAGCAGAACCTACGACTGTAAAGCCAACCACAACATCACCAAGCGACAGCTCAGCAACCGAGGAAGCACCAACTGAAGAGTCAATAGAGGAGGAGTCATCAGATTCATCGGATTCATCAGAGTCATCAGAGTCATCGGAATCATCAGAATCATCAGAGTCGTCTACTGATCAATCAGCAACTGAGGAAGCAACAACAGAGGTATCTACAACTCAAAAACCGTCAACCGCTGCTCCATATCCATCAGAGCCATTAAAAGAAGATCCGTACCAAAAACCTTCACAAGCAGCGACTTATTCCTTAGAACCACTAACTGAAGAACTTTATACTTCAGCTTCAGAGCCATCAACTGAAGCTCCATACAAGGTGCCATTAACTGAAGCGCCGAACAAGACACCACCCAGTGCTATTCCATATCCTTCAGAACCATCGACTGAAACTCCATACAAGGTGGCATTAAGTGAAGCACCATCCCCCGCTGCGCCATTTCCTTCAAATTTACCAGTTTCTTATGTCGCTCCACCTGCAACTAATGCTCCTAGTATGTATCCATCTGCACCTTCATCACATAGCTCAGCACCATATCCTGCAGCACCTCATCCCGCACCCTATTTTGGTACAGTCTATCAAGGCCCGGTATATCAACAACCCCCGCACCTGCACATTAACTTTGGACCAACGAACTATGATGGTGCAACACCTGGCGTAGCGCCGACTTCCAATTCTCACATCGGACAGCCTGCCTATCCGCCACAATTAAATGACATATTGGAGAAGTTGTCACAGCAACTTCAAGCAGCTTTAGAACAGCGAAAACCTTAATAGAAATTTTTCACAAGTGTACGATATAAGTTTTACATAAGTATTAAATATTTCGTTCCTATGGTATTCGAAGTAGTTTAATAAATTATTATAAGATATAAGAATAAAGTTTTTTATATGAATTTTTTAATATACTATATATAAAAAAATTAACCTTTTTTTATAAGTTTTTATATGCCACGACTTTTTTTGGTGGGCTGGATCTGTAGAATTTCACAATATTTTTTAAACTAATTGACTTGATAGCAAAAAAAAAATAATCTACAGACATGTATTCGAGAAAATTAATATATTCTGTTATACTAGGGGGGCCTCCGAATTTTGAATTGAAACGAAACCCACATGTTTAGCTTTTTTGTGAGAAATCTTTGAGTCGTCCCCGTTGTCACAAGTACAAGTTCTCACAATGCCGATATCTTCCGATTCAACATGTTAACGAGTTGGATATCAATGCCATCTGTAAACTATAGCAATTTCTATCTTCTCAAGAAAGTTAAAGTGCCGTAAGTTTTGTTTTGCAAAAATTATAAGTGATTTATGAAATTAAGTTGTATGTCATTTTAAAATTTAGATATTATTAAAAAAAAAATAATTGAAAAATTTTATTTTAATTCCTAATAAAACAAAAACTTTATTTTTAGTTTAAAAAACTTCTTGAAATTTTCATATCAAAATATTAAATCATTATATCGCACATTTTAAAAGTAACTTAGGATCTAGAATTGTCAATTCTTGAGATAATAATAGTAATTAAATAGATTAAAATTTGGCCGACTTTTGTATTCAGCTATTCCGATTATCTCCTTAAATCTGCGCTTTTTTCGATTTTCTGATGACAAATGGTTTTTTTTTTAGAATTTCATAAAATAAAAAATGTGTTTTGACAGGTACTTTATTAAATTTTATGAAAATGATACTACAAACTTCATATTTTCATTAGTTTTTTCTTTTAAAAATTTGTAAAAGTTGAAACTATTTCCAAACAAAAAGTAGCATATTCAAAGCAAAAAATTAAGGACAATTTTAAATACCCCTGAAGGACCCCTGATAGCGTCGTTTGATTTCAATTGTTAATGAAATCATTCATTGTGTTCGTCACTGACGTCACCAAGGTTTGTAGGGTAAAAATCCAAGTGTGAATATAAAAAGTGGATGTTCAATGACATGTTTGCGCCTCTTTGAATGACAAAAAGTAGAAAATAAAGAGAAAAAAGAAAATTAAACTAGTGAGGAATAAGCTTCGACTGGATCGAAGTAAAAATACTCCACGGCCGTATATTAGTTTTTTTGAAATCTTAAATGCTGTATTATTTTAGTGACGTCAGTTTTATAGGGCGTGGCTTTTATCCAAATATTTCACATTTGAAACCGGTTCCTTTTTATTTATTAAAGCTTTTGTGTGCAATTTCAAGTTTAAACAATTATTTTTTTTTGGAATTTATAAAGGTTTTACTATTTTGACGACGTCACTTTGTATGGGAGGTAACTAATAATTATATGCGTGGGGGTATAAAAATAGTATTGCATACCAATTTTTGCATAACTCTTGAGTAAATAAGGAATGATTGTTTTGTATTTTGGGTTCCTATTATTCCCAAAAAAATCCGAAACAAGTAGTCGAAACGAGTTCCAGGTATCATTTTCGTCGGATGACAATAATGTCTCGAATTGTTCATTATGTAGCAATTTCCTGATTTGGGGGTCATCGAACACGCCCTTATTTATTTTACAGAGCGTAAGTTTTAGAAAAATAATTTTTCGCTTTCAATGTTCAGTGTTGTTACGAAATTTTTGATGAGTCTGAGATTTGTGTGTGAAGGTGGCAAAATAATGTTTTCAAAATTAACGAGATCCTCGTACTTTAAGTCTTGTGTGTCCACAGTTATGTTCTTTCTTTTCGGCCAGTCCTTTTTGATATAATGCTCAGCACTAGCTCGACTCTCCCAAAGACAGAGAAAGTAGCAATTTTTCATATAACCACCACATGCAATCCACGCAACATGACAACGACTTTTAAATCACAACAAACTTTTCAAAATCATGTTCTTCATATTTTATGTATTTTAACAATTTTTCCATATTCTCATATGTTTCTTTCATACTGGCAGAATGTACCTGTATGCACCAAATATATAAAAATTTGACTTAAAATTAACTTTAGATAAAATTGTATTAAGTTCATCTGAATTTAATGAAAAAAAAACCGTAGCTTATCTTGTTTTTAAAAATGCTACCTTTTGACTTAAAGTGGCGAACTGTGCACCGTTTGGTATATTCGTTTTTTTTATTTTTTTGAGAATTTTTTCATTTCATTTTTGACTAAAAAAAATTTATTTTTTTCTATATTTCTTTCAAAGGAGTAACAACGACTTAACCCATTGGCAAAGGTTGCAAATACAATTAAAAGTTAATTGTTTTTTTTAACTAAATCAGTCAACTTAAACTCGAGATATGTTAAAATTATGGAACTATGTATATCCAAAAAAAATCGGATCAAAAATTTAAAAAATATAACTCTCGAAATTTTATTCATAGAAAAAAATGTTATTTGAGGTTTTCGAATAAGCAAACCGACAACAAGCAAGACACGAGGAGCAATATTTGTTTTATACAAAATTCTATTGCTTCTCGTGCATTGCTTGTTGTTGGTTTGCATTTTTGTGATACAAAATAAGGCGGTTAAACAGTTAGTTGGTCACAGGTGAATCACTCAAGACACCAGAAGAGAAGGGGGTATCTCCTTTTGAAACAGTCTGTCAATGTTCTCGTGCATTGCTTGTTGTTGGTTTGCATTTTTGTGATACAAAATAAGGCGGTTAAACAGTTAGTTGGTCACAGGTGAATCACTCAAGACACCAGAAGAGAAGGGGGTATCTGCTTTTGAAACAGTCTGTCTAGTCTGCCCAAGTAACAATATTAGCCATATATTCATTCTTGCAGAGCTTATAGTGCTATCTTATATAGCAGCAAGCTTCAACTATAGCTTTAGTCGCGCTACTAAAGCTCCTGCAGAGAATATATAAGGCTACTTTCTTGAGTTTAAAAGCACTATTTTTACATCATATGAGGAGTAGAAGTAGCTGTTAACTTTTAAAAGAGTCCCTGTCAAACCCAAATAAGAGCTCTTGCAAAGCTCTTTTTTATTATTCGTTTAAGTATGTATGTGTTAAAAATAAACTCAATAAATATATAAAATTTGCCAAGTGTTTGTGATGATAAGAATGACAAATAAATTAAAGAAATAATAAAGTGATTATTATATCAGACTCATGTTCGTGTATTCGTTATATGCTGCGAATTTCGGTGCGCTTTTGAATTTATCGGAAACGTGAATGTAGTACTTCGAAAAACTACAACGGGCTTAACAAATAATTAAAATTAAGAAGTGTTAATTATTTAAAAATAGTTGGAAAATTTTTAACATTCTTTAAGATCAACTAAAAATGATTTAAGTACTTTATTCTTAAATATATGTATCATAGAAATCATCAATTTCGTTTTAAATATTATTGTAAACACTAATATTTAGCTTGCTTCAACTCCGAAGATTTTCTATTTTTTATAAGATCGCCATTTTTTTCAAAGAAGCTCTTTATCAGATTTTTTAGTCACTTGTTATTCCCAAAAAATTTATTGCATTAATTTACAGTATTTTATATCTATTCGCTTTAAAAATGCAATACAAAAATACACATTAAAGCAAATATTATACTCAATCTACGAGTTTTAAAACTGCTGTATAGTAATTTTTATTACTTTAAAAGATCCTTTACAGAGCAAGTAGTAAACTTTAGAGTTCTGCTCTATTGCAGATTTGATAAAATCCTTTACAGAGCTGTATAAAGTATTAAAGCTCAAAATGGTAAAAAAATCATATTTAGAGCATTTTCTTTAAAATTAAAAGCAACTAGCAGCAAACAAAGCTGCGGTAAAGCTTTAACCGCATATTATACACCTATAGAACACTTTTAGGACTCACTCGCACCTAGTTGCTCCAACAATGTTACTTGGGTGTTGTGTGATTGACTCTACACTGAGTTGCTGCTGTTGCCTTCTTCAAAACTTACTTGACCAAAAGCAATAATATAAAATGAAAAAAAAAAATTTAGTAAATAAAATTTATAAAAAAAAAATTTTTTGTAAAAAAATCGTGGACAAATTAAAAAATATTATATAAATTCCCATTTCCCACAGCAATTAAAAAAATACCATAAAAGAGATTTTTCCCACAAAGTTGGCTCTAGCTTTAAGACTTTTTGTGTATGAGTTATGGCATGTAAAATAATAAATTATTTTAAAATTAATAAAATAATTATATAAGTACATAAGTTATAAAGTACTTATAGGAATATGACGCAACGTCAATAAAATGAAAACGACTTCGCGAGAAAAAAAATAAGCATTCTGGAAGAGAAGTTGGCTCCTCCAACAAACAAATTTTAAAGTTTTTTGAGGGATGTTTTAGGCAAAAGCGATTGAAAGTTATGCTTGGTTTTCCCTATGTCATTTTTATGTCGACACAAAAGTTCATCATGTGAAATAAACTCTAGAGCATTTTCTGCAAAGCTCCGTTTAATAATTTATTTGTTATTCATTTTCCAAGATTGACAAATTTAGAAAAAATGTCAATTTGAAAAGTTTTCAATTTGATTGACAACAACTGACCACTGAAAATGACATAGTGAAAACCAGGGTATATTTTAGCAGATGTTTTCTAAAAAAGTATATTATATAGACAAACAACTTTATTTGCATGTTAATGTTACATCATCAGTTTAAATAAAATTGTTTTTTTTGCAACATATAGTTTTTATTTATAAAGATGGTGTGCTTCAAAGAAGGTGAAAATCGGGCTATATCATAGCTCAGCTCCAGATCGTCTGAAAAAAACAAAAAGCATCGAAAGTAGACCCTTGAATACAAATCATTTATTAAAATCTAATGGAAATATAGAAATTAAGAAAATTATGAGGCGTAGAAAAATAAATTGAAAAATGTACGTTATTTTTTAGCATATTGTTTCGTGTAAAAACTAGACAAATTTTCCAAAGACGCTCATTTTGGTAAAAGATGTGTATAACTATACAAAAAGATTAACCCTGGATGTGCTTCGTTAGTCAAATCGAACAACAATGATTATACTTTTTGTGTTTTCTTTGAATGAAGTCACAAATATTTTTGTTAAAAATACGCAATTTTTTAAAAAATAGTATATTTTTAAAGTTTTGTATATGATCTTGTTATTTATTATGTTGATTTAAATATAAATTTTAAATTTAAGTATGATTTAATCTATCAAACATTTAGAATTTGTATTTAAATTATAGAAAAACAATAATATATTTTTTGAAAATATATTAATTTTTTTTGTTTCTTAATATAATTTATTTTAAAAAACCTTAACTTTATTTAATTTTTCAAACATGGTTGAAGTAGCGATGCATATTGAGGGTTAAAAAAAATATTAAAATCGGTCGATTAGTTTGCTTGCAGTAGTGCTGCCCGTTTTGAAAAAGTATGTTTCGAGAAAAACGCGTTTAAAGTTACTGTGCTCAGTTAAAGCTGCTGTTGCACACTGGGTTGTAAGCGCTGTAGAATCTGCTTCATTGGCGGTATCAATTTTAATTTTTGATAATAATAAATTAAAAAAAAATTACATTTTCAGAAATTGCTTGCCTTAAACCTCCCTTAATGCAATGTTCTTTACCACAACACCCGCTATTTTCAAAGCAACCGATTTGTATTAAAAGTGTTCAAAACTGCCAAACTGTATAAAATGTTTACATTTACAACGTTTACGTAATGCAGGATTGCTTTGCATTAATAAGGTAGCTAATTCGCATCATTACAAAGTATTTTAAAGTTTTGAAATTCAGCCATATTTTTGATCAGCAACGCTACCTGAGTTTTGATTAGTTGATTGCTATAATTTATTGAATTGATAGCCGCTATAGTAGCTTCTGTGTCTGAAAAGGTTAAGAGCAATCAAGTCTCTCTTCATCCACTAGGCTGCTGCAAACTCTTTAGCTTAGTTTGCAATTTTTTTATGTAGATAAACACACTTAAAAAAACAACGCAGTGATTGTAAAGCTGAATTTCCTTATTATAAAACTGGATTATAATTAGTATTTCCACTTTAAATACCGTTGATATTTCTTGTTTATACAATGTTTCATGCATTAATTATACATTTAACGCATGTTTTAATTTGATCGCGAGATGCATGCATAACCAAAACTTTTCTTTTCAATAGGTTAACAGCTTGTCTTCTGCAAAGTAATTTGTCTGTTTTTTTTTAACAAATTACTAAAAAAGTTTTGTAACCGACTCAAATGATCATATAACGTAAGCAATAGAGGTGTTCTTATTTGTATGGCGAAATTTCAAAGTGTTCTGAATTCATTTCGCCGGGCAGATTTTTGTTCCTTTATATTAAAAAATGATATAACTTAAATATTGAACGAATCCGATAACTTTTAGTGGACCCGGAAACGACTTCAATATGCCTCTATGCGAATAAATAAAACAGCATGGGCAATTTTGAAAATTTTTTTCGAAAAATATTTTTATAATTTTGGTAAACATAAAAAAATCAAAATGAAGTAGGGAATAGTTTTCTGGATATATACACCTTGATATTATGGATGTATTATTAGATCCGATTTTTTATACGATGGATATTTGTGTCTATATGCCTCAACAACCTGGAGCAGCAGTTTTTTTTCCTCTTCATCATTTGTTAATATTCTATTAAAATCTTGAATGAATTTAACTCCTCTCTCTGCTGTATCATTTACAACAAATAAATCCTTACAGAATGTCCAGCCTTCCTCAAATTCAAACGACGTTTCCCAAGTTGAAGGATCAAACTCTAGAAATTCCAGGGATAAATTAAATCGACTGAAGAAACACTTTGTTTTCTCTGATACAAAATCACTTATGGAGTATCTTTCGAAGTCTTTTAAGTTGAAATAGGATCGCCCATTTTTTAATTTCACCGTTGGTTCTTTTAATTAAGTTTTTCAACCATGTTACGTTTTTCTTCAAAAGATATATTTGAATCGAAAAAGGCTAGAGCTATTGTTTCCTCAGAAATATACCATAAATGGTGGCTAAATTTTTTAAGTATTACTGCTGAGATTTCTGTGCTGGTTTCAGAATACTTTATATCACCTTGAATGAAGGTCAAATCTTGAAGCGCTGCGTCTATGGCATTCGTACATCTGAACCAGGCTTTAATATAAAGTTTTACTAGAAAAATACATATATCACGTAATCCATTTGATTCATTTTTCGTAAGTGAGAATTGGTCACGGAATAGAAATATTTTTAAAGAATATATTGCTTTTGACATCCAGCGTGCATGACTAGTTGGACCTGGCGTTCGAAAATTATACCGTTCTGCGCCAAGAAAGTTTAAGACCAACCGTAAAAGTTCTGTATAGTCTTCTCGATTTTGAGATTTAGTCAGTTGATCAAAACAAAACTTTACACAATTTTCACGTTCAGATGGACTTATTTGTAGACAAACAGTTGTATCTTCATTGCCACTTCTGAATAATTCTTTCTTAAAACCTGGCCATGATTTTGCAAATCTTTCAAATATTGAAACTTCTGGAGCAGAGGTTGAATATAATTTGGTTTCGAAAACGCTGCGCAATATAATCTCATACACATGGTGGCGGCAAGGTAGGTTGATTACACTATGTCCAATTTTTTTTTCCAAGAGAACAGCAGCGCCTGTGTTGATACCAGTATTTGTAGACGTTGTATCGTATGAGAAGCCGCTTACTTGATCAACAATATTCCATTTAACTAGAACTTCATAAACTGCGTCTGCAATATTTTTGCCAGTTGAAGATTCCACTTTTGGTGCACCAAGAAACTTTGATGTGCCGTTGTAGCTAACCAAAATTGCAATCCGCTCAACTTTTGTGGATCCAATCAAATCTTTCATAAACTTTCCGTCGAAATGAGCTACCAGTGAACCAATTTTACTAAACCATAAATAGTAATGAGATTCTGCTAAAAATCCTTTTTTTGAAACATTTTTAAAAATCAACTTACATTGTCTTTAAATCCAGTCGTAATTTCATTAGATTCTTTTATACGATTTTCTTGGCGTAAACGATGAATAGTTGAACGATTAATGACAAGGTCCTCTACATGATGTCCTAATGCCTCTGCTGCTGCTATAAGGATGTGAACTGCCATTCCATCAGACACTTTGGCATTGTCTAGCGCTGCTACTAACCGAGCTGTAATAAAACTTTTGCGACCCCGTTTTTGGCCTAACACAGAGTTTGAGCTTAGGTTTTCCTTGTCAATAGATGTGTCGTTAACCGGTAAGTTGACAACACTATCTTCATCAGACCACTCCATAAAATGAGAAACGTCTTTAGAAAACTGGACGGTCAAATCTAAAATGTATTAATATACAAAACATACCAGCTTGACTCGATTTTTCTTCTCCGTACTTCCTTTTTCGCGCAGCTTTTTTATCTTTTCGTTCCTGTGCTTTTCTTTCTCGGTCCCATAAAGCCATATCCACGCCAGCCATGCAACCAGGGCGTCCTTTTTGTCTTTGCATTTCTAGAAACTGCCTATCTTCCACAATAACAATTTGGACTAGTGCATCGGCGGCGGCAATATCAAATAACTCATCCAGATGTTCAACAAATGTTTCAACGGCTTGTTTTTGGGCATTTGATCTTTTCCCAGAGATTGTTTTTTGAAAATTTTTCCACTTTTCATATAATTTTAGTAATTTTTCAATACACTTATGCCCTTCTCGAATCGGTATACGTGCTTGATGCCAAAATATTTGAACTGCATCGATTGCCAATTTTGCACTTTGCTTTGCTGAAAGATTTACAAAACGCATATTGTAGAATAGGACTTGCAAGACCTGACGATTTGACGGAAGCTTTGCGCCAGTAATTTGGTGAGAAACATTCCCTATTAAGTCGATTTTCTGTAAATTTTCAATGGATTTACGTGTTGTAACGATTGAAGTGCTTGGTGCTTCTTCAGTAGTAGATTTCGATGATATTTTGGACATATTAATTGGTATACATGTATACTGAAAACACTACTTGAACTACAAATTAATTAATTTCACTGTTTAGAACTCATTACACTCCGATCAACACTCACATTACAAATGAAAAAATCAACTGAACTACGGATTTTTCAACAATGACATTTGCCGTTTTCCTGATAATGTTAGGAAATGCCAGTGCATGCATATGTACGACAGATGCAGCGACTGACAAGACAACGAAACGCCAGTTGGGACCGCCAACTGATGAACCAAAACAACAACAATAACAGTAGTAGCGGACCGGCAACTGATCGAGACAAACCAAACGATAGTTGGGACCGACGAATGATGAGACAAAACAACAACAACAGCATTATCGGACCGGTGACTGTTGGAGCCAAACGACAAGAAACATCATTACATGATGTTGTTGTTGTGGTGTCGTAGAACAATATATTTCTATGTTAGGGTGATTCCTTATTTTACAGTTTTAAGATAAAATACTTAAATAAATGAAAATGATGGTAAATACTACCGTAAATAAAATGAAATTAATGAAATAAAATAAAATTAGTAAAATAATTAAAAATATTATAAATAAATAAAATAAATCTCCAACACCCGTTATCACCAGCAGGGGCTGATCTATTTTTTTGAGGGGGAGGGGGTCGCAGGATTGAAAAAAAAATCAAAAATAAAAAAACTAACCAAATAATCAAAGCAAACTGGGCTGTTTTTTTGCGGGGGGAGGGTTATGAACCCCCTGACCCCCTCTGGATCCGCGCCTGATCATCAGCGTCTCTCGTTGAGAAATAGATAATTTCCAGGAAAAGTCTACGCAAACAGTAGTGTTCTAAACAATACATTCTTTTTCGAATCGCATATACTTTTAAAGCTTCAATAATAACTACTATAGTTGGTAGAGTGATAAAGTGGATTGCGGTTTAGGTTAGCCACCTATATTTTTTAACTTAAAAAAGGTCTATTTTATGGAGTGGACTTTTTGCATAACAGAAAACATTTATTTTGGCTTATAATTGATATTTCACATACCTCATTTGGGGTAACGTGCCACATTTTATATTTGAAAAATTCCAATATTTGATGTCGTTTCCGGGTCCACTAAAACATATCGGATTTACTCCGGATTTGTTTTATTCACCATTTTAATATAAAAGGAACAAGAATCTGCCCGGCGGTTTATAAAAATCCGATATTTCAAAATAAGAACACCCCTAGTAAGCAAATAGACTTTCGTTTTTAAGATTTTGACCAACATCTTAATTCGATTCTTAGAGAGATTGCTAAACACTTGACAACATTACATTATAAATATTTGTTTTCATATTAATTATCTTATTATGTAATGTTATGTTGTTATGTTATGTTATGTTATGTTATGTTATGTTATGTTATGTTATGTTATGTTATGTTATGTTATGTTATGTTATGTTATGTTATGTTATGTTATGTTATGTTATGTTATGTTATGTTATGTTATGTTATGTTATGTTATGTTATGTTATGTTATGTTATGTTATGTTATGTTATGTTATGTTATGTTATGTTATGTTATGTTATGTTATGTTATGTTATGTTATGTTATGTTATGTTATGTTATGTTATGTTATGTTATGTTATGTTATGTTATGTTATGTTATGTTATGTTATGTTATGTTATGTTATGTTATGTTATGTTATGTTATGTTATGTTATGTTATGTTATGTTATGTTATGTTATGTTATGTTATGTTATGTTATGTTATGTTATGTTATGTTATGTTATGTTATGTTATGTTATGTTATGTTATGTTATGTTATGTTATGTTATGTTATGTTATGTTATGTTATGTTATGTTATGTTATGTTATGTTATGTTATGTTATGTTATGTTATGTTATGTTATGTTATGTTATGTTATGTTATGTTATGTTATGTTATGTTATGTTATGTTATGTTATGTTATGTTATGTTATGTTATGTTATGTTATGTTATGTTATGTTATGTTATGTTATGTTATGTTATGTTATGTTATGTTATGTTATGTTATGTTATGTTATGTTATGTTATGTTATGTTATGTTATGTTATGTTATGTTATGTTATGTTATGTTATGTTATGTTATGTTATGTTATGTTATGTTATGTTATGTTATGTTATGTTATGTTATGTTATGTTATGTTATGTTATGTTATGTTATGTTATGTTATGTTATGTTATGTTATGTTATGTTATGTTATGTTATGTTATGTTATGTTATGTTATGTTATGTTATGTTATGTTATGTTATGTTATGTTATGTTATGTTATGTTATGTTATGTTATGTTATGTTATGTTATGTTATGTTATGTTATGTTATGTTATGTTATGTTATGTTATGTTATGTTATGTTATGTTATGTTATGTTATGTTATGTTATGTTATGTTATGTTATGTTATGTTATGTTATGTTATGTTATGTTATGTTATGTTATGTTATGTTATGTTATGTTATGTTATGTTATGTTATGTTATGTTATGTTATGTTATGTTATGTTATGTTATGTTATGTTATGTTATGTTATGTTATGTTATGTTATGTTATGTTATGTTATGTTATGTTATGTTATGTTATGTTATGTTATGTTATGTTATGTTATGTTACGTATTTGTAAACATTGAGAAGATTGAGAGAGTTAAGCCCTTAAAGAGTTTAAAAGTATTAAAAGTAAGAGCAAGAGGAAGTGATGAAAATAACACGGTGCTAAAAAAAATCGCATGTACTTTTGAAGTGACATAACAGAGGTTGTAGATCTAGTCGATTATAACATAAAACAAATTGCAAATTGTCAACAAACCGATTTTTAGGTATTTGACGCATTAAAAAATCATTAACTCAACAAGTTTTTAACCGATTTTCTATTTTAAAATGGTTTTGGAGAGATAAAGCTTTCAAAATGCGTACATATCTTAGAAGCTAAAAGAAATACTTCTTGAGTTATAATCGGCCAAACCTAACATTTCTACCTTATTTTCAATTTTTTCATATTAGATGATTATTTACTTTCAAAGTTTTGTTTATAAAACGTAATAATTTAATGAAATCGCTCATTATTGTGTGATGTCCAGGACGAAAAAGTTGAAATTGTTCTTTGCATTTTTTAATTTTTAACAAAAACAAAAAAAGACCATTTAAATACCCACATACAGTTAATATGGGTAAATATTAGGGTGTCCCAAAAAAATATATTTTTTTTTATTTTGATAGATGTCCGCGGCTTTAATACTTCCACTTGACCTTAGAAACACCCTCTGTTAAGCGCATCTCAATTGGTGAAGGTTTAGAGGTCTCGAATTAATTTTCTAATTTTCCCATACGATTTGTAGGGGGAAAAAATCAGTTTTGCTGGTAAATTGAATTTAGAGCCACTATCTTTTAAGCAAAATGGTTTAAAAAACACTTTTTTTAACAAATGACAAATCCAAATTTAATTTTCATCGGATTATTATTTGGTAGTTGCCCAAAACGATTAAAAAATAAAAATATGAATACAAAAAACTACGTGTTGTAACTTTTAATCCAAAAACATATAACAACCCTACAAACTTTTTTTTCATTGTGCATTCCAACTATCATTATCTTAAATTTAAAACCAATAACAATAATGAAAATGGAGTATTTTAAGAGATATTGATTTTTAATGAAATAATTCTAAGTAAAAGTAATCATTTATAAAGGTAGCTCTAAAAAGTGAGCCACAGACCACCAAATAATAATCAGATGAAAATGAAATTTGGATATGTTATAACAGACAAAATTTGAGGGAACACGTATTTTTTTAACCAATTTGCTTAAAAGATAGTGGCTCTAAATTCAATTTACCAGCAAAACTGATTTTTCCCCATACAAATCGTATGGGAAAATTAGAAAATTAATTCGCGACCTAAGCCTTTATCAATTGAGATGCGCTTTACAGAGGGTGTTTCTAAGGTCAAATCGAAGTGGAAAAGCCCGATTTTTTTTGGGACACTCTAGTAAATATACTATTAATGTATTAAAATACACATAAAATACATATAAGAGTTTGTAGGAATGTGGATTTAAAATTCAGAGTTATTTAAAATAATTTTCTTGGTATAGAAACTCAAAATACAATCCGATATGTTGCCAAAATTTTGATACAAAGGAAACTTTTTGAAAGTATTAAATACATACTATATTCAAATGGAGTCAAGTTGACCATTTCAAATGGTTGAATGTTTAAAAATATAAAATTTTTACTGAAAATCTCTAATGGTATGAGAGCTACAAGCGATTAAATAAATATTGGGTCAGAAAAATTGGGATTTTTAAATACTATTTCCTCATATGAGTTTTTCTTTTTTTTTGTAGTATGCGTAATTTTATGCTTTAATTGAGAAGAAATAAGCAAGAAAAATAACGTTAATTCTGAGATATCAGCAAAATAATTTTTTTTGTTGAAAATTTTATTTAATATCGTCAAATTAAAATTGCATCTTACATGGCATCTCGTTTATGTAAAATTGGCAAAAAATAAATCAGATATGAATATATGAAAATCAACAGCTTTTGACGCTTACATCCTGTTTGAAATTTGAGAAGTTTATTAACAGAACCACACATGTTTAGTTGCTAAAAATGTTCAGAATATGAAAAAATCTGTTTAGGCATCTGAACTGAGTATACAATTTTACCATTTCGATACCATAAAACTTTAAAATGTATATCTTTTTTAAGCTTCTCAGCAGCAATCAATAAAGATCTAGTTTTAATGGAAAGGAAATCATTTATAAAAATATTAGTAGTCTGCTCGCAATTAGAGAACAGAAGTAATTTTTCTTTGCTTTAATAGAACACCAAAAAGCTGTCGAATAAGATTTAATATAAAATTCACTATTATGAATATACTTCTTATAACGATATTTTCAATAAAATCTAACTCTATCATAAAAATCAAATATTTCAATTTATAGTCAAAATTGTTTGTGGCCTTAAATATTTTGAAAGTGTTTTCTTCTTTAGCTTTTCTAAACCTTTCGTGTACTAATGAACTTTATATGCTCCATTATTTGAAGTTGTGGACTGACATTTATACAAATTACAGCTTAGTCCTGTGAACAAAGACATCCAGTCAATACAAAATATTAGATAGTTTAAAAGATCGTAATCACAAACTTTATAATTAAAGCAAAACATGCGAAGGATTAGCTATGGATGTTAGTATAAAATCAAGATTTAGGATGTAATTAAATATCAATTTTGCAATTCTTTTATTCTATCACGTTCTTGCAATAAGTTTTTTAATTTATCAACTTAAAAATAAATATTTGCGTTTCGTGCTACTCTGCCGGTTGTTGTATATTAAAATTATTTGTATATATTTTCGATTATCAAATATTCGCCATTTCATGAAGAATTTAAGTTCAGCAACCAAAGCTAGCACATGCCAATGTGAGTAATAGTAAAGCTCAATTTAACCACATTACTGATAAGCGCTTAAGTCACACACAGAAAATTTGCGTGAACCAATTTTCATTCATGCAACTGAAGAATGCTCTAGTTGCTGATAATTACTCATCGTTTAAAATATTAGGGCAAAGAAAGAACATAGCCAAAACAAAGAAGCACGATCTTAAGAGACCAAAGAGCACTGTTAAGTTGAAGAACACGTGCGATACGATTAACATTTGACATGAACTCATAAACAGGGAAAAGTGCGCAGCTTCTAGTAGAATTCTTGAGTCTTATGTAAGATTGGGTCTAATGTTCGATTGCAGCAACCACCAAGATGTGTTACCATAACAACGGAAGCTCCCATAATGGGGTATAAATATTAAACGACCTTGCAAATAGAGCAACAGTTATTTGTGAAACAATGAAGTGTATTCTACTGTTAGTTGTTGCTTGTTTTGTCACCTCAACTTTGCCGTATTACATCGATCCCAATTCAGTGAATCCCTATGAGGAACCTATTTGTCCCTATGGTGGAGAACCTGTGTGCGCTACTAATGGCGCTGAATTTTACTATTTCCCCAACGACTGTCGTCTTAATGCACACAATTTGAAGCTTTTGTTTGCAGGACAAACACGTAAGTTGTTGGATGGAGTGTTAATATTCTGATCATTCAAATTTAGTAAATTAGGAAAAAAACTAAAATTATGCTTTTTGCAGAGCTAACTAAAACCTATACGCCAAATTGTTTTCCGAACTGTGAGAAAATTATATGTCCCGACATCTATGCACCAATCTGCGCCATAGAAGATGGAGCTTTACAAAGTGAAACCGTGATCAGTGAATGCGAACTGAATCGCAAGATTTGCCAGACACAAAAAAGTAAGTGCGGTAGAGGGTTTCTGTTTGAGGATCAATAAAATTAATTTTTATTTTTCTCCAGAATGGTATATTCTCAAATTAGGTCCTTGTGCTCGACAGCGTTCTTGTCCCGTTGCCTGCACCGAGGATTACAGACCTGTCTGTGCAAAATATTGCAACGAGGAACGGACATTCCCCAACTCCTGTGAGCTTAAGCGCACAATATGCGAGAGTAACAATGGTAAGAGAGTTAAATTGTGAGAGAGTACTTTGAAATGGTATACATAACAGAAAATCTCTCTTATAGAATGGCAAATAATCAATGAGGGAATCTGTAAGGAGCAGCCTGTGCCTTATCCCCAGCAATATAGTTCTAATAGTCCACTTACATCCGTTAGGGATTACGTCCCCACAAACTCAGATCGCTACACACAATTTGTCTCTAATCCATACTCCAGGGCATCAGCTTCTTACAGAAAAGGTATAGTTCACATCTTAGCGGTTTTTTCTATTTACTTAACTCTTACTCTTATATTTTCAAAAGACGGAATAACCGCTTTGGCAACCTCGGTGTACTCACCACCTCATTATGAAGGTTACAGAAGTGGTCCATCTTTCACCAGCGATTACCACGGAAGAACAAACTACTTTCAGATAAATAGAAATCCATACAATCCTGGATCGTATCCGAAAGATTATGCACCTGTCTATACTTCATATCCGTACTCTCCATACTCGCATTACTCACTACCTTCGGTAGTACCTGCGGCACCTTATATCACTTCCCCATCCTATAAAATTGCACCTACCCAATCAGAAGCTCCGTATCAGACATCTTCAACAGCTGCGGCATATCCTTCAGAACCGTCGACAGAAGCTCCATACGAGACGTCAACCACTGCTGCTCCATATCCTTCAGAACCATCGACTGAAACTCCATACGAGTCATCAACCACTGCTGCTCCGATTCCTTCAGAACCATCGACAGAAGCTCCCGACGAGACATCAACCACTGCTGCTTCATTAACCACGGAACCATCAACTGAAGTTCCAAACGAGTCATCAACCACTGCTGCTTCAATTCCTTCAGAACCATCGACAGAAGCTCCCGACGAGACATCAACCACTGCTGCTTCATTAACCACGGAACCATCAACTGAAGTTCCAAACGAGTCATCAACCACTGCTGCTTCAATTCCTTCAGAACCATCGACAGAAGCTCCCGACGAGACATCAACCACTGCTGCTTCATTAACCACGGAACCATCAACTGAAGTTCCAAACGAGTCATCATCCACTGCTGCTCCAATTCCTTCAGAACCATCGACTGAAACTCCCGACGAGACATCAACCACTGCTGCTTCAATTCCTTCAGAACCATCGACAGAAACTCCCGACGAGTCATCAACCACTGCTGCTTCAATTCCTTCAGAACCATCGACAGAAGCTCCCGACGAGACATCAACCACTGCTGCTTCATTAACCACGGAACCATCAACTGAAGTTCCAAACGAGTCATCAACCACTGCTGCTTCAATTCCTTCAGAACCATCGACAGAAGCTACCGACGAGACATCAACCACTGCTGCTTCATTAACCACGGAACCATCAACTAAAGATCCATACGATTCATCAACCACTGCTGCTTCAATTCCTTCAGAACCATCGACAGAAGCTCCCGACGAGACATCAACCACTGCTGCTTCATTAACCACGGAACCATCAACTGAAGTTCCAAACGAGTCATCATCCACTGCTGCTCCAATTCCTTCAGAACCATCGACTGAAACTCCATACCAGACACCATACACTGCTGCGCCACCAGAAGCAACTTCATCATATAACTCAGCAGCATACCCTGCAGCAACTTATCCCGTAGCGCCGTACCAACCAGCAACTTATGCCGCACCGTCACCTGCTACATATTCCTGGCATGCAATTAATCCACAATATTACGGCCCAGTCTATCAAGGTCCAGTATATCAGCAACCTTCATACTCGCACGGTAGTTATAGTCCATTAAATTATAATGGTCCACCATCTGGTGTGGTGCCGTTTTCCGATCCATATCAATCACCACCACCTAATGTTTATAACGGACAGTCTTCAAATTCGGCAAAATTGAATTACATACTGGCGCAGTTGACTCAACTTAAAGCAGCCTGTTAACAGAAAAAGACTTAGACTATTTTTACACGGTAACATTCAAAAGTATTTAATTTTTTAGTCTCATGGTATGTAAGAAGTTCATAAGTTTAAGAAGCTGTGATTTTTATAAGAATAATGTTTAATAAAATATTTTTTTTTATATCTACAAAAATCAATTTTAGCGTTTTTTATGAACAAGCCAATTAGCCTGGTAACTAATGCAAGACACACAGACAACAATGCGTTAAATGGAGCGTTTATTTTTTTTTAGACTGAACCAACGCTCAGGGGATGCCACCTATAAATGTGTAAGCATTGTGTTGATTCGGAAGATGGGTGATAGTTAGTTGGAGGGTGGATAGATGGAGTAATGTAGGTGAAGATTTGTTATAAATTTGCACAGCTCAAAACTGCCGGGAAACACACTCACAGAAAGACTATTCTACAACTTAACCGTACGACCAAAGAACGAATTATCACGGTAATGCGAGGTTCTATTAGGCATCGATGCAATGGTAAAGGGATGGGCTTGGTCAGCTGCCTGAGTGGACCTGGGAAACACACGAGCTAGTGGCGTCAGGCCATGTATCTCCCTTGAACACTTCCCATGGTAATACCTATACAGAAGGCTTAGGCAACCTACATTGCGTCGATGCCCAAGAGAGTTGAGAGAGGATGAAATACTTTTATCCCTTATCAAATATATCGCACGACGTTGAATTCGGTCCAGAAGTTCCAAATAAGATCTTGAAGCCCCTGCCCAAATGTGCGAATTGTACTTCATTTTCGGCTTAATATATGAGGTGTAGATCATGCGAAGATCAGCTGAAGTGAAATATTTTTTGCACCGTTTTGGAAAACCTAGGCACTTGTCCGCTTCTTTCGACACATCAAAAATATGATCATTCCAACGAAGATCAGATTGGATCGATATGCCCAGAACGTCAAGAACGGCTGATTCCACAAGATCCACACCATTCATAATGAGAGGAGCTAATGGGCAATTCACACACTTGTGGGTTTACAGACAACACTGGGTCTTGCTTGCATTGAAGTATACTCTATTAAGAAGACCCCACTCGGAGATTTTTTGTAGATCATTAAGGAGTGTGTCATTCATATTTTGCCTTTTTCTCTCAATCTCCATAGAGCTTGGGCGTTTTTTGAATGAATATGAATGACAAATGCTGCTGTCGTCCGCAAACGAATGAATTGGGTTATGCGTCAACGACAGAAGGTCGTTGATAAAAACCACAAACAAGGTTGGCGATAGAACTGAACCCTGTGGTACTCCTGCGTTGATGGCGTGGTTCTCGGACGAAATATCGTCATCTACGACTCGAATCGTTCTATCCTTGAGGAAACAAGTGATCCATCGAGCAAAGTTACCACCAAAACCATATGCAGCAAGTTTTGACACGAGCGCTTTATGCCACACTCGGCCGAACGCTTTTGAAATATCCAGAGCAACAACCTTGCTCTCGCCGAAAAAGTGGCGTAAATCATACACTTTTGAAATACTTAATTTTAATATAAAAAAGAAAGGCAATTTTTTAATCAGCAATTATCATTTATAAATTGCTCAAATCAAATATTCAATAACCATCCGAACTATTTAAAAATATAAGTTTTATGAATTGTCTATAAAAAAAATATAAACTCTAAATAATAATAATTATATTACACCATTTACATCATTTCTATAATAAAAGTTCCAGTCGTATCTTCAAATCGTATCTTTTGACAAAATTCAAAGCAAATAATAGCAATAATGGTATTAACTTTTAATAGTCATTCATTAATTGAATTTTATTTCTCTAGTTAATTTTAACTGAAAGCAACATTATTTCGAGGGCTGGCGATTCTAAGTAAATTCTTGAAAATGCTTATTTTGCATATATCTGGCAGTTAAGTTTGTTTGTACATATAGCTGTGTGACATTCGAGCATGTTTTTTTCATATATGACAAAATTATTTATTATAATTATTATGTACAAGTATCGCCTACGGTCGAAATTGGACCAACATGGCTTATGTTAAGGCACTGTAGCGTAGATTTCAGAAAACAGAATATTAAAGATGCTTTGCATAGATGATAGTGCTCGTTTGCAATTTTTGTAGCGTTGGAGTTTGTGTACTTGAACGCAAACACAAACAAAAACACTTTCTATTATCGCATAAAAATTAACTCAAACTTTGTCATTTTGTAGATTAACCCTTTCGTTGATTTTGTGCAATATATTGTACAAAAAATTGTATATTTTAACTTAATCTGTTTTCGTAGCTATTGAAAGTTTTGCGAAAAAATAAACATTATTTTAAAATCAAGCATGCTTTGACTTTTTGAAATTCAAATTTGAGTGAGATACCGAGCATAGTTAGTTTTTTATTTCAAATTCAAAAACAGTCCTCTTTGCATTTGCGTGTTATAACAAGTGAGGAAAGAAAATAAATTATTTAAAGCAGGTAATTCAACAATATCTTTTTTTATTAAAGTTTTAAATAAGAGCTTATATTCTATTTGTTACTTATTTAAAAAAAAAATTTTAAAAAACGTTTAAAAAAAATTGTTTTACCAACTTAAAAATATTGTACATTATATTGTACAAATAACGCAAAAGCTAAGATCCAATATATTGTACATAAATAATTTGGTCAATATATTGCACAAAATACGTGAAGGGTTGCTAATTTTTCGAATATTTTTTCAGTAAATTATAGGATTTGCAGGATCTTTTTAACAATGAGTTTGCGTAAAAAGGGGTTGACAGTAAAAGAAATTTCTGATTTTTTGGAAAATATACAAGCGGACTTATCGGACTATGAGGATGACGAAAGTGAAACAAGGGAAGCAGCTGAAACCGGTACTGAAGGTGAAATTGAAGAGATTGATCCTGAGGACGAGATTCTTATAAATTCTTTTATAAGGCATAATAACACGAATGAACAAATTTTTGAGGAAAACTTTGATGAATTTCGAGATGGTTTCGATATTGTACATGAAAAGTCCGGTGAGCATGAATTAAATTTTATTAGCGATGCAAGTGAGCCGGTAGAAGTAGCTGAATCCGTAACAACATGTGAAAACTCTTTTCGGCCAGAATACGAAATTACGTTGAAAAAAGACATAAAATGGCGTAGATTAGAGTATGAACCGAATCCATTTCTGTTTGAACCCTGTGATGCTCCACAAGAAAACAATCTAAGAAAACCTTTTGAATATTTTAAGCAATTCTTTACCAACGAACTTTTTGAAAGTACTACATTTTTTACAAACTTGTATGCTACACAAAACACCATTGCAGGCTTTAAAAGTGCCACGAAGGAGGAGATTCAGGTTCTGATAGGCCTTCAAATCGCTATGGGAAGCATGCAATTACGCAGACTTTCTTTGTTTTGGGACCCAACATTGGGTGTTTCTCTTTTTAAAGAATCAATGACACTAAGGAGATTTAATCAGCTGAGAAAATGTCTTCATTTCATAGATAATTTGTCTATTCCTAATGGTTGTGATGACAAGTTCATAAAAGTACGTCCACTAATTAATACGATACGAAACCGATGCTTGAAAGAACCAGTGGAGCAGGATGTTTGCATCGATGAGCAAATAATTCCCTTTAAAGGAAGGCTTTCCTGTAAAGTTTATCATAAAGGAAAGCCAAACCCGTGGGGTATCAAAAATTATGTTTTATGTGGAAAATCTGGATTTCCGTATGACTTTGAACTATACCAAGGAAAACAAACTAAAATTGATTCAGAAATCTTAGCAAAATATGGATTTTCAACAACAATAGTTTTGCACCTTATTAAAAGATTAACAAAGTCCGGCCATAACCTTTATTTTGATAACTTTTTTAACTCATACAATTTGCTTGAAATCCTTACGCAGTTAAGAATAAATGCTGCTGGAACCGCACGTATTAACAGATTTGGAACAGCATGTTTAAGTTCAGATAAAGAGTTGCAAAAAAGAGGACGTGGTGCAATGGATAGCTTAGTGAGCAATGATCACAAAATTTGCTTGATAAAGTGGCAGGATAGCAGAGCTATTCATATTGCCTCAAATTTTGTAGCAAGGGGTGAGGAAGACTTTGTTAAGAGATATTGCAAGAAGTCAAAGCAAGTTTTGGATGTAAAAAGGCCGGAAATTATACAAAAGTATAACTTCTCAATGGGCGGCGTTGATTTATTAGATCAACTTATCAGTTACTATAGAATATTTCTGAAGTCAACAAAATGGACACTACGCCTAATCTCTCATTTCATTGATTTTGCTATGGTAGCTTCCTGGCTGCTCTATAAAAAAGATTGCAGTTTATTGAATATTCCAAAAAAAACATTTTGGACTTACTCCATTTCCGGATGAGTGTGGCAAATCATCTAGTGTTTTCTGCAAAAGATGGTACAATTCGGAAGCGTGGCAGACCTCTGCGTGTTCTTGACAATGACATTGAACCCACAACCAGCAAAAAAAGTATGAAGCTCGGCCTATACGTGAGATTATTGAAGACAAGCTTGAACACCTTCCAGCTCATGATGGGCTGAGCAATCCGACAAGGTGTAAGAATATTGGGTGTACAGGACGAACATTTTTTATTTGCATTAAATGCAATGTACATTTATGCATTTCTCGCGAAAGAACTTGTTTTCAAACTTTTCATGGAGTCAGTGCCAATTTAAAAATTAATTAATTTTCTGTAAATATGTGATATTTATGTTTCCGTACCTTTGAAATGACATTAAACTTTGTATTAAATGCATATTTTTTCCATAACATCAATTAATGTTTATGTTATACAATTTTATGCTTAATTGAATTGCAATATTTTTTATGTTTTATATTATTTAATAAAAAAAATAATAAAAAAAATATATATAATCAAAACATTTTTTTTACTCCTTTTGTGTATTTTGGTTAATATATTGTACAAATTTCCTTAGGCTCTACACCCTTTTCCATGAAATTTATTTATTTTTTTCTTTTAGTATATTGTTAATTGAACCTAAATTTCTGAATCTGAAGTAAGAAACATTTTTTTTTTTCTGAAATGGAAAAGTTGACATGAAAGGGTTAATTGGAAGAACCGCTTGGCAAAAATTTCTTTGTCCATTAGAGTCTTATCTCTCCCCAATTAACATACCTCTAGAGAAGTTAAATGGATTATGAATCCTATCAACATTTCTTCTAAACATACCACTCCTTTTCAGTCAGTCTTTTGGGAATCCTCTTCAAAAAACTCAATTAATGAATAAAATTGCCGAAAATGGTTCACAGTTGTTATTACACCTGAGGTGATTGTTAGAGGAGTGAAATTTATAAGATTTCTCAACATTTATTTTAAACACCTCATGGTTTCTCTTCTTGGTTTAGCATTTTTTTGGAAAGCAAAATTTAATTTTTTTTAACGCCCATATTTCGGATCATAGGTTACTAGTCCTAATTTGTTTCTGTCATTTGTGAATTCCGCCATTTATAATAAATACTAAAAAATAAACGACAGCTTTCGTTTTTGGCGTACATATATTAATAAAATAAAAAATTAAGATGTTGTGATATGGTATGAAAATATCTATTTATTTATAGCTTTTGATTGCTAAAATGTATTTAGGAAATTTCTTCACCAAAATTATTTTTTAAGCTGCATTACTTTATAAAAAATATTAAAACAACATTTTGAAAAAATTCATTTTCGCCAAAAACCCTGGTCAATGATAATGATTTTTAATGATAGAAACTGTTTACTGAGATTTTTTTCAAAACGAAGTAGTTTTTGAGATATAATAACTCAAATGTCATATTGAGTGTATGAGTGTGAAAAATTAAATTTAAATAAAATTTTAGAGGGCTTTTGAAAACAATATATAACATAGAATTGATGAAGTAAATACTAATATATTTCTATTTTTCATAGTTAATTATTTGAAATTTCAGTTAAAGAAAATTTGAGGGAAAAAGATTATAAAATATCGGAGATTTTGGCTTATAAAATCAAAACATGAATTTTTAACATTTTTTTTTTATATTATGAGGCGATGACCTTGACTCAAGAAAATGCGTTGCACTAGGAAAATCTTAATTTTTTAAATTATCGCAATAGTTTTAATGTCAAAATAACGGAAACATTTTAACATACTTTCTGTAAAAATTATTACCCAAAAAGTTTTCGTATTCCGTTATTTTTCTTAATCAACTTTTCATACAAAAATACGTTATACTAAGAACATCTATAGTTTTCGAGGTATCGAAATAATTTTGATGCTTAAATAACGGAACATTTTAAAAACTTACTATTTGTAAAAAATTTCCCCATCACAATACATATTCACAAATGTTACATAAAAATATGCTTTTTGTAGTGTATTCGTAAGAGATGGTGAAAAATGTTTGGATCATTTTTTTGTACATCTTGGCAATGTGTAATCTCCTATAGGTTTGTTTTTATTAAAAAAATTCTCTTTTTTGTAATCATATTTCAGAACAAATGTCACTAATCTAAAATCAAATCATATTAGGCAAGCCTCTTTACTCAGACCTTTTATCCGATACCTCATTCACCTTCTACCTCTTCCTAGCCCTGAGATACCTTATTAAAATTAATATTTCGGGTTATTATTAATATTAACGTTCATATTTCGGGTCATAGGTATCAATTTAAAATCCCTTATCTAAAAAAAAAATATTAAAAAGTGTACGACAACATTCGATGTTTGCGCATTAATATAAGATTTCAATTATCATATGCCGACTGTAGATACCCAATTTCCAGAGTGTAGAAATTCAGAACACCTATAAAAAAATTTCTGCAAACTACCAGCAACAATCACCAAGCACATCTACATAAGAGGGAATCAACTGAATCGGCGACAGAGAAAAAAAACCGCATTTGGCTTGCTATGTTTTCTTTTTACCTAATAGCAAGATCTCAAATGCAGTCATTAAAAAAGACTTCACGACTTCAAGTCAAACAAAATATCATATATAAAATATATGAAAAATTTAATTTTTATTTCAGCTACAATATGAAGTATTTTTTGTGACGCAATGCACGAACGACCGCCCACTCCCCTCTCTACTTCACGTTTTGTCATATATGTTGAGCCCCTTCCCAATACCATACTTCGTCATAAATGTCCAATCCTTACATAAGTAACGAATTTGCTTTCAAAAATTTTGTACTAAGAAACGAAAAAGAATTTCGGAAAAAGTGAGAGAAAAACAGCAATAAAATATACAGGCAAGCAAACAGTTTGTATGAACGAAAATTTAGGGTGCATAGGATAGGGTGCAAATAAGGGAGTGTACGATTTAATTTTTTTTTAATTTTTTTCTGAAATTTGGCAGCTTTAAAATTTTATTAATAAACTAGCTGATATACCAGGTGTTACTTGAAAATTATTTATATAAACATTTTAATATACACTTCTCGATTAAATGTTTTTTTAAACTTTGGAACTTTTTTTTAACGAAGGAATAATTTTATCACTGTTTTTTTCACAATCAAAATGATTTTATAGTTTTAAACTGAATTTACTGATTACTGGTAAAAATTTTACTTGCACTTCGCATATGGAAATGAAATTTGTAAAAAAAGGAAAACGGACACCAGATTTCCTAAATTTTCTAGTAGTTTTTCCAGTTGGAAAATAACAATTGGTTTGTGTCTAAAATAAAAAAATTAAATAAACTGAGTCTGATAGTTAATTTCTTAAGTCTTCAGAATTCCTTTTTTATGCGAAAAATTGTGCAGTCGTTTCTTAATGTAAATTAGCAAAAAGGTGTAATACTATGTTCACACTAAGGCCGAAAAGCCGCTTTTCGGACATTAATGGCTTTTCAGCTGAAAAGCTGCATGATATTAAGTTTTTCGCCATAGAAGAACTGTCAAATGAAAAGCTGCTAATTGTTTGCTTTTCAGCGAAAAACTCTGAAAAGCTAAAAAACAACCCTGATTTTGGTTGTTGAACAGACTATTTGTTGAGGTAAAGTCAAAATCTATTACTAAAATCCAAGTTGTCACTAATATTTGGCATTTTGTTTGTCTGCTGATATTTTTTATTTGGTCAAACTCCAATTGAACATTTTATTTGTTGTATTGGATAAAAAAAATACAAAGAACAAGTTATATTGAGTGAGCTGCATGAGGCCATGAGGCAGAAGAGTTTCCTGGTGCACGGAAAAATATGCATATATATGCGGGAATGGCCAGCGACATGGGCTCTTGTTAAATGCAGCGGAAGTCAAAATAAACAATTTAACTATTAAATGCAGGTAAGAATAATATATTTAGTATTTGATAATGTGGTTTAAAATAATTTTATTTAAAACAATAAAAAAAAATTGAGCAAAGCGCAATAATAACAAACATATTACTACAAGTTGAATGTCAAATGAAAAGTCCTTTTTTCAGTGTGAACACCTTATTTTGAAAAGAGACTTTTCAGCTGAAAAGCGGCTTTTCGGCCTGTGTGTGAACATAGTATAAGTTAAGAAAACAGTAGCTTTTTAATTTCTATTATAGTATATACAGCAACCTGTTACAATATTATCGACGTAAACAGTTGATCGACATTAATCTAGCTGAAAAAACTGCAAGAACAGTACAAGAAGTAACATTATGTTTTTTGCTGCAAGTTTATAGTCGATACACATTGACTGCGACAAGCGACGAACGCCAATTGTCAAAAAATAGAACGCATGTTTTCTTATGAAGATGTATTTTTTGAAGACGGCACGGCAAAGAGCTAACACGATCACAATTGTTTCTGCCGCTGACTTCAATCTATTTCTAATTTGATAGACGACAAAAGTGAACATGGAAGAGTTTGTTTATGTTTTGTATGAAATACAGACTGTTGCTGTTGCGTTCATTATAATCAAGTCGTCGAGAATACTGCGACATTTCTCTCTGACGGCAAGTTTTCGTTTTGTCGGTGGACGTCTGTTGCAGTCAATGTGTATCGGCTATTAGGCTGAGTGCGAAAAGAACTAAGGCTGTGTGCATATTGATCTAAATGTGACCTAAACTAAATTGTGTCGTTAAGGCAGTGCTTCGTAATTTAGAAAGCATTTATATAGCTCGATATTTACCTAAATTGTCTAGGAAGCACTGTCTTATCGACACACTTTAGTTTAGGTCTCATTTAGATCCATTCTCTCACAGTCTTAATTGACTAACAGTTACCGACTTTTCTTAATTATTGGAACCGTGTTGGTAATGCAGTACTTACTTCTAATTTAGAACATTTTCCAGCATACTTTTCACGGCTAAAGCTTAGTATGCTGTAGGAACGAAATTTTGTAGGCATTTAATTCTACACGCGAAGTTTTGGAGTATACAGAGCCAAAACAACCTAATATAATAGAAGAAAATCAATAAGATTTCTCTATGGTTTGCATCCAAGAAGATTGTCTTATTAAAACCATAGAGAAAATCCTATTAAAATTATGAGCTTTATTTATTAGGCAAACCATATAACTTAAAATTTGCCTAACTATAAATTTGTCATATAACATTAATATTTTAGAAAAGTGAATTTTGGTTGTACTCAGTACTGTAAATTTAGTTAAGGGAACTTACTCTTTCAGAATTTAAAAATAACGCATGTAAACAATTTAATTTCTCTATTGTCTCAGGCCAGCCTTAAATTTGACTTTGTCACCAAAATACCCGGCGCTGTCGAGGCCTTCAAAGAAAGTGGCGTCATTCTCAATCTCCATTTTTTTAAGAACCTTCTTCGAGTTTACTCCATAAATTTTTAGTAAAGTCGAAGCGTCACTCAAGCCCCACGACTGAAATATGGCTTGAGTTTACAGAATTTCAGCCTCGTCGAAAACAAGTTCGGGAACATAAGAATCATTATCTATTATCGCATATTTTTATTTTACTTCAAATATATTCAATCCATAAAATGCACATAAACTTCATGAATTCACTTCACAATTACGACTGAAAGGTAAAGCAAGACATATGTAGCATTTTCACCGTTATTACCTTCTTAAAATGGTGTTTAATAAGAAAATCTTATAAAAGCAGATCAAAATGATTTTTTTATTAATTTAAGGTGGTCTCTTCTTAAACTTTGGAGAGTGAAAAAAAAGATTTTTTAATTAAAGTAAAGTATTAATAAGATAATCACATCATTTCATTCATTTAAAAAGAAATCTTAAAAAATGTTTGATAGTAGTTGTCAATTTTTAATAAGATTTTCTCTATGGAATTAAAAAGATTTCTCTATGGAAAATTCTTATTATGTGGTAGTATTAATAAGAAAACCTAATAAAATAGCTAAATTAGGTGATCTTATTGATTTTATGTGGTGGTTTTTGACTCTGTGTAGACTCTACACTCACACATTCTTACCATAACGTGTTTGTTGAATGTGTTAGTTGAACGTTATTGTTGAATGTCAATTCTCAACGCCAATGAAATGTATCGACATATAAAAGTCAGCAAAATGTTGACATTGTAACTCTTCAATCATGGTTGTGAACTTGGCTACATTGAACAAATTTTTCGGATCAACAGCGTTCTAATCAACGAAAAAAAATTTCCCTACCTTTTCGCTGTCAAAAATGCAATGCATTTCTTATGGAAGATTTCTTTTCGCTTCTACAGCATACTAAGCTATAAGCTTAAAGCACAACCACGATACCTATAAGTATAGGTATTTAAGAACATTATTGTTAAATGTCAAATTTCCACGCCAATTAAATTAACGAACTTATAAAAGACAGCGAAATTTCGGCATTTTAACTCTCCAATCATAATCAAATAAAGAAGTACTAATATAAGGAAGATATTTTAGGATAGAGAATTTTAATATAGCTGAATGAAAAAATAGATTTTTAGCCATAACTTTTGTTTGGAAAGAAATATTGGGGTAATTTTTTCACATAAATTACTTTTGTAAAAAATATAAAAACAACATTTTGGAAAAAATAAATTTCGCGAAAAGAACCTTGTTGTTTTGATGACAAAAACATTTAAATAATTTTTGCGCTTCGCTGGAAGAATTTTTGCAAATAAATGCTATGTCATGGGAAAGGTAGCCAGAAGTGCAATTTTTAATTGATTTAATTTTTACAACAAAAACAATTTTTGAGTAATTTTTTGAGTAAAAAGTCAATATTTTGGACCTTTTTTGACAAAATCATAACACATACATACACTGACTTAACGGCACAGTTCAACCTATTTTTGTGAAGTGATTTTATTGAACTTTTGAACAAAAAAAATTTGAATTAAATATATTAATGGACTGGGGAGATATTTGCATCAAAAGATCAAACTTTGATTTTCATGTCGTTTTTTTCTCATACTTAGGTAACGATGTTTTATGAAAAAGTCGTTGTATTAAAAATTTCTACAATTTTGAATTTATGTGAGTGTTTTTGATGCCAAATAACAAAAATTATTAATATTAAATAACCAAAAATCTGATACTAAAAAAAATTACCGTTAGTTGAAATATTTGGGAGGGGGCGTTGCAAAAATTAAGTATGTAGCATTTTAATCTAGGATGCATTTAATATGTATGCCTAGTTTAAGCGAAATCCGTTTAGCCGTTTAGATTTGTATAAAGGCCAAACAAACAAAGAAACAGAAAACGAATTTTATTACTTGAGTAATATAAACTTGAGTTTTATTATGAGTTTAGATAAAGTGTACTTTCATAAAATTGTTTCGTTTATAGTAGCTTTTAACGAAACTTGGGCAGTAAATAATTCTCAAAATTGGAAAAAATTTAAAAATGTTAGTTTTGGCCTATTATAACTCAAAAAGTTCTTTTTATAGTTCTTAAGATATGTATATAATTTAAAAGTTTTATTATATATCTTTCCCAAACAATTTTAAAATCGAAAATCGGTTAAAATCTTGCTGAATTAATGATTGTTTAATGCGTCAAGTACCAAAAAATCGGTTTCTTAACGGTCAAATTAAATTTTGGGGGTGTATTAACAATTTCTAGTATGGTGTCATGTTATAATTGACTAGATCTACAACCTCTGCTGTGTCACTTCAAAAGTACATTTTCACTGTAGCACCGTGTAGTTAAAAAAGATTTTTCTACAAAACAATTATGAATATTTTTGTATTGATGTGTCTCATTGAGCCGCATGTGGCTCTTTGTTAAATAAAGTGCGGCTCCTTTTTAATTATGATAATTCAAAATACATATATCAAAAAAATTTTAAAATGTTAAATATCTCGTCAAATTCCATGGAATTTCGTATGCGACTCGAATAGAGTGAAGTTATCACTATGTTTTAACTTGGTTAGAAAAATATTTGCTTGTTGTGAGTTATTTTACTGGAGTACTTGGAATGTTAGCAGCTGAAAAAATTTAAAGAAGAAGGATTTGATTAATATCTAACCAAAAAATAAGTTCATCATAATAATGTAACATCTCTTTACAATATTTTGTCCTAAGCTACGGCTTAGGGTCCTTTGTACAGGACATATTTCACCATAAAACTATTTTGAAAACTAAAAGATATTTGGTGAACTATGCTTATAACCATGGCTTAAAGCCAAAATGAAATAAAGGCATTACAAATTAATCTCAATGCATTATTGTTGAGGTTTTTAGTTTATTCATTTCTGAAAGCAGCACAGATATAATTGTACACAAAGTGCTCTGCCATTCGTTTTACTTTCATGTGTTCCCTCTCGCTTGTATATCTTTTTCATCACGGACCATTATTTACTCGCTTATCAGTTGAATGAAATACTGTGACGTCAGAAAAAAAATGACTATTTGTCGCAATACTTGCAGAAACGAGCTACTGCTTGTTCTTTAAATTCAAATTTCATAGAATTCCCTGTTGATCTATAGGGGTGTTCACATTTCAAACCGCTCGTCAAATCGTTTGTCAAATCCAATAGAACAACGTGGGAATTCCATGGAAATTTCATGTTGTTCTATTGTATTTGATAAACGATTTGATGAGCGGTTTGAAATGTGAACACCCCTTATCGTATCAATGGTCGCATTCCTGCCAAAAAAGTGGTCAGGTAGCGAAGTAGCATTAAGTGATACTTTCTGCTGAATGGTTTTTTTTGCGAAACGTCAATCTGCTGTTCGCCATTTGTTGTTTTTTTAACATCTAAAATTTGTTAATAAATACTAGATAGAATAATCTTCTAATAATTAATAATTATCGATTTTCACTTCACAGCACAACTTCAGCAACAATTAACCATGTTATTATAGCCATGTTTTTATAGCTGTCAAAATGAAAAGAGCATAAGCAGCTCAACCAAAGTAGCATACAATTTTTTCGATATATAAGATGGCGACCGCTCAGGGAACATGTTGTTTGAGCGCATTATGATACATACCATTCAGCCAATTTGGCGCAAAATTTGATAATGTGTACACGGTTTTTCTTTCCTGTACAATTTCTTTAATTATGGTGCACTTTTTCTCCATGATACAAATACAAGGAAAGCTCAGATTAGAGCGAAGTCTGACAAAAGTTCAGCTAAATGTCGAAGTCAGCTGTTCAAATTCTAGTGTTCCTAGTTGTTGTTATTGCGAACAGCTTTAACCAATACAGAAAAAATTTTAAAATATTGGCCATAGATTTATTTTTAAATCTCGTTTTGATTTTGTTTAAAAACTTCAATGGCTATTTTTTTGTTTTGTTATTAGTGTGCAGATACACATGTTATGTATGTTCATCATAAATATTAATTTTTATTTTTTGTAATAATAATACCTTAATTTGTTTTAAAACTATTTTTGGTTTTTGTCTTTATTTAAAGTACGGTGTGGCTCTTTCCAAGGTTTTGAAAATAATAATGTGGCTCTTAATGGCCTCACTCGTGCCCACCCCTGGTATATAGCAACATTATATCTTACTTACTTACTTAGTTGGCGCTACAACCGTATGTCGGTCTTGGACTCATCTAAGAATTTGCGCCAGCCTCTTCTGTCTTTCGCTTGCTGGCGCCAGTTGGAAATTCCAAGCTGAACATGACCAAGCCAGCGAAGCCGCTCGATTTTAATGCGCTTGACTATGTCGATGTCAGCGTACAGCTCATACAGTTCATCATTCCACCTTTACATTATATCAGATAATATTAAAGTAACTTTGATAAAAAAGAACTCGTACACACTTCGCAGATTTGTTATTTATATTTAATGCAGAAAAAAACCACTACTATTTTTTGTATCGTACGCGTCCTTATTTGCTTGCTTATATCTTTAGACAGTACTTTCGATGGCTATCCAAAAATCAAAACATGACGAAAATGTTTAATTTTTTCTTTCCTTTTCTTATTTTTTTTAAAGGTGTACGAACGTTACGTGCGCGACCATTTAAATGCCCCTATACAATATTATAAGAGTATGTAGGAATGTGGATTGAAAATTCAGAGTTGTTTCAAATTATTTTTTTGGTATAGAAATTCGGGTTGCAATCCGATCTGCAACTGTTGCCAAAAAGTGTTTCAAAATTTTTTGAAAGTATTAAATACTATATTAAAATGGAGTCAAACTATGAAAACAATATTACTCAAGATATGGTTGAATTTTTAAAAATATAACATTTATTGCAAATCTCTAATGGTATGAGAGCTATAAGCGATTAAATACATATTGGATCAGAAAAATTGGTGTTTTTTAATTCTATTCCCTTCCTCCACACGTTAAAAACTTAATATCGTAAAATGTGATTAAAATTACATCTTACACGGCAGCTCGTTTATGTGAAATTGGCAAAAAATTACTGAGATATGAATTTATGAATATTAACCGCTTTTGACGTTTGTCACCTATTTCAAATTTGAGAAGATTATTAACATAACCACACATGTTTAGTTGCTAAAAATGTTCAAAATATGAAAAAATCTGTTTATCCCTTTCAGACCATGATGCATCAATTGTGCGGGTAACTTTTAGTCTAAATATCTTTTCTGCTATTTCACGAATGTTTATCAATTTCATATGTTTCGATTGCGCAGGTTATTGTTTATGCTTGCCTTTCATATTATTTACCTGTTAATTTTGTCGTTTCTTAAATTTTCACGAAATTCTTGCGACACATTTAATTTTTTTTTTTTAAAATGAGTCGTAGAAGTTAGTTGTTTTTTCATATACTATTGCGCTATTAGAATTTTAGTTAATTAAAAGTTAGTTGACACATTTTAATTAAAAAATTACTATATTTTAAAATCTCAAATGATTTGACAACGTTTGATGCAAAAAAAAAAATATTTTCAGCACACACTTTCTTTCTTGAAAATCCATGAAGGATATGAAAATATCAAAATTTAGGCATTGATATGTTTTCAAATCATATAAAGACCATTTACTCCAAAAAATCATAAAAAAATTCTGAGTAGCTTAGGGTCAGGTCAGAAAGGGTTATCTATGCGTCTGAACTGAGTTTACAATTTTAACATTTCAAACCCATAAAACTTTAAAATTTATATCTTTTTTAAGCTTCTGAGCAGCAATCAATAAAGATCTAGTTTTAAAGGAAAGGAAATCTTTTATAAAAACTTTAGTAGTCTGCTCGCAATTAAAGAACAGAAGTTAATTTTCTTTGCTTTAATAGAACACCAAAAAGCCTTCGGATAAGATTTAATATAAAATTCACTACTATGAATATATTTCTTATAACGATATTTTTCAAGAAAATCTAACTCTCTCATAAAAATCAAATATTTCAATTTATAGGCTAAATTGTTTGTGGCCTTAAATTTTTTTTAAAATTTTTTCTTCTTAAGCTTTTCTAAGTCCTTCGTGTACCAAAGAACTTCATATACTTCAGTTTTTGAAGTTGAGGACTGAGATTTATACAAATTACAGCTAATTAAGGTTTGAAGATTTTAAAGCACTTGGCACTTAATCGAGTAAACAAAAGCCTCCAGTCAATACAAAATATTAGATAATTTAAAAGATCGTTATCACAAACTTTATAATTAAAGCAAAATATGCGAAGGATTGGTTTCATAATATCCACAATCTTTTCAGTGGCTGTTGGTATAAAATCAAGTTTTAGTATGGACATTTAATACCAATTTTTTAATTCTTGCGGTCTAACACGTTCTTGCCTTTTAATTTATCAACTTCGTAGCGTTTCGTGCTACTCTACCGTTGTTATGTATTAAGAATATTTATATATATTTTCAATTATCAAATATTCGCCATTTCATGAAGAATTAAAGTTCAACAACCAAAGCTTGCACATGCAAATTACTGATAAGCGTTTAAAAGTCACACACAGAAAATTTGCGTGAACCAATTTTCATTCATGCAACTGAAGAATGCTCTAGTTTCTGATGATTACACAGCGTTTAAAATATTAGGGCAAAGAAAGCACATAGCCAAAACAAAGAAGCACGATCTCAAGAGACCAAAGAGCACTTTTAAGTTGAAGAAAACGTGCGATACGATTAACATTTGACATGAACTCATTAACGGGGAAAAAGTGCGCGGCTTCTAAAAGAATTCTTAATTTTTATGTAATATTTCGGTCTAATGTTCGATTGCAGCAACCACCAAAATGTGTTACCATAACAACGGAAGCTCCTATAATGGGGTATAAATATTAAGTGACCTTGCAAAAAGAGTAACAGTCATTTGTGAAACAATGAAGTGTATTCTACTATTAGTTGCTACTTGTTTTGTCACCTCAACTTTGGGGTATTACAGCGATCCCAATCCAGTGAATCCATATGAGGAACCTATTTGTCCCTATAGTGGAGAACCTGTGTGCGCTACTAATGGCGCTGAATTTTACTATTTCCCCAACGACTGTCGTCTTAATGCACACAATTTGAAGCTATTGTTTGCAGGACAAACCCGTAAGTTGCTAGAGGGAGTGTTAATATTCTGATCACTCAATATTAGTAAATTAGGAAAAAAACTAATATTATGCTTTTTGCAGAGCTAACTAAGACCTATACGTCATATTGTTTTCCGAACTGTGAGAAAATGATATGTCCCGACATCTATGCACCAGTCTGCGCCATAGAAGATGGAGCCTTGCAGAGTGAGACCGTGATCAGTGAATGCGAACTGAATCGCAAGATTTGCCAGACACAAAAAAGTAAGTGCGGTAGAAGGTTTCCGTTTAAGGATCAATAAAATTAATTTTTATTT
The DNA here is from genome assembly GCA_963920525.1 of Dichetophora obliterata. Lineage (NCBI taxonomy): Eukaryota > Metazoa > Arthropoda > Insecta > Diptera > Sciomyzidae > Dichetophora > Dichetophora obliterata. The sequence continues at coordinate 241,323,828 of OY986437.1, read as the reverse complement.
TTCTCCAGAATGGTATATTCTCAAATTAGGTCCTTGTGCTCGACAGCGTTCTTGTCCCGTGGCCTGCACCAAGGAGTATAGGCCTGTCTGTGCAAAATATTGTAACGAGGAACGCACATTCCCAAACGCTTGTGAGCTTAAGCGCACAATATGTGAAAGTAACAATGGTAAGAGAGTAAAACCGTGAGTACTTTAAAATGGTATACATCACAGAAAGTCTCTCTTATAGAATGGCAAATCATCAATGAGGGAATCTGTAAGGAGCAGCCTGTGCCTTATCCCCAGCAATATAGTTCTAATCCATACTCCAGGGCACCAGCTTCTTACAGAAAGGGTATAGTTCACATCTAAGCGGTTTTTTTTCTATTTACTTACCTATTATATTTTCTTAAGATGGAATAACCGCTTTGGCTACCTCGGTTTACTCACCGTCTCGTTATGAAGGTTACAAAAGTGGTCCATCTTTCACCAGCGACTACCAAGGAAGAACAAATTACTTTCAGATAAATAGAAATCCATACAATCCTGGATCGTATCCGAAAGATTATGCACCTATCTATACTTCCAATCCGTACTCTCCATACTCATATTACTCAGTACCTCCGGTAGTACCTGCGGCACCTTATATCACTTCCCCATCCTACAAAATTGCACCTATCCAATCAGAAGCTCCGTATCAGATACCTTCAACAGCTGCGGCATATCCTTCAAAGCCATCGACAGAAGTTCCATACGAAACACCATGCAATGTTCCTAGATATTATCCTTTAGAACCATCCACTAAAGCTTTATACGAGACAACATCCACCGCTTCTCCATATCCTTCAGAACCATTGACAGAAGCTCCATACGTAACTCCAAACAATGCTGTGCCATATCCAGCAGCAACTTATCCGGTAGCGCCGTACGAACCAACAACATATGCCGCACCGTCAATCACTGCTGCTCCATATCCTTCAGAACCATCGACAGAAGCTCCATATGAGATAACATCCACTGCTGCTCCATATCCTTCAGAACCATCAACTGAAACTCCATCCGAGTCATCAACTACTGCTGCTCCAATTTCTTCTGAACCATCGACAGAAGCGTCATACGAAACATCATCAACTGCTGCTACATATCCTCCAGAACCATCTACTGAAGCTCCCGACGAGACATCATCCACTGCTGTTCCATATCCTTCCGAACCATCGACAGAAGCTCCAAATGAGACATCATCCACTGATGCTACATATACTTCAGAACCATCGACAGAAGCTCCAACCGAGACATCATCCACTGATGTTACATATCCTTCAGAACCATCGACAGAAACTCCAAATGAGACATCATCCACTGATGTTACATATACTTCAGAACCATCGACAGAATCTCCAAATGAGACATCATCAACTGATGTTTCATATACTTCAGAACCATCGACAGAAGCTCCAAATGAGACATCATCTACTGATGCTATATATTCTTCAGAACCATCGACAGAAGCTCCCAGCGAAACTTCATCCACTGATGCTCCAATTCCTTCAGAACCATCAACTGAAGCTCCATACGATACATCATCCACTGCTGCTCCATATCCTTCAGAACCACCGACTGAAACTACATTCGAGACATCATCCACCGTTGTTTCATTTACCACAGAACCATCAACTGAAGTTTCATATGAGACATCATCCACCTTAGAACCATCAACTGAAGTTCCATACGAGTCATCATCCACTGCTGCTCCAATTCCTTCAGAACCATCTACTGAAGCTCCATACGATACATCATCCACTGCTGCTTCATATCCTTCAGAACCATCAACAGAAGCTCCATCCGAAACACCATCCACAGCTGCTCCATATACGTCAGAATCACCGACAGAAGCTCCAAGCGAAACACCGTCCACTGCTGCTCCTTATCCTCCAGAACAATCGACGGAAGCTCCATACGAGACACCATCCACTGTTGCTCCATCGACTGTTGCTTCAGAACCATCGACAAAAGCTCCATACGAGACACCATACACTGCTGCGCCATATCCTTTAGAACCATCGACAAAAGCTCCATACGAGACACCATACACTGCTGCGCCATATCCAGCAGCAACTTCATCATATAACTCAGCAGCATATCCTGCAGCAACTTATCCCGTAGCGCCGTACCAACCAGCAACTTATGCCGCACCGTCACCTGCCACGTATTCCTGGCATGCAGTTAATCCACAGTATTACGGTCCAGTCTATCAAGGTCCAGTGTATCAGCAACCTTCATACACGCACGGTGGTTATAGTCCATTAAATTATAATGGTGCAACATCTGGTGTGGTGCCGTTTTCCGATCCATACCAATCTCCACCACTTAATGGTTATTACGGACAGTCTTCCAATTCGGCACAATTGAATTACATATTGGCGCAGTTGACTCAACTTAAAGCAGCCTGTGGACAGAAAAAGGCTTAGACTATTTTTACACGGTAATATTCAAAATTATTTAATTTTTCAATCTCATGGTATCAGAAATTTTTAAGTTCAATAAGTTGTGATTTTTATAAGAATAAAGTTTAATAAAAACATTTAATTATATTTACAAAAATAAATCTTAACGTTTTTCTTATGAACAAGAGGATTTACCTGGTTTAGCACTGGTCTGAAAAAGAGTTATAGTTATAATTGCGAATTTTTCCAGTGCGAAATAATCTTTCAGTGTAACTATTGCAAGACATACAGACTTAAATTTTTAAAATGAAAAACCGCCAACAATGCGTTAAATAAACCGTTTATTTTCAAAGTTGCAAGACATACAGACTTAAATTTTTAAAATTAAAAACCGACAACAATGCGTTAAATAAACAGTTTATTTTCAAAGTGGCGTAAGTCATACACTTGTTTTTCTTTTGAAATACTTAATTTTAATATAATTAAGAAAGGTAATTTATTAATCAGCAATTACCATTTATAAATAGTTAAAATAAAATTTTTTAAAACCATCCGAATTATTTAATAATATTAAATGTGAATTGTATTTAAAAAACCTATAAACACTAAATAATAATTATTATATTACACCACTTACATCATTTCTAAAACAAACGTTTTACACTTATCTTCCTATTGTAGCTTTTGATTCGTCACAAAATTCAAAGCAAATATTAGCAATGACGGTATTAACTTTTAATATTCATTACTTAATTGAATATTCACTTAAAGATTAAAGAGAGATAAATTGAAGATCACTTATCACATGGAATTTATTAAATTTAACGATACATATATTGTAACTCAACTATCTTGTATGAAAAAAGTTCAAATGCATTTTCAAGTTCAAGTTAATATGAATCAGTTTTATATCTCAAAAATATATTTAATTAACTTTTCTATTACGTACTTAAAAGCAACGACACGAATGCTGTGTCTTATTATAAAAAGTAATTAAAAAAACAACAATTTATACCACCTTGATTCATTTTACACCAAGCATATAAATAATAATGAAATTCTGTGCAAATGTATTAAAAAATAACACATATTTATCTGAAGTCACCTACCTTAACTCCAACTAAAACTTCTTTCCATGCATGTTTGACACGCCAAGTCTAACCGGAAGTAAGCACTTTCAGGCAATGCATTTTCGCGCCATTGTTCTGTAGCTTGTTGCGCCTCAAACGATGTTTAACTTGATGGAATAAATTTACATAATAATGACAAGAAAAGAGCTTAGTTTTTGAGAGAAAAAAAAAATAATGGAACTTTTACTGCTGTATTGAAAATTTTTAAATTGAAATACTTGCACAAGGAGTCGTGTAAGCCAAGCGTTAGATGGGTTGGGGAAATATTCATCTCAATAAATTGTGAGAATTATTCAAATAAATTTTATTTAAACGTTATTATTGAAACACATTATCTTCATTTCAACCCGTAAGATATCATTCCAACACTGTAAAATTAAAGCCCGCAAAAAAATCATTAAGTAACTTCATATCTAGAAAGTTTTCTCAATTTATTGAAACTGATACAGTTACAGCTAATCTTAATATCTTTAAAGCTGTACCTACCCGTAAAAAATTTTAAAAAAATCCTAAAAGGAAGATCTATTAAAAAAAAAATTGCGTTGAAAATGTTCAGAGGCGTTTTTTAAATGACTTTAATGCCGCATTGCACGTCCACAAATGCCAAAATTCATCTGCTCCTTTGGTGAATTTTTTTTTGTTTGTTTTGTTTTAAAATTGTCTTATTAGCAGGTTTCCAAAATAATTCGGAAAAATATTCACACTTTTTTGTGCAGAGGCTTTTTTAAGCGGTTTTAAAAGATGTAACAAAAAATTTCATTTGTCAAGAATTGTTTCAGGCCATGGAAAAAATATTGCACTCTGTTGTTTTTTGTTTGTTTTTTGTTTAATAAAAACATTATTGCTCTGTTTGAAGCGCAAAATCAATACATTTTATTTTTAGTCAGCGACTTACACTTACTGCATTATTCTGTATCACGAAGAAGCACACCAACGATGGAAAGACACGAGACGCAATACTTTCTTCCATACAATATTGTATTGCTTCTCGTGTTTTTCTCATCGTTGGTGTGCTTGTTCGTGATACAGAATAATGCAGTAAATTTGTGTTTATTATTTACTAGCCACGTATTTTATACGACTTGTGCTCGCTTTATCACGCTGCCTAAAAGTATGCTCAGAAATTTTTCTAATGTTAGTATCATTCCAATAAGCAGCTGTGATTCACTCCACTTTCTTAACCCTTTACTGCACAAGTTTTTGTTTTTTTAAGAAAAAAAAAACACATGTTGGTAGATAAGTATTGCAAGCGACACCTATTACCCCCTTGAGGCCGAGGGGTACTATATGACCCCATGCGTTTTTTAGTTATTGTTGCTTTAATTACAATTAGTCCGGTAATTTCTACTTTGAATTTGGTTTTTAAGGTTTTATAGGACCTGGAACTTCGACAGGCTAACAGCTGATCAGCTGGAAGTACTACTTTTTTCGTGCAAAGTATGTTGTTTATACTGATCAAGTATTTTGCTAGTTCTGAATTTTGATGTGTTTTATTAAAAACTATTCACAAAATAAAATTCATGACCTCATTGGTTTCAAGCAAAACTTTTTGCGATATTTTTTTATACAACCGCAATTTGTTCCTTGCGATCTTTCTTGCTAAAAAAACTACAATTTCAGTATCCATATTTAATATTAATTTAATAATTTTCTGAATTTGAAATTGAATTGCATTGAACACATACTTCGCTTTGATATTTCATTAAAAACACGTTCATACCTATCATAGATTTATTACTTGAGATCGATGGGGTCTTGTAAGACCCCATTTTATTTTGTGAATTTGGGGCTATACTCGTAGAGGGCTCTCTAAAATTTTTCATATATATTTTTTTTTTAATTTGACCACGGAGAGCCTAAATCCAAGGTTTTTTCTATATATCTAACGGCCTAGGCCTCGGTCTCAAGGGATTAACCAGTAGAAGAATCAAAATAAATACGCCATTTAAAAAATATTCCGTCTCTTACTTGAACACACAAACAAATTTTATTTCATCCTGTCAATTCATTCTTTGTTTACAAGTAATTTGAACTTTTCGTTTCTATGGGTTTTTTTGCAATAGATATAACGTACAGTGAATAAAATCTTTGTTTTGGAAGCCTTATCAGCTTCTAATGCAGTTTGAGGTTTATGAGAAGTTCATATAAAAATGGTGGAAGTGTTAAAGGAATCTTTTCCAACATTTAAACTGTGCATCGATTGAATTCAGAGTTAAAAAGTGGTCATAAGAGCTTTGAAGATAAACCACGTAGAGGTCGTCCAAATAGCGCAAAAACACCAGAAATCATTGAGTAAGCGTATGATATTGTTTATTAAGATCGAAGTTTGACTAAGCGCAAATTTTTGATACCATAGGCATCTCAGACAAAAGAGTACTCCATATTTTACAGGACGAATTAAATTTTAAAAAGCTGTTCGGAAAGTAAGTGCCGCATTTGTTAACAATTAATCAAAAACAAAGTTCTCAGCGTAATTGGAAGCATTTCAACCTATAATAACCCGTTATGATATATCATAAAGCATTATTCAAAAATTCCTCAAAAATCCGCAGCTAGTGTATAGATTTTGTTTCCAACAGTGTCAGAAAGCCAAAAGTATTCTTTTTTAAAAAACTGACATTTAAAGACACTTTGTTTATTTTTTCGCGCCAGTTCGTGCAGTGTTTCAAAGAAAAGTGAAAAATGCCACTAAGGTGAGTTATTTGGTTGTATAAACATGAAGCAAAAAGAAAATATAAGTAAAAAAAAAGTGAATTAGGTTAGAGTTGAACGCCTACGCAACGAAATGAAAAATTTTTTCAATTTATCATTTTTCTAATATTTCTTGATTTTTATTCTATTTCTTTACTTACCGGTGTCTTAAACATTTATTTTCATACCACCAAATTTATCACCACACCCAAATCCTTTGAATTTTTTTTAACTTCAGAGTTTTTCGTCCAATACTAATACAAATTTATGCTGAAAATTTCCAAAACTAAACTCAACCGCGTTCTACTTTTGACAACATGAACGGGTTAAGCAGAATAAAGCAGATTTTTCACATCGTCTTATAACTATAGATGAGACTTGGATCTACCAACGTGATCCTTAACTGATACAAGAACGTTTACAGTGAACTAAAGCTGGTTGTTCACCTCCAAAAAAGGTGCAGCCAGAACGATCGGCAAAAAAGGTTATGGCATCAGAGACTTTGGATGCAAAAAGGATTTTGTGGATTGATTATCTTGAGAAAAAATTGACTCTGAATAAAATTGCAACCCTTTGGATCAGCTGAATGTAAACATTCGTGAGAAATTACCTGCTTTACAGAAGAAAAAACAATTTTACATTTAGACAATACACGTGCTTACACAAGTGTTTTAACGATGGCTAATTTGAACGAATTAAAGTACAAATTGCTTGAACACTCACCGTATTCATGAGGTTTGGCTCACAGCCACTACTATCTTTTCAGAAACTTGAAACAATTCTTTCGTGGCAAGCATTTTTTGTCAAATGAAAAAGCTATTGCAGCTGTGAAATAGTATTTTTTAGATTTACCAGAAAATCCTTACTGAGATGGTATAAAGTTATTGGAGTATCAGTGTATTAAATAAGTGTTTTGTAGTTGAGGGAGATTATATTGAATAAAAATTAATTTCATCTAAAAATTCACATTTCTTCATTTTTGCTTTCAATGTTTTAACCAACCTTTTAAATCTTATAGGGTATATTTTATAGCAAAAATAATAAAATTTTTAAATGCGTTTTGTTTGACAAATTTTTTAAACCTTGAGAAGGCGTGCCTCTCAGAGTAGCATGGAATGTCGGTCGTAAGCATTTTGCTTACTTAATGAATAAATGTAACTTTTATGTGTATTGAAATTTTAACAAATTTTGTTTTTAATGTTTTAATATTGCAAAATAGTTCGAGTTACAAAAGTTAAATTTATTTAGCGAATTCAAGTTAAAACAATGTATTATTTTATCACTTAAAAACATAACAAAGGAATTCATAATCTTTCTGCAGTTTAGTAAAAAGATAAAGTTTTTCTAACAGTATAATTTAGTAAGACAATAGAAATTATCCTTCGATGAGATCATTATTGATGTGTGTTTCAAAGCAAGTTGGACACATACCGTTTACGTGTTAATTACAGACTAATTTCCTACATAAAGCAAAAAGGTCAGGAAGATAGATAAATTGCGCAATACTCGGCATACACTTTCTATATGCATAAGGTAGGTTTTTATAGCTTGCCGATTTAAAATATGTGACTTTATTAGCTCAATTGCTAATGAAAAAGACTTACGTCATCGTTTGTAGCGCAGTGAGCAAAATGCCGCACTTCAACTTTAACTTTCTGCATACAGCTCCGATCGTGCACTCACCTCAGCAGAATCTTGCTAAAACTATATTTTGCTACTGAGTGCAAAAAAATTAATAGAAAATAGAGTTTTCATAGATTATAAAATGCTCTTAGCGCACCTTCTCTGGGGTAAAAATGACATTCCCATTTGTTCAATATTGTTATTGTTGAAAACATAGGTTGTTTTACTGTAACTTTTCAATTAATTTTTCAAGAAATTACGAAAAACAATTCTTGCTGTGTTTACAAATATAAAGTGTTTACGTATGAGAATCACCACATTTAATAACGAAGGTTACTCCTCCATATCCAAAAAGTCTGAAAAAAATATAATTGATACTATTAAGACGAAAATTGCATGAAACAGAGTCAATTTTTTTCTATTTGCTTATGTTTGATGTGCTTTCATACTAAAATTGAAATCGTTATTCTGATTTTGAACTCTAATCTGTATCCAAGTTTATTTTCTATTAAAGAAAGTAGCGATGGGAACTATCGAATTATTTTCATTATCGAGAGCTAACTATCGAATAATTTAAACTATTGAACAATTCTTTCGAATATTTCGTTTATACATTGATTTTGAAAAAAATAGTAACTAGAACAAAAGATGATCGATTTAAACTTTCGAATAGTTCATTCGAATTACAAAATAGTAACTAGTTCTGAGAACTATTGAATTTATTATTCAAGTATTTGACTTAAAAAGCAATACTAGTATGATTTTATTTCAATTTCTTCGTTCTTTCAGTTTTTTTATGAAATTTTAAGTAGCATTGGGTACTTTGAAGTAATTTTAATATCTAAAGCATAGTACTCTGTTCAGTTTTATGTGAAATTCCACTCAAATCTCCATACAAAATATGACAGCTGCGAGACAAGCGTGGAAATTTTCACAACATTTTCATCAGAGCAGTACTCTGTTCCGCAGCGTGAAATTATCGCAACATGTTTCTGAGCAACATTTGTACTGCCAATTTATTTTAAAGTGAAAAGAGACCCAACATATTCTTTGCATCTCTATGAGAAACGTTGCCACAGGAATTCCTCGCAACAAACTTTAAGACAGAAATTTCACGCAACAAATAAATAGATGTTGCCAGCAAAATTTCACGCAACAAATAGTTAGATATTGCCAGCGAAATTTCACGCAAATGAATAGAGTACTAGGCTTAAATAGTATATAATTTATAGGCAAGCAAACGAATTGCAAACTAAGAAACTATAGAATGAACGAATGATTTTTAACTATCGAATTGTTCGTATGCTTTTATTCACTACCTCCCATCACTAAAAGAAAGGTAGTCAAAATTTTTATCGACAATGGCTGATCTGTGTCCACGGTTGCCACCTTTGTTGGAAAAATCCTATTTGTAGTTACCTTTAATTGCTGTGGGAAATGGGAATTCCCATGGGATTTTTTAATTCAGTGTGTTTTTTTTATTCACGAGGAATTTTTTTTTGTTTTGTGGGTTTTTTTTGTTTTGAAGGATTTATTTTTCAGTTAAAATATGTATAAATATATTTACATAAAAGTGTATATTTTTCATATTTTGCTCATTGTCAAAATCGTCTCAACCCATCTATTTGATTTTCGCAACGAATTTATTAAGATTTCGGTTACTTTGGTTTAGTGGGAAGCTCTTTCACTCTTGACATAATTACATGCATTGGGAAAATATGTTTCAGTGAATTTGTTTTCTTTTTTTATCAATATACAAAATTGGTATATCTTAAAATTGATTTGTGATTGGCTCTTATTACGAGTCGCTTCTGACGTTATCTTCGCTGGTTATCGAACAACGAGTATCGAACGTTGAACCCTGTCGAAATGTTTGTTGTTCATCGAATTTTCAGTCAAATAGAATTTTGCTTTTGAAGCGGTGCGTGCTGAGCAATAATTGTGAAAAAGATAAGAATTTCGTGATTGTGTTTTGCTTTTTAAAGACTAAAAACTAATTTGGAACTCTTTTTTAATTTTAAACAGGTTTAAGGTGGATTAACAAATATTTTTTATTGAATATTATTACTAAAAAAATAATTAAAACACAGACGACGAAATATAATAGTTCTTTTCAATTTTTTTTTTAGTTTTTGTTTCATTTTTGACAATTTGTTATGTCTGTATTATTTACAAGGGTAAATTTTTATAGGAGAGAGATTTTTGTATACAAATGGGATTTATCATGTTTTTTTTTATTTGCGAGGGATTTCCGTTGTTATTTTAAATGTCCATGGGATTTTTTATGGATATTTTTAATTGCGATGGGATTTTTTTCAATTTTATACCTTGGGAATTTTCGTGGTTATTTATTTTTGCTATTGTGGGCAAAAGGTTTTTTCGTGAGAATTTGAGGTGGCAACCGTGTCCGTGTAATTAAATTTTTATCAAAATTTGCTGATTTAATATAACACTGTTCTTCCATGCCACTGTTTAAATAAACCAATTTTCCCCAAAAATCTACAATATGTATATCACTTTTTTAGCAAATATGCTTTATTTCAATAAACTAATAATTTCTCTTTCTCTCAGTCAGTTACATAAGGAAAATCAGAAACTAATGGCAATTAGGAATGTTATGATTCTGACAAAACCTCTGTAAGAGTTTAATTGATAAATTTTTAATTCTTGCTTTCACAAATCAAACCGCTATCGAGTTTGTCTTTAAAGTTTTTTAAAATAATGTTGATAATTTTGTGAGCTTCAGTTTTTTTAAAGAGTATAACCTACTATTCTGTAAATAAATCTCCTCTTAGCACTTAAAAAATATTTTTTATTGGTAAGTTATTACTTTGACAAAGTAACTCTACACTTTCCTTAGAATTCAAACCGCTTATAAGGTTGACAGTGTTTTCATTAAAGTAGAGTTAAAAAAGTGTTTCATACAAAAAAAAAATGTTTAATTATTCGCAAGCCGCAAAAATGTAAAAACAATATGAAACTAAATTTTGCGTTTTACAACAAAAAAATAGTTGGCAGTTTTGGTTGGTTAATTTTGCACAAAATGGCAACGCTGCATAGTGTAACTATGGAATGTTTTAATATTTCCTTGCATAAGCTTAGGCTGATGTTAAAATTTGTGGTTTGTATACAAGCTTTCGATTTCGGTTTGTAGCGTTGCTTGTAAAGTTACAGATGTTCTGTGAAATAATTTTGCAAAGTTGAAAAGCAATAAACGTAAAACAGTTTAGAGGGCACTATGTGCAGGGCTGCCAGCTCTCAATATTTATTGACTAATTTAAAGTAATCGACATTTTTTTTATACATAACACATATCCATGTATTTCACTTACCTGTCGCAAATTGAAATAGATTTTCCGTAAATCGAATCTATTGAATAACCTTCCGCTATGGAGTTGTAAACATTTTGGGTGGCATCGTTGCAGCAGCTGCACGAGCACAGCGAATACTGTGAGCCACAAAACGATGGCGATTTTCTGCCCATAGCACCGTCATCGAAATCCAGATTGGAGATGTTGATGCTGCTAAATGTGCCGCCATCACAACAGCTATTACCATCTTCAAAATAGCTATTTGTAGGCGGAGCGCCAGAGTCCACCGAAGTAGCGGCGCTATGACGAGATCTACCGGGAAAATAGTTGTTTCAATATGAAATATTATATGTGAAAAAGCAAACCTTTTGCTCCTGTTGTCCATCGTATCAACTACGACATTCCACGTGCGATGTATTAAATAAAGTAAAAATAGCACCCGTGACGTTTCACCATTCGGAGGCGGTGCCGGTTCTGGCGTCTTGCTATTCGGGTGCAAATTTACACGATCTGCGTTTGCGCGATGATGATGACGGGTCGGCAGTGTTTTCGATTTGCGTTCATGTTGATAGTGATGGTGTTGTTGTTTCTGCTGCCGCCGATTGCTTAGTGTTGCTCTTGTCGTTGTTGCATGCCTAGTTGATGTGTTCTTCTTGTTGCATTTAGTGTTGCCACCATTGCTGCTTAATGAGTTGCCCATTTTGTTGGCGTGACTTTGTTGAACATGATTTTGTTGATGTTACAGATGATTGTGGTTCTCTGGTTGTTTACACTGAAATGTGCCAATAATGATTAGTCGAACCACTTGAGTGTTGATTTCATTAATTATGATATAATTGTTTAAAATTCTTATAGATTTTTATTAGGAATTTACAGAGTTTAGAATGGTATTAAAAAATATATGTATATAATACTAGAAGACCGCAGTTTTTCATTTTTTTTAATCAACCTACATAAGACAATACACGTCAAACAAAATAAAAAAATTTATTCTTTTATAAAAGAAGTACTATTAAAAAGAATACAAAGACGATTAATACACCAAAATGTTTGCAATTACTCTAAGCCAGTGGTCCCCAAACATATTTATTTATTTTATTTATTTATTTATTTATTCATTGATATCGTTATCCCATTTCTACAAAGAGTGAACTTTACCATCTAAAGCTTTGGTCACAACAAGTAACTTAAATTTTAATGTACAATTAAAAAACATATAAATTTATAATATGTACTTTGAAATGAACTTAAAAATAAATTGAAATAATTTGAAAAATATTGATTATAATGACTTTGAAAAATGAATTGCACAAACATAAAGAATAGTACAAAAATCGAATTAAGTAATGTTTATTAACAATTGAATTAGCAAGCCTGGAGGAGGGCTTACAGATTAGTTTTAAATGCTTTAGAGTTGCCTATGAGCCTGATATTATTTGGTAAAGAGTTTCATAGGCGTATAACATGGGCAAAAAATTGACGTTCAGACATTAGGGTATGATGTTGAATTGGTTTTATTAGCAAATTTCGGGATGATTGTGAAAAAGTCAGTTTTTTGCATACTACTACAATTACATACTACTACAACTTTCGGATTTTCTGCTTATGTTAGTAGCTCTCTCACTCTCTGCACTGACAAAAATTGTTGTGCAGGTATTAAGCAAGAATTGTATTTATATTATAAAACCTAATTTTAGTATTGTATTATTATAAAAAAACAAAAATGGGAAGTTTTTTTAATTTGTACCAATTTGTGAATTTTTACATGAGTCCTGAATAAATTTTTCAAGGTATTCTTTCTCTTATTTAAGAACTACCTCATTACGTTATTTATTTTCCACAAACGAATACTGAGGATCCATATTTCTATAGTGCCTTTAAAAAAAAAAATATATATTCCAATGTGCCACTGTGCGTTGGCAAACCAAGCTTATGGTAGTCCTTAAAAATTTTCTACAAATAAAAATCATATTCGTATCCCGATTTAATTTTGTGCAGTGGATAACCTAATCAAGCGGCGTGAGCCTTTTCGTTTGAAATCTCAGCGTCAACTGAATAAGACAACTTCATACGTGTGATCAGTGCTGCCAGGTGCCTTTCACCATTTACCCCTAGATTGGATTTTAAATCCCCCTAAAATTACCCTAAAATTTTTTTTTTCGAAAAGCATACAAAAATTTCATTCGAGGCAACTAAAAAGCAGTGCAACTGCCATGCAAGCCTATGTATTTAAAGAGCTGAGCTGTTGGACGTCTCTAACAAGGACAGAAAGTGGCTTCATAGTTCTCAATTATCCAATGTGAAATTGACTTTTGAAAGGAGGCTCCGTCTTCTACTTTTTGATATATTTTTGGGCATATCTTTTTTTTTCCATACTTGTTTTTTTTTCTAAAATATCAAAGAACCAAGGCATGCGCCTTATACAAAGAAAGTTTGGTCTTTGACCTGAAAAAATGGGATAGATTATTAGAGGGAGAATTGATTGGAACCATACGTGAATTACCGATTAGGAGGAACAAACTTCAGAGACAATTTGAATTGCTTACAACAGAGGTTATGTCTGAAACCTCAACATTTTAATTCAACATTTTCCACAATTTAGCTGTGCATTTTTTGTTCCAATAATTCGTAAATGTAGTAAAGAACAAAGAAATCGAAAAGAACCATGCCTTAACCCGGATTCGAACCGGGGACCTGTGAGTTGATAGTCTAGCGCACTCTTCACTAGACTACAAAGGCCGACATTCTTTGTTTTTAGTTTGTACACGGAATCAATTAATTGGAAGTAAAGCGCAAAGCAATTTTGAAGTGAAGTGGGAAATGATTTGTAAGTGTGGCCAATTTAACGGTTTTTATAAATTATTGCTGAAATACGCAAGAAGTCAAATATCTTCTTTTCTTAAATTTTTACATTATTTTAAGGAAAAGTAAGAAAACTTTATTTCCAAAGTTCAATTTTTCACATATCTCTAAAAAACATTAACCGCATTATTCTGTATCACGAAGAAGCACACTAACGATGAGAAAGAAACGAGAAGCAATACAATTTTGGATGGAAAAAAGTATTGCTTCTTGTGTCTTTCTCATCGTTGGTGTGCTTGTTCGTGATACAGAATAATGCAATAAATCTCCCTAAAAAAATTCACTAATGATTCATGGCCCCTAAAATCCCTCAACACAGATAAAAACCTCTAAATCTAGGGGGAAATCTCCTAACCTGGCAGCACTGCGTGTGATCGTGTCGGTGTAATGTTCGAATTCGAACTCGAGTTCGCGAACTATGAAATGGGGATCACTTATTTATACCGAAGTCTTCATATGAAGCAACATGTGCACAACAAGTTGGCAACACGTTTGCAATCAGTTCAATGAAACATAGCTTGCTGTAATTTTAATTGGCAATTTTTGTTGCACGTTGTGTTGTGTTTGTCATCAGTTTGCCGCCGTTCTTTTGCTGCGACTAATAATTTGCAGTTAATATTGTTCCTTATGTTGCACTATGGGCCAGCCGACTCGAAAAACTGGCTATAACTCAATATATAACCGTTTGTGTATGAAACTTATGCCCTTATTTCGTATGCCTATCCGAACACTCGTTTCGTACAAAATACTGTTCGTTAGTGGTTTTGAAATTTGCAATTCGAACAGATAACAGCTGTTGAACTGGCGAACGACGCCGTAACAGAGTAACATTTGTGCAGTTTGCATCCCTAACGATCAATGAAATGGCGAATTCAAACGTCAAAATCACACGAATACTCAAATGCTATCATTGTGTTGTGTTCGTTGAATAAGATTGTTCAAAAAATGAATAGTTCTGCAAGAAAAAGTCGCAAAAAATCTCGCATCCTGCGCCTGTGCACCCTCAATTCGCGTTCACCAGGCTGCTCAAAATCAAAAAATGCTAAAGCTGCATACATTTTTTTTAAACACTTAACACTTCAATGTCACTTTATTATTGAACACTTGCTCAATAGTTATAGTTTATTTAAAACACAATCACAATGAAAACAAATAAGCAAATTACTTTATTGTTCAAAATAAATTGACTGAATAAAAACTGTTCACATACATAAACCAAACAACGGCGTTGCCAGCAAACAATAAACGAAGCAAAATTCTTAAAAAATCTTTAAATTAAGTAGACAAAAACAGAAAACGAAAATCTTGAAATTAAGTAGACAATATTGAAATAAATGAAGAAGCAACTAGAACAGATGGCAACCCTTGATAGAGTTGATGGTGGTGATCTATAAATAGCCTACTGCTTTGAAATGTCATATGATTAGCAGCCATACAATTCATAAGAATGAATTCCAGAATCTGCACATTCATATGCTAGTTTAAACAGTGAGTTGATCACAGCTTAA
Organism: Dichetophora obliterata; assembly: GCA_963920525.1. Lineage (NCBI taxonomy): Eukaryota > Metazoa > Arthropoda > Insecta > Diptera > Sciomyzidae > Dichetophora > Dichetophora obliterata. The sequence goes on along the minus strand of OY986437.1, from coordinate 241,308,280 downwards.
TCACTCAAAGACTACTGAAGAGGAATATGTAGCGATTTCCGAAACAGACTGTCTAGTCAGCTAAGTGATTGACTCTATACAGAGTTTTTGTTGTTGTTGTTGCCTTCTTGAAAACTTACTTGATCTAAAGCTCACAATCTTAATTCATGTAATTATTCAATAGATCATAAAAACTAATTAAAAACAGAACACTTCTGAAATGTTTGATCTGGCATTGCCGCATTTGACAACTGCTTCTGTGTATAGAGTAACTTCGGGTAATGTGGACTACCATTTTATTTTTTGGATATTGTCGGCATAATACCGGTAAAAAATAAGAAAACATTGTTTCAATATCATAGTAGATGTGTTGCCTAAATATATTTCAAGTCAAAAATTATTTATATTTGCCTACAAAATTTTGAATGCATAAAATTGTAAAAAACCCAAAATTGCGTAATAAAAAAACTTAGCGGGTATTGTGGACCAGTATGTGCGGGTAATGTGGAATACTGGTCCACATTACCCGCAAATAAATTAGTAAACCAAAGTTATGGATTACCTGAGGTAAATTTTTATTCATTTCAATTTTGGATAACAATAAAAACATAAATAAAAATAAAATATAACTTTTCTCAAACGGCAACGAAACATAACAAAAACAAAACATAAAATAACATAAAAATTTCTTCAGGGGATTAAATTTTTTTAATAGAAAAAGTTAATATAAAAATATCTATATTTTCTTAAATACAATTAGTACATGATTTACAAATAAAAATGGCACTTTTTTTAGGAAGACATTTGTCGTGAGCCCATATTAAATCGCATTGCAAACATTGCGACCATGTGTTTGGTTGAATGTCTTCATTATATGAGATATTACAAAATTCGCACTGTGTGTCCTTATTTTGTGGAGTATTTTGAAAAATTGAGTCATCATCAGAGTCTGCTAAGACTAGAGTAGAATCTGATTCGCTTGAAGAGGAATTCCTTAGATTGTGCAAATCTATTCGTGTCTTTTTTCTTAAAGTCTCTGTCTTAACATTTGTTTTAGTTTTTGCATCATTTTTCTTTCTCTTCTGTTTTTTATTTTCTTTTACCACTTTTGATTCTTTCTTAATTTTTAGTGACTGAAATGTTTCTAAATCCTTTTTATATGGAGACCTCGTCAAAACCGTTGGTTTTGTTTTCCTTTGCTTATGAGTGGACAAATTAGCTTTAATTTTAGGAACTGGAGACAATTGCCAGGGTGTAATATATTGACTTGTGCTTGGCTGTAAGTCTAATGCTAAATCGGTGCTACCTGTTAAATATTGACTTTTATTTACTGTGACGATTTCCATGACTTGTGATATGTCTGCGCATTCGTTTACTTCTTGTTCAATTATTTGGCTAGAACTTTCTGGAGTAGCACTATTTTCATTTATTTCATTTGAAATTTGTTCCCCAGCTATAAAATCTGCTTCACCAAAAATATTTCTATCAAATGGATAAATGCCCGTGCACTTAAATCCATTCACAGCGATTTGGCCTTGCTGGACTTTGAGGTAAGCTTTTGAAAAAAGTTCTGCAATGTCAAAGTGGGTTACTTTTCTTCCATTCTCACGTACAAATTTTCTTATTTCTTCACTGTAATAAGTTTTAAGCGGACCCATAAATGTTCTGTCCAGAGGCTGCATTTTGTGACTTGAATGAGGGGCAAGGAAATTATAGTTACACCATTTTCAGTGGCGAGATTCAAAAGATCTATATTCCTAGTGTGACTGTAATGTCCATCTAAAATTAATAAACTTGGCTCTCCAGGTGAAGCTTTGGTTATTTTTAAAAAGTGACGAAACCAGTTGGTAAATATGTCGGTTTGAACCCATCCGGATATATGACAAGCACATTCGGAGCCAGGTGGGGCGTGCTTCATGAGCTGGGTATTTAAATTTTTTCTTGGAAATATAAAAAATGGAGGAACGAAAGATCCAGCAGCACTCATACATGTAATGACCGTTTTCAATGATCCACGTTCAGCAGAGGTCATTGATCCAATTTGACGTTTTCCTTTAGTGGCGACAACTTTTGAAATTTTGGATGGAACAACAGAAAGTCCAGTTTCATCAACATTCCATATTGTTGTTGGCGAAAATTTTTTCTCATTGTACTCACTTTCCAAAATATTAAAAAACAATTTCACATTTTCTTTCGTAAAGCCTTTTGCTCTATCAAAGGAAGTTCCAGTTGGCTCCCTCAAACTTAATTCATGCTTATGCCGTTGCATAAAACCATAAAACCAAGCCTTGCCAGCACATTCCTGAAGAACGGAAAATTTATTTGGGATGTTGTTTGATTTTGCCAGTTGAAAAGCAAGTGATGTAATATCTGTTCTTGTAAGACCCCAATATCGTGCCTCCATTTCTTTGGCATATTTTACCAAATCATTTTCCATCTCCTTATTCAGAACAGGCTTTCGCCCCAAACGCTCAGTCAAAAGATCTGAAATTTTAGATTCACTCTTGCACATTCTAATAAGAGTTGTTTTTGGAACACAAAACGTTTTTGATGCCAATAAAAATCCCATTTTTTTGCTCGGACTGCTTCTACAGCTTTTTGCATATCTTCCTGCTTCCATTTTCGAATTTCTCCTTTCTTAGGCATTATTATAAAAAACCTGAAATGTACATACCTCTTTTAATTCTGTGTCTGGTAATGTGGACTACTGGTCCACAATATACGACTCTTTGTGGTCCACATTAGACGACTTTCAGTTTTTTTTTTGAAGAAATATTTTAGTTCAAAAACTAATTGAAAATACAAACTCACCGATTGTAATTACAACTAAAAGTGTATTTTTGTTGTACAAAGTAACGGACCAGTTAAATTCTTTATATATGAGAAAAACAAACTGTTCGACTCTTGAGCTATCAAAATGTTCACCTCACGCATCAACAATCAGAACTTAACTAAAATGGCAACATTGCAATTATGTATTCAAAAGCAATATTGATGTTTGTTTTTATCAATTACGAAAACATACATCAAGGCGGCGTTGCCAAATTTCATGCATTTTCTAAAATATTCGGGTGGTCCACATTAGACGCATAGTCCACATTACCCGAAGTTACTCTAACAGTTTGAATTACATAAGAAACGTAAGCATGTCGTAAGGGTTACCGAGTAGCTTCGTTATGGATACAAATTTCCATTTGCTGCTTACAGCATCGTTCGCATAGCATTCGTTTGTTGAATGCTTCGTTAGGCATACAAAATAAGGCCATTAGTGTAAAGAGGTTGTTGGGATCGCTGATGTCGAATTTTACGTGAAAAATAAAAAACACGAGATGGCGGTTCAATATGTTGGCCAAAATTTAAAATATTACCCGACTTGTACAAAATTTGGTGCGAGGGGGTTTTGGGGTCGCTGATGACGAATTTGATCTCAAAAATAAAAAATTTGGTTAATTACTTTAATGATCTATTAAATTAAAACATGAATTTAACTACGAGCTTTAGATTAAGTAAGTTTTTTAAGAAGGCAACAACAGCAACAACAACTCTGTATAGAGCCAATCACTTAGCTGACTAGACAGTCTGTTTCAGAAATCGCTACATTTTCTTCTTCAGTAGTCTTTAAGTGAGCTCACAGCCTTATAGTCCCCAAATGAGCCAAAGCTTAACAGTAGTCTTTGAGTGATTAAGCTGTGAGAAAATGTAGCGATTTCCGAAACAGACTGTCTAGTCAGCTAAGTGATTGACTCCATACAGAGTTGTTGTTGTTGTTGTTGCCTTCTTAAAAAACTTACTTGATGTAAAGCTCGTAATTTAATTCATGTTATAAAAAATTAGTGCTAAATCAAGGAGCTTTTTAAATCGTGTTTCTATTCAATTATATTAAATTGTTGGTAAAAAGTGTCACTTTTTTAATTTGCACATAATTAACTTTCGAATGGCATGTAAAACTTCACGATGGACAGTGGAATTCTTTGGAATCTTGAATCGGAAGCAGGCAGATTAAAAAATAATTAAAAAAAAAAAACCCAACTTTCATTCTTATATACAGCTATATTTTTAAATATTCAGCTTGCATTTTTAATTTATTGCCTATTTCAGTATTGCCTCTATTGACTTCTTTAAAGTAAATGAAAAGATTAATACAAAATTAACATAGGTATCTTTATAATAAGGGAGTTTTAATTAATTGGAATATACTTGTAGAGCTGCAACATTATTGAGTGTTACCACATGCTATTAAAAAAATAATATCTGAAAACACTTAAAAATTTGTGCACGTGTACTTCAATATGTTTACACTATAATGCCACAAATTTTTGTTTTATTTGGAACTTGGCTTTTGGCCAGTTTTCCGATTCGGCTGGCCCACTGTGTGTTGTTATGCACCCAATTTTTTTTACGTTTTTACGTTGATTTCTTCGCGTATAAAAATATGAAAAAACATCTTCATCACTCGAGTTGGTTTAGCTACTCTAATTTTTTGTTTTCATTTAACATAGCTTCAACTAAAAAGTATTTGTGTTGTTATTAATTTTTTAATGTTGCGTTGCGACGTGACTTGCTCATCTGAAAGTATAGGTTGCAATTGAGTTTAAAATTGGAGTGGCTTGCAACATTTTAAGCTATTGTGTTGTAGTTGCATTACTTTTCAATTGCTCCATGTGTAAAGGGCCTAACAGATCAACGAAATTTTCTAAAATATTGTTAGCTAAATCTGTTTATGCAAAAAGAAAACAAAATGCAGTTGTTTAAAATTGAGTAATCAAAAAGTTTTATTAATTTATTTATAAGGAATTTTGTTTATGATCTGTTAGTATTTGGCATGAATATTTAATAATATGTTAATTTGTTAAAAATACAAATACAAATCCAAATTACGATTAATTTAATAAATCGACGATTATAATTAATTCAGCCAGAAATAACAAACAAAGGGAAAGTTAATAAATTGAACATGTTTCAAAATTTTAATGTCGTCAAAGAATTTATTATATCAAGATTGTGTCTAGTGAAATACTAATAATACTGTTAAGAAACTTTATAAAACACAAGATGACCTATAAATTAATTACATATTATGCGCATCAGTTTTGTATATAAACCAGGTCGACTCGATTCTGTTGATTTTTTCTTCTGTTGTTGGGCAGATGGAGGGTCATATTTTTGTTAAGTAATGTTAATTTAAAGATGACATGAGTTGTTTGCCAAACAAAATAAAAATAACTTTTGCGAATAACAAAAAATTTGCAAGGAAAAATAAAAATGTTTCTTTTGACAACTGAATTTGAAGGAAACGAGTAGTTTAAGGATATCCAACTGGAAAAGAAAAATTCAAAAGCAGCCAAACCACACTATATCTTAATACATAACCCTATAGGTATATCTCACAACCCTTACGTGTTTGTTCATTCTGTCCTTGAATTCAGCAAATTACTTCAAAAATGCCCAACAATCTTGACTCAATTTTTTTTTAGACCAGATTCAGTCATTGAAGATTGAGGAATTTTATTTGAAAAATATTATAAAAGCATTTTGCATGCTTTTGTAAATGAAATTTATTTATTTATTTTATTTAAATAAATCAATATATAAATAAAATTTTTCCATATAAATTTGCAATAGCGTCTTTGCCACATCATTACTAAACACATGTGCATAGTTGACCTACATTTTATAAGTTTATTATCCAAGTCTGCAACTTATCATAGAATATTATAGTTTGCAATTATGGTCAACTCCATAAACAATGCAACACGTTATACTTAACTTTTTTTTTGCTTCTATTGTGTTCGCATTTGTTAATACAATACTTGTACTAGTCTATCCGAAGCTATTTTGTGCTAAATAGATATTGTAAAAAGTACTAAATCGTTTTGTGTTGAAGATAAAACACATGCTAAGAGTGTGAGCCTCATCTTAACTAAACAGTTAGCGATGGCGTGCTTGGCAGTTTGTTTGCCAGAGGCGTACCACATAAATGATATACATACATGTAAATTAAATTATAAAATTTATTTGTCTTATCTAGAGTGTTTGTAGTTTAAATTTGTATGATATTTTTATTAGATTCAAAGTGAAGACTTTGATATGTTCTAGAGCTGTAAACATATTTAATGGCAATATCAATAGTATTTATCGATATTTTTAGTTCAATACAGGGATCGTAATTCTTATAAGCGATATCCAAAAACTCAAAGATTAATTTTTATTTTTAGATTTTTATTTGATTGCGCAACAATAAAAACTATGTTACGATTTTATTTTTTTGATCAAAAATTAAAGTTATTATTTGATTTTTATTTTTCTGTTCAAGAATAATACTTATTTTTGAGTATTATTAATTTGATCAAGAATAAAAATTGTTCCTTAATTTTTATTTGTATCGCTCAGAAATAAGAGTTATTTCTCAATTTTTATTGAGAAAAAAGAATTAATTGTTGAGTTTTATTTTTTTGCTCAAAAATAAAAATCATTTGTCGAGTTTTATTTGTTTTTCCTCAAACATAAAACTCAAAACACCACAAAGCTGTTACTGGCGCATGCTCGCATTGAGTGTTAATTTTTTTGGTTTTTGGAAATAATCGTTTTTAATCTTTTCAGTATTTTAATTTCATTTGATCTTTGCAAATTTTAAAATATTATTTACTGAATTACAATTGCAAATGGTGTAGAATCAAGCAATAGAATTTCTCGACACCATAAAGTTATTTCTCTCAGTTTACAAAACAATTACAATTCAGAACTGACTTAAAAACAAGTTTAGTTTAATCGATTATATTTTTTAATAATTTACTTATATACACCATGAAATAAAAATGTTTCAACATAGACTGCATCTTTATGTATAACGAAACGAGCAGCTTCGAGGAACTATTAAAAAATTATGAATTTTCCAGTGCCACTCATGATCGCTTTTGTTAAAACGCATTTGTTATTTTTATTTGTGTGTTTGTTTTAAATCATACGTAAGAATATGTATTGCAATTAAGTTTTAAAAAATTGTTGAAACTGAAGCAAATGTGTGTAATACAGTGTTATCTGGGGCCGAATTACAGCATCCGTGATCGAGTTAAATTGTACAAGATTTATAGGCACTTGTCTCGTCGTGCCCTTCGTAATTTTGCTCGATCACGGATGCTGTAATTCGTCCCCTGATGTTAAAATCTCAAAATTTTTGTTGACACTAGGGTGGACCCTATTTTTTTATCCTTTTTCTATTTGAGCTTGGCAGTATTAAGGGGTCGCTGATTTCGAATCTGATGTAAGAATTTAAAAAAAGTTTTTGTGCCACAAGGGTTGACCTTAAATATGTTTTTTTTTTTATTTATACTCTTAGTAGATGCGCTGAACGCTTATTTTTAATTTTATATATGAATTTAAAAAAAATTTATGCACTGGGGTGTACCCTAAAAATGTGTTTTTTTGTTGTTTATACACTTTGTATGTATATGTGCAAGCGGTATAAGGGGTCGCTGATTTCTAACCAGATGTTAAAATTTCAAAAAGTTTCTATTGATACTAGGGTGGACCCTGAAAATATATTTTCTTATACCTCCTGCAGTGTTAAGGGGTCGCTGATCTCGAATCTTATATAAAAATTCAAAAAATTTTGTTGACACTAGGGTGGACCCTAAAATTTTTTATTTTTTTATTTTATACTTTTTCTGAATATGCTGGCATTACTTAGAGGTCGCTGATTTCTAATCAGATGTTAGAATTTCAAAAATTTTGTTTACCATTAGGGTGGACCCTGAAAATGTATTTTTTTGGGTTTTATAATCTTTCCGTTTGTGCTAGCAGTATTAAGTGGTCGCTGATTTCGAACCTGATGTAAGAATTGCAAAAATAATTTTCTAAAAATGTGTATTATTGTTGTTTTATAATCTTTGTATGTATACGTGCTAGCAGTATAAAGGGTCGTTTATTTCGAACCTGATGTTAAAATTTCAAAAAGTTTTTATTGACACTAGGGTGGACCCTGAAAATATATGTTTTTATACTCTTTGTATGTGTGCTTGCAGTATTAAGGGGTCGCTAATTTCGAATCTTATATAAAAATTTAATAAATTTGGTTGACACTAGGGTGGACCATAAATTTTCAATTTTTTTATTTTATACTTTTTCTGTATGTGCTGGCAGTATTTAGAGGTCGCTGATTTCGAATCTGTATTTAGAATTTCTAAAAATTTGCCATTAGGGTGGACCTTGAAAATGTTTTTTTGGGTTTTAAAATCTTTTCGTTTGTGCTAGCAGTATTGTACTAACTGATTTTGAACCTGATGCAAGAATTGCAAACAAAATTTCTACACAAGGGTTACCCTAAAAATGAATTTTTTTATTTCATACTTTTTGTGTATGTGCTGGCAGTAAGTATTAAGCGGTCACTGATTTCCAATCTGATGTAAGAATTTAAAAAAAGTTTTTTCGCCACAAGGGTTGATATATGTGTTTTTTTTACCCTAAATATGTGTTTAAGGGGTCGCTGATTTCGAACCTGATGATAAAATTTCAAAAAGTTTTTATTGACACTAGGGTAGACCCTGAAACTATGTTTTTTTAATACTCTGTATATGTGCTTGCAGTATTAAATGGTCGCTAATTTCGAACCTGATGTAAGAATTTCAAAAAGTTTTTAAAAAAAACCCAAAAAATGTGTTTTTTTGCTTTATAATCTTTGTGTATGTGCTAGCAATATTAAGTGGTCGCTGATTTCAAATCTTATATAAGAATCTAAAAAAATTTTGTTGACACTAGGGTTGACCCCAAAATTTTTTTTTATACTTTTTCTGTATGTGTTGGCAGTATTAAGGGGTCGCTGATTTCGAATCTGATGGTAGAATTAAAAAAAAATTTTGCCACTAGGGTGGACCCTGAATAGGTTTTTTGGGCTTTATTATCTTTTTGTTTGTGCTAGCAGTATTAAGTGGTCACTGATTTCAAATCTGATGTAAGAATTGCAAAAAAATTTTCTACACTAGGGCGACCCTAGAACTTTTTTTATTTCGCAATATAATACAATTTCAAAAAGTTTTTGACACTAAGGTGAACCCTAATAATTTTTTTTTAATACTCTTTGTTTATGCGCTTGCGTACTAAAATATCACTGATTTCGAATCTGATGTCAAAATTTCAAAAAGTTTTTATTGTGTGTTTGTGTCTGCAATTTTAAGTGGTCGCTGATTTCGAGTCTTATATAAGAATTTAAAAATGCTTTTTTGATACTGGGGTTGAGTCTTAAAATGTGTGTTTGTTTTATACTCTTTGTAGATGCACGAGGCGCTGATTTCGAATCTGATGTAAGAAATTCAAAAAGTTTTTTACACTAGGGTGGACGCTAAAAATTAGTTTTTTTTTTGTTTTATGCTCTTAAGTAAGTTCAAGTTTTAATCAATTCAAGCTTCATATGAGACACATGATGAATGTTCAACATCTTGTTGCATCATGAAAGAAACATCGCTGGCAACGGTAACTGCCTTTTTTCATCTCTTATAAAAATTTTTTATTTCTTAATTTTCAAAAAATTAATATTTTTTCGTAAAACATTACATAACAATCGTAACTTTTTAATTGATTGTTCATTTATATTGTTTGCCTTAAAAATTTGAATAAAACAAAAAATAAGAAAAAAAAAATTGTTTTATTATAAATAAAACATTTATACATGTATAACAATATAAAATATTTATATTTTATATAAAAAATAAGAAGTTGAGTTGAAGAAAAGGCGTAAGGAACTTTGTTACCGTTTGGGGTCTCCCGACCGCACCACTTTTTTAAATAATAACATGTTAAAATTTAAAATATTATATGTTAAATATAAGCATTTATATATATTTGCTTAGCAAACTTCAAAAATTCGTGCAAGAAAATAAACGTAAATTAAAAAAGAATTTTTTGTAATCAAATTTTTTAATGGTAAAAATTTTAATTCAAATTATCAAACATACGAACACAATAATGGTGAGTTCATTGATAACTCCCACTTATATCTTCAAAAAAGTGATTATTATTTTTCCTTGAAACATCCCAATAACTTGTACAGCTATAATGACAAAGCGTAAAAAATTAAAGCAATTAGAAAAGCTTCGGAAAAATATCTTGTGTACTCATAATAATTATTTTAAAATTAAGAAAAGTAGTAATATTCGGTTTGAAGGAGAGTTTAAGGAGCAATGATATAAAGAAGTTGCTTAACCGTAGTCCTACGTTGAGAAAAAAATTCAGAATTCCACGTTGAGGTGTAGAATTCTACACACATAAACTTTTAAATGATATAAAAGAATTTTATTATACACTCAGGAAAAAGTTAAATTTTAAAACAAAAAACCACAAGTGTTTGTTTTAAAAATCTGAAATTATCTTAGTTTTAAAGAAAATTTTATTGAAACAAAAGAACTTGCATTTGATTAAAAAAATTAATAATTTTGATTCAAAAGTAAAATATTCTTTGAATTAAATATATTAAATATTGTGAGCTATAGATCAATTAAGTTTTTAAAGAAGGCAATAGATCAATTTAATTCATGTAATAATTTCATAGATCATAAAACTAATTAACTAACTATGGCGGAGCACTGCCAAAAAAGTTTAATTAATGTCAAATTGATTAAATAATCTAATAATTGATCGATTTTGGTCAAAGTCATGTGTAATTGAACATTTGGTTGTGAAAATAGCCACCTTTCAGTTTGAACACTAGCTTCTGGCGAAGCAAAAAACGCGTTTAATTTCTATGGTGCATTTCAACAAACTATCGAACACCAATGAATATTGAAATAAATAAAGATGGCAACCCTTGATAGAGTTGATGGTGGTGATCTATAAATAGCCTAAGCTCTATAAAATGTCATATGATTGGCAGCCATACAATTCAAAAGAATGAATTCCACATTTGCGCACTCATATACTAGTTTAAACAGTGAGTTGATCACAGCTTAATCACTCATAGACTACTGAAGAGAAATATGTGGCGATTTCCGAAGCAAACTGTCTAGTCAGCTTGGTGATTGACTCTATACAGAGTTGTTGTTGTTGTTACCTTCTTCAAAAACTTACTTGATCTAAAGCTCGCGAGTGAATTCATGTTAATAATTTCATAGATCATACAACTAATTAAAATTTTCTTTGTTTAATTTTTTGTATCGATTTTAAAAATGAATTCAAAGAAAATTTTACTTGTTTAGCGCCAAGAAATATTTTTTTTTATTTCAAATAGAAATTTTTCTTTGAAAGAAATTTTCTTTATATATGTTTAAGTACGTGAAGTACAAATAAGAAAATTTTATTAATTTGCAATGCAAACCGTGCAAACATTTTGGTTGGGATTTGCTTCAAAAATTGTTTTTAACAGAGATTCTAGGCAAAATTTTACCTTTTTACCTTTTCATGATTAAATTTAACCTTTCGGTTTTTTCTTCAACGCAAAAGAAGCATCTGCCTCGCTTCTTTATTTAGTCTGTAAATATAAGGAATTGAACTTTTTAAATATTTGGAAAAAAAATTATAATTGAGATACTTAAAGTCAGGGAACGAAAATAAACCGAACGATATTTTAATGTGCATCGCATGGCATGAATTTCCGTTCGGTTGCGTATATGTCAGTGCAGACGAACATAAATGTTATTATTCTGTATCGTTCGACAGCATGGCATACACTACATTATAATTATGTTTGTATACTCTCTACTCAACACATTCGGCATACGATATTTTTTACGTAGGCTATTCTCTCTCATTTTGGGTCTCAGAATCAGTGTTGCCAACACTTTTTCATATGTATAAACTTATATATATAATGTAAAAAATGTATTTTCAACCAACTCTTGGATATTTAACTCTATTTGTGCAAAAATTCCCTCATCATCAGATGAATCGTAATATTTATATACAGACACGGGGTTTTGAAATATTAAATTTCAAGAAGCCTTCTGGTATGTCACAGCAATAGCAAAATACATATTTTAAATCTTTTTCAATAAACACTCTATCACATTACGCATATGCAATTCTTTTTTTTTCATGCTTTGTTTTTACAATGTTCATTGCGCTTTTTACTTACCTTTCCATTCTATGTTATTAAATACACATATAGGTTTTTTTTTTTGCGTGAATGAAAATTTTAATTTGCAAATATTTTATTCATAAGAATGCGCTAACATTAAAACCTTAACAGATCGGAACAAACAATTTTTCTATTGTTTCTTAAAAAAAAGCCAGCAACACACTTAAAAACAAGCATTGAAAACTTTAAATAATTATTTTTAAAAAATATTCACTTTTCAAAACAAGCTAGAAAAAGCTAGAAGATTAGGGTTGTCAATTCGGTGACCAGCGTGTAGATTATTGACTCGTAGAAGATTTACATTTACTATTTAAATCGCTTTCAGAAAAGAACAAAAAAGCTTGAGTGTCTCCTTAATGCTCTGTTAACTATTTGCCCAACGTCTAATACTAGCGAACGCGTTTTTTCTGTGTCAACTATTATTAAAAATAAAGTGAAATTGATTTTTTATATCAAATATTTAATATCTAATTGAAAAATACCATACTTATACTTGCTAATATTTTGAGTTAAGATAGATAGACACGTTAAATTACTTACAAACGTTTTTTTCTTTTATTTTGGATTAAATTTAAAAAGCTGTCATTTTCACTATTGTAAATTTTTTAAATAACATGGAAATAACAGTAGTAAATGCAGTTTACTTATGTTTTTTTTAAACTGCAAAAATTATAACATTATTATTATTATAAATAATAAATTATTATTATATTTACTTGTCATTGAAATCCATTTGTGAAAAAAAGACCGAAATATATCATAGACAGATACACCCAAAACCTCAAGATAAATTCCGAAAAAATATGTTAGCTTATAATATTGCTAACTTGGCAACTCTGAGCAGAAGCAATAATTTTTTCCCGCTGGTAAGACTTTGTGTGTTCCAAATAAAAGAAGTATACTTTAATAAAACTGCTTGCTTTTTTAAAGTTCAAACCTTAGCTGGGAAATTTCGATCACGACTAGTAATCAATTACATTATATTTAAAAAATAGTTGTAATGATGAAACAATTCTTATGCAAAAAAAATTCTATTAGTAATTGATTAAAATTACAAATAACCAAAAAATAATCACGATTACTTTAGATTACGCCAAATAATAAAAAAAAAAATAAAAGTACGCAATAAAAAAATCGAAATACTTTTAAATAGGACTGTCATCTACATCGTAAGAAGAAATTAAGAGGTTATGTAATGAGTTTATTTACCACTGGGATGACGCTTACACTGTCGAATTGTTTTTGTTTTATTGCATCATTATTCTCTATTCATAGCATTGAGAATCAGGAAGAGTTGCACAGTGGTGTGAACGCGGAATCAAATAGTTTTCTCGTGACAATTTTGTTATAACCCTTAAGCCTTTAAGGTGATATTAAAATTAAAACAATTGGCTGCGAACCTCCTTAAAAGAAACCAAGAGGGTAAATAAATGCTAATATTATTTTTGACAGAGCAGAGTGATAGCTTAAATTAAAAAATTTAATTCCTTATGAATTGAAATTGTATTTTGCTTACAATCTTAAAGTTAATATTAACATTTAAAATAATTGGCTGCGAACATATCTTAAACGAACAAAAGAATAAATAAATTAGTTTACTTTTTTTAAAGAGCTGTTTTACTATATCTACAACAAAAGTATGTAGCGTTCATAGTTTTCGTGTTACATGGAAAGTAGTCGCGGTTTGGGGCGGGTTTGTTTGTTTTCTAATTATAACTCACACGCATAATTTTATTGGTCAATGACGAATCCTTCTATTTTATTCCTACATGAATACAGTATGGAACCACTGTGCGGTGTAATTCCATGAAAGTTCAGCAATCATCTTATTTGTGTTAGTTCGCACTAATATAGTAAAATACACAAGGGGCCGCACTCGGATCTTGCTGAACAGGAAGGGCCGAGCGCTAAAGTATATATAAACTCTTTCAGTGAATTTGTCCAATATATTGGACACGACAGAAAGTAATTTTTAATATTATCTTGCAGCGGTTTTTTTTAATTAATTTGGTTCTATAAAATACAATGTACCAACATGACAAAAATAATTTTGGAGAGATATTTGACATTAAAGTCAGTTGGATTTGGTTTTTGTCCTATTTTGTTAGAAAAACCAACCGTACAGAAATCATATTAATGTTTTTTCTTACTTTTTATGACAATAAAATGATAATAAAATTAAGAGGATTTTTTAAATTTTAAAATGATTTTAAAATGATAATAAAATTAAGAGTAAGTAGCGCAGGTAAAAATCAAAGGTATGTTTCTTCATCTTTTTTAGAACCGTTTTGATAGGAGTATTAACCTAAAAAATACTATTTCGGCTTAGCCTAGCCATTGAAAGGACTTAAGAGACGTTGAAGTGAAATCGTTGCAGTGTCAGTCAGATATCTTTAAACCATTTAGATGTTCTCTTTTCTAATATTAATTATAAATACCTAAGTACTGTCTATAAAGATTTTTTTACATTACAAAAATAGTGATGAATATGCTGAGTTTTAATTATCGAAACATGTAAAAATTTCAAGTCATTTAAATAAATTTGGAGACTTTTTAAGAGAAAAAAACTTGTTATAAAGTGATTTTTTGGGAGCTAGGCGTTGTTTCTACCCGAGCCACTAATTTTCGCACTTCATCTTTATTTTTAGATATAATCTTAATCCACTACTACACGGTTTATGATCCAGCTAAAATTTTTTTATGGATTTATACACTGAGAAAAGAAGCATACTAAAATAGAAGAACATTTATTCAATATTAAAAAAAATTTTATTTGTTTCAGCGCAATTTTTTTTTTTTTTTTAAATGGAAACTTTTCTTTAAAATAAAGAAATAAATTCCAAAACAAAGAAATAGTTTATTCTTTTAAGGAAAATTTCTTTCTTTCTGAAAGAATAATTTCCATTTGCAAAAAAAATTTGAAAAAATAAATTTCTTTGATTGTAGTCTGAGTGTGTAATTCATTTTTAAAATCAATATAAAAAATAAAACAGATAAACTTTTACTTTTGAATCCAAATTCTTAATTTTTTGAAATAAATGCGAAATAGATGCAATAAATTGATATTGTTTAAAGAAAAAAGTTCCTTAAAACTAACGAAATATCAGATTTTAAAACAAATACCTGTGTTTTTTATTTCAAAGTTGAACTTTTTTCTGAGTTTGTTTAAACTTTATGTAAAAAAGTAGTTTCATTTCCGTCAGAAGCCATATATTCGAAGGAATGCGTGATTTCATGACCTTAACATGTACAATTGAAACACAATTCCATAAACATTAAACAGAAGTCTTATATTCTACAAAAAAATTATATCTTACAAGTGAACTTACTTACATGTAACAAAGAAAAATTAATATTTTATTTTCTGAATTCTCCAGCCATAACGTGATAACACGCACTAATAAAATAAACTGAGATTTTCTTAGCAGCTGTGTTAAAAAAAGAGTCGTGTCGACAGACAGACAAACAGACGGAAACGGCTAAATCGGCCCAGTTAGTGATGCTGATCAAGAATATATAATATACTTTTCTAAACCAGACACGCCTTTTTATGGGCGTTAGAAAGAGTATAAAAATAAATAAACTGAATAGCTAAAAAAATGCTTTGATTATTCATACTAAAACAAGAGCGCCCTGCAAATGTATGCTACCTACAAAACTGGATGCGCCCTTGACACGCAGCATGTGCTTGAACAAAGATAAAATGTTTTTCTCTCTGCATTCTCAGTCTCTCAAACAACGCTTCTCATAAGGTTCTTTAGTGTAGCTTATACTACGGAACAATGATGTTTATGTTCAAGTATGCAACTTGAACGCAACCGAATAATGGCCTTGGTAATGAATGCTACACAACATAAACGTTCAGTTCTCTCAAATAAACGCTTTACTACCTTAACGAACGAAACGTTAGAGTTTATTTTCGTTCCCTGCTTAAAGTACATGATTCCGGTTCATACTTAGCATAAAATAAAAGTCATGCAAGCTAGGATCCCAAAATGACGGTTTCGGAAATATTAACAAATTAAAAACATAAAATGCAGTTTTCTACACCAACGTAGGACCACGCTTAAAATAAAAATAAGTACAGAATTGTATTTCGTATTCCTTACCCATTGAAAATAAAAACAGATTTGATAACAACTTGAAAACTGTCCTTTTTGTAAAAGTTCTGACCATTGTTTTGACAGATTTGTAACGGGTGCGAAACGGGTCCGTTTTAACACAAAAAAAAAAGCGAATTCCGCGCAGACGGACTCGTAACATGTTCGAAATGGATCCTCATCTATTTTTGTGCACATTGGGAAACGATAAAAACAAAAGCAGCTGATAGGTACTATATTTAGGGCCAATTTTTCAGTGCGAATTTAAACTTTAGTCAAATCAAGCCTAGCTTAACTCACCAAAATTGGACATTTAAACTCGGTTTAACTAGATATTTTAGAGTTTGTTAAAGTTAAATTGACTTTTATTATCATACAATGTGTTTCTTTTTTGTCTAAATGGAGCTTAAACGTTCAATTTTGGTGAGTAAGCTCAGTGCAATTTGACTGAAAAATTAGCCCTTATAAATAACAACAACAAAACAAGCAGCAGAAATACAAACAACACGATGTTGCGTTTGCAATTTTGCTTCAATCAAAGCCAACAACCAAAGCAACAACATAAGCAGCTACTGAAGCATGCTTTTCTCATACGAATATCTGATTTTTTTCTTTTGAGATTTTGCTATTTTGTGACTTTATCAAAGAAGTGACAAAATTCTTAGCTTGATATTCGTTTTATTCGCCTCATAACTAATATTTGGGCATATATTTTATTTCTGTACGTTGAATATGAAAGGCTGTAGGTATACCCCAAAGTGTCCACTAAAAACATAAAATGTGCTTAAAAAATTTGTGAAAATGACTCTCCTACAAACCACTCTGTGAGACGTAGTTCTATCCCCATCTTCACCTCTGTGTACCGCAAAAAAATTGGCACATAAAAAAGTCCAAATATTTTTATTGTCGCACAGTGCGTTATTCCTTTACAAAAATTTAACAGTAATAGAAGGAGTGCATCTATGATAATGCAATTTTGTATGCTTAATTAGCTTAAGTCAATTAAGAAGACTTTCAAAAATTATAGAAACCGGTTAGAACCTAGGGATACCTCCTTTGGACCTATATTAAATTTCTACTTGATTTGTATGGGAGGTACATACAAATTTTGACCGATCTTAACAAAAACACGTTAGAGGGGTAACCAAATAGAGCAAAAGATGTGTACTGGAAAAATTCGAAATCGGTTAGACCCCAAGGGTACTTTCTTTGGACCTATATACATTTTTTACTTGACTTTAAAATAAAAGTACATAGAAACGTTGACCGATCTTAACAAAAATTCGTCAGAAGGGTAGTCAAATAGAGTAAAAGCTTTATACTAAAAATGGTAGTAATCGATTTGACTCTAGGGGTACCTCTTTTGAACAGATATGAATTTTTTACTTTATTTTGTATATATGTGTTTCACTTTAAGCATTTTGTTGGACGTAGTTGGAAAAGTTATTTGCAGTTGCTAGTTATATAGAATCTATACTAGTAAGATAAAAAATGACACTTAATTTAATAGAATTTTTTTTCATCGAAATTTTTTATTTTTTTTCAAAATTTTGCATTTGATATATGGGCTTTTTCCACAGAAAAGTCTACAGTGTCGAAAAAATTAAAACTTATTTAAAACTTTTTATTCTGTAATATTATTTAAGAAAAACATTTTGCTTTTATTAATTTAAGATATTTCTATATAAATTCATTAACCAAGATGACCAAATCGTCTGCACTGTTTCACAGATGTAGTTTCCTTTTTCGTAAATGTTTACTAAATGTTACGTAAACTTTTTTGGTTAAGTCAAAATGAAAGGCACTGGCTGAAGATAATAAAAAAATGGCTGAGGCAAAAAAGAACCATATATTAAATCTGCTTATTAATTACTCAATTACATAATTACTTTAATACCTAATTACTTAATTACCCAATTTTAATTTAAGGAAATTTTGTCGCGTGGGCTATGTCGCGTGAGTTGCGGCAAAATTTTTTTTGGAAACTCAATATATTTTTAAATAAGCCAAGTGGGCTTATTATGAAACTTCATCGTTTTCCCATTATATAAAAATTAAAAAGAAAAACAAATTATATGGGAAAATTTTCTGAGTTCTTACAATCTTAACATGCTTGTAAAACACACTTCCTTTTTTTGTCGCGTGAGTTACGCCCATATTTACCACTGCCATTCTTAATTAGTTACAGGAACGACAATTTTGGTAGATCCTACCATTACTATATCTTGTAAGACATATGCACATAAGAAATTTGTGCACATAAGCAATCGTTAGTTACGATGGAAATGCATATATCATATATTAAAATCACTAAAGTATAAATCAAATTTTTTATTTTCTACGATTTTTTAATTTTATTATTTACTCAAATATTTTTCATAATAAAAAAATTTTTTTTTGGCTCAGTTTAATCAAAACACAAATTTCTGGTAATTATGTGTTGAAAAGAACTCAACACGAATTAAACAAAACATGATTTTGTTTTTAAATATCTTAACTAGCTTTGAAGTGTCAAAGAGTAGCAAAACTGAGTCTTTCCTCTAAACATTTTGGTTTGTCTTATTTATGCAATTACTTGTCGATTGATACCAATATTGTTAGGTGTCGAATCATAAAAAAATGTTGATTTTTGTCAATAGGATAACGCACTGTGTGTCGCATTAAAATAACCTGTCATTTTAAAATTCCACTTTTTCATTTTATTTGTAAGTATATAGTTTATTATGTAGACAGTAAATTCCTAAGAGCGAATTGCACATCAACTTAAACTCCATAATTAAATTGGCTTGTAAATAACAACGTTGTAACACTTCTCATTATCTCTTCCACTTGTATTGACTTGAGAAAATATCACATCCAAAGTACTAACATCAGCAACCGTTTTATTGCACACTGACACCAAGTCTGCTTAAATTGTTTTTTATCTGAGGAAGATAACGACTAGATTAAATAAATCATACCAAACATGTTCAGCATATTATGGAAAATTGTCCGGCATCTATCAAAATCGGGTGCAGTTCTTATTATTTATACATTATAAGTGGGTCACCTCCATCTGGCGCCAAAACAGATGCAGCTGCGCTGTAATTATATTAAAAACATGTCGGTATCAAGCAGTTGCTTCTTCAATCTTGATTACATCAAAGTGGGGATGAAAAATAGTGCACGTTTAAATGGGCAGTCAGCAAACCCGCCCCAGTTTCTAGCGCGATATGCATAAACATAATTGGTAAACAACAAGAACTGAGTTGAGGAATATCGGGTACGTACCTTTGATGATTTTGAGCATTTTTTCCAATACATAAGTGTAGCTGAAACCAGTTCGTTGTGACCAAACGATTTCTTCAAACAATATGTTAACACACTTTAGAAAAATAAAAACTGAAAGAAAATTTTTTAATGACGAATTGATGTTGTACTTGTTGATATTCTAATTGATCTTCTTGAGAAATTGCTTTCTTATTCAAAACATCATTTTTAGTAATTATTTTATCATGTTATTTATGTCAAACAAACGCATATAGTTTTAAAGTGGCTCAGATAAAAATAATCTTCTCCAAAGTCTTCAGAAAAGACAATTCAAATCGTTGCATACGAGGGTAGTCTGAAAAGTTTGCGACCTTAGTAAAAAGATGGCAGCACTTGTCAATAAAAGCTAAGGAATGTTGTTGCGCATTTTCTTACAGGTACTCCCCTTGATGCGCAGTTGTTGTTTTTACAATAACTCAAAAGTTTTGCTGTCTTGTTAATATTTTTAATTTAAAAATTTATTTTTGTGGCTAACGGCTAACGTTAGTGCTCCAGGCTTTTATTTTTCGCGTTCAAAAAACTTTAATTATTGCAGGTACTTTTTAAATATAGTTATAGTACTTTTAAAGTTATTATGTGAAAAACGATATTATCTTGCAACTTTAACTACATTCTTACATACTTTTACTTTAACTTGGAAAGGATGAGACTGCACCACCACCCTTTCCCCTCCCTCACATAACAAAGTTTTTTTGTGTCAACCCGAGAAAACGACAGCTTTCCTATTGACATTTTTATCCGACTCACCCAGTTATTTTAAAATGCAATTTATTTTTTTTTAAATAACATTTGAAAACATCAACACCGTTTTTTTTTCATCTCGAGTGTAAGTAAACTTTATGATGACTTTCTTTTTATTTCTAATGTAAGTTTGTTGCTGTTTTATTTTTGCAAATTTTTATAGATTTTTAATCTAGTTGTCAGTTAGTCAAATTTCTCTGAGTCTTTGAATATGCAAATATAGTAAATCCACTTTAATAGCTCAAACAATAGAATTTAATTGTTCATAAAATCTGTTAAGTAGCAGACATTTAAGAGACATTTTCTGAAACTATCAAGTCGTTAATTTCTATTGTCGAGATGGAAATTAGGTAAAGAAATTATAATGCAATCAAATAACACTTAATGTTCGAAATACTGCACTCAAATTTGTTTATGACTTTATTCCAAAGTGGAAGTATTTTTAGAAATGGCATCAATGTTCCACTGAAATATTTTATGAACGTTGCTGATATTTTTGAAAGCTTTCAAATTTAATTGAAATTAAGTTTAAAGTTTAAAACAGCTTAGATATAAAGACAAAAAAAAAAAAAAATCTAAGATATCACCGTAACAATATTTAAATTTGTTATTTTAAAAATGACAGAGTTTGTAGTCAGAATTTATTTTCTATACATGCCTTATTATATCATATCCACTGGGTAAATATGGTTGGAAAAAACTTTCTCTGAAATTTTAAAACACATGTATCAACATTATTTTAGCCAGTGCGAACACACCGAAGATAGTATTGTTTCATATATGTATAGTACAGCCTTATTTGCTTAAGTTTGTATAAGCAAAAATCTAAGTATGGAATCTATTTCAAACCTAACTCCTTTTTTGATACTAACATTATTAAAATAACAAAAAATATTTTATTCTTTTCTAAAACGTTATTTTTAAAACAGCTTGACCAAAAAAGCTCAAAATTAAAATAAACCACAAAAAATATTTTATTTGAAGGGCTTATTGCAACAACGTGATAAATACCAGGATTAAAAATTATTGGTTTTTTAGGCGCAGTACATAAGTTAATAAATAACCAACACCCATTGAAGAGAATTCGACTTTTCATTTTCAAATTTATAACCTACTAGCTGAAACCCGGCGCGTTGCTGCCACTCCCCCTTGACAAACGCCCATAAAATGTTATCAGTTAAACAGCATGTCTAAATTGAGGTAGAATACTGAATTCCGAGACTGTGCGACCTATATCCACAAAGCTATTCGATATAACAAATTTGGGTTGTATAGGAAGTGCCACGCCCTCTTGATCACCGCTCATGGAATGTAATCAATTAAACTGCATGTGTACATGGAGGTTGAATACCGAATTCCAAAACTGTGCGACATATAACTCCAAAACTATTCGATAGCACAAATTTGGGTTGTATGGGAGGTGCACTGCCCTTTTCCTTACGCCCATAAAATTTTACTAATGAAACTGCATGTGTAAATTGAGGTCAAATACTGAATTCCGAGGCTGAGTTACCTATAACTCCAAAGCAATTCGATATCGCAAATTTTGGTTAAATTGGAGGTGTCACGCCCCCCCAACAAACTCTAAAAAATTTTATCAGTAAATCTGCAAGCGTAAATTTTGGTCGAATACTGAGTTCCGACGCTGTGCGACCTTGACCTCCAAAGCTATTCGATATCACAAATTTTCGTTGTAAGGGAGGTGCCACTCCCCCTTGATCAACGCTCATAAAATGTAATCAATGAAACTGCATGTGTACATTGAAGTCCAATACTGAATTCCAAAGTTGTGAGACCTATAACCCCAAAACTATTTGATATCTCTAATTTGGGTTAAATAGGAGGATTTACTCCCCCTTGTCGTACGCCCATAAAATGTAATTAATGAAACTGCATGTATAAATTGGGGCCGAATACTGAATTCTGACGCTGATATTTGATATCGCAAATTTACGTTAAATGGGAGGTGCCACGCCCCTCTTACCAATGAACATAAAATTGAATCAATGAAACTGCATGTGTGCATTGAGGTCGAATACTGAATTCCGGCGTTGTGCGACCTATAACTCCAAAGCTATTTGATAGCACAAAGTTGGGTTGTATGGGAAGTGCCACTCCCCTTTGCCCTACGCTCATAAAATGTAGACGAATGAAAGTGCATGCATAAATGTAGGTCGAATACCGAATTCTTACGCTGTCAACCTATAACTTCAAAGCAATTCGATATCGCAAATTTGGGTTGTAAGGGAGATGTCACGCCTCCCTGTCCAACGCCCATAAAATAAAACCATTGAAACTGCATGTGTAAACTGAGGTCGAAAACTGAATTCCAAAGCTGAATTCCTATAACTTCAAAGCTATTCGATATCACAAATTTGGGTTGTATGGGAGGTGCCCGTCCCCCTTGTCCACTCCCATAAAATTTCATCACTGAAACGGTACGTCTAAATTGTGGTCGAATACCGAATTTCTAAGCTGTGCGACCCATAACTCTAAAGATATTCGACAACAACAATTTTTTTATATATATGTGGGAGGTAAAATGGGGTGTGGCATTTCCTCTTAAACCATCTCGTACTCAAAGCAAAGCGAACTTACAAAATTTGAGCTGAATCGCACCAATAGTTTCGAAGTATTTTGATATTTTCTTAAAAGTAAGCGTAGATGAAGTGTGACTACGCCCATTTTTATCAAAGTTAATGATAGTTATCATATGAACTTATTTACCAAATTTTAATTTAATACGACCAAAACCGTCTTAAATACAGCATTTTTATTGATTTGTGGGCTACAAAAGGGGGTGTGGTATTATATTTTTCCTAAACCAGTAGAAGGAAGTATCCAATTTGGTTCAGTCGTTTTCAAATTTTAAGCATCCGAAAAAATCACGATTCATTTTCATATATCCAGATATTGATTTGTGGGCGGTAAAAGTGGGCTTAAAAACATTTATGTATCGTATATTTATCTACCGGCAGTAGAAGGAAGTATCCAATTTGGTTCAGTCGTTTTCAAATTTTAAGCATCCGAACAAATCACGATTCATTTTCATATATCCAGATATTGATTTGTGGGCGGTAAAAGTGGGCTTAAAAACATTTATGTATCGTGACTGCCTCTTGGAGCACCTACACAGCAAGTTTCACTTTAAAAATGTATAGAACTCCGGAATTGCCATGATTTCGAAAAAGTGGGCGTTTTTTGTACAGTTACTGACAGTAACTATCTGAACAAAATTACTAAATCTTAGTTTTTTACGATCGAAACCGTCTGATATATATCCTTTATTTGGTTTGTGGTCGATAGCGCAAATTTGGCTTGTATGGGAGGTACCACGCCCCCTCGTCCAAACGTTATCAAACCTCACAGGAACACTCACTCTCCTCGGCAGACATTGTTCTGCCATAGACCGCCTTACTGTCATATACGAAAATGTCAAATAGCTGCTGAAAGTAACCATATGAACTAAATAACCAAATTTTAGTCAAATACGATCAAAACCGTGCGAAATATAACATTTTTGTTGTTTTGCAAACTGTAAAAAGGGGTGCTGCAAAATATTTCCCTAGAGCCATCTCGTAATCGAAACAAATCGAATGCCCAAATTTCAGCTCAATTTAGGTTAAGCCTGGCGCACTTCACTCGACGATAACTCCCCGAAAAGTGAGTTTAACTAAAGTGGGACAGGCCTATTTTTAGTGCACTTGCCGAGAGCAACGATATGAACTGAATTACAAAATTTTTGTCTAAAACGACCCAAACCGTTGAAATAAAACGTCTTCATTGGTTTGTGGGCGGTAAAAGGGGGCGTGGAAACCAATTTTCAGTTCAGTTGCTGACAGTAATCGTACAAACTAAGCCAACATTTTAGCTCAATCGAGCCAGTAGTCAATTTTAATGATTTCTCAAAAAGTGGGTGTGGCTTTAAAACGATGACGCCGTTTTTTAGTACAGTTATCGAAAGTAACCATACAAACTTAGGTATCACATGTTAGTCTCATACGGTCAAAACTGCTTGAAATATAGCATTTTCACTGATTTGTGGGCGCAAAAAGGGGGTGTGGAAACCAACTTTTCGTTCAGTTACTGTCAGTAACTACACAAACCAAAGTACCAAATTTAAGTCTTATACGACCAAAACCGTCTGAAATAAACCATTTTCATTTATTTGTGGGCGGTAACAGGGGGCGTGGAAACCCATTTTTAGTACAGTTGTCGACAGTAACCGTACATACTAAATTACAAAATTACAAAATTTTAGCCTTATACGACACAAACCGACTGAGATATAACATTTTTATTGATTTGGGGGCGGTAAAAAGGGGTGTGGCAAATTTTTTTCCTAAACCATCTCGTACCTGAAACAAATCGACTGCCAAAATTTCAGGGCAGTCGGTTCAGTAGTTTTGGAGCAGACATCACACTGCCTGACACACATCGTTTTGCTTTTTATGTATATAGATATTGATTTGTGGGCGGTAAAAGTGGGCGTGAAAACATTTACATATCGTGACCGCCTCTTAGATCACCTACACAGCAAGTTTCACTGTAAAAATGTGTAAAACTCCGGAATTGCCATGATTTCGAAAAAAGGCGTATTTATATTACGACCACGCCCATTTTTCGTACAGTTACCGACAGTAACCATCTGAACAAAATAACCAAATCTTAGTTTTTTATGATTGAAACCGTCTGATATATATCCTTTTTTTGGTTTGTGATCGATAGCGTAAATTTGGCTTGTATGGGAGGTACCACGCCCCCTCGTCCAATAGTTACCAAACCTCACAAGAACACTCTCAAGATATGGCTTCAGTTTCTCTGAAAATTTCATAAAGATCGGTTAAGCGGTTTTGGAGTCTATATGTGATATAGCCACATACCCACATACCCACATACCCACATACCCACATACATACATCCATTTTTATATATATAGATTTGCAGAAGTTTCTTTCTTTGATTATATTTTTTACACAAAAATACATTTTTTTCAAAACTTAGAAGGCGATTATTTTAAAATATATATTTTGTGGCATATCATGTTCTTCCAATAAGCCCTTAAACTTTAACTATATAGTCAATAATGCAATTAAATATTTATTTACTTTATTTTCTTATTTCTTGTTTAATTTTCTTGTTTCTTAAAAAAAAAGTTATAATTTTTCTCAACTTTTTGGAAATTCTGCCCTTCTGAAAAAAAATTTTGACCTCTAAAATTGAATCGTGTTATTTTCTCGAAAATGTTGACCCCAAAAGTAGAAAAAATTCAGAATTTTCATAAATGGCAGAAAGAGGGCAGAAAATATGCAATATTTTTCGAGAAACGAAAACGCCATTAGTAATTAAAACTTTTCCTCTATTTAATCCGTTTCCTTTTTTCCTTATTTTAATGTATACTTTATTATCTTAGTACTCTTAAGTAGTAATTTTCCTAAAGCGTTTAAAAGTTAAATTTTATTTTTTTACTGTCCTTTTTTTTACAAATATAAATTTACAACAAATTTATATAGCTAACTTAAGACTCAAACCTATCAACTTTTACACTTAAACAAATTCTGAGAATAACAATTTTGAAAAATGTGATTGCTTTAGTAAAAATTCAGAAAATCTGTATTTAATTTAAGTTTAAAAAACATCAAGTGTTTTTCCAACCGAAAAAAATTCACATTAATCAAAAATTAAAAATATTATCATAAAAAAAAATTTGCGACTCACCAAGAGATTGGAAATGAGTCAAATAAAATTAAAAAATTAAATAAGTTTAATCTGACATCCCTTAACTTTGAAAAAAATTTTTTTTTTGCTTTATTGAAAGCGTAATTTGCTTTTGAAATGGTCAGCAAAATCTTTTTCCTGAGTTTTACATTGTTTAAAACTCTGGCACAAGAAAATCTTTTGTTTGGTGGTGGGAAAACTTATTTTAAAATCAACTTCAAATCTGTCAAAATATTTAAAGTACTTTAGGCATTCCGCAGAAAAGTCACGAAACTACTTAAGTTAAGATTCAAACTAATTTGGAAAATTTGAAGCAATTGTACGAATTTTTGTTGAATTTATGGAGATTTTACTAATTTCATAAAGTCACTTTGTATGGGAGGTAGCTGTGGTGTTCACTCGATTTTTAAAAATTTCTCGAATACTCAAATCAAACAAAGTTCCCCATACAAACAAATGTTTGGGGAACCAGGGGGGTTCCAGAGGGTGTGCCACTGGCATGGGTGGATCGGCCCTCCAAAGTAAGAAGGGGTCGGTCATACATTTGGACTCGATTGGGGCACTTTAAATGGGTCAAAGAGGGATTTTTCAAAATTTTACCCTACGGAAAAGTTGGGCATTAGAATTAATTTTAGAGGTATAGTTCCTCGGGCAAAGTTTCTTATTTTGATCCCTAGAATACAATTTTCACTGAGCAATGGGCGATTTTTTGCCTCCCCACAAATCGACCTGGCCTTATATTATACATATATACAAATACATATATACCCGGCCTTATATTATACATATATACAAATATCACTTTAATTTATTTTATTCTTTTTTGTTCACGTCTTTTTTAAATTAAAGCTTATTTTTTTAAAAAAATTTTTTAACTTTTATTTTTTATGATCTAAGGGATCTTGAGGAGGTAGACGTGAAGCGTCTACTACTATTTGTAATGAATAATTGATGGTTTTATGACAGTGCCTAGGAGAGCAGGAGGGGAGGAGTAGATCCCTTGTAGTATCACCACAGACCAATTATGTGATCTGTCTTTCACCGGCCACCACATTAACCTAACCTAATCCAAGTAAGAAGATAAATATATAACAAGCGGCAAATATCACTTTGATACGATCATAATAGACATTTATCTCAACTGTTGTTGAAAAATTTCCATTTCACGATGTATTAATTCGAACATTCAAAAGATGCGAATACAAAAAAAAAATGTCTCTCGTAACCCTCAGATGCCTGATAAGGTCTACTGGGACATATGCAGTTTTCAAAGATGAAGAATTTCAATATGATTCGATCGAAAAGCCGCAGCTTATATGGGATGTATAGAAGCTAATGAGATTAGTTACGATACAACTACGAAAAAATTGTCATTATAATTGCCGGGTTGAAGTCACTTATGGCAGTTTTGCTCTACAAGGTCAACAGAAACCTTGTATGGGCTTTCATACAATATGCTTATGATTTTTATTTTTACTGGAATTTTCTTGTTAGCTATTTGTTTTAATAGCTATAACAATATAGCTATGTATGGCGTAGGAAGGTACCATGTCCCCTTGTCGAACGCCCATAATTATCAGTGAAACGACATGTGTTAATTGTGGTCATAGTCGAATTCCGAGGCTGTGCGACCTATAATTCCAAAGCTATTCGATATCACGTCCGAATTGACTTGAAAAACAAAATGTGCGCTTACAGCGCCACCTGTTGAGAATTTTTCGACTTTTATTTCTTCCTTTACCTTTGCGTAGAAATTACGAACAGACCCGCAGAAGGAAGTATTCAATTTGGTCCAGTCGTTTTCAAGTTTTAAGCATCCGAACAAACCACGATCTATTTTTAACTGACTTCAAAAAGGAGGAGGTTCTCAAGTTGGTTGGTTTTTTTTTTTAATGTATGTTTATCTTAAACTCCTAAAGTACTTGCCCGATTGCCTCAATTTTTTGTCCATAGATAGAGATATTAGACGCGGAGGTGCCCGTCTAAATACCTTTAAAGTCGGCGCTTATATAATCAGACTTTTATAAAATAAACGCTCCGGCTTTAAAGGTTTTTTATTCATGGAGAAATTAATATATTTATGATAGTAATACAAAATAGAAAAAAATTGTAACAATAAGATTTTCAATTTAATACTTTATATAAATAAATTATCAAATTGGACCAAGAATTAATGTGAAAAGTAGTTTAAAATTATTTTTTACTTTGTTGTGGTTTTAAAGTTTGTTTTTTTGTTGTTGTTGAAAAGTTTTATATATAAAGATGTGTTAGCAGAGTTAATATACAACTACTCAAATTTTACGACGCCAAACATATGAAAACAAAAATGGTAATGACACTATTAGGATCCAAAAAATTTAATGATTATAAGCAGCGTACCCCATATTCATAAAGAAGGTCCCTGGGGACCTTGTCAGGCCAAACCGTACTAAAAGCTTCTCAGGCATCGGAGGGTTAAACGCATGAGCTGTACGGAAATAAAGAAATGACCCCAAATATGTTTTTTCTTACTGAAGGCATTTTACGTTTACGACCTACAATAAAACAAAACCAATAAAAAAAGCAAGCTATCGAGGTATACGATCAAAAAGAGTGAAAATTTACAACTCTCAATAATGAATGAACATCGTAAGAAACACGTTTCTCTTCAGCCTATTTGAACCGCCTCAAAAAAATATACAACGAAATTGAAAGAAGGAAATCCACATGTTTCGCACAAATAAAACTGATTTGTATCTGAAACTTGTATGTAGACAACGAAATCTTTTGCGCGATCAGTCAGTGACACTTAGATGGTCATAATAATAATTAAAACAAGATTTTCAATCAGCGATCTTCCGCGCGACTAAAGCTCTATAATTGAGAAAATATGCGGCTTGTTTGAGGCTATAGAACTAGGTGTAGATACTTAGCTGACGTTTGCAAAAACAAGAACTCTCATGATTATCGCCGCTGTCGATTGCTGCAAGAAGTGGCTTGGCGCTAGTGTTGGTCTCGGAAGCAAAAGCCACCAAGTAAATTTAGGTCATTTCAAATGTAAACTAGGAAGTAGAATGAGGTCAGTATGGCTATGGTTATGGCAGAGGTAGAATATATTATCTAAGTATGGCAATGTTTATAGTAGAAATACTAAATTGCAAAACCTTCGGATTGATGGATTGAAAGCGTGTGTGTATTTGAAAAACTTCAGTCTTGTAAACATGCATTTTATTTTATAATCAAGCGATTAAATGCTGTTCGATTATTTATGACATTAAAAAATTCTTGCTTGCAGTTTGTTCCAATTTTCTTGATACTGCCGGTTTTTGCGTGATTTTCTCTGCGATTCAGCTGAGACGAGCTTTTCTTGGTATCGTTCTTAAAAGTAATTTTTGTTTTTATGGTTTGCGATCTTTGCTGTCTGTGTTTGGTGTTTTTATACGTACATAGATATAACGAGTTGTGGCTTTAGTTTTCAGCTCTTGTTTTTTGTATTGAGCCATAAAAGAGTCTGCGATGCTAATTGTGCATATTTGGAAAGTTTGTCATCTGGCCTGCGGTTTAGAAATGATTTTCATGGAATTCTTAGCAAAAGTTGAATGTGAAATCAGTTGATAAGCTCATTAGATTTCATGATACAGGCATTAAAGTTAATAAAACATGATTGGAGTTTATCTAAAGATTCTGATCTGAAAGCACGGACCAAAAATAGTAATCTCAATTTTTTTGGTATACTTTTGAGTATACCAAATTGTAGCAATTTGTTTTGCATTTTCCAATCATAAATAATTTTTATTTTGTAGGTGTTATAAATAAAAATTATTTGTAATTTTTTTATAATAATTTTTATAAACGGATTTTTATTAATTTTCTCAGAAATAAAAATCAGTTTTTGATTTAAATTATTTTTCTCAAAAATAAAAATAGTTTTTGCATTTGTATTATATTGCTCACAAATAAAAATCATTTTTTGATTTTTATTTTTTTTCTCAAACAAAAAAAAAATCAGTTTTTAATTTTATTTTTTGTTCTCAAAAATATAAATCGTTTTCTGGTTTTTTATGTGAAATAAAAATTGATTTTTGATTTTAAGTTTTTTGCTCAGAAATTAAAAATATTTTTTGATTTTGTTTTTTTTGCTCAAAAAAATCGTTTTATGATTCTTAATATTTGTTCAGAAATAAAAATTGTTTTGTGATTTTAATGTTTTTACTCAGACATAAAAATGTGCATGTAAAAACCAATAACTTATTTTGTTATCATGTACTAAATGGGTATGATTTTTTTAAGACCGTAAAAATTAGTTAATTAATTAAGTTATTAAATGATTTGAAATAATGCTCGCTAAACAGCACTATGCTATCCAATGTGCTATAGCAATCTACTAGGAAGCCATCTTCCACCTTAATACTTATGTGATTTGAAAAGGCCTAATGTATATCCTTATTAATTTTTATTTCAGTAATTTTATTTCTAATACCTTTTTCAATGAGTTTTCAGTAAAGTAAAGTAAAGTAAGTAAAAATAGTTCAAAAAGTTATTAATGCACAAAAAAAAACGGAGCATTAAAAGTATTAGAAAAAAATAATTGTAGTCAACTTTATATCAAATAGTATTATATTAATGCAACCGTGTGCATTTTTCGCTCAAATGGCATTGCTCTCTTGCCTGCATGCTCTCAATCTGCACTATTTCGAAATAAGCATACCAATTTTATAAAACGCCAAAAATACGTCAAAACGGTATATTATTGAATCATGGTTTTTTACAAGAGAGTCTACGCTTGGAAAAAATGTCATTATATATTAATTATAACCTGTCAAATTTCACTTTATTAGTGTAAGTAGTTCATATTCCTAAAACGATTTTCATATTTGACCAAAAAATTAATATAAGAAACTGATTTTAGGTACTGAGCTATACACTAAAAATCAAAAAAGGATTTATATTTCTGAGCAAAAAAAAAAAATTATCAAACAGCGATTTTTATTTGTGAGGATTTGGGATCGTTGTCAAATCTAAAGACGATTTTTATTTGTGAGGAAAATAATATAAATCAAAAAAAGATTTTAGTTTTGGAGAAAAATTATATCTATTTCTGAGCAAAACAATAAAAATAAAAAACAGTTTTTATTTTTGAGGAAAATAATATAAATAAAAAAAAAATTGATTTCCATTTGCGAGGAAAATTATATAAATCAAAAAAATTTTTATTTCTGAACTCAGAAAACAGTTTTTATTTTTCAGCAAAAAAATTGAAATCATAAAATATTGATAAATTCTTGAGTTTTTTTATATTGCTCATAACTATTACGGTTCGTAAAGTCTGAGAGTTTACACAATTTTAATTTCCTGATTTAGTGTTAGAAAAGTTATAACAATTTGAGCTCGCAAAAAGTTGATAAGTTGGAAAAACCGTATAGAACATAGAAAATATACCATTTCAAAGTAAGAAGTGTGTTATCTTAAAAAAATTTTTGGCTTTGAAGTAATACGAATTTTCTTACTCGCTAATTTTTCGGAAAAAATTGATTTTAAATGAGAATATTCTCTTTCTCTAGTGATTAAACCATTAATATAATGACTTAAACTTTTTCACATAAGCTTTAATTTCAAATAAAGCAATAGCGCATATAAAATTCGCTAAAAAGTTTATAAATTCTACAAATAATTAGACATAAGATTTAATATTTAAAACGTGCTTCGAAATTATTTAAAATTTAATTATAATTTGCAAAAATCGAACTAAACCATAACTTTTTCTAAACAAACAAATTTCGAATATATCTACAAAAACATTTCTGTAATCAAATTTAAAATAATCCCAATTCTCACCCACACAAAAATATGTCATTTTGCAACTTTTTTACATGCGCCAGCAACAACAAAGCTGTGTGGTGTTTGAGTTTTATGTTTGAGAAAAAAAAAAAAAATAAAACTCGACAGATGGTTTCTATTTTTGAAAAAATAAAATCAACAAATAATTATTATTTCTGAGCATAAAATAAAAATTAAGAAACAATAATAATTCTAAAGCAGAATCTATTATTTGAAAATGTTGTCATAAAGATATGATATAAAATTCAGCGAATGTAAAAACTTTTTTCCTAATGGGACAATGAGAAACAACAACAAAATACACTGCGACATAGCTCTGTTGAACATCGTTGCTGTAGCGTACACGAGGAAGAGTAGAATGCGAGAGTGATTCAGGCACTTATAAAGAGCTGTGTGGCAATTTTTTTGCTTTGCTGAGTCAGATCGTTTGACGGTCCAAGCTTTTATGTTTCGATAATGATATTTCGATAATGATGATGTTTCGATAAAGGTTATTTACGAAAAACATTGTTTACACAGAGCTGTTTTATATTTTTGTAATGATTAAGATAAAAATCGATTACAAATGAATAAATATTTTTTTTTGTCTAAAAATTTGGAACGAAGTTCCTTTACGCAGCTTGCGGGTAGTGTGATTTATTAGAAATCATCACGTAACAGTGAGATTGCCTTGAGTGTATGCGTGCGAGTAGCGAGCAGACTACAAACCCCCCTCCAGTATTGGATATCACTCATGACCTTCAACGGTCATGATTTCATGCGTGAATGGTAGCTAGTGAATTCTAGTAACCGAGGTACTGCAGCAGGTAATGCAAATGCAGTCCTTTAATTTTTTCTTCTTCTAAATGATGTAATAAGAAGAGGAACAGTGCGTACAGTTGTATTAACTAATGGTAACATAACTAATGAAATAGCTATTGAATGGTAATGCAGATAGTAATGTAATCATTACCGGCCATGACATCTCCGTTTCAAATTCATGAGTGAAAAGTATAGCCGGTAACCAGTGGTGATTACAAATAGCTTGTGAACTCACTCATTCGCTACTGGTCCCTTATTCAAGGAACATGATAAATGTTCAATGCTCAACGCCTTATTGCGTCTTGAAACAAACTTCGCTGGCAATTTTAATCTCTCATAAGAATTTTACATCTTAATTTTCAATAAGTAATTTTATTTTCATAAAATATCAAATAAAGATTTTCGATTAGATTGTTCATTTATATTATTTGCGTTAAAAAAATTATATAAAATAAAAAATAATTATAGTACTAATAATAAAAATATACAGATTTTGTTTCAAATTATATTCGGAGTTAAATAAAAAGCGTAAAGAACTTCGTTTCCTGACCGCAAAAATTTTTATACTCCAACGTATAAAAAATACGTATAAAAATACGTGTGGGGTATATTAACTTTTATTAACTGGACCAGTCGAAGATAATTCTTTTTTAATTGTTATAATGGCTTTTCGGAGCACAGTGAATCGTGTAGAACATGCTAGCTGGACAAAATTGTTTTCTTGTATTTTTTAATTGCTACATGCATAACGATTATTTTAATTGTAAAAGATTTTAGTTTCCGGCAATTTCGAAACTTAGATACCCCCCCCCCCCCCGTGGGGAAATGAAAAGTCATTACTGCTATAACTAGCTCAGTAACAAGTTATCCTGTAAGCACATGTCATTAGGCCCAGGATGTGTCAATAATGTCAAATTGCCCCGTAATAACAACCGTGAATGTAGCCTATCAACTCAAAACTTTACTTCCTCTCTTACGATTTGAAAATAAATAACCTAAACTGTAATACCTGTTAATTTAACGACAAAAATACATTTTATTTTTGTTGTCTGTGAATGTTTTCAAACTTAAAACATGTTTTTTGTCTCCTCAAATAAAAACAACAACAAATAAGAGAATAAAAAAACTCATTCAATTATTGCTCTGTTTTGAGACCGGTTTCGATGCGTAAAGTACAATTTCTAGATCTTTAGTGCTCAAAGTGATTTCCATCCGTACGGTTGATCAAGTTTATGTTATAAAGTAAAATAAATCAAAACATTTAAACAAAACTAAATGTGATTGGAAATCTAAATTACAATTTTTTTATATCCTTTTATAAAATAAATAATTATATATTCACCATTATAATAAGGGCATAGGCAAAGGAAATTTAGCTCGGCTATTTAAAAAAGGCAAATATATACTCCGACAGACACTAGTAGTTCTTCAGAAGTTTCTGAAAATTTATGAATTGAAGCAAACAATAATGATATAAATTAAAATTAAAAACTAACCATTGAAGACAGTTCAGGGATCTCAAAAAAGGAATCCAAATGCTCTGTGGTAAGAATTACCTCAAGTTTCCTGGGTGGATATTTATTACTTTTTTTCAACGTGCAATGTCATCTTAAATGATTACTTCGAAATTGGTATTACATATATTTCATAACAGGTGCATGTTTAAGGGAGAGCTATACGACGGAGAAATTCAAAATAGAACTAAAAAAGGGCTTAAGAAACTATAAAATTATTTTCTTTAAAAATAAATGTATTAACAAAAAACATGCTTTATTAAAATAAGACTAACTTTTATTAATTTGTAATTTGGATGTTTTATGAGTTTTATTTTTTTTATAATTTATTGAAAAATTTTTAATTTTTTAACAGGTTAACTGTCCAAGGTATAGACTGAGGACTGCCTCACACGTCCATTGCTTTTTTTTCAAAATCGGTGTATTAGGGGTTCATATAGTTATTAACTACATATTTTAAAATAAAGGGTGTTTTTTAAAGGTTAGTTTTTAACAACCCATGTATGGGCTGTGGACTCCCTGAAACAAAATCTCCTATAAATCGCCCTCTGAGTCCACAGCCCACATGTGAGCTGCGAATATTTTTATTGTAACTTTTATAATGCATTTTCTATCGCAATAACGGTTTTTTTGTTTTTTTTTTGCAGAGAGTATTATTGAAGTAAAACAAAAACACAACTATTGATTACACTTTGAGCAACAATGAGCCACAAACCACAATATACGGAGGAAGAATTGAAAAGAATACTGTAAGAGAGTGATTTTGAATGTACTGAGTCAAATTCATCGGATGGAGGAGAACGTGAGTCAAATTCAGCGGATGGAGGAGAATCTGATGTATCTGATTTTTTTCCTGATCTTTTTCCTGATAATCCACAAGCAATTTCACGAACTAATTCCGATTCCGACGACGATAATAGCATGGCTGCAGAAAGGCAATTGAATGAATATGATGTATCTGATTTTGATAGTGACGATAGTATCACAGTATCGGAACTGTTTCCTGAGGAGAAAACCACGCATCGTAGTCCTAGACAACCAATTGATTCTGATTCCGACGACGATAATAACGTTGCAATAAATGCAGTTAAACAAGCTCCAAGAAAGAGAAAGGCCTAAAGACCAGGTACAGAAAGACGAATGCAGCAAAATGATGAGCAAAATGGATGGAGTTATAAAATTCAGCCTTTAGATCGGCAAATTTTTGGTGGTGAAGAACACACCATACACACTGAAATCATTCCATAAAATGCTGACATTGTTACAATATTTCGGCTTTTAGTTGACGAAAATGTCATTGATTTGATGATAAAACAGACTAATATATACGCTGAACAGCTTATAAATAATAATCCTGGAGGTCGTAAGAGTCGCTGGAAACCAGTAAACAAGGAAGATATGGAAAAGTTTTGGGCATTTATTTGCTGACTGGTATAATCAAATTCCCCAAAATAGAATGTTACTGGAAAACAGATCCAATTTTTTATCATCCGCTGATGACAAATGTCCTTTAATCGTTTTACTGCAATATTGCGTTGCTGGCATTTTGTTGACAACACAGCTGAAAGGGATGTCAATGATCGTTTGTATAAGATCTCACCACTTATAGATATCGTAATGAAAAATTGCACAAAACTCCTTACACCGAAAGACTGCATAGTTGTGGATGAATCGATGGTTCCTTTTCGATGGCGTCTACTAATTCGTCAGAATAATCCAAACAAAAGTCATAAGTACGGGATGAAGATTTACAAGGCAACAACTGATGACGGATATGTTTGGAAGTATAAAGTTTATAGTGGCCAGGATCCTCAAATCGATAACTTAGATAAGCCTGGAAGCGTTGTTGTCAATCTGTGTGCAGATCTTTTGGACCAGGGAAGAATGATTGTTGCAGATAATTGGTACACAAGTCTACCATTAGCTAATTACTTCCTTCAACGTAAAACTGATCTTTGTGGGACTTTGAGAAAAAACCGTAAAAACTTGCCTTTAATGGTTACAAACAAGAAACTAAAGAGTGGAGAGCAAATCGCTGCTCAAAAAAGCCAGGTCACTATCCTAAAATGGAAGGACAAAAGGGATGTCCTTATGATATCTACATGCCACGCAGATGAACAAACCATGTCCAAGGGGCGAAAAAGACGTCTGAAACCGAATATGATATTAGAATACAATTATCGGAAGAAGGGTATCGACTTATCTGACGAATTATCAAGCTACTATTCTCCAATTCGCAAGAGTATGCGATAGAACAAAAAAATTGCGGTCGATGTTCTTTTTGGAGTAGGCGTAATAAATGCAGTTTATTTGCACAATAATTTGAACCAGCAGAACAAATATAATCTTTTGCAGGCACAAACAGGTATTGTGAAAAACCTATTGGGCGTACAGGTAACCAATTTAAAGGCACCACTTTCACTGCAGAGTTGCTCAACTACAAGTACTTCACAAAGAGCTAATGTTCCGCAGACTGTCTCTGAGAAGCATTTTCTTACACAACTGGATAGAAAAGACTCAAAAATAACCAGACGTAGATGTGCAGGCTGCTACAATGAATATACAGGGTAGCTCTTATTCGAAGCGCCCATCTGGCAACACTGTAACTTTCCGCAGTGATGCCAAATCGACTAATGACATACCGCGTTTGAAGCGCCATTCCAAGCAAATGTTTACAATGGAACAGTACACGCCACGCGAACGGTCTAAAACTGTTGAAATTTACATTCAACAAAACAAATCAATAGTGAAAACTCAACGTGCTGAAAACTCATGAGCGATGAAGCTCATTTTCAGTTGAACGGAACGGTAAACAAACAAAATTGCCGTATTTATGCCACTGAAAATCCACAAGAGATTCAAGAGGTACCTCTTCACGATGCAAAAGTCACTGTTTGGTGCGGCGTTTGTGCTAAAATGCTCATTGGGCCGTTCTTTTTCGAAGATGATAATGGCCACAGAGTTACTGTCAATCAGGAGCGTTATCGCAATATGATAAACAATTTTTTCATGCCAATCGTTCGTCGAAAGCGTATCAGGCACTACTGGTTTCAACAAGACGGCGCGCCACCACACACAAGCCGCACTACAATCGATTTTTTGAAGCAATTGTTCCCTGGCCGTTTGATGTCAAAAAATGGTGATTTCGATTGGCCGCCAAGATCACCAGATTTAACGCCTCCAGACTTCTTTTTGTGGGGTTATTTGAAATCAAAGGCTTACGTCAACAAGCCAAAGACCCTAGAAGAGCTGAAAACCAACATCCGTCAAGAAATAACCGCCATTCCCATCGAAATGTTGAAGAAAACCATGGAAAATGCTGCAAAACGGGCACAATATGTCATAGAGGCCAATGGCGACCATTTACGAGATATCATATTCCAGAAATAATGTAAGCAAATCTACTTGAACCCAATTAAATGATATTCATGACGAACAGACAAAAAATTGTGGTTTCTTTGATTTATTTAAAAATAAAATAGACAATAGCTTCGAATATGGACAACCCTGTAGACTCAAAGGTGCGACACCAAAAGCTGCAACTACTAAAGCAAAAAAAGTATCGCAAATATGCAATATTTGCACCAAGCCGTATTGTTTGCAATGTTTCCAAAAAGTTCATAAGAATATTCATTAATAATTGTTCTCTTTTTTCAATAAATATGAAATTTTTCAATATTTGTTATGTTTTTTTTCTACAAATCAACACTGTCTGGTATATGTCAAATAAATGAGACTTCCTCCATGTCCCAGCACACTTTGTCTTTTCTGTGGTCTGTTCTGTGAAGTCCAAGTCAAATAAACGACTTTCTTTCAGCGTCCACAGTTCTACAGCTCTTCAAAATTGTGTCCATGAACAGCCCACATATGGGCTGTGGACTCCTGGTGCTTTCCGTTCACAGCCCACATATGGGCTGTGGACAGTTAACCTGTTAATACAAAAATGTATTTTTGGATTTTTTTAAGTTTTTTAAAATTTTTGTATTGAATTTTACTTTTTTTATTTTTTGAAAAATTTTTGATATAACTGTGTGCAATTTGTTAAAAATTTATTAATAAAAAATTAATTTCAACTGAAACAAAACAACGAGTAGTCTTTTTGGCAGTAATAAAGCTATGTAGTTACTCTTTGAGGTATAAGTTAAACTGGAGGTAGTGAGTTACATTCTGACTTACAAGTAATACGAGGGGTAATTATTACCCTCTGATTTATAGGTAATACTGGAGATAAGTAGTTGACCTCTGACTTATAGGTAATGCAGGTGGTAGCTTGTAATACTCTGACTTATTGGTAATACTGAATGCAATTAGTTCATCTCTGACTTAGAGAAATGCTGGATATAAGCACCACACATTACCGCCTATGATAAGCCCATGTTAAAATAATGCATTCTTTGTGTGTGTTGTAATCCAGCAGGGCACTACCTACCATTACCAAGTAATCATTGAATAATTAGTTCAGCAATGATTACTTCATTTATTGGGATTGCGTACCGTGCCCCTGTTTGATTGCGCATTTTCATTTCTAAAACTAGGTTTTATCAAAATGGTAGCTATAAAATTCTTTTAATTTGTGTTAAATATAAGTGATCGTGATAAACAAACTTCAAACTCTTCCAAAATTTTCACCAAATTTTAAACAATTAAAATTTAGTGACGGAGAGTGCTCATTCTAAAAAAAAAATTAATAAAATAGAATCGAGCGAGTGCTGGGACTTCGCTCAGATTTAAAATGATGGATAAACACGTAGTCAACATATACTGAAAAATCAGCCCGGTATCAAGCGGTGTCAAATAAATTCCACCTTCTGGAAGTTTAAAAATAAAAACTTTTAACGCAGAGGTAGCGTTTCGGGCTGTTTTTAAAATTTCACAAATATATATCAATTTTCCCACTTTTTTAATAAGATTATATCTCATACCTTCCACTAGAAATTCCTTTGCACACATTCAAAAAAATTTATTGTATAAAACTGCATTTGCGTCTTTAAAAATGCACTGTTTTAAACTGATGATCATAATAAAATAATTAAAACTAAATACCTTTTTTACACTGCTTATTACTCAATACTTATAATCGAATGAAAAAACAATTCTCAATACCAGGGGCGTACCGAGGCCATTTTGATTGGGGGAGTATCAATGAATTTCGTCCGACTGGATGCCCTTAAGTCCCAACATTTTTTTAAATACCATATAGTTTAATTATATAAAGTTACTCATCCGTTCGATAAATATAAATAAATCTCAAGAGGTCTTTTTAATTTGAACGGCTAAGAAAAACACTTCGTAATTATTTTCACTAAAAACTTTTTTTAATGATGAAAAAAGAACTTGTGTACATCAAAATACATATAATAACGTATGTTTTGAATTTTTTTTTGGTTTGTCCTTTTATCTGCTCTCTTAAGCTTTTCGCAATTTGGACATAATTTTTCGAATCCAAAAAGGTGGCAACGATTTCTCAGCTTTTACAACAGGTAACTGAAAATTTTTTTATTTCATCTAAACTATAATACTTGAAACTATAAGATAACACATAATTAGCCAACTAAACCTCATAACTGTTTTTGGCACCATTTTCAAAACAAAAATTGAAAAATTACTCTATTTTTTACATTTCTAACGCTCTAAAAATTCGAGGTTTTAGGTTTTAATAGATGATTGTAGGAAATAATCTTACAGATTTTACAATAATAAATATAATGCAAAACAGTTTCAGTTCAAACGGACTTTTTCGTTAATTTTTGGTACTGTTTTAAGAAAACCTGAAACCCACATATTGTAACACTTTTCAATCTTTCGAACTTTTTTAAGTGAAGAAGATCCCTTAAAGGCAGTTTTCATATCGTTCCCTCTATCAAAGAAAAGAAAATAAAAGTATTTCAACATTATCGAATCAGCATTTAAAAATTTTTTCATTTTTGTTTTAAAAATTCATACAGGGCTTTCAATTTCTTTTACATTTTTTGTTTTAATTATTTAAATTTATTAAAAAATAGTGTTTTAAATAAAAAATACAAACCTAAAATTTAAAGTATAACATTTAAATATTAATTCTTCTTTTTTTTAAGGTAGCCCATTGCTGCGCAATATTATCTAAATTAATGAGATCAACTAATATCCTTTTCCGATGAAAGTATTAATAAGTCATTAAGACGTGAGTCAGTTTGCATGGTTCTTAAATAATTTTTGACTAATTTAAATTTGCTGAACATTCTCTCATTTTCTGAAACAGTAACAGGCACTGTGCACAGCAAACGCGACATTTTTTAACTGCAGGAAGAGATTTATTTTTTATTGCATTTTGAAACATTTACTGCACCCGCTAGAGTTTCTATGCCTTCGCATAGATCATAGAATACTTCAAATTGCGCTTTCAATTGAAGTGAATCCAACAAACAATTTTTTGGTAACAATTTTATTGATTCTAAAATTCGCATTTGGGTCAAGTTAGTATAAGATAGAATTGGATTAAAGAGTTTATACAGAGGCTTTATTGTTTCTAAGCAACTGCTTAATTTATATAGCATCAGTTAGGTAATCTTATCCAATACAAGTTTAAATTCTCTTCTATAAAAACAGTTCATCGAAAAATAAGCCGCGTTGGCATTGTTATCATCCAAACGTTTCGGCGCAAGACGACGGCGATGGCGAATTGAGAATTCCTATTCAACATCAACATTAAAAGATTTTTACAATGCAACTGCACTACTAATTAGGTTATCCGTACCTTCTACTAATGATTTAAGGGCACAAGAAATTAATTTCATAGCATTTAACATATTCAGTTCAACGGCTTCAAGAGATTCAGTCAGGAGTTTAATTTTTACTAGCACATTTTTCATAAAAACAAGACTTATAATAAAGTCCACAAAAATGAGTTGGTTTGATAGCGAATATGCAGCATTTCGAGTCCACTTGTCAAATCTTTCAGAGCTTTGGAAAATTTCGTCCAGAACATCAACAATGACATAAAGCGATGCTTTTATAATAAATGAATTTTGAATGCAGATTTAAAAATGGTGTTCTTTTTGCCATCACCTCGAGTTTAAAAGTTAAAACGGATCTTTTTTCAATACTCTGACTAAATCTTTCAAATTAAAATGTTTAG
Source organism: Dichetophora obliterata (assembly GCA_963920525.1). NCBI lineage: Eukaryota > Metazoa > Arthropoda > Insecta > Diptera > Sciomyzidae > Dichetophora > Dichetophora obliterata. The sequence continues at coordinate 241,267,126 of OY986437.1, read as the reverse complement.
TCTATGAAATTAAAGATTTTACATCAGAGTTCTTGAGCTAAGAAAATTTCTTTAAATATGTTGGCCAATTTCAATCGTCATTAAATGTTTTATTACAAATGTTGAGTATTTCTGGATAAAAATTTCAATCTCAAAAAGTTCTACAAAAATGTATTAATTAGGTTTTAAAAAGGGCAATATGTGTGGCGACTGAGTAAGCCTTTGCTCGTTTGGGCTTGTTTTATTCCACTTATTTTTTTTCAACTTTTTGACAAGGTATTTGTAGCAAGGACTGTTATCATTAAGCTATATCAAAAATTTAAGCATTAATCATTATTATATAATTTTCAAGTTTTTGCTCAGATATAAAATAGAAATCTGATTTTATCTTTTAAATCTTAAATAAAAATCATTAATATTTTTTTGGTCAAACAAAAATATCATTTTCGATTTTTATTTTTGGTCAAGGACACGGTTGCACAATTGAACTAAAAATAGTCCAGTTTTTCCATTTGGTCCGCTGCTCTCTTTAACATTACTATGCATTACTATTTCTGTACTTTTTTAACAGAATTTATATTACTTTTCTGAACTTTTTCTGCATTTTGTCACAAAGGAACACTGGATTCGTTTACAACAATTCAACGCTGATACGACTTAAAATGAGTTGGCCGACTGAAGTTCGTTTAATGTACGACTGAAAGTGAATTGGGCGACTGAAGATAGTTTTGGGTATGAATTAAAATGAAATAGCCGACTAAAGTTGGTTTTTGTTATGAAAATGGCAATAAAATGTATGACTGGCTTTGGTGCGTTCATAATTATTATTTATAAAAATCAATATTTTAAAAAATTTAGTAAAAAATAACAATAAGGCCGACTCTTAAAAAGTAAGGAGGTTAGTCTACCCCCTTTCCCCCCGTTAGTTATGCCCCTGCTTAATACCGTCTGTTTTAGATCTTTACTCATCAACTTCTACAGTTATTTTCTTAAAGTGAGAAAATCAATTTTGTCCAGCTAGCATGTTCTACAGATTCACTGTGCGGCGGGAGAATTAAATTTTGCAAGCTCGTATTGTTCAAATCTTAACCAAATTAAGAACTGAGAGCGTTAATTTGATAAAGCATAGGCAGCATATTGAAATAATCCAAAATGTGCTCCGATATATGGAACATGCTGATTTTTTTTTATATAATTTTTGAAAATAAACATAATTTTTTGTCCCCACTTTAGTAATAACTTTTAATAAATAATTGTGATCTTTTCTTTGAATTTTACATTAATTTAATTGTCAGCTTTTTAGATCAAGTAAGTTTGAAGTCTAGTCTGCTGTGTGACAATAACTCTTTACAGAGTTATTGTCAATCACACTTACTTCTTCAAACTTACTTGATCTAAAAAGCTCACAATTAAATGCATCTAAAAATAATTATTATTTACAGACTCTACCCACGACGACATTTTTTTTGTTTTTCGTTCCAAAAATTTCAAACAAAATATCCAATAGAAATTTCAGAAAAATTGCAAAACTAACAAAGGCGATAACAAGAAAAAACTTTTTGATTTGAATGTGTAGTTGGGAGTATTTCTAGGTTCGAACCAAAGTGTACTAGTTTGAAAATAATATTGGCTATGGGTATAGTACGAAGCAAGAACACGTTCGTAATGTACGTGGTGTCACAAATTATTACCGCTAGTTTTATTACATATTTTTGGAACATTATTCCTTACATCAGTCTTACTCCCCATTCTGTACCAACGTGTTAAAAGAAATTTCACTTAAAAAACAAATTATTTTTACCTTTTACGACTCCTAGTTGCTGCACAACGTGAATTATGGGTTTAAACAATATTATGTAAGAGTCTAATTTAATTGCAAAAACAGGTAATTAATAAAATATTAATTTTTGCCATCTTTGAGTTTTTACCAAATACATTAAGCTGCCTTGTTATACCGTTATAACACCAAATCTTGGTATCATTTACACATGGAAATGCTATTAATACTCAAGTTATTCACTGGTTAAACAACTAGTTTTCCTATAATACAATTCCATTGAAAATTGTTACGCTTTTAAAATAAATAATGAAAAATCGAGAAAACAAAACTCAAATATTTTCATTTACGAAATCTAGTCGATTATGGTTAGAGTAAGAAACCTGAATTGAAAGTCTAGCGCTTATGTCACCATAAATTTTTGCACACTTTGTGGAATTTCAATTGCAAATTTATGAAGCTCTGGACCAGTCCTGTAGCCAAGAGAGGGTTAATTAAAGCCACATTCAAAACACATACTCATACCAAAAAAAAAATTGTAATAACATTCCCTCCATTGAAAATCCTGCTTTACTCTTATAAACTATCTAAAAACATGTTAGTAAAATATAGCATGCATTTTATATTAATTGTAATCTATTGAGTAGTTAAGGAGAAAATTGTAATCAAACACATATTTAATCACAACTTATTTAGTCTCATCCTTTTCTGTAAATGTGTCAGTTTAATTTGTGCACACCTTTCACATAAATAAATTGACGGCTTCATAATCCGCACAATTCTCTCTCCACATAATCCTTGAGCAATCATTCTGCGCAATTAAATTTTTATATCTTTTCTGGGACTTAATTCAATTTTAATAGCTCTAAAAACAGACCAGATATATTGTCAGATTAAAAAAATACTTGATCGCATTCTACTAACCCAGAATTTCTGGTGCAGTAAATATTAAGCCTGAATGACATGCGCACAAACACACTGCAGGAAGGCGAGCTCAAATTTCACTCTTTTTTATTTGACGCTAGATAAATAAACCCACTCAACATCAGCCAGCTAAATTTAGAAAAGAAAAGCATTTGAATGTTTCTTGCAAAACCAGAAATTCTGAGAAGAACTAACAACATTTTAATGCATTTCAAATCACTTTATGTGTCAGTAATGAACAGAATTGATAGCTACAGTTTTATTGTGAAAATAATTTTTAAAAAACTTCTTCAGCAGAACATAATTACAATGCATTAGAAGAGACAGCAAATCTGTAGGCCATAGAATTTTTAGCTTAATTGTGGACTTCATGATGATTGCAGTTGATATGCTATCTAAAGATACATACATGCGACCAGTTTGTTCAGCCAGACCCAGTTTAGTGCAAAATTTAAAACAACAAAAAAAAAAAAAAGCAAATATAAATGAACAGAAAAATTGTAGAAAGTTATTTAAGCAACTAGTTTTTGCTTGTTTTTGAAGCGAAGTTTTATGTTACCATCCATATGCATATGCATTTGTAGCATATGTCTCTGATCTTACTTCATGCTAGAGTTGGTGGCTAACCTCACCAGAAAACTCTGATTTTCTTAACATCAATTACTTATGTGGATCATAAAGGTGAATGAATTTAATCGATTTTCAAAGTGATCGATTTTACAGTCAAGCCAAAGAGCAATAAAGGAAGGGTCTTCATACTACTTTGTTTTTTTCTTGCATGTCCAATTCATCGTTTTGCTCTCTATTGCGCTTCACGTATAAAAGGAGGTAACACTGACTGGCACAAATGATATCTTATTGCGCTACATGAATGCTTTCCAGCACTGGATTAGCCGGTGCACATATCGTGTTATATTACATTTCTTTATGAATGAGCGGCCATGGAAAGTGTCATTGATATCGATTGAGTTGTTCAATGAACTCGAGAGCTGAAAGATGTGATCAAAATATTTTTAACACTTTTCAGCACGATTTTTGTATTGTAGATCTACACTCAAAAAATTGTACACTGTCGGGACAAAGACTTTTACTGTTAAACAACTTTTACAAAAAAGCATTTTACACAGCAACGAATTCTTTGTAAAAACAATAAAGTCTTTATGCCAACAAAGTCAAGGCTGATTTTTTCATCATAACTCCCAAACCATACATCCTACAAGGACGATTTATGCATCAAAATGTTTCCAATACATATATCCACAAAATTGCATTCTTAGAAAAATATTTTTATTCAAGAATTTTATTTTCATACGTAATTTTTGGTGATTTTCTATTTTTTTTTTCCATGCATAACTCTCAAATCATACATCATAAAAGAACGATTTATGCACCAAAATGTTTGTTTAGCCTCTGCCTACAAGACTGCATCCTTGGAAGAATTTTAAAATGTATATAATATGTTAGTTTCATATGTCCTTTTTTGTGAATTTTTTCTTTTTTTTGTTTCGCCATAAAATTCGCCCTAAAATCTAAACTACATATCAGTCAAGGACGATTCATGCATTAAAATAATTGCCATAGCATCGTCCTTAAGGCGGGTACCTTGAAATGACTTTTGCTCTATCTCTTCTAGCCAAAAACATCTGTTTTTTTCGTCAAAACTCTCATGGTCAAAGTGATTATTGCAACTGTGGCGCTTTCATCGCAATAATGCGTACGCTGTTGAAATTTTACAAGAGTAAAAGTATTTGCGTCAAATATATAGTTGTTGAGCCATCAGTTTTTACTTTTGAAAAGTAATTCAATAGCGTAACCGCGTTTAATGAAATTGTTTATTATTCCCTTTAGTTAACAAACTTAATATAACTTGTGTTAAATAAATAAGTGATAACTATTAAGTACCTATTAAGAGGATGCCATCCTAGAAATGAGCCAGAAACGACTTGTCTGTTCTTGGAATAGGGCTTATCTATCGAATCTATTATCATTTTGTCGGACTGCTGCATGAAATAAACCGAATTACTGAAACAAATGCATATCTACGACATCGACATCGAAAAGACTTTGAATCGTAGATTTAAAATTAAATCAACATTTTTGAGATATAAAATAAGAACGTACAACACTCACCACCAACTACTATCTAACAACTTGTATGTTGAACTTAAAACGCTACACGCAGAGAAAAGACATGGTTGAGACATGATTACTGCAATAATAATTTTGTTTACTGAAGTTATTGTACTTTTCCTGCAAACATAAATTTTTGCCTTAATAAAGTCACTATTTACTAATTGTAGTACCAAAAATAACATTATGGTTCAAATCATACTATCGTCAACATATTATAATTGCCTCAACTATTAGTTGCAGCAAAAATGTCAAGGTTCTGTTAATCATAATAAATGTGAATATTATGATAGAGACAAACATACTTGAATTTTGAATGTTTGTCTAAACAAATTTTTAATCGTGGGTAAACTAAGCAGCACATGGTCAAAAATCGAAAGAACTTATTGTGTTTAAACAGTTTGCAGAAAACCTTTCACTTTATTCAGAGACAATAAGTTTTATCGATTCCTCGTTATGTGCCGTTTCGTTTGTCAACTTTTCAATTTCTATGTTTTGTTATAAATCACCTTTTCCTAAAGACGCCACGCAGAAAAATTACATTTTCGACTTTGATTGTAGCAAACTTATTTCCATTTACCGTAAATATTGCTATTTTTGTGACAATGCACTCAATGTATCATGTTTATGAATGACTTTAGTCAGTCGACCGGTAGTAGCAGCTGTGGTCTACTGGTAGTCTGCGTGGCTCGTAAGCGAAAGAGCCGCGGTTGAAACCCCAGCTCGGACAGAAAGTTTTTCAAAAAGTTTTTCCAATTGAATTAATATTTCTGTTCGGCAGCAGACAATGGCAAATCTCTATTGATATCTTACTTAATAGAAATTTATAATAAAGTTGTTGCAATCATTTCATTTTCGTCCCAATGAGAGAATAATGGTCGTTTCAATAATATTTGGGTTCCTACGGAAAAATTCCTTTCTAAATATAGTTTTTGTAATCATTATACCATGAACATAGAAACCATTATATGTTTAAGAACATGGTATCAACAATCATGGTCCGAATCATACTATGATCCTCTTAAAACATGGTTGTTGCAACTATATTTTTTCTCTGCGTATAGAGTATTACGCTGTTGACGTAAATGTGTTCACGGTTAGAAATCTTTTAATAAATTTTAATACTTTTTGTCTTACACATATAGCCACACCAAAATTGTATTAAAATTAAATACTGGCCAAATATTAAAAATATGTATTGAGATTTAATGGTCAGATCGTATTAGTTTTTAATACTGATTTTGTATTAAAAATTAATTATTATATTAACCATAGTATCAAATTAATTCCAAAAAGTGTAGAATTTCGTTGTAGTAATTGAATTGTAGTAAATTTAAAAAAATTTTATTAAAATATAATATAGCATGTCTTAAAAATTAAATACAATATTCACTATACTATCGAATTGATTCTAAGAGTATTAAATATCGTTGTAATATTTTAACTGTATTAAAATGTAAGACAAAATCAATATAAAAATTTTGTAATCAATTGAAAAGAATTAAATTTAGCAAATACAAATTTGTTGGCATTGTACTTGTATAAACAAGTACAAATATAGTAAGAAAAGTACAAATTTGTTGGAATTACAGCGTTTTTTATTTTGAGTGTATAGTCAAGTTTATTGCTTGCGACAATATAGTGATTAAATTGATTTTGCGACTTCTCACTTTTACTTTCAGCATCTGATTGTTGCAGCTCCCGCTTACGAGTCAAGATCCAGGAACTGTGCTTGGACATGTTATCAGATCATTAAAAAATATATGTAACAGCGGGAATATTTGCGGCACACGCATATGCACATTAAGGCACCTCACTCCCTTGTTCGGCACAAATGCTCAAAATAATCTTAGGTTTATGTTATGATGATTCCCCAAATATTTCGACTCTAGCGATAGCCATCCCTGAGCTGAAGTGGTTTTTTGTAAGAATTTTGACTAGTGTAATAATTGTAAGAAAATTAACTGTCGGCAATTATAGGCCGGAAACAGCTCGTCCAATCTGCATCAAAAAATTGTAAATGTTTGCGATGAGATCAAAGATAACGCTGTTTTTAATGCATATTTTTGATTTTTTTTTCTATTTTATTTCAAGATATCTTGAAAGGGAGTATCGCATTAGAAATAATTAAGTTTTTTGAATGTTCGAAAAGATAAATTTACAAAAACTCATGAAAAACAGCATTATCTTTAATCTGAATGCAAAAATTTGAATTTTTTGATGCAGACCGGAAGAGCGTTTTCAAGGCTATAACTCTGACAGCTTTTTTTTACAACTATTACACAAGCCAATATGGTTACAAAAAACTCGATTTTTAGAGGTTATTCCAAAACATTCCAGCTCACGGATGGCTATCGCTACAGTCGAAATATTTGGGGAATCATCGTAACATAAATCAAGGACTATCTTGAGCAACTGTGCTGAACAACTTTTTTTCGTGTGGCGCCTAAATGTACATTAGGCCGGATCGGTCCTTATAAAAAAGTGTTTGATAAACACGGTCTTAAATATTTCTTGGCTCATTGTAGTACCCTACAAGAAAGTATTTTTGCGATGTTTTTACTTTAGGCCAGCAGAAAATTTTTTAAAGAAATGCCCATTTTTGACAAAAAACCACTTTTTGTATGGACAAGGTTTTTGTTTTTATGAATTGTACCAACAAAAATAAAACCAAAAATTGAGTTTTAAAATTGGTTACTAAAAAATTTTGAAAAGGTGGTCGTTTAAGCACCGTTGGAAAGGTAAAAATGTTCGCTACAGAAATCTGGGGCTAACTTGTTAACATTTTGGAACAAAGTTAACCCTTTGAATAGGTACAAAAGGATCCTCTCCCTTATATCTGTTATATTCCGCTTCTTATAATCTTATCCATTTTTTTCTTTTATAAGGATTACAGTAATTGATTGCAAGGTTTGCTTTTATTTATTTTTAGTGAAAATTTTTGTTATTTTCTTCATATTGTGTCTATCATCAATAGCAACATATTAAATACCTTCAATATTAACACAATGCATATTTTTGCAATGTAACAGAGACAAAAAAGTGGTGTGGTCGGGGGATCCCCGCGGGCCCCGTCAGGAATGAAGTTACTGATGCTTTTTTTCAACTCCAAATATTATTCAGGAATGAGATGAAACAAGGCAGTTACCGTTACCAGCGGTGTTTGTTTCGTGACACAACAGGGTGCTGAGCATCGAACATTCATCATATTCCTCGAATGGAGATTTAATTGATTGAAAATTTAAAAGTACAAAACAAAAAAAAAAACCTTTTTAGGATCCACCCGAGTGCCAAAAAAAATATTTGAAATTCTTACATTAAATTCGAAATCAGTGACCAGCGTATAAAACTAAAAATCATTTTTAGGGTCCCCTTAAAGATAAGATTTTAAATCAGCGACCCCTTAATACTGCCTTAATACATACTCAAAGAGTATAAAGCAAGACCCTGGCCCACCCTAGTGTCAATCAAATTTTTGAAATTTTAACAACAGGTTCGAAATCAGTGACCCCTTATACAGCTAGCACTTATGCAAAGAGTATAAACGAAAAAAAAAACCTTTTTAGGGTCCACCCTTGTGTCAACATTTTTTTTTTAAATTCTAATATCAGATTCAAAATCAGCGACTCTTTAATACTGCCAACACATACAAAATATCTATAAAATATAAAACAAATTTTTTGGTTCCACCCTAGTGTAAAAAAAGCTTTTTGAAATTCTAACATCAGGTTACACTGTATTACATACATTTGCTGCAGTTACCATTTCTTAAAACATTATTTCAATAAAGATTTCCATGTATGGTTTTAATCATAAAAAACATAAATTAAGTAAAGTAAAAAATGCTTTTTTATGAAATTTCTACGTGTCAGTGAGATTAAAAGATTAAAGAATAAGCTTGTAGTAAGCTTACAAGCGTAAGCATCGTGCTTGGAAAAAGCTTTTAAAAATAGTTGTGAAATGCTTTCAATTAATTGTAGCATTAATCATCGAATGTCAATAAAAGTGAGTTGCAAAAATTGTAAAATTTTTAATTCTCTTGCCTCACTTCATTCACCCTCCCACTTCCTCATTTCTTTTGTAGACGTCAAAGTGAGTCGGTTGAGTGAGACCAGTCTGAACAGGCACTCGGAAAAATATTTCTCACTGTAATATTATTCTAAGCGTTTACTATTTAGTTGCTTATAAGTGTTGTAAATAAAGTTTCTAAAGATTGCAATTGCAAAAAAGTGTTATAAAAGTATTAAAAAAAAAAATTATTAAATAATTGCAATATTAATAATTGGTATTATTGTAAATTTTTTCAACTGTTGTCAAAAAATTGGGAAAAAGTTTTATAAAAATATTTTTAAAATAATTATTAAATAATTAAAAGCAAGAATTATTGTAAGCTTTTAACACCAATTTTTAAGAAATCTTATGTGCTCCTGCGAGCACAAATAAGAGACCATCACATCCAAATCATAAGGAAATTTATCTATAATATGCTATCGGTAAACACATTGCCACCTAAATAAAAAGGTTAATATAAATAAAACTATTTGGACAATTCAATATAAATTTTTATTAAAGCACATAAACAACAAAATAATAAAAATTTTTTTGAGCATTATAAAAATCTAAAAGAATGTGTTCGAATTATCATTGAACACAAAATGCTCACTGATTATTTGAATGTATCACTGATTGATGCCACTGTCATAAAAATTGTTAGTGATGGAAATTTGTTTTTAGTTGCAATTGAAATTTTCAATGTTTGGGAAATTCCCTTATATAAGTTGTGAAACTATTACCTCTGAAAGCATTTTCCAATAGAGCTTTGAAAACACTTGTAAATTACTTGTTATCATACAATTTTACAACACAACTTGTAAATTCATTACGTAGAAAAGTATTTTCAAAGCATGTTTGGAAAAGGCTTCAATTATTCTATTGTAGGTAAGCTTACTCCAAACACTATTACAGTATGGCTGACTGGTTTGTCTGTCGTCTGTTCGATACACGAACGCATACACACACACAACAAACCCACTGTTACGTGACGGTTTCTACCAAATTCATACCATCTGTATATATATATAAATAGATGCTTGTGTTTGGGTATGTTTGTATGTGGATATGTTTGTATGTTGGTATGTTTGTATGTTTTTATGTGGGTATGTGTGTATATCAAGCATAGACTCCAAAACCATTGAACTGATCTTTATGATCTTTAAGGTAAACTAAAACAACATCTTGCGAGTGTTCCTGTGAAGTTTGGTGTCGATTTGACAAGGGGAGTGGTGCTTCCAATACAAGCTAAATTTGCGCTATCGCCCAAAAACAAAAAAAAAAGTATATATCAGACGGTTTTACTAGTAAAAAACTAAAATTAAGTAATATTTTTCAGATGGTTAATGTCGAACACTTAACAGAAAGGGAATGGTCGCACTATATATACGCCCACTTTTTCAAAATCATGCTAATTCTTAAGTTGTACACGTTTTTATAGTGAAACTTGGTGTGTAGGTACTCCAAGTGGCGATTACTATATATATATAAATGTTGCCAAGCCCACTTTTACTGCCCATAAATTAATTGAACTTCTATATATCTGACAGTTTTGATCCTATAATATGAAAATTAAATTAAATTAAGTAAATCAAGTGTATAAATCAAATATTGGGGTTGGAATTAGTTTTAAAGGTTTTCTAAGAGATGGCGTAACTATCAATAGATCGCATCGGGCACACCTGTGACTATATTCATTTCAAAGCACATTGTCTAAGCTTCATTTTTTAGTATGTGTCATTCCACTGAAGTGTAAACAACATACATTTTTTTCTCTGTGAACATGTCGACTTTTGTTTCAACAAAACGCAATTTGCGGGAAGGTTTACTTTTGTGCTTCCATTTGAAGAAAAAAGCGATTGAAGCACAACGCACGCTTACTGAGGCTTACGGGGACTATGCTCCATCGATTTCTACTTGTGAGTACTGGTTCCGTCGGTTTAAAAGTGGTGATTTTGATACGGAAGACAAAGAGCGTCCGGGCCAGCCGAAAAAGTTTGAAGATGAGGAATTGGAGGCTTTGCTCGATGAAGACCCGTGTCAAACCCTTCAAGAATTGTCAGTCGGCAAACGCTTAAAGGCCATGGGAATGATTCAAAAGCAAGGAAATTGGGTGCCGTACCAGTTGAAGCCGAGAGACGTTGGTTGAACGGCGATTTTGCATGTGCGAACAACTGCTTCAACGGCATAAAAGGAAGAGTTTTTTTGCATCGTATTGTCACTGGCGATGAAAAGTGGATCCATTACGATAATCCTAAGCGAAAAAAATCGTGGGGACCACCCGGCCATGCATCAACATCGAGGGCCAAGCCGAATATTCATGGCGCCAAGCTTATGCTGTGTATTTGGTGGGATCAGAAGGGTGTCGTGTACTATGAGCTGCTAAAACCTAACGAAACCATCACTGGGGAACGCTACCAACAACAATTGATGCAATTGAGCCGAGCATTAAAGGTTAAACGGCCGGAATATGCCAAAAGACACGACAAAGTGGTCTTTCAACATGACAACGCACGGCCACATGTTGCAAGAACCGTCAAGAAAACGTTGGAGGCGCTGAATTGGGATGTGCTACCCCACCCGCCTTATAGCCCAGACATAGCCCCTTCCGACTACCACCTATTCAGATCGATGACGCATGGCTTGGCTGAGCAGCGCTTCACTTCTTACGAGGATACCAAAAAATGGGTCGATTCGTGGATTGCCTCAAAAGACGAATCGTTCTTCCGGCGCGGAATCCATATGCTGCCAGAAAGATGTGAAAATGTTGTAGCTAACGATGGACAATACTTTGAACAATATACATTGTACCGTTGTTTCTAAATAAATGCTCGAAAACCGAAAAAAAAACCTTTAAAATTAATTCCAACCTCCAATAAATCAAGTTTATAAATTAAATAAATTAAATAAATTAAATAAATTAAATAAATTAAATAAATTAAATAAATTAAATAAATTAAATAAATTAAATAAATTAAATAAATTAAATAAATTAAATAAATTAAATAAATTAAATAAATTAAATAAATTAAATAAATTAAATAAATTAAATAAATTAAATAAATTAAATAAATTAAATAAATTAAATAAATTAAATAAATTAAATAAATTAAATAAATTAAATAAATTAAATAAATTAAATAAATTAAATAAATTAAATAAATTAAATAAATTAAATAAATTAAATAAATTAAATAAATTAAATAAATTAAATAAATTAAATAAATTAAATAAATTAAATAAATTAAATAAATTAAATAAATTAAATAAATTAAATAAATTAAATAAATTAAATAAATTAAATAAATTAAATAAATTAAATAAATTAAATAAATTAAATAAATTAAATAAATTAAATAAATTAAATAAATTAAATAAATTAAATAAATTAAATAAATTAAATAAATTAAATAAATTAAATAAATTAAATAAATTAAATAAATTAAATAAATTAAATAAATTAAATAAATTAAATAAATTAAATAAATTAAATAAATTAAATAAATTAAATAAATTAAATAAATTAAATAAATTAAATAAATTAAATAAATTAAATAAATTACATAAATTAAATAAATTAAATAAATTAAATAAATTAAATAAATTAAATAAATTAAATAAATTAAATAAATTAAATAAATTAAATAAATTAAATAAATTAAATAAATTAAATAAATTAAATAAATTAAATAAATTAAATAAATTAAATAAATTAAATAAATTAAATAAATTAAATAAATTAAATAAATTAAATAAATTAAATACATTAAATAAATTAAATAAATTAAATAAATTAAATAAATTAAATAAATTAAATACATTAAATAAATAAAATAAATTAAATAAATTAAATAAATTAAATAAATTAAATAAATTAAATAAATTCAATAAATTAAATAAATTAAATAAATTAAATAAAATAAATAAATTAAATAAATTAAATAAATTCAATAAATTAAATAAATTAAATAAATTAAATAAATTAAATAAATTAAATAAATTAAATAAATTAAATAAATTAAATAAATTACAGAAATTAAATTAATTACAGAAATTAAATTAATTAAATAAATTAAATAAATTAAATAAATTAAATAAATTAAATAAATTAAATAAATTAAATAAATTAAATAAATTAAATAAATTAAATAAATTAAATAAATTAAATAAATTAAATAAATTAAATAAATTAAATAAATTAAATAAATTAAATAAATTAAATAAATTAAATAAATTAAATAAATTAAATAAATTAAATAAATTAAATAAATTAAATAAATTAAATAAATTAAATAAATTAAATAAATTAAATAAATTAAATAAATTAAATAAATTAAATAAATTAAATAAATTAAATAAATTAAATAAATTAATTAAATTAAATAAATTAAATAAATTAAATAAATTAAATAAATTAAATAAATTAAATAAATTAAATAAATTCAATAAATTAAATAAATTAAATAAATTAAATAAATTAAATAAATTAAATAAATTAAATAAATTAAATAAATTAAATAAATTAAATAAATTAAATAAATTAAATAAATTAAATAAATTAAATAAATTAAATAAAAAAAATAAATTAAATTAAATAAATTAAATAAATTAAATAAATTAAATAAATTAAATAAATTAAATAAATTAAATAAATTAAATAAATTAAATAAATTAAATAAATTAAATAAATTAAATAAATTAAATAAATTAAATAAATTAAATAAATTAAATAAATTAAATAAATTAAATAAATTAAATAAATTAAATAAATTAAATAAATAAAAAATTAAATAAATTAAATAAATTAAATAAATTAAATAAATTAAATACATTAAATAAATTAAATAAATTAAATAAATTAAATAAATAAAATACATTAAATAAATAAAATAAATTAAATAAATTAAATAAATTAAATAAATTAAATAAATTAAATAAATTAAATAAATTAAATAAATTAAATAAATTAAATAAATTAAATAAATTAAATAAATTAAATAAATTAAATAAATTAAATAAATTAAATAAATTAAATAAATTAAATAAATTAAATAAATTAAATAAATTAAATAAATTAAATAAATTCAATAAATTAAATAAATTAAATACATTAAATAAATTAAATAAATTAAATAAATAAAATACATTAAATAAATAAAATAAATTAAATAAATTAAATAAATTAAATAAATTAAATAAATTAAATAAATTAAATAAATTAAATAAATTAAATAAATTAAATAAATTAAATAAATTAAATAAATAAAAAATTAAATAAATTAAATAAATTAAATAAATTAAATAAATTAAATACATTAAATAAATTAAATAAATTAAATAAATTAAATAAATAAAATACATTAAATAAATAAAATAAATAAATTAAATTAAATAAATTAAATAAATTAAATAAATTAAATAAATTTAATAAATTAAATAAATTAAATAAATTAAATAAATTAAATAAATTAAATAAATTAAATAAATTAAATAAATTAAATAAATTAAATTAATTAAATACATTAAATAAATTAAATAAATTAAATAAATAAAATACATTAAATAACTAAAATAAATTAAATAAATTAAATAAATTAAATAAATTAAATAAATTAAATAAATTAAATAAATTAAATAAATTAAATAAATTAAATAAAATAAATAAATTAAATAAATTAAATTAAATACATTAAATAAATTAAATAAATTAAATAAATTAAATAAATTAAATAAATTAAATACATTAAATAAATAAAATAAATTAAATAAATTAAATAAATTAAATAAATTAAATAAATTCAATAAATTAAATAAATTAAATAAATTAAATAAAATAAATAAATTAAATAAATTAAATAAATTCAATAAATTAAATAAATTAAATAAATTAAATAAATTAAATAAATTAAATAAATTAAATAAATTAAATAAATTAAATAAATTAAATAAATTACAGAAATTAAATTAATTACAGAAATTAAATTAATTAAATAAATTAAATAAATTAAATAAATTAAATAAATTAAATAAATTAAATAAATTAAATAAATTAAATAAATTAAATAAATTAAATAAATTAAATAAATTAAATAAATTAAATAAATTAAATAAATTAAATAAATTAAATAAATTAAATAAATTAAATAAATTAAATAAATTAAATAAATTAAATAAATTAAATAAATTAAATAAATTAAATAAATTAAATAAATTAAATAAATTAAATAAATTAAATAAATTAAATAAATTAAATAAATTAAATAAATTAAATAAATTAAATAAATTAAATAAATTAAATAAATTAAATAAATTAAATAAATTAAATAAATTAAATAAATTAATTAAATTAAATAAATTAAATAAATTAAATAAATTAAATAAATTAAATAAATTAAATAAATTCAATAAATTAAATAAATTAAATAAATTAAATAAATTAAATAAATTAAATAAATTAAATAAATTAAATAAATTAAATAAATTAAATAAATTAAATAAATTAAATAAATTAAATAAATTAAATAAAAAAAATAAATTAAATTAAATAAATTAAATAAATTAAATAAATTAAATAAATTAAATAAATTAAATAAATTAAATAAATTAAATAAATTAAATAAATTAAATAAATTAAATAAATTAAATAAATTAAATAAATTAAATAAATTAAATAAATTAAATAAATTAAATAAATTAAATAAATTAAATAAATTAAATAAATAAAAAATTAAATAAATTAAATAAATTAAATAAATTAAATAAATTAAATACATTAAATAAATTAAATAAATTAAATAAATTAAATAAATAAAATACATTAAATAAATAAAATAAATTAAATAAATTAAATAAATTAAATAAATTAAATAAATTAAATAAATTAAATAAATTAAATAAATTAAATAAATTAAATAAATTAAATAAATTAAATAAATTAAATAAATTAAATAAATTAAATAAATTAAATAAATTAAATAAATTAAATAAATTAAATAAATTAAATAAATTAAATAAATTAAATAAATTAAATAAATTAAATAAATTCAATAAATTAAATAAATTAAATACATTAAATAAATTAAATAAATTAAATAAATTAAATAAATAAAATACATTAAATAAATAAAATAAATTAAATAAATTAAATAAATTAAATAAATTAAATAAATTAAATAAATTAAATAAATTAAATAAATTAAATAAATTAAATAAATTAAATAAATTAAATAAATTAAATAAATAAAAAATTAAATAAATTAAATAAATTAAATAAATTAAATAAATTAAATACATTAAATAAATTAAATAAATTAAATAAATTAAATAAATAAAATACATTAAATAAATAAAATAAATAAATTAAATTAAATAAATTAAATAAATTAAATAAATTAAATAAATTAAATAAATTAAATAAATTAAATAAATTAAATAAATTAAATAAATTAAATAAATTAAATAAATTAAATAAATTAAATAAATTAAATAAATTAAATTAATTAAATACATTAAATAAATTAAATAAATTAAATAAATAAAATACATTAAATAAATAAAATAAATTAAATAAATTAAATAAATTAAATAAATTAAATAAATTAAATAAATTAAATAAATTAAATAAATTAAATAAATTAAATAAATTAAATAAAATAAATAAATTAAATAAATTAAATAAATTCAATAAATTAAATAAATTAAATAAATTAAATAAATTAAATAAATTAAATAAATTAAATAAATTAAATAAATTAAATAAATTAAATAAATTAAATAAATTAAATAAATTAAATAAATTAAATAAATTAAATAAATTAAATAAATTAAATAAATTACAGAAATTAAATTAATTACAGAAATTAAATTAATTAAATAAATTAAATAAATTAAATAAATTAAATAAATTAAATAAATTAAATAAATTAAATAAATTAAATAAATTAAATAAATTAAATAAATTAAATAAATTAAATAAATTAAATAAATTAAATAAATTAAATAAATTAAATAAATTAAATAAATTAAATAAATTAAATAAATTAAATAAATTAAATAAATTAAATAAATTAAATAAATTAAATAAATTAAATAAATTAAATAAATTAAATAAATTAAATAAATTAAATAAATTAAATAAATGAAATAAATTAAATAAATTAAATAAATTAAATAAATTAAATAAATTAAATAAATTAAATAAATTAAATAAATTAAATAAATTAAATAAATTAAATAAATTAAATAAATTAAATAAATTAAATAAATTAAATAAATTAAATAAATTAAATAAATTAAATAAATTAAATAAATTAAATAAATTAAATAAATTAAATAAATTAAATAAATTAAATAAATTAAATAAATTAAATAAATTAAATAAATTAAATAAATTAAATAAATTAAATAAATTAAATAAATTAAATAAATTAAATAAATTAAATAAATTAAATAAATTAAATAAATTAAATAAATTAAATAAATTAAATAAATTAAATAAATTAAATAAATTAAATAAATTAAATAAATTAAATAAATTAAATAAATTAAATAAATTAAATAAATTAAATAAATTAAATAAATTAAATAAATTAAATAAATTAAATAAATTAAATAAATTAAATAAATTAAATAAATTAAATAAATTAAATAAATTAAATAAATTAAATAAATTAAATAAATTAAATAAATTAAATAAATTAAATAAATTACATAAATTAAATAAATTAAATAAATTAAATAAATTAAATAAATTAAATAAATTAAATAAATTAAATAAATTAAATAAATTAAATAAATTAAATAAATTAAATAAATTAAATAAATTAAATAAATTAAATAAATTAAATAAATTAAATAAATTAAATAAATTAAATACATTAAATAAATTAAATAAATTAAATAAATTAAATAAATAAAATACATTAAATAAATAAAATAAATTAAATAAATTAAATAAATTAAATAAATTAAATAAATTAAATAAATTAAATAAATTAAATAAATTAAATAAATTAAATAAAATAAATAAATTAAATAAATTAAATAAATTCAATAAATTAAATAAATTAAATAAATTAAATAAATTAAATAAATTAAATAAATTAAATAAATTACAGAAATTAAATTAATTACAGAAATTAAATTAATTAAATAAATTAAATAAATTAAATAAATTAAATAAATTAAATAAATTAAATAAATTAAATAAATTAAATAAATTAAATAAATTAAATAAATTAAATAAATTAAATAAATTAAATAAATTAAATAAATTAAATAAATTAAATAAATTAAATAAATTAAATAAATTAAATAAATTAAATAAATTAAATAAATTAAATAAATTAAATAAATTAAATAAATTAAATAAATTAAATAAATTAAATAAATTAAATAAATTAAATAAATTAAATAAATTAAATAAATTAAATAAATTAAATAAATTAAATAAATTAAATAAATTAAATAAATTAAATAAATTAAATAAATTAAATAAATTAAATAAATTAAATAAATTAAATAAATTAAATAAATTAAATAAATTAAATAAATTAAATAAATTAAATAAATTAAATAAATTAAATAAATTAAATAAATTAATTAAATTAAATAAATTAAATAAATTAAATAAATTAAATAAATTAAATAAATTAAATAAATTAAATAAATTCAATAAATTAAATAAATTAAATAAATTAAATAAATTAAATAAATTAAATAAATTAAATAAATTAAATAAAAAAAATAAATTAAATTAAATAAATTAAATAAATTAAATAAATTAAATAAATTAAATAAATTAAATAAATTAAATAAATTAAATAAATTAAATAAATTAAATAAATTAAATAAATTAAATAAATTAAATAAATTAAATAAATTAAATAAATTAAATAAATTAAATAAATTAAATAAATTAAATAAATAAAAAATTAAATAAATTAAATAAATTTCATAAATTAAATAAATCAAAAAATTAAATAATTTAATTAATTAAATAAATTAAATAAATTAAATAAATTAAATAAATTAAATAAATTAAATAAATTAAATAAATTAAATAAATTAAATAAATTAAATAAATTAAATAAATTAAATGAATTAAATAAATTAAATAATTTATGCAATATTAAATAAACTAAATAAATAGAATAAATTAAATAAAATATACAAAATTTAATAAATGAAATAAATTAAATAAATTAACTAATAAAATAAATTAAATATATTTAATAAACTAAATAAATTAAATGAATTAAATGAAATTAAATTCATATTTACTCCCGACATCCTTGCAGAAAATGGGCGTGGTCGCACTATAACTCTGCCCACTTTTCAGAAATCATAATTCCTTTGATGTTCACGTTTTTACAATGAAAGTTGGTATATAGATTATTTGGGTTTCAGTGGCGGTCACTATACATATATATTTTTGTCACTCCCACTTTTACCGCCCACATATCAGTCAAAATGCTATATATGTATCAGATATTTTTACCGTAGAAGACTACAATTTGCTAAGTTAGTTAATATTGTTACTAGGGACATACCAAGAATGGTTTTTGTATTGAAAAAGAGGGCGTGGCACCTTCTATACCAGCCAAATTTTGCGATATCGAATAACTTTGGAGTTTTAGGTCGGATTTCAGCCTCGAAATTCAGTATTCAACCTCTATTTATAAATGCAGTTATACTGATAATATTTTATGGGCATTGTACAAGGAGGCGTGGCACCTTTTATGCAACAAAAATTTGCGATATCAAATAGTTTTGGAGTTATAGGTCGAACAGTAGGCGTTGGAAAAGTGGCGTGGAAGAAACGTGCCAGGTTTAAACTACTAAATTATTACAAATACTCAATATTAGGTTTGTTAGTTACTGTAGTCACTAGTCACTGTATCACAACACAACAGCAGCAGATGAGTTTTTTTTCAAAATTATTAAGCCACAGAAGACTACTGAAAAGTTAATGTAGCGATCAACAAAACAGATGTCTAGTCTGCTTGGGGGGTTTGTTCTGTGATTAAATGTTGTTGTTGTTGCAACCTATTACTTTATTGACTTATATAGAATGAAACTCAAACGGAGTTCTAAGAAAATATAATTTTGATTTTGGGTTTTATTCGAGGTCGAAGAAATTAAGAGATCGATGAAGTATCAAATTATTATTAAATACAATAATTTTGTAATTTCTGCAAATTTAAAAATTTTTTTTTTTAAATTTTAAAACATAAAATAGTAATTAAAACAAGACAAAATTAATTTTTTTGACTCATAGCTTAGATACATAGAATAGAAAAACATGTGGTTTTCTTCGCCATAGCTCCCAAACCATACATCCTACAAGGACGATTTATGCACCAAATTGTTTCTAATGCATATATACATAAGACTGCATTTTTTAAAAAAAATTTTTCTTCCAGAATCTCAGTTAAATTTTTTTTTCAAGAATCATAGTTTTACGTCATTTGTTGTGATTTGTTTGGTTTTTTAGCCATAACTCCTAATCCATACATCACAAAAGATTGATTTATGCATCAAAATGTTTGTTAAGCTACTGTCCATTAGACTGTATCCTTGGAAGAATTTTAAAAATTAGATTTCATGTTTATTTCATATGTCCTTTTTTGTCAATTTTTATTTTTATTATTTTTTTTTTTTTAAATTCAAACTACATATCAGATAAGAACGATTCATGCATTTAAATGAGCGCCAGGTCTTCGGCCTTAAGGAAGGCTACTTCTTTGTCGAAATGCATTTTGCTCTATCTCTTGTAGTTTAGGAGTTGTAGAACACTTTTTGGAGTGGTAGCTGGCCAAAAACATGTGCTTTTCTTCGTCATAACTCTCAAACCATACATCCTACAAGGACGATTTATGCACCAAATTGTTTCTAATGCATATATACACAAGACTGCATTTTTAGGAAAAAATTTTTTTTTCTAGAATCTCAGTTAAATTTTTTTTCAAAAATCATAGTTTTCTACGTAATTTTTTGAGATTTTTTTGGTTTATTAGCCATAACTCCTAAATCATACATCATAAAAAGACGATTTATACATCAAAATGTTTGTTAAGCTACTGTCCATACGACTGTATCCTTGCAAGAATTTTAAAAATTAGATTTCATATTAATTTCATAAGTCCTTTTTTGTCAATTATTATTTTTTTTATTTTTTTTCTAAAATTAAAACTACATATCAGATAAGGACGACTCATGCATTTAAATAAGCACCAGGTTTTCGACCTTAAGGAAGGTTACTTCTCTGTCGAAATGCATTTTGCTCTATCTCTTGTAGTTTAGGAGTTGTAGAACACTTTTTGGAGTGGTAGCTGGCCAAAAATATGTGCTTTTCTTCGTCATAACTCCCAAACCATACATCCTACAAGGACGATTTATGCACCAAATTGTTTCTAATGCATATATACACAAGACTGCATTTTTAGAAAAATTTTTTTTTCCAAGAATCTCAGCTAAATTTTTTTTCAAGAATCATAGTTTTAATTTAATTTAATTTAAATGAGCACCAGGTTTTTGACCTTAAGGAAGGTTACTTCTCTGTCGAAATGCATTTTGCTCTATCTCTTGTAGTTTAGGAGTTGTAGAACACTTTTTGGAGTGGTAGCTGGCCAAAAACATGTGATACAAGGACGATTTATGCACCAAATTGTTTCTAATGCATATATACACAAGACTGCATTTTTAGAAAAATAAAATTAAGTTTCTTCTCCCTTCTTCAGTTTTATCTAATAGTTTAATACTATTTAAATAGAAAAAGGTTGCATTCTTGTAATTGTAATTATAAAATTGTAATCACATGAAAAGAAATGAGCAGAACCATGCACAAAAAAGTAAACCCATTCTGCTGACACTTAGCCAATGGAACCAAAAAGCATCTTATAAAATAAACACAGCTTAAACTCACCTTGAACTCGATTCTCTGTAATCCACAATTTAATTTAAAATAAGTCCAACGGTAATTCGAGTTTAATTAATAATTTGATTCCATGTAATTAGAAATAAATTATCAGTTTCAGTTAAATAAATGAATATTTCATAGCTTATAAAAGCGGCGATTATCAGCTCTTTTAGCGTTAATTGATGGCAAGTGGCGGCGGATGGGTGGGGAAAATAATGATGAAACCATCAACCAGTTAACTTACACAACAATAATCACAAAAAAAAAAACAACAAATAGTTGTTGCCTAGATGTGATTAACACAGATACGCAGTATCTAGATACAATTAGTGATACGGTTATATGTTACTAACACAACAACAGCAACATATTAATTTCACTACGCGAATAGATAAATTGAAAGAATTAAAAAAACAAACAGACATGCAGCAACAACAACAATTTATTTAAAACCATCCATTGTTAACACTTTGGCCGATCGAGCGTACGTTCGTTCTATAGCTGCAGGCGGTTTTTTCAAGCGTTAAAAATTAATTTAATTTCAAAGATAGCTCTTTTTAATTTTGATAGATTTCTATTTTTTTTAAGAAAACACTAACACTAACACAAGCGGCGATATTCAAATTAGCACACAGATACAATAAAATACCTATGCGCTACCAATATTTATTAAGTGTCTAGCGGTGCGCGCAAGAATTTCCATAAAACTCTCTAATTTCCATCGAAATTAAGTGTTGCGCTAGTTTTTATTGTTATTTAAATAAAAAACACAATACTCCATTTATTTCCCAATGTTTACTGATTGACATGTTAAATTTATGTTTTTTTATAAAAGCTAACGATATATTTTGTTTACTTATTGTTTTTTTCTCGCCTCTCTCTTTTGTTTAATGCTAGTAGCAAACAATAAAAGTTTAAGTAAACAAATCGTGCTGTTAAATCAATGCGCCGGCGCACAATTTTGGAAACGTTTCTTAGACGATCGTTACTCACTTCGCGGAGTCACTTGGCTTGTGTCTGCTTGGCTGCAGCCTTCAAAGAAGACTGAATCTTGACCAACAACGTCTTGATAATGAAATCAGCTTGAGAGCAGTCAATTATTTGTACGGTGTTGGCGAATGTAGCGCACCGCATGAAATACGGCGCGGAAATGTGCAGCAGACAAGATTGAAGCATGCCAACTTATTGGGCAGCAATAGTAAATGCAGTGGAGCACAAATGTGCGATAATGTGGTGCAGCTGTTAATTGTTTTTTTTTTGTTGTTTTTTTTTTGCAGGCTGCTTCAACGATGTAATTGAAATAATCATAAATGAATCAGAAGAATGATTTTTTATTATATGCGATAAAAATTTTATTGAATGCATGATCTTTGTAATAGAAGCATAATGAAAAATGGACTTATTTCTCATTATTATTTGGTTATACAATCAAAACTGAAATAGTAAGTAACTATTTTAACTGACAATGAAGGGGAATTATACACTCAGAACTTTTTTGCATTTTTTCAAGTCCGAAGAATATGTGGTTAAAATTTGAAGTCGTCGATATCTCAAAAGTTATAGCATAGTAAGTGAACCGCCTTCGAGAGAGGATTTATTAGCTTTGAAATTTTCAAACGCGTTTTTCTCTAAACCATGTTTTCAAAGTCGGTGAATAAAATTTCTCGAAACTCAGTGAATCGATCGTTTTGATTTCTTCTCAGGCTTATTCTATACATAATAATCTAGTGCTTCCCATAGGTTTTTTTTTGTTGCTTCGATCATTAGTTATAGGCAAAATAATAACGAATTTTTGGTCCAAAATCGTTACTTTACGTTCATTTTGTCAAAAATCTATATTTCAAAAATCGGCTACGACAAGTACTAGTTTTAAGTATCTAGCTTAACTAGTAAACCCGTGTGGCGTTAAAACGCCAAAATCAAACATACCTAGATTATATTTTAAGCTATTGAATAGATTTTCAACTGATCAAAATTGAAATGAAATTAATTTTGGTCTTTTTGCAATATACGCGGTTCAGTTCAGACAATTATTGCACGCGCAACGATGATATAATGTTAGCATATTAATTTCATTTCTAAATTTATTTTAAATATACAGGAGTAAGATGTTTTCTTGATTTCCAGTTGAAAAATGCTTGAACAAAAATGTTTCATTTCTAGTTTCCAATTTCTTATAAAATTTTTGTGTAAATTTTTAAAAATTAAGAAATTTTCCAACCAACTGCTTAGAAATCATTTTCAACTGTAAGAAATCATTCCAGTATCTGTGTATCATAGTTTTAGCTGTGAAATTATGAAAGATTATTCGTCTGTATAAAAGTTTCATAGCTATTAGCCGATAGGTGGCGCTAAATACCTCAAATACTGAAATTAAGATTAGAAAAAGCAACATAGCAACAACAATTATATGCAAACTTTAACTCGCTATAACTTAAAAAATATGAATTCTTAAGAAATAAAAAGTGCAGTTTGCACATCTATAAGTCTAAACCTATCAAACCATACTAAATTTATTTAGATTGGACTTGCACTTAAAAAGCCTTACGCCGTACAAAATTTGCGTTTGCGTAATATTTATAAGATAATCTTTTTCATCTTTATGTATCAGATGAATTTTGGAGGAGCAATCTTGGCACCGCTTTTCATCTTTCTTAACTGCTCTCTTTGAAAAATGCTGTATCTACCTTAACATTATTTTTTTTAATAATAAAAAAATTAAGCATACTCTTTTGAATGTGTATATTTTTAGGTTAAAAAACCCTCATTCAAAAATATCCCTTAGGTTTCTTTAAAAAAATTCACAAAAATTACCTTTATTTTCGGCTTCTGGGTGTAAAGCCCCTTAAATTTGCAACAAGCAATTGCTAGGAACATTTTACCTCCCTCGTAAGCAACTACGCGGTATGGAGCCACCATATAAGCTAGAGATGGTCACGTGCCGTGCTTTTTCCGTGCCACGACGTGATACGCCGTGCACGTGCCTGAAAAAATAACTTCGTTCGTACATGTTCGTGCCCGTGCTAAAGAAAAGCTTTTCCGTGTTCATGCAGTAACATTTTACTACTTTCACTTTAGCAACTATGCTTTTATTTCATCAAAATTCATATGTTATTTGAACAAAACTAATGAAAATAATAAAAACACATTCTAATGTTATTATAATTCCAATATTTTTAAGTTGAAACATAAATAGTTAATTAATTTGCCTTCTTAAAAACTTAATCGTGTTTTCGTGCTAGTATGAAAAATAAATTTCATGTTCGCGCGTGCCCGTGCAAATGGTAATCGTACTCGAGCGTTTCCGTGTCTCAAAAATATTGCACGCGACCATCTCCAATATAAGCCACGGACATTAATAGAAGTAATGGCCGTACAGAAACAAAATATGAAGTAAAGTATTTTTCAATGAAAAAAAAAAATCATGGAATGAAAATGGGCGTAATCGGACAATGACTATATCCATAGTAATTAAAAACTGAAATCATCATAACTCAGACAATTCAGATCACAAAACAACAAAATTTGAGTGCACGTTGTTAGTGGAAATATTCTCTGAATGAATAAACCAAATCGGACAATAAACACGCCCACACGTCCAAATGGCTATAAAATGGTTTGTATTTTAACTACAGAAATCCCTTGAAAATTTCATTGGTCAAACGGAACAAAAAGGTTTATGTAAGAGCTAAAAAGATACTACTTCAAATCTTAGACCAAAATCAATTCGTTTATCAAAAATTGTAACACTTTTAAACAATTGAAGGCTTCGGAGCAATAA
The DNA here is from genome assembly GCA_963920525.1 of Dichetophora obliterata. Taxonomy (NCBI): domain Eukaryota; kingdom Metazoa; phylum Arthropoda; class Insecta; order Diptera; family Sciomyzidae; genus Dichetophora; species Dichetophora obliterata. The sequence goes on along the minus strand of OY986437.1, from coordinate 241,241,566 downwards.
GATGCTAACCCACATAAAACAAGTTTGGAGATAAGCGCATTTGGGAATAATTTTACTTTATAGCCCGGAGCTCTTTTTTCTCAAAATGTGTGTTTGGTAGCCCTTAATCCTATTCCGCTTTCATAAAATGTCGCTCTTTAATGGTTTAAGAGATAAAATTCGTGAAAGTTTAATAAATGACCTTTTCATGTATATGAAAACGTCCACAATTTTATATGTGAAGGTAGTAGTTCTAAGAAAAATTTTCGTTTATTGTAAGTTTGAAATGTGATATTTTAAATAAGATGTCAAGATATAAAATCCTTTGAGCGCTTTTATATCTTGACATCTACAAGGTGTTCTGAAATTATTTCCATTTGAATAAAATGTTGTTAATGGTTATATTTTAGTGTTTTTTAAATAAAATAAAAAATAGTATGTGATGAAAGAAATTGCCACAGTCAGGAAAATGTCGTATTTTTTGGTTTCATTGAAAATGTGCAGAAAGAAGCATTACAATCGAAAGCGAAATCCTCTGAATGTACGGATTCATCTAATTCTGAAAAAAAAAAACAAAAATTTTGAGCAAGATCACATTTATGTATATCGTTATATCGTAGTTGTGTGATGAAAAAAGAAACCTCCGCAGGCGAAAAGACGCGCAATTTTGCAGAATAATTTTTTAAGTTTTTTCGATGTTTCCAGTAAAAGCTGACATGTGATTCAAAGTGTTTTGAATTGCCACATTGTTTTGAATTGCCTATTTAGACGGAGATAAATCTGTAAGTCAGGTTTGAGGCCACAGAATGACTCAATGACAGATTAAGGCTATTATTGAATGACATATCTTAATTACATGAAAATTTCACACCGAAAGTCCGTGTAGAACCAAAGTTACACAAAATTTGTATGAGAAAATGAGCGTTTTCGCTTGCCTACGCACAGTGGGACGGAAGGAGCTTAGCCATCTCAAAAATCAATATCTTTGCTGTTTTTAAGCTACATAAACAAAATTTTGCACACGTAATCTTCAATTTGTTGGCTATTATGTTTTATAATATTTATAGGTATTCATGAACTTGTTTGTTAATAAAAAACATTGAAAACTAAAATTTTAGTTTTTAGTTCAAAATTGTGAGAAACAATAATTTTAAGTAGGCTTTTCGATATCATTGAATCCTATGACATGAACTCATTCACTAATTGGAATATCTGCATTATACTGACTCGTGTATAGCATAAAACTTAACAAAGCTTTTTCGAACGGATTTACCCTAATGTAGGATATCATGAAAGGGAATCGCAAAAATCTTTGTCTTTCAGGAATTATGAGCAAATAAAACCCAAAATGGTCATGAAATAACCTTAAGGTAACTGAAGGGTTAAACAGTACATAGTGAAGGAATTAATAATTTTACAAATTTGTTGTATTAGTACCAGAGAACTGCACAAGCCTACTTGAAACTCTATTTCAAGCACTTGCTTAAAATTCAAGTTCAAGCTAGCTTGAGCTTGATAATTTTGAATCAAGTATAGGTTGTAATTAAATTGAGTACAGCTTGCGACTTGCAAGTATGCTAGCTTACAAGCAAACGGCACGAAGTTTAAAGTAAAAGAAAGCCTGTTGCCTTCGGCAAAAAGCTTGAAAAGCTTAAAATTGAAGGCAAGTATCCAATTAAAGCAAGTATCCAAAAAATTCAATGAGCTTGTTTAGAGAGAGCTTAAGCGTAATAGGACTTTTGAAGATTCTGTGGACTCCGTGGTTGGAAGTTTTAGAAGTAACTTATTTCGAAGATGATGTCAAACTTTAAAATTTAAGATGGCGGATAGAGTTGCCACCTAGATTTTTATTTTATTTTTGCGAATTCTTGTAGTTTTGAAATTCTGACAACGGATTTGATTTCGAATATAGTGTCACAGTTTAAAAATTTAAGATGGAGGTTAGGGCTGCCACCTAAATTTTTACCACAGTATTGCCACCTAATAATATGTATTTTTAAGAGTTTTAAACATCATTTATCAGTGTTAAGGGGTCGTTGATTTCGAATCTAATGTCAGAATTTTAAAATTCAAGATGGTGAATAGGGTTGCCACCTTAATTTTTTGTAGTTTTATGAATTCGGGGCTGCCAAAAAAAATGGTAAACCAACAATGGGTTGCTGAATTCGAATCCGTTGTCAGAATTTCCAAATTATAAAATTTTGAAATAATAGGGTTGCCACCTAATAATATGTCTTTTCAAGAATTTTAAACGTCATTTATCAGTGTTAAGGGGTCGCTGATTTCGAATCTAAAGTCAGAGTTTTAAAATTAAAGATGGTGGATAGGGTTGCCACCTTGATTTTTTGTAGTTGTATGCAAAAAAAAAAAAATGGTACACCAGAAATGGGTCGCTGAATCCGAATCCGTTGTCAAAATTTCTATATTATAAAATTTTTAAATAGGCTTGCCACCTAATATTATGACAATAACAACAGAAAAAAAGTTACACCAACTCCGCATAATAAATGAAACGAACAACGAAACAAACAATCGTCAGTCGCTTCCGACGGCAGTGCAGTCGCATAGAGTCGAAACCAGTGTTGAAAAGTAGAAAACTTGACTTTTTCCACCAACTCATGTGGGGTAAAAACAAAATAGAATCACGTCAGACATATGATTCGTTTTTCAGAAGCCAGTCGCGAATTGTAAGGAAAAAAATAAATCAAGTTCCTGCAATTCAACTCAAAGCTTGATATTTGTTCAAGTAGCTTGATTTTCAATTTATTTGTTGCAGATCTCTGATTAGTACTAATAAACTATGTAAAAAACAACAGTGTTGTAAAGAAGTGGTTTTTAAAGTATTATGTAATGAATCATAAAATATTAAATGGAATAATGTAATAAAAGTTAAGAATTTGAATTAAAATTAAAATTAATAATTCGTATTAATACGCGTCTGAAACTTAAAGCAATTTGGCATCATCAGAAAGCTCTTTATAGCTTTTCGGATTTGAAAATCGGATTTGATTTTCTTAAGCTTGAAATAAATGGATCAGAGGTGAATAGTAAAGAGTGGAAAACATCTTCTCGAGCATTTTCTAGAATGCGCTAACCTTATTTTTTAATAGTCTTTATTGCGTGACTCTTACGCATCTTCAGACAATTGACCAATTGGAATTGCCGCATAATGTTTTATTATATTTTTACTTTGTATTAAAATCATATGCACTCAAGACCGCATATAATACCAACTATGTTTCTGCATATAAAGCTGCGCTGTATTAAAATAATAAAGTCCAAATTTGTTCAAAGTAACATGCATTACTGAAGAATGTGTTTGTAAAATAGTATACAAACTGGTAATTAATTCTTCAATAGCCCCGGTAATTTCTGCTGAGCAGTGATGGTTTTGAAAAAATCTGCGAGCTGTGTTACCATCATTCCTATTGCCACTTACTTGTCTTGGTCTATCTATGTGTAGGCCAAGCTCAGCACAGAAACGATTCTGAACATATTTTTTCTTTTCCTCCTTCAACTTTTTATTTTCGGTCACAGGCCATTTTTGAATGATAAATTGTAGGAAATGTCTAAAATAAGTTCCATCCATATGTATCCAAGCATGCAAAGTGGAAAGACCATATTTATATGCATTTTCATTTTCAGGCTTTGAAATCACATTTTTTAAATCATTCATTTCATTAGGTTTCGATCCGCAAATGGTACTCACTGCACTAGAACTTGTATCAGCAAGAACTTGAGGTACTTTCCCATGAATCATTGTTAAAAATAGCTCGTGCTTAAATCGAATATTTTCACCATTTCTATTCGAAAACGTTTCATGCAACTGATTGATTTGTGATTGTATATTATTTACTACAGCTCTAGTTTTTTCATGAGTTTCTTTGTTGAACTCTGTAAGGATTTTACGACAGTATCATACATAAAGGAACAATTGAGATTTTCCCAAAGAACCTCATTTGTATCCTTATTTATAAACTTTATCGTAACATCTGAAGCATTCAACAATGAATTAGTTGGCATCTGAAATGACATCTCTTTCTTCTGATAATACCTTATACTGACTTTGTCCCGATGAACCATAACAACCCTCTTTGGAGGATAGCTTGAGACTTCCTGATACATGGTTAGGAATTAAGTTGATCATCAAAATGCGGTTTACTGTATGGTCTAAAAGGTCTTGAACTTTGACTTTAGCATAAGAATCAGTAATTGCTATGCTTGATTTTGGTGGATAACACGTAATTTTCGCTTCTGTTAACATCTGATATGAAGGGGAAATAAGTATATTCTTTGCATCAAGACATTATCTTAAATACCCATGCTGATATTTAGAGAGATCTTAGTCAATATTCATGCTCAAAGACTGGGAATTAGAATAGGAGGAAATAGCTTCGGTGTCATATGATATATGTTTTATAAGTGATTTTTCTTCTTCTTTATTTAAAGCTCGCAACTTAACCACCAGATAAGCTTCTTCTTACTCCCCTATAGCCCTCAGACCTTGGACATATGCATTTTGTATAAACTCCAGTCCGTATCCTTGTACAAGCTCCATATTTTTTCGCTTCTTCTATTTTAAAGATAATGCATCATAAGGTATAGTTGGTCTTCCACGCTCCCCAGATGATGACGTTCGCTCCTCCTTTAACAGTATTTTATAATCTCCATTTAATCACAAAGAATTGCTACTTTCGAAGCGGTCCTGAATTATTCGTGATTTTACCCAACGATCTTTAAATTTGTGGAAAAATTTTTTTTTATACTTATGGCGACAATTTCAGCTACTTCAGCGGCTTAACTGTAATTAGCACTTGAATGTTCTTCGATGCCCGCAGTATTTGTACTATAACAAAAAAAAAGTACAGCAGTGAGGGGACTGCCGACCGAAGCGAAAACCTATATATAAAATATTAGTATTCCCTAGAAGACTTTGTCCTGCCACGGACCGCTTTACTGCTTTATAAAAATTTTCATGGTAATCGGAAAAACTTTTTATATTTTCACTCCCTTAGACTTTGATTATATCTTTCAAAATATTTTTTATTCAGATAGCATTTTTATTTTATAATTACACCAAACTATATTATTACATTTAAATTTAATATTGTTGATATAAAAATAAAATACAGGGAGCACTATTGAATGAAAAATAATCCTTAAAAAGGATATTTAATTTGATTCTTTCAACGAATATTTGTAGAGTTGTAGCTAAAATAAAATAAATTTACTGTTTTTTATATATGATATTTTGTTTGATGGGTCTTGAAGTCTCTTTTAATGCCTGCATTTGAGACCTTGCTACAAGGGAAACAGAAAACATAGCAAGCAAAGTGCAGTTTATTTTCTGCCCCCGATTCGGTTCATCCGTACATCCGGTTCTTCATTAATGCACATTATTTTCATATTTTATCATTTCATTATATTTCAAATTATGGGTTTTAATATAAAAAACAAAGGAAAACATAAACAAAAATATAAATTAAACTTATTGAAATAATTAATATACACTTAAAATAAATAATAATTTACACATACATAAAATTTGTATTTACATACATTTCATTGAAGTTCATTGACATCATTTTTACTGTTTGCGCCATTAATCATTGCATTATATTTTTAAAAAATATACTATAGGCTTAAGGTAGCCTTGTCAACTACTGATTTTCTCACGAGCTGCAATTTCAAACAAAAGAAAACAATAAAAAGTGCGTATGTCACACACATTTGCAGCTTTCAGCGGAGTTAATAGTTGGCAACTGTTTTTTTTTTAAATTTGAGTAAGGAACCTTTGCAATTAAATGATCCATTCACAGCAGGTGACTCCTCTGAATGCGGCCAATGTGTGTGACACACGTTCTCTATTTTGTTTTCTTTTGCTTGATATTCGAAGGTCGAAACACGAAATGTCACTCTTACCTTTTACTTTTTATACCATGGTCCCAGTCAGAGAATATGCTGGCGACATTTATAAAACCACAAATGTTTTTATGTTGGTTATGAAACTCAAATACACGCTCTTATATATCGGCTACCAGGCGCTCAGCAAATGCAGCAACCATGGCAAAATTAAACAAGGTAGTGTTAGGGCGGAGAGCCGGTGACCGAAACTGTCAAAACGAAGTTGACATTTCATACAAAATCTGCAAGCAATGAGAATGCAATATGAAAGCAAGAATTGCCAAACATATCAAAATGGATGAGTTTGACAGTTATGGTCACTTAGAAAAGAGAACACATTCAGCCCTAACACTACCTTGTCTAATTCTACTATGGCATCAAGCAACCATCAATAAGTTTATCAGCTGACAAATCGTCCCTTCATAAAGAAAGGATATCCTTCATGAAGGATATTTACTGTTTTTCTGTCAATGCATATGTAGATCTGTAGCTGAACTAAAATACATGTACAGTAACAATTGCCAAGCAAAACTACTACAACGATGAACAGAGAAGAGCAACATCACATCGGTTACGCAACGTTAGAGGGGATGAACCAAATTTGCGGCGGAAAATAAACAGCACTTTGCTTGCTATGTTTCTTGTTTGCCTAGTAGCAAGATCTCAAGTGGAGGCATTAAAAGAGACTTCACGAGAGTTCAAGAGACCCAAACAAAAAGCAAATATCAAAAATTTTTAATTTATTTTATTTAACCCTACAGCTAGCTCTTAATCAGAGGTCGGCAAAACTCAAACTGAGTGTGTGTTGGTGAGAGCAAATATTCTGCAGTGAAAAAAATTTATGCTGCATATGATTTTAAAATTTGTACACTTGCACACAAAAGTGATTTAATGAAACTATTTCAAACATACTATGGCAAAGGTATGTTATTAATAAGTTCAGAAATGTTAATTTTGTTATCGCAGTTTCTTATTAAAAGAATACTTTTTAGAGGAGAATTAGTTAATCTATTTCGCTGCTTTGAGCATATGAATTTCAGGTCGGAAAAAATTTGTTCACAAAAGTAGGTGGAAGGATAAAAAGCTAACAGTTTGTAAGAAACTGCTTTTAGTTTTGGGTAAAAGCTGCCATCAATGGTTTTCCAGAATTCTACAATATGCTGTTCATCGATCATTTCTATTTCGGTTCGGAGAATTATCAATTCAGATTGAATCTGGAATTCATACTTCGTTACATCACATTTTAAAGGATTTTCAAATAAATTAAATAACGGCTGCATTTCTTCAAAGTCTTTAAATCTCTTTTCAAAATTATTTATAAGGGTTTCTATTATGTCAATGTGTTCATTCTTTTGTTCGCTTGTAATATTTTCAAAAAATGATGCTCTTGGGAAACTTGAATAATTTTCTTCTTGAATATTAGCTAAAAGTAAAAATAGTGTTGTTTTGAATTCAAAAATGCTATTGTATGAATTGTAAACAGTCTTATTTTTTCCTTGAAGCTGAAGGTTTAGCTTATTTACGAAATTGGTTATATCTGTTAAAAATGCAAAATCCAAATTAAAGCTATTGTCTTGTAAAGCATCTATTAAATGTTCAGTATTATCTATTTTTTCGATTTTCAAAAACTGCATTACTTTATCCCTTAGATCGTAAAGCCTGGAAAGGCAATCGCCACGACTGAGCCACCTTACTTCTGTGAACATTTTCAGGTCATAATGTTCGGCGTCGGTATTTTTAAGAAATTGAACAAATTTCCTATGGGTTAGAGAATGATGTCCTCCTCTTATTGTGTTAATAATTTTCTCTGCTGTTTTCATGGCAGGAAATGTGCTCAAAAACTTTGAAGCAAGTGCAACCTGGTGGATGATGCAATGAAGAGATGACATTTCGATCCCGTGCTTTATCAATTGACCCACAAATCCATCATTTCTACCAACCATAACGCTAGCACCATCCGTACACACTCCAATTAATTTACTCATATCTAATTTGGAGAAAACGTTTTCATTTAGAATATCAAACAAAATTTTTCCCGTAACATTTCCATGTAATGTTTCCATGGAGATCATTGATTCAAAAACTACGTAATCAGAACTTACACTTCGGATGCAAATTACTAATTGACACAGATCGTTAATATCAGTGCTCTCATCTAATGATATGGAAAAATATTTGCAGTTATTCACCGTTTTCAAAATTTCAAACTCAATAGAGTGAGCTACTTGTTCTATACGTCGAGCTATGGTTCTCGCGGACAAGGGAATGGATGGAACAACATCAGTTTTATAATTTATTTTATTCAAAATATCAGTGCAAATGTTCTTAATAAAAGTTCCGTCAGTAAAAGGTCTGCCATGTTTTGCTATATGAAGAGATATTATGGTTGACAATGTCATATAATTCATTAAAGGCATTCCTAAATAAGAAAAATTTTTCGCATATATTTTCAGCTTCCATTTTGCGCACGATGTTCTCACTTCGGTGGCTCAAAGGCGAATGAACAAAATAACATATTTTGCGCTGTGTGGTTGAACGAAAGAGCGCAAAATACGAAAGAGCGTAAGCGTCTGTGTGAATTGATTTTCCACAATTGTGGTATGGAGCATGGTTTAATTATTATAAGGTTGAGTAAGCTGAGAGTGCAAATATGTCGCCGGATGTCAAAAACAGCTGTGTGGTGTAGTTTTCTTTTACTTTGACATTCTGCAATCCACAAGTGAAAAACTTCAGTTCTCTAAAGTATTGTTTACTTTTCATTTTTATTTCAAATTAGAAATAATTGATTGAAGTTTAAAATAAAAAGAAAGATTTTCTGTTTCAATTTGATTTAATAATCGAACACTCAGCTTTGTGGCAGCTCAGCTAAGAACATCGAAACCATTGGCCAGTCCGACCTGAGTGACTACATTAAAAACCATTACAAAGCATCATGCATTATGCTATCTGGCGCTGCTGGCGTTTACCATGACGATCTTGCCAAGATGGCAGAACAAAACTGTGTAAAATTAAGGACATTTATGATGGCAAGCCACGAGTTGTTTCACGTTGCCTGTTTACCAGCGAAGTTCACGAGAATGATGACACTCTTCCATGTGTCTAACGTTGCCATTGCTGTGAAGAGCTGTTGCTGGACCGACCAAGATAACATCCCCTTGATGGTGGTAAATACTTTGATTTGTACCTGGGATCGTTAACAGACCGATGGTGTCAACAGCACAATTCGCTCCTCCATGTTGCTGACATCTAATCAGAAATTTAAATTGATTGCTTACTTACCTTTTTCTTTTACTTTGACATTTGCCGATCCAAGTTTTGTTGTTGTTTTTTGACAAAGAGCATACAAAGAGAACAGTTTCTTAGTTACTTAACCTTGTATAATTCAGCCATGGTATGGAGTGCCGATCTATGCTCTAAATATACATTGAAATAAAAACAATAACTCTCAATAGCTGCATTCCCGTGGTCGTTGATCTAGAGCGCGGCTCTATTTTATTCACAAAACAAAAACAAAATTTAAAACCAGCTCGATTTCTAGTTCTATAGGCCCAACCAAAATAGACGTTTTGCTCCGTAACAAGTAAAAACGTAGGTGTTCAGTTAAAAACATATTAATGTTGTTACCCAAAATGAGCAAACGAAAATGAACGAAACTAAACGAAACAGTTTGACAAGACGTATTATTCCGTAAGAACCGAACTGCTAGTGTAGCAACTCGTCAACAACAGCTGTCAGAGTGCGTTTTTATTTTATATTCATCAATTTGTTTCAATTTCGCCATTATTTCACTCATTTTTCACAAATCTTTATTAAAATTTACAAAATGCACAATATAAATAAATAAAAAATACTCGATTGCCTACTGATCAGCTGTTTCAGACGAGTTGAGCAAATCGTTACATTTTGGGTTAAATCCGTAAACATCCGTAACGAGTTCAGACGTTCGTCAAAATGCTATCGTCTCTTTTCGTCTATTTTGGTTGGGCCTTATTTCTGATCTTAAAATGCTGCCAAGTTTCAAGCATGTTTTATCAAAACGAACATAGTTGGCTAATCTAAATAACTATTCATTTTCCTATTTTGACGTTTCACCGCTCAATGGGCATTTTGGTATTGTTGTTTTCTTTTGTTATTGTTCTTAAAACAGCTGTTCAAGACTGTGATGACAAATTAATATAAAGTTGAACTAACGTTGTTTTACTGAGATTTGATCTGTTCTAGTGCCACGGGAATGCAGTTAATGTTTCGCAGCGGAGCAAAGGGAGGGGAAAAAACGATGCGTCAGCAGAGGAACTTATTGATGGTTGCTTGTTTATGTGTTCTAAGTTTCCTATCTTGTCATCTTTGCTGTCTGTATTGATGATGAGAGTTACTCGGAAAAAGAAAATGACGCAAACCAAAGATTTACCCTCTACCAAAATCGTTCAACGCGCCTAAAGAAGTTTTCAAAAAATACATAACTCGCGTTTCAAAATCGTAAATTCCTTCATTCTCAGAAAAGTAACGTGTGTACTCACACCACGATTGACAAAAAGATTTTGAATGTAATAGTTTTTCTATAAAATAAAACTCAAAGCCTACGATTCAAGTCATAAGAAATAAATTTAGCAATTAAATATAAACTGAACTTTGATCGGCTGTAATTCAATTATTTCTGGACTTAATTAAAAATCTTTAGTGCTGTTGGATTCATCATTTAAATTTTTTTAACATTGATTAATCTTAGGAGTTTCGGCCTACCTAGTGACGTTAAATTTGGCTTTGAATGGAACTGACTAAAAACACGTTTTTGGAAATATTTCGAAAGGACGCGAAATTATTTTAAGTACGACTTTTGTGATCAGCCATGCCTGATTACCGGAGAATAAATGTAAGTAAGGTTCATGTAATATGTGAACCTAACCTAACAATATGTTAAATAGTAGAATTTGTAAGCCTTTTGAAAATTCATCTTTTTGACATTATGACAAAATTTGCATCTAGAACCCAGAGGAGTGAATTGGAGCAAAAAAAAAAATAGTCCCCTTATTTTTAATGAGTTACTGACGGCAACGATATAAATATCTTAGCAGCGGAACGCGGCGAACACTAGTAAATCTTCATCAAAAATTAAAAATTTAACATTTTGGTACGTTCTTTTAAAGCGTTATATTTTTTCAGTTAGCAATTGTTTTTTTTTTCTAGCTGATCAGTTACAAGGTAAAAACTATGACCTTTTCAATGATATGTAACACTTATTTATTGACCTTTGATATAACAAAATCTAAATTCCATTTAGCAACTTTCGAAGCCTCTTGTAGGTACTACGGGTACATCTAAATATCAAAATTTATTTTATTCTTTTTATTTGGACATTCCTCTACCCAACCTCATTTAAAAATATAAGCCAAATTCCCAAAAGTAAGAAACGTATTTTTGAGACGGCTAAGCCCCTTTCGTCATACTGTGCTACGTCGTGATTTTCTCACTTTCTTAAAAATTACTTAACTCCTGAACGAAGAGCTGTATTAGTTTCTTAGTGCACTTAATACTATTTTATCTATTATTTATATGTTTTGTTTATATATAAAAAATATTTTCTTTTAATTAATTAATTGTGATCTATTATTTAAATTATTAAATGAATTTAATTGTGGATTTTAGATCAAGTAAGATTTTAAGAAGGCAACAACTACAACAACAGGCCCGTAGCTAGTATGGTGCTCCGTCGAGCCTGCCCTAGCCTAACAGCCTAGCATAACAGCTGGCAAAAAATTGTAAAGAAAGTTAATTTTTGGTGAAAATTTATAGAATGTTGTTATTTTAATTGTTTTCAAGATTTTTTGAGCGAGTTTTTTAGATAATTTATTATTTTAAGTGTTTTAAACTAAATATACACAAAAAAAAATTGCAGTTGCTGCAGTCGTTTTTTCAGCTTTTGAGTCTCCCAGTTTGCTGTTCTGATTAGGAAAAACACTTGCAACTACTTGAGGATGAATGGGGATGATTTCGAAATTATATCATGATTCAAGCGCCAGCTGACTGCATTTCGGATTTTTCAACTTTAAGCGGCTGTACCATGTCAGCAGTCTTCACTTATTCCTGTAATCTAAATACTTTGCATTCATTCTCAAATAGTTATACATACTTTCCCCAATCTACTAATAATAATTAGTCTAATTAGTCTAACTAAAACTACTAATTAATTGGGAGCATAAAAATTTGGAAAGGCTGAAAGGAAAATAATGGATGTTGCAGACATAGCTTGCGATTGAATGGGGTACTTTTGCTCAAAAACAATTAAAATAACAAGGTTTTATATCACGTGAAACTCAGTAGTGAGTGAGTTGGTGAGAGAAGTGAATATTCTATGAAATTAAGCCGGCCTACTAAAAACAGTACGGCGGAACGGCGAAAGCATCATTTTCCCGTGTAAACCAAATCAACAGAGTTAAAAGATTATCTTCGCAAATTTAATGAGAAACTAAGACGATGGCTTTGTATTAAACAGCAGAGCTGTGACTGTAGTGGAAATCAATATAATACATTAGAAATTCGCTTTCAAACATTGAACTCATTTATGTTATATTTAAAGCATAGTACTCTGTTCAGTTTCATGTAAAATTCCACTCAAATCTCCATACAAAAAGTGACAGCTGCGAAACAAGTGTGGAAATTTTCACAACATGTTCGTCAGAGCAGTACTCTGTTCCGCTGCGTGAAATTATCGCAACATGTTTCTGAGCAACATTTTTTCACGACAATTTAATTGTACTGCCTATTTATTTTTAAGTGAAAAGAGAGATATCATATGAAATCTTCCAACTTATTTTCTGAGTCTCTCTGAGAAACGTTGCCATAGAAATTCCTCGCAACAAACTTTAAGTCAGAAATTTCACGCAACAAAGAAATAGATGTTGCCAGCGAAGTTTCACGCAAGCGAACAGAGTACTAGGCTTTATATGTTAATATACTTAACTTTTTTTTTTACTAAAATATACATTTGAACAATAAACTCATTAAATAACATGTAAATATATAAAATACTCATTTGAAAATATGTTAATATGCATATATATATTTTTTTACAAATGTATGAAAAAATTTTTTATTTTTTTTACTGGAGGCTCAGCCTGCCCGGCTCTTATTTTCTGGCTACGGGCCTGTACAACAACAACTCTGTAGAGTCAATCTATAGAGTCAAGAGTCAATCACTTAGCTGTCTAGACAGTCTGTTTTGGAAATCGCTACATTTCCTCTTCAGTAGTCTTGCAGTGATTAAGCTGTGATCAACTCACTGCTAAAGTCGTATATGATTTCACACATGTTTGAACAAATTCTTAAGAATTTTACGTTCAAATCGGCTACGTATACTATATGACATTTAAAGCAGTCAGCTATTAATAGATCACAGCCATCAACTCTACCAAGGTTGCCATCTGTTCTAGTGCCTTATTATTTTATTTTCAATATTCAGTGGTGTTCGAAAATGTTGTCAAGAGTTGATGTTGTAAGCCTTTTTTAAATCTTACTTGATCTAAAGATCACAATAAAATTCATGTAATATTTTCTTTTAAGCTAAAACTTTTTTATTTTAGAATATTTTGGAAAATCTAGCTTTGTCTATGTCTTCAAATTCTTATATTCATAAGGTTATAATATGTTTTTTCATAGTAAAAAAAAGAATAGGCTTCTTGTGACTTTACATCATATGTATTTTTATTATTGTGTGCTTCAAAACATCACGATTTCCCCACTTCTTTTAAAATGACATAACTCCTGAACAGAAAGCTGCACAGAAACCGTAGAAAACTTGTTGTAAACGTTATAGTGTGTTTATTAGTTTCTTAGTACACCAAAAAATATTAAGTCCATTATTTATTTGTTTTGACTTTATATTTAAAAATCGGTTTTTTTAAGCAAACATTTTTTTCAAATATTATGGAAAATTCAGCTTTGTCTATGTCTTCAAATTTTTATATTCATGAGGTCATGATGTTTTTTTTTCATAATAAAAAAAGAATAAACTTCATTAATATTTATATTTATTTTTATCTTTTTCGTGTGATACTCAGATGTAACCTTCATGGTAATCGCATATTAAAATGGTTTGTTTTGCATGACAAGCGTTTGTTATGCAATTTACTAAAGTCACTGTGAATTATACTAAAGAATTTTGTTTTTGCAAAAACATTTTGCATTGTTAACTGAGTCATTGGAATGAAAAATGGTGTAATAAATGATTAACTGTGTGTTTTCTATAGACTTCTATATTACTGGGCCGATTGAGATGAGAGATTTTTTTCGACCCTTAGGTTGTTTAAGAAGAAAAACATTTGCCCCACCTCTTTTTACCGCCCACAAGTCAATAAAAATGATATATATCAAACGGCTTTTTTGAACTGTGAGACTAAAATTTGGTAATTGTCGGCAACTGTACTAAAAATAGGCGTGGTCAAACTATAGGTACGCCCACTTTTAAGAGTTAAATCGAGTGTCTAGTTATCATATATTAGACGTCTACCTTTGATTTCATTATTGTAGCATTTTTTATTTCCATGATATACCGCAAAATGTACTTGAGTTGTATAGGAGATGCCACGCCCACTTGTTCGAATGCGCTAAAAATTTGAACATTGTTAAAAAATCATATATTTGACGTCTGCCTTTAATTTCGTTATTGCAGCATTTTTCATTTCTAAGATATAGCGCACAATGGGTTTAAAATGTATGGGAGTTGCCACGCCCACTATTCCAATTGCGATTTACTTATAGACAGTGTTTATTAATCTTATTTTTAACGATTACCTTTGATTTCGTTATGGTGGCATTTTTCAATTTTAAGATATAGCGCAAAATGTGTTTGAGTTGTTTTTTTGCCAAAATTGCAAACTTTCGCCCAAATCATGAAATGAATAATTGCCCAAAAAAATTTTGGGCATTTGTTCATAATGTCGAAAAATTTTTTTTGGCGATTATTAATTCTTCCAAATTTGAGCGATCGCCCCAAAAAAAAAAATACGAACAATCGCCCAAACCCAAAACGAACGATCACCCAAAAAAATTTGGGCGATTGCAACTTGTGCGAATATTCGCAAATACTAATACGGCTTAGCGACTAATCGCCCAAGTTACAATCGTCCAAAAGTACGAAAATTAACGATCGCCCAGAAACCGTCAAAAATTTTTGGGCGATTGTTCATTTCGGGTTTGGGCGATTGTTCATAATGAATTTCAAAGAATGAACAATCGCCCAAAAAATTTTTACATTTTTGGGCGATTATTCATTTCACGATTTGTGCGAAAGTTCGCAAATTTAGGCGATTGTTCATCGCTTTTTTGGGCGATTGTACATTATGAATAAACTCCCAACTGTTTTTGGGTGATTTTACATTTTTGGGATTGGGCGATTGTAGCTTGGGCGATTATTGGCACAGCCATTCTGATTTGCAATTCAAATCAATATTTTCTGAATTTCAATTGATCTTTTCAGAATTTTAATTGATCTTTTCTGACTTTTAATTGCTGTGTTCTGAATTTCAACTAATCTATTCTGAATTTCAATTTATAGGGGAAAGGGCTGGGTTGTGAACCACTACTTGTTTTTCTTTCCCTAACTAACATATCGCCAATAACTCAACTGTCAAGTTTGTCTTTTGACATGACTCACGGACGTATTGCTTGCGGCAGGTAAATACATCGTGTTTGAAAATTTGTTGCAAACACTTTTTTAATTTTTTCAAAGTGCTACCAATAACTGAAGTTATTCCAAAAAGGTGAGTGTAATGCATCTTTATTTATTGTTTTGATTCTTTTTTATGATCTAATATTGGGTTATGTCGAAATATGATTGGAAGCGGCGTTGTTTTTGATGTTTTTAAAATAGTGTCTTTGCTGGGTTATGAACCATCCGTTTTCTGTAGTAGATTTCTACTAGAACTGTTAAATATCGTCAGGAAGCACCAGGTTCTATTACTTCTGGATACAATTGGACCCCAAAGAAAAAGCAGCCACGCCAAAGAAACCATTGAAAATGGATAATCTTAAGAAGAAAAACACAGCAGAAAAGTCAAAACCGCCAGAAAAGGCAGCACCGAAGAAGGCACAACAAGCACCAGCCAAGCGTCCCAAGGCAAAAGAAGCATCAAAACCATCTGATGAGGATATTGATTTTCGCACCATTTTTTTCTGTTTTTGTCTGATGAACTGACCCCCAAAAACTCCATTGAGTGCAGCAAATGTGGCCGATCTGTTCACTTGAAGTGCGCCAACATGAGAAAGCGATCGTACTTCACATACAAACATTGCGACACCGAATTGGGTGATGAAGAAGAAAATTAAAACAAAAAATAAACATTTCCATTCATTTCGATTTTTTTGGTCAAAGTGGCTTCAAAACTTGTTTTGGCTCTTGAGACCTTCTGCATAAATGAAATCTTCATTTATTATAAGGTTATGGGTATCTTAGTTCGTATTTCCAGACTGTTATTAGGATTTTTCAGATGGTTCCCAACCCAGCCACTTTTTTTGGAAGAGCCAAAAATAATGTCCTTAGAAAGTTTTCCGTAGAGAGTTAAATCTTAATCAAAACGCTGCGTAAGGACTTGCGTCTTATGTTTACCTTTCCAACGGTATCTTGGATTATTCGATATCTTTATTCTGTGAAAAGTTAGAGCCCAAAAACAAAACCCGGCTCACAACCCAGCCACTTTTTTTGGAAGAGCCAAAAATAATGTCCTTAGAAAATTTCCCGTAGAGAGTTAAATCTTAATCAAAACGCTGCGTAAAGACTTGCGTCTTATGCTTACCTTTCCAACGGTATCTTGAATTATTCGATATCTTTATTCTGTGAAAAGTTAGAGCCCAAAAACAAAACACGGCTCACAACCCAGCTCTTTCCTCTATAATCTAAATTTCAATTGATCTTTTTTGAATTTAAAATGGAATTTCAAAGAATATTTTTTTTATTTTTTATGAATTTGAATTGATCTATTCAGAATTTTCATTCATTTTTTCTGAATCGCAACTGGAAATGATGAAGTAACAAAAGTCCAGAAGTTTGAAAAACCTCTGGAATCTCGCCTGCTTGTTTGGCTTGGAGCCTGTATCCATTGATTTGAGAACCACTGCATTCGATCAAATCAATGTCATGCAATTAAATGTTGAGACGTGATGGTTAAAGATGAGAAGCTACATTAAAACACGTTTTGATCAATTAACTCTTCACATGTGATCGATAAGAATAATGATGTCAGACACAGATACATCATTGACGATATCTAAGCGACTAAGCGAAAGGCAGAATACGAAACAAAAAATAAAAGCTGGTTAGCATTACATTACAGATGTTGGCCTACACAATGCATCTTTAAATTGACTAAAAATAACGCGTTCTAACTTGAAAAAAAAAATATTATATACATATATTATGTCAAGAAAGTACCAAGAATGTATAATTTAAAAAGCCTGCTAAAACGAATGTATAACTTACGTCATTTCTTTGCTTTGAAATACTTTAAATGAAACGATAATATATTTTAAAAAAATATTTAAACAAGTATTTTGCAGTAAGATTTTTTTAATATATGAATACAAAAATTAATAATCGATTTTTATAAAAAAGTATTAAGTGTAAAGTTAAGTTATCAAAGTTTAACCTAACACACTTAACAACATGCTTTTTATCCATCACTATCCTTCTGCTTTTATTCTGTGTAATCATCCTTTAATAAAATAATTTTATTAAAAATGTTTTGAATACGAAAATAGTTGAGTCTTCTCCAAAGAATGCATGTCAATTGATGCCAAACAAGCAATTAACATGATTTGCGGTTGCACCGCGATCAGATAGATACTCTATGAGCGTGTGCCACAAAAATTGAAGAAACCAAAAACATCAGCAAAAAAGTCATAGCAGCTTGCCTCAACAAACTGAAATGCTTCTGTTGCCTTCTATTTAGCCGACAGATTTATAATTTTATCATCATCATCAGCTAATACTTGCGTCTTTAACATAATTTTGACTGAGCAGATAGAATAAAAACAAACAACAAACCAGCTCCCGATAGACAAATAGAAACTTCGCTTCAAGTGATCGAAGCTAGAACATCTCAGGTGAAAAGAAAAAAGAACTTGATCTCAAGCGTGACTGGGTCAGTAGCAGCAACACTAGAGTGAATGATGTTGCTGATATTCAACAAGTTATTGATCTTAATGTTGTTGTTCATTGTTTGATAGTTGTTGCTTAAAATTGCAGCTTCAATTGACGTTAGTTGACATGATTAATGGGAACAATTTCAAATGCATGTTTTCGATTTTTGAATCATGAAGTCTTTATCCATTCGCTAATAGTATTTAGACCAATTTCTTGTAAATATCTATGCAAAAGAGATGTTATGTAGCCCACTATACAATTTACTGTCACACGTTTTAAACTTCCATCATTGATGCAACCAAGGGCGTCCGCAGGATTTGTAGAATGAGGGAGAAAAAGGCATAAAGGAGGCATTAAGGAAAATGCAACCTATAGAATTCTATTTTCTGAGATTTTTGGTACTGGTTTTGATATAATGATACTCCGGTTTACACACGCTTGTTCGCATACGAAAATTATATGTATTTAAAAAGATGAGTTAAAAATCTTTCCCGTATCATGCCCGAAACATTTTCAAATAAAATTTTTTTTTCAAGTAATTTCAAACATTTTTTTTTTTCAACAAATATTCTAAGTAATTTAGTCACCCTCCAAGAAAAATCGGAAGGCTTCCATCTAAAAGTGATAAAGAAACAGTCCCCATCGTATCTTTCGGAAGCTTAAGGGTAGCTTTGTAATTATGTTTATTATAAACCGCTTCTTTAAGAATGCATGTGGAAACTTTTACTTATTGTCAAGCCATGACAACAGAAAATATTAATATCATTGTTTCCTAGCCACTTCCCTCCAGGAAAAATCGGAAGGCTTCCATCTTAAAGTGATAAAGAAACATTCCCCACCGTATCTTTCAGCAGCTTAAGGGTATTTTTGTATTTATGTTGTTTCCAAACCGTTTCTTTAAGAATGCATGTGGAAACTTTTACTGATTGTCAAGCAATGACTACAGAAAATCTGCGCGCTTTGTAGACAAAACTGTTGCACAACTGTTGACTAAAAGTCTGCTGAACGAGCTGGTACATGCAACATGTTCGATGAGCGCTCGCCATTTTTGGTAGCGAACAATTTCAATGCTACGTTCGCTCATACAGCTGTTTTTGTTTGTCAACTCTTTGAAGAAAAGACTAAAAATGTAATTAAATATTTCATTTAGTTTTTAGCGAAAAAGAAATGAAATAATGAATAACTTATATTAATTTATAATTTATTTAAATAAATAAATATATGTCTTTACATTTTCACTATGAAAAGTATGAACTGATCAGAAATCAGATATTTATTAAGAAACTGGGGCAAAATTAAAACATTCTTGATCGAGTAAAATCTATTCGATTTACAGCGTAAATTTTATAGATTTCACTCGTTCAAGGACGCAGTAATTAGATCCATGGACGGATAAAGCTTCTTTAAGTCAAAGAATTAACCAAATTTGTCTAGTAATTTTTGAAGCAAATCATTTTGTTCTTTTTGGATTTCGTTTGCTTCATCTTTTCTGGCATTTAAACTACCAATAGCCTCTGTTCGCTGTTGCTCCATCTCAATAATTTTTTTCTTTGATGGCAACTTTCTTTGGCCATTGAAGCCTTATTCTTTTTTCAAGAAATTGAACAGCTACCGACTGACTTCGTCAAGCAAATGGGTTGACTATTGAAAAGCACATGCGTCTTCCAAAATCAGATTTTCATGCAATATTTCGCTATCATGACGAAATAGTAGACCCGATGTTGATGGTTCTATCGTCAGAAAAAATGTCTTCCATTGTTGCAAAATACTCCCAGAACACGCTACCTCAGCCAGTTTTAGAGTTGTTGTCTTTAATTGTCCTTTATGTTTTCTTCATATTTCTCATCTTTCAGTCCAATATATCGTCTGTCATCCCAGGGCACCCTACATTTGTCATCTCCTTCGAAATCTCTTTCCATAAAGCTTTCTTTTTATGCTTGGGATCGCGAAACTTTTCTTTACGTGCAAAATACATTTGCAGCATCATTTTGGTATTCACCGGGCTCTAAAGCTGCAGGCACTTTTTGCACTGGGATCTTCCTGAATAACTGAAAAACCGGCAAATTATATCTATACATTTACAAAATTTATAAAGATTTTCATTAATTCTTACCATATGATTCTCCTGTCATTTTTTAAGTTTAGTTTTCGCGCAAAATTTATTTTGTTCTTGCCGCGAAGTTGGCCGTTTTTCGTTAGAACACTGCGCTGTTACATTTTACTCCGACGATTTGAATCGGCATAAAACTCTAAACAGCTGTTTCTGTTTTTAATAGGACAGGATTCAGCAGAATTGATCGCTTAGTAAAGAGCGCTCACTAGTCCCTCAGTAAGCGATTACTTCTGCAGAACGCGCTTATTGTTTCCCAGCCGCTTATTATAGAATTTGATAGTCTAGTGGTAGCGTGCTTGACTGTCGCTCAGGGGTCCCGGGTTCGAATCCTAGTGGAACATAGGGGAGAGGACTGCTTCTAGTTCGCTTTTTAAAACAGCTGGGAGAAATGTTTCCACATTAATTTTTAACACAGCGGAGAGGAATGTTTCCTTTTGAAGACATGCTATGTTAAAAAGAAATGGAGTGTCCAACGGAAGGGAATGCTTCCTACATTCCATGGAATGTTTCCTGTTTATATCCGGGAATGTTTCCATTTCTTGCAGGGAAATTAAATAATGTAAGGTCTCCTTTATCCTTATACATAATACATAATACATTATTTTTTTTTTAAATTAATAAAACCAACACGATTTTCAGATCATTTTTTCCAGTTTTGGAGGCCTATTACTCATAAGCAATTGCGAGCGGCCTAAAATTTATGAGATTTGGATTTGGGAGGTAAAAATCCATAGAATCCGCAAAAATTAAGAATTAGAGTTGTCGCTATTCTTGAAATGTTCCCCGCATGAACATCAACTGACATTTTTCTTTTTTCAACATGCATCAGTTCTAGAAGCATGCAAGTTACTACAACTAAAACTACAAGAATTATCTAACATTTTTTCTTTTTAATTCAAAACGTATGTATAAATATATAAAGAAGTACATGTATAGATGTGTTTTGGGCTCGATTCATTTTCTGAACATATACCTGAACCTCCGTCCAAGGCTTGATTCTGAATCCTGGACGTAATATGAACACGTAAAACATAAGATTTTTTTTAAATCTAAAATTAGCCTACTTTATTCAGAATTTCCTTATTTTTTTCGCTTTTGAATTAGAAGCTGTGCCCTCGCCTAGATCACTGCAATTTTCTCAAATTTAAATGCTGCAAGATTGTTAGCAATTTTATAAGGTTTACGAAAAATTAAAAAGTTATCCAAATTTAATCATCTTTATGACAGAAAAACGATTTTTTTAAGCCGAATATTGGCAAAACATTTAGTTTTTTTACAATTATATTACTTTGTTTTCTTCTTCTTCTGCTAAATTACTTGAAAACATAAATTTGCTATTCCTCCAAGTTCATATGCGTTATTGGCTTAAATGCTCCTTACGATATGTTGCTCCGAAGAATGATCTTTGACTAATAGGGATATCATTCCTTATTATTCCTCAATTTCTCGTACGAATAGCTTCGTAATTTTTACCATTACATTCGTAGTATTTACTAATGGCTTCGTACTTTTTACGAATTAAAATGAGTATTAGTAGAAAAAATTCTTTCGTAGGTTGACCGTACGCATTATTCGTAGAATGTACGAAGTATTAGTTGAGTTTACTAAATTTACAACCGAAATCTTTCAGCCTGGCTTGTTGAACAATTGATGAATATAAGGAAATGTATGATTGCAAGGTGGCCGTAGTCTACTGAAAAAGTACGTGGCCCGTAAGCTAAAAAACCGTGTTTGAAACCCCAGCTCAGATGGAACGATTTTTTTTCTTCATTATAAGTATATGTAACAAATGTATTCGTACGATATACATTTGTTTTAGTACGAATGCGAATAAAATATTTCTAATATGTACCAAACTACGTCCCATCAACGAATCCTATTGGTGACTGAAAACTACGAATAAAATTCGAAGGCGCAGTTATTAGTAATATTTACACACAAAATTTTTGATTGAAAGAATACGTATTGAAATGTGCTTGTGAAACAAGGGTAAATGAAATGGTATCGTAACTTATCACAGCGACGGGTAAAACATACTATTTAAGAATACATGCATGGTTTACCTCAGCTTTATTTAAAAATATACTTTAAAAAAAGTATTTCTGAGTTCTCTTAAAAATATATTAACATATACAGTGGTGGTCACGAATTTAGCACACTTAAAAAAGTAAAGTGAATACTTATATTTTCCATTAATTTGTTGTAAATTTTAAATTAACTTTTTTTTAGTGTATATATTATTTCTTCTTTGTTTCTTACATACATTTTTTTATTTCAAAACTTTTTCTTATAGGACTTAAAATCAAATAAAAATTAAAAATAAGCATTTCAACTTGGTCATGAATTTAGCACACTAGCGAAAAAATGTCTAGGATGAAAAATATAATCAAAATTGATTGCATAAAACTCAATATTTCGTAGGAAATCCCTTATTCTTAATTACTGCATCTCATATCCTTGGTAAACTTTTGACCAAAGCGTCACAACGGTACTTTGGAATACTATACCGAATCCTTTGGATTTCGCTAAACAAATCTGGCAAATTTTTGGATTTTACTGTTAGTATTTGCTGCTCGATATCCCTTCACACATTCTCAATCGGGTTTAAGTCCGATGATTGCGATGGCCGCTTCAAAATATCAATATGTTTGTCTTCCAAGCAACTCTTAACTATGTGAGCACTATGTTTTGGATCATTATCCTCCATAAAACGCCATTAAAGTGGCAAATTATCCTCTTGAAACGGTATCATGGTATTGACAAGTACGTTTTTGTAAGCGTTCTGATCCATTTTTTGGTAAATTTTAACAATCGGACAAACTCCGTGCCAAGAAAACGCCGCCCATACCATAACATTTCAGCCACCCTGTTTAATCGTCTTGAGCGTGTACTTTGGATTGTGTTGCATGTTTTGAGGACGCCACACATATTGTTTGCTGTCAGATGTGAACCGGTAAGACTTTGATTTATCCGTCCAAAGGACATTTTTCCAAAAATTCGTTGACTTTTTAAATATTCTTTTGCAAACGCAAGACTGCATTTAATATTTTTTTGCGACATATGTGGTGTTTGTTGGGCTATAAAGCTACGGAAATTGTTTTCATTCAAGCGTTTTCTTATGCCTTTTGAGGATATATTTATGCCACATTTTGATGAAATTTCATTTTAAATTTTATTTGAGGTCTTAAAAGGATCACTAAGTGAAGCTCTATAAATCAGATGGCCCTCTTTTGCTATTGTTTTTCGCGCTCTTGGTCGCTATTTTACATTTTTAATGCTCTAATACTGCTCCACATAATGTAATGCGTTATATAATAACTTTCACGAACATCTAAGAAGCAGAGCAATCTCTGAAACTGTGGTTCCACCATTTTTTATTTGCTGAATCAAATACCGCTGAGCCTCTGAACATCAGTAGCCTTTGGCCATATCTTTGTGCAATTTTTTGTTAGAACTCAAATAGAAACTTAATAAATTTAGTATATCTTACTAGTAAAGTTTAATTAACGAAAATAAAATACAATATGGAACAGTAATTCTAACCCGTGCTAAATTCGTGTCCAGCATTTAATCCACATTGATTCATACTACTTGAAATATGTCAAAAAATTTAAGAATAACTTAGAAACCAACTAACGGTACATATAGTTAACTTCATAAAGAATACTAAAAAAAAATATTTGATAACAATTCTCAAGCTAAGATGTAAGAAATTTCAAATTAGAGTTACTAACACAGTGTGTGCTAAATTCGTGACCACCACTGTATAATGTAAATATCGTCATATAAAATCAAAAAAGCCGGAAGTTAAAATAAACTCAAAGTAAACTTTTTTATTATTATTAAGGCACCTTATCAAACAACATTTTCCTGCTAAATTTTACACTCCTACAACTATAAACGACATTTTTATTAAAAAATTCTAAAATCTCTAAGTTTGAGCGCAACTTACAATTACAATTACAATTTAGAAAGTTTTTTGACTCTCTCGTAAAATTTTTTCATTGTAGCTTACGGCTTTTTGATTTAATATGAAGATATTTAAAAAATGTTCACTGCCTGAGGGGGAGCAAGTGCCCTCTCTCCCCTGTGGACGCCCATGGATGCAACTGTTAAGGCTAGCCTTAAGTAGTTTAGAACGTTTATGTATGCTACCGTCTCCTTCGTTACCGTCTTTAAACCTTTTTTGTTATCTTATTGTTGTTTTTGCACCTAACAAGTTTTATATAGATCATGACTATTTTAGAGCGGATGCGTTCAGAATGCGTTATAAAGATAAGACAAGAATTTTATTAGGTCAGGACGACTTATGTAGAGATAAACAGCATATGGTTTATTTTTTATTAAAACAAACATACCATCACCACTAGTCCGGAGTTTTTTTATGAAGAAAAAAATAGTCTGCCGTTTGGAGTCTTCTAATAACAAGTACTGGTATGTTGGGCAAAGCAAGTAAAAACAAATGCGAAATTAGCATTCATGCAATTAGATATTTGCGAAAAATCTTACATAGTTTAATGCATGAAAAAGTGCCAACTTTGAAGTTACACACAATTTTTTGATTTTACTTTATATACGTTATATTTTCAGAACCTGAATTCAAACACATTAGCTGTATTCCCGTGTTCGTTGAGCTAGAGCGCGGCTCTATTTTATTCACAAAACAAAAACAAAAATTAGAACCAGCTCGATTTCTGACTCAATTTCTGATCATAAAATGCTGCCAAGTTTCAAGCATTTCTTATCAAAACGAAAATGCTTGGCAAATTTAAATAACTATTCATTTTCGTATTTTGACGTTTCATCGTTCAATGGACGTTTTGGTATAAAACAAAGTAATCAAAATGGAACCAGTAGTAAGTTAAATTGAACTAACAATTAAAATTATATAAATCATTAAAATTTGTTCGTGTTTAGAAAATCTTTTTTTAGTTTTGTCACAAAAGCTACAGCATTAGCCAAAAGAATGAGGCACCCTTCTAAAATATGATTAATTTGAAAATAAGTGAACGAAGTGACCATTGATTTTTCTAAAATTCATGGTCATGATCGTCAACAGGGCGGAAAGGGGGGCAGGGGAAAAAAGTTCGCCAGTTTCGCCATTTGCCAGATAGAACAGAAGATTGAATTATTGCAAACATTTTATAAAACAATAAACATTTTTGTTGTTTTTTGCTGCTGCAGGAACACATTCACTTTCGCCGAAAACTTTGGTCATTAGCTTAATATTTAACTATTTTTAAGTAATTTTTTAGAGCCTCACTTTTCAAATGCGTTAGTTCATTGCTGTTTATATTTTTTTTTATTTTAATATTGTATTTCATGCAATTTTCCTGTGCACAATTTTGCAGAACACTTTTGTAAAACAATTTGTATTTTGAATACAAAAATGCAAGGCTTACTTACATTCAAAATTTGTTGCTGATTTAAAAAACGATTGCTGCGAAGAATCGTATATTCATTCGCCTTCTGCGCGAACCTAAATTAATGTTCATGTATTCTGTTTTTGTATCTCCTCCACTGATGATCAAAATAAGAATCGCCTATTAATCGTGCTTATCAAACAATCTTCCAAATGCTAGATGGGAATGTGCGTATCGACGGAGTTTTTTACTATCTCATAAGAGTAGAAAAATATCTTCGCTCGACCATGACTGATAAGAGATAAAATTTGTTAGCAATACTTAACATCGAATCAAACTTATTGCTATCTTTAAACTACGAAGATGTCATTGACAATTATGTAGACGCAGAAATTTTTAATTTTTTTACAATTGTCATTGAATGTCAAGTTTTTAATAAATAAACATATAATTTATTATTCTTTTTATTATAAGAGGGGCGCCAATAAGGTGCTTGCTTAGGGCGCTCTCGACATTTAATCCGTCTCTGTGTGTACCATTAAGGATTACTTATCAATAATGAAATAAAATTGGATACAATAACGAATTACTTACAGTTCTCTATTATATTATTACGGTAGATAAAAACACATTGATTTGTACTGTGTCTAGAACTCAAATGATATTAGTAACTTTCAACCAAGTATTTTGGTTCTTATCCAGAATTGATTTTTTTAACCTCTAACCATATCATCATTTGATTTTGTAAACCTCTTCAAGTGTCGAATATTTTGGTGTTGGCTATGTGTTATATAAATAGCACATGTTATATAAATAAAAAAAATAAAAATTATTTCCCATACCGGGAATCGAACCCGGGCCTTCTGGGTGAAAGCCAGATATCCTAGCCACTAGACCATATGGGATATATTTTTACCTGACTAAAATATGGTCATAAAATATGTAAATAATGAATTTAACCTTTCAAAGACCTTGAAATTTAAAAATGGAGTGTAGACAAAAACCAATGCTTCTCTTCATAGGTTGTTGTATACGCTTATTTAAACTGATGTAGTTGCGCTAGTCGCCACTATAGATTTTAATGGCGCTAAGTTCGCTGAATTAAAGTTAAAGGCTGACCTAAAGCAAATATAATAAACATGCAATTACCTTGAGAAGCTGAATAACGAGAAACATAAAAAAACTCAAGAAAATAAAACGTTTATATTATTAATATTTCCTAAAGCAGTTATAAAATAGCACTGATATTAACCTTGGGTCAATAAGCTTCAACTAGCAAATACGAGATACATGTAAATTATAAGATTTCATTTGAGAATTATGTGAACTAAGCCTGTCAAGACTTTATACACATCATTATGTGATCAATTTTTAATTCCCTTCGAATTATCAAAATCTTCCATACATTAGGGAAATAGAATTATATATGGAAAATATTAGGAAATTATATATATTATAAGTGAAAGCGTTTTAGTCCCAAATATCCAAAGCAATTGATTGAATACCTTAAGCAAATATGCTCAAAATATGTACGAAGTTTTGTGTGAGGCACTTAGTTCATGTAATTTAGTATAACACTAATCAGGTAATAAGCCTCTTTTACACTTTTTAACCAATTTTTGTCAATTGCCTAGTATATGTCAGGATGGCCGAGCGGTCTAAGGCGCCAGACTCAAGAGCAATCTTGCCTCTAAACAAAGGGGTTGAAATGAGCGTTCTGGTCCTCTCTGAGGGCGTGGGTTCAAATCCCACTTCTGACAAACATTTTTTTTTTCAAATCATTTTAATTTTTTGTTTTAATTTTGTTTTTAAAGTAGCATTTTCAAGTTGATTATTTTCAATAATTTTTTATTTGCTGTGTGCTTCTTAAATAAAAAAAATTGCTGACCAGAAATTTTCTATCTCAAAATCTGAACTTGAAACATATATTAATATGTACTTTAAGGAGGGTTAATTTTTATTAAAGAAAATTTTTCTGATCTGGTTTAGTTTAATATTTTTTTTTTTTTTGCCTAAATATTAAAAATTCTGCTATGATAGTATAAAGCGTATGATAGTATAAACGAATAAAATCGGTTAACAAATGGGAAAACTACAAAACATTAAGTTATGTTACGAATTTGTTATTCTCAATAAGTCACTAACAACGATTTTACTTATAAGGAGTTAATTTTTCGTCTGGGAAGTTCTTACTATAGTCTGATACAATTTGCAATATTTATTGTTTTTCGTTCTCGTTTTGTGACAAGACTTTATTAAAATCTTCCATGAGCTTCAGTGTTCTTTCTGCCAAATCGTTTACAACATTTTATTATTAAAAATATTAACTTCAACATAATAACTTGATACACTTTTCTATTCCTCAGGATATTTTGTTAAAAAATTCGTTGGAATGGAAAATATTATAAAAAAAGTTGAAGCTTTTAACCCATTTTGTACTAGCGGTCGAAATCTCGACCACAAAC
Organism: Dichetophora obliterata; assembly: GCA_963920525.1. Lineage (NCBI taxonomy): Eukaryota > Metazoa > Arthropoda > Insecta > Diptera > Sciomyzidae > Dichetophora > Dichetophora obliterata. The sequence continues at coordinate 241,213,609 of OY986437.1, read as the reverse complement.
TTTTGTCGTTTATCATAAAATAATTAAAAATATTAGGTATTGAAATTTAATTAATTTTTTTAATGTTTTATTAAGTTTGGTGTTTAAGCTTTCCTGACCGTACACTTTTATTCCCTCTCACACCTTTTTAAAGTCTCACCTGGGAGGCACAACAATAGTTTGAACTTTAGCCTATTTTTATTGTTACGAATATTGTAACTAATAATAAATAAAAAAAAATAAATAAAGGTTATTTATTCAAATAGTCTAAAGTTCAAATAAATTTAATACACAGAAAATACTTTATTACATCGATTCCATCTGATCGCCAGACAAAAAGGAAAATGATTGGTCGAGATCTCGACCGCTGGGATAATTAGTACATAAAAAACCTTTTCTAATCTTTTTATATCCCTTCGCATACTTGCGTTAGGGGTATATTGTATTAACTTTGTCACTCTGATTGTAACTCTGATTAGGAGGCGAGGCAGGAATAGAAAAGTATATATATGTGCATTTCCAAACTGGCGTTACGGCCGATTTGTACGAAGACATATTAAAAAAGAAGAATAAAAATGTCTACTTTTTAAAAAGTTTTTCTTATATTTGCGTAGTAATTAAGTAGCACTATATTAAGTACAAACAATGACAACAGGCGACCCTAAGGCTTAAAAGACATTAGCAAAAATATGTGCTGGCATTACGTTACGTTACAAAAAACGGAAGTGATTTTTGACTTCGATTACAGAATTCGAAAAACTTTCTAAATAATGCAAGACTTTTTGTATACAACTTTTTTTAGAAGAATTTTAAATAAAGTAAGTTTATTTTCCAAGTGATAAAATTTAAAAATCTTTTCTGCTTTTTGATCTGGCGTTACGTTACTGGCGTTGCGATACTAAAATTTCCACTGCAGGTGAATTAGGTAATTAAGTAGTTTGGTAGTTAAGTAATTATGCAATTTTGTAATTAAAAACAAATTTAATCCATTATCCTCTTCTTGCCTCAACCATTTTTCCATTATCTTTAGCCAATGCATCCCATTTTTACGAAAGCTTAGTATGCTGTAGGAATGAAAATTTTTGGGCATATAACTCTACATGCGAAATTTTGGTGTAGGGTCAAAATTTTTGTGTGGAGAAAAAGCACTTGCTGTTCTGGTTGACAGATTCATATGTTTATTATAAAAATATTATTTATAAATAGCAAGACTACACATTAATAAACTACATAAATGCAACAATAAATTGGCAAAAAACAAATTCAACACTTAAACATACATACTGCTTATATTTTATTGTTGAATAGCAAATTTCAGTGCCAATTAAATGTACGGGCTTATAATCGACAGCGAAATTTTGACATTTTTACTCTCCACTCACGAATGGAAATTTTGCAACATAGCAATAATTTTCGCTTCGACAGCGTACTAGCTGGCGAAAAAAAATTTCGCTGCCTGTTCGTTGTCAAAAATCTCAATGTTTTTCTTATGGACATTTTTTTTCGTTCCTACAGCATACTAAACTTAAAACAAAAAAGTTTTCGAAACTTTTACTAAACATTAACGAAAAAGATAAACTATATTTGTGAAACAGTGCGGACGATTTGACCTTCAACGTAAATGAATTTATGTATGAACTGCTTAAATTAAAAAAAAATTAAAATGTTTCTCTTGGATAAAATCATAAGATAATAAGTTTGAATTTTTTGGCCACGATTGAGTTTTCTGTGGAAATGCGCATATAATTAATAAGCACCATCTCCTGAGTAGATAGTAAATGGATTTTTAGTAATTTTTTTTTATTGCCTGTAGCATAAACTTTCATATTTACTTACATTAATTACCCGTTTTCATTATAACATTGCTGAAAATTTATTTTATTATATTTCATATTATTCTACTCATAGAAAATTTATTGTTGTAATTATTCCAGCGGTCGAGATCTTCACCAGCAATTTTCGGGAAAATCAAGTGTATAAAAAAAAGTAAGAAATTAGCCTAATTCTAGCTAGCCATGAAAATTTCAGTAAGAAATTAAAACATTTAAGGGTAAAAAGCGTTCTTAAAGTTTAAATGTTATGGGGTAAAATTCGATTACCATTAACTTTTGAAAAAGTAATTTTAGCATCCAAAAGTCGTCAAAAACTCAATATTTTCCGTCTAACAAATGAAAAATACTATAATATACTATAAATATTATATAAATACTATACTATAAAGACTATAAATACTATAAACGTCTAACAAAGTAGTAATAAAAATTTTGCAGGTTTCCTATTTTTAACAGATTTCGATGGAAGGATAATTTTATGCTTAATAAGCAATTGAAAATTGAAAAAAATTTAAAAAAAAATTAATTATGTGCTTAATTGATAATATTTTCTTTTGATAATTAGTTGTGATCTATTCTTTTTAAATTTTTACATGATTTTAATTGTGAATATGAAGTAAGTTTAAAGAAGGCAACAACAACGACTCTGTATAGAGTCATTCACACAGCAGACTAGACAGCCTGTTTCGAAAATCGCTTTCATCACATTTCCTCTTTAGTTTGCTGAAACTATTTTCGCTAAAACCATATTGTTTTTTACTCGACAAAATGTGTTGTTGTTTTCCCATTTCCGATTTAGACCAATTATAGCTTGTTAAACAGTACATTTTATATTTCATACTTTTTAAATACGGAAAAACTTATTTACGTATTTATAAAAAATTCTGCAAAAAATTTTATTAGTTTGTTTATTTTTACTAGACAAAAAACTTTGAAGATTTCGAATTTTTTAATCAATTTCGACGAATAAAAGCTCGTTAGAAATTTAATTGTATGCTTAATATGATAACGTATTTAGTTCTTAAAAATAAATTTAATTATGACAATTTTCAATTGTTTTTAAAAAAAATTTTTACCCATATTAATGGTATGGTCCAAAATTGTGGGTTGGGCGCCCCTCGTCTTCCTGTTAACCAATTCTTAAAATTTTTTACAGAACATGTTTTTATACCTAAAGGAACATTTCTAGGGCGAGTTACAGTTCGTTTCTCAAAAAAAATTTCCTCCATACAGCTAAGGAACACCCAAATGTATATGCATTATATGGGTGCTTCTCTTTTTATTAGAAACTCACCCCCGAAAAACTGTTCAACGCATATTTTTACTTTAATATAAAAAGTGTACTTCTATAATGCACAATGGATTTTGGAATTTAGAAGGTTATTTTTGATTTTTTTCTGGGCTGTATTATTTCTTATACGAAGCTAGTAGACGTGTTTCCCGAGTTCGAACAATTATTACATTGCTAATCGAGTGATTATTTTAGGGACATTAGGATACTTGAAAAATGTTTAGGATATTATTGTTAATGAGATAAAAGCAATTAAAATTTTTTTAATAAAATCATTTTGACACACTGAAAAACCATAAAACAACAGATTTTTCTTCTATTCTCCGGATGATTGTATACGAAGCTTGAATTCGAAGAGCATTCGAAGTCGAACTGGAACCTCTCTATAATATAGCCTATGTGATAAGACCGAAATTATTTTTTTGACTAATTTCTAAAACAAACTTTATTATTCACTGAGAAAAGAGTTTATTTTCAGTAACTCATCAAAGAAAATATATGAAAAATATTCTGGCCTTAGAAAAGCTCGAGATATATCATAAAAAAATATAAAAAACAAAAAGTTTTAAATTTTATTAAATCAAGAAAGCATTGAAACAATTTGTTAAAATTTTAAAGTAAATTCGAGGCCGTTTGCAAGTTGAAAGCTTTGAAAGTTTAAAAGCTGCATCCAGCTTCCATCAAGCCCAAAACATTGAACGTGTTTTTCTCAGAACTACATTTTTATAAATGACGTGCATCATAATTCAAGCAAACTTTGACCAATCAATTCGAAATTTTGCACACATATACTTTACAATATTTTCTAAAATATGCCAAAGCGTGATTTTTGAAAAAGTTTTTTGGATACTTTTTTTCGTAAATTAGGTTTTTGCATATTCAAGAGAAGGGCTGACTTCGTAAACGCATTTATGCAATGCAGCAGTGTGTTTTATTTTGAATTGGTGCAAGGCTAATTAACCAAAACTGCGAAACTATACTATTTTTAAGAATATCACCAGAGTTGCGAAGTTTTGGTTAATAAGGTTCGGACCAATAAAACGCTTTATTTTCAATTCAGCCAAGGTAACGTTGATATAAAAAAATTTAGCTTTGTTTTTTATGAATAACGTCGACGCTAGTATGCACGCCAACTCTGAGATCTTTCTTTACATCCCATCGCGAAAAAAGCACTCCGAAAGGCCTTTTTGAGTGCCTACAAGTCAGCTGAAAGCGCTGACGCCACGTATAACACACCATTGTAATTTTCGCATTGTATGTCATAGCAAAAAAGCACTCCACTTGAGCTTACTTTGAATTGCTTTAGCAGGCCTCTTTTGGAAAGCTTTGGGTCAATAGTTCGTTTTTGTTTTAAAGCTTTTTCAACTGTTTGGTTGAAAAACAACAAAATAAAGTGCTGGCTTTTGCTCCTGGAGGAAATTGCTGACTTTAAGTCAATGCTTACTAAAGTCAAGGCTTTAAAGTGCCTCTATTGGATATCTTTGGGTCAACAGCTCATTTTTGTTTTCAAGCCTTTTGAACTGTTCTCTTGAACAACAACAAAATAAACTGCTGACATTTTGCTCCTGGAGGAAGTTGCTGTCATGCCGGCCCGGCCCGTTGGGACTCTACACTATAACTATATATATATATATATGGGTATATATTTTAGAGTGGCCCATAGCTGTATGGGGCAAATATTTTTTTTGACAAATTCAACATGGCATGTGATTCGATTATTCTTTTACATGTAAAAAGTAAATTGTGAAAATTTCAGAAAAAATATAAACGTTTAGGCATGCCTTTAAGCGGGCAAAATCATATATTATACGTACTTACTATTTGGTACTTCATAGGTTTCTTACTTTACTATGACATCCAATTAAATTGTTGTTTCTTTTTTTAAATTGAAATGACTTTTATCTTGGCTAGCAAAAAAAAAAAAAGAAAAAAAAAATTAAACAGAATAAGATTATGACACAGATCGAAGATTTTTATATATTTTTATGACGATTTCTTATAAAATTTGTTTTTATTTTTATTAAATGGTTTTTCTTTAATTACAACAACCTACATGAACAACCTACGTGATAACAAAAGCTATGTATTTTATTTAAATTCTTAATCTAAATCAAAATACCATGTATACTTTTAGGAGGCATTCCCGTTGACTTTGGCTCTTTGTTATAAGGCTATTAAAATAAGTTATCAATTACTGCACGCTCTGCAGCAGCAATAACTACTTTAAGGGAAGTTATTATTTCTAATCCTTTTTTATAAACATCTCTGGTTTCCCATTCTTTTCGATGAATTGAAGAAAATCGGTTCCAATATTAAAACGTTTGAAAAGATTTATCGACGCTGGAGATAAGAAATCTGTAGTATTTTTATTGATGAATGTTGTGATGTCTTCTTGAGGTACAACTACTTTTCATCTCTCATCTCATCATTTTTCTGACCATTTTCCAAGTTTTATATCAGATTTAATACTTTCGACGAAGAATGCAAATGCCGCAATTCTGGGATGAAATACCATAAATGATGATATGTAATGAAAGAACTTTTTAGCGGCAAGAGTTGCTGTAGAGTTTTCGAAGTCTCTTGGAAGTTTGTTTCTTATAATATTGTGGTAAAACCTTTAAATATCTATCAATGAATTGGCTATAGCATTATATACAATTAGGTTATTTATTCCTGCCGAGTTAATGTTTTTGTTAATTTTTTGCCATTGGTTTTCAAGTATTTTGAAAATTGCGATTTCTGGTTCTGTGGATACCTCAATTTTATTTTCGACAAACGACACAATTTCGTAGATATGGTGATGTCATGGGAAATATATAAGATCTCTATTCAGTCGTTGCTCCAACAATGTTCAGGAGCCTTTAAAGCTACTGGAGTTGGAAGCTTTAGTATCGAAGACAATTGCTTCAACTTTGCCTACCAGGTTCCATTTTTCCTCAAATCAAATGAATAAGTCTTTTAAGTCATGAAAACTTTAGTGATTGAAAAAAATTGAGTGAAAAGATTGAAGTTGTCATAAAAATCATACTCAACAGTCTTAGTAATCAAACGGTCAGAAAACTATTGCATTAATCATTCTTAATTGTTGTAGCTAATTCTTCTCTGAGTTTGCGCTTTCGCTGGATTTCTTTTTTTCTTGCTCAAGTTTACGCTTCTCCCTTGCTTTTAAAGCTTTATCTACGTCAATCGTACAAACAGGTCGGCCTTTTTCTCTTTGGCAGAGTACAAACTCACTATCTTCCTCAATTATGATAATATCCAAGGCATTTCCGTGTGAAATATCGAAAAAGTCATCTAAAGCATCTCAAAATTTAGCTTATTTTACTTGCTGCAATTCCTGAATTTTTTGTAAATTCAATAAGGTATATTTTTTCTAAAATCCATTTTTTTGACACAGAAAAGATCGTGGGTATTTTTTAATTTAAATTATTATAATTATTAATTATTATTTGAAAATAGATAGTTATTAAAGTTCCAAATCGAACAGCTTACATCAAACTCTACAAACACAAAAAGCACTCCCAAGAGGCTGAAGACTGAAGACTTGTACGACCACGCTTAAACTCAGCAACACAGTTGTACACTGTTGCAAGTGAAGGTATAGAGTCCTTATCAGCTTCAATAAAATTATTTTGGTTGTATACCTTTCAAAAATAAAATAACTGCACGATACTTGCATTTTTTTCAATTTTTTTCATATTAAAAAAACACTGTAACACGTCTACTTTGAGCAGCTGTAAATATAAGACTGAGTTGTCAGGTCTACATGACACTTTACACGAGTTCATATAAAATAAGTACCATTTTTAGAAAAATAAAATGGCAGACGTACTTCCGACATCAATGTGTGATTCTAGGCACTTACTGAACAACCTGGTATCATTTGTGTTCAATTTGAATTTAGTATAAACTAGGGCTGAAGATTTTGAGATATCTTCACAGAAGTAAACATTTAATCGTTTAAACACTCGAGTTGATCATAAAATGCTAAGTTTGAAGCCTCTTAATGACTGATATGGCCAAATCGTTTATTTATTGTTTTAATCTCTATTAAAATTTATAGGTACCAGTAAAATTCTATCAAAACAAACCAAATATATTATCGCAAAAGTTCAGTCTACAATAAGTTGTGACAAAATTGTTATAAATTGCAAAAAAAAATCTGCGCAAAATTTAAAACGTTAAACACCTTGACGGGAGTGAGAGTAAGAAAATGGTGCCGATATGGAAAAATCTTGTAAATAGTAAAGTATCACAAAATATACTGAATACGAATAAAGTTGCTATCAAACACTTAACCAAAACGAAAGCGGTGAGTCTCAACTTTCTATATTTGAAGTGAATAAATTCGAGGTTTAAAATGATTGTTTTTGCGACATTGAAAAAATATACAAACCAAAAAGTTTCTATAAATCTTTGTACATACTACTACGAGTATTCAAGTTTTGCTCCTGTGTTTAATTTTTTTTTATACTAAATTGCTATCAGAAAATCTCTGAGTGTGATGTTAGAAATATTTTGGAATATCGCTACTGTATACTTTTGTTACTCTAGCTAAACTACTCCATTGCTGCAGTGAACGCAGCCAAACCTTTCGATTGGGATACCGCCAAGCCGCTCAAAGAATGCCCAAAGGTTTCAGCATATGAGTTGTTACGCGGTTTTCTACGTGGTGGCAAGTTCTATCAGAAAGATACAAATGAATATATTCGTACTGTGCTGCGTGAAAAGGGCGATGTTGTGTACATTCCTAGTATTTTGGGTAGGCCAAATATACTACTTACCCAAAATCCAGATGACTTTGCAAAAATGTTTCGTCATGATGGCATTTGGCCAAAACGGATACAATTCTATGTCTTGGTATATTACAGAAGTGTGATCAGAAAGAATTACTTCGGGAAATTAACTGGATTAATGACTACGTAAGTGCATATGATCGATAATTTTATTCTTAAAGTAAATAATAAATATTCAGCAAAGACGAAGAATGGTATGAATTCCGGAACCTGGTGAATCCAATTCTTATACATCCCAAGAATTCTAAGATCTATTTGCCGATCTTTTCAAAGATCAATGAGGATTTTATCGAACGGTAAAGTAGCATATTTCTTATGAAATCTCTAGTTTATGCTGAGAATAGAAATTTAATTTCCCGCTCATCTTGCCATTAAGCATCAAGAATATCCGCGATCCCCATACTTTAGAGGTGCCTTCAAATTTTAAGGAGGATATCAGCAATTGGACTTTGGAATCCATTTGTTGCGTTGGTCTTGATCGTCAACTTGGATTCATTGCCGGAGATAATCCAGATGGAGTGCGTATAGCTAGTTTACTTAAGGAATTCATTCAGCTTTCCATGGATCTCGAAGTTAAACTTTCACTTTGGCGTTATCTGCCAAATCGTAAGCTGAAACGTGTAATAGCTGTACTTGATGAAATATTTTGTATAACGGAAAAGTATATTGATGAAGCCGTTGAGCGTATTGAAAAATCCACCGAAGTCAAGCCCGAAGATGAGAAAAGTATACTCGAGAAGCTACTTAAAATTAACAAGAAAATTGCTACAACAATGGCCATGGATTTAGTGTTTGCCGGTGGAGAAACAGTATGTTTGCAGAATTTTTAAATAAACTTTTAAACATTTTAATACACAGTCCTCGCTTTATTTCAGACATCGTCTACTTTTGCCGGACTCTTGTTGTGTCTAGCCAAAAATCCATCAAAACAACAAAAACTACGCAACGAGATACTCACCATTCTACCTCGTAAGGATTCTCCTCTAACTGTGGAGAACATGAAGAACCTGCCCTATTTACGTGCCTGCATTAAGGAAAGTTTACGCCTCTATCCGCTTTTTGCGGGCATTAAACGTACCGTACGCAATGATATAGTGCTCAGCGGATATCGTGTTCCAAAGGATACCGATTGTTTTATGTTTAATATAAACTTACTACAAGATGAGGTACACTTTTCCGATACAAAAGAATTCATACCCGAACGTTGGTTGCGAAAACGACCAACGACTACAGACTCAGACAATGCATTAACTGAGTGTGCTCAAGCGCGCAAGAGTGATAATCCTTTTGTTTATCTTCCTTTCGGTTATGGTCCTCGAAGTTGTGTGGGACGTCGTTTGGCTGAAATGGAACTGGAGATTGGTATTGCGCGAATTATTCGCAATTTTCAGATTGAATTTAATTATTCCACTGAGAATGCCTTTCGATCTTGGATAGTTAACTTACCCGTTATTCCCTTAAAATTCAAATTCATCGATTTGGCGGAATAGAAAGAAATTAACTGCAATTATGATATGATATTTATAAATGTCGAGCACTTATTTTAGTGACATAGTTTGTAAAACTTAATGTAAGTGTTTTGTTGTTTTACAAGCCCTTAGCCAAGGGGGAGAGGGTTTTGTTGTTCAATACCACCTTTCCCATTAGGGTTCGAAGGTATACAAGAAAATGAATACAAATAAGACAATAACTATTTAAAATTAAAATCTTTTAAATTAAAAATTTTTTTAATTAATTAAATATGTAAAAACAAGTAAATTTAAGAAACTAATAAAATTCAGTTCAGAAAATAAAGTGTTATGGAAAATCGCCCAATGATCCTGTCTACACTGGCCTCACTCAACCTACTCACCGAATGTCAAATCAAAGTGAGTCGCAAAATTCCTAAAATTTTTAATAATCCTGCCTGACTTCATTCACCTTCCCACTTCCTCATATCTTTTGTAGACGTCAAAGTGAGTCTGTTGAGTGAGGTCAGTGTAGACCAGCACAATGAAAACTCACAAAAAAAAAAAAAAAATTAAAAATCACCCAAAATTTCTTCATGAAAATTGTATAATTTTTCATATGCTATTTTCTTGGGCTATTTTTTTGTTCTGCGTCATTTTTAAATTTTTTGTTTTTTTGAACGATTTTTCTTATTACTTTTGGGATATTTGTATACTTGTGTTTTTTTTTTTTTTTGTTATTTATTGATTAATATATTGTTCAATTGTTCTTGTTGAACTTTGACGTGGAGTCTCACATGAAGTTTGCAAAGTTCCTTAAGGGTATCTTTATGAAATATTAGTGATTCTGAACCAAAGAATACTACAAAAAAAATGGTCAGAGAATTCAACAATTATTAAAGCACTTTAATAAAAAGTTATTAAAATATTTTTGTGACGTCATTTGCGTGTACATGACGTTGTCATGAAGCAATGCAAGAAGACTTGCTTCTAAAATAACATGATCTGTAATTATCTAAAAAAAATATGTATTTGTAAAGTTAACACTTACGACGAGGTAGTAAATTCGCCCTTTTTTTAAAATGAGCCTGAAAATAAATTTACAGCTCGTTCTGTACTCAAATTTATACCCATTTTTAAACAATCAATTTGCAAACAAACAAACTTACAAAAACGTTTTTACAAAAAAATTCTCCAACATGAACATTTTGAAGCAAACACAAGTGTTAAACTGAAACACAGCGAAATTGTTGAGATCGATCTTTGTTTGATTATGTGTTGCACAAGCAAATATTAAAACGAAGAATTCATGTTGAATGATCAACAGCAATAGAATGATTAAATAGTGTTTATTTTAATTTGTGTTGGATATTTCTGTTTCATGAGTGAACATTTCTGAATCCTGCTAACACGTCAACGCCGCCCATTGACGAGACATATATTTGTTCAATTCAACTAATCGCTCTGATTTTTTTACAATATCTCCTCACAATCTCTTCTTCTTCCTACAAAATTTGAAGCGATATGTTTTACCTTGTTGTCCTCTCTCTTGATCAGCCAAATTTTCCCCTTTTCTGAAACTCTTTATCAGAACTGAACGCTGTACTTCCAAATCTGTTAATACTTGCATTTCCAGCAACAATTATACTTAACTGCGTCAAGATTTTAAGTAATTTGTAGGAGTTAAAAAATTATCGTGGAAAAGATTATGACCTGGCTTTTCTAATCTTTTTATCAAGTGCAAAACTATTGCCTTTGAAAACCCGTACCTTGTTAAATTTTCTGAATCAATCCTTGTTTGTTTTCCTTGATATAACTCAAAATCGTAAGGAAACCCAGATTTTCCGCATAGAAAATAATTTTAAATATCCCATGGGTTCGGCTTTCCTTTATGATACACCTTACAAGAAAGCCTTCCTTTAAAAGGCACAATTTGCTCATCGATGCACACATCCTGCTCAATTGGTTCTTTCAAGCATCGGTTCCTTATTGTATCAATAAGTGGGCGTAGTTTTATTAGCTTGTCATCACAACCATTTGGAATAGACAAATTATCAATGAAATGAAGACTTCACCGCAGCTGCTGAAATCTTATTAATGACATCGAATTTTTAAAAAGAGCCACACCCAATGTTTGGTCCCAAAACAAAGAAGTTCGGCGTAATCGCATGCTTCCCATAGCGATTCGAAGGCCTATCAAAATTTTAATCTCTTCTCCCTTTGTCGTATTTTTAAAACCTGCTATGCTTTTTTGTGCAGTATACAAGTTTGTATAATTTGCGACACTTTCATATATAAGCCCTAACCACTTTTAATTCGTACAGCTGCCTTTTTCTTCGTACCTTGTTTATAAGAGATTTTTTAAAAGTCTTACTCACAACTTTTTGATAAAAATATTACTTTTTAAAGAGCCCTTGTTGTAGTTGTTAAGAAATAATAAAAAAATTATGTTTTTTAAATATATTAATAAAAATATTTTGTATGAACTTTAACACACTTTTTTAATGTGCGTATTAAAGCTGACCACTTTTAATTCGTACAGTCTCATTTCTTATAAAATAACGGGACAATTCTCAAATAATCTTCACCAATGTGCATTTAAACCGTTATCGATAGCTTTTAGATGAGTTAGGTAAATTGTTGCTGGCATTTTTTAATTAGACTTCACAGTGTGTGAACATGGTGCGTGGCAAGCCAATTTGTGAAGAAATTAAAAAACTAATAATAAAAAAAAAATGATTCTGGAAGAAGTTATGGTAATATTTCTAAAGATTTAGTACTTCCTATGTCATCAATACAATATATTATAATATCTTAAAAAAAGTGGTTCATTTGCAACAAATGTTGATAAACGCCTACAATAATGCCTACAATGTTGCCTACAATAATAAAAAATAACAGGCAAAGTACTGTTCGGAATTTATCAACAGATTGGTCCCGAAAAATTGGGAAGACTGTAGGATGAGAATGGACTCGAAAACATGTGCATAAGATGGAATATGGATTTTATAAAGTATTAAAATAATAACATGAATTTTCGAATGTTTTTCTTAACATTTTATACTTACATTTTAGGCCAAAGAAAAGCCCTTATTAACAGCTATACAGCAGAAAAACGTCTTTTATGAGCAAAAGATAAACGAAACTGGGTACAAAGAGAATGGAATTCAGTAATTTTTAGCGACGAATCCAAATTCGATGTTTGCGTGGACGATGCCCGAGAGAGGGTAATTGGAACTAAAAAGGAGGTGTACCACAAGGATGGTCTAAAGAAAACAGTAAAGTTCAGGCAAGCATTATAGTATGGGGCTGCATGTCTGCGAAAGGTGTTGTCAAACTTTATTTCATAAATGGCACTGTAAATGCAAAAAATTATGTTGAAATTTTAGAAAAAAATTTAATACCATCAATTGAAAAATTAAGTTCGTTTAATGAACTTATACTTACAAGAAACTGGCTTAAAAAAAAACAAATAAAGGTTTTAGATTGGCCCTCTTCAAGCCCCGATTCGAATCCCATCGAGTCTTTATGGGCAATTATGAAACGAAGACTTCGAAACCATCCTCAAAGAACTATTAGCGGCCTTAAGGACAAAATTGCTGAAATATGGAATTCAATAATGCCAACTGAATGCCAAAACCTCATAAATTCCATGTCGAAGAGATTAGAAGCAGTTATAAAAGCGAACGGAAATGTTACACAATATTAATAATATTAATTTTAAACTGTACGAATTAAAAGTGGTCAGTTTTTAAAGTGTTTATTAAAAAATGAATTCAGTTTAAATAAAATATTTATATTAATGTATTAATGTATTAAAAATATAAAGTATGTTAATTATTCATTTACAACTACACCAAGGGGTTTTTAAAAAGTAATAGTTCCATCAAAAAGCTGTGGGTAAGATTTTTAAAAAATTTGTTATAAACAATGCCCGAAGAAAAAGGCAGTTGTACGAATTAATAGTGGATAGGACTTGTAGATCGTTGCTGACAAACTGTTCAAAATAATCATAAGCCCTTTTTAGATTATTCTCTTCTTGGGCAACACTTGGTTCAAAAGTGAATGGCTTTGGTTGATACTTCAATCTACGCCACTTCATAACTTTGGTTTGTGTTGTATTATAGTGTGTACGAAATGAATTTTCACATTCTGCTCCTGATTCCGCTGTTTCTGCCTGCGCGTTTTCATCGCTTTCAGCATTTAATACTTGCTCACAACTGGAAGTATTTGGAATATCTTAAAAGTCGTCAAAGTTTTCCTCGAGTATTTTTTCCTTGGTATCATTGTGTCTTATAAAAGAATCTATAAGAATCTCATCTTTAGGATCGATGTCGACAATTTCGCCTTCAAACCCAATTTCAGCTGCTTCAACAATATCACTTTCCTCTTCCTCATAATCCGATAAACCCGCTTTTATTCTGTCCTAAAACTCTGAAATATCCTTATATGACAATCTTTTTTTACGTAAACTCATTGCACAATTATTCCAGCAAGCGCAGAAAATTTCCTGTAAAAGTTAAAGAAATCAATACCCTTTCCCGTATTTTGTACAATATATTTTTCAAATAATTTTTGTACAATATATTGCATATTTGCTTTTGAGTAATTTGAGCAAAACAAGTTTTTCAATGTTTTTTTAAATGTATTAAAATAAAATTTAAACTTTTGTTTAAGCTATTATAATATACAGGGTGACCCGTGTAAGAGTGCGAATATTTACGGTAGTGAAAGAGAAGGTCAAGTTTAGCCCAAAATCGTATGGTAGGGGGGGGGGGGGGGTATATTTTCACACCCTTAGGAGTTACGGGGTTAATTGTTATGTCATGACTTTGATTAATACTATTGTTTCTAGCAGAAAAACAAACTCATGAACTACTTATTTTAAAAGCTCATTACAAAAGCAATGAATTAGCTTTTCTAGCGGTGTATCAACAAACCCACCCAACCTATCCATTACCTAGCTGTGCTCGTGTGAAGATGAAATAAATCCGTTTAAACTAAAAAATTTTAAGTTTGAGCACAATTATCTCAAAATTTTGCATACTAAAGTAACATTTTTTTAACATCAAATTTGTGTTTTATTTAATTTTCTTTTCAATGACATAAAAATCATTAACATATCTTCAAAAATAACAAAGTTAGTTGTACTTAAAAAATTTTACTAAATTGAAAACTAAAATTAAATCTTTGTTTTTAAGATATGTTAATGATTTTGATGTCGTTGAAAAGAAATTAAATAAAACAGAAATTTTCTGTTACAAATTTTGATTTAGTACGCTAAAGTTTGAGAAAATTGTGCTCAAACTTAAAATTTTGTAGTTTAAACAGATTTATTTCATCTTCACACGAGCACAGCTCAGTAATGGATAGGTTGGGTGGGTTCGTTGATACACCGTTAGAAAGGCCAATTTATTGCCTTTGATGTGCGCTCTTAAAGTTAGTATTTCATGATTTCTTTTTTCTGCTGGAAACAACAGTATGCATCAAAGTCATGAAATAACAATTAACCCCGTAACTCCTAAGGGTATGATAATACACCCCCCTCCGATACGAATTCTTGCTAAACTTGATCTCCTCTTTCACCTCCTTAAATATTCGCACTCTTACACGGGGCACCCTGTATATAAAACCATATTTACCTGCTCAGAATGCTTCACTTTGTTTGTTCACTTCTTATGATTACAAAAGCTCAAAGAGGACTGTTTATCAATTTAATATTTAAAGAGAGTTAAAGCATGTTGAATTTAAAAACAATTCTCTTTTTCAACATTTCTGATAGCTTTGATCGAAAAAACAGAAGAAAAGCATACAATTTTTGATGCAATATGTTGTACAAAAACACGGAAAGGGATAATTTATAAAACAACGCTTAAATGAATAAATATTTAAAATTTGCTTTGCTTCGCTTCTCGTTCACTGCCTCCAAATCAAAGTGATATTTTATCGCAAAAATCGCCTGTCGAAAGCGTTACAACATATCGACTTTCGATAATTTCGACAACTTTGCACATTTCGAAGTTACAACATGTTGCCACTAGTATCATTTGAGTTCAATTTAAATTCAGCAAGGACTAGGGCTGAAAATTTTGAGATATCTTCACAGAAGTAAACATTTAATCGTTTGACCATACGATTTGATCATAAAATTCTCGGTGAAGACCTCTCAATTACTGATATGGCCAAATCATTAATTTATTGTTTTATTCTCGATTAAAATCTATAGGTTCCACTAAAATTCTACCAAAACAAAGCAATTATGTTATCGTAAAAAATAAGCCTGCGATAAGTTGCTACAAAATCGTTATAAATTATAAAAAAAATTTACACAAAATTTAGAACGTTGAACACCTTGAAGGCAGTGAAAACGAAAACCAAGAAAATGGTGCCGATCTTGAAAAATCTTGTTAACAGTAAAGTATCACAAAATATGCTGAATACGAATCAAGTTTTTATCAAACCATTAACTAGAACGAAAGCAGTAAGTCTGAATTTGTAAATTTCAAGTGAATAAATCCGATGTTTAAGATAATTGTTTTTGTGACATTGAAAAAATACACAAATCAAAAAGTTGTATAACAACTTTGCACAGACAACTATGCGTATTCAGGTTTTGCTACTGTGTTTAATTTTTTTAACACTAAACTGCTATCAGAAAATTTCTCTGTGTGATATAAGTAATATTTTGGAATATCGCTACTGTATACTTTTGTTACTCTAGCTGAACTACTCCATTGCTGTAGTGAACGCAGCCAAACCTTTCGATTGGGATACCGCCAAGCCGCTCAAAGAATGCCCAAAGGTTTCAGCATATGAGTTGCTACGCGGTTTTCTACGTGGTGGCAAGTTCTATAAGAAAGATACAAATGAATATATTCGTACTGTGCTGCGTGAAAAGGGCGATGTTGTGTACATTCCCAGTATTTTGGGTAGGCCAAATATACTACTTACCCAAAATCCTGATGACTTTGCAAAAATTTTTCGTCATGATGGCATTTGGCCAAAACGGATACAATTCTATGTCTTGGAATATTACAGAAGTGTGATCAGAAAGGATTACTTCGGAAAATTAACTGGATTAATGACTACGTAAGTGCATATGATCGATAATTTTATTCTTAAAGTAAATAATTAATATTCAGCAAAGACGAAGAATGGTATGAATTTCGGAACCTGGTTAATCCAATTCTTATACATCCCAAGAATTCTAAGATCTATTTGCCGATCTTTTCTAAGATCAATGAGGATTTTATCGAACGGTAAAGTAGGATATTTCTTATGAAATCTTAATTCTGAGAATATACATTTAATTTCCCGCTCAAATTGCCATTAAGCATCAAGCAAATTCGCGATCCCCATACTTTAGAGGTGCCTTCAAATTTTAAGGAGGAAATCAGCAATTGGACTCTGGAATCCATTTGCTGCGTTGGTCTTGATCGTCAACTTGGATTCATTGCCGGAGATAATCCAGATGGAGTGCGTATAGCTTGTTTACTTAAGGAATTCATTCAGCTTTCTATGGATCTCGAAGTAAAACTTTCACTTTGGCGTTATCTGCCAAATCGTAAGCTGAAACGTGTAATAGCTGTACTTGATGAAATATTTTGTATAACGGAAAAGTATATTGATGAAGCCGTTGAGCGTATTGAAAAATCCACCGAAGTCAAGCCCGAAGATGAGAAAAGTATACTCGAGAAGCTACTTAAAATTAACAAGAAAATTGCTACAACAATGGCCATGGATTTAGTGTTTGCCGGTGGAGAAACAGTATGTTTGCAAAATTATAAAATAAACTTTTAAACATTTCAATACACAACCCTCGCTTTATTTCAGACATCGTCTTCTTTTGCCGGACTCTTGTTGTGTCTAGCCAAAAATCCAGCAAAACAACAAAAACTACGCGACGAGATACTCACCATTCTACCTCGTAAAGATTCTCCTCTAACTGTGGAGAACATGAAGAACCTGCCCTTTTTACGTGCCTGCATTAAGGAAAGTTTACGCCTCTATCCGCTTTTAACGGGAATTAAACGTACCGTACGCAATGATATAGTTCTCAGCGGATATCGTATTCCAAAGGATACCGATTGTTTAATGTTCAGTATAAACTTACTACAAGATGAGGTACACTTTTCCGATACAAAAGAATTCATACCTGAACGTTGGCTGCGAAAACGACCAACGACTACAAACTCAGACAATGCATTAACTGAGTGCCCTCAAGCACGCAAGAGTGATAATCCTTTTGTCTATCTTCCTTTCGGTTATGGTCCTCGTAGTTGTGTTGGACGTCGTTTGGCTGAAATGGAACTGGAGATTGGTATTGCGCGAATTATTCGCAATTTTCAGATTGAATTTAATTATTCCACTGAGAATGCCTTTCGGTCTTGGATAGTTAACTTACCCGTTATTCCCTTAAAATTCAAATTCATCGATTTGGTGGAATAGCATTATGAAAAGAACATAAATTAACTGGAAATATGATATGATATAAATGTCGAGCACTTATTTTAGTGCCATAGTTTGTAAAACTTACAGCCCTTTTCTGGAAACTTGACAATAGTCAATCAGTATTGTTGTTATTTGTATGTGTTTGTTGTTATTTTTTTATTTCAAAACAAAATTTGAAGCTCAAAAATAATAAATTTTTGATACAAATTGTCAACTGCTTTTCAGATATTGACAATTTCATTAAAAACGTTGTTTTTTGAGCTTCAAATTTTGTTTTGAAATGAAAATATTACAACAAACACATAGATATATTAAAAATACTGGTTGACTATTGTCAAGTTGCCAGAATAGGGCTGTTAATGTAAGTATTTTGTTTTCTTACAAGCCTTTAGCCAAGGGGGAGAGAGTTCTGTTGTTCAATACCACCTTCCCCCCATTAGGTTCCGAAGGTATAGGGGAGAGGAGGATAATATCGTACACCTAAATTTATGCATAATTTTCTTTGAATTCATTTAATACAAGACACAATTTTACGTTTCAAGTCATACTGTAATCAGTTTAGTTTTAAATAAATTAAGCACGTTTAAATATTATCACTAATATAGTGTAAAAAAAAGAAATTATTAAATGTTGTGTGTACGAAATTACCCGACACTTGCGTCTAAATTCGTACATTGTTCATTGAATACTTACTTACTTACTTAGTTGGCGCTACAACCGTATGTCGGTCTTGGCCTCATCTAAGAATTTGCGCCAGCCATTTCTGTCTTTTGCTTGCTGGCGCCAGTTGGAAATTCCAAGCTTCGTCAGGTTGTCCTCTACTTGGTCTTTCCAACGAAGATGCGGTCGTCCTCTTCTGCGTTGACCGCCGCTGGGTACCGAATCGAATGTTTTCTTCACTGGAGCATCGTCTTTCATGCGCTGAACATGACCAAGCCAGCGAAGCCGCTCGATTTTAATGCGCTTGACTATGTCGATGTCAGCGTACAGCTCATACAGTTCATCATTCCACCGTATTCGGTACTCGCCATTGACGCAGATTGGTCCGTAGATCTTACGAAGAATCTTTCTCTCGAATGCTCCTAAAGTCTTTTCATCTAAACTGCTCAGCGTCCAGGTTTGTGATGCGTAAAGTAGGACGGGCATGATGAGCGATTTATAGAGCGTGATTTTCGTTCGTCGAGAGAGGGCTCTGCTTCTCAATTGCCTACTGAGCCCAAAGTAACACCTGTTGGCAAGAGTTATTCTTCGTTTGATCTCAATGCTGATGTCGTTGGTTGAATTAATGCTGGATCCTAGATAGACGAAGTTCTTCACAACCTCGAAGGAGGTATTGTCAACGGTAACGTGGGTTCCAAGACGCTGGGACTGTTTGTTTGTTGACACTAAGTATTTCGTCTTATCTGCATTCACTGACAGACCCATTCGACTTGACTCTCTTTCTAATCTGGAAAATGCTGCACTGACTTCGCGCGTATTATGGCCAATGATATCTATGTCATCAGCATACGCAAGCAGCATAACACTCTTGTAGAATATTGTGCCACTACGTCTCAGATCAGCAGCTCGGATGATCTTTTCCATCATTAGGTTGAAAAAGTCGCACGATAAGGAATCACCTTGTCTGAAACCTCGTTTGGTAATAAATGGTGGGGAGAGGTCCTTCCCGACTTTAACTGCGCTGCTGGTGTTGCTCAGTGTCATCCTGCAAAGTCGTATTAGTTTTGCAGGAATACCAAATTCAGACATGGTGGAGTACAGGTGCTTCCTTATTGGGCTGTCGAAGGCGGCTTTGTAGTCAACAAAAAGATGGTGGGTGTCGACTTGTTTTTCTTGAGTCTTCTCCAAGATTTGTCGTAGCGTGAAAATCTGGTCGATGGTGGACTTTCCAGGTCTGAAGCCACACTGATAAGGTCCGATCAGTTCGTTTACAATGGGCTTCAATCTTTCACATAAAACGCTCGACAGGACCTTATATGCGATATTAAGAAGGCTTATCCCACGGTAATTGGCACAGATAGTGGGATCGCCTTTCTTGTGGATTGGGCAGAGCACACTGAGATTCCAATCGTTCGGAATGCATTCTTCCGACCATATTCTGCATAGAAGCTCGTGAATGCATTTAAGTAGAGCTTCGCCTCCGTTCTTAAACAGCTCAGCAGGTAAGCCATCAGCTCCCGCGGCTTTGTTATTTTTAAGCCGAGCTATAGCTGTCAGAACTTCATCATAGTCGGGCAGCGAAACCTCGACGCTGTCATCCGCAATTGGGGTTTCCGGAATATCATCTCTATTGGCGGGATTGTTGTCAGCGTCGCCATTTAGAAGCTTAGAGAAGTGTTCCCTCCATAACGTCAGTGTACTCTGGACATCTGTCACTAGATTCCCGTTTTCATCCTTGCAGGAAGAGGCCCCGGTTTTAAAACCATCGGCAAGGCGTCTTATTTTTTCGAAAAATTTTCGGGCCTCATTCCTGTCACCATACATCTCAATCTTCTCCTGCTGGCGCTTTTCTGCCTCTCTTTTTTTCCGCCTGAAAATATGTCTCTCTTCCCTCCTCTTTTCTTTGTATCGCTCCTTAGCAGCGCGCGTTACAACCGACTGCAGGGTGGCTTTGTAGGCGGCGTCTTTCTCTGCAGTGGCGTCGCGACACTCCTGGTCGTACCACTGGTTTCGGCGAGGGCGTTGGTAGCCAATCACCTCTTCAGCAGCCGCACGCATGGAGTTGGAAATGTGTGTCCACTGCGCGCATATATCATCGATTGGAGGAGTGCTTTGAAGCAGGAGTGAGAGTCGAGTGGCGAAAGCATCGGCTGTCTGTTTCGATTGCAGCTTGTCGACGTCTAGCTTTCTCTGTGTAGGGTTGCGTGTATTTTTAGCTGCGCACAGACGTGTACGGATCTTGGCTGCAACAAGATAGTGATCCGAGTCAATGTTTGCACCACGGATCGTGCGTACATCCAATACACTGGAAGAGTGCCTTCCGTCGATCAAAACGTGATCAATTTGATTTTTTGTTTTTTGATCAGGGGACATCCAGGTGGCTTTATGAATATTGAGATGCTTGAATCTAGTACTACTTACGACCATGTTTCGTGCTGCGGCGAAGTCAATCAGCCTCATTCCGTTATCGGAGGTGTTGTCGTGGAGGCTGAACTTTCCGACTGTTGGACCAAAAATATTTTCCTTGCCCACCTTAGCGTTGAAGTCACCAAGCACGATTTTTACGTCGTGGCGGGGGCAGCGCTCGTAAGCATTTTCAAGGCGCTCATAGAAAATTTCCTTGATCTCATCGTCCTTGTCTTCTGTCGGAGCGTGCGCACATATTAGGCTTATATTGAAGAATCTAACCTTGATGCGGATTATGGCAAGTCGTTCGTTCACAGGTGTGAATCGCAGGACGTGGGGCCGTAGTCTCTTGCCAACTACAAATCCGCATCCAAACTCGTGCTTCTCCGCATGGCCGCTGTAGTAGATATCACAGGGTGCATGCCGAATGCAACCCTGTCCCTTCCATCGCATTTCTTGGATAGCAGTGATATCAGCTTTGTATCTTTCCAAGACATCAGTCAGTTGGATAGATGCACCTTCCCAATTAAGGGTTCGGACATTCCAGGTGCATATCCGTAAATCATTATCAGTTTTTCGTTTGCGGTAGTCGTCATCAGATTTGGGGATCATTTTTCTTCTATTCTTATATGTTTTCATTGAAATTGGTTTTTACGGGTGGGCTTCAAACCCGACGCACAACCTATTTTAAGCCTAGGGAGGCCCGCCGCTCAGATTAGCCGCCAAACTAACGGTTGTCAGTTTTGACGTTGCCCAGGAAACACCACGTGGAGGTTTGAGTCGACTTGAGGCGATTTCACAAAGATTATGCTGGCCTCGCCAGGTTGAGACAGTCAGACATGTTACATTGATCCATCGCCCCCAGTTTCCCCCAGTTCATTGAATTCCATACATAATTAAAGGGATCCATGAATAAATTTATTTTATATTCAAGTAAAACAACATTTTTAACAAAGAGAATTGTTATAGTTAACTATCCATGTTAACAAACAATGTTTTGTTAAAAATTTCTGTTAACAATTTGTTAACAATTTTCTTGCGTCAAAATATTATAACCGCAAGCGCAAAATCATGTCACATTAACTCGCAGCAAAACTTTGGCGCGCGACTGATCCAATAACTTGCGAGGTTGCGTAACACTACTAATAGAATGGGTGTGATAAGGAAAAACATATGTAATTAGATTTTATCCTTAGAAACGCTGCTGTACGAAATTGACCGCTTTACGGTATTACCCTCCTCTCCCCTACAAGAAAATGAATACAAATAAGACATTTATTATTTAACATTAAAATATTTGGACGACATAAAAATTTGTGTAGAAACATGTAAATTAAGAAACTAATAAAATTCAGTTCAGAAAATAAGGCGTTATGAAAAATAGCCCAATTAAAACTCGCAAAAAAAATAAAAAAATCTAACAAAATTTCTTTATACAAAATGGGGTACTTTTTCATATGATAATTGTTTTGGGCGATTTTTGGGTTTGGATCATTTTTAATTTTTTTTGGTTTATTTTTTAATTTTATACTTGTGGTTTTTAGTTTTTTTTGTTTATTAATTAATATATATATATTTTTATTCAAATGTTCTTGTTAGCCTTTAACCCTCAAGAAAGCGCGCTATGAGCATTTTTAAATGGATAAAAGTCATCTTTTTTAATATTTTTTTTAAATTATGTTGAGTATCTTTGGTAATAGTTGTTCTCCGCGTCTTGGCAAGCTTTTTCTGAGGTTAGTGCACGATTGGAGCTGTAGGTATGCGGTTTTAAAATTACAGTAAATCATGCTCACGCGCGACAATCCATGCAACTCTGCGAGTCGCACCTTCTGCAGGGTTAAGTTCAACTCATTTTGCATGTATACCTAATGTGACCAACATTTTTAGAGCAAAAAGAAGTACACGTACAGACTTTAAAAAGAAGTATAAAGAAGTACATTGAAAAAAATAAAAGTACAAAAAGAAGTATACCCAGAAAAAACATGTAAAAAATGAAAGAACAAATCCATTGCACAAGAAGTTTTATTTATAAGAGATTAAAAATTAAATCATGCTTACAATTCATTGCATGGTACTATAAAAATAATTTTTTTATAAATAGTTTTTATGTCAACAAAAAAAAAAAATAAATAAAAACCAATATTTAATATATCTTAGCACATATCGCCGCAGAACATAGCCGTTAAAACTCAAAAATCTTAAATTTTCAAAAGAGTCAAAAAATTGTAGAGCCTTCCGAAGCAATGAAAGTAACATAAGAGCAAATTGAAATTTTGCAGTAAATGAAGATAGTGATATAAAATAAATTTTTGTAGTAATTGTAAGGTGTGTATTGTGAATTGATAAATTAAAAATTGTTGACTCTGTAGAATATAGAGTTTTGACGGTTTTGCACAGCGTGTCCCATAAGATAATGGTCTTTTTCACCAAAGAAATTATAACTTAAATCATTTTAAACATAATAGGTACATGGTTTTTGGCAAATTCATTAATTTTAATTTAAAGTTCCATTTTTAAAAATGAACTTAAAATGCAAGCCCTTTTTCATTGAGTCTATTTATGGAGATATTTATTAAATAAATAAAAAAAAATAAGTTGAAAAAAGTTTGATTTATCTTCTATCATCTTAATGTTAGAAACCTTTTAATATAAAACTTAAAAAACATAATAAAAATCACCGAGAAAGTTATCAAATATAGTTTCAAATATTTCTGTTTAAATATTTCACCAGCTTGAATCAGCCTTCTTTTTTCTAATGCTGTGTTTGGCATTAAAAACCGTTCCTCTTTTCGGAAAAGAAGATTTGCTTTAAACTCGTTCAATTGTTGTGCGACATCAATAGCAGAAATATTATCGCCTTCTACTTTGAGCACA
Source organism: Dichetophora obliterata (assembly GCA_963920525.1). Lineage (NCBI taxonomy): Eukaryota > Metazoa > Arthropoda > Insecta > Diptera > Sciomyzidae > Dichetophora > Dichetophora obliterata. Next base: position 241,189,872 of record OY986437.1, on the reverse strand, counting down.
ATATCTTGAAAATAAGTAGCATAGAAAGAAGTATTTTTTATATATGAATAAAAAACAATAAACTATAGTTAGAAGAGCATAGTTACCTGGTCATAGACAAAAAGTAGCCAAAGTTTGCAACATGGGTTGTTGAAAAAATCCTTTAATATTTGTTCGCCACGTGGTAAATTAAGAAAATATTGTTTAAGAGCTTCAAATACTTTTAATATTGCGCCAATTGCTGGTCCCAATACCAGGAACCTGGTTTTGGAGTACCCCAATAACTGTGTGTACACTACATCAATATTTCTACATAAGGATTTTAATGCTTCAACTCTGACAGTGTATATATAAAAATGCGAGTAGATTTTTACTACTACACATTCGACATCGAACGTCATAGCATCGCAGGCAGTTTTTAATGAATTATGCAATATATGGGCAGCGCATCCAACGCCAATCACACATGGTTGCCAGTCCTTTATCTTAGCAAAAACATTTTTAATTCCTTGACACCTGCGTCCTCCGAAATTAGTGTTGGTATTGTCCCCGCAGAAACCAACCACTTTGTCTTTGATTTCAAAATGTTCAACTGTTTTTAATAATAAATTTGCTATGATTTCAGATGTTTCTCCTTTCTCGTCAGACAATTCTAGGATTGTAACAAAAACACCAAGCGTTGGGATAAAATATCGCACCAAAACGGGAAACAACTTTATGTTTCCATGATTTGAAGCGTCAGTAGAAATGGTAACATAGTGAACTTTTGTAAGGTCTTTCTTTAACTCTTCAAGAGAAAACGGCGCCAAGACGTTATTCACTATTGCTTCACATTTTGTACGGGAGCAGTGAAACTTTTCACTTGGAAGCAGGCCCGAATGATTAGCGATGTGCAGTCCGCTGACCTGAAGCTGTGATTCTCTTTGACTGTGTGATAAGCCCACATTCCTTCGCTTGCTGACATGCTACAGTCAATAGATGACGGAAAAAAACGTTGTTACACTTTGTGAAGAAGATGATGCAGTAAGAGCTGCCTTGTATTGTTTCTTCATATTTTTGCCATTTAAATTTTTCTTACTTTAAAATTCGCGCTGCTTAGCGATGTGTGATGTGTTGCATTTTAAGTGGGTTTTTTGATGCATTTGGGCAACTTGGTTGTAGGGTTTCGATAATATGTATTATTTTTGATACTTTTTTTGTAACTTTTGATAAATCTTTTGGACTTAATATTTTTGTTCTTAAATCAATCTTTTTATGTAAAAAAGAAGTGCAACAAATAAAAAGAAGTACTTTTCGCGTAGGTAGATACAAGAAGCACAGCAAGCAAAAAAGAAGTACAAAACTCCCAAAAGGAGTACGGTTGGTCACATTATGTATACCCGAACCAAATTCATGGCGGGAAATGGTCAAACTTGAAGAGGAGGAGCAACGAAAATAAAAACTTGCTAATGATAAAGAAATGACATCTATAAAGGATAACAAAACATGGGATATAGTTAAACTGCCGTTGGGTAAGAAGCCGGTTGGGTCAAATTGGCTTTTTAAGATTAAAACAACAGCAAATGGAGTGTTGCAGTACAAAGCCCGACTTGTCGCAAAAGGATACACCCAACGTTTGTGAGATGATTATGACGACACATACGCTCCTGTAGTTTTTCACTGTAATGTTCAAACTGCATACTTTAATGGTATCTTGGAAGAAGAGATTTACATGATTCAACCAGAAGGTAATAAAATATCTGGAAAAGAAAATCAAGTGTGTCGTCTGATGAAGTCCTAATATCGATTGAAACAAACAGGTAGAGCATGGAACAAGAAAATTGATGATGTACTGAAATTTAGAATCAATGAATCAATGAAATTTAGAAAGAATTCTGCTGACAATTTTTTGTACACAAAGGAACGACATGACGAATCCTATTACGATGTATAACGACAGCCAAAGTTGTATTGGAGTGGCCCTATCTGAAAAATTCCGTGCTCGAATCAAACACATTGACGTTAGATATAAATTTATCAAAGACCTAATAGCAGAAGAGGTGCTGAATATAAAGTACTGTCCTTCAACTGAAATGATGGCCGATGTTCTGACAAAACCTCTTTCAAAAGTTCAATTTGAAACGACTATATTTAAATTATAGCCAAGTTACTGTTGAGGAGGTGTGTTGAAATTAACAACTATTACTTTGTATGTTATAACTTGTTATATATATAAATTTTGTTAGCTTTGATTTTTTTAATTTATGAAAATTTTCAAATAGAATTTAACTGATTGTTTCATTACGAGGAAGGGCTGCGAATTTAGTGTAGACTTTTCCAGCTGGAAAAAAAGTTGACTATCAATTAATCATTATGGCAATGCAATAAAAGCTTTATAAAATTGAAAATAATTTTCTATTTTCTTATTTTATAGTGACACTAAATAAGTGTAAAAGTTGTTATTTAAGAAAACACAAGCATCATATTATTTTGATGTTTTGCTATTTGTTATAGCAACTTATACCAAATGCAACTTCATCGTCACATGTTACCAAAATACTCACTTTATAAAAAAAAAACTGCAAAGATAGCATAGCTCTTGAGAAGCATATAAAAATGAACATTTGGTTGCGTCGTTTTAGATACTATAAGCAACAAATATGAATAATGTCTGTGATGTGTACAGAAGGAACTGTCTGTTTCTACCGAGTTGTGTCAGTCATGGAAGTTATGCATACAACTTGGGCTGCCATAACTTAAGGTCTAGCTTGAAGTCTGCCCAGTCTATAAGACTGTTAGAGTAAGTGCCTGTTTGTCTGTACGACTTTTGCTCAAGATAAGACACAACTATTGCGGTATAAAAAAAAATTATGTTCCCACGGAAACATGCTTGAGTTGTAGTATTTTATTTTTTAATTTATTTTTGACTTGCTTCTTGTACGTAGTGCATAAAACGTGGCAAGAGTCAAGCTACCCATGAATTGGATTCGTTTAGGACGCACATGCAAGAGCAAGGTCGAGATACCACGCCAACGGCAAGCGAAAGGAAAAACAAAATCCAAGTCATCATGTCACTTCTGACAGCGCGTACTTCGCCATTTTTGTTTCGTATGGCAGAAGTTAATGATGATAGGAAGAAGACAGTGAAAAGTGCTTTTTAGCCGGAGTTTTTTTTATTTTTCATAAACCTTGAAGCGTCTGGAAAATGTAATGAAAAACACCTTTTCAGTTAAAGTTGTTTGTTGTTATGTAAGCTGTTATTCTTATTATGAAGTGTTGGATGGGAAAAAAAAAATGAAAAAACAAATAAAAAATGGCCAACACTGCAGTGTGGAAGAAACTTTAAAGAAACTCGCATAGCATGTCAGTCATGGCTGACAGGCATTTTTTGACATTTCTTGACAGCATAATAAACAATGCAAAATAAAGCGGCTAAAACCAAAAACCAAGCCCCCCAAACTGTTTATCAGCGGAAAAACTTGCTTGTGGTTGCCATTGCTTTGTCGGAAATGTAAAAACGAAAAGTTTTCAACAACTTAAGTTGGTCAACTGCACAATAACAACAAGTGCAAGAGAAATAAATGCATTTTTGGCCACATTTAGCAATCACGATTCAAACATTTTTCTCTTGCTTAAATGTGGAAAAACGTCATCAAGTAAAAAGCTGACAACTGAAAAAGCACGGTCTAACATAAAGCTGGAACAAGCTTGCATACAATCTACAAATTCAATGGCTGGTTTTCCTTTGTCTAAGTATTTTGTTAAAAAACTTTATTTCCGTACAGTTTTTGGTATTGTTTTTCTATTTTAATTGAATAAGTTTTTACTCATTTTTAGTTTAATGGAATTTGCGGGTTCTGGTGAATTTTGTTAATTTTTTGAAGCATTTTAAATGAGAGATGTTAGCAGCGTGGTAATTTTTTTGAAATATACTGGTATCGCCTGCGGTCGATATTCGATAAACTGTCTGTAAAGCAGTGAACAATAATGAACACTAACGTAGTTTATGTTAAGGATATAATCTAGTGCTCTGGCCTAATTTTCAAGGCTTTTTGCGGAAATTTTGAAAATTAAAATATAAAATACTATCATTTCCATTATTTAAAATGGGATTATTGACATCTTTAACCATACAAAAAAAGCTGTTTTTTATTTAACTTTTTCAATCACTAGGCTAAACTAAGAATAAAATAACTTTCACTTAGGTCCTAAAAAGATGAAGACATACCTTTGAGATTTACCTGCGCTACTTACGTTTTGAAGCTTGTACAAAGAAAAAATGGTTTTGCTCCTATTCAGCACAATATATTTTTTTTAATCCCTTGAAGGTTTTTCAACCCCTTAGATCGTTATTTTTTAAACTCTCTTAACATTTTGACTGCCAACCCAATTTTTGAAATGTTTCCCTGGGTGCCAAAAATTTATTTTCTTTATAATCAGCCCAATTCTGAAAGATTTTTCCCGGAGAATCGGAAAAGGGAATTTTCATTTTTAAGATAAAGTTCAAAAATATTCTGGAAATTTTTAATGCCAATTTTTTCATCAAACGTTAATATTCATGAGTGTAAGCAAAACAAATGTGATATCTTTATCTGCTATCTTCAAAATGGAAACTTCCTTTTCCAATTCCCCGGGAAAAATCATTCAGAATTGGGCTGAATATGTGTATTTTTTGGAATAAAAGAGTTTATAAGATATTTCTCTGTATTTGTTTCATCTAAGAAGGTCCTTAGAAGGATTTCGTCTGAGCTATCTAAGATGATAGCCATGGCACCCTACGAAATATAGACGTTTTTTTGTTTGACAGGTGCCATGGCTATTAATATGTGATAGCCTGATTAATAGTTTTAATTTGTTTTTATTGCTGTGGTATTTGCTATTTTTGCAGATTGACAAAATAGCAACAATAAAAAAAGAACAATGAGTAAAAAAGTTTTTAACCTGCTGAAATTGAGGATTCGAAAATGCAGAAAAAAGCTTGTGACTGGATTTCTCGCAATTCCAGCAGGTCCGTCTCGAACAGAACCCAGCCGAGCCAAGTCTCATCATTTGAAAGATAGGAAAACTGATTCTGGAAAAATAATAGTGTTTGCTATAATCAGATCGCAAGAGAAAAGGGTAAAGTTTTTGCCCGAAAAGAAGCAAAACAAAAAGCTCCTTTTTGTGAAGATTAAACAAACTAACCACAAATGTGCCGAGAGTGCGTCAACCTCCACCACTAATTAAATTCTTATATACTAATAAAATTTTACTAAAAATAATTTTTATTCTTTAAAAACTATAAGTTGCTAAAACTTAAACTTAACTAAAATTGATTTGAAGTTATTTAAATGAACTAAAATTAATAATAACGATGAAATGAGCCTAAGTTTATATTTTATTATTATAATTTTTTTACATTAATAAAAAATGAAAATATTAAATAAAAATAAAACAATCTATGAAGGGTTGGAATTAATTTTAAAGGTTTTTTTTCGGTTTTTGAGCATTTATTTAGAAACAACGGTACAATGTATATTATTCAAAGTATTGTCCATCGTTAGCTACAACATTTTCCCATCTGAAGAACGGCCGGAAGAACGATTCGTCTTTTGAGGCAATCCACGAATCGACCCATTTTTTGGTATCCTCGTAAGAAGTGAAGCGCTGCTCAGCCAAGCCATGCGTCATCGATCTGAATAGGTGGTAGTCGGAAGGGGCTATGTCTGGGCTATAAGGCGGGTGGGGTAGCACATCCCAACCCACTTGAAAAACCACTTTGTCGTGTCTTTTGGCATATTCTGGCCGTTCAACCTTTAATGCTCGGCTCAATTGCATCAATTGTTGTTGGTAGCGTTCCCCAGTGATGGTTTCGTTAGGTTTTAGCAGCTCATAGTACACGACACCCTTCTGATCCCACCAAATACACAGCATAAGCTTGGCGCCATGAATATTCGGCTTGGCCCTCGATGTTGATGCATGGCCGGGTGGTCCCCACGATTTTTTTCGCTTAGGATTATCGTAATGGATCCACTTTTCATCGCCAGTGACAATACGATGCAAAAAACTCTTCCTTTTATGCCGTTGAAGCAGTTGTTCGCACATGCAAAATCGCCGTTCAACGTCTCTCGGCTTCAACTGGTACGGCACCCAATTTCCTTGCTTTTGAATCATTCCCATGGCCTTCAAGCGTTTGCCGACCGTTGATAAGTCGACTCCCAATGATTCTGACAATTCTTGAAGGGTTTGACACGGGTCTTCATCGAGCAAAGCCTCCAATTCCTCATCTTCAAACTTTTTCGGCTGGCCCGGACGCTCTTTGTCTTCCGTATCAAAATCACCACTTTTAAACCGACGGAACCAGTACTCACAAGTAGAAATCGATGGAGCATAGTCCCCGTAAGCCTCAGTAAGCGTACGTTGTGCTTCAACCGCTTTTTTCTTCAAATGGAAGCACAAAAGTAAACCTTCCCGCAAATTGCGTTTTGTTGGAACGAAAGTCGACATGTTCACAGAGAAAAAAATATATGTTGTTTACACTTCAGTGGAATGACACATACTGAAAAATAAAGCTTAGACAATGTGCTTTGAAATGAATATAGTCACAGGTGTGCCCGATGCGATCTATTGATAGTTACGCCATCTCTTAGAAAACCATTAAAACTAATTCCAACCCCCAATAGGTCTGTTTCAGTACTCGAGTCAAGTAACTTGAAGTTGCTTGAAAGCTTTTGATTACACATTTTTCAAGATCGATAGAGAAGAATAACAAGTAAAATATCACTCTTTATTCTATTAAAATTTCTCGAACTTTACTTAAAGTTAGTACGGAAACAGACCTAGTATTTTAAAATTTCGATTTTTTTATTGTTACTCAAAATAAATGGCTATAAAATCTTATTTGTCTTAACAGACAGCCAACACTCAGGGAATTATTGAATTTCGTATACGGCTGCCATGAAAAAGTTGAGGCTGTAATAGCCATACTAGAGTTATTATATATGAAAAGAAGTTGCTTTGGCTGAAAGTTTATTACAAGAACTTTATAAGAGCCCTCATAACCCTAAGTGAATCTGCAAGAAGCACAAAACAAAAACGACAGCGTCTTCCGCAACTAAAAGCTGTGGTTACAGTTGTGATACATTCAGTATTGTGGCTACTGCAACTAATTTCCAATGTTTGCGTCTTGAGTAACTTTTTTACGGCTATTGTAGCCTCTATACGGATTTCACGCTTTTACTGCGGATACTAAAACCACAAAAAACGAAAATTTTTTTTTATTCTTGACATTTCAGTGCGCTTGTTGGCAATCCCAAAGGTAAAAAATTCTAAACATGTTTCTGATTACCGTCCCATAAGTGTAGGGTACTACCAGTCTTTTCAAAAATTTTGGAATACATAATGAAATCACAGATTCTTGGTTACTTAGAACCTAAAAATATAATTTCTAATTTTCAGTCTGGTTTTAGAGCTCACCATAATACAACTAATCTCATGTTGGACCTTGTTGATAATATCAGATACGCGGTTGACAATAAGTTTATTCCAGTTTTAATTTTTTTGGATTTCAGGAAAGCTTTTGATTCCATTTGTCACAATGTGCTTGTATAAGTTAACGACACTTAAGCCGAATATTGCCAAATATCAAAACTTGCAATTTCAAACGTACAAACTCCACAACAACCGTTCCCATAATTTCTGCTGACGCTATGTCTAGCGCTTTTCGCAGAAATGGCCTTCGTGCAGGTGAACCAACGACAACAACAATAACACCAGCAGCAGCGACATAACAGCGCAGTTTTAGGCGATAAGTAAATTTAAGCTTAGCTTTTAAGTCAGTCTTTTGTAATCAATAAAATAATAAAGTTGACTTCGGTCTGTAATATTAAAAAAATATTTTTTTCAAGTTTTCTAACACGGAAAACACTAACTTATACAAGCTTTACTCTAAATACAAATTTGAAAAAACAGCCTGCAATTTGGTGTTTTCTTACCTTCACAGGCGTGAGCAGTATGTTCAATCTGGCGAGTTTGTTTCTAGTCTGATTGAATTACACAGGGGAGTCCCGCAGGGTTCAATATTGGGTCCTCTTTTGTTCATGATTTATATAAATGACATATTTGAGTGTCTATCTTTCTGTACAGGACATATCTACGCGGATGATGTGCAACTGGTTGGAATATGTAGTGATGGAGACTTAAGTCGTTTTACGATGCAAGTTAACAGGGACTTGGATAATATCTCAAATTGGTCAAAACAAAACTTTATTGATCTAAACCCTTCAAAAACAAAAGCTATGCTTTTTTGCCGCAGTCCTATACAAGCCCCATTAATTTGCATTAATAATGTGGTTATAGAATTTTCTTCGCACTACAAAAGTCTTGGCTTCTATATTGATAAAGAGTTATCTTTCAATTGTCACATTAATCACATAAACTCCAAGGTCTCATTTGCCCTCCGTAAATTGTTTTGTATCAACTATTTCCTGCCTTTCTTCATTAGGAAAAGAATAGGTCATGACTTGCATATGCCAGTAATGTTGTATGGATTAGAATTATTTTCAGGTACCACTCAGCAGAATATGAACAAATTGAAGTTATGTCTTCACAGAGTAATTCGTTTCGTATACAATCTCCGCATTCATGATCACGTCTCTGAATATGTTAAAGACTTTATTGGCAGTAGTTTTGAGAATTTTATTAAACTACGCATACTTCTATTGCTCTATAAAATCCTTAAAATAAAATCTCCTGTATATCTGGTAAACAAATTCAAATTTTCCATCTCAAGCAGAACTCATGCTATTGAGTCCTGCTTTCTCTTCTTCTATTATGGAAAGATCGTTTACGGTACGCGCATGTAGGCTCTGGAATACAGTTCTTCCTTACCGGGAACGTAATTTATCGCTGACTATTAGTCCATTTATGGCCGTTTTGGCAAGCAAATTTTAACACTAATAATTTATTTAAAAAAAAAACTAAAAAAATTTTTTTTTGTTTATTACTCTTGTAAATTTTGTTAGCGAATTTACTTACTTATTTTCTTTTCTTGCTACTGCAGGTGTCTTAAAATAAAATGAAATGTTTATGTTGCATTTTCTTGTTGTTATTCTGTGCTTACCCTTATTTTCGTGCAGGGCGGGTTTAGTTTAAACATTGTTACTTTGATTTTTTTTTTCTTTTCTCTTTTTATCTTTTAGTTAAATTTAAGTGTATTAATTGAATAATTGAATTGAATATTGGATTTGTTGTATATTTTACTTAAATTAGTTTTGTTTTTTTGCCATTTGAATTTCCCCTGTACAATAATTAGGCCATTCTAGTGGCTCATCATTGTATTAAATAAAATAAAAAAATAAAATAAATAAAAAAAAAGCAAAAAATTATTTATAAAGTTTTCATAAATCAGTATTTATAAACACTCGAAATAACTTAAACAGAATAAAACACACTGTAAGTACAAATAAAATACGATAAGCTATCAATTAATCGGTAATAATTCTCAAGAAGTCGTGAATGAAAACTTTTGTTTTTGAGCAAAATTGTGGCAGTTTTATAAGTTCCTAATTTTTCACAAATAGTGAAGAGAAATGAAAGAAACTGCGTTATATTAAAACAAAAACTAAAAAAACAAAAGTTAACTTTCACAATTTAATCACAAAATATTTTTCCAAGATTTGTCAACATCACGATTTATTGCAGCCACAAAAGGCGCTGTTATGACCCCTCCACGATTCGGCTATCAAAACCGAATTCCTCTCACCATTGTAAGTTCTTACAACTTCCTGTGAGGTTGTCAAAACCAAAATAGCAGCTTTTAAACTGGAATCTAGCAGCCATTATGGAAGTTGTCACAGCCTCATATATTAAATTTTTGAAAACCGTAATATTACGGCTTGAAGAAGTGATGTTTTGATAGCATCGCCAGTTCCGTGAGTGAACTGTTCAAACCAAGTTAACTTTGAAATACGTTGGGTGCCAGACTCTTCAACGAGTATTGAGCTTTGTTCCCAGTGAATATCAATTTTCATTGCCAAGGCAACATACGAAAAAACACCTGGCTATCATATATTATAGCCACGACATAAAAGTTATCATATTTGATAGCCATGGCAGTAAATGTGATAATATTATTATCATTAAAGTCATAAAAAGATAACAAAACATAAATTTGATTTTAGTCCGGTTGATCTGTTTCTTATAAAATATTTTCACAAAATCGAAAATCCAACTGACTTCTTTGTCAAATAACTCTCTAAATTTATTTTTATTATGTTGGTTCATTTTTTTTCATAGAACTGAACGATTTGATTTAAAAAAGAGCGTTGCAAAATAAATATAAAAATTACTTTTTGACGTTTTTTTTTTTTTTGGTGGGTTGGGCAAATCTATTGAAAGAGTTAACAATATTTTTTAATTTTTTTTACGTCCAAAGTGGACACCTAAAAAAAGGTGTGTTACGGCAATTGAAGTCATTTGAAACAGAAAAATTTAAGCATAGTTCTGTAGGTTTGTTATTCTGGCAAGTAGTAGATTTAAATATTTTTATTAAAAAATAACGAAATTGCAAATTTTAAGAAATCGCCCTTTTTTGTTGAAAAACGAGGTAAAAGAACAAAAAAATTCTTAAAAATTAACAATTATACTATTTTCGAAAGCAATTGGCGTGTTGAATAACGTATTAAAATTTCAGCTAAATCAGCTCGATAGAATGTCCTTGAAAAAAAAACGTTGTTTGTAGGAAAACGCTATTAAAGTTTTAACGACATACATGCTCGACTATATTACTTCGTTAATGTTTTTAATTTTGATCTGAAAGTTTTGAATTTATGCTCTCAGCCATTTTAAGTTTTTATTTAAAATTCAACCAGTGTTGCCTACTCAAATTTTTTTTTGTATCCAGAATCCAAAATAAAAATACATGATCAAAGTTATCTACATTGCTGCGTACTCTTGAGTGACACAGGATTTGAGTTGCCACATGTAAAATTATTGTATATTCTTGCCGTGTGTTGCACGATTGTCATCACTGGTAGGCAAAACCTTGTATGCCAGTACTTCTTAATAGCGCTCACATTATTTTATTTTCATTGTTCAAACAACAATTTGACTTTATTCGTCTGTGTAGCAACATCGTGTGTAGCAACATCATTCTAACAGTAAGTTTTGCAGTGAAGTGTGTTTGTAAAAATTATTAATCTTTATGCATGATTTTATTTGTGAGCTATTTGGATCAAGTAAGTTTGAAGAAGAAGCTTTATGTTAAAACCACAACAAAGTTTTATGTATTAAACAACTAATGACGTTTTCGTTTTTCGAAAAAAAGTTACATTTTTCTGTTCCTTTCTGCCATCTTTGAGAATTTCGAATTTTTTCTGCTTTTGAGGTCAACGTTTTCGAGAACAGAAAACGATTTAATTTTAGAGGTCACTATTTTTATTTCAAGAGGGCAGAATTTCCAAAAAGGGCCGAAAAAATGTTTCTTATTTTCGAGAAACAAAAATGCCATAACTGATATTAAATATTAATTCTGAAATGCTCAACAAAATGTAATAAATTCGGTCATTAAATTGTAAGAATTATTTCGAAATAATTTGTGACATCAGTTGTCTTTTTTTGCTTCTTTTTGGTGTGTTCTCTTTCGTTTTCGTTGTGTTCTTGGCGTAGAGAGGATTTTCCTTCAATATTTTTTGTTCTCTCCAATTTTATGCGTGTTTTTTCCTAGTTTGTGCATACCTACTCCCATCGTCGCTTACTGTGTAAGATAGATGTAAGATGTGTATGATGTCGTCAGTGTTTTAGCGGCCAAGCCCAATCAAATAAAATTTAGAATTGTATACAGTGTTGGGGGCCTGGCGTTCTCTTATAAGTGAGAAATGCGTAGCTTTTATTGAATTTTGTCATATATTACTTATAAAAATTTATCGACATTGTAATGCAGAAGTGAAAGTGGAAACGAAATCTTGTTTGTGCTCACATGAGTTTCTTTTCATTGTCAAAACAGCAGTTCGACTTAATTCGTCTGTGTAGCAATATCGTGTTTTCTAACAGGAAGTTTTGCAGTAAAGTATGTTTGTGAAAACTGTTAATCTTTATGTGTAAACCAGAACAAAGTTTCATATATAAAATAAAGTATTTTTAAACATTTTCTCTGAAGTGCTAGATAAAAGGGAATAAATTCGATCATTAAATTGTAAAAATTATTGTGGAAATAATTTGTGGCGTTATTTGCTTTTGCGTTTTTTGCTTCTTTTCTGTGTTTTCTCTTTTGTTTTCGTTGAGTTTTTGGCGTAGAGAGGATTTTCGGTCAATATATTTGTGCTCTCTTCAATTTTGGTTTTTTTTTTTTTTTTCTTTTCTTGTGCATACCTACTCACATTGTCGCTTACTGTGTAAGATAGATGTCATCAGTGTTTTAGCGGCAATGTCCATACAAATGTAATAGAGGATTGTAAACAGACTTTGGAGACCCCGCAGCTTCATTGAATATAAGAAATAATTGGTTACGTCATGTGTCCATTTACCACTGGGATTTAAAAAATAGAGAAAATTTCCAGTTATTGAATAATTTTTAGTGAAATTTGAAGAGATTTTACCGTTGTCATAACGTCAGTTTTTATTCAGGTTTTCGTAATTTTCTTCCGATTTGGCTCATTTTCGAACTTGGTCTTCGTTTTTTTAGATAGAAGCTTAAATACCAAGCGATAGATCTACATCATTCCTGACTCAGGGGGTGAAGCATAACAAGAATAAGAAGACTCTTAAAGGAATATTTTTTATAAGATATGCAACAGGAAGAAATTCACGCAAGGTCATTCACAGAAGGCCATTGATATAGCATGGAAATGAAAAGAATAGAATTTCGTTGAAAATAAGTCGAACAAAAACACACTGAAAAAAAGGCATTCTACTGGATAATGTAAAAAAACCCATAAGGGATCGAACTTCATCAACTCAAAAGTTTATTATATTTCTAACATTTTTTAAATATGAATCGTTAGGCAAAATTGCTAAAGTTTAGTCACTTTATCGGTAACATTTTCAGTGTGGAAGAAAAATGTTGTTTTTTTGTTCACAAAAGTTATCAATTCTGAAGTTTAGTCGGACCACAAACAGCTTTTTTTTTAAAGAGCAAAATACCGACTAACGAACATTCCATAAATTTGAGCTAAATGAAAAAAGTATACCTATTCGCATACCGTCCACATACTTTTGAAACAGGTTCACACACATACACAGACACGCGGTTTTACCCAACAAACTAACGACAACTACAAAAACACTAACCCAAAAAAAAAACTAACAAAAAAAAAAGGTTGCTTCTTCGAAAAAAGTAATCGGAATCAATTACTTTTGAGAGGCATAAAAAAGGCACCCTTTTTAACATTTTCGCTCCCCTACTTCAACTTTCTTCGGCTTCTTTTTATTTATTCTTTTTGCCCACTTCCACAAATGCTAGAAAATATTTTAATAATATTAAATATTTATACAATGTTATGCCGCTCAAAGATAAATTTTCGATCTGGTTAAATTGCGAAACGGACGTTAAACGAAATTTTTTGTGGCCTCAATAAATTGTTATTAAATATTTGAACGTTTATTTAAAAATGAAGCAAAAAGAAAAAAAACCATCATTGGAAGCTTTTTGGGAAACTGCTAAAAGGGGCATAAAACTATTTGCCTTCCCGCTGAGGTTTATTTGGAGTTGTCAGGATTTGTTGCCGGACTGTGTCTATACTCGTAGATTCGTTGCACAGTCAGACATTTCTCTAGTTTGGCTGTTGCTTGGGTGTAAGATTTTGACCCACATTTTCTTATTACTGTTGTTTGTTGAACTTTTTTCAGTTTAGGTTTTTTCTGCCCGTCCTGAACTGACGTCTATAAAGCCGACTGGAATTGAGATAAAGCTGCTAAATGACCAACATCCTGTTTGTGACCCTAACACAAGCGCATGCACATATTCACACATGCACACACACACACATATAAACATGAACATACATATCATATGTTTGTTATAACGAAGTAAGGTATTTGTTATTTTGGTGTGGGGTAAATTGGGGGTTATAAATTCATTTGTGTGTCCATAGATGACAGAAGATTTATTTACTTAGTTTTTTTCTAGATTTTTATTTTGTTGTTCTGTTGATAGCAATAGGAAGATTATAATTGAAGCTTGAAATGGAAAGTTTTGAAAAATTCACTTGTAAAAGGACATATTTCATTGAGTTCCGCTCTTGCATTGGGGGAGGGGTCTATTTGTGTTTGTATATGAGCTGTTTCTTACACATAGAGTGTGGTTGAGAAATTGTTTACGTACATAGAATCATTCTTAAAGTTCTCTTAAAGAGGCAGAACTAGTTGGGACGTGCAAGAAAAGGTTTTGTTTAGGATTTGGTTTTGGTCACACATTGAAATAATTAATAACAAAATTTTTTTTTATATAAAAGATATATATTTGAAGAAAAAATGTTTTTTGTTACTAAATATTGTATTAATTAGTGCGTTTTAGCAAATTTGAGAGGGATAAAAAATTGCTTTGCCGTGATCACTGCTGCTCGTCACAGGATCATCTTAAATTAAAAAAATGGATCATTATTTCATGAAATAATGTTCCCGGAGAACGAAGAAATTTGAAAAATTTTTAATTTTTTGAAAAATCACGGATGTTGAAATGCAAAGGGCTAGTTTTACCAAAATTTCACTCATATTTTCGGCTGTAAAAAAAATAATAGTCCAATTACTCTAAAATTTTTAGAGAATTCTTTTGAAATATTCTTCTTTTAGAAAATGGAAAAATATTTTTATTTTCAAAAATTCTAACGAGTTGAGCTCCCTTAAGAATTATATTAATTTTTGTAAAAAACATTTCATGGTGTTGGAAAACCACATTTTAAGGAAAATAATAGCTTTTAATTAAAACATGAAAACTGGATACTCGGGAAAACTATGTCTCAGAGGCTCTTCTTGGTTCTTTGATCCATTTATTAAAAAATATCCCCTTCTAAATTTTTTTCGTTCAGTTATAAATTGATGGTATGTATAGGCCAAAACAAACTGACAAAAAAAAAAGTATAGCAGTGAGGGGACTGCCGACCGAAGCGAAAACCTATATATAAAATATTAGTATTCCCTAGAAGACTTTGTCCTGCCACGGACCGCTTTACTGCTTTTTAAACATTTTTATGGTAATCGGAAAAACTTTTTATATTTTCACTCCCTCAGACTTTGATTATATCTTTCAAAATATTTTTTATTCAGATAGCATTTTGATTTTATAATTACACCAAACTATATTATTACATTTTAATTGAATATTGTTGATATAAAAATAAAATACAGGGAGCACTATTGAATGAAAAATAATCCTCAAAAAGGATATTTAATTTGATTCTTTCAATGCATATATGTAGAGCTGTAGCTAAAATAAAATAAATTTACTGTTTTTTATATATGATATTTTGTTTGATGGGTCTTGAAGTCTCTTTTAATGCCTGCATTTCAGACCTTGCTACAAGGGAAACAGAAAACATAGCAAGCAAAGTGCAGTTTATTTTCTGCCCCCGATTCGGTTCATCCGTACATCCGGTTTTTCATTAATGCACATTATTTTCATCTTTTATCATTTCATTATATTTTAAATTATGGGTTTTAATATAAAAAACAAAGGAAAACATAAACCAAAATATAAATTAAACTTATTGAAATAATTAATATACACTTAAAATAAATAATAATTTACACATACATAAAATTTGTATTTACATACATTTCATTGAATTTCATTTATTATTTTTACTGTTTGCGTCATTAATCATTGCATTATATTTTTAAAAAATATACTATAGGCTTATGGTAGCTGAAATAAGAAACAAAAAATTTTGCACGATGCAGTCCCACTCATGATAAAATTATTATTAGGTAGCCTTGACAACTACTTTTTTTCTCACGAGTTGTGACCATCGAATTTCAAACAAAAGAAAACAATATAAAGTGCGTGTGTCACACACATTTGCAGCTTTCAGCGGAGTCAATAGTTGGCAACTGTTTTTTTTTTAATTTGAGTAAGAAACCTTTGCAATTAAATGATCCATTCACAGCAGGTGACTCCTCTGAATGCGGCCAATGTGTGTGACACACGTTCTCTATTTTGTTTTCTTTTGCTTGACATTCGAAGGTCAAAACACGAAATGTAACTTTTACCTATTACTTTTTATACCATGGTCCCAGTCAGAGAATATGCTGGCGACATTTATAAAACCACAAATGTTTTTATGTTGGTCATGAAACTCAAATACACGCTCTTATAAATTGGCTACTAGGCGCTCAGCAAATGCAGCAACCATGGCAAAATTAAACAAGCTAGTATTAGGGCGGAGAGCCGGTGACCGAAACTGTCACCGGCAAGCAATGAGAATGCAATATGAAAGCAAGAATTGGCAAACATATCAATATGGATGAGTTTGACAGTTATGGTCACTTAGAAAGAGAACACATTCAGCCCTAACACTACCTTGTCTAATTCTACTATGGCATCAAGCAACCATCAATAAGTTTATCTGCTGACAAATCGTCCCTTCATAAAGAAAGGATATCCTTCATGAAGGATATTTACTGTTTTTCTGTCAATGCATATGTAGATCTGTAGCTGAACTAAAATACATTTACAGCAACAATTACCAAGCAAATCTACTACAACGATGAACAGAGAAGAACAGTATCACATCGGTTGCGCAACGTTAGAGGGGATGAACCGAATTGGCGGCGGAAAATAAACAGCACTTTGCTTGCTATGTTTCTTGTTTGCCTGGTAGCAAGATCTCAAGTGGAGGCATTAAAAGAGACTTCACGAGACTTCAAGAGACTCAAAAAAATGCAAATATCAAAAATTTTAAATTTATTTTATTTTAACCTACAGCTAGCTCTACATATACATTGAAAAAATAATAACTCTTAATAGCTGCATTCCCGTGGTCATTGATTAGAGCGCGGCTCTATTTTATTCACAAAACAAAAACAAAAATTAAAACCAGCTCGATTTCTAGTTCTATAGGCCCAACCAAAATAGAAGTTTTGCTCCGTAACAAGTAAAAACGTAAGCGTTCGGTAAAATACATATTAATGTTGTTACCCAAAATGAGCAAACGTAACTGAACGAAACTAAATGAAACAGTTTGACAAGACGTATTATTCCGTAAGAACCGAACTGCTAGTGTAGCAACTCGTGAACAACAGCTGTGCAGATTGCGTTTTTATTTTATTTTCATCAATTCAATTTCACTCATTTTTCACAAATCTTTATTAAAAATTACAAAATGTACAATATAAATAAATAAATAATACTAGATTGCTTACTGATGAGCTGTTTCAGACGAGTTGAGCAAATCGTTTCATTTTGGGTTAAATCCGTAAACATCCGTAACGAGTTCAGACGTTCGGCAAAATACTATGGTCTCGTTTCGTCTATTTTGGTTGGGCCTTATTTCTGATCTTAAAATGCTGCCAAGTTTCAAGCATGTTTTATCAAAACGAACATAGTTGGCAAATCTAAATAACTATTCATTTTCCTATTTTGACGTTTCACCGCTCAATGGGCATTTTGGTATTGTTGTTTTCTCTTGGTATTGTTCTTAAAACAGCTGTTTCTAGACTGTGATGACAAATTAATATAAAGTTGAACTAACGTTGTTTTACTGAAATTTGATTTGTTCTAGTGCCACGGGAATGCAGTTAATGTTTCGCAGCGGAGCAAAGGGAGGGGAAAGAACGATGCGTCAGCAGAGGAACATATTGATGGTTGCATGTTTATGTGTTCTAAGTTTCCTATCTTGTTATCTTTGCTGTCTGTATTGATGACGAGAGCTACTCGGAAAAAGACAATGACGCAAACCAAAGATTTACCCTCTACCAAAATCGTTCAACGCGCCTAAAGAAGTTTTCACTTCAAAAAAACCAGCCAGCATCTGTTTTAATGGGAAAAAATAATTAATTGATTCAATCTACTGATAAACATCGTACAGCCACTATAAAGTTCACTTTTATACAAAAAATTAGTCAAATAAGATGAAGAGATTAATAAGCGCCCCATTTTGTAAATCGAAAACGCAAACCAACGACAAGCAAAACACGAGAAGCAATAGAATTATGTTTAGAAAAAAATATGACTTCTCGTGTCGTTGGCTTGCGTTTTCAATATACAAAATAAAGCAGTAAGTCTAAAACGGTTTTCAGCAATGTTAAAATTAAATTTAATTCTAAATTTAAAATTCTAAAATTTTTTATATATATTATAGAAAAATTTAAATTAAAAATAAATTTAAATTAAAAATAACTAAACAAATTGGTGAAAAATTATTACATAACCTTGACCATCTTGCATTTGGTTCATTGAATGCGAAGTTATTCGCATATGGGCATTTCAAAACTGGCCTTACAGACGATTTGTACGAAGAAATATTAAAAAGGTAGAATGAAAATGTCTAATTTTTAAAAACATTTTCTTATATAAAAGATATAAGCAAAAATATGTGCTGGCGTTATGTTACAAAAAGCGGAAGTGATTTTTGACTTGGCTTGCAAAATAAGCAAAGCTCTCTGAATTGGACGAGACATTTTGTATACAACTTTTTTTTAGAAGGGTTTTGTTTTGGATTCGCCCGGAGGTATGGAATCTTCCAAAGATACGTATACCCGACCTATACGTATGCACGATTTACATTCTAGATCCTGCCAATTGGCAATAAGGATTTTCCACTAAGCACATTAATTGGCTTTTAAGCGGAATTTAAAAATTTAATATATGTAAAACGCGTATTTAAGTATATTTAATTCTATATAAATAAGCAACATCGAATTAAATGATAGTGATTATCAATTTAAGGTATTCGAAAAACAATCCTGATTTCAAAAACAATCCAAAATACTATACTCATTTTAAGTAGTTTGCGGCCATTGTCCGACCCAAGGACCTACGTGGAAATGAGATAAATCTCATATCCACCAAATAAAAATCCCAATTAGTTGGATATGCGTTTGAACCAACGCAGGCATAAACTTGAGTGGAAAAGAGATATACTCTGGCACACCAATTCAGGTGATAGTGTGAGTTCAGTCTAATTTCAAATCAGGAAGCCACATGAGCACGTAAACCACAATTCGATTTAAAATTAAAATATTGAATAATTAAAAACAAGTTTTGAACAACGATTCATATTTGATGGTGCTTACTTTATAAAACATATTATTGAGACAAAAAGGAGAAACAGAACAATCTCGATTAACGATATTACATTGTTATAAAACTGCGAGGTATGATAGGATGAAGTTAAATTGATTTAATTGTTTAAATGTCATATAATTTTCCGTTTTAAGACGTGTACCGAGTCAGAAAAATTAATCATGTTGAAGTTATTATTAAAATCACTGCACATACATCGTAAAGGTTCATGAAGAGCGTAGTTAGAACTGCACTGACTCAACTTGAAAAACAGAAAATGTTTAGTTCCTCTCCTTGGGATGTTAAAATTTAGAGCTGAGATGAGATATTCCGAGTTAATCCCGCCACGAAGTAATTTATACAGAAACGTGACATTAAGCATTATTCTTCTGCTTCTTAGGGAAGGTAGTAAAATAATCTTAAGGCGTAGCATAATATTGGGGTTCCAACGACTGTGACGTAAAGCAAAAAGTAAAAACTGTTTTTGAACGGATTCTAGGGCGTCGATGAAGACATTATATTGTGGGTTCCATATAACTGATGCATATTCAAGAATTGGCCTTACGAGAGAGGTATATAATAATTTAGTAGTAAAGGGATCACTGAATTCTTTAGTCCATCTTTTAATGAAACTAAGGACTCCTCTTGCCTTATTTATCACCATATTAACGTGGAGATTGAAGCAAAGTTTTGAATCCATAATAACACCAAGATCGATAAAACTATACACTATTTCTAAGTTAGTGTTATTTATAGTGTAATTTATGTTATAAGCAGATCTTCGCGAGAATGTCATTTGCTTAAATTTTTTTAAGTTAAGATTAACAGCCCTATTCTGGCAAATTAACAAATTGTTAACCAGTATTTTGAATATTTCTATGTGTTTGTTGTAATTTTTTGATTTCAAAACAAAATTTGAAGCTCAAAAATAAAAAATTTTGATAAAAATTGTCAACTTCTTTTCAGTTATTGACAATTTCATTAACAAATTTTGATTTTTTAGCTTTAAATTTGGTTTTGAAAACAACAAACACATAGAAATATTTAAAATACTGGTTAACAATTTGTTAATTTGCCAGAATAGGGCTGTAAATATATTTAAGCTACACCAGTCCACAAGTCTATTTTGATCAGTTTGTAAAAGATGTCGTTCTTCGGGTGATTTGTAACAAGGAAAAAGTTTCATGTCTTCAGCGTACATTAAGAAGTTCAGTGTTTTATTACCGAAGGAAGATCATTAATGAATAGTAAAAACAAATCCGGTCCAAGATGACTGCCTTGAAGAACGCCAGAAGCAACCGAAATACCTTTTGAAAGAGAATTCTTATATAAAACCTTTTGAGTACGTCTAGATAAAAACGAATTTATCCAATTTAATAATGTGACTGGAAACCCAATAAGGTGGAGTTTTTCAAAAGAAAGTTATGATTAACACTGTCGAAGGCTTTGCTAAAGTCCATATAAATAACATCAGTCTGCAGTCCCAAAGTAAAACCATTTATAACACGCGTAGTAAACTCTTAGAGGTTTGTTGTAGTGGACCTATCCTTCAGAAAACCATGTTGAGAGACAGAAATGGTGGTTAATTGATCAGTTATGATTTTCTCAAATAATTTAGGGATTGCACTTAATTTTCCAATACCTCGATAGTTAGACACATCTATCTTGGAGCCAGATTTATGAAGGGGTATAATATAAGAATCCTTCCATATAATAGCATAATAAACACTATGCAAGGACATATTAAAAATGTTTGCTAGAGGAGTACACAGGTTTGTAGCACATTGCTTTAAAATACAGCTTGGAATTTCATCAGGGCCGGTCGTAAAAGAGGATTTTACTTGTCGAAGATAACACATAACAATATTTGGGTCTATTACAGGAGTTTTAAAAGAGTTAACTGGAAGGAGAAAAGGATACACCGTGCTAGTATTAAATGGTATATCGGAGTAAGTTGATTTAAAAAAGTTTGCAACCATGTTATAAATTACAATGTCACAAGATGATTCTTCCTTATTGAATTTCATAAGGGGTAGAAAGCTGGAGGCTTAATGTTTTGAGTTAACAAAACTATAGAAATGTTTTGGATTACCTTTAAATTTAGATTTCATGTTAATTCTATAAGCAGAATAGCATTCTTTATGTAATAGTTGATATCTATAACGACATAGGAAAAAAGTCTAAAATAGAACCAGATATTTTATATTTTTTGAATAAACGATTTTTATGTGCCTTTAGATCATTTGTTAGCCAGAGTGGATTTAAAGGATTGGAGCAACACAATTTTTTTGGGACGGACAATAAGAAACACCTTTGGGAGTATCATTAAAAAACTGTACCGAAGATTTGACGTCATAATATGAATATGATGTTCCGCTAGTTAAAATTGGAGACCAATCAGTCTGTGAAAGTAAGGAATTAAGTTTTATATAGTCCGTTTTTTTTTACATTATAAACTTTTTTATTCCGCGCATCAGCAGTTACTTTATCTTCTTTTTCGTGGGAGAGTAAAACTGTTATTTTAAGAGTTGGATGATGAACATCTACTGGAAGAGATACGGGTTGAAAAAAACATATGTTGAGAATAACATAAGATTATCAAGTGATCAAATTTAAAAATTTTCTTAGATTTTTTATTTATTAGGCTTTTTGATCTGGCGTTACGTTTCTAAAATTTTCACTGTGGGTGAATTGGGTAATTGTCCTTTCTTTGCATCAACCATTTTTTCATTATCTCTAGCCAATGTCTTTAATTTTTACTAAAACAAAAAAGCTTACGAAACATTTACGAAAAAGAAGAACTACATTTGTGAAACAGTGCGGACAATTTGACTTTCAAAGTAAATTTTTTTATGTATAAATTGCTTAAATTAAAAAAATTATAATGTTTCTCTTAGATAAAATCATCAAATAATAAGTTTTAATTTTTTGGTCACCATAGACTTTTCTGTGGAAATGCCCCATGTGTCGATTCTGTAAATAAGCAATTTATTCCCAGTTTTCTTGGAAAGTTGAAAAAGATTAGAAAGTTCAGAACAGACCATTTTTGCACTTGAGGGAGGTTTTGGGCAAAAGCGGTTAAAATTAAGGCATATTTTACAATATGCTTTCTAAAAAAGTTTTTTATATATACAAAAAATTGCATTTGCATGTTAAATTTACATCATCAGTTAAAGCAAAACTATGTTTGTTTATTTTTAATAAGTATTTTTTACATATAAAGGTGGTGCTAAAATAGTGTGCTTAAAACAGTTGAAAATCGTGCCACATCATCTAGATCTAGATAGGCTGTAGATCGTCTGAAAAAAATCGTCTGAATAAAAATTGTTCATTCGAAAATAGACCCTTGAATGCACATTTTTTATCTAAATGGAATAAAAATATGGAAAATTAAGAAAATTATGCAGCGTGGGAAAAAAGTCGAAAAATCTACGTTATTCTGAAAATAATTGCCTAAATGGAATTACTTTTTCAAATCATTGATTGGGAATTATATGGTTTTAAATCACAAATGAATGCATTCTTTTACATCTGTGCTTGAGAGGAATAAAACGGCGAATACAATAAAAAAAAAAAATTTCAAAAAATAAGTCGTATATTCCCCGGATATCAATATCTATGAATAGAGAGTCCCAGGGAACTGACAACAAGTGAGCATTCATTCCAATAAAATTTGCTCGATTGAAGTCTCTGAAAACCTTGATATTACTATCATGTTTTTGAAAATGGTGTAAAGAAAAATCAATTTGAAGTGGTATGCGATGTTGAGAACTACTAAAAATTGGACACGGTGGTACATCCAGGTATCAATAAAGACGAGATAGAAAATACGGCTCAAATCATTTGGTAGGTTGTTAATTTGAACGAGATCATATTGACTAAAAAATTCAATGAGATTAGTCTTATTTTCTTTGTTTATATTAACAGGTACGAGCTAGTACGAGCCTCACAGACAGGATCCCATTTAATATCACCTAGGTTGAAGTCGCCCACGAACACTACATGCTGATGATTTTTTAGATTTCTCGACCACCGTAGAAAAAAAAGGTTGTCGATGCACCGACTAAAAATGAACTTTGCTCTATTTTACGATTCCTAAAATATTTTGGCTCTCACGATTACCGCCAGTGAGCTAAAACATTTTGAAATAACCGCCAAAAATTAAGTTCTTCATAAATATTTTGGCTGGTGTAATAGTTGTAACAAAATAAACTGTCAAAAATTATAGGCCGGAATTTCAATCTGCATAAAAAATTTTTAAATTTTTGCAATTCGATTAAAACTTATGCTGTTTTTTAATCAAATTTTTATAATTTTTTATTTTATTTCCATACAATACTACTACTTTCCATACTTTCAGAATTCAAATAACATCATTACTTTTTTATTTTATTTTTTAATTTCTTGCATATTTTTTCAGTATGTGTTTATTTTATAATAAATATTTTAGCTTTTATACGTATCAATTTAAGCAATTCTGAATCAGGAATCAGGAGCTAGAACTCAAAATCTTTTCAATGATATCTTGATAGTGAAGGTCGCATTAGAATTAACTCAAAATCTTTCCAACGATATCGTGATAGTGAAGTTCACATAAGAATTAATGAAGTTACTTAAATTTCATTAAAAATAGCTTTAGAAAAAAAAATGAAAAACAGCATTGTTTTCAACCCAATTCCAAGATTTAAAACTTTTTGATGCAGTTTGGAAGAACTTTTTTAGTACTATCATTTCTGAGCAGGGACCGAAAATAACAGTTATTTCTGAAATTTCTATTCAAAAAGTCAAATGGAAAGAGTAAGTCTATTCGATATTTGAATATATCAATGAGATGCTTGTTAGCTAAGGAATAATAATAATCTTTAATGATTTTAATTTTTCTGATTTTTTTAAAAAAGTCAATAAATAATCGTTATTTTTTGATCAAATTTATTTTGATCGAAAACAAAAGTTAAAATTTGACTTTTATTTTTTTGATCAAAAATATAAGTTAAAATTTGACTTTTTTTGACAAAAATAAAAGTTAAAATTTGATATTAATTTCTTTGATCAAATATAAAAGATAAAACTTGACTATTATTTTTCGATCAAAAATAGCAGTTAAAATTTTACTTTTATTTTTTCGATCAATATATAAATACAAACAAAATAAAATTTCGATCGACAAATAAATAAAGACAATAAAGGAAATGGTCCTAGTTTTTCTTAAAATTTTCCGATTGGGGCACATTGTGGCAAATAATGTTTTTTTATTTGTATAATAAGATAATCCAATAAGGATCCAATACCCTTTTTATAGGGGATTACTGGGGATAACACTTTAATTTTTTTCCATTTTCACTGGGCCAAATTTTAAAAAATGTATATTTTCAATGATTTTTTTACAAATAATAGGTATGTATTTTACAAGGTTATGATTTTATAAGCTAAAGTAATTTTATGAAAGAAAGCAACAACAACAACAACTCTGAATAAAGTCAATCACACAGCAGACTTGACTGCCTGTTTCGGAAATAGCTACCCCAGCAGCGGATTTGCCAGTGGCTACCATAGAACTAATACAGAATAAATTACCAGGTAAGGAAACATTACTTTTTTCAAAAAGTAATGCGTCTGCATATAGCAGAAGTAATTAACTCATACCTCATTACCTGTAATGTAGCATACAAGGAAAAGTAATGCAGTGATTTTTATAACTTAATACAAGTAGTATGTTACTCCATAACTTCTAGGTAATGCTGAAGGGAGGCGATCACTTACCTCATGTCTCATTCAATGTTAAATGTAAGGCCTTTTATGCATAGTAAGGTAATATAGTCGGAAGTAGTGGTCATTACAAGGTGATTGATGCTTCATATATTCGGAATATATTCCATCCGCTACTGGGACATTTCCTCTTCAGTAGTCGAGTGATTCAGCTGTGACCAACCCGCTGTTTACGTTCCATTATATATATTACTAGCAAATACCCGCTGCTTCGCCTGCGATAAAAATATTAAATACCATGTAAAAATTTTAAATCTTAAAATTAAAGTATTTAGTTGTATTAAAACAAATTCAAAATATAAAAATTATTCTGTTCGTTTTGTTTAATTATGAAGAAATGGTATATATATTAAGAAATTACTTTATTTAATTTGAATAACTTATTTTAACGGTAATTGTTATGATGACATAAATTTACCTAGTTTTCTTTTTTTTACTTTAGAAAAAGTCCTGCATAACAGCGTTATAAAAGAATTTAGGTAAAATTTTTTAAAATTTGTAATCAAAAATGTATTTATTACATATATTCTGAAAATAAATATATTCTTCTTAAATTATTGCAGTTAATCGGCCTTCTTCAGTTATTAATTGTTGTAATTGGGCTTCGACCAAACAACAATTCTTCTTAAATTTAAAAAAAAAACCGTTATAATGACATTAAACTTTTGGAGATATCTCAAAAACTATAGACTTTCTCAATGCATAACAATGCATTCTTGTATGGACAGTCGTTGATTAATAAAATTAAAGGTAATTTTTATTTCTGTTCGGAAATATTTTGAACGGATATTAGGTATGTTTTATGTTAAAAAACCTGTTATTATGACATTAAACTTCTTGCGATATCTCAAAACTATAGATTTTCTCAGTATAACTCATAAGCCTCAGAATGAGAAAAAAACGATTGAAATTTCATGTTTTGACTTAGCCAGCAAACATTTCCGCAATTTACAAATCGATTTTCATCCAATTTTCTTTGTTTGAAAGTTCAATTAAGTAAATTGGGGAAATGAGAAAAGGTTTACCGTTACCTCACCAATGCAATGTTTTATATTGTTTTCAAAAATCCTCTAAAATATCCAACTTTTACTAAACAATAGGCCAAGAGTTGCTTTTGTTGTACATATTTTTTTTTAATTTTAATTATTTTTTAATTTTAATTTTCCTTATTCTTTCATATAACATAATTTACCTGCAAAAATTGTTCTATTTTGACACAAACTGTTTCTATCATTAAAACTCATGGGCCACCTACCCCCCCCCCCCTCCTATGATTTTTTGATGAAAACTAATTTGCTTAAAATGTTGTTATTTTTTTTCCAATGTGTTACAGCTTAAAAACTAATTCATGTGAAAAACATTTTCAAATATAGCTTAAAAAATAATTCTGTGAAAAATATTTCAAATACTTCAAACTATTCCAAAGTTATATACATATATCTATGTTTTAATCTATTTTCTTATCTATATTTTCTATATATTAGTTAACGTTAAAGTTATAGTAGAATTTGTCCTGACCCAATTCAATGAATTTTTTATGATCGTTTAGTGAATTTGTAAAAGTGTAAATTGACCTTCGAACAAAACACATGCTAGACGTTTGAAACATCAATGCATGACGATCAGAATCTGATATAGACAGCATTCTTATTGATGTATAGTATTGCCCGGCAGACGTTGTCCTGCCGCAGACCATCTTACTGCTATATACGAATTTTCATGCTGTTCAAAAAAAAAAAATTATATATTCGCAGTTTTTAGTACAGTTGCCGAAAGTAGCCGTATGAACTAAATTAACAAATTTTAGTCTAATACAACCAAAACCATTCGAAGTATAACATTTTTGATTAATTCTGGGCGGTAATGGGGGTGTGGCAAAATTTTTTCACTTAAACCATCTCATACTCCAAACAATAGAATGCCAGAATTTCACCTCAATTGAGCTTAAACCTAGCGCGCTTTGCTTTACTCCAAGCTTATCCCCCGAAAAGTGGACTTAACTAAAGTGGGTCATGCCCATTTTTAGTAAAGTTAGCGAAAGTAACCATACAACGTAGATAACCAATTTCTAGTCTCATACGACCAAAATCGTCTGAAATATAGCATTTTTTGCAAAAAGTGGGCATGAAAAGTAGACGTGGCAAATCTAACATAGCATATTATGATAAAGTTGGAATAACAAATCGTTTGATACCTATATCGTGTTAATCTGTTCAATGGTTCTTGCGTGATTGTCAAATATCCGTGCAGTGCCACAACGCTACATATGTGTATATTCGTGCAGATAGACTAACACAATCTCAAGTGGGGAAAAGCTGGCTGGCAAGGCTGCAAAACATAATTAATACTGATAACTAAATTCTGGCAACTCCCCTCAAAACATTAACAAACAGAATTAATTAACACTGTATGAAAGCAAGAATCTCCCTGAAAGTGAAGCTGGATTCACTGATCACTTTCAGCATGTTTGGAAATTTTTTTCATATGAAGTTTTAGCTCAGAGAGAAAAATTTCTACACGCTCTCAACTTGATTAACATTATTTTAAATCACACAAAAAATGCTGAAGGTTATCAGTAAATTCAGCTTAACTACACAACATGACTGTTGTGTTATATTGAGAGAAGCTCTCTCGACAAAGAGAGAAAAGCTTTGTTTGCTGTTATATTGCGCTGCTGGTTGAATGTAGGCATCAAATAAAATGCGTGATTTTGCAATAATTAAAGAATACATTTTTCGAAAATTTTGGTAAGCTACAACAATCTATAGGAATCGAATAAAAAAAGAATTATCAAAATCGGTTCAGCGGTTACCGAAGTAATTCTGGATCAAATTTGTGAGTCTCCTTTTATATAATAGTATAGATAACTAATAGTATATTAACATAGTACACTGAGGTAAAAAGCAACGTAAAATCAAAGGTAACCACTTCAATTCAAATATTTTTCGGAATGATTTAGAACCAAACACGAAAATATTCAATTCAAAGTGGAAACACATATATTCAGTTTTATATTGTTTCCACTTGGAACTAAAGTGTTATACACCTTAAAATTATAAGTAGTCGACTATAACTTAACGAAGATTCAGATTTAATTCAAAGAGGATGTTCAATTGATCAGATGTTCAATTGGAATACTAACGTATTTATTTTAAATGCGTTATAACTTTGAAGTAAGGTATTTTCTACTTTGATCGCACGTTTTTGCATTAATGAATCAAAGCGATTTTTGCTTTAAATGAAATGCTTAACATTTTTGATATTGAATGGTTAAAGAGTCCGTGAAACAAATCAAATAAATATAACAAAATTAGGTTTTGTAGAAATGTTCTTTTATTAAAATATTAGAATAACTTTTTTCTAATATGTACTTTTTTTAAAATTATATGATAATTCAGTATATTACATTTATATAAGAGAATTATGATTTTTCAAATACGTTTTACCATTATTCATTTGATTTTTATCTTTCCAACTCAAAATCTTTAAGTAGACTAGCGAATTTAACATCGTCTTCTTCCAAATTTGTAACTACATCTACACTGTTGACAAGTATTGTGTCCAAGTTAAGAACTTTGCCGAATTCATTAATATATTGAATATTTTCCATTTTTATTAATCTGCACTGATTTTCACTTACTATTACTATTTGCACGGTGGCGACCGTAGCCTAGTGGGTAGAGTGCGTGGCCCCTAAGCTAAAGAACCGCGGTAGCCCGGTTTCAATTCCAGCTCAGACAGAAACTTTTTCAATTGAATTAATTTTTCTGTTCGGTTGTCACCTCTCTAAACCTCAGAGAGTGAAAATTGCCATGTAAAGCTTCTTGAGAACATAAGCCGTTCGGAGTCGGCATAAAACACGTAGGTCCAGTTCTCGATCATTTGTGATCAAACATTTAATAACACGCACAACACAATTGATCAATAGAAGCTAGGTCAAAGTCCTTTCAAGGGCTGAAATGGCCAGTTTATTTTATTTTTATTACTATTTGCACACACAAAAATATGCATCCAACTTCAAATTGAAGTATCTTCCGCTTTAATATATATATTTTATACTTCGTTTTCACTACTGACAACTTCAATATAAACAATGTTATTTTTCAACTTAATTTCGAAGTGGATCCACTTTAAAGAATATAATAACTATAGTGGATCACAAATATTTTGAAGTTTTTCCACTTCTTATTGGAGATCAAATGTTTTCGTATTTGATTTAAAGGATTTCAATGTGAATTTAAAGATGATTTATTAAAAATGGAGCAACGTAAAATTAACATGATATTATTTAATTTTACGTTGCGATTTTTCCTTGAGTGTATATTATTTAAAGTTTTAAATTGTTTCTGATTTACTTCTGAAAAGAATAAAACATTTTAAATTACTTATAATAATACAACAAATGTTTGAATTCGGCTCGAAATTTGACTATTTTTTGTTAAATTTAAAGTTCAACGTTAAAGTTAAATTTTAGTTTAAAAAAATTTGAGATCGCAATTTTTATTATTTATCTATCTTTAATAGTTTTTCGTTAATACGTTTTACCATTATTCATTTGGTTTTTATCTTTCCAACTCAAAATCTTTAAACAGACTAGCGAATTTAACATCGTCTTCTTCCAAATTTGTAACTACATCCACACTGTTGACAAGTATTGTGTCCAAGTTAAGAACTTGGCCGAATTCATTAATATATTGAATATTTTCCATTTTTATTAATCTGCACTGAATTTCACTTACTATTACTATTTGCACGGTGGCGACCGTAGCCTAAAGGGTAGAGTGCGTGGCCCCTAAGCTAAAGAACCGCGGTAGCCCGGGTTCAATTCCAGCTCAGACAGAAATTTTTTTCAATTGAATTAATTTTTCTGTTCGGTTGGCACCTCTCTGCAGACAATGGCAAACCTCAGAGAGTGAAAATTGCCATGTAAAGCTTCTTGAGAACATAAGCCGTTCGGAGTCGGCATAAAACACGTACAGTGGTGGCCATACAATTAGAAACGATGACTTCAATCTTATATTTCTTTTCACAACTTTTTTGTAATGAGTCTCTCTTTATTGCAGGTCCCGTTATATACTCACTCCAGTGTAATATGTTGTTAGATGTGTAAATATCAGCAAATACTTTAGACAATTTCTCACAATCGCAAAAACAGTAGCAACACGTGTTTATGAGGGTGGACACATAATTAAAAACGCATACCATAATTTTGGAAATTTTTTATATTTTCAACGTAAGTTGTTGTATTTTTATTTCTTTAATTTAGGGTTTAATTTTTATTATAATATAGTGTAAATATGGATAAAAACAAGTCGTGCACGTCAGAACTTCGTAAATTAATTGTGCGCTGCTATCATGACGAAAAACAATCAATGTCAGCCATAGCAAAAAGATTTTGCTGTTCTAAAAAAATGGTTTTTGGAGCAATAAGGCAATTTAAGAAGACTGGAAGTTTTGAGAACCCAAAAAGAATTCAAATGCCAAGAAAAACCACTCCATATGATGATAGAATTATTTGTAGAACCAGTAAAGCCAACCCATTTTTGACCTCCACTGAAATTAATGCCATTGTAATGCCTCAAATATCGCAGAATATCTCATGTAGAACCATTAGGCGTCGATTACAAGAAGCTGGTCTACATGCATGCATTGCACGGAAAAAACCGCACGTCTCAAAAAAAAAATATGACGAAGCGTTTACAATTTGCCAAAGAGCACCTGCAAAAACCTCTTACATTTTGGAAAAAGATCCTCTGGAGTGACGAATCGAAGTTTAATTTATTTGGATCAGACGGTAAATCTTATGTAAGACGGCCAGTGAACAAATCTTTGGATCCCAGATACACTATCAAGACTATCAAACACGGTGGAGGAAATGTGATGGTATGGGGTGCATTCAGTTGGTTTGGCGTTGGCCCGATACATCGCATAGATGGACGAATGGACCAACACCAATATAAAAATATACTGGAGACTGTAATGGAACCATTTTCGTGTGAAAATATGCCAGTTACGTATATTTTCCAGCAGGATAACGATCCTAAGCATACTTTCCGAGTTGTGAAGCAATGGTTTATGGATACGAATACTAATGTTTTGTCGTGGCCACCGCAAAGTCCAGATTTAAACCCAATTGAAAATTTATGGACAGATGTCGAAAGAGGTTTAAAAACAAAAATACCCAAAAATAATGACGAACATTTTCGAAATATAAAAGAAGTTTGGGAATCGATACCATTCTCAAGATGCCGAAGTTTGGTTGAGAGTTTGCCAAGGAGATTGACAGAAGTTATAAAAAATAAGGGTTATCCTACCAAGTACTAAGTTGTTTTTCCATTGTTTTATAATACATTTTTAAAAAAGATAGAATTAAATATTACTTTTGTTATCGTTTCTAATTCCGTGACCAATGCGTTTTTTGAGTTCAATAAGAAAATCTAGTTTGCAACTTTCACAAATATTCCTACATTACGAAATATATCTAGGATATACAGTAATAAATGAGCCTTATAACATATGATATCTATTTTCTTAATTTTCGTTGTAAGGAAGTAGTGATGATATAAAATTAAAATGTTAAGTGGGTGTTTCTAATTGTATGGCCACCACTGTAGGTCCAGTTCTCGATCATTTGTGAAGTTCAACGTTAAAGTTAAATTTTAGTTAAAAAAAATTTGAGATCGCAGTTTTTGTTATTGATCTATCTTTAATAGATATGTAAAGAAATGTTTTTCAAACATCTTTAAAAATTAGATTTTTTATCTTTTCATGTTTGGAACCAATGTGCGCTGTGAGAAAGAAAGTTTTAACCCAAAAAGATATCTTATGAGAATAAAACATTTTTTTTAAATTTCTATTTTATCTTTATATTTTTACTCTCAATCAAACTGTTATTAATTTACTTAACTTACGCATTGTAATAATAAAAGCTCACACATTTACAGTGGATCATGTATCATTGCATTCCTATATAATATATTCGGTTAAAATGTAATTTAGTTAAGACATAAAATGGTTTGAATTTTTGATGCATCTGGCTTGAAAAACCGACTGAATATACAATTTATCTCTTTTTCCAACAAATTTACTACCCAAAAACAAGAAACTCTAAAAAAAATAAGGCTAAAAAATGTGCTCCTAGCAACATTTTCAAATAGAATCCAAAAGTCATTGGTCCAAAAAAAAAAATCTATTACCTCGATGTAAGTGAATTTATTAACGGTACATCAAGCAACACACGAGATGCAATGCTGTGGGTTAAACGGGAGGAATAGGAACTAGCCACACATACACTCATGAAAGCATAAACATACTTACATGCAGGCACGTTTTGCAACCCTCTAAATGATGTTGCCGCTTTTGGCTCAACTCGTATTCGGGCTGCTCGACCACGTTAACGCTAAGCATTTCGGCTCAACCTCGAATGTACTTGATGTCCGTTTATTTGTGATGTGGTCCAGAGTGATGGCTTAAATTAAAAAGAAAATAACCCGTAATCTATTATGGAAAATAGAGCGAATTGATAAAGTAGCCAACAGACCACTCAAACCAAAAGTAAAACAAAAAAAAAAAAAAAATAAACCAAACCAACCAGCAACCGAAAGACCAATAAAGCATTCAGAGCGTAGTATAGTCTTGTAAAGCTGGTCAAACGATACATGTTGTTGCCGCATATTTATGGGCGGCGTGTAATGATGAAACATTTGTTAATGTCCATTAATTTTGTGTGCAGGCAGGAATCTGACTTCAGTGTGTGTGTTAAATTATAATAAAAATACATGCTTTAAAAAGGCGCTGGTGGGTGGGTCTGGGTTAGATCAAGTTCAAGAGTCAACACATCAGAAGGGCAAAAAATTTCACACATGAAAAATATTCGATATTTATAGGAATTTTTGTTGTTTAGCTTCCTCTTTTTTACGTTATAATCTGTTAGCAACGTTTTCATATGCAACAACTTGCTAGCTCATCATCCATCCCCTGAACCAGTTGCATGAACCGGCTCATTAATTATCGCTGCTCATAGATGCTGTACTTGGCTTCATTTCAACCCACTTGTTCTCTGCCTTTTAGAGTTTGTGGCTTGAAATGCAACCAAAAACCACGCTGCATTATTGTATGGTCTTTATTTATCATGGCTTTAAGGTCGGGCCATGAAAGATAGCAATATGACCACAGCTGTATAAACTTGGTATCTGCTTTATTTTTATAACGATATCTTTTTTTTTACCAAAAAGTTCTGAAATGGAAATTATTTTGTTCAAAATGAAGTGAAGTCAAATTAATTAAAATCTTCTTCAAGAATGTCAACCGTTTCAGACTATCAAAAACACGTCAAAATAATTTAGCTAACTTAAATGTTTGAACAGTTCTAAATGTATGTACTCAAAGACCGCTAGATACTCAGCCCAAAATGTATAAGATTATTAGAGGCATTAGTAAACTACTCGTGTAGATGAACAACTCCAAGTCCACTGCTACTTTGGACATAGTTTTGTATTTAAATTTCTGTTTGGTTTGACTCTGATTGAAAACGAAAATAAATTAAGTTGTCTTAAGGACAAGAAAGGATAAAAGAAACGAACTACAGGGTAGCAAATAGTAAAAAGCTATTATGTGGTCAGCACTTGGATCGTAAGGGTTGTCAAGGTTGTTATAATGCTCTCCAGAGCATATAAAAATTTACCGCATACCATGAAGTTCAGTTCAAATTGGAAGCAAAAGTTGCATATATTTTGCAAAGTGCATCAAGCATTAAATTTAAACTTTTATCAACATTTTAATTATAAACAAACAAGCAAACAAACTTTACTCATTCAAACAAAACTCAATGAGTGCAATTATTAATGGTCAAAAACACAGCCTTTGATATTAGACTGAACTGAAATACATTTTATTTATGCCAAAAATTATGTATTTAATTTGTCATTTTTAATTATATTTGTATGCATTCAATTAGTTTTGATTAAGAGGTTTATGTGAATCGATATAAAAAAACAACACATAGAACTCTATTAATTCTGTTGATTTTTCATAATTAAAATGTTCTTGTTATTATTTATGTTATGAAAAATGCAACCAGTTGACCAACAATAATAAGTTAAGCAAAAATTTATTCATTGTAGTTTTAAGCAAACTGCTGCTTATTTGAAAGTATATTTAAATATTTATTTTAAATTAAATTTTTAATTTTAATTGCTTTTATAAGTTTATTTCATAGTTCATGTGGCAAATATATTTTTTAAGGCAATTTTTTTAATGAAAGAGGGTGTTTCTGAACTCTCCAAGTTTTAAAAATGCATTTCAAGTCGTCCCTATCTTTTCACTAAAACCAACCTTGTCTGACCTTCTTGCAAGCTCGTAAATTTGCATGGGCGTCCACAGGGAGGAGAGGGCACTTACCCCCCTGAGGCAGTGAAAATTTTTTAAATACCTTCATATTAAATCAAAAGGCCGTAAGCTGCAATTAAAAAAACTAACGAGAGAGTCAAAAAACTTTCTAAATTGCAATTGTAATCGTAAGTTGCGCTCAAACTTAGGGATTTTAGAACTTTTTTAATAAAATCGGGTAGTTTAGTTGTAGGAGTGTAAAAACATGTAGTTTAGCAGGCACATGTATTTGGATAAGGTGCATCAATCAAAAAGTCGACTTTGAATTTATTGTAACTTACGGCTTTTTTGATTTAATATGACGATATTTCCATTATATATGTTAATATATTTTGAAGAGAACTCAGAAATATTTTTTAAGGTATATTTTGAAATAAATCTGAGGTAAAACATGCATGT
Organism: Dichetophora obliterata; assembly: GCA_963920525.1. Taxonomy (NCBI): domain Eukaryota; kingdom Metazoa; phylum Arthropoda; class Insecta; order Diptera; family Sciomyzidae; genus Dichetophora; species Dichetophora obliterata. The sequence continues at coordinate 241,155,167 of OY986437.1, read as the reverse complement.
ATTTTAAAATAGTATGTTTTACCCGTCGCTGTGATAAGTTACGATACCATTTCATTAACCCTTGTTTCACAGGCACTTTTCAATACGTATTCTTATACTCAAAAAATTTTGTGTGTAAATATTACTAATAACTGCGTCCATTCTACGAATTTTATTCGTAGTTTCCAGTCACGAATAGGATTCGTAGATTGAACGTAGTTTGGTACATATTACAAATATTTTATTCGTATTTGTACAAAAACAAATGTATATTGTACTAAAAAATTTGTAACATTTACTAATAATGAAGAAATAAATCATTCTATCTGAGCTGGGATTTCAACCACGGATTTTTAGCTTACGGTCTACGTACTCTTCCAGTAGGCTACGACCACCTTGTAATCATGCATTTCCTTATATGGGCATTTCCGCCAAAAGGTCTACCATGACTGAAAAATTAAATGTTACTTAAAATTCGTTTAAATCTCCATAATAAAGAAAAAATGTTTAAATTTATATTGTGATCGTACTGAGAGCTGATAAAAATTGGAATTTAAGAAAAGTGCAGCAAACATGATGAATGGCAAAAAAAGTTAAAAATGGTGACAAAAGTTGAAAAATTTTAACAAAAGTTGAAATTTATAAGTATAATAAATACTCGTATAATACACAGTTTAATTAATTTTTTTCAGTTTTCGAAAAATTCAATTAATTTAATTAATTAATTTTTAATTTACTATTAATATTAAATTACTAATTAAAATTACTAATTAATATATATAATTAATTTAATTTTTCAATTAAATAAATAAAACTATACTATATTAGCACTTATTTGAAGAAAAAAATTTGTCACATAACGTACATATATCACGTCACGTATCACAATATGGTTTATATACAAATAATTAAAAAAGATTTTTCAATAAAACAACTATGAATATGTAGCAATATTATTCCAGATTATATTAAAAAACTTTCATAAAAAAACTCATGCACACTTCGCAGATTCTTTCGTTTATATTGATGTAGGTAAAAACCACTTCTATTTTATGTCACGTAACGTATCATTTTTGGTGGCTTCTATCTGAGAGCCGAACTTTTGACAACTCTTAGCTTTTACACCTTGTATAGTGCGCTTTGCAAACTTCTAAAAAATCATAATAAGAGAACTGTAAGTTTAATTTTTCTTTGTTTTTCTACTCATTACAGTCGTACGACTGTCACGTGCATAGCTACGGAAATGCCCATATTCGGCAATTGTTCAACAAAGCAGACTGAAAGATTTTGGTTGTAAATTTTGAAACTCAACAAATTCTTGAATGTACGCTACGAATAATGCGTACGGTCAACAAACGAATGAATTTTTTCTACTAATATTAATTTTAGTTCGTAAATATTACGAAGCCATTAGTAAATACAACGAATGTAATGGACGAAATAACGAAGTTATTCGTTCGAAAAATTGAGGAATGATAGGGAATGATATCCCTATTAACAAAGATCATTCTTCGGAGCAACAGATGGTAAGGTGCATTTAAGCCAATAACGCATATGAACTTTGGCGATGAGTAAATTTATGTTTTAAAGTAATTAAACACAAGAAGAAAACACAGTAAAACAAATTTAAAAAACAAAATGTTTTCCCAAAAGTCGGCTTAAAAAAATCGTTTTTCTGTCATGAAGATGATCCGATTTGGATAATTTTTTAATTTTTCGTTAACTGAATAAAATTTCTAACAATCTTGCAGCATTAAAATTTGAGAAAATTGCAGTGATCTAGGCGAGGGCACAGCTTCTTATTCAAAATCGAAATAAAATTTAAGAAGTTCTGAATAAAGTAGGCTAGTTTTAGATCAAGCACTAATTTTTAAAAAAATCTGATGGCAAATTCTTGTTAAGAAAATGCTTTTACATTAGAATTTCTTATGGTCAAAAGGTTTTTATGACTAAAATTTAAATAGGAAACTCGATTTGAAACATTTATTTTATACTTCATCAAATTTACGTTTTTTAACAGGATTTTCTGGACTTTTTCGCATCACGTGCTGATATTACATCCAGGATCTAGAATCAAGCCTTGCAGGGAAGTTCTGGAATATATTTAGAAAATTAATGGAGCCCAAAACCTATCTATAAATGTACCTCTTTATATATTTATTCAGACGTTTTGAATTTAAAAAAAAATAAATTTTTTGAATCTATATATATAAAAAGAAGTGTACGTTTGGTTGAAATCGCATCACTTCAGAACGGCTGGACCGATTTGGATATTTTTTTTTTAAAAAATGTTCGTTTTAGTCCAATTTAGGTTTTTAAGGAAAGAAAAATTGGCCACGCCCACTTTTGCGCCCACTTTTTTAGATTTATCTAAAATCGGAAAACGGCTGGACCAATTTGGATAATTTTTTTTTCAAATGTTCGTAGTAATCCAATTTAAGTTTTGTCGGAAAGAAAAATTGACCACGCCCACTTTTGTGCCCACTTTTTTCGATTTATCTAAAATCGGAAAACGGCTGGACCGATTTGGATAATTTTTTTTTCAAATGTTCGTAGTAATCCAATTTAAGTGTTTACTGAAAGAAAAATTGACCACGCCCACTTTTGCGCCCACTGTTTTGATATCTATATATATAAAATTAAGTGGCAAAACTTCTTGTTCGCATACTCCTCCTAGACGGCTTGCCCGATTTCAATGAAATTTTCAGGGGTGATTGGGGTCTGTGTGGAGGGTGCACATAAGAAATTGCATGTGTGTATCTTTGCACGTTTTGTGCCACACCCCCTTTTGTCGCCCACAAATCAATAAAAATGCTGTATTTAAGACGGTTTTGGTCGTATTAAATTAAAATTTGGTAAATAAGTTCGTATGATAACTATAATTAACTTTGAAAAAAATGGGCGTGGTCACACTTCATCTACGCCTAATTTTAAGAAAATATCAAAATACTTCGAAACCATTGGTCCGATTGAGCTCAAATTTTGTAAGTACGCTTTGCTTTGAGTACGAGATGGTTTAAGGGGCAATGCCACACCCCCTTTTACCTCCCACATATAAATAAAAAATTTTTGTTATCGAATAGCTTTAGAGTTATGGGTCGCACAGCTTAGAAATTCGGTATTCGACCACAATTTAGACGTACCGTTTCTGTGATGAAATTTTATGGGAGTGGACAAGGGGGAAGGGCACCTCCCATACAACCCAAATTTGTGATATCGAATAGCTTTGAAGTTATAGGAATTCATCTTTGGAATTCAGTTTTTGACCTCAATTTACACATGCAGTTTCAATGGTTTTATTTTATGGGAGGATGACAGGGAGGCGTGACATCTCCCTTACAACCCAAATTTGCGATATCGTATTGCTTTAATGTTATAGGTTGACAGCGTAAGAATTCGGTATTCGACCTAAATTTATACATGCATTTTCAATACTTACATTTTGTCGTCGTAGGGCAAAGGGGAGTGGCACTTCCCATACAACCCAACTTTGTGCTATCAAATAGTTTTAGAGTTATAAGTCGTACAACGCCGAAATTCAGTATTCGGCCCCAATTTATACATGCAGTTTCATTAATTACATTTTATGGGCGTACGACAAGGGGGCGTGAAACTTCCTATTTAACCCAAATTAGAGATATCAAATAGCATTGAGGTTTTAGGTCTCACATCTTTGGAATTCAGTATTGGACCTCAATGTACACATGCAGTTTCATTGATTACATTTTATGAGCGTTGATCAAGGGGGAGTGGCACCTCCCATACAACGAAAATTTGTGATATCGAATAGCTTTGTAGTTCAAGGTCGCATAGCGTAGGAATTCAGTATACGACCAAAATTTACGCTTGCAGATTTACTGATAAAATTTTTTAGAGTTTGTCGGGGGGGCGTGACACCTCCAATTTAACCCAAATTTGCGATATCGAATAGATTTGGAGTTATAGGTAACTCAACCTCAAAATTCAGTATTCGACCTCAATGTACTCATGCAGTTTCATTGCTAAAATTTTATGGGCGTAGGGAAAAGGAGAGTGGAACCTCCCATTAATCAAAATTTGTGCTATCGAATAGTTTTGGAGTTATATGTCGCACAGTTTTGGAATTCCGTATTCGACCTCCATGTAGACATCCAGTTTAATTGATTACATTCTATTAGCGGTGATGAAGAGGGAGTGGTACTTCCTATACAACCCAAATTTGTTATATCGAATAGCTTTGTGGATATAGGTCGCACAGTCTCAGAATTCGGTATTTGACCTCAATTTAGACTTGCTGTTTAACTGATAACATTTTATGGGCGTTTGAATAGGGAGAGTGGCAGCAACGCGCCGGGTTTCAGCTAGTAATTCATATAATAGGTATGTTTCCAAACTCAATTTTAGTAACTTGCGTGCTGCTAAAACTTATGCATGTTACAAAAAAAAATAAGTCAGTTGATATCCATGCGGGGAACATTTCAAGAATAGCGACAACTCTAATTCTTAGTTTTTGCGGATTATATGGATTTTTACCTCCTAAATCCAAATCTGAAAAACTTCAGGCCTTTATTTAAAAAAAATTCAATATAGGGAAATTTTTATATTCTTATTTGAAGAGAGGAAAACTTGGGGGCTAAATAGTAATTAATGCGATTTTATGTAATGATAAATGAAACCTAACATTATTTCATTTACTAAATTCCTAAGAATATTTGTTGAAAACAAATTGTTAAAACTACATGAAAAAAATAAATTTGAAAATGTTTCGGGCATGATACGAAAAATATATATATAATAGGGTGGGTCAAAAAATCAATTATTTTTTTTTAAAAGTGACACGAAAAAATTGGGTTGCTAGACACCTTAAAAAATTCTCACTAAATATGAGCTCTTAACTTTAATAGGAAGATGCTCCGCATCGCAGTTTTTTTCTCAGTTTAATAGAAAACAATTCATACCTCATCATTAATTGATTGAACAAAAGTTTTAGTGTACTGAAGTGTTGTTGCTTAAATTTAAATAAAAAAGTAATGGGCCAGCCAAATAAAAAAGTAATTAATTATTTGGACCCAGAATTAAAAAAGCTTTCAGAATCGTTTACTAATTAGGGATAGTGCTCATTGGCGTCGGAAGAGGGGGAAAGGGGGGCAGTTCCCCCACTTTTTTAGCTAGATAAACAATTTATAAACAAAACTCCAAAAGTTATTCAAAATATCAGTTTTTTTTACAACGATAATATTTTTGTATTATATATTTTCCTCTTCTTTCCTTCTTCTTCATAAGCATGCTTGCGGATAACCATTTTCTTTCTCTGTGTTTGCAAAAAGATAGAACAAAATGTCGAGTTTCTACTGCAAACCCACCACTTCAGTTTAAAACCACCCTTAAGCATGTAGCTTAATACTGTAATATTGTAATCGAAGCCTTCAACGGAAAAATGCCTTCTGAACAAAATCTAAAAACAAAACTAGATCTTTATGCAGGTGACTTTGATGGGAGCGACTTCCACGCGAAACTTAAAATGCTGAAGCAATTGCCTGGTCAAACACCTTCATATTGTAGTGGCATTGTATCCCAATTTGCAAAAAATTCGGATACTGTAACAAAACTATTAAATTAAGTTGAAAAACTTATTGCTTTGCTTTTGACTGTGCCTGCATCAGCAGCTTCATCTGAGCGTTTTTTTAGTGCACTAAGATGACTTAAAACTTATCTTCGAGCAACTATGACACAGAAACGACTCACTCATGCGGCACTTATACACATTCACAAACATAAAACCGAAGAATTGAATTCGATGGAGGTGGTGAAAGAGTTTGTTTCTCGCAAGGACAGAAAGAAACATTTTGGAATAATTTAAATTGATATAACTTTATGAACCTTATTGCATTTAAACCATGTAAAGATATACCTAGTCTTGCTTTATAAAAGCAACCATTATTTCTTATATTTTCATATTACCATATGAAAGATCCTTTAAAGAATGATCTCTAATATTGAAATTGGAAGAACTTTTAAAAATAATGAAATTTTAATATTTTTTATATATTTTTATATTTGTTTTTATTTTAAACTAAAATAAAAAATTTGTTTATTCACGTTCATGTTTCTTTGAAGAAATTTTGGTGAACTTTTTTTGCACCACCATTTGTACTGCCCACCCAGATGAAATTCGCTTCCGATGCGCTTGATAGTGCTTTACAAAAATAGTCAACAAAATGTTGCTAAAGTGGAAAAATGCTGTAAATAACAAAAAATTTCCGAATATTTTCTACTATAACTCTGCCAATTCGTTTGATGCTAAAATTGTTTATATACTATCTTAAAGCCTTTAATTTCTTGGGTGAAACACAGTATTAAATTTTATAATCGAACCAGATATACAAGAGTTACGGTATGAAATATACATGTACCTATCAAAAATCGGTTTTTTTTATCATGAATCCAGATTTTGAGGGTGTATGCGAAAAACCAAGTATGTATGCAGAAATTTTATGTTTTATCATGCCTTCAACCTCTTCTTTGTGGTTTACCAAAAGCATCAAATTTTTGCATATATGTGGCACCGTGTAATTAACTATGCAATAATTATGTAAAATTTAATTTTTAAATGAAGACAAAGATACTTTCACATAAAAAAAACTTAAAAAATATTTTGAAGTTTCTCAGTTGAATAAAACTAAAATTCGTGTAAATTCTATCAGAACTTATAAATTAAATTGAAATTTTTCGATTATCTAATCAAAAACTCTTAAAATCAGTGCACATGAAAGTATGATGGTGAATATCTTTAGAACGCTTAATTTAATCGCCGTTTTAATCAAGCCATTTAAATGATACCATTTTTATAGAGTAGTTAATTTTCTACAAAAATTTGTATTGCGGATTTTATAATAGTCATTTATTGTAGAGTTATAAAATTTATAAACAAAAATGAAATATGTCTTAAAATAATCAAACTTAAATCTTCAATATCATTCAAATGGTAAGGTTTACGGGAAAAATATGGGATACATTTTATGTAGAGTATTAAATTTCTAGCAAAGTTTTTCGAAAATATTTTTCTGTACAATCAATTAATGCTGAGGTGTGAATTTTTTTCTCTTGGACTCATGTTTGGTGAGAATTTTTTTAAGGTGGGTTAACACATTTTTCCGTGTCACTTTGAAAAAAAAATTGATTTTTTTGACCCACTCTAATATATAATCTTTTTTAATATTATAATTTTCTTATGTGTACAAGCGTGTGTCAACGTTTTTGCTTGCCAGAGTGACTGACTGACAATGTTTTTACAGCTGGTGCCGCGTTTTGTTTACTGAAGCTTCCTTCAACAGCTTTTAATTCCTGCACGGTGGGGTATCACTGTTTTTCTTGAGTATGCGTGAGTTTTGCTATCAACTGTGCGACTTTATCCAGCTGCACCTTGATTCCACCATTCACGCCTTCAACAACAGAAACTCAACTTGGCTATTTGTTGTATTTCTAAAGGCCCGCTGGTAAATACATTTTTTTTGCTTTACATTGGTAAATTTAGGGTTACCAATGTAAAAAAAATATAAAGTCGAAACAGGAAATATTTAAGAGTTCAAAAACTATGGATTTTGGCGCAAGAAAAGTAATACGTAGTATAGCTTTTACCAAATCAGTTGGCATTAAGTTGACATATTTTTAATGCGTATGAAAAGTTTGAAAAATTCGTAATTATTTACCAACTGATCACATTTTGCGTGTAAACGGTTTAAAAGATAATTTTGTGTAGTGCCAACTGATTTAGGACTAAAGGCCTGACGAAAATAGCCACATCCTGGCAGACGGATCTGTCAAAATGAAAGCGAGCCCATGTAAATATATGCACTTACACATAATTAGAATAGCCACAGTTTCGTTGACTTTCATTGGCTTTTTGAAGAGCGATTCAAATCGCTCACAGCATAAGCAAATGTCAAAAAATTGTTTAATTGAATATATTAAAAGCCATCGCAGAATTACCCAGGTAGTGTTGCTAGTTTTTATGGAAAACAAAAGCTGTCAAAAAATTTACTCAAAAAGAGAGCACTTTCAATCGGTCATTGTCAATAATCAGCATCACGCTACAGGCATCAATCTACCTCTGGCGACGAGCTTCCTTTTGAGGCACTGAATAGAATTTAACATCACGAACTAAAAAGCTTTTCACACAAATCACACACGATTTTTATACAACTTTCATGATTTAAAATTTTTATTTGTTAACACACCAAAATTCTTATTATTTTTTTTATTTTTATGATTTTAGCTTTTGACGCTTGCTTTCTTTTTCGTTTTCTTTTACTAACAGCTGTTTTTGACAGGCTATGTTTTCCTTGTGAAAAGAAAATAAGCAGTTGTCAACACCAACTTGATAACTCTGCCATGATTGAAAGCCAAACAGCAAAGATTGCGCTTGTTTAGTTTTGTTATTAAGTGCGCTTGTAATTTTTAATAAATGTTATTATTTTGCATAGTTTTATTTTGAAAAAATCTCACAAATATACACAAATAAATACAAACTATTTTGTGGCACTTCTCAAAGTCAGTATATGGCAATTATGGGCATTTTTGATTTTGAGAACAGCCTGCTGGCTTTTCGTTTAGTTTGTGGCATTAGCGTATGCCAGCATGTGGCTATTATAGTCAGGCCTTAACTACCTAGTACTTGCAAATGTTTTCATACACGAATTGAACACACTCGCTCTTGAAAACCATTGAGCGCATCCACTTTGTCTTGACGACTATTTTACAAGTGACATTTATGCTAAGTAAGCGCGCTAAAAGTTTTCGGCCGCAGTTGTTTATAATCAAGGTATGTGGCTCACCAAGGTGGTTCTTGGCTCAATGCAGAAATAGGAAAATAGAAACGAAACATAAAAATCTTCCTGATGCCGCAGCCGCTGGGTGTCACGCGAATTTTTGTGTTCCGTTCGGTGAAATTATTCGAGGATTCTGGTGATGTAATCGTCCGTCCGAAGTCCGTCCGTCCGCGCACCGTAATCCATTGCGCAAAAAGAAGATCTCGTCGTGGAAGTTGAAATTCACGGATCAATTAGCACGGAAAGCATGTCGCTTGTCATAAAACATGATTTGAGACTCGGAGCATACAAGCGACATACTAGACACCTACTCACGGAGGCATTGAAGGTAAATCACTACCGAAACTCGAAAGAGCAAGCATGAATCGTAAAGTTGCGTTTAAGGCAGACGCTTATTGCTGAGCCGAGTCGAACTAAAACTGAAAAACACATTTAGGGCAAAAGAGATACATAACTAATGTTCTCCATTGCTCCAATGGAGTGTTTTTCGGCTCGGCTCAGCTATAAGCGTCCACTATAAACGCGTCCTAAGATGTGTCATCACGACAAGCTTCTTAACTTATTTCGAGAGTTCAACGAGTCCACCATCCGTTTTCATTGATAGTGCGGTGGAGAGTCACCGAGCATTACTATTGCGAAAAATAAATTAAAATTTCGGCAAAAGTACACCGATTGGCCATTTAAGAGAACTGTGTAAAAGCCCTCAACAAGACAATGTTCGCGAACAAGCCGTCAACCTTTAAACAATACTCCGCTTCAGCTCACAAGGAAAAATCGACTCAAACTTTGCCCAAAACTACGTTCCGAACTTTATTTCCACACCTTAATGGCCACCTGGCAGCTCTTGCCGACATCCGTTGGCAAGGCCGTGCTAAGGGTCAAACCAGTAAGGCCATGTGGCTCGGGGCGATTGACAGATTGGGGCGCCATATCTATATTCTGATCAAAACTGAAAATTAATTAGTTTCAAACCAGGGTTGCCAACACATACCTTTTCGCCCGGAGACTTCGGGCCTGAGGGCCGATCTCCGGGCTCCGGGCCTGGCACATTTTCTCCGGCTTTCGCTCTTATCTATATTTAAATCAAGTTTTTTTTACAAAAAAATTTGTTTAACTTATTTATTAGTGTTGATTTGCCCTTTTTTAGTGAATGTTTTAACCATTTGTCTTAATGAATGCTAACTTAACTTTGACGTTGTTTCTATTTCTTGAACTTCGTTTTTAAAGGAACGTCGTAACCAGTCGTTACTTTTCTTTTGGTAACTTGACGAACTCGTTTCTGTTTTTCTTTTTCTTTTGAGTTCTGCGGCCAAGGCTCATTTATAAGGTTGTGGCACTTGAGAGCGAACTCGGTCGAACTATCAGAATGGATGAAAAGAAATGAAGAAAATGAATGCTTAGAACAAAGAAAAGCGCAATGACAGTTCGAGCAAAGGCGGGAAAAAGAGTGCATTTCTCTCAAGTGCCACAACCTTATAAATGAACCTTGTCTGCGGCTGAATTTTTAATTAATGTTTGCAGTTCAATTTATGTAAGTTCGGTCAATAATTTGTGTTTTGTGTATTAACTGATATAAAACTATTTTAAAAAACAGCATAATGGAATCTAGTCGCAAGAGGAAACATAACTTAACATCTTTTAACAACGATTAGCTCTCGATACCACGCTAAAAGGTCCGTAAAAATGAGTAATTCCGCCAAAAACGCCCTTTTTTCATTTGAAACAAGGGTCCGCCATCTAACTTTTTTTTCAACTAGTGCTTATTTCGTGAATGGTAACACTTAGCTCATGTCTGATTTGACAGATAATTAGTTTTATCCTTCCGATGAACAAATATGGTTGTGTATACGCTTGAACAATGCTTTGAAATATTGCGACATTACTTTGAAAATCATGGTAATGTTGCAGAACGTGTGCGAAAATTGCGTACGGATTTTGGAAGAAGAGAAGCACCGTCAGCTCCGTATGTTCGTTATCTTGTGAAAAAAGTGAAAGAAACTGGCATCCTCATCGATAAACCAAAGCGTGAAAAGCCAAAAGCAGTGCATACACCCGAGAATATTGCTGCTGTGGCAGAAAGTGTGCGTGAAGCGTCATCAACATCAATTCACCGTCGTTCTCAACAATTGAACATTTCGGAGACATCATTGAGATGAATTTTGCATAAAGACCTTGGTATGACGCCATACAAAGTCCAATTGGTTCAGAAGTTGAAGCCAACTGACCATCCAATGCGTTTTCGCTTCGCTAAGTGGGCCTGCGATCGACTTACAGAAGATGCCGATTTTGCCAAAAACAATCATCTTTTCAGATGAAGCTCATTTTGATCTTGGCGGGTATGTAAACAAGCAAAATTGTCGCATTTGGGGCACAGAAAACCCGCACGCATACATTGAAAAGCCGCTGCACCCAAAACGAGTCACTGTTTGGTGCGGATTTTGGTCCAGAGGCATAATTGGGCCATTTTTCTTCGAAAATGAGCAAGGAGTGGCCGTTACAGTCAATGGCGATCGTTATCGGGCCATATTGAACGAATTTTTGTTCACAAAAATTGAAGAGGAGGATATTGGCAACATTTGGTTTCAACAGGACGGCGCTACGTGCCACACAGCCGAAGCTACACTCGATGTTTTGCGCCCTGTTTTTGAAGATCGCATTATCAGCCGCAGAGCTGATGTAGTTTGGCCACCTCAGAGCTGCGATTTGACACCGTTGGACTATTATTTGTGGGGTGCCCTTAAAGATAAGTGTTACGCCGACAAGCCAGAGACAATTGACGCTTTAAAGGACAATATTCGTGAAGCCATTGGTAAAATACAGCTGCACACAATCGATAATGTGCTTAAAAATTGGACCGATCGTGTAGGCTACTGCAAGGCCAGCCGAGGCAGCCATTTGAATGAAATTATTTTTCATTATTAAATGGAAGTATTGTACTTTCAAATAAAAAAATAAATTTGAGAAAATATCCAGTAGTATTTTTTAATAGAATTTTCAAAAAAAAAAAAGTTATTTGGCGGACCCTTTACAAAGATTGGTTGCTAAAGGAAAACGAGTTCACGGGAAAACGCAAGTTGTGTTGTGTCACATTTGTTGTCAAACATGATTGTTAAACATGACTATGTATGAAAAAACCAAAGAAAAAATTAATTTTTTAATTAAAAGCAAACAGACCATAAAAATATTATTAAATAAAAAAAAACTCCGGGCCTGGGCTTTTCAAAAGTTGGCAACCCTGTTTCAAACCAAATTTAGATTTAGCAAACCAGCGCACAAAAGTGCAACGGATCGCACAAAAACCTCCAATGCCTTCAAAAAAACTAAGTAACTACCAAGGTAGAAAAAGGAAAGCAGAGCTGGAAAAACAAATTCAAAAAAGTCAGAAGGTGACATTGGACATAAAATGCTAGGTTTAAAGCCAATGTACTTTAAAGTACTGATACGGCCAAATTGTATATTTATTGTTTTTATCTCGATTAAAATTTATAGGTCTATCAAAACAAAGCAAATATGTTATCGTAAAAAATTAGCCTACAATAAGTTGTTAAAAATCGTTATAAATTGTAAAAAAATGTACACAAAATTTAGAACGTTAAACACTTGACGGGAGTGAAAACGAAAACCAAGAAAATGGTGCCGATCTTAAAAAATCTTGTAAATAGTAAAGTATCACAAAATATACTGAATACGAATAAAGTTATTATCAAATCCTTAACTAAAACGATAGCGGTAAGTCTAACTTTCTAAATTTGAAGTGAACAAATTAGAGGTTTAAAATAGTTATTTTTGTGACATAAATACATAATATATAAAAATCAAATAAAATACATAAATCAAAAAGTTGTATAGCAGCTTTGCACAGACTACTATGAGTATTCAGTTTTCGCTCCTGTGCTTAATTTTTGTAACACTAACTGCTTTATTCTGTGTAACGAAAATGCACACCAACGACAAGCAAAACACGAGAAGCAATAGAATTTCGTATAGAAAAAAGTATTGCTTCTCGTGTCTTGCTTGTCGTTGGTGTGCTGCTTCGTGATACAGAATAATGCAGTAAATTGCTATCAGAAAATCGCTGTGTGTGATATAAGAAATATTTTGGAATATCGCTACTGTATACTTTTTTTACTCTAGCTCAACTACTCCATTGCTGCAGTGAATGCAGCCAAACCTTTCGATTGGGATACCGCCAAGCCGCTCAAAGAATGCCCAAAGGTTTCAGCATATGAGTTGTTACGCGGTTTTCTACGTGGTGGCAAGTTCTATCAGAAAGATACAAATGAATATATTCGTACTGTGATGAGTGAAAAGGGCGATGTTGTGTATATTCCCGGCATTTTGGGTAGGCCAAATATACTACTTACCCAAAATCCAGATGACTTTGCAAAAATTTTTCGTCATGATGGCATTTGGCCAAAACGGATACAATTCTATGTCTTGGTATATTACAGAAGTGTGATCAGAAAGGATTACTTCGGGAAATTAACTGGATTAATGACTACGTAAGTGCATATGATCGATAATTTTATTCTTAAAGTAAATAATTAATATTCAGCAAAGACGAAGAATGGTATGAATTTCGGAACCTGGTGAATCCAATTCTTATGCATCCCAAAAATTCTAAGATCTATTTGCCGATCTTTTCTAAGATCAATGAGGATTTTATCGAACGGTAAAGTAGGATATTTCTTATGAAATCTTAATTCTGAGAATAGAAATTTAATTTCCCGCTCATCTTGCCATTAAGCATCAAGAAAATCCGCGATCCCCATACTTTAGAGGTGCCTTCAAATTTTAAGGAGGATATCAGCAATTGGACTCTGGAATCCATTTGCTGCGTTGGTCTGGATCGTCAACTTGGATTCATTGAAGGAAATAATCCAGATGGAGTGCGTATAGCTAGTTTACTTAAGGAATTTGTTCAGCTTTCTATGGACCTCGAAGTAAAACTTTCACTTTGGCGTTATCTGCCAAATCGTAAGCTTAAACGTGCAATAGCTGTGCTTGATGAAATATTTTGTATAACGCAAAAGTATATTGATGAAGCCGTTGAGCGCATTGAAAAATCCAACGATGTCAAGCCCGAAGATGAGAAGAGTATACTCGAGAAGCTGCTTAAAATTAACAAGAAAATTGCTACAACAATGGCCATGGATTTAGTGTTTGCTGGTGGAGAAACAGTATGTTTGCAAAATTATAAAGTAAACTTTAAACATTGTAATACACAGTCCTCGCTTTATTTCAGACATCGTCTTCTTTTGCCGGAATTTTGTTGTGTCTAGCCAAAAATCCAGCAAAACAACAAAAACTACGCGACGAGATACTCACCATTCTACCTCGTAAAGATTCTCCTCTAACTGTGGAGAACATGAAGAACCTGCCCTATTTACGTGCCTGCATTAAGGAAAGTTTACGCCTCTATCCGCTTTTAACGGGAATTAAACGTACCGTACGAAATGATATAGTTCTCAGCGGATATCGTATTCCAAAGGATACCGATTGTTTAATGTTTAGTATAAACTTACTACAAGATGAGGTACACTTTTCCGATACAAAAGAATTCATACCCGAACGTTGGTTGCGAAAACGACCAACGACTACAAACTCAGACAATGCATTAACTGAGTGCCCTCAAGCGCGCAAGAGTGATAATCCTTTTGTCTATCTTCCTTTTGGTTATGGTCCTCGAAGTTGTGTTGGACGTCGTTTGGCTGAAATGGAACTGGAGATTGGTATTGCGCGAATTATTCGCAATTTTCAGATTGAATTCAATTATTCCACTGAGAATGCCTTTCGATCGTGGATAGTTAACACACCCGTTATTCAATTAAAATTCAAATTCATCGATTTGGCGGAAAAGAATTAAGAACTCTAGGCGCCAAAATATAAAAAAATTTCTGTGATCCACATACCACTAATTTTTCTGATGTACTTTGGCTTTCTAAACACGAATATCACAATAAAAAAATTTCTATGGATAAGTTTTTGAGATATGATTTTTTGAAAAAATTTCCCCTTTTTCCAGGATGTAGTGTTATAAATAGCAACCTATCTCGAAAACGAATTCACGAATTAAAAAAAAAAAAAAATTAAATCAAGACAATTAAATTACCTACATTTGGCTCAAATTTGACGGAAATAGAAGAAATTCGCCAATTTTTTTTTTTTTTTTTTTAAAATCAAGTCGAATAATGTTTCAATAATCTAAAAAAATCGATATCTCAAAAAAATCGCAGCTTATCATTTTGTACGTAAAGATAGTTCTTTGAAGAAAAAAAACACACTGCCTTTGAGGAAAATTCATGGTTATAGACCATTGAGTGAAGGTACCTAAATTCTACCATTCTATGATTTTTTCATTTAATGCCGGTTAATTTAATATAAACACATCCGAAATTCATTTTTAATAAAAAACCTTTATTTTTAACGAAATATTAAATATCTACATAAATCTTTAAAAAGTACAGAATAAAAAAAAGAATACCAAAAAATATATTGAGTTAAATAGGAAAGGAAATAAGATACAGATGTTGAATTAGAAAGAGATAAAATAAGTTCAGAAAAGTATTCGAAAATTACATTGTTTAGCAATGGTTTTTAAATTATTTAGTCCCGTTTTTGTCGATTGTATTCTAGGCGTTAGGCGTTATGAAAAATCGCCCAATGAAAACTCACCAAAAAAAATGAAAAATCACCCAAAATTTCTTCATCAAAATTGTGTAATTTGTCATATGAAATTTTTTTTGGCTACTTTTTGTTTTGGGTAATTTTTAAATTTTTTATTTTTCTGGACGATTTTTCTTTTTACTTTTGGGTCATTTTTATACTTGTGTCTTGTTTTTTGTTATTTATTGATTAATATATTAATTTTTGTTCAATTGTTCTTGTTAAACTTTTACGTATGTGAAGTGGAGTCACAGGCCCCTCCCGAGTCGCGATTTCCGAGAAACACATGAAGACTGCACAGTTCCTTAAGGGTACCTTTAAAAATTGTAGCGATTCTGAACTAAAGAATACTACAAAAAATGGTCAGAGAATTCAACATTTATTAAAACACTTTAATAAGAAGTTATTAAAATTTTTTTTGTGACGTCATTTGCGTGTACGTGACGTTGTCATGAAGCGATGCTAGAAGATTTGCTTAGAGAATAAAATGATCTGTAATCATCTGATAAAAAATATATTTGTAAAGTAAACACTTACGACGAGGTAGTAAAAATGAGCCTGAAATTAAATTTACAGCTCGTTCTGTACTCAAATTTACACCCATTTTTAAACAATCAACTTTAAAGACACGTTATTTTCTTACAAACAAAAGTTTTTACAAAAACTCGAAGTCACTTCCTCGGCGTAAGTGTTTATTTTACAAATATATATTTTTTTCAGATGATTACAGATGATTAGAGATCTTATTATTAGTACAATGACTGGCTTGAATAAAAAACTTTCTATACTCATTTTACGAGGCTAGAGCGTGATTTTTGTTTAAGTAACTTTAAATTTTTAATGGTGTTTTCGAACCCCCATTTCATAATTATTTACTTTACCGCTGGAAATGCAATCCCAAATTACAAAAATTTCCCAGAAATATTTTTAGAAAAGACCTTTCATTTACCTTTCCAACGGTAGTTCAAACTTAACATGTGCTTCAGAAGTGTTGAAGATATGAGTTTTCGACGTTTTTGCCGATTTTTGTCCATTTTGTGAACCCTGTAACTCCGCCAAAAATCGCGCCTTACACATTTAAAATGGAATTGCTGCATAGTCTCTTTAGATCGGGGAGAAAAGGTTTTATCAAAGTTTTTTAAGGACTTTTTTTAAGAAGTTTGTTTCAGCGATGACCATTTTATTGAACCCAAATGTTTTACCGCCGAGCCATTTTTTCAGGTTTGGAAATAGGAAATAGTCGCAGGGGGCTAAGTCTGGAGAATATGGTGAATAGGGTAGCAGTTCGTAGCCCAATTTATGAATTTTTGCTATGGTGACTACAGACGTGTTCTACGGTGCGTTGTCATAGTACAAGAGCACTTTTTCTTTGACACATGCAGTCGTTTTTGCTTTAAATCATTGTCAAATCTGTTCAGTGAATAATATTCAGGTGTTATTGTGTTACCATTTTCAAGGTAATCGATGTGAATGACTCTGCATATATTGACTCTGCAAAAAAATGTCGCATTGACCTTGTTAGCCGACTTACCCACCTTAGCCTTCTTGGGTGCACGTTCACCCGGAGAAGTCCACTGGATTTACTGTTGACCTTGGTATCAGGTTGTTTGACCTTGGTATCAGGTGTATTGTCTTGGTATCCATGCTTCGTCTACGGCTATGAATCCTCTTTTGATTGCGGTTAAACAGCGACAAACACTCCTTTGAAGTGGTTGCACGGCTGTGTTTATGGTCGAGTGTGAGGAATCGCGGCACCCATCGCGCGGATCGCTACTTCATGTCCAAATATTCACGTAAAATGTGATGTACCCGCTCAGTTCACCCGATCGTCCTATATTATTCTATGTATATTTTCGACGATTTCTGGCGTGATTAACTTTTTTTGGTGACCTAAACATTCAGCGTGAAATGTGCTGGTTCAACCGTTGTGGGCGATGTGTACCGTATGGAATTCAGTAAACTACCTCTTAAACAATGAAATTTTTTTCCATTTATGTCGAAATTTTAAATCTTGCATAAGTATAACATACAAATGTAAAAAAACTCTACCTTGAAGTAATGTATTTATTTACTACTTTTTTTATTAATTAAGTAGTAGTTTTTGCTTAGTTTTTGCTGCTACCTTTTTTATGCAACGAAACCCTCGATTCACCTTTCTAATGCTTACAAAATATATGCGTTATAATGAGTTGACTGTGGTTGAGGATATGTTCATGCAGTTGTATTTAAAAACATGTGTCTGAATGTGTGTGAGTTTAGTTGTGTGTTCGTATGTATTTATGTCATTTAATTTATTTAAATACAATTTCTGACATTTTCATGCTTTTCCCCATGTTGCTGCACTCTAGCCACCGCATCTGCAGTGTCGAGCAGTTTCTGCAACTAGCGGTTTATTATTGTTAAAATAGCTGCTTTTGTTGCTGTCGCCATTTTCTGCGCCATTGTGGTTGTAGGGAAATTTTGAAACCGGAAGCATAATTGTGCATGCTGTGATTGCTGTAGCTGTTGTTGTTGTTGTTGTTGTTTTTGTTGTTTGTGTCATTATTATTTTATTCTGTCGCATGAGTATTTGCTAGTGTGTGTTTGTTGTGTTTATAAATGACAAATAATATTAAGGTAATGTTGTGTGCGTGGTGTTGTTATGCGTTCGTGTTGTTGCTGTTTTTGTTGTTTTTGTCTGCATATGCATACGCACGTGCATTGTTATTGTTAGTAATTTGTTGTAATTTAAATGAGGTTATATTTTTCATTTTTTTTATAATGAAACACCAAATGTAATTAAAAGTTTTCGTTAAAATTTTAGGAAATTTGTTGCAATTATGATTGGAGGGATTTGTGCTGTGTGTCAAAAATAAATACATACATGTGTGTGTGTGTGTGTGTGTGTGTGTGATTTTTGCATATGAAAGTGTCAGCAACATCCAAACTTATATTAATTATAAACAGATGAATTGTAAACACATTTATTACAGGTGGCAGCTCTATAAAAATGTTTGTTTTTACTTAAAATTTGCTTACAGTAAGGCAAATAAAGCCGTAAATAACCTCAACAGGATTTCCTGCTGTGTGCTACATAATTTTAATTAAGAGCAAACAAAACAAAATTTTTCAAACAATTTATGCATGGATTGCACGAAAATAAGTTAAAAATATTTCAAACTTTATTTTTAATAAAACAATATTTTTGTTTAATTTTCTGACGTTTTAATTCCAATAAAATCTTAAAAAATTTATATATTTGACAAAGATATGCCAAAGATTTGATACAAAAAAAAAAGTCTGTTAAGAAAATCCTTGCTCATATAAAATCCCAAAGTATCAACATGTCTTAGCAGGCATTAACACCAGTTATCATATTGTCTAAAAATTGCAAACACTATTTAAAGCTTATAAAATATTTCCACAGACATAGTATCGGCAACATAACCAACATCAATAGTAACAAAAACACTATCTCTACGAAATTATATCCTTTCATTTGTATTCCAGTCGCTCACAAACTATAGCTTTCTTTACATATAGCATGCATAAATTATTTATTTTTACAAATCCTTAGTTAAGATATGGTTTGCAACATTTCTCATGTCCATGCACACACCATTTTCTTCGTTTTTTCTTCTATGAAACCAACTCATGCTGAATCTTCGAAACTTAATAATAATTTAGAAAATCTCCATTTTCAGGATTATGCAAAACCATTTGCCTTAAATCCTTCGTTTTCTTGTGTTGGACATTTTCAGCTACAAGTTTTCTTTCAGTCTTCATTAATTTGCATATTCCTTTTGTTTATCCTCTTTGATCTGCTTCTTATTATTATTCTACTTCTATAGCGATCCTTATCAGTGAAGGATTAAAAAGTCGTTCAAAGAAAAGGGATAAAAATGTCTATGCCATGCATAAGAGAATACTTTACATTTATAACTTGAAAGTGAAATGAGACGCATATCATGGTTAATTCAACAATATCAACAATATCTAAGACAACAACAACAAAAAGCAACAACTTTATCAGTTGTTGTAATTATTAGCAAAACATTTGCTTGGTTTTGGTGGCAGTAAAAAAGGATATAAGTAGAACAAAAAAAAAATAAATGTAATGCTTTCCTTTCAATAAAAAAAGCATAAATAAAAAAATGTTATACTGACGAGTGTTGTGTATATATGTAAATTGAGTGTTGGTAGAGAGGAAAAACGAGTAAAGAATTTCTTAATCAAACAATCAAATTAGGTGGAATTTTAATACATGTAAGTTCAATTGAGGACGATTTCAATTCTTCGAATTTTTTCTATTAAATAAATTAAATTTTAGAATCAGGATTCAATATATCAACCACTTTCGTGTTATGAGCTGCAATTGAGCTAAAATTTTGAGATTACTCAACGAAATATCAACAAATTTTCTATCTTTTGTTTTAGCGGAGCTGTAATCGTCCAAATTTAAAATGTCTTTTTTTCATATAAAAATACACTTAATCAACAGTATTTTTTTAAATTCTAACTTTGGACAGTAACAGCTCCGCTAAAACAAAAGAAAAAAAATTTGTCGATATTTTGTAGGATAATCTCAGAATTTTTTCTCCACGACAGCACTTGACACGAAACCGATTGATATACTTATGAAAAATATGATATTTTTTCTGAAATACAAAATGTTATTTTTTATTTTGTGGTGAGTAGTTAAGATTCTAGATCAATAATACTAAACACGTACCAAAACCGTAAAACACCCTGTTTTTTGAAAGTTTTACAATGCGGGAGGAAACTCCATAAAGTGTTATACTTGCCTTATCAAGAAGAATAACCAGCCGAGGGAATTAATGCTATATCTGTAGCACTTTGTATATAATTCATTCAGCTTCAAATATAAAAAATATAGGTGTCCCTATTTATTTTCACATGACTGTATGTCTTTTGCCTCCAACGAATTTAGACAAAAGCCTCTTAGACAATTCTTTGTCTACAACAGCATTAGACTGTGTCATTTGCAAAAAATTTCAGATCCTCCCTCCGCAGGCAGATTCAGAATATAGCATATTTGAAGTTCACGAAGGTCCACAAAAATTTTCGAATTATTAAAAAACTGAATTGGCGCCATCTGAGTACTTATTTATTTGATAATTTTGATTTTCATCAAACGATTTGGCCAACGAGTGTGAACACTTATCAAATCGCCATCAAATCCATAAAAATTCTGTTGGTCAAATCAATTGTCAAATCATTTGATGATCGATTTGATGAGCGATTTCAAATGTGAAGAGCCCTAAAGGCAAAAAGTGAGATACATAAAAAAGCAGATCGGCGCTACAAAACGAATGAAAACACTAAAAAAAAAAAAAAACATTAGGGCTGTTCACATTGCAAACCGCTCATCAAATCATTTGTCAAATCGTTTGACCACAAAAGTGTTCAGACTCATCAAATTTTCCATCAAATTTAATTTTATCTTGAACACCGAAGTAAGCACATCGCGATGACGAAAACTTTTTAATAACACTTGTTATTTAAATCCTATTGGAAGTAGAAAAAAATTATTTTATAAATTATAATAAATTATTTGCAACAGTTATTTATTATTATTTTTTATTACTTTCTTTCACTCCCTCTATTGAACTGATAAAATCAAACAACACAATTTGACGAGTGTTTACACTGGTCAAATCGTTTGTCAAATCAGCAGAAAAATCAAAAATTTTGATTTTCATTAAATCACACTCGTCAAATCGCCATCAAATCCATACAAATTCTGTTGGTTAAATCATTTGTCAAATCAGTTGATGATCGATTTGATTAGCGATTTGAAATGTGAACAGGCCTAATGTTTTATTTCTTTGATATACATTGTCTTAACCCAGTAAGGGCGATGATGCCATATCGCATCATTAAGTCGGTTGTCGCAAAACTAATTGTATCAAATAAAAATTAGTCAAAATCAAAATTAGGTAAAAATTGTGCATGAGTAAAAAAATAGTCCCGTCTTCAAGGCATTAAGTAGATTGATAAAAAAAAAGTTCTGTGGCCATCAGTGGCTTGCTAGTTGATAAATAAAAATTATAAAAAATGGTTCAAGGCCCCCATAAAATTTTTCGTTTCATTTCTAAATTTATTGTTTTCTAATTTCGAATAAATTTAGATAACTTAAAAATTATTAAAAATTGTTATAAACAATATATAATTAAATTTGTTAAAAAACTTTTTACAATAATTAGCTGTAGACAAAGAATTACTTGAACCCTTGTCCAAGGAGACTTACGCTGACAAAAAAAAAACAAAACAATATAAAATATTACAATAGATTCTTTGACTTTTTCGCTTTAATATTTCAGGGGGTAATATTTTAAAAAATATTTCTGTCAAGATTTTCTGATGATTATAGATCTGTGAACACAAGTACAGTAAATATCGGCTGTATGCAAATGATAAAATGTTGCAATATTTTGCATATAAGCAGTATTTGCAAATAAGCAATAATCGGCTATATGCAAAATATATGCATATAAGCAATAATCGGCTATATGCAAAATATATGCATATAAGCAATAATCGGCTATATGCAAGATATATGCACACATGCAATATTTCCCTGCAAATAAAATAAATCATATTCGCTTCATTTTAAAGCAAATTAAATCACATTTTATTTCAAATACATATTGCTCTTGTGTAATATCAGCTCAGTCATTTTGTGTCATTTACAGTTTCAGTTAAAAAATATAAGTACATATAAAAGGTACAAAATTACTTTAAAAAAAAACTGAAATTGTTTTGGTCTTGCTTTTTTCAGCATTTTTTAAGATTAAGTCTTCAATGTCTTCAAAAGCCTCTAAGGCACTTATGTTATTATTAAAAAAGTAGACACGCAGCGAATCCAAACTAAGCAAAGCCTCTTTGGTTGAGATATGCTTGTTATTAAAAGAAGACTGAACGAACACTTATTCATCATCATTTAAATTTTCATTTTCTCCCAATACGTCTGCAACAATATCTTCGTCGAAAATGATTCCAAAGCAAGCAAGATTGTTGTCGCACTGAATGTACTCGGTATCTATATTGTGCCATTCGTAGTTTTCGCCTTCAACATCTGTCTCAGCTACCTCATCGGTGTCTGGAATTTGGTCAATGCCTGCCTGAAATTAGCAGCTTATGTTTATAACTTATATTTACTAAAGTGTATCAACTTTACGGACTTACCTTCTTAAAACAATTAATAATTGTTTGTTGCATCACTAAGTTCCAAGCTCGATATGCATAGAAAATACCATCCAAAACAGTGAGAGATTTCAGAAAAGCAATTACGGATAAGTCTTTCTCCAGTGCACAAATTTGTTTTTTTATTAAAATTATCCTGTATTCCATTTTAAATGAGTGGATGGAGCCCTGATCAAGCGGCTGTATTATAGCAGTTGTGTTTGGCGGAAGAAACTCAATTGTTATATTGAAAAATTTCGAATCTGTTTTGTGACAGGGAGCATTATCAATTATCAGACAAATGTGCTTATTGATCTTTTGTAGATCTTTATTCAGATCTTCCAGTATGTTCGTCCAAATACCACTCGTCATCCAAGCGTTTCTGCTACTATAGTATGGCATTGGTACCTCTTTCCCAGTGAAACACCGTGGCTTCTTTGATTTTCGAATGCAATACGCTCATTTATATGTGCCAGTTGCGTTGCACAAGAACAGCAGTGTGAAGCGTTGCTTCTGCGTTTTGAATCCTTTTTGGTTCTCATGCTTGCTTTTGTAGCTTCCATTCGGCAATGCCTTGTAGTACAAACCAGTTTCATTGGCATTAAATATGGAATCGGTAGTAAAAGTGTCCAATATTTGCGGCAAATGATGAGAGATGAAAGCGGCTGCACTTGTTGCATCATTTTCACTGGATTCTCCGTAAATCTTAGCGCAGTTAATGACATTTCACTTGCACCAGCGCTGCAACCAGCTGCGGTCTGGCGCATACTCTTCATTAAGTTTTAAAACAAATTCCTGTGCTTCAGCGAGGAGAACAGGACCACTTACAATTCCATTTTGCGATCGTATCTGGTTAAACAAGGAAAAAAGGTCTTTCTCCAAATTAACGTGTGTACTTTTTCTATCCCGTTTCTTATTAGGATTTTCTATAGCACGGATGTTACTTTCATTAATTTTTATCCGCAAAATGGTGCTAATGCTTACTTTGCTAACTGAAATTTTTTGTTCAGCTGTTAGAACACGACGCGACATTGTTGCAATTGGTATCACAAAATAATTTTTTTAAATAGTGATGAGAAATAAAGAAATAGCGATGACAATTAAACGATTACAAAATTCAGTGTTGCCGTGTTGGAAAATTTTCTAACAACCGATTAAATTTGGTACATAATTATTAAATTTTGTTGAAATAATTTGCATAAATGAAATATTTGCTTATAAACGATTTGCATATAAACAATTTAATTCTAAAAAAAAGTAATACATTATGCGCTAAAATTTTAAATATTTGCACATAAGCAAAATTGGCATATAAGCGGTTCATCATATAACCGATATTTACTGTTAATCAAAAGCATATATTAACAAGTTTTCTTAAACTTTATGTTAGTAAATTTAAAACTCATAAAAAGCATTACTCAGGCGTAATTTCTTAAAATGCCGAAACTCGTGAAATTTGTTTGTCACCTCCACTAAATTCCCTAAATCGAAATCTGTAGTTTTTGTAAAAGTTCAAATTTCGTACAGTGTTTCCCTAAAAATTACCAAAAAAAAAAAAAATTAACCACAGTTTCTATTTTGCCTCTTTGTTTCTCAAAAATAAAATCGAAAAGTTATGACTGTCACAGATCTAAGCTTACTGTCTGTCACACAGCTTGACTGTCACAGATCTTATAATCTGTGCAAAATTTCGTATAAAAGAAAATTTTGCGCAAAGTGTTCAAAGTGTTTTAAAGTAATTGCAAAACTGTCGGAAAACTTCAATGAATGTCCTTCGGTAAGAAACCTTAAAACAAAAGAGAAATTCAAGTTTGAGTAATTTTTTATGCACACCGGCAAAATTAAGTTACAAATATTAAAAAAAAGCCAACAGACACAGAAAAACATGCAAGAACTGAAGTTTCCAAAATATATCCTTGCTTGGCTTTACCGAGCAATTAAAATAATTCGGACAATGAACGCAAAAGGATTCACTTAGGAAAAAATAAAAAAACAGCAAACATTCTGCTAGGACATTACAAAATTATGAAGTAGCAGAATAAAGTTGAACGCATGAGTGAAAGCATTGAATAAAGTGCAGTAGACCATAAAAGTTGAAACATATTTCATATGAGCGAGAAAACAAACAAAAAGGATAAAATGAAATTTTGGTCGAAAACCAGAAAACTTCGAAGAACTAAACTTTAAAAGATTAAATTTCAAAGTTTGGAGACATTGCATGAGCTTCTAGCTTAATTTCATTCTTAAAAGAATAAAAGCTAAGAGAAAAAACAAATTAATATCAATGCTTACAGTTAAATCCATTTGACCAACACTTCAACAAAGCAGACCGCAAATAATTTTGGCAGTCTGTGTAAGCTGCATACAGAGAATAACTTTTATTTGAAAATAAAAACCAGAAAAAGAAAAACCAAAAAAACTTTCACTTTTCAAAAGAAAAATAAAAAAAATGCTTAAAACTTGTCCATACCGAAGAGCTGCATAGAAGCATTGAGAATGCTTTGCTAGTTAAGAAAAGAAATAAAAGAACATTAAAATCAAGCAATGGATGTACCGCAGGAGGAAGTTCTAGCAATTAAAACAGGGAAGAATAATAGTAACATGCAGCAACCTTGCTTGGTGTAGGATTTTCAGTTAAAGCCAAAACCAAAGTGAAACTATTTCGAAAATTATCTACGGAGAAAAAAAAACCGAAATCCAAGTCAAAGTAATGCGAGATAAATCCAAAAGAAAAGTTTTAAAACTTATGAAGCTATAAAATGGTAACACACTGCAAGATAGCAAAGAACCCTGGACAGACTGAAGATTTTCTAAAACAAACAGACGGACATTTAAGAGTAACAATATAGAATACACTTAGTTACAAGGTAAGCCAAGAGATTGTGTTGGTTTCTTACTAGAAGAAACTTAATGGCAATCCTGGTAAGTGTTTTTATGCTTTTAAGTGTAATAAGCCGAAGGGGTTGGAGATTTTGACTTTATTATTACAAATTGGATTAGCCAATAAATTTTGCAGTGGAAGTGCAGTGAGACAGCGTGAGAAAACTACGGTAACTTCCGATTATTAAATTTTTAATTACTAAGCATTTCGGCCAGTATTGTGAAGGCTGTGCTTTAAGCATTAGATCTTGAGCTTTTAGATGTTGCGATAGAGTTATTGGGAAGCGAAGCTTCTTACGCCTTGTTTTAGTGATTTGCTGTGGCCAAAATCGCAATAACTGCACAAAGCCAAAACGACCTAATACAATAGAAAAAAAATCAATAAGATTTCTTTATGGTTTTCATCCAAAAAGACGAACTTATTGAAAATATAGAGAAAATCTTCTCACAACCATGTATATTTTTATGAGTAAAATCACATAATTTTAACACTTTCGGCTTCACTTTAATTTAGTAGGTGCCTGGGACAGAATCATTCCCGCTTTTTTCACTGCACCATTTTTTGGACTTTGTCGAACAAATGACGGGAATTCCTGCCATGACGGGAATTTTTGCATTTAATTCTTAAAGATTTTATTAAGCTGTGCTGAGCAAATAGCGGAAATTCCTCAATGACGAAAATACCCACATTTCGTTTTTTAAGAGTTTATTTGGTTTTGGGAGTATAATTGCGGGACATCCCCTTATTAATGTATGAAAAAATAAACAACATGTTTTAAAAAGATAATTTAAATTCAAATACTAGTTTTTATTAAAACGATAAATTATACGGAAAAACTACTCTTATTTAATATGATAGATTTCAAAGCATTCATCGGGTCATAATGCCGGCTTATCAAAACAATTTTTGCATTGAAAGCTAGTTTCTTTCCTGCTTCCATTTTTAAGACAATACTTGCATCTCTTTTGATAACTTTTGTTCTTATTTGAACCCCGATATTGTGAAGGAAAGGGAAGTGATGAAAGCTCATATATATTTAACAGGATGCAATTTTTGTTTTGTTGAACGTCCGGTGGATGTTATGAAATTAACAAGATCCTTGCTTTCAGCTATATTTGCTGGAAGATTTAGCAAACCTAATATTAAATTATCTCGAAAGTCTAAAAAGGAGGTTTTCGAATGAAACATTTTATAAATAAACTAGCTAAAACCCGACGCGTTGCTGCCACTCTCCCTTGTCAAAGACCCATACAATGTAATCAGTTAAACAGCTTGTCTAAATTGAGGTCGAATACTGAATTCCGGCGTTGTGCGACCTATAACTCTAAAGCTATTTGAAAGCACAAAGTGGGGTTGTAAGGGAAGTGCCACTCCCCTTGTCCTACCCATAAATTGGGTTATATAGGAGTGCCAGCTCTCTTCATTACCGCTAATAGAATGTAATCAATTAAACTGGATGTGTATATGGAGGTCGAATACCGAATTCCAAAACTGTGCGACATATAACTCCAAAACTATTCGATAGCACAAATTTGGGTTGTATGGGAGGTGCCACTCCCCTTTTTCCTACGCCCATACAATTTTACCAATGAAACTGCATGTGTAAATTGAGGTCAAATACTGAATTTCGAAGCTGAGTTACCTATAACTCCAAAGCTATTTGATATCCCAAATTTGGATTAAGTTGGAGGTGTCACGCCCCCTCCGGCAAACTCTAAAAAATTTTATTAGTAAATCTGCATGCGTAAATTTTGGTCGAATACTGAACTCCGCCGCTGTGCGACTTTGCAGTCCAAAGCTATTCGATATCACAAATTTTCGTTGTATGGGAGGTGCCACTCCCCCTTGATCAACGCTCATAAAATGTAATCAATGAAACTGCATGTGTACATTGAGGTCCAATACTGAATTCAAAAACTGTGCGACCTATAACTTCAATGATATTCGATATCGCAAATTTACGTTAAATGGGAGGTGCCACGCCCCTCTTACCAATGAACATAAAATTAAATCAATGAAACTGCATATGTACATTGAGGTCGAATACTGAATTCCGGCGTTGTGCGACCTATAACTCTAAAGCTATTTGAAAGCACAAAGTTGGGTTGTAAGGGAAGTGCCACTCCCCTTTGCCCTACCCATAAAATGTAAGTAATGAAAGTGCATGTATAAATTTAGGTCGAATACGGAATTCTTACGCTGTCAACCTATAACTTCAAAGAAATTCGATATCGCAAATTTGGGTTGTAAGGGAGATTGTCACGCCTCCCTGTCCAACGCCCATAAAATAAACTCATTGAAACTGCATGTGTAAATTGAGGCGAAGAACTGAATTCCAAAGCTGAATTCCTATAACTTCAAAGATATTCGATAACACAAATTTTGTTGTATGGGAGGTCCAACTCCCCCTTGACCAACTCCCATAAAACTTCATCACTGAAATGGTTCGTCTGGATTGTGGTCGAATACCGAATTTCTAAACTTTGCGACCCATAACTATAAAGTTATTCGATAACACAAATTTTTTATTTATTTGTGGGACGTAAAAGGGGGTGTGGAATTTCTTCTTAAACCATCTCGTACTCAAAGTAAGGCCACTTACAAAATTTCAGCTCAATCGGACCAATAGTTTCGAAGTTTTTGATATTTTCTTAAAAGTAGGCGTAGAATAAGAGTGACAACGCCCGTTTTTATTAAAGTTAATGACAGTCATCATACGAACTTATTTACTAAATTTTAATTTAATACGACCAAAACCGTCTTAAATATACAATTTTTATTGATTTGTGGGTGATAAAAGGGGTGTGGCATTATTTTTTCGTAAACCTTTGCATAGCAGTTGCGTACAAACCCGTAGAAGGAAGTATCTAATTTGGTCCAGTCATTTTCAAGTGTTAAGCATCCGAACAAATCACGATTCATTTTTATATAGACAGATATTGATTTGTGGGCGGTAAAAGTGGGCGTGAAAACATTTATGTATCGTAACTGCCTCTTAGAGCACCTACACAGCAAGTTTCACTATAAAAATGTGTAGAACTCTGGAATTGCCATGATTTCGAAAAAGTGGGAGTGTATATATTGCGACCACGACCATTTTTTGTACAGTTACTGACAGTAACCATCTGAACAAAATTACTAAATCTTAGTTTTTACGATTAAACCCGTCTGGTATATATCCCTTATTTGGTTTGTGGTCGATAGCGCAAATTTGGCTTGTATGGGAGGTACCACGCCCTCTCGTCCAAACGTTACCAAACCTCACAGGAACACTCACTCTTCTCGGTAGACGTTGTTCTGCCACAGACCGCCTTACTGCCATATACGAACATGTCAAGAAATGCCAAATATATTCACCATTTTCAGTATAGCTGCCGAAAGTAGCCATGCACTAAATAACCAAATTTAGTCTATACGATCAAAACCATGCGAAATATAAGCCTATTTTTGGTACACTTGCCGAAAGTAACCATATGTACTGATTTACAAAATTTTTGTCTAATACGAACCAAACCGTTGAAATAAAACGTTTTCATTGGTTTGTGGGCGGTAAAAGGGGGGCGTGGAAACCAATTTTTAGTACAGTTGCTGACAGTAACCGTACAAGCTAAGCCAACATTTTAGCTCAATCGACCCAGTAGTCAATTTTCATGATTTCTCAAAAAGTGGGTGTGGCTATAAAGCGATGACGCCCTTTTTTAGTACAGTTGCCGAAAGTAAGCAAACAAACTTTGGTATCACATATAAGTCTCATACGGCCAAAACTGCTTGAAATATAGCATTATCACTGATTTGTGGGCGTAAAAAGGGGGCGTGGAAACCAATTTTTCGTACAGTTACTGTCAGTATTTACACAAACCAAAGTACCAAATTTAAGTCTTATACCACCAAAACCGTCTGAAATAAACCATTTTCATTTATTTGTGGGCGGTAAAAGGGGGCGTGGAAACCCATTTTTAGTACAGTTGTCGACAGTAACCGTACATACTAAATTACAAAATTTTAGCCCTATACGACCCAAACCGACTAAAATATAACATTTTTATTGATTTGGGGGCGGTTACAGGGGGGTGTGGCAATTTTTTTCCACAAAAATCTCGTACCTGCAACAAATCGACTGCCAAAATTTCAGGTCAATCGGTTCAGTAGTTTTGGAGTCCATAGACATCACACATCCAGACACACATAGTTTTGCTTTTTATGTATATAGATATTGATTTTTGGGCGGTAAAAGTGGGCGTGAAAACATTTATATATAGTGATCGCCTCTTGGAGCACCTACACAGCAAGTTTAACTGTAAAAATCTGTAGAACTCCGGAATTGTCATGATTTCGAGAAAGTAGGCGTATTTATATTACGACCACGCCCATTTTCTGTACAACCGACAATAACTATCTGAACAAAATTACCAAATCTTAGTTTTTTACGATTAAAACCATCTGATATATATCCTTTTATTGGTTTGTGATCGATAGCGCAAATTTGGCTTGTATGGGAGGTACCACGCCCCCTCGTCCAATCGTTACCAAACCTCACAGGAACACTCACAAGATGTGGTTTCAGTTTCCCTGAAAATTTCATAAAGATCGGTTCAGCGGTTTTGGAGTCTATACGTGATATAGCCACATACCCACATACATACATCCATTTTTATATATATAGATTAGTAATTCCACACAGCCATGACCAAGATATGATATAGGACCTTTTTATACCATCTTTTTATTTTTCTGGGACTGGAATAATATGATAATAATTGATTGGCTCGATCAATGCCTGCCTTGGTTTTGTTAGCAGCAACGTCTACTGGTTTCATCTTCTTATGGCCTCTAGTATTGGAAACTTTGATTAGACACGGATGGTGTGCCGAAGTTATGGACATAACATCACGTTTGTCTTTCCATTTTGTAACGCAAACATTTCCCGTTCTTCTCCAAACCATTTCGCCTCTTTTACGTTTCTTATTGGTTATACATTTAGGACTCGGCTTACGATTGAAACGTAATGTGCCTGTAGAATGGGTTTTTTATATAAGTAGCGTATTGGACAAATCAATGCTGTTACAATTGTTTCGCCAGATCAGCTAATGAAAATTCGTAGGAATTGATTTAATTATCTAATAATATTGAATTTCTGAAAACTTAAAATTGTTACTATTACTACTACTATTAATACTACTGGTTGCACTGTGTACACAGCAACCCTTAAAACTGTAAATGAATTGAACTATTATACACTAAGGCCTTTTCCACACTTGGTCAACGCAATTCCAGCACAATTTCAACGCAACAACGAAAAAGTTGAAAAGCAATGCAACTATAAACCGAATGCTTTCAGACTTGCTTCAAAAGTCATGCAACATATAATAATTGTTATTATATAATAACTCATGTTTTTCGACTTCTTGCACTAATTTAATATTTAACATTTGCTCATTCATCTTGCAAACTATTTCTTCTTCTTTTAGATTCTATTAGGAACCAATTAATAAGCGTATTCACCTTGATTAATATAAAGCCTACTGCACTACAAATACTTGAATTCACAAAACAAACAAACTGATGCAACACGTCGCCGATGAAAATTGCGGAAAGCCGCGTTGCGTTGAACAAGTTGAGAACGTGTCGAGAACTTGTTGCGTGCAAGTTGCTTAATCTGAAGGTTCCAGTATAAATACACAGGCTAGCAACTTGAGTTGGAGTTGCGTTGACCAAGTGTGGAAAAGGCCTAAGCCTTAAGTCTAACATAAAATAAAAAGATGAACACTTGAAAACGAACAGTTCGTGTGTGCAGTAAATTTATTAAGCCAAACAAATTATGAAAAGAGCAAGTTTCTAGAAATCTGATAAAGTGAAAAAAAACTACAACAACGAAAAACACTAAACATACAGACTTGTCACAAACATTAAAGAAATAAGAAAAGAATTCAAGACCAATTCTAATTCAGCTCAGAATTAGAAGTTCTTAAAAATCATTAAGAATTTTCAAAAATAATTATCCATATATAAATGGTGGCCACGGTTGAGGTATGGATCCATAAGTTTTAAAACTACAGCTTTTGTTTTTGATCCTGAGGAGCCTTCATCAATATCTTTTCCTGCATATATTTTAACATTTAAAATGTAGCCATCTTTTGTAGTAAGTTCGTAAAACTTAACGTCTTATCGAGCCCGCTTTCTTTTATTATATTGCTTAAAGAATAATCTTCTTCTGAACAGCATTAGAGACTCATCTAAAGACAAATCTTTACCAAGTGAAAACTTGTTCTCCAAATTTTTTAAAATCAAATGAAGAAGTGGCATTATTTTTTTCAGTTTGGCTCCTTGATAATCTTGTTAATATGACGCATGACAGCTGAAGCATCTCAGAATTTGCCGGAAACGCCTTCCACACATTAAAGCGCCAAATATTGGCTGACAGAACAATATATTTTTTGAAAACATTTTTTTAATGGACGGTTTTTTGTGCTGGCCTTGAAGTAAGCATAAGCCCAGAAATTGAAGCATTTCGTCTTTTGACGTTTCAGAAAAATTAATTTTTGGTCGCTTTCTTGTCTATGGTTATCAATTGTAAATGATACTGTACCCACGCGGTACTGCAATAATTTCACTCCTAGTCTACTTGATTATTTTATTGTTTCTCATTTTTCAGTAGTTTCTCTATTCGATCAACTCTATTTTTTATCTGACCACAACTTAATCTTTTTTTCGTAAAATGTTAATTTGTCTTGTAATGCAATTTCTAACAATTTTCCTTTCCGTGATTTCCAACATATTAACTATCAGTCCCTGTTGCTCGGTGTGTCAATGTTATCTTTCAATGAATGTTGGCTTCATCATAATATAAACGATAAGCTTAGGTCTCTTTTAGCACCGATTACATATCTTTTTGATAAACATGTACCACTACGGACAACAACCGTGAAAAATGAGTCTTGTCCATGGTTAACCCAATACGTGTCTAATAGCATTAAAAAAAAGAAACAAATTACAGAAAATATGATGGAAAATCAGACCATCTCCTGAAAACTGGGAATCTTTTCGCTTGGCTAGAAATGAAGCTGTTCTTTTAGTAAGACAGACCAAAACACGATTTTTTTCTGCGAAACTGTGGAAAACATGTGGAAAATTGCCATCGTTACACCTATAGCTAAAAAGCAAAATCCATCTGGTGCGAATGATTATAGGCCTATAAGTATACTGTCACCATTGTCAAAGGTATGTGAAATACTTATGGCTCAACAAATTAGCACATATCTTTCTGAGAAAAAACTGCTATCCCGCTATCAGTCTGGTTTTAGGGCAGAACATGGGTGTTCTTTAACGGTAGTAAAGGTTCTTGATGATATTCGATCCGAATATTATGCCCGGCTCTATGACTTTACTCTGCTTACTTGATTTTTCCAAGACCTTTTATAAGGTCAATCATAGTTATTTGTGTCAAAGGCTTAGGTAACTTTTTGGGTTCTATGAAAGTGCTGTTAATCTAATGTCTAGTTATTTGTGTAATAGAATGCAACGAGTTAAGGTTGGTCAGGTATGCTCGTCATACAAATTAGTAGTAAGTGGTGTTCCACAAGGCTCTATACTAGGTCCTCTGTTATTTTAAATTTTTATAAACGACATCTTTATTGTATGCCGGAATGCATCTATTCCTGCTTATGCGGATGATATCCAGCTTTATCTTTCGCGACGAACTGGACTTCTTGAGGATCTGTGTTGTAGGTTAAATGAGGATCTCCGTAGCATCAATGAGTGGGCCAAAAGTAATGGCCTTCAACTAAACGCTGCCAAATCGTATGTTCTTCCTATATGCAAGAGTAAGACTTGTGTCGTTGATGTCCCTGATCTGTTTTTTGGCAATAGCAATTTGACTGTGGTGTCGAAAGTAGTAAATCTAGATTTCTACATTAATTCTTCTTTGTCCTGTGTAGACCATAGTAATAGTGTAGTCCAAAAAGTTTATTATTTCCTACGAAACTTAGAATGTCTGCTAGTGTCACTACTACTGGAATTAAACGTAGATTAGTCATACAGCTAATTTTACCAATCATTTCTTATTCAGACATAGCTTATAGTAAACTTGGCGCATCTTCTCAGTTAAAAGTTTAAATTGAATTTGATTACGCCACGCGCTATGTGTGTGGTCTCTGAAAATAGGAATGTTTGTCTCGTTTCCGAAATGCAATACTTGGATGCGACATAGCTGCTTACCTAAATGCTAGAAATTGTATTTACCTGCAAAAACTAATCCATGGGAAAACTCCTTGCTATCTGCATGAAAAACTTCAGTTTTGTATGTCAAGTAGAAGCCTTGTTCTGATAGTTCCAAGGCACAACTCATTAAACTCTTCCCACCTATTTTTCCTTAACGCTTTTAAGTTGAGGAGTGCTTTGCCATGATGGCTTAGGGAGGTCACTGGGAGAGGTCCTTTTAGACAATCTATCTTTTCATTTTTCTCAACTCAATAGCTTTTCACTTCCTTACTTCTCTATGTTATCAATTCTTTGTTTAAGAAACTTTTTCAATCTTTACTTAACTTTAATTCTTTTTATTTTTTATATTCTTTAAAGTAAAAAAATAATATAAGGCTAATATTGTTTAAAAATTAAGGTCACTATTTTTGATTCCGTTTTAAACAGTTGTTATTGTTCTTAGTTTTTAATTATTAACTTTAGTTTTAAATTTTTAATTTTAAATTTTTCATTTTCATTTTAATAGTAATTTTAATTTTATTTAGATTAAATTTAAATTAATTATATTTATGTTGTACTATAAAAGAACATTGCTCTTATTGTACTTATGATTACTTAAATAAATAAATAAAATAAATAAATGGTTTGGAATCATTGTTCTCCAAATTTTTCGCATTACTCGATAAAGCCAATAAATTAACTACGTCTTCATCAAAAAAATGTTGAAATATGATAAGTGGGGATGTGTCACTATTTATTGCACCACAAATGCCCCAAGATTCGTTAAATGAAAAAGAAATGTATTGACTTTGCATTCTAGTGCCAAATAACATCACTTTCAGTATCATTACTTTCAATATCGGGAGCACCTGCACCACCATCCTCCTGACTAGAATCTTCCTGATTAGGTTTATCGAGTTCACTATCAACATCGCTGTCGACATCAGAAATTGAATAGCCCCTCAGTTCTCCTCCATCCAATGAATTTTCGTTTTCTGAATCTGCAAACAATTCATCCGCTAATTTTTGAAAATGTTTATTTGACATATTTTAGTCATAAAAAATACTTTATAAAACTGCAACCGATATTGTTTTTATAGTTTTACAACCGAAAACTAGCTTGCGAAACTGATTGCACTCAGAAAACCAATCAAGATTACGTACAAGAATTTCCTATGCACTTAACGCGGGGATTCCCGCAATTCGTGTTATAGAAGCCGCTTCTAAACAAACAAAAAAGTAATTTATACGTTAACTTAAAATAGAATTTCTCCTGATTGGACCTTGTAGAATTTGTAGGTTTTGCTTTTAGTGCTGGTATTTTAGCATTTTATCCTCACTAATTCCGTACAGTGATTAAAAATGTTCCGTTTTTGACGGTTTAAAAATTATATTTGAAAATAAGCGGGAGTTCCCGTCATATTTAAGGACAAGTGAATGACTGGAATGACTGGAATTCCTGCAGTTCAGCTGAAAGTGTTAGAAGAATCTTATTATTTTTTAATAGAAAACTTTTTAAAACAATTTTCTTATTACTATTTAAAGTTATCTTTTAGATACGTCATAAGGAAATCTTATTGATTTAATAAGATTTCTTGTTGAAATCTAATACGTAAAACTTTTTAAAGCAAAACGTACACAATGGATCAAAAACTGGACGTACTTGTTTTATACCAACTGCGAACGGCTAAACTGCATGTTCTCAAGAAGCTTTTTATGGATATTTTAATTCTCTGGGGTGTGCCATTGTCTGCAGAAGGGGTTTCAGCCAAGCTCCTTCGGCGGCAAAGCCACGCACTTGCACTTTGCGTCTCGGCCGCCACGTTTTTATATTTAAACATTTATTTATACCCAACTTTTTGACCTTTTTTCTGTCTTTTTCTCTTGTTAGAATACTAAATTGCTCTAACGACTTTATCCACAGAAACAACAACAACAACAGCAATATTTCTAACAGGTTTGTAGGACTCCATAACAATAACATAAGCATAAAACTAAAGTAAAGCAAAAATACAACAACAACAGGAAAATTTGAAAGAGAGAAAAACTGAGAAATTGACACTGAAATCTCATAGCCTCTGTGGTGTGGCTATTGCGCTTGCATGGCGTGTCACGGCCCGGACTCGATTCCCGCCGGCATCACAAAGATTTCTGGTGAAGCCTGTAGCAAGGCCGAAATTGCAATAAAATCAGCTGTGATGTTTTCTTTGTCATATTCAAAATGTTGTTGTTTCTTTGGAAAAATTCGTTAGAGCAATCAATTGTTCTAACCAGACCTAAAGCTCAATAAAAGATTTTAAACTATCAAACAACTAGAATTTGTATTTAAAATCAAGTATGATTTAAACTATCAAGCATTTATAATTTATATTTATTTAAATCATAAAAAATCAATGTAATAAAAAAAAATTTATATTTTTTCCATACTATTAGGTTCAAATTTTCGACTTTAAAATTCATTAAGTCTTTTCTGGCAAATTGACAATTGTTAAACAGTATTTAATATATATATATTTGTTTGTTGTAGTTTTTGTTTTCAAAACCTTAAGTCTTGGAATCAACTTAAGTATGGTGGAAAACTTCAATCGAAGACTAAAGTATTTCTAAAAACTTAAGTTTTGATTGTAAAACTGGCCCTTAAAGTGTTACTTTTATTTTTTTCTTACATACAAGATATGCATAAAAAATACAGTTCAGCATTCGGGAAAATTTAACTACACTATCAGCATTACCAAAAGAGTTCAGTGTAATATTTTCAAAAATATTTTCCCCTTATCGCTATATTTGGCAAGTCAACTAACAACCCACGAAGCGAAAAAACTTAAATGTTTGCCGATAACAAGACAATTTATCTTCTTGAGAACAAAGTAGAAGAAAAACTACGAAACAACTTTGCTCTCAATGGAAGTTAGATTATGCAATCATCATCAACATCATCATCATAATCGGCATGATCATCGGCAATATTGGACTCTTGCAAACTACCCCGAAATAATGTTTAACAGTCTTCAACTAAAAATACAACAAATTTAGTCATCATTAGTAAAGTTTTTCCCTCACTCTCTTACTTCGAATTCTTTGTTGCTTACTATTTTTTTCTTCTATCCAGAAGCAGCTGTTGTAACGATGCGCTGACGATGACGTTGGCCAAAAAGTTGATTATGTTAACTAAGTTTGGTAGTGGCCGGGTTTAAGTGTGAGTGTGTGTGTGTGTGTGACAAACGCCTACTACACCACGCAACGAAGGCAACCCTATAAGTATGCACTGATTTCTCTATTTAAGCTGCTGCTCTGGGAATATCTTTATTATTATAAAATATTTTTTATATCTTATTATTAAAAGTTTTGGCCCCTTCATTAGGTTAACAAAAAGCAACAACAAAAACTACAAATATAAAAGAAAAACAAGAAGAAAAGATATAAAACTTTTTGTTTTTGTCTAACAAAGTTTGTTGGAAATTTGTTGCTGCTGATGTCACACTTTTGCCGTTGTTGATGATGTTGTTGCTACTGTTGCTGTTGCTAACAATATGATGCTCTAATGACGGCTTAATGAGGCTGAAATATTGTAGCTGATTGATTTTGCGATTATTAGTTGATACATGTAACTATAGGTTAAGTTGTTGCGTAATTGTTTCTGTTGTTATTGATGTTGTTGGCAAAAATTTTTCTGTTAACGTGACATTTTGAAAGTTTGCAAGTATGCGGAATATTGGACTTTGGGTTTATGTAGAAGTTTATGTGGAGCAAAGAAGCAAATGTGCCAAATTGTTGTAAATTTGACAGATTTTGTTGTTCAAACACACAAACTTTTAGTAACTTATTATTGAAAAGTTGAATTCGATGAATTAAGAACTGTGTCTGCAGCTTGGAGCTTTAAGCATTTCCATATAATTCATTTCTCTGACAACCTGACGTAGTATATTTTTATCACAAAAAAGGTTTACAGCTTCATTTTATTTTTGTTAAACCTGCCTGTTAGTTGAAAACTTGTGATAAAATAACGCTTTCAACAGCTTATCACTTTACCAGAAATTTCCCCCAGTTACCCAAAAAAACTTTTACCCTGCACAAACGGAACTTTTCTCTTATAATTTCGATTTCTTAAAAACATTTCGTTTAAACTCTTAAAAATGAAGAAAATGTATTAAAAAAAAACATTGTATCAACACATTCCTGCTTATATAATTTTCATAAATTATGATAATAACCTCCGCTCCCACTTAACACCCGTTAACTTTAACTTTAAGTAAAGTTTTAACGTTTTTTTTCTTTTTTTTTTTGGCAACTCTTATGGGACAGGGAGAAAAGAGAAATGTTATATAAAAATAACTCAAACGATGTGGAAAAAATTGCTCAAATTATGAAAATTATGCTGCGGGGAAGTAAGAGCATCAACATACTCACAACTAAGTTTACCACAAGCGACAACAAAAACAACAGCAACAGCGCACCACACATTGCAACATTATAATTTCGTCCTTTCGTCTTTCCCTCGTCAATTTAATTCCGCACACACACTAACACACACACGCGCGAGCACAGGCACACATTTTAATATACGTCCTCCTTGCTGCTATTACAACACTTCCCTACTTCATAACTTGAACTTCCGGTAAAGCTACTTATATGGTAAATATGGCAAACGGAAGCAACAAAATGTCGCCTAAAGCAGGCAACAGCTGTTGCCAAGAAAATTTGAGCGAATTAATTTCAAGAACTAAGGAATGGCTGCGAAGGTGGTGGCGGATGTGAGGGTTTTGCGGACTTGCTGATTGTGAGTATTTACTGTTTTTTATTTGCAGTGTAGGAAGTATGTCAAAAGCTGTGAACTTCCTTTAATAATACTAAGCGACAACGTAAGTTTGTTTCGGTAGTCACTTTAAAATTATAATGTGTTTTAATTCTCAAATTCTCACCCCTTATGAAATTCAATCAGGAAGAATCATCTTGTGACAATGTGATTTCTAACATGCTTGCAAACTTCTTTAAATCAACTTACTCCGATATACCATTCAATACTAGCACGGTGTATCCTTTTCTCCCGCCAGTTAACTCTTTTGAAACTCCTGTAATAGACCCAAATATTGTTATGTGTTATCTTCGACAAGTAAAATCTTCTTTTACGACCGGCCCTGATAAAATTCCAAGCTGTATTTTAAAGCAATGTGCTACAAACCTGTGTACTCCTCTAGCAAACATTTTTAATATTTCCTTGCATAGTGGTTATTTTCCTATTATATGGAAGGATTCTTATATTATACCCCTTCATAAATCTGGCTCCAAGATAGATGTGTCTGACTATCGAGGTATTGCAAAATTAAGTGCAATTCCCAAGTTATTTGAAAAAATCATAACTGATCAATTAACCCACTCCGTGTCTTCCACCATTTCTGTCTTTCAACATGGTTTTCTGAAGGGTAAGTCCACTACAACAAACCTCTTAGAGTTTACTACGCGTGTTATAAATGATTTTATTTTGGGACTGCAGACTGATGTTATTTATACGGACTTTAGCAAAGCTTTCTACAGTGTTAATCATAATCTTCTTTTGAAAAAACTCCACCTTATTGGGTTTCCTGTCACATTATTAAATTGGATAAATTCGTATTTATCTAGACGTACTCAAAAGGTTTTATATAAGAATTCTCTTTCAAAAAGTATTTCGGTCATTTCTGGCGTTCCTCAGGGCAGTCATCTTGGACCGGTTTTGTTTTTACTATTCATTAATGATCTTCCTTCGGTAATAAAACACTGTAACGGCTTAATGTACGCTGACGACATGAAACTTTTTCTTTGTTACAAATCACCCGAAGAACGACATCTTTTACAATCTGGTCTAAATAGACTTGTGGACTGGTGTAGCTTAAATATATTAAATCTCAACTTAAAAAATGAAAGCAAATGACATTCTCGCGTAGATCTGCTAATAACATATATTACACTATAAATAACACTAACTTAGAAATAGTGTATAGTTTTATCGATCTTGGTGTTATTATGGATTCAAAACTTTGCTTCAATCTCCACGTTAATATGGTGATAAATAAGGCAAGAGGAGTCCTTGGTTTCATTAAAAGATGGGCTAAAGAATTCAGTGATCCCTTTACTACTAAATTATTATATACCTCTCTCGTAAGGCCAATTCTTGAAAATGTATCAGTTATATGGCACCCACAATATAATGTCTACATCGACGCCATAGAATCCGTTCAAAAACAGTTTTTACTTTTTGTCGTTGGAACCCCAATATTCTATAGTTATATTATATAGTCGTTGGAACCCCAATATTATGCTTCCATCGTATGAAATACGCCTTAAGATTATTTTACTACCTTCCCTAAGAAGCAGAAGAATAATGCTAAATGTCACGTTTCTGTATAAATTACTTCGTGGCGGGATTAACTCGGAATATCTCATCTCAGCTCTAAATTTTAACATCCCAAGGAGAGGAACTAGACATTTTCTGTTTTTCAAGTTGAGTCAGTGCAGTTCTAATTACGCTCTTCATGAACCTTTACGATGTATGTGCAGTGATTTCAATGATAACTTCAACATGATTAATTTTTCTGATTCGGTAGACGTCTTAAAACGGAAAATTATATTACATTTAAATAATTAAATCAATTTAACTGCATCCTATTATACCTAACGCAGTTTTATAACAATGTAATATTGGTAATTGAGATTGTTCTGTTTCTCCTTTTTGTCTCGATATTATGTTTTACTAGCTAAAACCCGGCGCGATGCTGCCACTCTCCCTATTCAAACGCCCATAAAATGTTATCAGTTAAACAGCATGTCTAAATTGAGGTCAAATACTGAATTCCGAGACTGTGCGACCTATATCCACAAAGCTATTCGATATAACAATTTTGGGTTGTATAGGAAGTGCCACGCCCTCTTGATCACCCCTCATAGAATGTAATCAATTAAACTGTATGTGTACATGGAGGTCGAATACCGAATACCAAAACTGTGCGACATATAACTCCAAATACATTCGATAACACAAATTTGGGTTGTATGGGAGGTGCCACTCCCCTTTTCCCTACGCCCATAAAATTTTACCAATGAAACTGCATGTGTAAATTGAGGTCAAATACTGAATTCCGAGGCTGACCTATAACTCCAAAGCTAGTCGATATCGCAAATTTGGGTTAAGTTGGAGGTGCCACACCCCCCGACAAACTCTAAAAATTTTATCAGTAAATTTTATCGGTCAAATACTGAATTCCGATGCTGTGCGACCTATAACTCCAAAGCTATTTGATAGCACAAAGTTGGGTTGTATGGGAAGTGTCACTCCCCTTTTCCCTACGCCCATAAAATGTAAGAAATGAAAGTGCATGTATAAATTTAGGTCGAATACCGATTTCTTACGCTGTCAACCTATAACTTCAAAGCAATTCGATATTGCAAATTTGGGATGTAAGGGAGATGTCAGGCCTCCCTGTCCAACGCCCATAAAAAAAAATCATTGAAACTGCATGTGTAAATTGAGGTCAAAAACTGAATTCCAAAGCTGAATTCCTATAAATTCAAAGCTATTCGATATCACCAATTTGGGTTGTATGAGAGGTGCCCCTCCCCCTTGTCCAACTCCCATAAAATTTCATCACTGAAACGGTACGTCTAAATTGTGGTCGAATACCGAATTTCTAAGCTGTGCAACCCATAACGCTATTCGATAACACAAATTGTTTTTATATTAATGGGAGGTAAAAGAAGGTGTGGCATTTCTTCTTAAACCATCTCGTACTCAAAGCAAAGCCACTTACAAAATTTGAGCTCAATCGGACCAATAGTTTCGGAGTATTGTGATATTTCTAAAAGTAGGCGTAGATGAAGTGTGACAACGCCCGTTTTTATTAAAGTTAGTAACAGTCATCATAAGAACTTATTTACCAAATTTTAATTTAATACAACCAAAACCTTCTTAAATATAGCATTTTTATTGATTTGTGGGCGATAAAAGGGGTGTGGCATTACTTTTTTCCTAAACCTTTGCGTAGCAGTTACGAACAAACCAGTAGAAGGAAGTATCCTATTTGGTCTAGTCGTTTTCAAGTTTTAAGCATCCGAACAAATCACGATTCATTTTTATATGTACAGATATTGATTTGTGGGCGCTAAAAGTGGGCGTGAAAACATTGATGTATCGTGACTGCCTCTTGGAGCACCTACACAGCAAGTTTCAGTAAAAAAATGAGTAGAACTCCGGAATTGCCATGATTTCGAAAAAGTGGACGTGTATATATTGCGATGAAAAAGTGATTTTTGTACAGTTACTGACAGTTACCATCTGAAAAAAATGATAATATCTTAGTTTTTACGATCGAAACCGTCTGATATATATCCCTTATTTGGTTTGTGGTTGATAGCGCAAATTTGGCTTGTATGGGAGGAACCACGCCCCCTCGTCCGAACGTTACCAAACCTCGCAGGAACAATCTATCTACTCGGCAAACGTTGTTCTGCCACAGACCGCCTTACTGCCATACACGAAAATGTCAAGAAATATCAAATATATTCACCATTTCAAGTATAGCTGCCGAAAGTAGCCATGTGCACTAAATAACCACATTTTAGTCTAATACGATCAAAACCGTGCGAAATATAGCTTTTTTGTTGTTTTGAAAGCGGTAAAAAGGGGTGCGGTAAAATATTTCCCTTGAGCCATCTCGTAATCGAAACAAATCGACTGCCCAAATTTCAGCTCAATTTAGGTTAAGCCTGGCGCACTTTACTTCACTGGACGCTAACTCCCCGAAAAGTGAGTTTAACTAAAGTAGGGCAGGCCTATTTTAAGTGCACTTGCCGAGAGTAACCATATGTACTGAATTACAAAATTTTTGTCTAATACGACCCAAACCGTTGAAATAAAACGTTTTCATTGGTTTGTGGGCGGTAAAAGGGGGGCGTGGAGACCAATTTTTAGTACAGTTGCTAACAGTAACCGTACAAACTAAGCCAACATTTTAGCTCAATCGACCCAGTAGTCAATTTTGATGGTTTCTTAAAAAGTGGGTGTGGCTATATAGCGATGACGCCCTTTTTTAGTACAATTTCCGAAAGTAACCATACAAACTTAAGTATCATATGTAAGTCTCATACGGCCAAAACTGCATGAAATATAGCATTTTCACTGATTTGTGGGCGCAAAAGGGGGCGTGGAAACCAATTTTTCGTACAGTTACTGTCAGTAACTTCACAAACCAAAGTACCAAATTTAAGTCTTATACGACCAAAACCGTCT
This sequence comes from Dichetophora obliterata, assembly GCA_963920525.1. Classification (NCBI taxonomy): domain Eukaryota; kingdom Metazoa; phylum Arthropoda; class Insecta; order Diptera; family Sciomyzidae; genus Dichetophora; species Dichetophora obliterata. The sequence goes on along the minus strand of OY986437.1, from coordinate 241,112,194 downwards.
GAAATAAACCATTTTCATTTATTTGTGGGCGGTAAAAGGGGGCGTGGAAACCCATTTTAAGGACAGTTGTCGACAGTAACCGTACATACTAAATTACAAAATTTTAGCCATATACGACCCAAGCCGACTGAAATATAACATTTTTATTGATTTGGGGGCGGTAAAAGGGGGGTGTGGCAAATTTTTTTCCTCAACCATCTCGTACCTGAAACAAATCGACTGCCAAAATTTCAGGTCAATCGGTTCAGTAGTTTTGGAGTCTATAGACATCACACAGTCAGACACACATCGTTTTGCTTTATCTATATATATAAAAATGGATGTATGTATGTGGGTATGTGGGTATGTGGGTATGTGGGTATGTGGGTATGTGGGTATGTGGGTATGTGGGTATGTGGGTATGTGGGTATGTGGGTATGTGGGTATGTGGGTGGGTATGTGGGTGGGTATGTGGCTATATCACGTATAGACTCCAAAACCGCTGAACCGATCTTTATGAAATTTTCAGGGAAAATAAAGCCACATCTTGAGAGTGTTCCTGTGAGGTTTCGTAACGATTAGAGAAGGGGGCGTGGTACCTCCCATACAAGCCAAATTTGCTCCATCGATCACAAACAAAAAAAAAAGAAAAATATCTCACGGTTTCAATCGTAAAAAACTAAGATTTGGTGATTTTGTTCAGATGGTTTCTGTCGGTAACTGTACAAAAAATGGGCGTGGTCGTTATATAAATACGCCCACTTTTTCGAAATCATGGCAATTCCGGAGTTCTACTCATTTTTTTACTGAAACTTGCTGTGTAGGTGCTCCAAGAGGCAGTCACGATACATCAATGTTTTCACGCCCACTTTTAGCGCCCACAAATCAATATCTGTACATATAAAAATGAATCGTGATTTGTTCGGATGCTTAAAACTTGAAAACGACTAGACCAAATAGGATACTTCCTTCTACTGGTTTGTTCGTAACTGCTACGCAAAGGTTTAGGAAAAAAGTAATGCCACACCCCTTTTATCGCCCACAAATCAATAAAAATGCTATATTTAAGAAGGTTTTGGTTGTATTAAATTAAAATTTGGTAAATAAGTTCTTATGATGACTGTTACTAACTTTAATAAAAACGGGCGTTGTCACACTTCATCTACGCCTACTTTTAGAAATATCACAAAACTCCGAAACTATTGGTCCGATTGAGCTCAAATTTTGTAAGTGGCTTTGCTTTGAGTACGAGATGGTTTAAGAAGAAATGCCACACCTTCTTTTACCTCCCATTAATATAAAAACAATTTGTGTTATCGAATAGCGTTATGGGTTGCACAGCTTAGAAATTCGGTATTCGACCACAATTTAGACGTACCGTTTCAGTGATGAAATTTTATGGGAGTTGGACAAGGGGGAGGGGCACCTCTCATACATACAAATTGGTGATATCGAATAGCTTTGAATTTATAGGAATTCAGCTTTGGAATTCAGTTTTTGACCTCAATTTACACATGCAGTTTCAATGATTTTTTTTATGGGCGTTGGACAGGGAGGCCTGACATCTCCCTTACATCCCAAATTTGCAATATCGAATTGCTTTGAAGTTATAGGTTGACAGCGTAAGAAATCGGTATTCGACCTAAATTTATACATGCACTTTCATTTCTTACATTTTATGGGCGTAGGGAAAAGGGGAGTGACACTTCCCATACAACCCAACTTTGTGCTATCAAATAGCTTTGGTCGCACAGCATCGGAATTCAGTATTTGACCGATAAAATTTACTGATAAAATTTTTAGAGTTTGTCGGGGGGTGTGGCACCTCCAACTTAACCCAAATTTGCGATATCGACTAGCTTTGGAGTTATAGGTCAGCCTCGGAATTCAGTATTTGACCTCAATTTACACATGCAGTTTCATTGGTAAAATTTTATGGGCGTAGGGAAAAGGGGAGTGGCACCTCCCATACAACCCAAATTTGTGTTATCGAATGTATTTGGAGTTATATGTCGCACAGTTTTGGTATTCGGTATTCGACCTCCATGTACACATACAGTTTAATTGATTACATTCTATGAGGGGTGATCAAGAGGGCGTGGCACTTCCTATACAACCCAAAATTGTTATATCGAATAGCTTTGTGGATATAGGTCGCACAGTCTCGGAATTCAGTATTTGACCTCAATTTAGACATGCTGTTTAACTGATAACATTTTATGGGCGTTTGAATAGGGAGAGTGGCAGCATCGCGCCGGGTTTTAGCTAGTATATATATAGATATTGATTTGTGGGCGTTAAAAGTGGGCGTGAAAACATTTATAAATTGTTTTCATCTCTTGGAGCACCTAAACAGCAAGTTTCACTGTAAAAATGTGCAGAACTCCGGAATTGCCATGATTTCGAAAAAGTGGGCGTATTTATATAACGACCACGCCCATTTTTTGTACAGTTACCTACAGTAACCATCTGAACAAAATCACCAAATCTTAGTTTTTTACGATTGAAACCGTGAGATATTTTTCTTTTTTTTTTGTTTGTGATCGATGGAGCAAATTTGGCTTGTATGGGAGGTACCACGCCCCCTTCTCTAATCGTTACGAAACCTCACAGGAACACTCTCAAGATGTGGCTTTATTTTCCCTGAAAATTTCATAAAGATCGGTTCAGCGGTTTTGGAGTCTATACGTGATATAGCCACATACCCACCCACATACCCACCCACATACCCACATACCCACATACCCACATACATACATCCATTTTTATATATATAGATAAAGTAAGCACCATCATATATGAATCATTTTTAAAACTTACTTTTTTCAATTATTCAATATTTTAATTTTAAATCGAATTGGGATTTACGTGCTCATGTGGTTTTCTGATTTGAAATTAGACTGAACTCACACTATCACCTGGATTGGTGTGCGAGAGTATATCTCTTTTCCACACAAGTTTATGCCTGCGTTGGCCCAAATGCATATCCAACTAATTGGGATTTTTATTTTGCGGATATGAGATTTATCTCATTTCCACGTAGGTCCTTGGGTTGGACAATGGCTGCAAACCAGTTAAAATGAGTTTAGTGTTTTGGATTATTTTTGAAATCAGGATTGTTTTTTGGGTACCTTAAATTGATAATTACTATTATTTAATTCTTAATATTTTTTATCTATTATATATCTTTCGTCCTAAACATTAAAAAAAAAAAATTATTCTATAGATAAGTTTTTTAATTTTTTTTTAGAGCTCATTTTCAGAAAGGTGCTCGTACACATGTCATGTACACATGTCAATAATGGATCATCCAAACCAAACAAATAGTGTTATGATATGCACACTAAAAAGTTTTTGCTTAAATTTACAGCAATAGTTGAAGGCCACAGATTAACTACAACAACTGTTGTAAGTTAACACACGGAGCCAAAATGACCTATAATTAAAATAGAACAAAGTCAATAAGATTTCTGTATGGTTTTCATCAAAAGTACGGTCTTATAACAATCACAGAAAAAAAATTCTTAAAATCATGTACTTTTTATTCGAAAAATCACATAGTTTTAAGAAATATTTTATTGTTTTTACGTTTATTTTGTAGAGCATAGTTTCTCAATTTTTTGTTGTTTCACAACAAACTTCAGTGAAATTATAAAAAATGCATATTTTTTAGCAGAATTTTGTCAACATTTTTTTGAATAAGTTTCATAAAGAAATTTAAATCGTAGAAAAAGCTCTAGTTTAGCGCATTGATTATGCAGTGCAACACATATTTTTGGGGGTGATCCAAACCAATCTCAAACGATAGTATTTGACATCAGTAACAAAAGCCCAAGTCGCTTTTTGCTCTACTACGTCAAGCAATTTTTTTTACAGTGGTTTTAAATTTAATTTTTTTTTGTCAAAATGGATTTAAAAATATAAAAAGTTATATGTTAAACTTAATATAGGGTGGTTCTTGTCTTAGAAAGCCTAAATTAAAATTCTCCGGGGAATATTTTTTTGGAACACTTTAACCTCTAGCTCCTTCCAGTATGCATAAATTTGACCACTTTTTTGAAAAAGACCCTATAAGTCATCTTTGGAAGGAGGTCAAAGGATAAAACCTTCAAAAAAATATTTCCAGAAAATTTCACTAAGGGTCACCCAAGTGATCCATAATTTTATCCCATAATGATAAAATCAGGTTCGAAAGAGGTCTAAAACGGATAGGAAATACGCGTACCTGCCACACACACTAACTTCATGCAAACAGTAACATCTCCTGAGTACAATGGCCATTTTGCCAATAAGTTTCAATCTTATCTATGCACTCGATGTTTGGAATTTGCTATAAAAAAACTGAAAACTTCGCTTACCTCCCATACAAAGTGCCGCCATTATAATAGCAAAGCCTCTATAAATTCCAAAATTTATAATGCTTAAACATGACTTTTTACACATAAAGGTGCCCCCAGACTATAAGTTTCATACAGATGACGGTTCAAAAAATTACATACCATCTGTGTGTCACAATTAAGTTTTTGCCAGACAGTTTTTTTTTCTTTTGTCTCTACACTATCTGACACGACATTTGAAAATAAAAATACTGCTTTTCAAATTTTTGTAAGCCGTAAAGCTCTAAAGCAGGGCTGGGCAATCTAACACAGATACATTTTATTTTGTCTTGTTAGTATTGGTGCGCTCTCGAATAGCGCACACTGAGCGAAATAGCTGTCACAATTATCTAGATTTGCAAGTTTGTATATTTATCCTCCACACATACAGTAATATGTGTTAATTTTTTATTTTTGGTCACTATTTCTTCTATGTCATTATTGCTAAAACATTTTCTTCCAAGTAAATAAATTATATTAGTTTGCCAGCAGTGGCAAATTGCACATTCTGCTTCATAAGAAAGGTTGTCTGCAGAAAAGAAATCACATTGCAATTCAGAGTCAAGTAATATTTTTTGAAGGTTTTTTGTTGTTAAAACGAATCATTAAAATTATAATCAAAACCTCAAAAAATTAAAAATATAAAAAAATGAATGAATACAAATAATATGAAAAAAATACTGCAAAGAATCTTCATAGGCAATATGTATGAATTATATTAAACCTTAATAAAATAAAAAACTAAATGCATAAGAATAATGAATCTACAAACCAAAAAGATGGTTTTTTAAGAGTGTACATAAAATTTCCGACATAGATCTTCACAGCATCACCGCCAGCGAAAGACTGAATTGTATTCTCTTATGTTGTGAGTTTTGTGTACATGTGCAAAGTTATGCTCGGAGAGCGCTCAGTGAGCTGAGGGCGCCCAGCGCTGCTATAAAGTGTCCTCCTTTGGCCATTCATACTAAAACTTAATTCATTATAAATCAATTTATTTAATATATATCTTAAAATTTCCTTTTCGTTCCATTTTCAGAAAAAAAAAAATTTAAAAAAATTTATAAAACTGACATTTCGTACAGAAGGAAAACATACGAAATTAGAGACGGTTCTAATTCAAAAATTTACAGACGCAAATACAAAGGACATAGTTTCATATGTTCCACACTTTTTGTAGCTAAAAACCATTTGTAATTTTTGACGTGTCATATGTATGAAACTTATAGTGTAGAGGCATTTTAAGCTTTGATAATTCAAATGTACTCTGAGTTCCAAATTTAAAGTATTTGAATTGAAATCACAGCCCAAAAAAGTATACATTAAATGTATTTTTATAATAAATAGTATACATAATTTATATATAGTAAACATAGTATAGAATCAGCCCTATCATGAATAATTTTTCACGCGGAATCGGAAAAGGGAGTTTGAATTTTTAAAATAAAGCTTAAGAACATTTTGGAAACTTTTAATGCAAATTTGTTTATCAACGATTGATCCATAAATATGCATTCACAATCTCCAAAAAGCTATTGAACTTAATTTTAAAAATGAAAACTCCCTTTTCCGATTCCGCGTGAAAAGTGTTTATTCATGATAAGGCTGAATATATATATATATTATTGTATATAGTATACTAAAATACAGCTGTGGAGTTGTTTACCAGAGCTGGACGATAAGGATTACGATTACCACACGATTACAATTGCAGTAATCTTAAAAAAATCCAATTACAATTCAAGTAATCGTTCATCGAACGATCTTAGATTACTATTAAAGCAATCGTAATTTCGAAAAAGTTGAAATTACGATTACGATACTGATTACGATTACAGCAATCGTAATTTCGAAAAAGTTGAAATTGCGATTACTGCAATCGTAATCTAAATTCATTCGATGAAGGATTACGTTAATTGTGATTTCGTGTTTTCTCCTATAAGGATTACAGTAATCGAGAATCGCTTTTATTAGCTATTAGTGAAAACTATGTTATTTTATAAAGTGTATTACAATGAGAGAACATTTTACTGTTTTGTAGATTTATTTTACAACATAATGCTACCGTTTAATATGGAACAACATATAAAAGTACTGAATTAGGATTATTGTAATCCTTATCAAAGATAACACGAGATAACAATTTACGTAATCCCTCATCGAATGAACTTAGATTACTATTGCAGAAATCGTAATTTCCACTTTTTCTAAATTACGATTACTGCAATCGTAATCTAAGATCGTTCGATGACTGATTTGCCGCAATCCTAATTCAAAAAAATTTTAAAATTGGGATTAAAATAATTAAATAATAATTAAAATAAAAACACATGTCATTTTTATCGCCCAGCTCTGGTATTTACACTTCGGTCCCGTCGAAGATAATTCCCTGCTTTTGTTATAATAAATTCTTCAATTTAAAAATTGTCAATTTTTCTTTGTTAAAAAATAAATACAAGTTCAACTAGTTATGTTGCAAAAATAGCCAAGTAAATGCAATGAGTTTCCAAACTAGCTAAATCCTTTAGTTTTCTTACAAAAACTCCGTTATTTACCAAAGCTATAATTAATTTTGTTAATGTACGAGCTTATAAAAATTATTATTTTTGAAGCGAAGCATTTTACGCATCGTTTTGTGATTTGCTTAAGTGAAATCTCAAAAATTACAATTTTTTCCGACACTATTTTCTTTGAACTACTGTTGCTTTTTGCTTGCGTTTATTACAACAAGAAAATGTAATATTAAACATCTTTATTTGTACGACGTAAGTATCGAACTCATACCAATTCGATTAAGAGTTCTACACGCTACCCAACAATCCGAAACTCTTTGTTCCGCAAAGTGACTCATTCAATCTATATATTAATACGCAAACACATATCTTTAGCCCCCCTTTTTACCGAATTTTTGACAACACATTTGAATGAAACTTATATCATTTGAAAGCTCTTGTTCATAGCAAGTGCACAATATAATTTTTATTCAAACATTTTGGCATTAAGATAGTTAAAAATTAGAAATTAAAAACACTTTTTCCCATATAAAAAACAGCAACAATAAACCAAGCCACACATTCTAATCACACGTTCTGAATAAAACTGCATGCTTTGATTTTAAAATAGAACGCAGATTTATTGAGCCCAGCGTTGATATTTTTATTGCATTGTAGACATTTTTTGATTTAATATTTGGTGGGGGGGGGGGGGGGGAGGTAAGAGGGATCGATTGTGCGTTTGTCACAAAAAATATTTTTATCTAAATTTTTTATTTAAAATTCTTCAATATTTTTTACGCTTTTTCGGAAAAAGTTAAAGCTGGTTATTTGAATTTTGGCGGTAAAAAGGCTGTATTTTTTACCATAAGATGTTATAAGACAAAAGCGTTAATCTTATATATAAATACGTGAACATTAAAAGTTGTCGTACGCTTTTTTAATATTTTTTTTTAGAAAAAGAATAATGAAACGTATACCATTCGAAAGGTACTGCTTTCAGATATTTTCATTTTAGTAAGGGATTCCAGGTTGGATGAGGAGGCTTGCACAATTAAATTGGATTTTAGATTGGTGACCTTTGATTTCAAACATAACAGTAAAATACAGTTTCTTAAATGAAGGCTTAACTATAAGAGATGGAAGAACATGGTGTTAGATTGAATTTTAGACATTGATAAGATGTGCAAAAAATTATGCAGTCATTTTTGGCCATCTCTTACGGATACCCTACAATAAGAATTTATTTTAAGTGACATGTGTGAATATATATTGTGATGGTGAAATTTCTTACAAATAGAAAATTATGAAAAATTTCCGTTTATTCGATTTATCTATTTCTATTTTATTTATTTCCGTTTATTTATCAAAATTATTTCGAAATCTCGAAAATTATAGATTTTCTCAGTACAACGTATTTTTGTATACAAAGTTATTGATTAAGAAAAATAACGGCTTACCAGCAATTCTATTTTAAACGAACCGTAAAATAAAAAATAACGGATTGACTATTTCCAACTTGGGTGAAATTTTGAATGAAGCAGCACTGCCTGAAATTATAAACTAAGTAATTTGAGGGAAAAGAGTTTAACGTGATTTTTGGCGGAGTTACAGGGCTAAAAATAATTTTTGGAAGTGTTGATTGTTGGAGGTTCCATCTCTTGTGGTAAGGTAATTGATTTCAGAGTAGGGGTTCGAAGAATACCATTTAAAAATTTTTAATAATTGTTATCTTAATTCTGGTAAAAATACCTTTTCAGCAATATAAAAATTAGTCAAACACAAAAATTTTTTTATGAACAAAGGAGGCTCTTCACCGAATTTTAATTTTGAGCTACGGTTAGAAAAGTAAATAAAGAGACTTAAATCTAAAGACAAATTTTGGTTGTTGGGGACTCCATCCCATGTGGTAAGGTAAGTGATTTTAAAGTAGGGGTACGAAGAACATCATTTAAAAATTCAAAATAAAATATATTAAAGGTAAAAGGTAAAGCTAGCAAAATTACCTTTTCAACAATATAAAATGAACCCAGAAAGAAAATTAAATTCTGCTTTCCAAAAAATGCTAAATCATAGAGAGGCAGATAGGTGTTTTAAAGAAATGTTGAGGTTCAAAACCTAATATTGTAGGACCATCTTAAACATTTGACTCATGTAAGAATCACCTCAGTGGTATAGCAGCTATGAACTGAAGACATGAGTGGATGAAGGTTATATGACGCATCTTCGGATATTCGCTGTTCTAGCATGGATGAAGATGTAATGTACATACAAACAATTTTAAGCCTTAAAACAACTATGTTTGTGGCTATTTTAGAAAATAACTTCTTCTGTTAGCATACATTTCAGTACAAATACGAAATTTTAAACTTAATTTTCTTGAATTGAATATTTTGCGACATATCACCTTCATCTTCATTTATTGAGTTTTTTTGTGGGGGTGGTTCCAAAAGGTTAAGTGAAAGGGGGTGGATATGTTGAAAAGAAATGTTGGTAGGATTAACGCATTCACAGCCAACTACGAGTTATCTCGTAGTAGCAAACCTTACTCAACAGGCCAACTACGAGATAACTCGTAGCAAAAACTTTGCGATTATATTGAACATAATTTCGATATGGCTTATTGAATTACCTTTATTATTTCATTTTGGCACATGGAAAAAGTGCTTTTTTCAAAAAAACAAACAGTAACGGTTTTATCAAATTGGGAATTACCCAAAAAGTAATGCTTTATTGAAGTTGAATTTTTATACATATAAAATTTAGTCGTGCTTAGATTTTTGAGATTAAAGGTTGTTTGATTTTCTTAAATAGTATTTGTTTTTAAATAAAATTTTTATCGTGTTAAAATGGAGGATGAAGACATAGAAAAATATTTAGATAGTTTAGAAGTATCTAGTAACAACGATTTTTCAGCTGATGAAGATGAATATTTGTTAGATGATAATGATGATGAAAGTAGCAGTTCTGACAGTCAAAGTTCTGAGTCTGACAGTGATATTGAAAATATCGCACCTAAACGAATTCGTGTTCTCGAAAGAGAATCTACGAAAAATCTTCCTCAGTTTCCATTTAAAGGGATACCATTTATAAATGTTTCTGAAAATTGTATAACACCTGGAGATTATTTTGATTTATTTTTAACAGAAAACTTTTTAACTTACTTGGTTGAACAAACCAACCTTTATGCCAATCAAGAAATTAGTAAAGCATCATTGCTGAGATCATCTCGTTTAAAAAATTGGAAAGATACAAGCAATGAAGAGCTTAGAGTGTTTTTTGGATTATTATTACACATGGGGCCTATCACTTTACCGAGTATATCACATTATTGGAACACAAGTAAACTCTATGGTCTGAAATATTTCCGTAACAGAATATCAAGAAATCGGTTTCAAATTCTTCTTCGATTTCTTCATTTTTCAAACAACGAGCATCAAACCACCGACCGTTTATTTAAAATAAAGCCAATCCTACAACATTTCAATGATACAATGGATCACATTTACCATCCAAAGCAGGACTTGTGTATTGATGAGTCTATGGTTCTTTGGAGAGGCCGATTAATTTTTCGCCAATATATTAAAAACAAAAGACATAAATATGGGATAAAATTATTTGAACTCTGCGAATCAAAAGGAATGATATTGAGGATAAAAATTTATGAAGGAAAACAAGTTGACGGTTGTAAAAATCATGCCAGTGAGGTTGTGATGAGCCTAATGGAAGGTTTTCTTGACAAAGGATATAATCTTTACATGGATAATTTTTATAATTCCGTGGGTTTAACAAAAACCTTAATCAATAGATCTACGTATGTGTGTGGTACTTTGAGGGCCAATAGAAAAGAAAATTCGAAAAATGTAATTTAAAAAAAGCTTAAAAAAGGCGAATCAACATGGGCTCGATTAGATTCGGTCGTAGTTTGTAAGTGGAAAGGCAAAAGGGACGTACTCAGTATATCCAACAAACACTATAGAAACATGGTGGAGGTAATGAATAGAAATAAAAAAATCTCCATAAAACCGGATATTGTTCGAGACTACACCTTGGGAATGGCTGGAGTAGATCGTAGCGATCAAAACATTTCATATTATTCATCATTAAGAAAATCTGTGCGATGGTACAAAAAACTTGGGTTTCAATTTTTCGAAATGTTTATGCATAATGCTTGGCTACTTTACACCCAAAATAATTCAAACAAAAAACTGTCTTTAGAGAAAAGGCTATTGAACACTTAGCTGGTGAATCTAAAAACATTGATGCTCGCATCGAAACTAAAGACAACTTTCACTACTTGGAATCAATTCCACCAACGGAAAAGAAAAATAACCCAACTAAGCCATATAAAGATTGTTATAAAGAAAACAAACGATGTGAAACGAGGTATATTTGTGCAGAGTGCCCTGAAAAGCCAGCTCTTTGCGTAAACAACTGTTTTAAACTTTATCATCAAAATTAATATACATATATTAAGAAGAATAATAATTACAAAAATTAATTATATTTTGTTTTGTCATGTTTTATTTATTGAAATAAAGTTGAATGCTCTTTTTTTACATTTTTGTTTGTTTATCTTGAAATCAAATAAGAAATTATGGAAAAAATAAGGTACGATTTATCTCGTAGTTGGCATATCCAAATAAAATTTAGTATAAGTAGGCCAAACTACTCGTAAGTAGGAGATATCTCGTATTACTTAAAAATGCCTAAATTTATGTTGGCACCTGACGTTAGATTTATGAAAACGGCCTTGGCAGTGAATGCGTTAATAATAGAATAAGCTCCTATACACTTTACTCCTTTAGAGGTTAATTCGGGAGCGACATAAGCTCTGTTGAAAAAATTTTTGCTAAGCGGTTCTTCCAGTAAAGCTACGGAATGACAAATATTGTGTTCATTTCTATACGATTGCTATGGCGTTTATATTATATATATATACTAGCTGAACCCGGTGTGCTTCGCTACCCCCCTCTTAATAAAATAATATTAAAAGTATTTATATATTTACAAAAATTTATGTATTTAATTTTAATTTAATTATTGCAATGCTTCTCCCCTTTTTTTGTTGTAAACCGATTAGAATTCAGCACTGAACCGCATGTAATTTGCTTCATGCTCCCCCTTTTTATTTTTAGACCAATCAAAACGCAGCAATTACGCAATCAGCTGTTTCGCAGTCAGTTGTGGGAGAATGAGAATGGGGTTACTCCACTCTCTATTTTAATTAACACATATCACAAAATCAGCTGTTTTGCAGAAAGTTGTGGGAGAAAGAAAATGGGGCTACCCCACTATTTTAATTAATATGTATTTTAAATTTGAGGTAAAGGCGTTAATAAACGTAGTAAAAAAGTAGGTGCAGAAGTGTGCATGGTTGAAAAATATTATCATGTTATTAGTATTCCTGAGTCAAAGCTGCACGTTGTGAAAATTTACGATCGGTTAACAGGTCCAGCCTCCAATATATCGCAAACAAAGGGGCGTGCTCCGCCCACTTTTCTTTTGGTACGTATTTCTATTCATGCCAATACCATATATAGCAAATACTGCCGCCGTTGGTCAAAAAATGCCCAAGATATGACGATTTTAAATTTTGGGTTATATGGGCGAGGCCATGCCCCTTTGTCCACTCACAACTTTATATAGTTAAGATTTTATATTATTTCGTAAGAATATCCTATTGTGAAAATTTAATGAAGATCGGTCCAGTAGTTAAGACTATATTGCGATTTTAATTTTCCTGAAAAGAGGCGTGGTCCCACCCAATTTTCTCCTGGTACGTATTCCTAATTATGCCAATACCATATGTACCAAATATCATCGACGTAGGTCAAAAAATGCCCCAAATATGGCGATTTAAATTTTTGGGTTATATGGACGGTGCCACGCCCCTTTGTCCAATAAAAACTTCATATAGCCTATTATTCCTTCCAGAGTCATAGTAACATGCTGTGAAAGTTTCAGCTTTAATGGCTGCAAACATAGCTCCCGTTTGGTGAAATAGTATTTATTCTTACGGCAGCCAATCAGAAGCGTTCTTAATTAGTGAAATGAATTGCCATATACATAATTTTAATTGTAAGTATGTCAATGATATGGTAAGCGTAATAACACGCGTTGGCAATCGCACCTCATGTTACACTTGAAGGAAAAGTAGTGCAATATTAATATTCAAATTTAATTGTGTTGATAATAATTAAAAAAAAATAATAATAAAAAAAATATTTCAGAATGTTTTTGTGCATCAACACTTTTTAAAGACACCAAATATATACCATATTGAAAGCAAATTAATTATAATTAAAGTAAAATGGGGCGAAAAAGGGGGATTTGGTAATAAAAAAATCTATGGCTACCTTACCTGTAGATAAAAAGTATATAAAACTTTAGGTAAATACATATTACAAAAAAAGTATTTTGTATAGCAAACATTGTTAGTGGTATAAGTAAGTATCTGAATTAAAAAAGGGGGCGGTGAAGTGGGCGTGGTTCATAGTAATATGGTGACGTTAACAGTATTAAGAGCAATATACTACCAAATAAAAAATAATCCGTTGGAAGGAACAAATTTGTACAGAGAACAAAAAGTTTAAAACTTAAATTTGGCGTGAAAAGGGGCGTGAAAGGGGGCGTGGCGTAAGAAATGTTTATTTCTACCTCGCCTGGAGTATAATGTGTATACAATTTGAAGTAAATCTGTTAAAAACTATATGGGAGCAATTACATAATTTTAAAAAAGTGGGCGTAAAAGTGGGTGTGGTCGAAAAAAACTACCCTATTAATCATGCCAGAGTCCCAGTTAAATGTTGTGAAAATTTCAGGAAGATCGGTCCAGAGGTTTGGTCTCCTATAAGGTACAAACAAACAAATAAACAAACACACATTCCATTTTATATATATAGATAAGGGCTTATGTTATGCATCTTTAATGTTCTGTTTTCTCAAATCTACGCTAGAGTTCCTTAACATACGCTACGATAGTGTTAATTTTTGCTAACTTATTTACAGACAGTTGGTCGAATTTCGACCGCAGGCGATATAAGTATAATGTTTTAACTGAAGCTATTTAGCAGGAGGCGATTTTTAGAGCAAAATACAGGAAAAACCAAAACTTTAAATATTCCATATAAAGGATGTTTATTGGATATCACAGTATTTATTAACCAGCCTTTAGTGTGGTGGCAAAAAGTTACGCCATTAGTGTGGTGGGGTATGACATACCCCATAAGTAAATGTCGTATAAATACTAAAAAAAAATTTATCGAAAAAGTTCATATCGCTTCTGATTTTTTGATTCAATTACTATTAAAAAGTAATATTTTTAGTGCGTTACAATTTACACAAGAAAATAGTTTTATTAAAACCTACAAATACTACTTACAAGATATTGAAGGAAATAAGGTCTCAGGGGCTTACCAACCCCCCCACCATACTAACGGCGGGTTAAGAACAGTATACATACAGAAAAGTAAATATACGAGTTCATTAAAATATATTTAAAACAGATTAGCTTATATTGCGCTTTTTATATTGATTTGCAATTTTGTAACTGCTTTTCATAAGGTAAGCACATTTTATATTAACATTTCGGATATTATTTGTTCTTTGACCTTCAAACGTATTTGATTTTTTGTAGCGTAAATAACTTTTAGTGCCAAATCGACACTATGCATTATAACCAAAGAGTTAAGTTCAATAACACGAAGAACCAAATTTTTTTGCTTATATTCTTGTTAAATTAAAATATTTATTTTTTTTTAAAAAAACTTAAAAAGAATGTACCAGATTTGTTTAATACATTAGAAATATTAAACTAAAATAATTTATAAAATGCAAAATATAATAATTTGTTTGTTATTCATCAACAACACTAGAAAGATAATATTTTTATGAAATTGAGCAAAAAATTTATTGTTATAGTTTTTATATTTTCTTTGCGTTCTTTTCTAAGGTTTGTGTCAATTTGACACTCAACGTCGTTTGAGAGAAATTTTGTGTATAGATGAACAACGACATTAAGTGGACTTTTTTCTTTGGTAAAATCTAAATTTTGGCATGATTTTTACATCGAGCCAAAATCATAAGTGAATTTGAGCTTAAATAAGAAAGATATAAAATTTCCTACATAAAAATAGTGTCAAATTGACACTAAAAATGGTTAAAAATAAAAATTGTTTAACGCAGTTAATTTTAGTGAATAGTTGTAATATATATCACAGGCTTCTTTCAATAAGGATAAGGAGAAAAACTAATTAAAAAGCTTAATATAAAAAAAAAAGAAGTAAAATGAAAAAGTTTTCGATAACTCTTATGGAATATAAGCACAAAAACAGAACACTTCATAAAATACAGAACATTTTATGTTTTGCATAACAAAATAATTTATACACGAAAGAGTATTTTACTGTGTTATTCAGTACGGATGGACACCTTAGTTATCTTATATATTTAGATGCTATTTATTCAACAAAAGGAGCAAAAAATAATAAAAATCTTGCTTCTACTTTCTTCACGTTTTCATCAGCATCGTTAAGGAAGTGTTTTTTTGTTGTTGATGTTAATGCGTGCAGCAAATACCAATAATCTATTTAATGGATTGTGTACTGGCTATTCTACATATATCAATATAACTACAAATGGCTATCCGATGCATATTTTGCAGCTATTCAAACATCAAAAGTAGCAAAACCTTACAAAAATGGTGTTGGCAAACTTAATACCGATATAAAAAGACAAACTTTACACAAAGAATTTGTGGAAATATACAACTTTTCATAAATTTTTATTTTTGTTTTTGAATAGCCCAAAGGAAAAATTAACAATTGAAGCATAATCGCGAAAAGCGTTGCAAACGAGATTTTTTTAGTGCTTTTTTTGCGAATACCTATTAGAATCACTCTCTTATACTATATACAAACAGAATTGAGTAAGCAGTTGTGCAGTTTGGGGTATTTTTATGGCATACCCAAAAAAAAAAAAAAAAAAATAATAAAAATTAATAAAAGTGAACAATTACAATTTTGTCGTTTACAACGTTATTTGTCAGAAAGCTTTAATTGATCACTAGTGCGTTTATAAATGCGTTTTTTAAGTGACTGAAAAATAAGATAGCATCAATTAATATGGAACTAATAAATGCAGGCACGACATCGGCAAGGTATCTAACATGCTTGTTAAATGTTTTTCATGTAAATACTTTATAATATTTATTTACTCGGTTTTTCTTGAGGAAATGGAAAAGTTTTGTATTTTTCGCGGAATCTGCAAATACAAATTCAAAAAGTTCAAAAAGTGTATAAAAAATGACGTGTTTTTTTTAATTAACTTTATGTTATTTTAAATTTTAAGTTTACACTGTGCGGCACGAAATTCTGTATTTAATAATTTCTAAGTTTTTTAATTAATTTTAATATGAGGAATCTCGTGGTAACATCCGTTTTGCCACTTTACCGTTTTGCCACTTTATTTACTCCAGATATGCACTCATTTGCATGCTTGTAACTCTTAAACTATTATGATTTTCATTTTGGGTTTTTACAGCAAAGTTCTTCCTATTATTCTGGGCAATAAATTTACAGCATAAATATGTATAAAAAAATCGTTTGAAATTGTCTTTAAACCTTTAAAATGCCATATATATCTTGCCCGCTTTCAACGCTTTCAACGCTTTCAATGCTTTCAACGCTTTCAACGCTTTCAACGCGTTCAACGCTTTCAACGCTTTCAACGCTTTCAACGCTTTCAATGCTTTCAACGCTTTCAACGCTTTCAACGCTTTCAACGCTTTCAACGCTTTCAACGCGTTCAACGCTTTCAACGCTTTCAACGCTTTCAACGCTTTCAATGCTTTCAACGCTTACAACGCTTTCAACGCTTTCAACGCTTTCATCGCTTTCAACGCTTTCAACGCTTTCAACGCTTTCAACGCTTTCAACGCTTTCAACGCTTTCAACGCTTTCAACGCTTTCAACGCTTTCAACGCTTTCAACGCTTTCAACGCTTTCAACGCTTTCAACGCTTTCAACGCTTTCAACGCTTTCAACGCTTTCAACGCTTTCAACGCTTTCAACGCTTTCAACGCTTTCAACGCTTTCAACGCTTTCAACGCTTTCAACGCTTTCAACGCTTTCAACGCTTTCAACGCTTTCAACGCTTTCAACGCTTTCAACGCTTTCAACGCTTTCAACGCTTTCAACGCTTCAAAGCAAATAATGTTACTCATACGCAATGTTGTTCGAATGTTTTCGTTTGACTTTAAGCAAGACTGTTTGTAAGTCTCACTCCTTATGGTTCAAGAGTAATCGACATGAAAATTAGTGCATATCTTGAGTAATTTTTTATATATCTAAACAAAAATTTTGTTCTAAAAAGTTCGGTAAAGTGGTAAAAAAATGTCACCACGATATTCCTCATACCAAAATTAAGTGAAAAACTATTCAATTATTAAATTCAGAGAAAAAAGGGTACAAGAAATGCGCACAGTGTTATTTAAAAAAAAACACCACAAAATTATCAAATCTATGAAACTGCGAAAAAGCTTCGCTTCTCTCGTTTGTCTAACGACGCACTTGTTTTTTTTTATAAATTACAACCACTTGTGTATCAGTGTTTTTTTAGACTACGAACAAGTTAACTTGGACATTTTTTCATCCAAACCCCTTATATGATATCTTCTGTGGAAAATTACAATTTTTCTTTAAAGAAGTATCGTTATTGAAAATAAAATAACTTATTTTAGTGTCAAAATCTTCTTAATATATTTTAATCGTACAACTTCGCTTGAGTTATTTTTAAACACGACTTTTTAGTGGTTCATAAAGTTTTTAAGAAAACTGCTAAGAAACAAAACAATCTTGAGAACAACAAAGCAATTCTTTATTATTTATTTACTTTATTGGTTTTTTACGGCTGGCAACACCATCTCTTGGCACTTTTCTAGAGTTCTGCATATGCCTATTTGTGCAAATTTTCCTTAACGTTTGTTTTCAAACTTTTTGCGCAGAAAAAAGCTCCCTACAGACCACCAATGATGACAACATGCTGTTTCCACAGGGAGACGTTGGTGTTTTCTCTCTCTCTCACTCACTCTTACCAAATCTTTTTTTCATTTTGAGAACTTCTTGACTTGATAAAATATTATTGTTTCGACAAAAAATGGCGCTATAATTTGTGCTAAGCATCAGCACGGCGCAGCATAAAAAAATAGAAAAAAAAAAAAATAAACACAAATGCAAAAACTTTGCTAATGCTGCCGCTTGTCGATAAATGGTCCCGTAGGTGTCACAGCAGTTATTGTCAAGCGTAGGATTACTTTCCCTACTTGTTAATATGTGGCAAATTAGGCAACAGGGAGGAGAGAAATATAAATTTATTTAAATAGGTCGGATATGAGATTAAGTAGTGCAAGCTGTTAGGAATAAATAAGTAGTTGAAGACTAGTTTATTTTGGTGCAATTGAGATGGTATGCATGAGCGGAGTATATTTATTTAAGAAACGAGATTTTTGTTGTAAAATCATAATTTTAGATATCTTAAAACGTTTTTGTATTCTCTTTCACAAACCTATTGAAACACTTCTTCGTAATATTAAAAATATTTTGATGGTTAATAATAAAACTTTGTGATATCTTATAATCCGGTCAAGAATTTCGATGACATGTCACCTTTTTTTGTTGCTTTTAAGAAAGTCCTTGCTTATTTAAAACGTCCATTTATGTTACCTACATTTCAAATATGAAAAGTTTTTAGGACATTTTTTCGTCATTTTTCATCATTTTTAGTTTTCAGGTCATTTTTTCTAAATCTAGATTTTTGGTAATTTTAAGAGATTTTTAAGTTATTTTGTTATCATATTTGAACATTTTTAATTTTATGATCATTGTTTGGGTTTTCAGGGAATTTTAGTGTAATCTTAAAATATTTTTTTTTCGTTTTTTTCGTACTAAAAAATGTAAAAATGAACATTTTTGAACATATTCCTTTAACACTAGAGTCCCTTCAATCAATAACGTAACCTCTCGACAAATTAGTAGCTATATACTTCGATGAAAATAAAACTCTTCGCATGGTGAAACTGGCGAAATTGCTTGTAGAAAAATGAAACAAGTTTAAGATAAAAACTCAGGATATGCTCGTATAAAATATGTTTTAAGTTTAGTAATGTTTTATTTTTAAGGCTAAATTTTTTGTTTATTTTTTATGTAATTGTTTGCGTTTTTTAGGTAATTTTAGTCAGTTTTTGCTTATAACTATTTTAAACGATCGCCAAAAACCTTACATTATTCAAACATTTCGGAAATATTTCGAATACCTGAATGCATAAGCCATTAAAAATGCAATTAAAGCAACACTGCAACCCTAAGGAGTGCTTTAAAGAAGCAAAAATTATTTTTTTCTCGGTACACGCATGAACCGCGTTTCAAACTTGGACCTTTTTCATGCTAGAAAAAACATATTCTGTGATTATAAGGATATTGTGAGATTAAATTAAAACATTTTGTTTTAATTTTATTCTGCCTCATTTTTGATTTTTTGGTCATCCTGATAATTTTTCTGTTAATAAAATTTTTAATTTCTCATTCATTAATGAGACTTTTTTTGAATGAAAAACTCTTAAAGTTTTTAAATTAAATAAATGTTTTCTAAATTTTTGTCCAATCTAATTACATGTAATCACTATCGCTATGCTAAGATTTTGTTTTTGTAATGTGAAATTTTCTCAGCATGAGTATGAACCGAAAGCATTTCTTTTTGGTTAAAGCATAGAATGCTTGATTTTTTATTCATATACGTACACTTGCAAACACACACACACACATGTGCAGACTCAAATACTCTACCATGCTAATTTTTTATTTTATTAAATAACTTAATTATACGACATTAAAATGTGTCGCTACGCGGCTTTCTATACTATAACTTGAACTATATTTGTATGTGTGTGCGTTAAAATATATGCTACCTCTATTCAAGTGCATGACATTGCGTGTATGGATGAGTGTATATTCTGTGACGTCATTTTCCACCTAATTTGCCAAACGTTGTTAAGTTAGCTGTGCTTAAATTAATGTTCCATTTGTTGTTGTTGCTATGTTCAGTTCTTCAACAGCGGAAGTACTCAATTCATAATTCATGCACTAGCACACACACACACAAACTCACAAACTCTTCATAGGCCCACACATATTCCCAAATGCACATAGACTCTCATAGACATCCGCCATTGTTAATAATACATATCCGCTTGAGTGTGCGTATTTAATAAAAGGATTACAACGGCTGACTGGCTCACAGCACGTCTCGTCGTGTCGCATGCGATTTTTCCCTCTTGTTTTTGTGCTTAATCACTTCTCGCACAGCATGTAATCGCGACAGATAATTAATTGTCATTTTCTTTGCAATGACTCTGTACAGCATGTTGCTGGTTTACCTCCTCTTCCCCCATTTTCTTTCTTCTTGCTAGCGAAGATTTTTTTTGTGAGCTGAATTTTGACATTTGTGCGACATTTGTGCGACATAATTT
This sequence comes from Dichetophora obliterata, assembly GCA_963920525.1. Taxonomy (NCBI): domain Eukaryota; kingdom Metazoa; phylum Arthropoda; class Insecta; order Diptera; family Sciomyzidae; genus Dichetophora; species Dichetophora obliterata. The sequence goes on along the minus strand of OY986437.1, from coordinate 241,091,822 downwards.
CATGAAGCCTATCGCTGCCCACTGATCTAATATGAAGAAAACTCACCAAAATTCAATAACGTATGCTAGACAAATGAAAATTGGTCCAGATAGAATTTATGGCTTAAACCTGGGATTTTTCCCAAAAAATAAGGTTTTTCAGAGATTTTTCGAACTCCAAGCAAAAGTTGATCAATAACAGGCATTTTCGAAGTCTTTGAGTCGTCACTTCGAAAGGCAAATGTCCAAGCATTACTTTAATGTACATAAATCAGATGTTTTGGCAAATTTTTATGTCATTTGGGTGTCATATATTGAATTTTTTCGTAAATTTTGCGTAAATTTTTAAAAAACGCTTTATAACTCTTAAGAATTTTATGCAAATTAAAAAATGTGATGACGCAGTTTGAAATATGGTAAAATTCTAAGCAATTTAAAAAAAAATTTTATATTACTCTTACCGTTTTAAGGTTAAAGCCTTTAAAGCTTTTTCGTTGCCTGAAAACTTTTCGCATTTCAACAAGGCATTGCATTTCATTTAAAAAAATATTGTGAAAACTTTTAAGCATCGGGAAGTTAAAATTAGTATGAAAGTTAATTAAAACTAGTTATTTGGGACCTTTATTTTACAGTAGATTTTCCTTCGTTAAAAATGAGAAGTGTACGGCTTGTGGGTAAAATGATTGATGGCTTTAGCACTGCCCAGTCGCCGACAAAACAGCAGGTTCTTCAAAGGTTTTTCAAAGGTTTTTCACATAAAACAGACAAATACACCATTTCGAAGAGCGTCCAAAAAGCAGCAGAGGAGTTTAAATTTAACAGGAATACAAGTCAAGAGGCCCGCAATATTGCACGGTTTATAATAAAAATGCACACGGTCAAAAATCTTGGACTAATTTTAATCCAATCGTTGGAATCATGCATTTTTTAATACCCTTTCTATTAGAATTCAAACTCTTCAAAATACTAGACATTTTTTAATAAATAATATTTAATACAGGTTGGATTAGTCTTTAAAAACAGCGTTCGGCTTGGTTCGGTTCTTATGCATGTTATCATTTCCTTATAGATGTAGCTTCATAGAGTAGTTGGTAGAGCCAAAAACTTATAACCTAAACGTAGTGGGTTCGAGTCCCACATGTTTCGTTATTTTTTTTTTTTGTAAAAAAATATTTTAATACTAGCATGTATTAAAATTAAGTCCCATGAGAGAATAAAAATCAATTGTAATATATACCGTTGATTAAATTTTAATACAGTTTCGGTGTACAATTCGATATACAATACAGGATTTATTAGAAATTAGTCCAAGAATTTTGAGCGTGCATGCAAAGTGGAAACATTTACAAAAGAACAAATCTAAACAGAGCAAGGTGACGATCGAAAAAGAAAGGGCCTTCGCGGCAGATTTAAAGAAGGTGTTCGACACAAAAGCTCAACACTGCACTTAAAATTGAAAAAATGGCAAATCTTTTTCACAGTATTTGCTGAATGAAATACAATGCCTTCTTAAAATTCAAAAAGTTTAAGCCCGTGTGCGCTGTGTGCGTAAGTTCACGTTTTTGTGGCATTTTGCTGTGCTATCAGGGATTGAGGTTGACAAAGTTTGCCGCAATGTTAATTTTTTTTTGCATTTCTTATTAAATGAAAAAGTTTTTTGAACGTTATGTACAAGACTCTTAATTGTTTTCTTAAAGTTATGAAATGTACTCAAAACATTTAATTTTATATGCAAACAATGAACAGGTAATCATTTTGTTTAACTTTTAAATAAACTTATTTAATTGAATTGACGAAAATAAACTTACATTTATTTCAAAGGCATATGTCAAAGGCACTTTTGACATTATACTTTCAAAAAAATGTATGAACTTAACCAATTATGTTTTCAAATTATGTTCAAAATATTCACGAATTTTATTGTAAAAGTTTAGTAGTATAAAGGAAAGGCTCTACTACTAGTGACAAGAAATTAATCAACGTTTGACAATTCTTTTTGGGAAAAGGAAAATATATGCAAAGCTTATGTTTAAAGCACTATGTGAAAGTGCATTTTGATCATCAGCAGGGCTAGGATTTCGATGGCATGTCATCTTTTCTCTGCTGCTTATTTTAAACGTTCATTTATGTTTCCTAAAATCCAAATATGAAAAGTCTTTAGGACATTTTTTCGTCATTTTTCATCGTTTTTAGTTTTCAGGTAATTTTTATTAGATTTAGGACATTTTTTGGTCATTTTTGGAGATTTTTAATTTATTTTATTGTCATTTTTGGGCATTTTTAATTTTTAGAGCATTTTTTTTGGTTTTTTATTTATTGGTTTGGTTTTTATTTTAGTGCGATTTTCAAATATTTTTTTTGTTTTTTTTTCGTACTAAAAAATATTGAAATGCAAATTTTCAAACATATTTTCTTAACACTAGAGTCCCTTCAATCAAAAACATTACCTCTCGACAAAGGAGTAGCTTTGTTTATAAACTTCGATGAAAAAAAAAGCTGTGCGCGAGGTGAAACTCACGAAAGGGTATGTAGAAAGATGGAACAAGGGTTAGATAAGAACTCGGCATATGCTAGTATAAGATAAATTTTAATTTAGTAATGTTTTATTTTTAAGGCAAAATTTTTCGTTTATTTTTTATGCAATTGTTTGCGTTTTTTAGGTAATTTTTGTCAGTTTTAGGTAATGTTTGTCATATTTTTAGGTATTTTTTTCAGTTTTTTAGGTCATCAAAATCCGAGCCCTGATCATCACTATAAATAAATTTTTGTGGATTAAGAAAAATTACATTTCTTAAAAGCATTTTATTTTTGGCGCCTCAGTGGCGATGACAGCAATTCATTTAAATTGATCATCAGTGGACAAAAAATTAAAAAGATTCTTAAATTCTATATAGTGTCCGAACGAAACTGGATTTTTGGCCGAAACCGAATATTCGGCCATTTTATAATATTCGGTTATAAATATGAAAATATGAAAATTTAAGTTTTTACAAACAATGTTTTTTTATTAAAAGGAAACAAAGGTACTTTCAAACACATAAGAAAAAAATTTATATAATAAAGTATTATTTGCATATTGAAGTTTTTAATAATTAATAATAATTAATTATTAAATAAGAATAATTAATTGAAGTTTTCTATAAAAATGAATGAGATCATTTTTTATTTTATTTTATATTACAAAAGTATTGCATATTTTATATCTTCGGTACACACTCAAAATAGTACGCACCTACAATGTACATTTTTATAGAACTAGAAAACAAAGTAGTTTTTTTTAAGGTTTACTATTACAAAAATAGTATTATTTCGTTTTCTTTTCTTTTAATCCGAACACACAGAAAGCGTTCCGAAGTTTAACTATCAATTTTTGGCTTCAGTATCTATAAAACTTTAATATTAATTGCAATAGAGATTATCACATCGAAAATAATAGTACCGAACACATAAAACTATCCAAAATGTTTTCCGTTAACACAATAAATCAAATCAAAGTTTTTTACCAAAAATTTCTGCTAGTTTGGTTTGGCTATTCGGTCTCAATTCGGCCATATTGAGGCCGTATAGCCGAAACTAGCTGAAACTGACAAAAAGGGCCGGAAATGGCCGTAACCGAAATCGAAACCGAAAATCCGAATATTCTTCAACAGAAAATGTTTTGTATAAAAAAAATGTATAAAAAACAGCTTAGACTGGCTCAAAAGGCACTTGTTCTCTACAAAATCTTTTTCGAATCAAATCGATCGTACGAAAACTGTCTAAATTGTATAGTAAACGGCGTTTAAAGTTTTAGAAGAGATAAACTGAAGAAATCATTACTGAACTAAATAGTTATATAATGATTGCTTAGTAATGGCAGGTAGTTCTCTGCTGGACTGCAACACATGGCAATAAGGCGTTGTTTTTACATTGGATTGTCATAGGCGGTAATGTGTGGTGCTTGCATCCAGTATTACCAATAAGTCAGAGAATTACTGGTTACCACCAGCATTACCTTTAAGTCAGAGGCCAACTACTTACCACCTGCATTACCCATAACTCAGAGGTCAACTACTAACTTTAAGTATTACCTATAAGTCGGAGTTTATCTAATTACCTACCGTATTACCTATAAATATGAGTGTAACTCATTATCTCCAGTATTGCATATAAGTCAAATAGTAACTACTTACCTTTAGTATTGCCAAAAAAGTACTTGCAAATTTATTTTAAATTAGTTCTTTATTCATAGATTATTTTAATACAAAACATAGAGACAACAGTTTCGTTTTCAAAATAAAAAAAAATTATTTTAAAAAAATAATTTAAAAAAAAAGTATAGCAGTGAGAGGACTGCCGACCGAAGCGAAAACCTATATATAAAATATAAATGGAAGACGTTGTCCAGCCACGGACCGCCTTACTGCTATATAAGAATTTTCATGCTAATAGGGGGTTTCGGACTATGCTACATGTAGGATGGATTTGACAGGTCGGACGGACATGTAGGATGTGCGAAAGCCCGTCCTACATGTAGGATGAAATCAAAAAGTTTTAAAAGTTCCGCTCTGATCTTGTTCTTCTCTAAGCGTCCTTGTTTGTAGATTTCCTTGGTAATTGTTGTTGGCGCAGTTAGCCGGAAATTTTTTGTAGGTGTTGTGAATTCTAATCGTGTAGCTACAGTTAGCATATGGAATTAGAATTATTTTTGTTAAGAGCTTATAACAATTTATTAAATTTTTTATATATTACTGAAACTATTTCTTTTAAGCAAAAGTGTTACCATATCAAAAATACATATAATTAAAGTAATTTATTTAAATTATTTCATTATTGATTAATATAAAAAATTAAAGCTTATTTATATCAATTTATATCATAATACTAACACAACTCAGCAGCGGATTTGCCAGTGGCTACCATAGAACTAATATAGAATAAATTACCAGGTAAGTAAGCATTACTTTTTTCAAAAAGTAATGCGTCTGCATATAGCAGAAGTAATTACCTCATACCTCATTACCTGTAATATAGCATACAAGGAAAAGTAATGCAGTGATTTTTATAACTTAATACAAGTAGTATGTTACTCCATAACTTCTAGGTAATGCTGAAGGGAGGCGATCACTTACCTCCTGTCTCATTCAATGTTAAATGTAAGGCCTTTTATGCAAAGTATGGTAATATAGTCGGAAGTAGTGGTCATTACAAGGTAATTGAAGCTTCATATATTCGGAATATATTCCATCCGCTACTGGGAATATACATGTCCACCATTACTATCTTGCGTTGTGTATTAAAAAAAAGAATATTCTAAAATTAAGAAATATCTATAGCTTATAAATTATATATAATCCATATAAGAAATTAAGCTAAACAGTTTTAGAAAATAGAATGCTTAGGATAAGCAGACCTTAGTTATTCAATTACTACTGAAAATATTAATTATTTTGCAGGTTTAATACGTAATTGTTATTATATAAATATATATAAATATTCCTTAAATTTCCTCAATGAGCTAAATTGTTCATATATATGAACTATATATATGTAAATATGTAAATATATACATATATATATATATATATGTATTTCCGATACGGTAACAATTTTACTAAAAACAAATAGATTTACCAATATTATATATACTCTTTAATTCATATGTATAAACTGTTTTCTAAATTAGTTCGATGTCATATGCTGACTGTAGCTACAAATAAACATCCACAAAAAATTAAAGCTTACTGTACAACAATAACTACTTAGCAAATTTACAACAACAACGCAAAGAGAATTACAAGATCCCAGCGGTTGCGCAGCGTTAGAGGGGATGAACCGAATTGGCGGCGTAAAATATACAGCACTTTGCATGCTATATTTTCTGTTTGCCTGCTGTTTCGTTCATTTTTTTTAATTTTTTAACAGTTTTTTAAGTTTACAATATTACACGTTTACGAAATATGTTGCAAGTACAAGCTCTCGAATTAAATATGTCGCAAATTGATAAAATGCAAATAAAATAAAATATTTGCGCTAAAACACGACCGAAAGGTCAAAATTTGTAATTGCCAAAATTTTATCGTCCATTTGACACAGCAAAAAAGACAAATTTATTTCAACACACACAAATTTTATTCAACTTGATATTATCTATCCTACCACGACTGATTGGCACACAGCCATAGTTGACAACTCTGAATATAAAATGCCGCAGTGGTGAAAATAAAAAGCCACTGACAAATACAACAAGTGTGAAAATTGTCAAACTTTGTTTGACGATATGTAATAAAATAAGAGCATGCATATAATTATTTGAATGTTCAACATATTCCTTTATCACAACTTAAAGAATAAAATGTTAAAACACTCAATCAATACATTATTTTTCTTGTTTGCAAACGAAGTTCCAGCAGAAAAGAGCAGAAAGAGAAGAAGATAGATCCATTTTTAAATCTCACCATGACTAGCAGCTGATTGAGTAAAAGCAAATTTTTCAAAAATGTTGACAAATACAACAACTGAAGAAATTGACAAACTTTAAAGGCATATATATATAAATATAAACCGAATTAATAATAAGTTTTGGTTGCAAACATCTTATTGCAACCTAACTTAAGTATTTATATACTAACAAACAGATTATATGCATTCATTTCAGGAGCTGCCAAGTGTTTTCTTTGTGAGCTTGCGGCCGAATGACGAATTCCTTGGAAAAATACGATGATGTAAACGAATGATTTACCCTCTACCAAAATCGTTCAACGCGCCTAAAGAAGTTTTCACTTCATAAACTTGAAATTTTTTACACATCTAATTTAAATTTATTAACAATTAATCTGTTTTTAATAAACATTGTTTTTTATAATTCTAAAAAACTACATTGTTTTTTATAAAGCTTTCTGCCAAATAAGTTCATGAAGCAACAGATTGCAACAAAAAGTTATTTGCAGAACAAGCCACCAAGGCAGACTGCTTCTTTGAAAGCTACATCAACTCCTTAGCAGTCTTCTGTGGTTTCTGCGGTACCATCCACTTTGATAAGCTTATACAAACACTTTCTGTTAAATCAGAAAAGAATTATTGTACTGTGTGCTGCCTTCAAAGCAATGTTTTTCTACTACTTTGAAAAAAGCAAGGGTTCGAAAAAGCGACTGCATTGATTTTTACTCTTTGCTCTTTCTTAACTTTTCCTTGTTTTTTTGCTTATGCATTTGTTTCTAATGAACAAATTTTTATAGTCTTTGTAGCCCTCTTTAATTCTTATTCTAATTCTAATTCAAATTCGTCTTTAGTAAAGCCCTCCTTTACAAGTGCACCTGTAATTAAATAATAAGGATTTGGCATAAAAAATGTATAATTTCAGTGATGCATATTGATTTCCCTTTTCAAAGCGATCTATCAAAGTACTTGAAAATTCCATTTTTGTGACATACCTTTTTCTGAATGTTTACTTGTCAATTTAAAAATTATGAAAAACGTAATTCATTGAAATTTAAGCCCATTTTTATCATTTATTTATATGTGATATAATTGCTGTAATTTTTGTCATGTCTAATTTTTAAAATAAAAAAATAAATACTTGAACACTTGGTTTTAGCTTAAAAGTTTGATTTTTTTTGTTTTATTTATTTATTCACGTTCTCGGGCTCAAGATCTTATTTATAAATAAATAGTTAAAAGTTTTAATGTGCTTAATTCAGTATTATATGTAATCGCGTTTAAAAAATGTTTAATGTAACGTTTCAAAAAATATTTATGTAAGAGGGACTTTGGTGTGAAAACTTGTATATTTCCTAATGCATACATACATGTTTACAACAACAGTTTTCCCTGAGGATGACTTCCGATGGAAGTCGAAATATTGGAAAAACAATAAATTAATAAAAATAACATTAAAAGTTTTTAATTATTTATTTATAAATAAGGCCTTGAGCCCTTGAATAAATAAATATAATACTGAGGTCGCCAAACTAACTCTTTTGTTTTATTTTACTACACTGTTCAACCAGCCGCATTGAAATCTTTTTGAGCACTAAATATTTAGAAAGCGGTTTCAATACAGCAATGCGCATTTCTTTTTATTCTCTTCTTTTGTTGTCATTATTTGAGCAGAAAAAACAGCACCATGATTCAATTATTAATAAGGTTAAGTAACCATAAAATTGTTCTCATACAACAACAAAAATTGGATTGCAAAATGTCAAAGTAAAACAAAAAAGACAAGTAAACAATCAAATTAAAATTTCTGACTAGAAGTCAAACTATTTGATTTTAATATTAAATTTGTGTTTCATATAATTTTTAAACAATTTTCTTGGAGTCAAAATGCCGAAAAAGTACGCGATTCGCCAAAACTATTGGAACAAGGAAAACGTTTCCTTTTTAAAGTGCCCAGTGACATTTTTAAACGAAAACGCTGGATGGATGGAATTTGGATCGGCGAATGTCAAAGTAAAAGATAACAACACCCAAACATCTGTTTTTGACATTCGCCGAGAGATATGTGCTCTCAGATTACTCAACCTTATATATAATTGAATTATGAACAGCACGGATACAAATTCAAATAATTACTCAGTAGGCGTAGAGTAGCAACACATTGTTTTATTCTGTTATTCGTTGTAACAAAAATAAATAAGGAAATTATTGTCGTTCTTTGAATTATCAGGTATTACAGCTAAGGTTATTTAATTCAAATCGTAAGCGAGGACGTAACGTTTTGAGTTGATCGTGGCTGTTCGACTACATACATACATACACGATTGTTGTTAAGGTATTTTTGTTGACATTATTTATTTAAAAATTGTAAGCGAAGACGTAATGACATGTGCTTACATGGTAACTAGTTACTGAGCTAGTTATGGCAGTAATGCTTTCTCATTTCCTCACTGGGTATGTATGCTAGTTAAATGCACGTAGAGAAAAGTTATTTTTGTTAGCCAAATAGAAAATTTTGTACTGAAATGTTGTACTTTTGCCATTGAATGGCAAATGGGGCAAAAGGTCACCAACAATTTTTGTTTAAAGGACTATAGGGCAAAGTAGACACGAAATATCTCAGTTTCTGGAAGAGCAAAATAGCAAAAAATTGATTGCAGGTTTGAAAAATTTGGTATCATAAACCCGGTATGGTACCATGAGTCTCCGGACCATAACATGTTACATAAAATAAAAGCTTATTGTAGGGTATCCGTAACAGATAGCGAAAAATGTTTGTATTCTAATCAAAAGCTTGTCTAAAAGTTTCTCTAACACTAAGTTCTTCCATTTCTTATAGTTTAGGACTAATTTAAGAAATATATTTTTAATGCTCATATTTCAGGTCAAAGATCACAAAACATTATCACAATCTTTTTGCTGGCAAATGGAGTTAAGAGCTATTATTTTTTAAGCAAAATAGTTACAAGAAAGTTGTGCCCCTAAAATTTTGTCTTATATGACATATCCAAATTTAAACATAATCTAATTTTTATTTGGTGATCTGTGGGTTACTATGTATTTTGTTGGTGTGGTGCAAATACATGCAATAAAATTTTGCAAATGCACTCAGGCAAGACCATTTGCACTACATCGTGAACTCCACTAATGTGCTTGCATTCCTTAAAACATCTGTACATTTATGTACAGTATTTAAAATAACTTTATTGCTCTATTCATTTTTCGAAGAAAAATTATACAAGAAATTTAGAATTCGTTCTCTTCAGAAGTACGTCGTAGACAAATCTTGTACAAAGTTATTTGTAGTAAAGTTAACGATGGTTGTTGAATCAAAAGCCAGTGAAATGGCATCAAATCCCAGTATAGAGATTGGCGAGAAAAGCAATTTAGTTCTGTCAAAGCGATAAAAAGCTTCAATTCTTGAGCATAGAAAAACTTGTTTATAACCCATCAAAAATTTGCACTGCCAATGATGACATCACCAGCTCAGCTACTGACATATGAAGGTATTTCCTGGAACTAGAGTTTGACAAATAGCTTCAAGAGGCGGCAACAACAACAAGAACACTCTCAAAAGATGTCAAAAAATCAGCAAACGTACGATATGACAGATAATAAACAGTTCTGACACTTTCGACAAAGCTGCTTCTTGTCAAACGGGTGTCGAACTGCCACAATTATTTAAGAAAAAAAAGGGGGAAAAAACATGTTATCAGTTAAGAAAAATGGTGCAGACATTACAAAATCAAGACGCTTGTCTGGGAGGGGTTGGAGGAAGGAGTAGGGGAGGAAGGATTCACACTCAAATTGAAGATATGAATTTATAAAGAGCTCTAGAATTGCCAACAAAATGAAAAATTTTATTTGATATATTGTACACACGGCAAGCAAATTGATAAAAAGGGTTGCCAGGAGACGCATACCAGAGTAATGCGTGCAATTTTACACATAACTACATTAACACTTATACGCATACACACACACATAAGCAATTTAATTTTATTCAGGAACGCATCACCATCATCATCATCAACAACAACAAACACATCATTATATTTGATTGTCATCGTTTGACACTTAAGTGTGCTTGTATGCAAGCGTCAGGAGAGGGAGAAAGAGATAGGGGCAATATTGAGTTGAGCTCGACTGAGTTGAGTTGTTCCAGGAAAAATTGCTTACAACATGATGCACATCCATGTAACATTATGTGGAGTCACATGACATGTTGACTCGATGATTTTTTTTCTAAATGTATTCCTTACGAAGTTGTCATAACCAGAGTCAAGAGAACAAAATTGAAAGTACTTTATTTACTATGCAACAACAACAGCAAAGAAAAGTAAGCACATTTGTTAAGAAAAACCGAATAGAATATTGGAATAAAAAAAATAATTTCAAAATTACCTGTTTTTAAAAAATACAATCCGAATAAAGTTGATGAGATTTTTATACAAATACTCTTACTAACACAGAAACACCATGCAGTCCAAGACATCGTGCACGAAAATTTCATGATGATTTCTTAAAGAAACTTACTGCATGAGATACATATGTCGATAATTCTTTAACAAATCTGTCTTGTTTTCGTTCATCGAAAACAGAAAGTTTTCAAACAATGCACGAATTTGGAACTTTTATATGAGATTTACGTCAATGAAATGTACATATGTATAACCGAATCAGCGGGTTTCGTCAACGATGAAGAAAAATCATGCATGATTCATTAAATATACTGGGCATTTAAATAGAAATACATTTTTCTGATTGCCAGTTTCTCTCTCTCTCGCTCTGCGGACAATGGCAAGCCTCATAGAGTAAGAAAATGCCATATAAAGCTCCTTCACACAGAAAAATTTTGCATATTAAAATCATTGTGATGCATAGTTGATTTCATTTTACATGATTTTATATTTCATGGTGGCAGCGACATAAAAATCATTAGTATTTTATGTAAAATCATTATGATTTCATGTAGAATTATTGTGAAAACAAGTAAAACCATTATAGCATCATGTAAAAAGTTAATCAACACGATTGCATGTAGAATCATTATGATTTCATGTAGAATCATTATGACATCATGTTGAATCATTATGAAATCTAGTAAAATTATTATTGCATCATGTAAAAAAAAATTTTACGTGTTGAAGAAGTTCCGTTGTTTCTAGCATATTAGAAGTTTTATCGCGAGAAGTAGCTTCGTTAAAAATTAAAATAGTTTATAATAGCTGAAAAAGTAAGACAAGTGGAATGAAAAGGAAATACAAGTGGTGGTAGTCGAATCCATAAACTTCGACACACATGAACAAGGTAATGTGATATGTGACTTATGTTGCTATAACAAAATAATATCAAAATGCTGTATTACTTTCCAATAGAAACAGAAGCTTCAGTTGACTAGGAAAGTTTAAGGTACTTGTCTAAGGAATATAAACGTGAAGCTTTACCACCCATAGGACTTCGTGCACGTTATCGAGAAAAACTATTTAGTTGGAGAAAAATTGAGGTATGTTTAGAAATTATAAGTCGTATTTATTTTATTTTTCAATAAAAAAAAAACTAAATAAAACCAACTTGAAGTTCTTTTTATATCAAACTGAGGTTAGGATTCAGCTGCATTTCATAATGATTCAACATGACCATCATAATGATTTTACATGATTTCATAATGATTCAACATGACCATCATAATGATTTTACATAATTTCCTAATGATTCAACATGACTATCATAATGATTTTACATGTATTCATAATGGTTCAACACGAAAATTTGTTGCGATTTTTACATGAAAATCACAATGATTTTACTATAAATCTCTATGAAGCAAAATCATAGGGGAAACATGTAAAATCATTATGTTTCTAGTTGATTTTACAAAGTTTTTTTTCTGTGTGTTGAGAACATGAATTAACCGTTCGTCGATCGACAAAAACTTGTTGGTACAGTTCTCGATCATTTCTGTTTAAACAAGCACAATTGATCTTAAGAAGCTTAGTTTAAGTCCCATGAAATGCTATTAATGCCAATTCCTTTTTTAATAATGTTTTCATCTGGAGACTTTATTGCTTCAAAAATTTAGGGATACTTTTTTTAATACTCAGTGTAAATTTGGATACATTTTTTTTTATATATTTTAAAACATGATTAAATATTTTTGTTTGCAAAATTTTAAAAAGTTTGCAAAATCGAATCTTAAATTATTATGAAATTATGACATTAAGAAATTTTTGGACATTACTTTCTTATAAAAAAAATGCAGTAAAGCAACCTTTTTGCAAATAACTCAAAAGTTTTGTGATAAATATTTTAAGTCTGCCTCACAGCTCAGCTGCTGCTGAACGTATTTTTCCTGATTTAAAACTTACGAAAAATGATAAGACTAATAGATTTTTTTTTGCAAATGGTAGAAAATATACTGTTTTCCGAAATGATTAAAGCAAATATTTATTTTCTACAAATAAAGGGCAAAAACAATCCACATAATTTAAATTACTCTAAACTGAAAAAGCTATTAATTTTTTTATTTCTTTTTTATGTAATTATATATTTTATTTTTTATATTGTTTTTTGTACGTGTACTTATAAAATAATAGTAAGTAGAGGACAATATCAACATATAATTTATATAAAGGACTGAAGTACTGAAATTTATGTTTCTTTTAAATATTATTATTTTATATTTATTATAGTTTATTACTAAAGATTGCTTATAAAGTTATGTTTTTTCTTATATATTATTTATAAAACCCAAAGCTTAAACAAGTTGGTTTCATTATATAAAAAATTTAAAAGTTTATGTTTGTCTTCAAAAAACTAATATGTTATTGATTTTTTGAATTTGATACGGGAACATCTTTTTTTTATGAAGTGGATACATTTGGATAGATTAGTGACAACACTGCTTTTAGTATAGAATTAAAACTTTTTAAATAAAGAATATAATAGATTTTAGTGTTAGAGACAGAGAGAAAGAAAGAGAGAGCATCTTTAAAGAAATATAATACAAAAGTTGCATACAAAATAAGCTGCATATTCAATATTTACAGCATCATTGATTGCTGCTTCAATTGGTAATTAGATATTAATAGGTTGTGATAACTAAAATATGAGATAAAGTATGTATCCACAACTTGATGTTTTCAAGATAACACGAAAAGATTGCATCTATTGTAGTTCCGGACTCTCCCAATCGGAATATGATTCCTCAAAGATGAAGTCTTCTAATCTGTATCGAAGACTAAGTACGCATACTCAGAGTGAACGCTGACACTCTGCAAGACAAGTCCTTATACTGTCAGCAAAAAACCTTGAGTGTTCTCTCATAAAAAATTTGTTTTTTATGCCCCATACACTTATCAACTTACCGACCAGCTTCGAAAGAACTATCAGAAAATCATCTTGTGAGTGCTGCAGTTGTTGATTTATTTGGCAGTTATCGAGTCGATTGAAGAAAATATCAAATTTTTTGATATTTTGTACGCAACTCATCAAGTTGGCAACTTGATCAAAAAGTGTGTGAAGAAATCATCGACTAAAATGTAATTTTTAATAAAAAATTCAAATAAAAATACACAAAAACTGTCAAAAGCCAACCTCATAATGACGGTTGAATGCTTAGTCATTCTAGGCGATTGAAATATTTGTGGCCGAGTTAAAACTCAGCCACTAAATTGATAAGTGTGTGGGGTACTTTAGAGATCAATGCTGACGATCAGATAATTGCTTTAAAGAAAAGGTGTGGTGAAAAATTAGGGTTCATCAAATGTATTTGAACTAAGAAATTATTCTTAAACTATAATTATGATGGAATAAAGGGAAAACTCTTTAAAATGGTATACACCTTTCCAAAATTGTTTTTCAGTAGCAACTTCTGTCGACAGTTTGACTCATCAAGAGTTTGTAGCTGAAGTGAGAAAAGTCCTAAGACTTGCAAAAAAGAAGCTGCATAAGCAGGATTTTAGAATAAAAAATGCAGTGTCTGCAGAAAAATAACTAGTTAAATAGTTTTTATTATTATGATAACTTTTTTGATATTAATATTTATATTGTTATTTTTTTTTGCATATTTTTGTTTTTTTTTTTCATTATTATATTATATATTATTTTTATTTATTTATTAATTTAAGTAATCATAAGTACAATAAGAGCTTTGCTCTTTTATAGTACAACATAAATGCATATATATAATTAATTTACATTAAATCTAATTTAAAATTAATATTAAAATTGAAATTAAAATGAAAATAAAAATGAATAATTTTATATTAAAAATTTGAAATGAAAGTTAAAAACTAAAAATGAAGTATAATAACAACTATTTAAAATAGAATCAAAAATAATGACCTTAATTTTTAAACAATATTGGCTTTATGTTATTATAAATTTTTTTATTTAAAAAATTTATAAATTTTTTTTAGAAAAACTATAGTATGTTTTTTATATGACGCGCAACCTCTTCTTTCTTACGCTCTCCAAGTGTAAAAATGTAAATACCCAGTGGTAAATGGACACGTGATGTAATCAATTATTTCTTAAATACAATATTGTTGCGGGGCTTCCGAAGTTTGTTTACAATTCTCATTTATATTTGTTCGGACATGGTCGCTAAAACACTGATTACATCTACCTTACACAGTAAGTGACGATGAGAGTAGGTAAGCACAAGATAGGAGAGAGCATTGTTTTGTTTATATGCATCCGCTATGCAAGACATGGCTTGACGACGTCGTTGAAGACATTTCAACAACGTGTCTTGCAAGTTCAAGTGGAATTTTGTTTGAAAATGTCATCGAAGATAGCCATGGAAATATTTCGATTCGTCTTGCGACAAACTGACATTTTTTGAAGACGTCTTCGAAGACGGATCGATCCAATTTCTGCTGGGCTGTTGTTGATTCATTGGTATTGTTATTTATGTGCAGACCAAATTTTGCGGATAAGTTGATAAGTGTGACGATGATAAAAAAGACATAACGATAAACAACAACAAATTACAAACAAATTTGCCATCAGCCGTTTTTGGCAGATCGAATGGCATATTTTGAGAGAGAAATGAATTATAATAATTAAATGAAATTATTAACAACTTTTCTGTAATTTAAAGTAACAACACATTCAGATAAAAACATCGCTCGCTAATGTATCGCTATCATAACAGTTCACATTAGTTGCGTCCTCTGAATGCGGCCAATGTTACAATTCACAATGTTTTTCACGCTCTCTATTCGGTTTTTTTTCACATTCGGTGGTCACAGCTCGTGAGAAAATAGGTAGCTGTCAAGGCTACCTTATATTAATTGTATCATGATTCTGTTTCTATATTAACTTCAAAGAATATTTATCAAAATGTACGGAAACGACTTTAAGTAAGTTTCTAACACAATAGCTGTGCTCGCGTTTTTGTAAAAAAAAACTTATATTTGCTTTAAATTATAAGGGTATTCTTAAAAAACATTTTGAACAAAATATATAAAACAAACTTGCATGCATTTAATGATAATATTAAAATAAAATATATAAAACAATAATATTTGTATTTAATGATAAGAATAATTTTTTTTTTATAAATTTGACATCTTGGTTTTTAAAACTACACAATTTGGACTTTAGATTACAATTTTTTTCAAAATCCAACAATTTTGTAGAAATTAGAATTATAAAAGAGCTGAAAATAATGAGGGTATCGAAGTGAACGTTGTGGAGTTGATATTTCAAAAATTACACGGTCTAACAAAATGAAAAAAATTCTTAGAACTTGGCATATAACGTTGTGGGGGTTGTGGATCTGGTAGAATATTAGATAACGTCATAATTGGTCTTTTGAGTGACCCCCAAATTTGGAAATATGTATATCCAAAAAAACCGACTTTTGTTAGGTGAATATAAATTTAATTGCAAAACTCTGCTGTTTTTAAATAAATTTAACTAATTCTTTGAATTGAAATGTTTTCTAAAAGATGGAATGCAGACCTTCTCTAGGGGATATTAAACGTTCCCGTCTCTAAAAAATTAGAAAAGTTACCACATCTCGATCTCGAGGTCTTTTCGAATTTTAAAAACGCTTGCAGTTTTTAAGTTTATAAAAAAACAGCAGAATTATACAAATAAATTTACACTTACCTCACAAATATAAGATTTTTGGATAAACATAAAAAAAAAATTTGGGGTTGGACTCCAAAATTCAAGTAATAAGCAGTTATTTTATCCACCAGGTCTTCAACCTCCACTTTTTCTAAAGTCAAGTTTTTCTTGACTGCTACACCGTGTTTTTATTAATAATTAAGTATTATTTCTTATTAAAGTAATATAAGTATTGGTGTTTCCAATAAAAATGGTGCTAACTCAACAAGTAGTAAAAATTTCATTCCACACCATAGGGACAGCATTGTTAGCTGCAAACATTTAGAGTTAAGAAGTTTTCAACACAGTGCAAAATTCTCGCTTAGCGCCCATTCACTTGTCATCTGCGTTCTTCAAACACCGTTTTGTTCTACACTCAACAACATTTCAACTGCATTCAAATCTGAAAAAAAAATTCAATAATTCTTTTTACATTTTATTTAATTTCTAATTTTATTATTTGGCTCTGTGCATGCTTACAATTGCAGAAGAAATAAATGTGAAGTGCGTTGTTGCCGTCTGCCTGATAAGGGACAGCTTCCGCCAGATTTCACTAGCGATGACATTTCTTCGCTTTTATACAAGCATTTCTACTTTTGTTGTTGTTTTTTCTGCATACTTCTTTCACAATTCGTGGAATTTTTTGTCCTATTCTTGGTACTTGTACTTTTATACTTTTTTGTATTTTTGCTCTTATTCCATTAGGTTTTTTTTCGCTTGGTAAAAAGCTGTTGCAACCAAGTTTTGTCCATTAATTTAATTTTCCTCTTGAAAAGTTATGCTGGAAATATTTGATGTAGTGGAGCAGCTCGGGATATTAACATAATGGTGCACGGAGGTCCATAGTTATGTTTGGGAAGAAAAACAAAAGGAAAAAGGGGTACAAACAAAAAATTTGCTAAAAAAATCATCGCAATGGCAAGTGTTGCAGCACAACTGTTGCAAATGCAATTGCATTTGAAACTGTAATTGTAAACCTCACTTGGCCTATTTTTCGCTCACTTTAAAAGTCAGCAGAGAGAAAATTTGTATATTAAAACAGAAGTGAAAAGATATTATCAAGAGATTCTTGCAACTACACTGAGAAAAAAAATGTCGTACATTCAACAAACTCCGACTTAATTCTAAGTAGTTTTTGCATGTTCTTTGTGCTCAAGAATACCAGTACTTACTTTAGTATTACAGCGATTTAGTTGTCAATACCCGAGTCAAAATATTAGTGGGCAAACAGCGGCCGAACATAGGCCGTACAAAGGCCGAACATGGCCTGAAAACAATCCTAAAAGCCTAGCGGCCGAAAGTACGGTCGAACAACTGCGGCACAAGGCTTAAATTAAGTTGTTCCGCCGTTGTTTGATACCAAATTTTTCGAAGCTTTTATTCAATAGCAAACGTATGTGCAACTCACTCTTCGATGCTAATGTAAAGTATCGCAACTTGTGTGTATGGCGCGAAAGAATTTTTTTTATATGTAGTGAATTTTTAATGAATTGAATTTTTTAAGTGAATTTTTAATGAAAACAGTATAATTTTGTTTGTATGATATTTTTTTAAATGTATTCAATATAATTATCAGGTTTACCCATATAAAACTTTTTCTCAACTGCAATTAAGTTACACAAACTAATAATTACATCTATTTTAACAAATAATTCTATAAAATTTACTTATGTTTATCCAAACAGATGGAAAAGTAAAATTTCTCGTTCAATATAGCTTACTTCAGATGTTACCGGATCAGTAGCTTGGTTCATAAATGTGGTTTTGAAAGGATTTTCAGTCTTCATTTTTTTTCAAACAAGCATAAAATCTGAATATACTGCAAATAAAATCGCAGTCGTTTTTATAACAGTTACATACTTTTATGAAAAAGTGCACATATCAAACTTTCAAATCTTCCGTTGTCGCACAGCATGGAAAAATTTAACACAGCTGGATGTAAAAAATCTATCTCATCTATAATAAATTGAATGCATGGTTTGTTTATTCATTGTCAATCTGAAAAATTTGATAATTTTTATAATGTTCTCATTCACAATACCTTTAGTATTATGAAGAGTAATTAGAATTTCTTGCGGTGTATTTTTTACACTATATACACTAGTTTTCCAAGAGCACCCGAGTAAAAATATGAGCGGGCGATAAAAAACGTTGTACGGCCGTTGTTCAACCCAGATTATTTAAAGAAGTCCTCTCTACGGCCGTTGTTCGCCCGTTGTACGGCCACTGTTTGGCCAAAAAGTCCTACAAACGACCCTTGCCCACGCTCGTACGGCCGAGAAAAATATTTAAAGTTAGGCCTTGTACGGCCGCTGGCCTTAGCTACAAATTTTTTATTTTTACTCGGCATATACTACTGTGGTCAAAAAATTTTAGGAATTTGTTTTTAAATCCAAAAATCTTTATTTATTCCTCTAAATTCATTTCATCCCCTTCAAAGTAGTCCCCCCGGATGCAATATACTTGTGCCAACGTTTTTTTCAATTTTCAAAACATGCTGCGAAGTCCACTTCCGGTTCAATTTCTTCTTCGTTTCGGTTTCTATATCTTCTATTGATTCAAAAAGGTTTCCACGGAGCGGTTTCTTGAGTTTAGCAAATAGCCAGAAGTAACATGATGCTAAGTCAGGCCAATACGGTGGTTGCGAAACGATATGGGTCGAGTTTTTTGAGAAATGATCACGAATTACGAGTGTAGTGTGAGATGGTGCATTACCCTAATGCAAAAACCAAGAATTGTCTCTCCACAAATTGACGCACATCAATACGCAAACGATGCATAACACCGAAGTAGTATTCTTTGTTGACAGTTTGGCCGGTTAGAAGGAATTCATAATGCACCACACCACGATAATTGAAGAAAGCTGTCAACATGACCTTGATTTTTGACTTGCTTTGACGTGGTTTTTTCGGTCTCGGCTCATCTTTGGCACGATATTTACCCGACTTATCGGCTATTTCCGGGTCGTAAGCGTAGACCCAAGTCTCGTCTGCAGTTATGATGCGTTTCATTTTGTCTTGATAGTTGGAAAGCATTGTTTCACACACATCAACGCGGTGCTGTTTTTCCATCAAATTGAGCGTTTTTGTCACCTACCGAGATTGAACTTTTCTGAGGCCTAAATGATCACTCAAAATGGTTTTCATTGATCCTTCCGATATTCCAACAAGGTCAGTAAGGTCTCGGACTGTCAATCGACAATTTTGGAGCACCAATTCTTTGATTTTGTGTACGTGTAGCTCAGTTGATGTTGATGGTCGTTCTGGTCGTGCCTACACAGTAAAAAATATGAGCATCAATTTTATATTATTTTGTATAGATATAAATCCAAACCAACAATGTTTTAAAAGTTATACCATCAATTCTTATAAATTTTTCCAGACCATTTTTCTCGTCAGACCAATCGAAACCACTATATTTTGAAATTTCCGGATTTCGGTGAATTTTTTAATTTCGAACCAGCATATATTTTGATTAACACTTGATATTTATATGAAATTTTTAAATTATATTTGTTTTATTATTTTTAACCACACAAATGTTATAAAAAAGATAAAATTTACCCTCAAATTTTTTACTGTGTAGTCTTCAACGCTTTCTCGACCCACTTTGAACATTTTGTACCACTTATTAACTCTTGTTTTCGATAAAGCTTGCTCATCGAAGGCTTTGTGCAACATTTTCAGCGTTTCGGTAGGTGAAGTTTCATTTCGCACACAAAATTTAATGGCAGTGCGTTGTTGAATAATTTCAGACATTATAAAAAACAAAAAATTCTTTTTTAGCTATTTACAAAAGGACGCGTATCTCAATGAATATTTTGACGTGCAATTTGGTGCAGATATCAATGACAGTAGTGCCAACTTAAAAATAAAAGCATTTGTCCCTATCGGAATCCCCAAAAAATTTAAATTTGAATTCCCCATATTTTTTGCCGACAGTACTACACCCAGAAAAAAATCTAGTTTGTTTAACAAAATTTTAACTTAATTTCAGGTTAAAATATGCCAACATGAATCGTCAGGCTACGATTACCACATACCATTCAGGTCAATTCAGCCTGTTTTTGTGGTTTAATGAAACTGACAAATGTGGTTGTCTTAGCCGAATTTTAACCAGAATTTATGTTTAAATCGAATTCCAAAGAAAGAGTTATATTTATTCAGCCCAAATGACCACGGAAATAGATAAAATTGAAAACTTAAAGACAGATTTATTTCACCTACTTTATTCCAAAGTAACCTTTGTTACAAATTCTCCATCAGAAAGCCTACCATATTTTCTACACGTATTTCTGTTAACCAGATCCGTCGGGTGAAAGTAGCGTGTATTAGGTTAATGACTCTTAGGTGGTTGACTCTTCTAACCAAATTTGTTAGGTTAAAATAACCTGAATCAGGTAAGAGTATTTTTCCCTGAGTGTATGTCTTCATATACTCAGTTAAAAGAGTTGCTTCTTTTACCAATAGTTCTAAAATGTTTGCAAAACGTTGCGACTTCAGTATTTTGTCGTACATTTTTTATTTTGCTTTTTAGTACAAGCCCGTAAGTCAGCTTAGAATATATTTGTAGTCAAACATACCGAGCACCAAGTATACAGCTTTTAATTTTTCTAGGCAAATCTTCAAAAGGAAAGCACGAGGTGACACAGAGTGGTCTAAGGTTCTAGGCTGCTCATTTTCATTGTAGAATAATCAATGAATGGTCGCTGTACGCCGTTGTAGAGTCGATTTCAAAACGGTCTATGTATGACTGCTCTACGACATTTGTACGACCACTGTTTGGCCAAAAAGTTCTGCAAACGACCCTTGTACGACCCTTGTACGGCCAAGAAAAATATTTGAAAGAACTACTTTAGAAAAATAGAAGCGAAATGAGTTGGAAAGTTACTTGTGTTAGAAGAGTTGCATTTAGCAAAAATTTCGTTGTTAATTTTTCATTTGCACATTTATAGACAGTTTTGCCAACAATTTTAAATCAAAAGATACCAACTCACAAATAGAAACGAGTTTGCGGTATACTTTCAATAATTATACATTTCACAACATAATTGACTAAAAAGCTTTCAACCGGAAAAGATTTATATCGAATATTCAAACTTGAAAAGTTCAGATATTCAATTTCTATTGAAATATATCTAAAGAAAGCTTTTAATAGGGACTCAATTAAATGTTATATAAATTGAATTTCATTGCATTGCAACACAATCGGCAAATAATCAATTCTTAGTAATGATAAATTGCAAAAAGATTAACAAAAAGAAAACGAAAGTGCTGCTTTTAATGCTAATACAAAAGGAAAAATAGTCCATAGATGCTGGGGGGAAAAAAACAATGAGCGACTGAAAAAAAGGTCATGAAAATGGAAGAAGAAATAAACAAATAAGTATATAAGAAAAATAAGAAAAAAAATTATTTTAACCTAGTAAATAGCTAATTGCTCGCCTTTGACTCAAAAGACAAAGTGAATAAGTGAAATACGGTGGCGCAAGTAGAAGAGAGTGACTGAAATAAAAAGCAAAAAACTTTTCAACGAACGTAAAAAGAAGCTGGTATATCGTAGTGCATTTATTGCGGCGTTTCCACTTTATGCAAAATGCGGTAAGAGCTAATAAAAAGTACAAGCACTTTTAAAAAGTTAGCACTGCTCTACTTGCTACAAGACCATCACGACGTAGAACGACATACAGCTGTTGCCAACTTATTAGAAACACTTATTGTAGAGGATAGTTTAATTGACTTTGTTTTAAACGGTATGTGTTCAAACATAATGTTTGGTTATCTCATATGTCACATATAAAAATTTAAAAATTTGTAACTCATTTAAACTTATTTTGGAAATGTTTAGCATTTGGTCGGAACA
The DNA here is from genome assembly GCA_963920525.1 of Dichetophora obliterata. Taxonomy (NCBI): domain Eukaryota; kingdom Metazoa; phylum Arthropoda; class Insecta; order Diptera; family Sciomyzidae; genus Dichetophora; species Dichetophora obliterata. Next base: position 241,069,442 of record OY986437.1, on the reverse strand, counting down.
ACGAATAGAGGTCGTTCATAGAAAAATGATTTAAACTATCAAACAATTAGAATTGGTATTTAAATCATAGAAAATTAACATGAAAATAGGAACATTTTTCTGCTTTTATGTATTTTTTATGTATTATCAATATTTGGTAGGATAACCTTTTTGCTTGATGACGGCTTGGCATCTGTCTTGCATGAACCGTATTAGATTTTGACATATTTCAACAGGGATAGCTTCCCATGCAACCTTGATTTTATCAAATAGTTTACTAAAATTCGAGATATATTGAGTGCTTATTACCTTTTTGACGTCTCATCATAAGTGCTCTATAGGATTTAAAGAGGCCATGGACGATGTTCACTCTAGTTATCTGATTGAGCTATCTTCAAAGAATTTTTGTAAACTTTTCGTATTTTATAATCATTATCTTGTTGAAATGTACAGACAACTGAACAATTTTCTTCCGCCCATGGCAATATGACATCACGTTATATTTCAACATATTTTTCTTTGGTTAAAATATCATCAATTCAATGAATCGCACCAGCTCCGTTCCAGGAATTCGCATTCGCAAACATTTATCGACCCGACACCATGCTTTAAAACCGGTGAAACGTATTTCTGATAAAGCTCTGTTTTTTTAACGCTTCACGTATTCTCTACCGTCAGGTCCAATTCGATTGACCTTAGCTTCATCACTCCAGACAGCGAATTTCCATTGACTTTTAGTCCAACTCGCATGACCTTTAGCAAACTTCACGTGCCATTTTCTTTGCTTAGACGTAACCAATTGTTTCTTGCGTACTATTCTTCCATTAATGCCAATTTCGACTAAACACCGTGCTACAGTACGTTTTGATATGGAAACACTGTAATCCGAGTCAAGTTCACGTAGAATGCCTACGGCATTTTCCTTGGGATCTGTTTCTGAATTACGCTCAATTTTTTTATCAATGTAGGCTGTGGCTTCATAGTCTTGTTGTTTGAAAAATGCTCAAAAACATTTAATACCATGTTTTTATAACATTTTATTTGATCAGCAATGTTCTGGTACGAAAGTCCTGATGCTTGGAACTTAAAAATAACTTTTATTCTGGCTAAAGTACAGTTCTTGCCTTTACCCATTTTTACTATCAAAAAAGTTTTAATTAGTTGGTCTGAAAACACTCTTGGATTAGTTGCTTACCGATTAATTAAAGAAAACGATAATTTTCACAAACTTTAATAATTTCATGAATGGCGACTGAATTCCCAATGTGCACAAAAACGGATGCGGATCCGTTTCGAACCCGTTACAAATCCGTCAGTACGCATTTAACTTTCTTATGCTGCGGCAGATCCGTTTCGAATCCGCTACGAATCCGTCAAAAAAATGTTCACAACGATAACATAAAAAGGAGTCTTCAATTTGTTATAAAATCTTTTATTTTATTTTCAGTGGATTGGGGATACGAAATACAATTGTTTACTTATGTTTATTTTAAATAACTTTTTTATATCATTAGGCACGTACCGATATCATTATTAAAATAAATTTTCATTTCCTTATGTACTTAAAATATAATATGTACGAATATAAGAAATAAAATAAAAAAAAAATTAAAAAATACTTTGAATAAAGCATAAACTTATACATAAAAAAATGAGTCCGTTGCGAATTTGCATTATTAAAAAAAAGAGTCCGAAACGAATTCATATCTGAAGTCCGTTCCGAGTCCGTGACGAATCCGAAAAAGAGGAAAAAACGATTTGTATTTTTGAGAAGAATTTCATACGAAAAAGGATCAGTTCCGCATGCAAAACGAAATCCATTTCAGATAAAACATACGAAGAAGTAAGTCTGTCTCAAATACGAAACGGACCTGTTTGGCACACTGGGTTTGTTTCTAATTAACTGTCACACTTAATTACCACATCAACACAATTAAACTCAATTTTGTTGCGGAAAAAACAAGTGATTTACAATAACGGGACATTATTTTCATGGAAAGAAAAAAACTAATTTTTAAGCACGAAATATAAACGGTAAATCAAAACACGCATAGCCCAGCGAACAAAATATAAAGATAGCAGAAGCGTTTCTTATTAGTTGGCAACAGCTGTAGTTCCTGCTTCAGCAAGAACGCAAAAAATAACAGCAACAATATAATGATACATAGTAAGTAAGCCAATAACCAGAAAAATATCAGCAGCAGCAAGCAGCAGTAGCAAGGAATTTGACTGGATTAACGTTTTGTTTCGACAGATTTCAATTGCAAAGCATTTCGTTTGTGTGTCCATTATTGGCGCGACATTGTATGTGTGTGTGTGTGTGTCCAACGGTTAAGGACACCGCATGAAAGATGCAGCAAGTGACAGCTAGGTTGCTCCGCTGTCCAATGAAATTAATTTCAGATCATTGAACAAAAGACGTTTGTCTTATGTTGCTTTGGCTCTAATCGGATTTTGAATGTGGCACGTTTGGCGGGAGGATGGACTGACTGACTACCTTTGGTAAATTTGTTGAGGTAAGTTTGGGGACGAGTCAAATATGTGAATATCTGCTGCTAGGAAGATGGACGTTGTGTGTGGTGCGTGTGGCAGAAAATAGAAATTAATTTAAGCCATTAAAGCTGACTGCGTAAATAAATTAGATGCCAAATCAATGCATTGAAGAAATTTTATTGCAAAATTAGGGAAATATAGGGTAATTTAAAATGTTTATAATGGTGCTACATACATGGGCTGAAAAGTGATTTTTAATGAAAACAGTTTTAAGGACAGTTATACCTATTTCTTCCCCAACATAGTTGCTTTCGTGTGCAATACACTTGATACAGCGATTTTCCAACATTTTGATGCCCTTTCTGTAGTACAAAACTGCCAGATCTTCAAATTACGCCTTGGTTTCTGCGATGATTTACTCATTCGATCTAAATTTACGTACGAAACCATTACGTACGATTACCTCAACGCCGATTATGAAAGAATAAAATGTTATCTTAGTTCTCTAAATTGGAATCATATTCTATTCAATTTAGATTTAGACAGTGCTGTCTCTATATTTTATCAGCACATTTTTACCGCTATCGAAAGTTATGTGCCAATAATAAAGAAAAAGAATAAGCTCACAGAACCATGGCTAGACAACAATCTCAGATTTTTGAGGAATCAAAGAAATAAAATCTACAAACTTCTCAAAAACACTGATAATATAAGCGATGAACTGAAGCTTAGATATGACGAGCTATCAAGAGAGTTCTCTATCAAGTCAGAAGAAGCGTACAAGTTGTACACGAACATCATCGGAGAAAAAATTGTCCAAGAGCCGAGAAAATTCTTTGACTTTGTTAACATGAAGCGCAAATCTAGCGGCTATCCATCGTCTATGTTTAAAGGTAATGTCACTTCGTCCAATTCTCTTGAAATAAGCAACTTGTATGCCGATCACTTTAAGGAGGTCTTTTGTCTTCCTACCACCTTATCTGAAACTTCTCCTAGCTCAACTATTATAGTTGATAGTTTATATTTAACCCAGGAAGAGATTTCTAATGCAATAAAAGAACTGGATATATTAAAGGGACCAGGACCAGACTTAATACCTACAAGCTTTTTGGTGCGATGTTTAGACCAACTGCTATTGCCATTACACATAATCTTTAACGAATCACTGGTTTGTGGGACATTTCCTTCATATTGGAAATCATCCCATCTTACGCCAATTTACAAGAATGGTGATAAAAGATCAGTTGAAAATTATAGAGGCATAGCACTCTTGTCAGCCATTCCAAAACTTTTTGAAAAACTTATTTGTGAAAAGCTAACAAGTTTCATTAACCCTCGTCTAAATGAGCAGCAACACGGGTTCCGAAAAGGGCGATCTACCACCACTAATCTCATGATTATGGTATCAGATGTTTTAGGCAAAATGGAAAAAGGGCACCAAATAGATGCTGTTTATACTGATTTCAGTAAAGCTTTTAATCGAGTTGATCACAACATTCTTATATATAAGTTAGAACAATTTGGTGTTGCAGGGTCCATACTAAGTTGGCTTAAATCATATTTAAACGGCAGATCCCAGTTTGTTAAATTCCAGGGAGTTCTATCGAAAAAAATTGCAGTCTCCTCGGGAGTTCCGCAAGGTAGTCATCTTGGTCCTCTTATTTTCAACATATTCATATCCGATCTGTCAGAAGTTCTTAACGATATCCCACATCTTATGTATGCAGATGATTTAAAAATGTACTGTTCAATTCAATCAGATGTAGATGTAAATTTTTTGCAATCAAAATTGTTGTCTCTTGAGCAATGGTGTTTTCAAAATAAACTACATCTTAATGTCAATAAATGCAATGTTATTAGCTTTTCTCGTAAAAACAACGTAACATTACATACCTACCACCTCAATAGTATCGAACTAAAAAGGGTCAACCATATAGTGGATCTTGGAGTTGTCTTAGATTGCAAGATGCGCTTTAATCTGCACTATGATAAAATTGTGTCCAGGGCCAGCAAACAGCTCGGTTTTATAAAAAGGCGTGCAAATGAATTCAAGAATATATGGGTCACTACATCCTTGTACCGTGCATTAGTGCGCCCAATACTTGAATATGCATGCATAATTTGGAATCCATCTTTCGATTCCCATAGAGAAAGAATTGAGTCTATTCAAAAGCAGTTCTTACTATACGCGCTTAGAGATATGTACAACCCCCATGATTATTGTAGCCTTCCATCATATGAACATAGACTCAGCCTTTTAAATTTGATGCCACTATCAACAAGAAGATCGTTATTGGGCTCATGCTTCACATTTGATGTAATTAATGGTGCTATTCACAGCGAATATATTTCTAATATGATTTCCTTTAACGATCCAATTAGGCGCACTAGGCATACTCGATTGTTAACTGAATATCAGCACCAAACTACATATGCAAATAATGAACCCATCAATCGTTGTTGCAGAGAATTTAATAATATCTCTATATACTACTCACCTTCTATGTCCAAATCCTCTTTCAAGCAAACTCTATATAAATCACTCAGTAATCAGAATTAACACAGGCCTCAGATAAACTACATACATGTATGGATTTATATGTATAAGCATTTAGTTTAATAAATCAAAATTCTTTAACATCCCTCTCCAAATCTCCCATTTACGTCCTTATAGTCTTTAAGAATAATATATATACATCGTATCTAAAGTGTGTATATAGTCTCTCTTGTTTTCCTCCTCTTCTCTTAGTTTTGACATGGTTTTTGAAATCATGTCAATCCAGTGGGCGGAGTATGCCCACTAAGAGCATCAAATAAAAAATAAAATAAAAACAAGGAAAGGGGAGAAGAAAAACAAAAAACTTAGTAATAAGTAAACAAAACCTGTTAGAATAAGTTAGAATAAGTAATTTGCATTTCCTTGTTTGGCCAATAAATAAAAAAATAAATAAATCTCTAACCCTGGAGCCACCGCAAGAGTTTTGGAAACAGATAATATTCGCTGGTCTAGGAATTTTAATAGGTAATTGAACACCTCAATTCCTTGGGAATGGAATTGGAAAAAATCGTCAATTCCATTACAGGAATTATAATTGGTAATTGAACACATCAATTCCTCAAAAATGGAATAAAAAATAGTCCATTTAATTACAGGAATTGTAATTTGAAGTTAAAATTTCAATTACTTTTTCATTAACTCATCATCATTATGTATTAGAAAACTTTATTTGACTGCCACTGTTAGTCTGTTAATGAAATATTTACAAATAAATCTATTATCGAAGATACCAATTTTTTAATTTAATACCTCATTTTGAGTAAGAACAAAATATATTACTGCTACGCTACCTGTGGTTCAATCCCGCAAACTTTTTGCAAGGTGCTCGGTACACAACTTCCACAACTCTGTAAAAAATTTCATTAATCTACTAACAAAGCGATTTTTTCCAATTCTTTTCCTTAGGAATTGAGGCGTTCAATTACCAATTACAATTCCAGTAATGGAATTTAAAATTTTTTTTGCTGTAATGTAATTGAGAAGTTTTTCTGTATACATTCCTGAGGAATTGAAATGTACAATTACCAATTCCTAATTCCAAGGAATTTGGAGGAGGTGGAATTAAATTAAAAAGGAATCATTACAACCCAGCTCTGGGCTTTTGTGGCTTTAAAGCCAATCTGCAGACTGCCTATTGGACTTATTAGTATGGTAATGGGTCCATGTCTCATCCATCGTAACAAATCATTGAAAAAAGTCCCCTCGATTACGCTGCAACAACGCCAAACCGGCAGTTGAACCATCAACGTGCTTCTGTTTTTGTTCAACGGTCGTCATTGACATCGCGTCGATAGCTTTTTCATCTACAAAAGATTGTGCAGAATGAGTCCTGCACATTCTTTTGAGGTGCCCACGGGCCTCAGCTAACCCGCGCAAAATTCATTAAAAATAATTCGATGTGCCTCACGATTTCCTCATTTGGCCTTCTAGAGCGAAGTGCGTCTTCGATGCTGGTACGAGTATACTGCCGTCATAAGGAATGAAAATCAAAATTAGTTTTTTTTTATTTTTTTTTTCATCCTTCTTCTATCTTCAAGAATATAAAATTAAAATTGCGAATTTTTGAAGCGAAGCTTTTTACGCCTTGTTTTGTGATTTGCTTGAGTGAAATCTCAAAAACGACACTCTTTTCCATACACCTTTTTCTTAGAATTGTTTTTGTTTTTCGCTTGCGTCAATCACAACAAGAGAATATAAAATTAAAAATATTTCTATATAAGCAATGAGAATCGAACCCGCACCCTTTCGATTGCTAGTCCAGCACGCTAACATCTAATACATCTAACATCTAATATAATACATGTCGCATGTACATGTAGTTCGATAAAGTAACGGGGCTTTTTTCGTTGCCCATACGCACATCACACATGTCGAATGGACTTCATTATTTTTTAGCTGCCGAAGAGTTAACATCGAGTAAAAATATTAATATTAATTTTTTTTAACATTTATTTTTATATTTTTTTACTTTAAATATTCCAAGCCACCACGATTTTAGGTAAAGATAAAAACATTCGCGTCAAAATATAACATTTGTTACGTTCGGCAGTGTTGCCGCGAGATGTGCTCCTCTGAAAAATTTTATTCAAATTTTATTCACATGTCGGACGTACTTAGCAAAAAGTCAAAAATATTAGTTTTCCATCGGATCCACCTTGATTTTTTCCACACAAATGATACTACATGTGTGATGATTCGACAGGTCGGATGGATATGTTTAGTATCGTTTGGGGGGTCCTATTGAACGGGTTGAAAATAACTACAAGATGCCAATTGTTTTAGGTGCTGATTTTAATTACGAATTCAGACATCGAGAGGTCTAACGCTCGAAAATTTAAGGTATTTTTAGGATACTTTTAAAAAGTTAAAATATTACACAACGATTTTTAAATAATTAAGGTATTTGTAACACTCATTTATCATAAAAAAAATTCTTTTTTTAATTTAAAAAATTGTTGATCTTGTTCAAAATGGCGAACAATGAGACGCTCTGTAGGAAAAGGGGCATGGGCGGTGTTGTAGATTTTGACTTTTCTATTTATCTGAAGAATAAAAACCAAGAATATTATTAATCACTATGAGTGCAGCTATAAAGTATGCAATACTTTTGTAATCTAATATATAAAAATGAATGTTTTTTGTTTGTTCGTTCGCTATGCGCTGCAATACCATTGATCCGATTTCGATAAAACTTTGTCAACTTATTGCTTGCACTTACGCGAACAATAAAAGCATATTTAAAATTTGCCACACTCCCTTTTACCGCCCACAAATCAATAAAAGTGCTTTATTTAAGACAGTTTTTGTCGTATTAAACTAAAATTTGGTAACTAAGTTTGTATGATAACTATCGGTAACTATACTTAAAATGGGCGTGGTCCCACTATAGCTACGCCTACTTTTAAGAAGAGATAAAGAGTCTTTGAAATGACTGGTTCGATCGAGCTAAAATTTTGGCAGTGGATTTGTTTCGAGTACGAGATAGTTTAAGAAAAAGTTGGCACACCCCCTTTAACCACCCACAAATATATAAAAAATTAGCGATATCAAATTGCTTTTAAAGTTATGGGTCGCACAGCCTCGAAATTCGATATTCAACAACAATTTACACATGTCGTTCCACTGATGACATTTTATGGGAGTTAAGCAAGGGGGAATGGAACCTCCGATACAACCAAAATTTGCGATATCGAATAGTTTTGGAGTTACAGGTCACACAGCATTGGAATTCCGTATTCGACATCAATTTATGCATGCAGTTTCATTTATTACATTTTATGGGCGTTGGAAACGGTGGTGTTTCACCTCTTCCCATGCAACCAAAAGTTGTGCTATTAAATAGCTTTGAAGTTATAGGTAACACAGCATCAAAATTCAGTAATCGACCAAAATTTACACATGAAGTATTACTGAAAATATTTTATGGCGTTGGACAAGTACAACCCAAACATGCAAAATCAAATAGGTTTAAAGTTATGGGTAACACAGCGTCAGAATTCAGTATTCGACCTCAATTCATACATACAGTTTCATTTATAACATTTTATGGGCGTAGGAAAAGGGGGACTGACATCTCCCATACAACCCAGATTTGTGCTATCGAATAGCTTTGGAATTATAGGTCGCACAGCGTCGGAATTCAGTATTCGATCCGAATTTATACATGCACTTTCATTGGTAACAGTTTTTGGGCGTTGGACAAGGGAGAGTGACACCTCCCATACAACCCAAATTTGCGATATCGAATAGCTTCTGAGTTATTTGTCGCACAGCGTCGGAACTCAGTAGTCGACCTATATGTACACAAGCCATTTAATTGATTAAATTTTATGGGCGTTTGCCAAGGGACCTCTTATTTGACCCAAATTTGCGATATCGAATTGCTTTGGAGTTATAGGTCGCACAGTGTCGGAATTCCGTAATCGACCTTAATTTACACATTTAGTTTCATTGATCACATATAATGGGCGTTGGTCAAGGGGGCGTTGCACCTCCCATACAACCCAAATTTGGGATATCTAGCAGCTAAAAAAGTCGGCTGTAGAAGTGAAAATGAAAATAACGTCGAAAGACTTTACTTTTGAAATATAAAAAAAATTAATTTCATACAAATTCTAGGGCTTAACAATGCCGTCAAAAGAGATACAATTTGAGAATAATTGATGATATTTGCACAACACGATTACGACAACAATTGAAGCAATATTTGCTAAAAATATCGATTACATTACATCTATATAATATATGTTTGTTATTTTAGATATTAAAAACCAATAATTTCATTAACATTTACAAAAATGATCAAAAAATTATTAAAAAAAAATGTCATATCTACACAAATTAAAGCAATCATTCAAGAAAAAACACAGTATATGCATACACAGATATAAAAAAATGGTATTTACAGCAGATACTGCGTTTACCCCTTTTATTTGTGAAAACAAACTGGATTTCACTACCCTGAATAACCAAATAGTAATAGTCATTCAAAAACTAATTAGTGACTAATTAGTGATAAATTACATATTTTAATTTTAAAATTACGACAAAGTTTCCAATGGTAAATTTTTTAATTTGAAAAAATAATAAATAATACAAAATAAGATAAAAAAAAGATTTAAAAAAATACATTTAAATAAAGTATGTTTAAAAACAGCGGAGATATTTGCGGAGATATCTAAGGTCACGATGTTTTATGAAAAAGTCGTTGTACTAAAAATTTCTAAAATTTACTGAAGGTTTCACTTTTACTGTGCGTAGCACGTAAATCATACCCAAGAATATTTATTGCAATTCAGTTTTAAGAAATTGATACTGCAGCACATGTGTGTACTGCAGTGTTATCTGATGCTAGAATTTCAAAACAATGTTTGACACTAGGGTGGACCCTGAAAATGTGTTTACATTGTTTTGTCGGTGATGACATTGTAATGCAGAACTGTAAGCGGGGTGTGACAAAATCTTGTTTGTGCTCAAATTATTTTCTTTTCATTGTCCAAACAAAAGTGACTTTACTCGTCTGTGGAGAAACATCATGTTTTCTATCAGGTAATTTTGCAGTGAAGTGTTTTTCAAAATTATTAATCTTTATGTTCAAGCTAGAACAAATAAAATAACTAAGCGTTATTCAACATAAATTTTGAAATGCTCGATAAAAGGCAATAAATTCGATCATCAAAATTGTAAAAATTAATATGAAAAAATTATTGAAAAATTTGTGGCGTCATTTGCCTTTGTTTGCAGCATTCGGTGTGTTCTCTTTCGTTTTCGTTGTATTTTTGGCGTAGAGACGATTTTCGTTCAATTGTTTTTGTTCTCTCAAATTTTGTGAGTCATTTTTTGTTCTCTCCTATCTTGTGTATACCTACTCCAATCGTCGCTTACTGTGTAAGGTAGAAGCCATCAGTGTTTTAGCGGCCATGTATGAACAAATCTAAACGAGAATTGTAAACAAGCTTTGGAGGCCTGGCAACTACATTGTATTTAAGAAATAACTGGCTACGTCATGTATCCATTTACCACTGGGGACAGTATAAAGCGGTCGCTGATTGCGAACCTGATGTAAGAATTTAAAAAGTTGTTTTGACACTAGGGTTGACCCTAAAAATGTGTTTTTGTATACTCTTTGGTCACTGGTCGCATCTGATGTAAGAATTTCAAAAAGTTTTTCGACACTAGGGTGATCTCTTAATATATGGTTTTTTATACTCTTTCGTAAGTCCAGTTTTCAATACAAATTTTCTATTAATTCCAGCTCCTTATGAGGAATATGATGAATGTTCAATACTCAACACCAACGTCATGAAACAAACATCGCTAGCGTCGGTAACTGCCTATTTTCATCTCTCCTAATAATTTTACATCTTAATTTTCTATAAATAAATTTGTTTTCCTAAAATATTATATTAAACTTGTTTATTTGATTGTTCATTTACATTAATTGACTTTAAAAAGTTATATAAAATACAAAAAAATATAAAAAAACTATTAAGATTTCATTTCGAACTACATTCGAATTAATAATAATTCAGTTGCAAAATGAGATTATTTCTAAAAATAATGCTTAGACAAAATAATGTGTAAAAGTACTTTTTGATAAATTATGCACACGAGCACTGAATAATCCAGTTCGGTAACAAGGGTCGTGTCAACAAAATAAACTTAATCTCAATATTGACAAATATAATGTTATGTCTTTTAATATGCTTCGCAGTAAGATTGTGTTTAATTACTTTATTTTAGACAATTGCATGTCTAGAGTAACTACAAAACAGGATCTCGGCGTTCTATTTGATTAAAAAATTAGGTTTACTAAACATTTCGACAGGATAGTATCTTAATCAAATGCAAAGGTGGGCTTTTTAATGCGAAATACACAAGATTTTAAAGATCCATACACTTTAAAGTTTATATATATTTCACTAGTTCAGTCTATTCTGGAATATTGTTGTATAATTTGGAATCTCTACTATAATTTCCATGATAAAAGGATTGAAAATGTTCAAAAAAGGTTAACAAGGGTTTGAACCTATACGCTAAACTGCAATTTTGCACCGACTTATCTCGTTTGGTGTGCACTTTTTGGGTTGAAGTCACTTCAAATGAGAAGAATATATTATCTCATAATGATCGCCAGAAATGTCATTTTGAGCCATATTGATTGTGCTCCAATTCTCGGTCTTTTTAAAATATATGCACCTGGAAGTTATATACGGCAAAGAGGGCTATTTTATATTTCATATCATAAAACAAATTATGGAGGAAATGATGTCAATAATTCGTGTGCTGCACTTAACTCTGTTTGTGATTTAGTTGCTATCAGTCAAGACAGGAATACTTTTAATACACATCTGTTATTTATTGTTTAATAATAATTTATAAATTTAAAGAATTTTTGTATGTATATATTACTACATTTGAATCCTAAGTTAAATTATTCTATAAGACTTTGTATCGCTTGATGATAAAAATAATAAACAAATATAGTCAAAAAATAAAATTTCATTGATTTTTATGTTAAGCAACCCTGAATTAGTGTAAAAATTATGATTTGCATAATGTTTCAAGGAAACTGCCCTTAATTTTTGCTAGGATACCATATTAACATGAATTGACCACCAGAGCCACAGAACTCAGAACTATTTTCTCAGTGTCCTTAGTACTGACAGCATCTTAGAGATGACATTTTAAGAACTTAATGTTTCTATTAGAATCAAATGCATCTTCGAAGTAAAATTGAGATATCTTCTACCAGCCTCTATAATTATCTGAACCTTAACTTTCGCCACCAAAGCAAATGCCATTCATTGTTAACAATATATCTAATTACAATTTATGTGCCTGACGTACACATGCAATTTCATGGAGGAAATCTCTTTAATACTACCACACAATCTACAACCCACTCAAAACTCCAAAAACTCTAACGTTGTACTGCTACTGTCTGGACTTGGAGCATCCCCAACAATAACAAAAGCAATGTTTAAATCACAAAAAAAATACAAAAAAAAAAAACATATTCTAGGGCTTGTCCCGAGGCGGAGTAGAGTCTATAGCTGATGGTGGAGGAATTGTGCTATATTAGCGTTAATGAGACAGAATGGCTTACCGACTACTTTATACAAGGTGTCCCCAAGTCTACGTGTTTTAGTAAATTTCACATGTATAGGTTTCTTTCTGAGTATGTATTTGGGTTGGTGTGTGTGTGTATGTACAGTGTTTTCTACTGTTTGAGTGTGTTTGTTGATGGCTTCTTTTTTATTATTCGCATCTCGTTCACAACGTGCTACCGAGAGTATTTTATTGACTAAGACAGACCAGCAGCACAGCTTAAGATGGCAACAACCCTAGCAGACAACATGCAGCCAGGATATCCCGCTGAAAATAACACTTATTCCTGCTGCGTACACTACGTCGGCGTCCTGTTATATGTCAGCTTGTGTAGGAAAGTCCGTTCGTCGGTCGTCGTTCCATCTGCTGACTAGCTGTCTTCCAGCAGATCCTATTTCATTCCTTAATGCCTCGCCTTTTAGCATGTCGGCGACCATTATTAAGTAGCCCGGCTTAATTGTCTGATGGTCCTACCAACAGGCCAAAAACGAACAAAAAACCAAATTAAGGGAATTCTCTGCGGAGTAGCTTTTTTTGAGGGGTTCGCGCTATACCCGATCACACACAATAAAATGTCGCCAAAAATGTTACTTCTGTTCTTCTTCTTCTTCTTCTTCTTACCCCAATCACTTCAGGCCACAAAATTTTGCAATTGCAAAACAACAACAAAACAAAATATGTATTAACAACATCGTGAGGCTAATTATGTGTTGGCTATAAAAAGCTAGCCAAACAGCATGGCTGTAGCTTGAGCCGCATCTTCCCGCATGCAGCCAAATTGCTGCGCCTTCCAGCTAGTGCGCCGCTTAATTAAAAATTGACGTAGCGTAGCCGAAGCTGATTAAAGTTTTTGCACTTGTTCCAAAAAATTACGACAAAAAAAAACATGCTGAGAAAAAATAATACACCAAATATTGTCTGAATTTTCCTGCTTTTTGTTTACTCATTGTTGTTGCTGTTATTGCTTTGCTGCTGCCTGGGTAGATATGCGCCCATTCTTACTCAATAGCTCAACCCTGTCTTAACTTGTTCCTTGTCTAGCCTGTTTTTCGCTCAATGAACTTGGCACGCGGAACAAAGCTTCTAGTCAGCGCACCCGGTTGTTGCTGTCGCTGTTTTAGCTGCTTTGTATCTGGAAAATTTCTTAATTATTCGTAATGAACTTTAATGACATTACGTGAGCTCCATATTTTAAAAAAAACACAACAAAAAAATTAGAAAACAATCTCAAATTGCTTAATTTGACAAACGTTTATAATGAGCTTTTTATAGCCCGGCTTTTTTGTTTTTATAATTTTAAGCTGTTTCCTTGTTGAATATGTATTTTGCTGGTTTCTAGATGAATTTTATCGTTTGCCCATAAATCAGTTAAGGAATTTGAGTGTTTAAACTTAGTTCCTAGACAGTTCAGCACACGAAAATGAAAATGATGCAAAGTTTTCGACTTTTCTGTGGCACCTAAACTAAGCGACAATTGAAAGTGTAAATTCGCCTCAGGAAGCGTTAAAGTCTTTTTGCAGCTTATTTACTTGGATTTAAAAAATGAGGACAAAACATAAATAATTACCGTAATCTACTTAGACAAATATATGTTTGATTTTTTTTGCATGACATTTTTTGGTGATAAAGTAATAAAAAAGTAGGCTATTTTCAAAGTAAAGTGCGAACACTGAAATTATTACTTTCTGAACAAATTAAGCTTTGATGTCTTTAAATAAAAATAAAGCGACAACTTAACTTTTAAGAAAAATTTTTATTATATGAAAATATATCACATAAAATAATCATAGTTAAAAAGCAGTTTTGTGTACAAAGATGAGAAAAAATTTTGAAAAACGAATTCTTTTTGTGGCAGACAAAAAGCGTTGAAACTCATGCTACTATAGCTAATTAGAACAAAATTTAAATTGGTGGAGCTCGAAAAGTTTTGAGAATTTTCAAAAACCTTCATGGAGGAGAACGTCAATCAAAAATTATGACGCATCAAGCACGATTACTAGGACGAAGTTTGGTTTTTAGGACACGTACTTCCTCTTTTGAGTTGAAAGAAATCTGAGTTTAAACGTATATGATTCAGAGAAAACTACGATCAATGGGTTCCAAAAACTTTAAAGTACACTCATACCTCTTTATACGGCCCCTCTTTTTACGGCATTTCGCTATAACGGCCTGTTTCAATTGTTGCACTCCCTCCCTTTACAGCGCATATTACATCGTTATACGGCCAAAAAAAATCAGAAAACTACGATCAATGGGTTCCAAAAACTTTAAAGTACACTCATACCTCTTTATACGGCCCCTCTTTTTACGGCATTTCGCTATAACGGCCTGTTTCAATTGTTGCACTCCCTCCCTTTACAGCGCATATTACATCGTTATACGGCCAAAAAAAATCAGGATTCACCGTTTTTCAACGAAGAGTGAGAGGCAAAAAAATCATACTCATGCCAAAAAAAAAAAAAAATCGGTGATTCACCGTTTTTCAACGAAGAGTGAGAGGCAAAAAAATCTTACACATGCATTCGTTGTTTGCTATGCAAGTGCGTGTGTTGCTGCATTAGAGCCTGAACAGAATCAAAAATCGTTGCGATCGACGATTCGTTGTTGTTGCAAAATACATGCAAAATGTAGAAAAAACCGCAGCACGTTTTCCGCACCGATAAATCGCAGACTTAGAATCTATTCTATTTCTTCTCTTGCGACCGACGATTCTCTCTCTGAGTGCCATTAGTGCTGCCATATTTTTGCTAAGAATTGGCTGTGTTTAATGAAATTTGCTTGGTTTTTTGTTGTCTATTGACATTTCTTGTTTGCTTGTGTGTTATTTACACCATTCAAAATACCGTTTGAACTTATTTTGTGCAAAATGGATTTTAATGAGAAATTAATTGAAGAAGTGAAAAAATTTGATTATATATATGATTTAAAATCACCGCATTATAAAAATACTTTAAGCACGTATTAAAAAAACCTTCCTGTTCTCTAGTGAGATTCACTGGGCGCACCCACCACCTTCTTTTACTTTTATCCAGCAGCTCATATAATTGATACACTAAAGCTGTTATATAAACAATTTTTTAAATAATAATCAGTGGCTCCGATTCTGGCAACATATTGGTTTTTCACTTTATAATAATTTGTTGTAAAGATTTTGTTTACAGTTAAAACTGGCGCAAAAAGTAATAATACTAAGTGTTATGAAATTTATAAAATAAGAAACCGGTTTTTTTAATAACCGGAGCAATTTTAGTGTTATTTCAGAATAATACATTAAAATATAATTAAAACAACAATGTAATGTAATTCTGTTTCTTTTTATTTTCCAATGATCTTTTTATTAATACGCAAACAAAACATTTTTAGCTACTAATTTACGTGTGCTAACGTCAACATACTGTCATAAAACTTTAAACCTTTTATCAATCGAAATATGTTTTCGAGTATATTTGCAGAAAATAATATTTTTTCCACTAAAAAACTTATTCCACCTCATATAATGACAATCAACAACAAAAAACATAGCTACATATTTCTGTTGAACATCTTTCAGCAAACACGAAAAAGAATAGTATGCTAAAGTTACACAAAGCAGTGTGGGATTATTGTTGTTGTTGCTTCTTCTTCATAGTTTTTATTACTTTTTTTTTCTTCTCGAACACATTGACAGACTGAATTAAATAGACTTGCAGCCGTCATTGAATCATTTTCAACGCATTTCCACGTTATCTTTTAATGAACATACAAAAAATTGCAAGTATAGTACCGCTAAGTGTAAACCCAAGCTAATTGCTAACAAAAATCAAACCTGAATCGTTTATCGCAATCGCATCATTCTGGACACATTCTCTGCGTTCGACGACTAGAGAGGATCGTCGATCGCAACGATTTTTGATTCTGTTCAGGCTCTTAGTCTGTTATTTGTGGTGATTGTGAGTAGAAGAACTCTTATAATTTTAATAATTTTTAGTTTCTGAATAATAATTGAAAGGTATGTATTAAATCGTAGTTGACATGGTGTATACGCATATGAATAAGTGTATGTTATTAAAGCAAAATTAGGTGAAAATGGCCGCCAAACGTACTTCAAATTTGGAACTTGAAAAATTTTAAAAAAAGGCACGAAAAGCAGTCACTCTTTAGAAACTCAGCTAAATGTTTTGCGTCATTTAGAAAATGGTGAAAAGATTACGAACATAACAAAGGCTTTAGGATAACTGAAGTCGACAGTTCAAACAATACGGGACAATAAACAAAAAATAGAGTCATATTCTCAGTCGATTAAAACATCTCATTGTTCAAAACGGACCCGTGAAAGAAATAGCGTTATGGAGCAGATGGAAAGATCATTAGATTTGTGGATAGAGGATAATAACCAAAGAAATGTTCTTATGAGTCAGATCATCATTCAGCAAAAGGCTAAAAGTATCTTTGAATCTGTAATGAAGAAGAATTCCGATGAATCGTCACAAAATGGAAATTTTGTTGCAAGCAATGATTGGTTTGAGAAGTTTAAGAAACGTCAAAATTTGCATAACGTTAAACTAAGGGGAGAATCAGCAAGCGCCGACGCCGTATCTGCAAAGATTTATCCAGAAGTTTTAAAGAATATAATTCGTGCTGGAGGATATAGTCCCGAAAAGGTTTTTAATGTGGACGAGACAGAGCTGTACTGGAAGCGCATGCCAGAACGAACATTTATTTTTTTTTTTAAGAGATGAAAAATGTGCACCTGGTTACAAAGTGTCCAAGGAAAGACTAACATTGTTGCTTGGTAGTAATGGCGCTGGCGACTTTAAACTGAAACCATTGCTGGTTTATATTTCCAAAAATCCGAGGGCTTTCAAAGGATTAGACAAAAAACAGTTACCTGTTATATGGAAGTCCAATAAAAAAGCCTGCATGACTAAACATCTTTTCGAGGATTGGTTCAAAAATAATTTTGAACCAACAGAAATTGAACAAATTTTTTGTAGCTGGTCCGTGAAAACATTTTCAGATATATATGTACACATATTTCGTATTTAAGATATGTTCACATATACATAGTTATATGTACATACATGAATTGATGGATTTTTGTTTTTATTACATACTTTATTTAAATGTGTTATTTGGTTTTATTGTTTATTTATTTTTTAAGACCACGATGTAAGTGCCTTCTATTTATTCACTGAATTGGAATTAAACTTATTTTTCAAAAAATTAGAACCGATCTCTTACTGTTACTATGGGTTTGCATGAAATGAATTACCTATGAAATGAATTATACGGCATTTCACTATACGGCCACTTTTTTCGGAACGTATCTATGCCGTATAACGAGGTATGAGTGTATTCAGATCGCCTCAAACAATATTTTATTCAGCATATCGTAAAACATTGTGCAGGATCTCTTATGGTCCCTTATGGTTGTTTTTCTACTCACGGTATCGGCAACTTGTACTAATCGATAGCAGAATGCCCGCAATTATTTACCTTGCACAATCCACCACAAAAAATGAGCTTAAGATCGTTCGCCTTCCAACAAGAAAACAATCCTGCACACCTCACGCATTGCAAATACGTTATTTGAGAGTAATAGAATTCAAAAGCTGGAGTGGTCAGCCCAGTCATCCATCTTTAAAACCATCCCATAGAGCACTTGTGGTCGATTCTCAATACCAAAATAGCACATACCAGAACTTAGCTCAACAACTTTTGGGCAGAGATGCAGTGTTTCCTTCCGAAACACTCATGAGAATTTAGTCAACAGTATACCATACCTACTTAGTGCTGTCATAAAAAAATGTAAAAATACGGATATTAAAAACTACTAAAAATGCTAAATTTAAAATATGTCTTTGCTGCTTCTGCACTTCAATAAAATCCATTATAAAAATGAAAACTACGACTTTTTGTTTTTGGTGGCTAATTTGACGAATTTTTACTAATTCTTCATTCGTTTTAATGAAAAAATTAAGAATATTTAACATTTTTCTTATTATCTGGTTTAGTGCTCACCAAAAAAAAAACTCTTGGTTCTAACTTTACTTTCAAGACCTAATTGGCTATGCTTTATAAAACAAAAATTTATTCTGCATACATCATGACTTCAAAAATTTTTGAATGCAATCAAAAGACTTCAATTGACTTCAAGTTATTGAAACTTAAGTAAATTTCAGTGATTTATAACGTGATTTCCACTGTCTTCTTATGGTTTCATTGACTTCAAATTAATAGCAATTGAAGGCAATCAATGGCTCCAAGGAGCCCAATCATAATGAATAAATCAAAAGAATTCAAAATAAATTTTGATAAATTGATTTAGTCATGACTACAAAATGATTTCTGATTTAAAAACTTGAAGGCATATAACATAAAAATGTTATATAAAGATGATTGAATTACTTAAGGGGGATAAGGTTTTAAAATTTTTTATGTTCCCACGTTTACATAACGTAATAGGGGTATATTAACTTTGTCACTCCGTTTGTAATGCCGATAAGGAGGTGTGGCTGGAATAAAAAATTATATATATTCTTGATTTATGTCCGTCTGTCTATCTGTGATCACGACCGGTATAGAAAAGTACATATATTCTTGATCAGCACCACCTCCTGAGTCGATTTAGTCATGTCCGTCTGTCTGTCTGTCAGTGTCATGATAACTTCCGTAATATTATAGCTATCGTAACGAAATTCAATATATAAACTTTTAAAAAGGAATTTCAAGTTCGAAAATGAGCAAATCTGATGAAAACCACGCCTACCTCCCATACAAAGTGACTAAACTAAAACGGCAAATCTCCTTAAATTCCACAAAAACTAATCAAATGACTTCAAATTTTGCACATTAACTCAACAATTAATATTAACCTTGAGTATGAAACTTGTAAAAATCAGATATATATTACGTCTACCTCCCATACAAAATGACTTAATCAAAACGGTAAAATATATTTATATTTCACAAAAATTAATCTAAATACTTCAAATTTTGCACATAAGCTTTGGCTTTTAAGATATATAAAAATCACTTTAATAAAAATCCCGTCTACCTCCCATGCAAAGTGAATTAACCAAAACGGTAAAATCCCTTTCAATTTCGCAAAAATTAACCTAATGACTTTAAATTTTGCACATAAGCTAAAACAATTTATATGTACTTTAAGTATTAAATTTGGAAAAATCGAATGAAAACGACGGCTACCTCCCATACAAAGTGAGGTTACCCAAACGGTGAAATCTCTTTAAATCTCACACAAATTAATCTAGTGACATCAAATTTTGCACGTATGAAATTTGTAAAAGTCGAATAAAAATCACGTCTACCACCAATGCAAAGTGAATTTACCAAAACGGTAAAATCTCTTTAAATTCCGCAAAAATTGATCTAATGCACATAAGCTTTATCAAATAATACAATATGTACTTTAAATATGAGATTGAGAATAATCAAATGTAAAGCACGGCTACCTCCCATACAAAGTAAGGTCACCAAAACGGTAAAATGTCTTTAAATCTCACAAAAACTAATTTTGCGCGTATGAAATTTGTAAAAGTCAAATAAAAATCACGTCTACCTCCCATACAAAGTGAGTTTATTAAAACGGTAAAATCTCTTCAAAAGACTTCAAATTTTGCACATAAGCTTTAACAATTAGTATTTACTTTAAATATGAAATTTGGAAAAATCGAATAAGACCACAGCTACCTCCCATACAAAGTGAGGTTACCAAAACGGTAAAATCTCTTTCCTTTTCTCAAATTTTAACCTAATGATTTTCAATTTTAACTATAAACTCGATGTTTGAAATTTAAAAAAAAAAACTGAAAATTCAAAATTTCGTAATCATAATAGTAAAAACTTTCTAAACTAAAAAAAAAAATATAATGTTTGAACTTGATGTTGTGCACAAAAGTTTTAATAAATAAAAAGGACTGTGAGTTGCAAATGTTTAATATTTGGATAAAAACCGCGTTCAACAAAAGTGACAACATCAAAATAATACAGCATTCAAGACTTCAAATAATTTAAAATACGGCAATGGAGGTATTTTAACTTCGATTCAGTAGAAGATAGCTCCTTCTAAATGTACAACATGTCGAGAGTATTGTCGGTGACCACCAATCCGAAAAACTACAAAACTGATCATTTTAAAAATTTGTATAAATATTCTACATAAAAAGAACTATCTAGTGGCGTCTTTGTTTGTGGAATTTTTTTAAATTTTTCAATTAGTCTCAATCTTACAATAACAAATAGGTCAATTTTATTCTCAAAAATTCGACATTTTACTTTAAAATTATGCAATAATTGATAAATAAAAAACTCGGCGTCAATTAAGAGAGAATCTAATTTATTATTCAAAACAATTTGTTTTTTTATTTCATATGATGCAGTGCTGAGGAATTGCGGTCACCGGAAAATAATTTTTTTTTCGAGGCACCAGCGAAAATTTTTTTTAATATTCTTCAAATTTTGTATTATAATATACTTCTTTTCAAAATAAATCTATAGTAACAATATATTATAAAAAATTCTTGAAATTAGGCTTTTTTTACCGAACAAACTGTACCACCCCCCATTCCCCTTAAATCACTTGCATTCAGTGCTAGGTTTTTATTGCATGAATGCAATTTTTTACTTCGTATTTATTCGCAATTTATTCCTATGCAAGTCCTATTTGATTTAAAGAATGATTTTCTCTCGGCATATATGTAGGCTAGAATTGAGTCAAGTTACTTTAGAATAAGCAACGTTGTTTTGCCCCACAGTGCATTGCATCGAACTCTTGCTTGTTATTGGCTGGCGTCATTCACACACATTGTATGTATTGCCGCACCCGGCTTGTAGCTAGCTGGCTGCCATTTTGCTATACAAAAGTATTCAAATCACGTGTTTTCAACGATATTCAAAACACAAACGTAGCCTTATGTTTCAGCATCGACAGCAGCATCATCAGCAGCAGCCGAGCAAGCGAGCTACACGTTGCAAGTAGTTATAGTTTTATGTTGCACATTACATGTTGGCAGCCATATTGGCTGCTTTTTTTTATCTCCTTACCATCTCTTAAAAAAATAAACGAATGCATTTTCTTAGGTTTGTTTCTCTTTTGCAAATTATGTTGCAATTTTTCTTGTCTTTCATGGGTTGTTTTTATTTCATTTCATGTTTTTGTGATGGTTTTTACTTATTTGACTACGTGTTACTTTGCCGCAGCATCATTGTGAACATCGTCTTCCTTGGCGTCATCTTATGTTTCTTTGAAGCCTTTTTACCCTGGCAATTTCAATAATTCTTGCGGTCGTCTTCTTGCGTTCTTCAACTATTCGCTAGAAGAGCGCTCCTCGAAAGCTTGTGCATCGTACCCGTAGGACGTGCGTTTTTGAGTTTTTCGCTACGCTTTTGATTTTTATGGGATTTTTATTTGGTTTTATTTTGTTGTTTTTGTTTTGTTGTATTGCACTTAAGCAATTTTTCATTCACAACATTTTGTTTTTGTGCATCGACATTTTTTTCTTAATTTTTGCTTTTTATGATACTCAAGTAGTTTACGTTCCGTTGATGATTTGAGGGTCGGTTCGTTTGCTGCTTATCCATGGTCGAGTTAGTGTTTTAAAATCTACGATTTATTATAATAAATTTACGACTTACTTAAATGAAGCAATATGAGTTTTTTAGTGAAATAATAGACAATGTATCTTAATAGTTAAGATTTCAGGGTTTTTTTAATAAAAATAATTCTAAATTTGGAATATACAGCCGTGGACACATAAATATCACAAAAATACATGTAATTTCGAAGATACAGGAAGAAAATCGTCGAAAATTTAACGCAAAGCGAAAACTGGAATATAGCTACAAACTAGGAGATTTAGTAGCTATCAAAAGATCACAATACGGCCCAGGCCTGAAGCTAAAATCGAAATATTTGGGACCTTATACTGTTCTTAAGAAGCTTCCACACGGAAGATATGAAGTCTCCAAAATTGGCGATCATGAAGGACCTTTTCAAACAATAACCGTTGCTGAATACATGAAGGCTTGGGGTTCACCGTTCGGGTCGAACGACAGTGCAGGACGGCCGAATGTAGGAATGACAATTAGGTGTGAAGGTTTGACAGGTGGACAAAAGATTACAAGAAGCGGACTGACATTTTAATTAGGTACACCGTTGACAACACTGATCAACCACTGAACAGACAAACAAAGAAAGCAGACGAAAATGAAAACGAAAAGACGGAGAGACACGAAGTTGCTGACGAGACGTGAATTAAAACGTACGCAAATTTGAAAGCTTAATAAAATAAACGCACATTGTGAAAGTAAAGTAAATTAAAGCAAAAAATGTTGTTAAAAATATAAACTAAGATAAATACAAACTGTGATTGAATGAATTTAAAATTTGTTAAATAAACTATTCCAGACTATTATATTAAACTAAACCCTAAAGTGTGTTTTAATCCCTCATATATGGCCGAGGGGTAGTAACAGAATACTAGTATCAGGGAAAACGTGAGTTCAATCCCTCGCATTGGAATGATTTTTAAATTGTTGGCTGTCTCTTCTAATTGTTCTTTTTAATACAATTCCAAAATATGAAAAAATCCTCTTTGCAGTAAGTACTTTCAATTTTGAAGTTACATTTTTTTCCATAACTAAGAACACTAAATTGCAGATATCAGGGGCCGAATTACAGCATCCGTGATAGCAAAATTGTACAAGATTGATAGGCACTTGTCTCGTCGTGTCCTTCGTAATTTTGCTCGATCACGGATGCTGTAATTCGGCCCCAGATGTTTTTGTTCTGAACAAATCTAACAGTGCTTTAAAGGGGTTACACATTAGCGAACTTGTTCCTCAAACAACATGGCGGGTCTAACTTGTTCGAAAGAGGTAGCGTTCAAATTAAAGCAACGTGTTCGTCATGCAAGCGAAGCACTTTTGTTTTTTTTCGCCATCACTTTGTTTTACAACCTTAGTTTGAAGGGGTAATCAAAAATTTTTGCCAACAGGCCATCAGGAACGACAAACCATCAAATTAACTTCTTAACTATCGAATTGGTTTGAACGTTGCCCCCCTTATGACGAACAGGTTCGCTAATGTGTAACCCCTTTTAGATACTAATACCTACTTCAGATTTTAATGTTTTTAGCAAATCAAAAGGTGTTTTTTAAAGTCAGCTGTACAAAAAAACAGCAACAAGAGTCGTCTCTAACAACACCATGCTCCGAAAAATTGTCCTCTCCATTTAGTTTTCCAAAATTTATTCGAAAAAAAAGAATGCAAACTTTTTGCAGCTGACAATTTTTTTGGAGCTGGCCTTTGTTAGAGTCAGCTTTGATGACCTTTGGTGCCCTGCCGATGTCATCTAAAAAAGTTCTCAACATTTTTGCCTTCATTTTAAGAAAATCTTAGCCCAACTCCTATTGAATTGTTGTGAAGCTCTAAAATAGCAAAATGTGAAACCTACAAGCCGCAGATATAATCAGCTCAACCACTTGTAAATTTATTTTTTGGCTTGTTTTACCTAAATGTTTCTTGCAGTTATTGTTACTGCTGATATGCCAAGGATATCGCATATCCTGGTCAGACAGACAGCCAAGGGGTTAACTTTTATAAAACTGCTGTCGCCATTTTATTTCTGCTTGAATTAAAATGAATGTGTTTTTAAAATAACGACACAGACAGACCGACAGACAGAAGTAAGAACGAAACGAACTACACAAACCTACACACACACAGAGACACTCGAAAAAGTTTTTAAGCCACATAGTTTGCAATGAGTGCGGGGGCGGAGTACAGTGCACTTTTGGGTGCTTCACTTTTACACTACAATAAATTTTCCACTTAAATGTTGAGTAATTGTGGCGCAGATATTTCGCAGCACAGCGTTTAACACGGATATAACGTGCTGGAGAAACGAAGTGTGTCTACAAACGTGCAAATGTATAAAGTTTGTAAGAGTGTGTGTTGGCTTTATGGCTGTGCGAAAATTGTTAGTGGCAACAACAAAATTATTTTATTTTTATGTGAAGTTTTGATAATAATGTCGCTTGGCCGAAAAGAACAAACATGCGATCGTAGTGCAAAAAATGCAGACAACTGATAAACCAGACCAACACAAGCATACACACACACACACACACACACACACACACACACACACACACACACACTTACTCATTCCGCCCATAGTGTCATTTTCAACTAAAATGAAAACAACACCAAAGTCTACTCAAAATATTATCACAAAGTATGACACAAAAAAAGGACAAAACTTTAAGCACTTGAATCTAACATAACCAAAATCGGATATAAAAGGCGCTGTTGCTTACACAAACACTCACGTTATTATTTTCATTGTATGCCTTTTTGTTGTCAGTGTCCGTCTTTTTTAAGTGTGTGGGTAAGTTCTATAAAAGTTTAACAACGTTTGCTGCTGCTTATTGCCAAAAACAGTCAAATCAACTGGGCGTGATTCATAATATTAAAGATGAGTAATGAGCCCACCGGAAGTTAATGTTGCTTAAACTTACGCTATTATTGTTATTACACAAGAGAAGGTGGGTAAAACAATAACATGTTTTTGTTTGTTCACCGTTATTGTTATTGTTATTGTGACACGTGGTATACTTAATTTGCTAAAAAAATATTGTAAGTGCAAGAGCTAAGAAAGCAATCACAAACTGTCAAAAATTATGTCACGACCGGAAGTTGACTTTTTATGAGTAAGTTACTGTTATTTTAGAGCTACTGAGTTGTGTTGAAAGAAAAATAAGTAGCAAAACTACAGTCAAAAGCAGACAAAGAAGAGTACTTTTTTGAAATGAAACTCCTTATGGCTCGGTTGTTAGTCAAGAAAATGAAACGGAAGTGAACTTACACCGGGGTAAGGTCCTAAGCACTGAAAGGATATAACGCGGAAAATAGAAATGTTAATATGAGACACAGATTATATATATCAAAATATGAGAGTAGCACGCCCTCTTTCCCATTTTCCATGAGATTAATATAAATGTACATTTTTTTTTTATTCGCCCGGAGGTACGGAATTTCCCATAGATTCTTTCTGTTAAGAAAGTACCGGGAATTTATTAATTTAAAAGCACGCTTAAAGTGATTGTCAAAATTTTTTGTCGCTAAGTTAACTCAACTGTCCTCTAGACCAGCGATGCCCAGCGCCTAACTCTTTTCTCTCTTTTACAACAGCATCAATATTTTTCATGATTGTTGTAATTCGCCGAACTCAGTTTGCGATTTCAGCCTCGCTTCTTAATATTATTGTTTTTGTCCATTCGAACCATCGATAACTGTTCTGCGTTTGCATGTCGTTGCTTTTGTTCTTTGGCTCCATCGATCGCGGCTGTTTTTCACTGTTTTTGGCATTCGCATTGTAGACGTTAACAGCATGCATCGTATTCTTTATATTTTTCGTTGTGCGAATACATATCGTCCCCTTCATGCCATAAACGCCAATGTGAAAATAAATTGGTTTTGAGTTTTATGCATCTGATGCATTTCAAAGCAAAGAATTTTCCCTCAAAACAAGAAAATCCAATTCGGTTTAGAAAATTATAAAATTCAATGCTAAAGCTACACACTTAAAAATTTGTATAGAATTTCTACACCGATCGGTGTTCCAGGGAGTCCTACACCGTTCGGTGTTAAAAAAAACCGTGTCAAAGTGCTAGAATTTTATATCCGAAAGAGCATATTTTTTTCACACCGATCGGTGTAAGAAAGTAAACATCAGATAGGATGTTTGTTTTGTTCGAAATGTTTTTTATAATTTTTATTCAATTGTCATTAAATTTATTAATTGTCAAATGAAAAAATGAAATATTTTCCAAAAATAATGAAATTGTCCCCAAAAATAGGGAGTTATTTCATATGAAGTAACACCCAAAAATGTATGGACTTTTTTGGTGCTTATTTAATTTTTTTGGAGTCTATTTCGTGGTGTCAAAAATAAAGTTTGAATCTTTATACAAGATTTACAAAATTAAAATGAAAAAAATAAATTGGGAAATTTCCATTTTTAATTTGTTTATCAATGAGAATGTTATTTCAATATTGCTCTACTTCTTTGCCTTTCAAGTTTCACACCGATCGGATAAGTTCGTCATTTCACACCGATTAAGCGGTGTAAATTAACACCGTTCGGTGTAGAAAATGTAAATATCCGCTCACCGGTGTGAATTTATTTTTGAAATTTTTTAGTGTGTACCTATGTGATTTTTTGAATATTTTTTTCAGCCCAGAAACGCCATTGTGCATTGTTATGTTTTTTGGAAAATCGAGTTTAAAAATTGAAATGGCTCAGAAAAATCGAAAAATAAACTTTTTCTAAAATTTCTTTTTTGAATTAGATAGTGCATGCCTTCATATATAACAGTTCTTATTTGATTCCCGTTGTTCAACAAAATCATAAAAAATATTTTTAGTTTAAAATTTTTACAATTATTTTAACACAATTTTATAGCAATAAACGTCAAATTGTAGCAAAAAAAGTATTTTTTATGATTTTGTTGAGCAACGAGAATCAAATTTTCAGTGTTTATTACAAAGGCATACACCATTTAGTTCCAAAAAGAAATTTGAGAAAAAGTTGATTTTTCGATTTTTCTGAGTCATTTGAATCTTTAAACTCGATTTCCCAAAAAAAATAAAAATGCACATTGTCGTTTTTGACATGAAGTGGACGATATTGAGAAAAAATTATTGAGTATTTGCAGTTGGGTACTTTTTTATATTGCATCAGAATAAATTATTTTTATAACCTTGAAAAATTGCAAGAATAGAATTTGCGGAAAACTGGGAGCTTGCCTATTTTTTAATAGATAATAAAAGATAAAAAAGATTTTAATTTAGTAGCAACAGTAGTTTTTAGTTTAAGAGTAAGATAAAAAATTAAGGTTAAGGCACATAAAAATTATTATAAGATTAAAAAGTTTCAAAAATATATAATAATAACAAATGCACTAAAAATAACAAAAAAGAAAGTAATATAATAAAAAACAAAAAAACTAAACACTAAAAAACAAAAAATAAAAAAGGATATCTGAAAAACTCCACGCGATTAAAGCTGGGAAAATAAGAATGTATCCTGAAAATAAAACATTTGTAATTACTTGATTCATTATTTTTACAGTGTACAAATAAGTTCGCTGTCGCGGACTCTGAGAGCACTTGTGTTTTTGATAATTCCTCATATGCTGCTATAGATCAGCGATACCTAGTGCATAACTCTTTCCACTCTTTTACAACTTTTTCAAAATTTTCATGATTGTTTTAATTCGCAGAGTTCAGTTTGCAATTTTAGCCTCGCTTCTTAATTTGTTTTTTTTTTAAAGATCAAAGAACCAAGGCATGCGCCTTATACAAACAAGTTTTGATCTTTGGCCTGAAAGGAAAATGATAGATTATTAAGAAGAATTCAT
Source organism: Dichetophora obliterata (assembly GCA_963920525.1). Taxonomy (NCBI): domain Eukaryota; kingdom Metazoa; phylum Arthropoda; class Insecta; order Diptera; family Sciomyzidae; genus Dichetophora; species Dichetophora obliterata. Next base: position 241,041,376 of record OY986437.1, on the reverse strand, counting down.
GAAACCATTCGGGAATTATTGTTTAATGTTATTGTTTTTGTTCTTTCGAACCATTTATAGCTGTTCTGCGTTTGCATGTTGCTGTTTTTGCTCTTTTGCACCATCGTTCGCGGCTGTTTTGCACTGTTTTTGGCATTCGCATTGTAGACGTTAACAGCATGCATCGTATTCTTTATATTTTTCGTTGTGCGAATACATATCGTCCCCTTCATGCCATAAACGCCAATGTGAAAATAAATTGGTTTTGAGTTTTATGCATCTGATGCATTTCAAAGCAAAGAATTTTCCCTCAAAACAAGAAAATCCAATTCGGTTTAGAAAATTATAAAATTTAATGCTAAAGCTACACACTTAAAAATTTGTATAGAATTTCTACACCGATCGGTGTTCCAGGGAGTCCTACACCGTTCGGTGTTAAAAAAAACCGTGTCAAAGTGCTAGAATTTTATATCCGAAAGAGCATATTTTTTTTACACCGATCGGTGCAAGAAAGAAAACATCAGATAGGATGTTTGTTTTGTTCGAAATGTTTTTTATAATTTTTATTCAATTGTCATTAAATTTATTAATTGTCAAATGAAAAAATGAAATATTTTCCAAAAATAATGAAATTGTCCCCAAAAATAGGGAGTTATTTCATATGAAGTAACACCCAAAAATGTATGGACTTTTTTGGTGCTTATTTAATTTTTCTGGAGTCTATTTCGTGGTGTTAAAATTAAAGTTTGAATCTTTATACAAGATTTACAAAATTAAAATGAAAAAATAAATTGGGAAATTTCCATTTTTAATTTGTTTATCAATGAGAATGTTATTTCAATATTGCTCTACTTCTTTGCCTTCCAAGTTTCACATCGATCGGATAAGTTCGTCATTTCACACCGATTAAGCGGTGTAAATTAACACCGTTCGGTGTAGAAAATGTAAATATCCGCACACCGGTGTGAATTTATTTTTGAAATTTTTTAGTGTGTACCTATGTGATTTTTTGAATATTTTTTTCAGCCCAAAAACGCCATTGTGCATTGTTATGTTTTTTGGAAAATCGATTTTAAAGATTGAAATGGCTCAGAAAAATCGAAAAATAAACTTTTTCTAAAATTTCTTTTTTGAATTAGATATTGCATACCTTCATATATAACAGTTCTTATTTGATTCCCGTTGTTCAACAAAATCATAAAAAATATTTTTAGTTTAAAATTTTTACAATTATTTTAACACAATTTTATAGCAATAAACGTCAAATTGTAGCACAAAAAGTATTTTTTATGATTTTGTTGAGCAACAAGAATCAAATTTTCAGTGTTTATTACGAAGGCATACACCATCTAGTTCCAAAAAGAAATTTGAGAAAAAGTTGATTTTTCGATTTTTCTGAGTCATTTGAATCTTTAAACTCGATTTCCCAAAAAAAATAAAAAGGCACATTGTCGTTTTTGACATGAAGTGGACGATATTGAGAAAAAATTATTGAGTATTTGCAGTTGGGTACTTTTTTATATTGCATCAGAATAAATTATTTTTATAACCTTGAAAAATTGCAAGAATAGAATTTGCGGAAAACTGGGAGCTTGCCTATTTTTTAATAGATAATAAAAGATAAAAAAGATTTTAATTTAGTAGCAACAGTAGTTTTTAGTTTAAGAGTAAGATAAAAAATTAAGGTTAAGGCAAATAAAAATTATTATAAGATTAAAAAGTTTCAAAAATATATAATAATAACAAATGCACTAAAAATAACAAAAGAGAAATTAATATAATAAAAAACAAAAAAATTAAACACTAAAAAACAAAAAATAAAAAAGGATATCTGAAAAACTCCACGCGATTAAAGCTGGGAAAATTAGAATGTATCCTGAAAATAAAACATTTGTAATTACTTGATTCATTATTTTTACAGTGTACAAATAAGTTCGCTGTCGCGGACTCTGAGAGCACTCGTGTTTTTGATAATTCCTCATATGCTGCTATAGATCAGCGATACCTAGTGCATAACTCTTTCCACTCTTTTACAACTTTTTCAAAATTTTCATGATTGTTTTAATTCGCCGAGTTCAGTTTGCAATTTTAGCCTCGCTTCTTAATTTGTTTTTTTTTAAAGATCAAAGAACCAAGGCATGCGCCTTATACAAACAAGTTTTGATCTTTGGCCTGAAAGGAAAATGATAGATTATTAAGAAGAATTCATGAAACCATACGGGAATTATTGTTTAATGTTATTGTTTTTGTTCTTTCGAACCATTTATAGCTGTTCTGCGTTTGCATGTTGCTGTTTTTGCTCTTTTGCACCATCGTTCGCGGCTGTTTTGCACTGTTTTTGGCATTCGCATTATAAACGTTAACATCATGCGTCGTATTCTTTATATTTTTTGTTGTGCCAAAAATTATTTATTATTTAATTATTTATATTAAATACCCTTGAAAAATGGCAAGAAAAGAATTTTTATAAAATTAAAAAATGAAAAAATGTATAATAACAAAAAAATCACAAAAAAAAAAATAAAGTAAAAAAATAAAAAACAACAAAAATTAAAAACTATAAAAGAAAAAAAGGTTAAAGCTTGTTAAATCAGATTGTATTCTAATAAGCAAAAAACTGAAACATTTGAAATTACTTGATTCATAATTTGTACAGTGTACATATTAGTTCGCTGTCGCAGACTTTGCAAGCACTTATGTATTGATAATTCCTTTCAGATTTAAAATTTTTTGATGTTGTTGCTTTTTATTGTTGTTGTTGTTGTTGTTGTCGTTGTTGTTGTTGTTTTGCACTCTTCAAATAATTTTCGTGGGCATCGCTGCTCTAGACTGACGCTGAGGACCTCGAGCGTGATCTGTCGTTTAGTTTGTTTTTTCAACACATTTTCCGAACTCAACTTAAGTTTTCAACTGGAATTCTATTTTGTGTCTTCTATCGACTTTAAACGAGTGCCTCTAAGTGGAAGTTGGAATTTTGAAAAGAGAAAATAATCGACTGTTGCATATCGTTGCGATGACAGTGGTTGTTTTATGGGATATGTTGAAATTTTGGCCTGAACTTTGTTCACAATAATAGCAAAATCCAAGAGTGGTACAAAATCCAAGAGTTTTCTTTCCTCAAGTCTAGCCTTTATTCCTTTAATAAGAAAAAAAAACTGAGAGAATTACATAAAAAATTTTTTAATTTGATCAGTATTATGTAAATTTTGGGAAGCATTGTGTAATTTTAAAAAAATTGTGTGGCAACACTGCTATGAGAGTAAATTTTGTTTCATTTCGTACACTGCCGTCCGTGCCGATTTTCGGAATCAGCAACCGATTTACGTAGGAAATTGACATTTCAGAACGATTGCTTAGGAGTCTTGGGAGTATGTGTGTATTTGCAGTTGATTCAAGAAAGGAATTATTGTTTAAAAAAACCTTAACGAAACTTGGTCACATCACCCTCGGGAAACCTCTAAGTAAAATGTATCACTAGGTCCTAATATTTTTCTCTCTCAACATTTCTTCAGGAAACATCCTTCTGTGCGTTTCTTAAAAAAAATATAAAAGATAAATAAATAGGTCAAAAACACTTCATATTCCTATTAATTGGATTGTCTTATTATTTTTTAACCTTCAACATTACTTTCAAATACACCTACCCCTATATATTACTCTCCTGGGGAATTCCTCAAACTCAAAACATGAAAAAAGTGTCGAAAATAGTTCATATCTCTTCCGATTTGACCTCTGCATGAAGATGCCCTGTTATTAAGGAATATGAAAACCTTCAGAAGAAAGATAGATAGCGGGTTGGTGTCTTCGGAAGAAATATAGAGGTAAAAAATAGTAGGATTATTTTTTACATTTTACCCCTCTGTGGAGCCGTTATTTGTTTTTATGTATTATTTATTAACAGGGACCGAAAATAACAGTTATTTTCGAAATTTCTATTCAAAAAGTCAGATTTAAAGAATTAGTCTATTCGATATTTGAATATAGCCATGTTATGCTTGTTAGCTAAAGAATAATAATCTTTAATGATTTAAATTTTTCTGATTTTTTTAAAAAGGTCATTATATAATCGTTATTTTTTGACCAATTTCATTTCGATCAAAAATAACAGGTAAGATTTGACTTTTATTTTTTTGATCAAATATAAAAGTTGAAATTTGACTTTTATTATTTTGATCCCAACTAAAAGTTAAAATTTTAGTTTTTTTTTCGATCAAAAAAAAAAGTTAAAATTTTACTCGTATTTTTTCCATCAAAAGTAAAAATCATATTTTAATTCCTATAGCATCGTTTGCAGTCGCTGTTCCAGTCGTTTGGGAAATAAATGAAAACATAGCGCTTGCTAATGACCTATGCGGACCAAAAAAGGAAAGAAAACAAGTTTTGTGCTGTTTTTTCTCTACGTGGAAAGATTTACGTGAGAGCAGATCGTAATAGTGAGGCGAAGTGGGTTGATAGCATAGAGAGTGTTGATGCGTTGCTGGTATGACTACTTAGCATATGTTATTCAAAAGTATTTATTATTATATATCTTGTCATTATTGTTTATTATTTATCGATTTGTGCCTTTATCTACAGAACTGATTGTAACGTTTCTGATTATATAGCTCTTCACATTAAGTTTTTATTATTAACTTCTTGTCTTAAGATACTTTCAATTTCTATGTTTACTTGCTTTATCTTTCAATGGCAAAGAAAAATTAAATTATTTGTTAAATTGTCTATCAATATATATTTTAAACTTTTTTTTGTGTACCTATCTTCTTTCCTATTTTCTTTCCTATGCAACTTCTAAAACTATATTTTGGTTACTTTTTGTATGGTATTGTTCGATTGCTTGCTATTTTGGCTTACGTATCTTGTCTAAGCATTCTCTTATGTTGTATCATGATGGTAAATGAAGATTTTTCTGGTGGCGTTAACGATAATCAAAAAATCATGATTAATGTTCTTTGTTCACAGCATTGTGGTTTAAAAGTCTTGCACTTCAATGCTAGAAGTTTAAATTGTAGTAAGCTGGACTATCTTAAATATGTTATTGAAGATTCAGCTGTGGATGTCATCTGCGTTTCGGAAACTTGGTTTTGCAATGAGGTTAATGACTCGGCCTATAATATTGACAATTTTAAGATGCTGAGACATGATAGAGTTGGAAGGAAGGGTGGTGGAGTTGCTATTTATTGTCGCAGTTATCTTAATGTTAAGCTTGTATCTAAGTCCAATTGTAATAGTAATGTTGAGTATTTAAATGTGTGTATATTTGATAACCATCTCAAAGTGTTCCTGTCCTGTGTGTATAATCCTAATAAGTGCAATAACCTTGATTTATTTTTTTCCGAGTTGAATAGTTATATAATTGACTATGACTTCTTTGTTATTTGTGGTGATTTCAATGTAAATTTACTATGTCGTGATAACACTACTAAATTGTTTCGTGAAAATGTTTCCTCTACTGGATTGGCTGTAGTCAATGATGTAGTCTTTTAGATTACTTTGTGTCAGATATTGCATCTGTTATGTTATATGATCAACTGAACTTTGTGTCTGATCATGATCTATTGTTTTGCTGTATGAATGTCAAATTATCTCGTAGTGGCAGCTCTGATATCTTTACCTATCGCGACTTTAAATCGGTTAATTTATGGGAACTAAACAATGACTTATGCCTCACATTTTGGAATGATGTATGGTTTGCAGAAACTGTTGATGACAAAGTAAATGTGTTTACAAATATTGTTAATAGTCTTTTTGAAAAGCATGTTCCTTTGCGTTCAGTTGCGGTAAAAAATTCAGCCTGCCCATGGTTTAACACTCATGTGCTAAAATCTATTAAAAAACGTAACAAGCTTCACAGCTTGTGGAAAAGGTGTCCGTCTGCGTTTAATTGGGAAAAATTTAGGATTGCAAGAAATACGTCAGTTCGACTTGTTAGGCAGTCTAAAGAAAAATTCTGTGCATCTAAATTAAATGCTTCGCTTCCGTCAAAGGTGTTATGGAGGAACTTGAAAGCAATGGGTATTGGTGCAAAACGTTCTGATAAGTGTAATGTCGATCCGGATATCTTAAATGATTTCTTTCTCTCTAACTCAGTGTCTACTCCCAGTAACAACATTATTTTCTCCGATAATACTGAACACGAAAATTTCCAATTCTCCACAGTAAGTTCAAACGACGTGAGAAAGTCTATAATAAAAATTAAGTCTAATGCAATAGGTGAGGATCATATTTCATTAAAATTCTTAAAATTTATTCTTCCACATGTTCTTAGCCCCATTACACATATAGTTAACCACTGTTTCACTACGTCTTTGTTTCCTTGTTCTTGGAAAGTTGCTGTTGTTATGCCAGTAGCAAAAAAACCAACTGCTAATGAGCCCAATGATTATAGGCCTATCAGCATACTATCTTGTCTGGCCAAAGTGTGTGAAGCTCTTATGGCATGCCAAATTGAATCTTTCATTAATGTAAACAACTTATTGTACCCAATGCAATCCGGTTTTAGGGCTTTTCACAGTTGTACCACTGCCACAGTCAAAATTCTAGATGATATAAGATCGTCGTATGATGAAGGACATATAACACTTCTTTGCCTCCTAGACTTTTCGAAGGCATTCGATACAGTTAATCATTCGTTATTGTGTCAGAAACTTAAGTGTTTGTATGGTTTTAGTGATAGCGCTTTACGGCTCTTAAAGAGTTACCTGGCAAATCGGGTCCAGCGGGTCAGGGCTGGCAACAAATATTCTGGGTACAAAATTCTGACTAGTGGTGTACCCCAAGGTTCAGTTCTTGGTCCCCTGCTGTTTGTTATTTTCATAAATGACATATTTGGAGTCTGCAAATATTCAACAATGCATGCCTATGCAGATGATGTACAAATATATCTTTCCAATAGAGTTGGTCTTCTAGATGACTTAGTTTACAGACTAAATGTGGATCTAGAATCTATAAACAGATGGGCAATCTCTAATTGTCTTAAGCTTAATGCTTTAAAATCTGTTGTGCTACCTATTGCGAAAGATAACATTTTTTACGAGGATATTCCTGATTTATTTTTGGGCTCTGAAAAATTAAAGTTAACACGCTGTACAAAAAGTCTTGGTTTTTACATAAATTCCACGCTGACATGCACTGACCACATTAATAATGTGGTACGAAATGTACATTATGTTTTACGAAATTTAAGAGTGATGGCTGAATTTACACCCACCAGCACCAGAAGCAAACTAGTAGTCCAACTACACAAGCTGATTCATTCGAAAGCACCATATTATTTATATGAGAAATTACAATTTAGTCAACTACAAAGAAGTCGTATGCTTACTATCCCTAAATTTAACTTTCTAAATTCCTCAAGATTATTCTTCGTTAACGCCATTAGGTTATGGAATAGTTTACCAAGTCATATTAAAACTATTGCTGGAACCAGCATGTTTAGACAAGCCATTTTTTCTTACTTTTCAAGTTAATAAACATACATTGTGACCACTTCTTCTTACTTCTCTAGTTCTTCGTTCTATACCTCCCTCTGCTTCCCTATACTTGATTCCTATTCTTATTTCTCATTTTTTTTTTTATTATTCTTTTTATTATGAATTTCTTTGCTGTTTTTATCAATATTTATTCCACCAAGCACTGAGTAGTTTTTAAGTGAACATGTTTAAATCTTTTAATATTTGTTAATACATATTCTCTCAACTTTGCAGCAGGGCATTCCCTTATGGAATGTCGGGTATGACGATCCCGCTGATCCTGAGTCATTACTCTTACTCTTACTCTTGTTTTTAATTCTATAAAAAAAAAAAAAAAAAAATGTAATCGTTATTTTTAAGTAATAATCATAATTAAAAATAATAATAAATCCATTAATAAAATTAATTTGCCATGTCATAGTCGTTTAATCTAAGCATATTATTTATTTTCTTAGGCTTAAGTAGATATATTGTAACATTACCAACTTTGATGTATTATAAAAGAACTTGTTTCTTATTATACAAATAACGTTTTAAAACGAATAAATTGAAATTAAAATTGAAATTGAAATTGAAATAGTGTGCAATGATAAGCAAGTAAGCGATACAATGCAACAATATGAAGATTGATAGCAATGACTTTTTTTCTATGCAAAAATGTTACCAATATTGGTGTAAATGAAAAAGAAATCTGCTCTATTAACTGTTTTTAAAGTTAATTAGAAATAGCATCCTAAAATTTTAAATCTTTATTTATGATAGGAAAAAAAAGTCAAATTTTCATTTTTATTTCTGATCGAAAAAATAAAAGTCAAATCTCAACTGTTATTTTTAATCAAAAAAAAATTGAAGTAAAATTTAAACTTTTATTATTGATCGAAGAAATAAAAGTAAAATTTTACTGTTATTTTTGATCGAAAAAATAAAAGTCAAACATTAACTGTTATTTTTGATCAAAACAATAAAATTCAAATTTCAACTTTTATTTTTGATCAAAAAATAAAAGTTTAATTTAACTTTAGATCAAGTAAGTTTTTAAGAAGGCAACAACAACAACAACAACTCTGTATAGAGTCAATCACTTAGCTGACTAGACAGTCTGTTTCGGAAATCGCTACATTTTCCTCTTCAGTAGTCTTTGAGTGATTAAGCTGTGATCAATTCACTGTTTAAACTAGCATATGAATGTGCAGATTTTTTGGAATTCATTCTTATGAATTGTATGGCTGCTAATCATATGACATTTCAAAGCAGTAGGCTATTTATAGATCACCGCCATCAACTCTTTCAAGGGTTGCCATCTGTTCTAGTTGCTTCTTTATTTATTTCAATATTTATTGGTGTTCGATAGTTTGTCGAAATGCACCATAGAAATGAAACGAGTTTTTGCTTCGCCAGAAGCTAGTGTTCTAACTGAAAGGTGGTTATTTTCACAACCAAATGGCGTGTAATTATTCAATAGATCATAAAAACTAATTAGTTTAATTTAACTTTTTTTTATCGAAACCAAATCGGTCAAAAAATAACGATTACTTGTTGAATTTTTTGACAAAAAATCCTAACCGTTGCGGTCTCTGTTTACTACACTATTTTTAGTTTTTGTGTACGGACCTCGTCCTCGTTTTATTATTTTTAAGGTTATCGATGCAAACTACTGCACAAACATTCAAAAAACTGTCGCCATGACCTGTTGGCCGACAGACCCACCCACCTTGGCTTTCTTTGGTGCAAGTTCACCCGGAGAAGTCCACTGCTTTGACTGTTCCTTGGTCTCTGGTGTGTTTTGATGTATCTATGTTTCGTCTGCGGTAGCCCGGGTTCAATTCCAGCTCAGACAGAAAGTTTTTTCAATAGAAATAATTTTTCTGTTCGGTCGTCACCTCTCTGCAGACAATGGCAAACCTCAGAGAGTAAAAATTGCCATGTAAAGCATCTTGAGAACATAGGCAGTACGGAGTCGGCATAAAACACGTAGGTCCAGTTCTCGGTCATTTGTGATCAAACATTTAATATCACGCACAACACAAAAATGATCAATAGGAGCTAGGTCAAAGTCCTTCCAAGGGCTGAAATGGCCAGTCTTTTTTATTTATTTATTCTGTTTCGTCTGCGGCGCAAAAACTCTTTCGGATTGCGGTTTAACATCACCAAACACTCCTTTGAAGTGTTTCCTTTCATTCACCGATCATCTAATATCATTCCATAGATTTTATCGACAGTTTCTGGCGTAACGACATTTTTTGGGTGATCTGAACGTTCAGTGCCAGTTGTGCTGGTACGACCAAAACGGAATTCAGTAAACCACCTCTTAACCATTGAAATCGATGATGTAGAGTCCCCATAGTATTCATCAAGTCGTTTTTGGTTTCGCTGATGGTTTTTTAACGCAAAAAAAAATGCTGTCATAAAAAGGCTGTCAAATACAAACTTAGTGACGCAGTTTGGTCAAAATTTGACAGTAGCCTATTAACAAAATGTTGTACTGGACCATTGTTGCATTTTGAGTTAGTTACTACGCGGGAAATTAAAAAATCACTGACTTCTCAAACTGCCCCCATAAAACTGAACAATTTTTTTTATTTTTTCATAAAATTTAAATGCCTTTATCCAGATCTTAAGCAATAACTCATTTTTATATATTTCTTAGGAAGAAAAAAGTAGTATGAAAGCAAATTTCACATCACACAAAAATAAAATAATTTATTTTGTTTTATTCAGAATATTTTTCTAAAAAAATGCTGTCGAGCCGTTCTCTCTTAACTTTTAGAGCTGCAGTTATCATTTTGTCCTTAGTGCGAATGGACTTAAAAGCATGAATTGGAAAAAATATGCTGCACTTGAGAGCTGGAAAAGGCCATTAGTTTGAGAAATTCTGAGAAAGGTTTTCCCCAAGGCATATCATCTCTTTTACTCTACGTTTCAATCACTTTAATTACTTTATATTGGTAAATTAATTTTAAAATTGAGATTAATATGAATTGAATGCTTTTTCTTTTCGTTCATATTTTCCATAATTATTTACATTTTATTTAACTTCCTTGTTGACTGCTACACTGAATACTGAGAATATTGACGTGGTCACTCATGTTCAAATAAAAAAAAAACAACATATATACGCACACTCAATAACCTTAACGAAGTTACAATGACAGCAGCCGGTAACCGAACAACGACACCAACTCAATAAACACCGAGTCGTAGTGCAGCATGAACACCATTCATTGCCGCCATTGATTTATCAGAAAATTGCATTCATTTCACTTCCGGGCGTTTTAATGAATGCAAAATTTTATTTTATTATATTTCCATGCAATAAATGGTAGCAAGTTTCATTTAACGAAGAAGGATGCATAAAATTAAGTCATTTCAGGATTTGGTTATCGAACATGTGAGTGTGTATTTTTTTTTTTGCAATAATAAACTTTTACTCTTAAAACAGACAATTGTAAAGTTCTGTTATGATTTATGGATGAAAAAATATTAAGTGAAACATAAACTTCATCCAATTTAGCTTTTAAGAGTTTTTATTGAAAATATAAATTTCCATTTGAGATTTCAGAGACATTTCTTGTAAGAAATATTTGAATTTCAAGCTTTGAGTGACTACACTTTACTTTGAAAGTTAAATTATTTCTCAGAAATAACGGAACATAATAACACCAAACATTCAGATGCTTTTTCAAAAGAGAACTAGTAACGTCTTTTGACAATTATGGCGACCCATGCAGAAGAATTTACATAGCCCGCTTGCAAAAATTGCTCTGTGATAACATTGTAATGTAGAACTGTAAGCAAGATGTGACAAAATCCGATTTCAGTTGTTTAGATCGATAGTTTCTTAAGACAACAGTTTGACTTGATTCGTCTGTGTAGCTACAGCGTATTTTCTAACAGGAAATTTTGCAGTGAAGGGTTTTTGTTCAAAATATTAATCTTTATGTTTGAACCAGGACATAGTTTTTTTTTTAAATTGCTTGAAAGCGTTTTTTTACAAATTTTTGAAGCTCGAGAGAAGAAGAATAACATGCAAAATGCCACTCTCTATTTTATTGCAATTACTTGAAGTTAGTACATAAACATAATGTGTTGCATCATTTACTTTCTTTTGTTCCTTTTTCGTTTGTTTCTTTTCGATGTATTCGTTTTCAGCATAGAGAGAACTTTCGTTCAATTTCGTTTTCATTTCCTTCTATCTAGTGCGTCATAGGCAGCATACCTACTCCCATCGTCGCTTACTGTGTAAGGTAGATGTCATCAGTGTGTCAGCGGCCATGTCTTAACAAATGTTATTGAGAATTGTAAATACCCAGTGGTAAATGGACACATGACATAAGCAATTATTTCTTAAATAATAAGGGTTCTTATCTAAGCATGTAAACATGTAAACATGTATAGCATTTAAACTTTTGATGAGCAATAAAGTGTAAATAGCGTAAACGTCGACAAAATGGCGGCTGCGGCTACGACAACATTATGACTTTTTTAAATTTTAAACTTTTTAAAAACCTTCATTAACATAGAAAAATAAATAAAACGTGTTCATATTTACTCCAACTACTTTAAATATGTAATGATTAGCGCCAAAGGCAACCCTCATCCACACACGTAGATTTGCATGCTAGTTTACACCACAAAACAGGCTTGGAAATGATGTAAACTCAAGCCCATACAAATTTTGACTGATAGTTTACGCGCACGTAAGATCACAAGGCTTACAATGCTTACGGGTCAGTTACATGCTTAGATAAGAACCCTTAACGCAGCTGCGGGGCCTTCGAAGTCTGCTTACAATCCTCTTTTACATTTGTATGGACATGGCCGCTAAAAAATTGATGACATCTACCGTACACAGTAAGCGACAATATGAGTAGGTATGCACAAGAAAGGAGCAAACAAAAAATGAAACACAAAATTGGAGAGAACACAAATAAATTGAATGAAATCTTCTCAACGCCAAAAACTCAACGAAAACGTAAGAAAAAAACGCAGAAAAGGAGCAAACAAAAGCAAATGACGCCACAAATTATTTCCACAATAACTTTTACAATTTAATGATCGAATTAATTACCTTTTATCTAGCACTTCAGAGTAAAGGTTTAATAATACTTTATTTTATATATGAAAGTTTGTTCTGGTTTAAACATTAAGATTAATAGTTTTCACAAACACACTTCATTGCAAAACTTCATGTTCGAAAACACGATGTTGCTACACAGACGAATAAAGTCGAACTGCTGTTTTGACAATGAAAAGAAACTTATGTGAGCACAAGCAATATTTCGTTTCCGCTTACAGTTCTGCATTACAATGTCATTACCGATAAATTTTTACAAGCGGGTAGGCTTTCTTTGGAGGTCTCTCAGCTACATTGTGTTAAAGAAATAATTTGTTAAGACACGCTATTTACCGCTGGGATGTAAATCAGTACGGAGTCGGCTTAAAGCATGTATATCCCAGTTCTCGATAATATATCTCTACATATTTAATAACACGCAATACAATTGATCTATAGAAGCTCGGTCAAGGATCTTTCAAGTGCTGCCAATTTATTTTTGTTTTTAACTCCAACTTATCTTTTAGCCCTTTTTGAACCAAGAAAAACGTGACTAAATGGGCAAAAAACCTGAATTCCTTGGTTCAAAGGCACGAAAAAAAAATTTAACAAAACAAGAATTCATTTTCTCCTGCCAATTTTATATATAGAAACTTATTAAATCCATTTTTATGTAGGGTTTTTTTTCTAAAATAATACATTTAGAATAAAGTTGCCGTGCATTTTCCTGCCTGTAACAAACCAAGGCGTTAATAACCAAAGTCAAAGTTGCTTTGAATCCACTGAAAATAAAAGTCAAAGTAAAAGTTTTTTAAATAAATGTAGAAATGAAAAAATTAAAAAGTTGACACAATCAAGTTCAAAATTTTTGAGAATGTAACTTTTAGATCGATTCTTTATTTATATCGTTGTTTAGCACAAAGTTAAGCAATTTAATTTAATTTTTATACATATAATATTCATCATCTTTAAAACTGTGATAATTTTACACTTCATCATATCCGTTTATAACGATAAATTTTTATATATTTGATAAAACTTAAATTTATACTGACTGAAGTGGTTATGATGGTCCTAAGCTCAAATCACATTCTATTTATTTTTCTTTGTAAGGCAAACAGTTTTTCTAGGAATCTTCGCTTCTTTTACTGAAAATATAATTTTGTTTGCCTTAATTTTTTGCGTGGGAGTCTCCTTTCTTTATCTTATAAATTCTGACAAAACTAATTAACTTTTCAAAACTTCGTTAAAGAGTTTTAAATTTTTTTGTTTATTTTCCAAGAATTATTTTAATTGAACTTTTACAAACATAAAGCATAGAGTTCACACTGAACCAAAAATAAAGCATTCTTTTTAGTTCTAGTCGTGGGATGTTGAATTAAATATATAACTTTGTAAAAAAAAAACCAAAGCAAATAAAAATCTTAAAACAACATTTTCAAAAATACATAATAAATTTCAATTAACTTGATTAGGAGTAAATTTCAATCAAAATCTTCACCAACCATGTCTAGATAATTTTTTCTTACCTAAATCAAAGCCAGTTCATAAATCTTTTAGACGTGGGCTACGCACAGAAGCTAAATGAAGAAAATTAAAAGCAAACACCATTCAAAACTTTAAAAATATATGAGTTGTTTTTCTTGTATACTTTTTACTTAAAAGCACGCTAAAAGTTTTTTGACAAGTTTGAAAAAAAAAGAAAAAACAGAAAAGTAGCAAAACATACAAAGCAGAAGCGAATAAAAATTAAAATCAAATCAAAAATCAAGCATTGCTAGCCAGCAGAAGGGCAGACAGAAGGGCAAAAAGTGCAAAAGAATGTAATAAAAACTTTTAAATTCCCGCCACAGAAGTTCATTAAAAAATTGCAACTTTTTGCTTTCGTCCGGCATTTCTTGCTCCTTTCCCTAGTCTTTCAAAGTTTTTAAAACCAGAGCTCTAAAGAGTGCTATATACAAGTCAACTGGTTGTGTTTTCTTTTGGTTGTTGTTATGTTTGTTGCTGTTTTTGTTGTTGTTTTTATTATGTATGGTCGAGTTAGTAAAGTTTTGTTGTTAGTTAGTTTTCTTTCTTAACGGCATACCCTCCATGTGTGCTATGGTCGGAGTCACGCCCCCTCATTTAGACGCCTTAAAAGTCAAAAGTTTGGCAAGGTCATAAATTTTAACATTGCTTTAGCTAAGCTTGCTTCTTCACAGCTCATAAAATATTTTAATGGTTAATATGGACAATTTCTAAACCCGTTAAAAATGGCAGTATTTCAAATGCGGTATTTGCTAAATTTCCAGAACAAATTAATTGAAATGATTTCAATTTCTTCAAGTTAAGTTTAAAGTCAAGTTTATTTAAGTCAAGTAAAATCAAAACAAATTGAATGGCAAAGTTGAAATCAAACACAAAATCCAAGATGTTAAAACCAGAGTCAAAGTTGGTTTATATTCGGGTTTGAATTTTGTTTCGAATGATGGTTAAAGAGGTTAGTGCATTGACCGTTTCCATTAAAAATTAGGTACAATTTTCTCGGGAACGGCTTGACCGATTTTAAAAATATTTTGTACCCTTATGATTTAAGTAAAACTAATTTATTTATAAGCTATTTAAGTTTCAAATTTTTTCATGCTTTTAAAAATAAAAAGAAATATTTTTAACTAACTATTTTAAATTCCCTCTGTTTATTTGTTATCTTGATATTATTTTTAAGAAAAGTGTTTCCGATTGGAAAAAAATGCGAAAAATATAACTTTTTAGGAATGCAAAAAAACCTCCGCAATGCTAGTCATATGATCACCAACCTTCCTAGCATTGAATTTATTTTTTGATCATTTTAAATCAAGTGAAAACTCTGCTATTTGTTTTATTTTGTGCAAATTTAAATGAAGAATATAAATCAGGAAAAAATTTTAGATTTTTTTCAGGTTGAAGTCAGTTAACCCTTTAAGTTAAAGTTGAAGTTTTGGTGCTGATTAAGCATCAAGTTGAGGTTTATATTTAGGTAAGAACGAGTAGTCTGCTTTAGATTAAGGTTAATTCAGATTTAATATGAGGCTTTTGATGGAATTGAAATTTATATTCAGGCTGTGGCTGAGATTCAGGTAGAGATTGAAATAGTAATGAGTGCGTAATTGATCAATTGTGTTAGTCAAAACAATTAAATGTCGGCCTTTGTAGTCTAGTGGATAGTGCGCTAGACTATCAACCCACAGGTCCATGGTTCGAATCCGGGCTCGGGCATGGTTCTTTTCACTTTCTGTGTTCTTTTCTACATTTAAGAATTGACGACGTTGGAGCCAGACTGATCTACGGCACAAAAGTAAGTTTCTGAGAAAATTAAGGAAACGCGTTACGCGGTGTTGTATGGGGTTTTTATTATTTATTTTTTTTTTGGTAAATGTACTTCTGATGAGTATCAAATATATTATGACCAAGTTTTATCTATATAGTTTATTAAATAAAGCAAATATTCTTATTTTTGCGAACAACAAATTACTTAGATCACTATGGCATTACACAAATTTGAAAAATATATTAAAAAAGTAGGTATAGGAAAAACAATGAACTTTGACATCGTAAGATAAACTACATCTTAATCATCACCTATCACGGCAGGCAATAAGTTTTCATAACCTAGTGCTTCCTGATTGTCACTTCTTCTAGGAGCATGTGATAATGTCAAGTAAAACTGATGATGGATGGGAGGCACGAATTTTATAATTTTTCTTATTTCTTGCATTTTTTGATACGATATTAGTTTGGTTGAAGGGCCTTTTTCCGGTGTATAATTCTTCAGGTTTTAAAAAAAGTTTCGGCATCCATATCATTTGGTTTCAGATCAACCGTTTCATATTCTTTCGTGTAATTATCATTGTAATTGACTATACTTGAATCTTTACAAAACTTTATCTTTCGCATCTTGGAAATTTTTGCGACTTCTCTTAATATAATGTGATACCCTTTAAATAGTCCTGTCAGGCTTTCAAAATCAAGGAATTTATTTTTCATATCTCGTACTTCAAAGGGTTTTTGCTTTCTGCAGTCACGGACGAGCTTCATCCAATCTTCTGGTGTATAGATATCATACTTTTTTTTTTGTTCTCGACTTATAAAAGAGAAGTCGGTGTCGTTAGGCAGGTAAGTATGGCCACTGACGAGATAGTGTATGGTGATCGTTTCTAGATATGGCGATTAATTAACCAGAAACATCATAAAATGCAAAACATTCCAGTTTCTGTTTCGACCAGAGCAACAGTCGCTAAAAAACATAGAGATTTGACGGTGTCTGGCACGGAATATTCAAGAAAGTAGTGTAGTGAGGACATAATTTCTTGAGAGCCTTTAGCCCCACAATATTCTGGCCACATATTCATTAAGATTTTTTCTCCTTCCTTTGTATAAGCATGAATCCCAAAGTTAAGCATTTGCAGTTATCTTAAATATTAAACTTCTCCAGTGTTCAAACAAGGAAGAAGCAGGGTTCGTTCCAGATCAAAAGTAGCTAGTAATAAGGATTCATCAGTTTTCACTTTACATTACAGTCATTTAATATGTTGCGTACTTTGCCGGCAAGTTTAATATGGTCATCTTTTTGCTTTCTTAAAGCTATGCATTTTTGTAGGTCTTCTTCAGGTTTTATTGAGATATCGAGCATATCACAGGTTTTACAAGTATCTGCCTTAGGTATATAAAAGTGTAAATTAAAATCGGTTGTAAATGTTTTGACGTAGGTAGTTTTTTTTAATATTGGTTTTCCTTCTGACTCGCATTTTGCTTTAAAAAGTTCATACATTTTGTTGATTGAAAGGTCTGGGCTTAAATATTGGCGGGTTGATCGTCTTTCTCCATAGTGACTTACCATAAAATATTTTGTGTGCTGCTTTTTGGTTTCCAGATTAAACCTGCTCACTGCATTTGAACCTACAGTTACATACAACTGGTGTAAATTGTTTGGCCGACACAACATTTTCTCGTACATTGGTATATTATTTGCCGGCTGTTCTATTTTACTTCCTTATATTTTTGGCCCAATTGTCGAAATTTCGAACTTTTTTTCTTCCTCTGACACGATCATCGAAATCTGAATTGTATATTTCTCCCAAATTACCAATAAAACCATCTGGCTTTGCTGTGACTTCTTCATTATCTGTAAATAATAGCATCAGCTGTAACCCACACCAGAAGCACAAAAACAGAACATACATACCATCATTGCTTTCTAATTCTGTGGAAGTTTCTTCATTTTTGTCTGGATGCTAAGAAGAATGATCACTTGAAAAATCTCCATTCAAGGTGAAGATTGTAATGTCATAATATTCACAATTCCAGCGTAACACTTTTTCAATTAAAATATTTATGAATAAGACAATAGATAACCGCAAGCCTAACCTAGCGTTTACACATGCCACATGCGTTCTGTTAGGGTTTCTTTGTGTTATATAAAAATTGTAGTATCTGCAGCAGTTAAAAGTATTAAAAGTATATAAACATAGATATGATAAAAAGAAAATTGGTAATATAACGATAATGTATTGTTTCCTTATTGCACTTAGATCACTTTGGTTTTCCATAAACGGTAACAACTCTGAAAAAATTGGGACCATAATGATCTAAGTGCACTTCATTACTTAGATCAGTATGGCATGCCTTTACTTTGCAGACCGCACTAATTCTGTAGTGAGATGTTGCGATTTCTCAAGTAGGAAACCGTTGAGGAGCAATTACATAAGTGTGGCATGGAAGAATTATAAGTTTTTTTATGCCATTGTGTAAAAATATAATTTTTGATAAAAATGCCGCTTATATCAGTCTGGCTCCAACGTCGTCAATTATGGAAAAACTAAAAATTCACAAATAAATTGTGGCAAATGTGGAATTAGAGGACCCGAACAACTAAGGGCTGGAAATGCTTGCCGAGGTTAAGGTATAACACTAGCCTCGGTTAAAAGCAATTCAAATCGTCTTTCACGGTTGTTTCACCTAATCAATAGTTTACGTATGGTTCCAATCAATTCCTCTAAATAATCTATCCCTTTCCTTTCAGGTCAAAGACCAAAGCTTGTTTGTATAAAGCATGGTTCTTTGATCTTTTTTCTAAAAAAAAAATGTTTGTACACCCTTGTAAAAATTTTTCGGTGATGACTTTCTAATGCAGAACTGTAAGTGGGATGTAACAAATTCTGACTAAAGAAATCTGTGCTAAGATCTTTTTATTAAGGATGTAATCTGGTGCTCCGGCCCAATTTTAAGGGTTTATTTCTAAATTTTTATTTAATAAAAAAATAAAATACAATTGTTTACATTTTTCATATTATTACTAACATCTTAGGCATAGTACCATGTTTGCTGGCGCGAAATTTCGCTGACAACATTAATTTATTTGTTGCCATAATAATATGTGTTTAAATTTAAATAGGGGTATTCACGACTAAGTGCACTTGCCAATGCAGTTGAGAACTTGTGCAGTTAGGTTATTATGAACACACCACTATCACTTATTCAAAGCTGTCAACTTTTTCAACGTTCACAACTGCTGAAGTCCTCAAGTTTAAGGCAAAAGTAGAAAAGTATTTGTGCAGATTTTGAACGTACGTCCATCTCTTGTGCCCTTAACTGCACTGGTAAGTGCACTGAATCATGAATACCCTTTATATTTGGAAATATTGCAATGCTAAGTAAGTTTTAATGAACAGTTTTTCATTTCTCATTAAAAAATAATTGGGGTATTGAAAATTGACGGAAAACTTTTGAAAATTGCCGGAAAACTTGGGGTCTTATCTAAATATGTAAAATTGTTCGTGCTGGTTGGTGTCCATTAAGACCACAGAAACAGTAACATCTAAGGACATAAAATTTACAACAATTGTTATAAATTGTTATTAATTGTTACAAACAAAACTTGCAACACTCCCATTATCGTCAAAAATCAATAAAAACGCTATATTTCAGACCAATTCAATTGTTTGGACTACAATTTTGTAATTTAGTTCGTATAGTTTAGTTCAAAAATGGGCTTGGTCGAACTATAACTACGCCCACTTTTAAGAAATCATTACAGTTCCCGAGTTGTGCATATTTTTATAATAACTGAGACCAAGTGGTGGTCACTATATGTATATTAATGTTGCCACACCCACTTTTACTGCACTTCTGTAGGTAAATCCTTCGTGTGGTGTCTCTTAAGATCTCAAGTACGGTAACACCTAAGGCCACTAAACTAGCATTATCTAATATGAAATTAATCTCTCGGTTAAAAAATGCCACACCACCTTTTACCGCCCACAAATCAATAAAAATGCTATATTTCAGACGGTTTGGGTCGTATTAGATTAAAATTTGGTAATCTAGTTCATACGGTTACTTTCGGGAACTGAATTAAAAATGGGCGTGGTCGCACTACAGTTATGCCGGTTCAGATATAAAAAATTGTTTTTTCCGGTTGACATGAAAATTCTTATATGGCAGTAAGGCGGTCTGTGGCAGGACATCGTCTACCCGGGATTACTAGTTAGATATATAAAACTCGTTGTGTGATATAGGTCCCTCTTTATCAAAGAGCTAAATGTTTCTTTCTTTGGAATTCAAAAACATTGTTTATTTTTCTATTTTGTGCAGAAAATTGCACAATTTTTTCAATATGTTAAATGTGGAGTAAGAAACTAAAAACTACGGCAACAAAGGTTTGCTATTATGTATGATGGTCCCGGTTTATACTATTCAAGACTTGACTGTCAAGTCTTATCTTTGTTGATGAAAGATGCGGACATCAACGTGAGAGAGGTGGAAGTTCAAAAGGGAATGAGCAATAATCGACGTCAAGTCTTGACGAGTATAATCAGCTACATTGGGAATTTGGCAACTCAAAATTCTGCGAAATTTAACTTACTCATAAATTTTTTTATTTTTAATTTTTAGTATGTAGAGTCAATTTTAACTATATTTTTGGAATACTTTGTCAAATATCTTGTGATATGTAAAAAAAAAGAAATAATACATCTACATATCAACTAAAGGGTTTAAATATAGTTTTTTTGAATAAGATATTTATTTTTGCATATTAATAACGCGACTTTAACCCTCTAACCCCAAGCGAGCCTCAGGGCACTCTTAACATAACTTCACTTTACTACGCAAATAAAATATTTTCTCATTTGAATTGCTAACGGTCCTAACGGTAATATATTTTGTTGTAATTCTCTAGAAAAAACTAAAGCATTTTGCCGCTTCCTTTCTTCGCTGTAATCATTTTGGTGTGAGAAGTTCGGTTATCAACACGTGTTTTATTATGCATAAAATAAATTTTTTTAAATCGAATTAAACAAAATTCTATACACAACATCAAAGTGAAATAATTTTTTTGTAAAGGTATGGTATTATTCTTTCAATTGATATCTTTTGTGAATGTGAAATTAAAAGAAATCGTGTTTTAAAAAGTGAAAAACACAACAGTGCCTCAAGGCACTTTGGATGATGAGCAAGTGCTTCAATAGATGGATTTTGTGGACTCATGACGAAATTGATTTTAGTAGTGATGATGAAGATAATGATCCAAATTTCGAGCCGGATGAAATCAGCCCAGAAGAAAATAAGTTCATTTCAGAATGTATTGACGACGTTGAAAGCAATGACTTCTTTATTGCCCAGACAATGGACATGTCGTTAAATATAAGTTCAACTGACACACCATTGGAATCAACAACATTGAATCAAATAATGGAATATGAAATGCTTGATTCTCCACTCGAGGAGCCAGTTGCATCGACATTAAGAAAAAAACCACTGAAAAGACCGCGCTCTCCGTTACCACTGATAGAAATTACTGGTCCAACAAATGAGCCTTCTGCTGGTGGTTTCAGCGGTGCAGGTAAAAACTGAGAATAAGCATTTAGTTCCAATAAGAAATTTGTTTTTCTACAGAAATTGAATCAATACAGAAGGATTCAATTGCGTTCTCAAAAATTATATGGCAGAAAAAATTCCATGAAACTAATTGTAAATGAAGAAGCATTCCGAGGAGATTCATCGCTGCCATCACATATTAAAGATCTTGAAACGCCAATGGAAATTTTTATTGTTTTTTACAAACGAAATAATGAGCATAATTGTCACAGAGACAAATAGAGCAGCTATCGCTGAAAATATCAATAGCCAGTTCAGTTTGTCAAATGATGAACTGTATAATTATATTGGAATATTGCTTTACATGTCGGTGTATCGATATCCAAATTTGCCTAGTTACTGGGGTAATAACGCATTCCCACCCATTAAAAATACTATGAGTCGCAGACGATTTGAGGCAATCAAAAATATTTATCGTTCGAATATAACAGCAAGCGAATCAAGAAAGGGCAGCCCGGTTATGATTCACTGTTTCGTATTCGAAATTTGTCCAACAAATTGAACGAACGGTTTGATTCTGTGCCAAAACAAGCTCGGCTCTGCATAGATGAGCAAATGTGCAGCACAAAAGTGCAACATCATCTTCGACAGTACATGCCAAATAAGCCACATAAATTGGGAATCAAGTTATTTGTTTTATGTGATTCTTTCGGATTTGCTTATCGCTTTGAAATTTATAATGGTGCAGGCGACAACAATATTTTACCTGGCTCACCCAATCTTGGTGCAACTTCAAATGTGGTTCTGCGTTTGACACAAACAGTCAACAACTTTGTGCACCACATCGTATTTTTCGACAACTTTTATACATAACTGCCATTATTGGTTTATTTGCGTGCAAGAGGTATATACTCTTTAGGCACGGTAAGAGTTAACAGGATTCCTAATTGCAAGCTTCATTCCAATAAGGCCGTCGCAGACAAAGAAAGAGGTTATTCGACTGAGTTTGTGGGCTCTGCTTTTGATATTGAAGTCAGCAACGTCTTGTGGAAAGACAACAAGTGTGTGCGATTGTTGTCAACTTACGTTAGCATCGAGCCTTTTTTAAGAACAAATTCCGAAATACAAGCAGCAAAAGCAGCACGCTATGACCGAAAAGAAAAGCAGTACATTGAAATAGATTGCCCACAAATTATTCGGGATTATAAAAGCCATATGGGTGGAGTAGATTTGATGGACGGCCTTTTGGGCCGTTACCATATTCGAGCAAAGACACGCGATGCTGAAACAAGACTATTTTGCATTTCATTGATATGGCAACGACCAATGCCTACATTTTGTACCGACGCATTGACAAAGAAAAATGTGACGATTCTAGCTATTTATCAAATGGAAAACATTCGTTGTTGCAATTACCTCAGTTTCGGGAAGAAATTGCTGCTGGTTTGGTAGCATATACAAAAAAACGTACGTCTGGTCGTCCAAACAGTTTTTCAAATACACCACGGTCAGCGACTCGCCAAGAAGATCCAACAACGATCAAGTTTAAAGTTGGTGAAAGAGCAAAACATCCTTTTGATGACGTGCGTTATGACAACATCGGACACTTCCCAATTTGGGTAGGTAAAGAAGGTGGCAAAAAAAAGGTGCAAACTATGCAAAAAGTCACAAACATAGTGCATTTGCTCAAAATGTGGACTTCATTTGTGCTGCTCAAATGCTAAAAACTGCTTTAATGATTATCACAATAAAAAATAAAACATATTTTTAACATATTATGCTTATTTTAATTTACATTTCGATAAAATCTTTGCAGAATTAAAAATGTTTACCTTACATTTTTTTAGACCTAAACCCCCAACAGTGCCTTGAGGCACTCTTCACCTTTTTTTACCTGTCTTTTTAACTAAACAAGAAAATAGCTTGCGGATGAATTTTTTGAGTTTATTAGGTCATAATTAACAAGAAAAAATTATACGAGTATTTTGTTTTAATTTTTAGAAGATCGGCGTTTAGAGGGTTAAGAGAAAATAACGTGTTTATCAGTAATAAAAAGTAAATATTACATGAAATCTCTAAGAAAACTCAATGTATTGCTAAAATATATATTATTTGTATTTTTTCTGACAGATATTTTAATTACTATTCAAATAAAGTGTCAATATATACGATCGATTTGTTATTGGCAAAGATATAGATGTTTTTTTTTGAAAGGATATTTTAGAAAGAAAAAAAAATCATAAAATCGATAACTCGATAGCTAATAGAATTATCGATAATTTCTTTCGTATATCTTATTTTCTCAATGAGTACTTTAAAACTGCATTTTTAAGTCGTGGCGCCCCGGTAATCGGAATTGTGCCTATTGATTTCTTGCAAATACATGGTATAAAATAGTAGTTTAGTAGTATGTAAAGTATTACTACAATAGTTGGTAACTATGGGTGTAAGCTTTTTTCGTTTGACATGATTTTGACAGAATTGTAGGACTTGTAGAAAAGGAATTAAAACAAACACAGAGTATAAGGGTACTATAAGTAACCATGAAATTGTTCTCATACAACAACAAAACTTGGATCGCAAAACAAAAAAGACAAGTAAACAATCAAATTAAAATTTCTGACTAGAAGTCATACAATTGAATTTTAATATTAAATTTGTGTTTAAAATAATTTTTAAGCAATTTTCTTGGAGTTTGAGTTTTTGTTGCCGCTTCAAAATGCCGAAAAAGTACGCGATTCGCCAAAACTATTGGAATAAGGGAAACGTTTCCTTTTTTAAAGTGCCTAGTGACCTTTTTAAACCAAAACACTGGATGGATGGATTATGGATCGACGAATGTCAAAGTAAAAGATAACAACACCAAACAGTGTTTTTGACATTCGCCGACAGATATGTGATCTCAGCTTACTCAACCTTATATATAATAGAATAATGGGCTGTACAATGAAATTGTCGTGAAAAAATGTTGCTCAGAAACATGTTGCAATTATTTCACGCAGCGAAACAGAGTACTGCACGTTCGTCAGAACATGTTGTGAAAACCTCCACGCTTTTTTCGCAGCTGTCTATTGTTGTATGGAGACTTGAGCGAAATTTCATATAAAACTGAACAGTGTACTATGCTTTAAACTGTAAAAAGTTTTTTATTTTACTATGTTTTTAAAGTTTTTTACGTCCAAAGAGAACACAAAAAAACAAGGTGTGTGGCTGGGGTTATAACGGCTCTTGATATCATCTGAAATATCATTAAATAGACAATTGTTCTGTAGGCTTGTCATTCTGGCAGGCAGCAGATTTAAACATTTTCATTTAAAAATAACAAAATGCCCAACTTCTAAAGATAAAGTTTAAAAAATCGCTTAATTTTTTGTGAAAAATCGGGGGGAAAAACTGGAAAAAATTATTAAAAATTTACAATTGTACTACCTGCGAGAACCATTGACATGCTCTACATGCTAGCTATAGAATAGTGGCGTATGGAGATTCTAAATATTGGTTTTTCGATACGCTCGGACCTTTTATTTTGTAAGCTTTGATAAAAAAATGCATGAGCCACAAAATTAAGGGGACGGGAGGGGCCAAATGGCGTCTCATCAAGGTCAAAGTTAAAAAATTTGTGAGGTTTTCATACAAATCAGCCCACAGCTGCTCAAGAGTCGGCCATAGAATGGTGGTTTATATGACCGACCCTCATTAATTTTTCATCCCCAAAAATTTTTTGAAACAAACTGACTCCCTTTCTCCACCCCTTTGGCGGCTTCCATACAAAAGTGACGTTTTTATGAAAATTACTCCCAACTCTCCCACTGCTACCACGATGCCCCTAGAGGATTTAAGTGTAACCCTCATTAATTTATTCTCCTTAAAAATTCTCCTGAATACATAAACTCCCTATATCAGAAAAAATTATAGGTGTGAAAACTTAATGGGGATTGTAATTAGCATCCAAGCATTTAATAGAGAATCTGCCATCCTCTTAATTTTTTGGCTCATGCATTTTTTTATCAAACCTCATAAGATAAAAGGTCCCAGCGTATCGAAATCGGAAAATCTTGCACTATGCCATAGCTAATGTAGAACAACGTATTAAAATTTCATTCCAATCGGCTCGATAAAATTTTATAAAACACCTGGGCCAATCAAAAAAACCTATTTTCGAGAAAAATGCTTTTAAACTTTTAGCAAAACAAAGTTCGCAGTATGAGGCGCTCTCGACTATGTGCTTCGTTAATTACAACTTCGTTAATATTTTAAATTTTGGTCTCAAATTTATGCAGTATAATCTCAATATATTGTAATTTTGAAAAACATTAAAAAATCGATATTTTGTAACTCGAGCACTACATCCTTAATACAATAGTTTGACTTTATTCGTCTGTGTAGCTACTCCGTATTTTTTATTAGGAAGTTTTGCGTGAAAGGTATTTGTGAAAATAATTAACCTTTATGTTTGAACTAGAAAAAAGTTTTATATTAGGTTTGTTTCCGTACTCGATTATAGTAATTTGAAGTTGCTTGAAAGCGTTATTTTACAAATTTTTAAAGGTCGATAAGAAAAAAAAAATAATGCAAAATGTTACTCAACACATTTACAATTACTTGAAGCTAGTACTGAAGCAGACCTATTATTTCTGATATGGTAGAGAAACAGATTCGTTCATTAAATTGTACAAATTATTGTGAAAATAGTTTGTGGCGTCATTTGCTTTCGTTTGTTCCTATTTCGACTGTCTCTTTTCGACGTGTTGCCTTTCTTTTTCGTTGTGTTTTTAGCATGAAAATCTCCGAGAAGAATTTTCTTTCAATCATTCAACCATTTGTATCTTAATTATGAAAAATGTATGCATTCTACTTATGCTAAATCTGCATTTCCTTTAAAAACATCATACTATTTAGATAGCAATCCATTGAAATGTGTTAAAGAAATTAAAGACCTTGGTGTAATATTTGACTCCAGATTCTCTTTTATCAGTCACCTCAATTACATTATTCCTAAAACATATTCGCTTCTTGCTGTAGTTCGTAGAAATGGTTCTAATTTTAATGACCCTCTTACTTTGAAAGTTCTTTATACTACTATTGTTCGTTCGAAGTTAGAATATGCTTCATTTATATGGAATCCTTTTGATGCTTCACACACTCTCCGCCTAGAACGAATACAAAAAGCTTTTACGCGCTTTGTTTTTAGAACAAATAATCCGGAAATCCCAATTCCTTCTTATATTGATCGTTGCAGTTTAATTAATTTAAAAACTCTACAGAATAGAAGAATAATTTTGTCTCTTCTTTTCTTGTATGATATTGTTGTTGGTACGGTTGACTGCCCTAAACTACTGGCATTAATTAATTTTAATGTTCCTTCCAGGTCCTTAAGTCATTTTGATGTATTTTATTTAGGAACGTGCAGAACAAACTATGCCATTAACGCACCAATGATTAGGGCTATGCTAGAGTTCAATAATTTTATGCTTCATTGTAACTTTGATTTTGCAAATTCAAAGAATTCTCTCAGATATTTGCTAAATAATGTTTATTTAGATTGTTGTTAATATTTTAAGATTAAATATAATCATATCTTAAATCGTAGTATGTAAGAACAAATGTTCATTAACTGAAATACTAAATAAAAAATAAAAAAAATAAAAAATATTTTTTGCTCTCTTTAATCTTGTGTATACCCTCTTGTAAAAATTTGTCGGTTATGACATTGTAATGCAGAACTGTAAGCGGAAATGAAATCTTGTTTGTGCTCATGGCAGAATAATCCAGGTAGTGTTGACAACTTCCTGTTTTCTCTTCAAAAGGAAAACATAGCCTGTCAAAAACAGCTGTTAGTGAAAGAAAGCGAAAAAGAAAGCAAGCGTCGAAAACTAAAACCATAAAAATCAAATAAGAATTTTTGTGCATTCAAACAAACATATAAAAATTTAAAATCATGAAAGTTGTAAAAAAATCGCGTATGATTTGTGCGAAAAGCTTATCATATCGTGATGTTCAATTCTATTCAGCGCCTCAAAAGCAGTGTTCCCAACTTAGTGGTTTTCTCCCTAAATTTAGGGGGAAAAATGGAATGGGATTTTTTAGGGGTTTTATATTTTTAGGGGTTTTTTAGAGACTTTTTGACAATCTTATTTCCAATTAACTACGGAGTTTTTGAATTTACTACGATTTTGCTAAACATTTACTCCGCAATTCTTTCCCTTTTTCATTCCCTGCTCGTTACAATGGTGTAAGAAAACAAGGTTAACGAAACCTCTAAATATTTTGCTAAAGCTGTCAAACTTGTGAATGAGTGAAAGAGATATAAAAGCTGATTTTGTATAGTTTGACAACTCAAGTGTTTGATTTTGAATAAAATCCGAAAAAACCTAATTTTTTTTGTAAATATTAAATCATTTATAATTAAAGATTATAACAAAATTGATCTTTTTGTTTTGGGGGGATTTCCAAGTAATTGTAGCGACTTTAGGGGTTTTTTACTAAAGCTTTAGTGGTAAATATTTTTGGGAGTTGGTAACACTGCTCAAAAGGAAGCTCGTCGCTAGAGGCAGATTGATGCTTGCTGCGTGATGCTGACAGAAAAGTTCTTTTGTTTGTGAAAAACATTTTACAGAGCAAGACTTTTGCCAAACTCTTCATAGATTCTGCTATGGCATTGGTTATGTTTTCACTTATTGACAATGGCCGATTGAAAGCGCTCTCTTTTTGAGTAAATTTTTTGATAGCTTATGTTTTCCAAAAAAACTGTCAACACTACCTGGATAATTCTGCTATGGTTTGTGCTCACATACTTTTATTTTCATTATTCAAACAACAGTGTAACTTTAATCGTGTTTTTAGCAACATCGTGTTTTCTAACAGGAACTTTTGCGGTGAAGTGTGTTTGTGAAAACTTTTAATCTTTATGCTTAAATAAAAATAAGTTTTTATGTATAAAATAAGGAATTATTAAACATGAACTTTGAAGTGCTAGATAAAAGGTAATAAATACGTTCATTAAATCTTAAAAATTATTGTGAAAATAATTTGTGGTGTCATTTGCTTTAGTTTGCTTCTTTTCTGTGTTTTCTCTTTCGTTTTCGTTGTGTTTTTGGCGTAGAGAGGAATTTCGTTCAATTTATTAGTGTTATCTTTAATTTTATGCGTAATTTTTTTGTTATTGTGCATACCTGCTCACATTGCGCTTACTGTGTAAGGTAGATATCGTCAGAGTCTTAAGGCCCAGTTATAATAGACGTTATGCAAAGTAACGTAATGTTGTCAACTGTCATCGTGACGGGACGTTATGTAAGAAAACGTTGTAGCAATTATAATAGGCAGTAGCCAGGCAGTTGTTTGTCGTAAATAATTGCACGTTCCTGTACAAGTACAATTAAAACTTCGTCATCCATAGCTGTGGATACATAAAACTATCACATTAATAACGAAAAGTCAACAAAATGCGTAGTTCAACAATATAAAATAGCGCAAAAAGTAACGTAGAAATCGAAATCCAACGGAACTTTACGTCCCGTTACATTACGTTACGTTTATTGTAATCACTTGTATAAGAAAGTATTGTTTGAAACAATAAGTAAAAGAACACACTGCTCAATTGACATTAGACCACATTACGTTACGTCTATTATAACTGGGCCTTTAGCGGTCATGTCCAAATAAATGTAATTGAGAATTGTAAACAGACTTCGGAAGCCCCGTGGCTGTATAGAAGAAATAATTAGTTACGACATGTGTCCATTTACCACTTGGTACCTACTCCCATCGTCGCTTACTAAATAAATAAGAAAACATCATTGTTTTAGCGGCCATGCCAGAACAAATGTAATTTAAAATTGTATACAGTCGTTGGAGGCGTCGTGGCTACATTGAATTTAAGAAATAATCGGTTGGTCATGACTCCATTTATCACCGTGCTCAAACGATTGAAGGCGATTTCGAACAGAAATATTAATACAATTGAAAAAAACATTCTGAGCCAGGAATTAAACCCGAACTACTGCTGCTCTTTAGCATAAAGACAACGTACTCTATCTCTTTCTTTTACTATTTCTATTATCCTCCAAGTAGGTCGAACATTTTTTCAGGGATTTTACCAAATCAAACTCATTGAAATGAATAACTATTGAAAAGGCCAGAAAAATGTCTGACAACTAGGTTGTTTTAAATATAAAACACCCTGTCATTTCTTTGACTCATTATTAAAAAAGTCTACTTAAAATGGGTTGCACTTTTTTTTAAGTTTGCCATTAGTATTTAGTAAGGTGTTATTACTTATTTTAGCAATTTGTACTTTTGTTTAATACTTCTCTTTAATAGCACCCCATTAAAAGCTCAACCAACGGACGGAAACGGAAATCAATTTAAAATGAAAGTGTCGCAGATGCAAATGATTACTCTGAACAAATTGAAACATTATTTGGCCAGGCAGCACGTAGATTCTGGGTCATATTCCAAGACAGGGCATAAAGCAGTGCAGCCAACCATAGCAATACAAAAAAATTCAATGAATGCGAATTGGGCGATATGAAATGGACACAGAGCAGCCTGAAAAAGGAGTTAGAATTCTATCAAGCATTTCATATTTAATGGAGCTGAAACATTACAAAGTGGCATTATTTTTAATGCCTCTTTGTAAAAAAAAACACGCATAAGATCCAATTAAATAAAATACAAAAAATTCAATTAGATATGCAATGCTAAACTTTTATGCAATTAAAATTCTCTTTATACAATTAAAATATCTTTGAACGTGGCCATAGAATTAAAAGTGCACTTTTTTGTTACTTTTCTGAGTCACTACTTATTCTTGAAAGGCACGCACGCAGTTGATATGAAATGCTTTTTTCGAAATGCATTTGAATAGGGAAAAACTTTGACTTCAAGTGTGTTTAAGTGCATTTTTGGCATTATTTTATTTTCGAAAATTGCGCTGCCGCCTTTAACACTAAGAACAGAATAAAAAAAAAATAAATATTAGTTGTTCTGCACAAGTGACGCAAGAAATTAAAAAAGTCTGCTAGGCAAACGCACACAAAAGTCTAATTTAAATAATTAGATTTAGTGCAGTTTTTTTCACACACAGACAGCGAAGCTGCACTTTGCAATACTAGTAGTAGAAGAAGTAGTAGTTACCGACATAAAGTAGCAATTAATTTAATTTGTGGCTGAATTAAATTGCATTGGTATGTGTTATCCACAGGGCTGCCACTAATTGTTAAAGAAAACAATAAAATATAAAGAAATAAAAATAAAAGTGATGGCATTTTTCTGCAACATAGTGTAAAAAGTAATTAAAAAGTTGCGCATATTACCCAGAGTTGCATTCAAATGCATAACCATAAAAAACATTTCTTTTTTAGATGTTAACCCCTTCTTTCCTTTTTTTTTTTTTGGCATGCCAAAAATAATTGACAATTAATTCAATTATTTCCGCTGGAAATGCTACTTAAGCGTTTTTTGTTTGCTTGTTGCCTGTAGTTAAAAGCGCTCATAAAATCATTTTGTGTACCTTAAGGTACGTTTATGCTTTTATGGTTTTTCCGGAAATAAAATTATAGTAATTATAATGACAAAACAGTAAGGCAGAGACAGCTGTTGCCTGCTCTGCCTGGTCTAAGCATATCTACCACTACTTTTCATGGGCTCGCACCATTCGAGTTCACTCGCAATTAAGTTAATAATCAAAATTATTGTGCGTCTGGACTTTTACAACTGCGTTTGCTACTTTTTTATGATTATTTCCTTCTACGCCTTATAAAGCACATAAAATACTTTGTGCCGCACTACGCAGCTATTTTGCGCTCCAATGCAAAAACGCTTGAAATTAATACCATTTCGTATTTATGACAAAACTAAGCTCATACTTGACCCTTTTTTGGCATTCAAAGCCAAAATGTAAAATGTCCCACCTGAAGGGACATTTTACTTTGAATACTTTGCACGCCAAATTTTATTGCCGCAAATTGTAAATGACGATAAGTTTTTATTGTATTCAATAGATAATTAAAAAACATCGGCGCATAACAGAAATAAACAAAATTGCAAAATTTTTGTTTATCATCTGAACCAAGAAGTCAGTCGTATTACAGCTTTTATGCTATAAAACAGTTGTTGCCTTCTTTCTGGTGCTAGACAAACAAAATTAATGTTTTGACATACACTCAAAAAACAGATATGTTGATATCATAGAAAACATTGTTTGGTTTTTAGTAATGTTTTTTTCGATATCCAGTCATAGCATGTTTTTCTTTAATTTTACGATTTTAGATTCTGCATTTTTGAATATTTATTGCTCCTTTAATGAGCGAATTTTAGCTCTTTAATTTAATATTGTAGTGTGAACATAAGAACATTATAAATTGCGAAAACAAAGAACTATTTCTCCTCTTATTTATTAAAGACCTATTTCTTTTGCAACTGTGTCATACTTAATTCTTTGATGTAACCAATCCTGAAGTAGTAAATCATAACTTTGATTAAAAAATGTAGGGAAAATATTAGTACTGCTGCAAAAATAATAGACTTAGTGATTTGTTGTTTCAATGAATGAAATTGCAATGTAAGACATATTTTTCTGCAATAGAACATATTTTTTTGTACAAAGCGTATAATTTATTTTAATAATTTACCAGTTTATCAGTAAAATTGAAGAAAGGATTTGCATTTTCACCAGTTTATTCGTTTAACTTTAAATTATTACACACTGAGAAAAATATTCTGTACAATGCAAACAAAATCTGAAGTATTTAAAAGTAAATAGAAAATATTTGATTTTATAATACATGTATTTACTATAAAAATTGGTTACAAATAGTGGTAGAGCTGACTTTTGATTTTTATATGTGGCTTTAAAAAATGGTGGCTTTAGTTTTACAACAGTTGTTTTGTAAGGCAATGTATTTTAATCTTGGTAATATCAAGTTCTTGGTAAAATCACTGCTTTATAATATTTGATATCGTCTCTTTCGATTAAACAAAAATAATCCAATTGGTTAATAAGCTTATAATTCTTCACAAATAATATATATATGTGGTGCTCTGTTACATCACCACATAGAGTAAATCTCTACATTCTATTTTACCTTTTGTTACATTAATACTTACCTTTTCGTTACATTGATACTTACCTTTAGTTACATTAATACTTACCTCTCCTGACGTTGATTTTTATCTTAACTTACATTTCACTTACCTTGATTTATCATTAATAACGTATTATATCATTTTAGCAATTATTGAAAATACTTACACTTGTCTATAAAACACTTGTTATAAAAAAACATTTTGAATTCATTCATTTATTATATTTTCAGAAATTTTCATTTTGAAAATTTCAGTTGTGAAAATTGTTCAAATGAAAAAGTCACAAAATAAAATTGTCATATAAAATATATTAAAATAAAAAATTTTTTCTTTGAATAAAATATATATATAAAAAAGCTAAAAGCCTTCGCACCAAATATACATTCATGAGATTCATATACAATTTGTATGGTTAAATAAAAACAAAATTCATCTGTTTGGAAATAGCCAAAATGTTATTTTTTTTTATAAACTGTTTGATTGAGAATGATCTCATTAGTTCGTTTATTAGTTAGTTAAAAAAGTTTGTAAAAAATGTTGCATTTAAATTTGGTTTAAGGTATTCTCAGATTTCAAAGCATGTAAAATTTATGTATTCAACATTACCACAAGTTATTTGAACCGTACTAGACTTATTTTTAAAGTTATTATTGCAACTTGCAAAGTGGTAATTTGATTTGGTAGCCAAACTTAATAAGACACTTTTTCTAAAACTAATTATGTGTGCATATGCCTTAGATTCTTTATGTTTTGGCTCAAACCTAATTGTTCACAATCTTTTTATTGCTCCTAACTTTGCATTTCTTTGTATTGCATTTTGTTAATGTAAAATAAAGTGATGCTTTAAAATCAATTGCGTATCGAAAATTTCTATATATGATTGATGATGAAACCTTATTGTTTCTTTAAAATCATTTAGAATTGTTTCGGTGAAATATGGTAAGCTAACAATTTTAATTATTTTTGATAGAAGTCCTAAAAATATCCATACTATATCGTTACACGAAATTAAAGGGGAAAAAAATATGAAATATTTAATTTCTGATGCGGACATTTTTAATCTTTTTCGATATATATGTTTCACTTCAATATCTACTGACTTGTTTTTGGTGTCATATGGGCCATAATTAAAAGAAGTTTTTCTTAAGTTTAAAACAGATAAACTAAAATATTCTTCCTTAGTGATGAATTAACTTAAAATTTCAGATAACTCGCAGTGACAAATCCCTTCGTAAATTGCATGCATTATATCACATTTTACATTATCAACGACGTTAAAAGATTTTATTCATTTAAAGATACAGTTTTCTTTTATTCCTGTTCTTGAAACATCTTTCGGCTCAACCCCTATTTTATGATATTCATGGTTTCTTAGCATAGATACATTCTCTACTGTTTGTTTTTGCATAGATGTGCACATTCTACATCAGAAATGAGCAGAAAATGATTTTGTGAAACATAAAATTGAATTCAAACCTAAATTATCGTCAGTGATTGCCGCTTATATCATATAAACAATAGTGCGACCATTTTCTGTAGGTATTGCAAAATTACAAAAATGATGTAGTTAAAAGCAAAAACTTTTGATGTAGACATATGCAAAATCTGAGAATAATTATCTGAGGATCAGAACTACAACACCATGTAGCTAAAACGACAAAACTTTTGATGAAGGCATATGCAAAACCAGATGGTTATTTGGAAGTCACTGAAAAATTCGTTAAAATGCAAAACATTTTGTTTATTCATAGAATGTAACTGTCAGTATTTACTTAATTTTTGGGCATCTAAAAAGTTCTGAAAATGTGAACATTTCATTTGAAATTGCATAATCAAACAAAGCTTTCTTTAGTATCTATTTTTATTTTATAAAGAAAATCTTCACTGATTATGCTAAATAAGAATAGACCTGTAATCTAAAATTATCAATGAAATTTATAATATTTATATAGAATCAAATATATTTAAATATGCGTTTTATGTATATATTCAACTTTAAATTGCGCTGAAAAGCCAATTAATGTGCTTAGTGGAAACCCCTAATTGCCAATAGGGGTATGTATTTAGGGGAGTATGTTTCTGTCTGTCCCGGCTGATCCGGGCAGGATCTAGAATGTAAATCTTGCATGCGTATAGCACGGGTATTAGGGCGTTTCACAAAAGACGTTTTTTCTGATTTTTCCAACTCTTGAAGCGGAATATTGAAGTTTGTGATTTAAGAGAATTTTGAAATTTTTTTTGGATTTTTTGAAGATGGGTACGGGTTCGCTGAAATCGATTTTATCAAAAAAATTAGGTTATGGAGAAAAATTTTTAATATTAATTTTTGCTGGTGCTTTTTCTTCATAAAACTAAACAATTCTCTTCTTAATGATCCGATCCCACGACAAAAAAATGATTGATGTGAAAAATTATTATATTAAGGACCACTTTGATAGTCTTAAAAGTACAAAATTATGTTTTTATAGATTTCAAACCTCAATAACTTTAAAAGTTTTCAACATTTTTTCAAGATGAAAAATGCGTTAGAAAGGTCTTTAAATTACCTTTCATTTGGTGTATAGGTTTCTTTTCACTTGCGGGAGAAATATAAGAAAAAAATTTAAGTTTGAGAAAATTTTTTTTTATTTTTCAAATTTTATAAAAATTAAAAGAATTTCATTAAGTTTCGTTCTTGGTTAAGTAAAAAAAAAAACATTTAATATACATTGTTTTAATAAAAATATCAAAAATTCAATTCATCAAGATATTTTTATTTCCATACAAAATCAAAAGATATTAAAAAAACAAATTCATGTTATTTAATGAACAAATTAAAATTAAAAATTAAATTTGTATCTAAAATCACAATATATAAAACATTAAATGTGGAAGAGAACATGTATCAACAAAAAATTCCATTTTTATTTTATACAAAATCGAGAAAAGTATGGTTACAGTTTTCTAAAGTTACAGTTTCTTAAGAGCTTTTTCAATGACATTTTTGTTTACATTAGGTATATTTTTGTGATTTTTATCAACGCTAATCAACAAGTTTTGAAAATCATCCTCATTTTTTGTAATTTTTTTGTAATATATTGTAGCTGACGGCACGCCTCTTTCTGATATATCATTCACAACATATAGTTTTCACAACATATAGATTATTTTCTTTATACTTCGTTCACTTGGTTGTTTTAATTAAAGAAACCGTATTTCAAGCAGCTGAATCTGCATTTTTATTTATTTAATAAGAAATACAATTCAAGACATAATACTTCTGACACTTGTATTTTATTTTTTTTTTTTATAGAATAGGAAAAAGAAAATGAATAAGCAATCGCCAATGACATTTACACATTCGACGTGTTGTGTTGTATTTTTAGGGAGCTTTGTCTTTTAGTATTGCATTTTTTGCGGCGTAAAACTGTAACCATACTTTTCTCGATTTTGTATAAAATAAAAATGGAATTTTTTGTTGATACATGTTTTCTTCCACATTTAATGTTTTATATATTGTGATTTTAGATACAAATTTAATTTTTAATTTTAATTTGTTCATTAAATAACATGAATTTGTTTTTTTAATATCTTTTGATTTTGTATGGAAATAAAAATATATTGATGAATTAAATTTTTGATATTTTTATTAAAACAATGTATATTAAATGTTTTTTTTTTACTTAACCAAGAACGAAACTTAATGAAATTCTTTTAATTTTTATAAAATTTGAAAAAAAAAAAAAATTTTCTCAAACTTAAATTTTTTTCTTATATTTCTCCCGCAAGTGAAAAGAAACCTATATACCGAATGAAAGGTAATTTAAAGACCTTTCCAACGCATTTTTCATCTTGAAAAAATGTTGAAAACTTTTAAAGTTATTGAGGTTTGAAATCTATAAAAACATAATTTTGTACTTTTAAGACTATCAAAGTGGTCCTTAATATAATAATTTTTCACATCAATCATTTTTTTGTCGTGGGATCGGATCATTAAGAAGAGAATTGTTTAGTTTTATGAAGAAAAAGCACCAGCAAAAATTAATATTAAAAATTTTTCTCCATAACCTCATTTTTTTGATAAAATCGATTTCAGCGACCACGTACCCATCTTCAAAAAATCCAAAAAAATTTTCGAAATTCTCTTAAATCACAAACTTTAATATTCCGCTTCAAGAGTTGGAAATTTTTTTTTTGAAACGCCCTAACGGGTATACGTATCTTTGGAAGATTTCATACCTCCGTGCGAATCCAAAAAAAAAAAAAGATTACACAAAAAATACACTTATGCGATTTCAAAAACTGTTTCTTTAAATTAAATAAAGTTTTAGTTATAATCTGACTATTATAAAAATCAGAAAACTTTACAATCTAACAAGAAAAAATGCAGGTTTTCGTATGAGGAATATTATGCATAAACTGCTTCCAGAATCTATAGTAATAAAACTCATTTTCTGTTTGTTTGTTTGTTTGTTTGTTTGTTTGTTTGTTTGTTTGTTTGTTTGTTTGTTTGGCCTTTATACAAATCTAAACGGCTCAACGGATTTTGCCCAAACTAGGTACACATATTAAGCTTATCCCAACTTAAAATGTTACATACTTAGTTTTTGCCACGCCCCCTCTGAAATTTTTCAACGGTAATTTTGTTATTATAAAACTTTTTAGTATCGGAGATTTTTGTATATTTAATTTTAAAATTTTTTTGTTATTTTGACTTAAAAAACACTCACATATCTTCAAAATTGGAGAAATTTTCAGTACAACGACTTTTTCATAAAACATCGTTACCTAAGAATGAGAAAAAAACGACATGAAAATCAAAGTTTGCTCTTTCGATGCAAATATCTTCGCTGTCCATTAATATATTTCATTCAAATTTTTTTTGTTCAAAAGTTCAGCAAAATCACTTCACAAAAATAGGTTGAACTGTACCGTTATGTCAGTGTATATATGTTTTATGAGTATGCCAAAAAAGGTCCAAAATATTGACTTTTTACTCAAAAAATGACTCAAAAATTGTTGTTGTTGTTGTAAAATTGAAATCAATTAAAAACAGCAAATCTGACTACTTTTCATATGACATAGCATTTATTTGCAAAAATTCTTCCAGCTAAGCGCTACCCCCTTTGATTTTTTTCGCGAAATTTATTTTTTCCAAAATGTTGTTTTTATATTTTTTACAAAAAAGTCAAGTCTCAAAAATAATTTATGTGAAAAAATTACCCCAATATCTCTTTCCAATCAAAAGTTATGGCTAAAAATCTATTTTTTAATACCAGACTATTAAGAAAACTCTGTTTTGTGTTAGAATTCTCTAAACAGTTTGAACGTCCCCATTTATCTCTAAGATTGCAGTTGTGTGTTTGAAGTAATTACGATTATTTTGGATTATATAAAATCTTCTTTATAGTGGATCTACTTATTTTTTGCCTCCCCACTCCCCGCCCCCCTCCTGTTAAATTTGTTTTGCTGTGTTGGCTCTATTTTTTCTCACTATTTTGTCACCGTTGTCACTTAGTTCTTTATCAATGGTACTTTAAATGTTGTATATATATCACAATTTTATCGAAAAAATGACTGTGAATAAGAATGCTGTTAAAGTTAATATTTTCATGTAATCAGTTTTAGCTATATGGCGATATAATAAAACATATGCGCATCTGGTCAGCACAATTATTTCATTAGTTTTGATCTGTGCGTTAAATTCACAAATAGATGGCGCCACATTTGTAAGATGTGTGGGTACAGACTATATGTACTTACACCTTGCGGTGAAGAGCTGAATACTGTTTTTTCAAAAGTTTCTTCAAATTTAACCCCACACGTTTGGGATTACAGACAGGTGGCGTTATTTTCTGCTTACAGAAGAATATCTGATGTTCTTATACAGCTAGCAGATAAGTTTTGCGAAATATTTTGCGAAAATGCTATTGCTACCAAACTTTTAAAAAGTAAAATAATGCAGTACTGCCAGTTTTTTCAGTCGCAGCGTCATCTAGCGTCATTAACACTTAAAAACATAGAATTGGATCAATTTAAATGTCTAGCTCACTTGCTGGACTTTTTGTTGTTTTTGCTTTGCTTGCAAATGCGATTATATGATCCTGATCTCCAATGAAAAAACGCAGCTAATAGACATTTTAGTAGATACAATCATTTTTAGCACAACGAATTTTCATAAAACATTGATAGCTAATAATGAGACAAAAAATTATATGAAAATCAAAGTTTTTACTTTTAATTAACACTAACTCCGCTGTTTTTAATATATTTCATTAAAATTTTTTTTGTTAAAAAGTTCAATATGTTTTTTAATATTAATCTTTGTTTAGACGTTAAAATGTCCATATCTCAAGGACGCCACCATAATTTTTCTTTTGTTGAAAAGGTAATTGTGCTTGCTTTAAGATTAAGTAAATATAAAAATTCTTTTTAATTTTTAAAATATGTTTTTCGTACCCCTTTGAATTCAATTAGCTCACCGCAAGCGATGGAACCACCAACAACAAAAATTTTCCTAAACTTTTTTGGATTAATGTTCGTTCAATTACCTTTCTAACGGTAGATAAATAAAATTAAATAAAATAAAATTCAAATAAAATTCAACATGTTTTTCAATATTCCCGATTTTAAAAAACATTTAATCGAGAAGTGTATGTTAAAATGCTTATATAAGTGACTCTCGAGTAACACCGGGTATATCAGCTAGTAATAAATAAATAAATTGGCCATTTCAGCTCTAGCAAAGACTTTAACCGAGCTTCTATAGATCAAATGTATTGTGAGTGTTATTAAATGCTTGAACATAAATGAACGAGAACTGGACCTACGAGTTTAATGCCGACTTCAAACCTTTTTTATGTTCTCAAGAAGAAAGTTAATTCAATTGAAAAAACGCTCTTTTTTATTTGGGCCACTTACTCTACCTACTAGGCTGCTGCCACTACATTAAAAATACGGATGTCCATAAATAACGTGACTGATTTCCAGCTTTTTTACCCCCTCCCCTTCTGTGACATTCCGAAGTGAACCTCAAAACCTCTCCACCACCCTCTATAAAGTAGCGTAGATATATGAAATAAATGAATAAATTGATTTAAACATATTCTATTATTTTACTAGCCCTCAGAATTTTCACTAGTTTTACTGACTAGTATGAATAAATAAATTTAAGATACAATTAAAAAAAGCAATAATTTATATCATCAATGAAAGCTATTCCATCTTTTATCCAAGAGTCGATGCTCTCAATCACTTGGACTGAGAAGTAAAAATCTTTGTGAAGGCTTCTTCAAATTCTTCATCAGATTCTACGTCAACCCATCCTCAATTCTAACGCAAAGAAATTCACCTTGCTAAATGCATAAGTCTATACAAATATAAAAACTGTAAAAAAACCACACATTGAATGCAATTTCTAAATTCTTTCGAAGGATGTGGATTCCTAAATGTAATTTTAAAAATGTTTTGTCTGTCTGTCTTTACGCGCATCACGTGAAAA
This sequence comes from Dichetophora obliterata, assembly GCA_963920525.1. Taxonomy (NCBI): domain Eukaryota; kingdom Metazoa; phylum Arthropoda; class Insecta; order Diptera; family Sciomyzidae; genus Dichetophora; species Dichetophora obliterata. Next base: position 241,001,478 of record OY986437.1, on the reverse strand, counting down.
CTACTGGATGTATTTTCCTTAAACTTTGTGACATGGTTTTAAAAAATAAAAGCAGGTTGTTTATGTAACAGGGATGGAGATTGTGCCTTTTGAGAATGTGCCGATTTGGAGAGAAAAATAGTGCCGTTTTGAAGAAAATAGTGCCGTCTTTTTTTGGATTCAAAGTTTTATTAAGACATTTTGCGCTCATTGCGTGCAAAACTGTCACAACGCAAAATAAGGCATTTTTATAATAAGTAACCAGAAATAATCGCTATAAGAATTTCTGTTTCTGCTTCAAGATTATCTTATTTGCGTTCAAATAACAGTTTTGCGAACACTTTTCTTTTGTCGCGCTGTCTCTATTTAAGCTTGAGTAATTTAAAAAGTTCAAAACGGTCTCCTGAAAAATATCAAATTTTGAGTCTAACATGGATTTTGCACGAAATGAGCGATGCATTTATATATGAACATTGAAATACTAATTTAATTAGATGATAACGTATAATTATTTAATTTTTAAAACGAGATCAGTGCTTTTTAATTTTAAAAATAAAATGTTTTTTGTATTTTCATGTTTTTTTTATATGTAATATGTAATTTTTATATGTAAGATTAGTGCCTTTTTAGTTTTATAAATAATATTTTTTATGTATTTTCATATTTTTTTAATTTGCAAAACTGAACCAATTAGATTAGAGGTTCCCAACCTTTTTTTGGCCAAGTATCCTTTAGATACGTAACGTATTTTAGAACACTATTTAAGAAACGTATTTTAGAAAATTGTAACCTCTGAAACAAAAGTCGAATTTTAATTATAATTTTATTTTTTTACAAGATTTATTTTTAAGGTAAATAACAATACAAGAAATAAAAATAAACAACTTATATAAATTCAAATTATGTTTTGTTTTTTAAATAGTCAAAGTATTTAATATATATGAGATCTTGTAAATCTTGAGATCAAAATTAATAAATAATACTATTCATTAATTCATTGTCTATGAGATCATGTTTATTATTTAGATAAGAAACACAAGAATAAACATTTTCAAACAAGTAATTAAGTTTTATATAGTACCGTACACAGTTCATATTTTGGTATTACTGCATTAATGATTTCCGTAAAAATAAATCCCACATTTTTCTCCACAACGTGGCGTATTTCGTGAAACGAGGAGTAGTTAATATTCAGAAAATTTGCGTTTAAGTCGAAAACTAGAATCTAGAATATAAAATCTCAAAAACTAGAAAATAAATCTTAAAAGTGAATGCAGATGATACAATGACCAAATTTTAATAAAAGTATGAAACTATAATCAATAAGTTGAGACCCTTTATCCCGCTAGTCACTGAAGAAAACGAACAAAAAAGATAATTACAATATTATTCAAGTAATTCATCGACTTCCAGATTCTCTATTGGAAGACTTTCTTCTTTGAATGAAGATATGTTATAACTAAAAAAACTGTATGAATTCGATTCTAACAAACTTTTAGTTTGGACAAGAGCAGAGCACGTGTCCAAATGAAGTTTGAAGCGACACTTTGTTTTAATAAGGTTTTGAATAGAAAAATATTCGCTCTACGCAAGCAGATGAGTGTGGTAACTTGAGATGTCAGAAAGCATCGATGCATTGAAAATATCGATTTTTTGCTTCAAATCATCGAAATATATCCACTCGATGTATATGTACTCGATGCATTGATGTTTTTTGAAAACTGACATCTTTAGTACATTGAACCGCATTTCAGTTTTTCAATTGTGAAAAAAAAAGAAAAGAGAAGTTAGTTTGACCAAAAAATTCATATGGCTCCAAAAAGTCTGGTTTGGAGTTTTATTAGAAACGCAACGAAAACAACGCGAATTGTAATTTGTACAAAAAGAATATAAGCAGTGCCGAAAATACGTCAAACTTAATGGGCCACATAAAAAACGCCCAAAGAGACTTATCTTTCTCTATATAACCTCATTCAACCAGATTAAATTTCACAAATGAAGCCTTTAGTATTTTAGATTTTTTAAGGCTTCTTTTTTGATCATCCCCACATAAAATTCTCCATATTAAATTATATAACGTTTTAAGTCATATCGAGAAAACATAATATCGAATGAAGTGGACGACAGAGCTGAAATCAAGAGTTTTTCTAAAAAACCTAAAACTAAAGAGAGAGTTTTGGATGACTGAAAAATTTAAATTTCTATGATTTCTATGTTTTTACAAACAAGTTTTTGACCTGATTTAATAGCCCGTTAAAAATATGATTAGCTCAGTTATACTAATTAATTTAAAATTTTATACAACTTTGCTAATAACATATTTTCGGTTGCGAAATTATATCTATAAAATCCGATGCATCGAAGAATGCCCTCATGTATCGAAAAAAATCGATGTACATTTCGACACATCGAATCAAAGGTCGATGTATTTTTGCCACTGACATCCCCAGTGGAAACTACAGTACGCCTTGAACAACTCTATATATAATTAAAAATAAGAAATATAGAGTTCATTTTCGTGCTTTTATTCCAAAATTGTGAAATTGAGGAATTTTTTAAACTTGAAAATTTTTTAATTCTGAGATATTGAAATAGTGCCGAAATGAAAAGGCACGTTTCAGGCACGAGTGCCGTCTGATCTCGAAAGTGCCGAAAATAGCATAATTGTGCCTACATTCCTGGTATGTAATACAATGTATATCTATTGAACCATTGGTTCTTATGATAGTATCCTATGTATGCAGAGTTTAATTATCGGGGCCTAGATGTCTGTGTGTCAAAATTGTCATTTCAGCCATAAGCTTCTGAGCAGAGGCATAGCAGTTGGTAGCAGCCATTAGCTTCAGAGCAGTGGCGCAGCCAAATTCACGGACAGCACTTAGGTTTTTATCATGTGACTTTGGTAACGACAGTGGTGCGGAGATTAGGGGTGCTTTATAAATTCAAAAAGAAACCGATTGTTGACATATAGTTATTGTTCTTGAACTTTAGGCCATTCACATGTGACACATTCCTATGACGATGGCCTATAAAAATACATTTGAGATGGAAAAATTACAAAGTATGCAAAATAAATACATGAAAGCATTTTCGGGCTACGATTACTTTATAAATTGGGCATTCCAACAAAGGTTGGTCAAAAATATTTATACGAACTTTTTTATTTCAATATAAAACAAATAATTTTTGAAAAAAAAATTTTTATGTATTTATTTCTCCGGAAGAATTTAATTCACCACTCCTTAATTTTACCAGCATTAAATATGTTTTGGCTTTTATTTAAAAAACAGAAAAAATAAAATTCAGTTCACATTAAAAAAAGACCAATTTGTTGGAAATCCCTAGTTTTTGCATTCAAAATATAATATGATTAAGTTTTAGTTAACATCATTTGAAAGTTAAGAAAAAGGCGCACATTATTTGTTTGGAACAACTATCTTCTATCTTCTACAGTTATAAAAAAAACTTATATTGAAAAAAAATTTTAGTGGTAAATATTCTATGGAATGCTCCATATACAGATTACTCGAATATGGAAATATAAAAAATTCAAAATAAATTCTTTGCTAACAAGTCATTAAAATGTTTCTGCAATTACACACTTCATATATTAATATAGATAAAACGATAAAAATTTATTAGTTTATTTAAGTTTTTATTAAAATTATTAGTTTTAAATTTGTATTAATTATGCATATGAATATGTTTATAAATATGAACATAAACACGAATATGAATATGAATTGAATACGAGTATGAATGTGAACATGAATATGAATATCAATATCAATATCAATATCAATATCAATATCAATATGAATATGAATATGAATATGAATATGAATATGAATATGAATATGAATATGAATATGAATATGAATATGAATATGAATTTGAATATGAATATGAATATGAATTGAATACGAGTATGAATGTGAACATGAATATGAATATCAATATCAATATCAATATGAATATGAATATGAATATGAATATGAATATGAACATGAATATGAATATGAATATGAATATGAATATGAATATAAATATGAATATGAATATGAATATGAATATGAATATGAATATGAATATAAATATGAATATGAATATGAATATGAATATAAATATGAATATGAATATGAATATGAACATGAACATGAATATGAATATGAATATGAGTATGAATATGAGTATGAATATGAATATGAATATGAATATAAATATTAATATGAATATGAATATGAATATAAATATTAATATGAATATGAATATGAATATGAATATGAATATGAGTATGAGTATGAGCATGAATATGATTATGAATACGAATATTAATGCAAATGCATATGCAGGTGAATATAAACGTGTCTTAAAATATGAATATGAGTATGGGTAAGAATATGAATATGAATTTGAATATGAATATGAATATGAATATGAATATGAATATGAATATGAATATGAATATGAATATGAATTTGAATATGAATATGAATATGAATTGAATACGAGTATGAATGTGAACATGAATATGCATATCAATATCAATATCAATATGAATATGAATATGAATATGAATATGAATATGAATATGAATATGAATATGAATATGAATATGAATATGAACATGAATATGAATATGAATATGAATATGAATATGAATATGAATATAAATATGAATATGAATATGAATATGAATATGAATATGAATATGAATATAAATATGAATATGAATATGAATATGAACATGAACATGAATATGAATATGAGTATGAATATGAGTATGAGTATGAATATGAATATGAATATGAATATGAATATGAATATGAATATAAATATTAATATGAATATGAATATAAATATTAATATGAATATGAATATGAGTATGAGTATGAGCATGAATATGATTATGAATACGAATATGAATGCAAATGCATATGCAGGTGAATATCAACGTGTCTTAAAATATGAATATGAGTATGGGTAAGAATATGAATATGAATTTGAATATGAATATGAATATGAATTTGAATATGAATATGAATATGAATATGAATTTGAATATGAATATGAATATAAATATGTATATGAATATATATATATAAATACGAATATGAATATAAATTTCAATTTATGAACTATTTGAAATATTTCACAAGTAATATTGATTTGAAAATCACTGATATGAAAATTGCACTTTCGAATCGAATCGAATTAGAACTTAATTTAAAAGCTTTTCAAATTCGTTTAAGCGTTACTCAATCTAAAGTGTGACCCATTTTATTGTACCATAAATAAATGAGCTTTGAGTTTGATTGTAATTAAATTTGCACATCAGTGTCAACTTTTTGTTTTCCACAAAAGGTGATAGCGCCTTCTAATCAACTAAGTACTCGGCCCTCCTTTAGCTGGCATTTCGAATTCACTGGTTTTGCACTGTTTAATTCATCCTTTCCTGACATTTTAATGTGTGTTCATCACAACAAAAATATTTATTTTGTGTGTATTTGAGTTATTGCAATCACACTTTTATACACACACACACACACACCTCCAATAAAGATGTACGTTGATAATACCTTGTCTTATCATATATCGCGCATTCATAACGAAGATTGTTTCGTGTCGATTGTTCGTTTGAACTCTATAAAAGTTACGTCCTGGCAATATTGTAAACCAGTTGCTTTTAAATCTTTGACCCACAATGGCAAACGTTTTGCTGTTAGTTTTGGTTGTCGCTAGTTTACATGGCAACTCATCATTTTGCACGGTTAATAGTGCAATTTTGCTAAATCACGCAGTGTCATTAAAAGTCATTGATTCGGCCACCGAAATTCTATGCAGTTTTAAGGCCAAAATGATTTATGTTTACTTCGAGAATGAAACTTCGCTGAGCTCTCCGGGAAAAATACTGAAAAAGCTGAATAGTTGCGGAATCTCCTATATATCAATAAGGTATGTTGGTACATCTTCACGGATTCATTTCAGGAATATTTTTAGTTTTACACTTTAACTTTTTTTAGAAACAAGAATAAAGTAGCCTCTCCGGAAGTCATTAACGATGATGGCATCCTCATGTTTTTGGCTATCGTAATGCTTGATGCCTCCCAACCCATTGATTTGTCCATCGTCACCAAGCAATCCGCCGCTAAGCATCGTTCACACATCTTGTTGGTTATCACCGATTCGCGCGACATAACCACCACCTGGCTGCAGCAGAGTTTTCGCAAGTTTTGGCGCATCTGGGTCATAAATGTTGTAATAATTTATTGGCAAAATGAACAGCTACAGATATATCGCTACAGTCCGTTCCGGAAGCAGATTCTGATAAAGGTCAATACGTACGGAGGACAACGTTTACCGGGACTGGAGGAGCTCTTTCCGCCGCGCCTACCAGACATGCACGGTCATCCGCTGCGTTTCTGCATGTATCATGATGAGGTGCGCGCCATATTTGATGGCAATGGAAGCTTGACAGGCGGAGCCGATACGCTGATGATGCAGTACCTCACGGAGCGCCTAAATGCCTCAATCATCGTTCACCGGATGGCAGCCTATGCTCAAAACAATAAAAGCACTGACGTTTGCTTTCATGAGATACGCCGTGAACTGGACGATATGGCATTAAATATCCGTTTTCTTAGCTCGACTACTTTTAATGGGCACGTTGAGTACACTATCGTCTACACTCGCGATGATCTGTGTGTACTTGTGCCCAAGGCAGAGACAGCTTCGACATTTTGGAATATATTTCGTTCGTTTGAAGTGGTGGTCTGGGTGGCTATACTTCTATCACTGCTGCTGGCTTATGGCTTTTGTGGTCTTCTCTACCGAAAGGTCTGTCTCACGGAGCATATACTATTGCAACTTTTCGCAAGCACTCTCACAATGCCGTGGACCCGAGTACCATTGAGGTTTTCACTGCGCCTATTTCTCTTCTTTTGGATCATTTACGGACTGCTAATCTCGGGCGCCTTTCGGGGTAATCTCACCAGCAATCTAGTTTTTCGCCAATACTTACCTGATATCAATACCATCCAGGAGCTGGCACTGTCACCGTATGACCTGCTGGTGTTTGCGCGTCATATAAAGCACCTGAATAGTTTCTTGGGTAACAGCTCACTCTATGAACGCATGGTTAGGGAGAAGATGCGAGTCGTACCTGATAATGTGCTAATCCAGCACATAGATTCCAACAACCTGTCATATGCATATCTGCAGAAGTATCACCTGGCTACATTTAAGGCGAATGGGCGACGCCACTCAAGTCGCGGCCGTCCACTATATCATGTAATGAGCACCTGTTTGGTACCTTTCCATGCTGTCTATATAGTGCCCTATGGTTCACCTTACTTAGGCTACTTGAATTACGTGATTCGTGGTGCCTACGAGTTTGGCTTCAACCTTTACTGGGACCGTTTGATGGCGGATAACTTTATAAATTCGGGCAGGAATATCATTCGTAGTCAAAGAAACGACGATGATGATCCGGTGGTTTTGAAGTTGAACCATTTTCGTGCGGCATTTTTCCTCTGGACTATAGGCCTTTTTTGTTCAGCGCTGGTATTTGTGTGGGAGAAATATGATATAAGGTGCTTGAAAAATTCCGTGCTGCAGATTATAAGGCATACTTTTTTGGAATAAAATCACTTTTCAAGATAAACTTAAAATAGATAATGAAGCTTTTGAAGTCCTTTAAAAAAATCTGGAAAAATACTTGAAACTCCAGTTTAAGGCTAGTTAAAAAGTGACATTGGGGATACGAGAAGATTGAACAACAAGAAGCTCCTGGGGCTTTTAAGTTTATAAAAAATAGAGGTGTCAAACTATCGATGGCACTATCGATAGTATCGATAGTTTCATATTTTTAAGACTCTCAATACTCATTGATAGTTTTTGTTTATCGAACATCTTTAATAAACATTGGAAAATAACCAAAGCGCGGGTAAGCTGTTTTTAGCAGAAATTACAATTAATTCTGAATTTTGTTATAATTTCACAGATGAATTGCGACTGATTTGGCTGATGGTTCCCTCTTTGTTGTGAGATGGTAACTGATGAAAATATTTCTGCAGGTTTGTCGTTTGTTCAAAGTTGCTTGGTTTGTTGTGCTGTTACTTTTTTGCGCACATAAACGCCAACTACAAAGAAGCCAAAAAAATCAAATTCGGAAGTTTTGAAATATTTTTAGTTGAGTCCAAGCAAGAAGTTTGCCAAATGTTTGAAATTCCAAAAGTCATACAAAACAAGCGGAAACACTTCCAATCTTTTGGACAATTTTAAGTGTTCTTACTCTTTCCTTGATGAACCTGCGAAACTTAAGGCCACGGTGACGCAGTGTTTTTAGAAAAGTGGCACGTATGACAGTTTTAAAACTTTCACGGAAAGAGGAAATCTAAAAAAATTTACTTAATCGGAAGTATTTACCTTTAAAAAACATATCGTCGCCCTAATTCTAATAGGACGTATGTCAAAATTGGTCAAAGTAACGTTTATTAGCGGTTTAGGTAGATTGGTCAAAACTACATCTATGTCCTTTTTAGTTTTTATGTTTGCATGAAAAAAAAGAGAGGTAGAACGTATGAAACAATACATTATCGTATGAACTTCATACAAATATTAAACAGTTTTCTTTGCCTCCTGAACAATATATAATTTTGACTTACGTCGTATTAGAATTAGGCCGACGATATGCTGCTATTTTAGTTTGTTTTGCATTTTGTTATTTGCAACTGTTTTCTTTTTTGTACTGTTACCAGCGACAAAAAATCCCATAGCGCTATCGATGGTTATTTTTATTTTTTTTTTTTTAAATATCGTGAGTATTGACAGTTTTCTTGAATATAGTTTGACACCTCTAATACAAAACCTAAGGCTTCAAGTCGGAGATTTTTAGAAATCGTTGTTAAAACTTAAAAGCTCTTGCGTTTAGTTAAAATTATCATTGAAGGAAGAAAAGTTTTTACTCCATCTCGTTAAAAGTAACTACCTATTCATTATTTTATTCAATTTAAAAAAAAAACCAGCAAGGAATTATCTTCGACTGGGCCGAAGTTAAAATACCCCCACGGACGATGATTTTTCCAAATTTCATACCTAAAGTTTTATTAATTGTTAAAGGTTTTGTGTAAAATTTGAAATCATTAGGTTAATTTTTGTGGAATTGAAAGAGATTTTACCATTTGAAACTCACTTTGTATGAGAGGTAGACGTGATTTTGATTCGACTTTTACATACTTAATATTCAAAGTGCATCTTAAATTCTAAAGGGAGTTAGGCGTGGTTTTCATACCATTTTTACAAATTTCATACTCAAAGTTTATAATAAATATTAAAGACGCTGTGCAAAATTTGAAGTAAATTTATTAAATTTTGTGGATTTTAAAGAGATTTTACGGTTTTGGTTAAGTCACTTTGTATGTGAGGTAGGCGTGGTATTCATCTGATTTAGCTCATTTCTAAACTTGACCTCCATTTTTGAATAAAAAGCTGATTTATTGAATTTCGTTATGATAGCTAAAAAATTACGGCTTTTATCGTGACCACAGATGGACATACGGACATGGCTAAAACGTCTCAGGAGGTAATGCTGATCAAGAATACATAAACTTTTCTATACCGGCCACGCCTCCGTCTCGGCGTTACAAACGGAGTGACAAAGTTAATATACTCCTATTAAAAAATATATGTATGTGTGTATATCACGTTAAGACTCCGAAACCGCTGAACCAATTTTTATGAAATTTTCAGGGAAACGGTAGCAAAGTCTTGAGAATGTTCTTGTGAAGTTTGGTGCCGATTTCAAAAAGAAACGTGGCACCTTAATATACCCCAAAATTTTCGATATCGAATAGCTTTGGAATAATAGGTCACACTGCATCGGAATTAGGTTTCGTGAAAATTTAGCAAGTTATAAATTGCATACTAAGGATGGTTTTTGCATTGGAAAAGTGGGCGTGGCACTTCCTTAACAACCCAAATTTGCTTTATCGAATAGCTTTGCAATTATAGAGCGCACAGCCTCGTAATTCGGTATTCGACCACAGTTTACACATGCCGTTCCACTCATAACATTTTATGGGCGTCGAACAAGGGGGCGTGGTAGTAATGCGCCGGTTTTCAGCTCGTTCAAAAAAAAAGAAAAATTGAGAAAATATTGAAACAAAAATTAACAACAAAGCAGAAGAGCAGGGACATATCGCGCTAAGATTATGGAGTGAAAAAACTTCGAGAACATTAATTTTGCATACGATTTTTATATTGAGCAAAAATCCTAGCTCGATTTGATGAACTTATATTAAATATCAGCTTGAAGTTGAAAAGTGTTTAAGATTTACGCAAATAACCGATTAAGGTTAAAGCTTTTGCACGAACATTATCCATAGAACACACACGCAAAAAACATGCACGCCTTCTGTAATTTTTAATCAATTCCACACAATCAATAGAGTTTTTAAATTTAAAAGCTCCTTTTTGATTCTGCAGTTTAAAAAACTAAAAAGCATTCACTTCATTTAATAACTAATTTGTAAAAATGTTTTAATGTTTTTAAAAATTTTTTAATACTTTAAGCTTTTTTAATCACTTTTTCAATACCTAAAACTTTATTCAAACACTCCGAAAAAATAAATTAAAAAGCTTTCATATGATTAAATAACTATTTTTTAAAAATGTTTGAATGCTTTTTAAGACTTAAAAATTTCTTAATCATTTTTAATAAACACAATGCTTAAAAGCTTTATTTAAACAAAGTGCAAAGCACAAAACGGGGCTATTAATCTTAAAATCGCGCAAAACTTTTGTTAATCTATAAATAAAAATCTTTAAATAATAATCTATAAACATAAAACCTTGAAAGCTTTTTTGGAAAATTGACCAACAAAAACTTTTTTTGTATAAAACTACTTTAATTTTATTCGGTGTAACCAAAAATCATGTAATTATAACAAAACTATAAACATTTCCCCCAGCTCATGGTATAATAATAAGCTAAGGTAAATAAGGTAAAGAGATTCACCACACAGCATTGCACCGATAACTAATGCCAATATCAAAAAATCCATGACTGTCTAATTTAAAACTAAATGCTTGTTTCTTGTGTTTCTGAAGCAATACTAAACTGGATTACGGGGAAATTTTGAATTTTAAGCAGTTTTTGAAGCAGCGTCCTAAAGTTTGCTTATGTAATAAGGTGACGTGGGCCATTTACCTAAAGTTCATTGCTTAACTTCTGACTACTATCGCTCAAGATTTAACTGCTTTCATTGCACGTTTGTTGAGACCATTAACAATTTTATTAAAAAATGAAGTAAGTGCTGGTGAAGAGTGCGGTGAAGTTATGCTTTCGGAGAAAACATATGATCAAAGCTACTTTGAATGCTTACATGAGGATGATCTGGAGTATTTAGCTGGTTATATAATTAAAAAATTAAATTTAGAAGAATGTGAATATATTTATAACACACATATAAATAGATTGACCATGCTTCACAAGAAAAATTAAAAAAAACCATCTCTGGACTTCTTTGAAAACATTAAAATTTTAGAGCAATTGTTCCAAAAGTTTAATAGGCAAACAACAAAGCACTATCCCAAATTTCAAAATAAAATTTCAATTAATGTTCGACAGCTTCTCAGAAAACTGTCTCAACAGAAAAAAGTTTATTTATAAGAATAAATTCTTAGCATAACTAAATTCTTAAATAAAAAAATTTAGAATTAAAAATGTCACAGTTTCGTGTGTATCGTAAGTGTATACGAAGAATTTATTTTTATACAGTAATAGAGAAAAATAGTTTTTTCGTATATATTTTTCCTAATTGTTTTAAGAAATTTCATCGTCTAAGTATATCTCCCACCCTTCTTGGGACCCATAGAAAAACACAAAAAAAAATATATATGTTTATTATAATTTCGGTGACCATCCGCAATGTCCTGTATAAATTCCTTATGTTATGCAAAACATATAAATGTTCTGTATAAATATCATGGTTAGCTTTCTATGGTTAAGAGAAATACCGACCTACGAAACCTTTCTTGTTAGGGTTAAGTAACGACTTTTTATATTTGAGTATTTTTGGTGTCAAACGGAAATTATTCAAAGTTTACGATCCGTTATGAAAATTTTCAAGTCAGTATGCAGCTGCGGTCAAAATAATAATAATAATAAGGGCGTCATAAACTTTTTTGACACAAAATCTCGGAAGCTACGGAAATTAATCGAAATTATTCTCGTATAAATAAGGTGCAAGTACCAGATCCTCCCTTACGAAATCGATTCAAGAATATGTTTTTCTTATTTTATGACAAATCAATACCCACTCATAATTGCTAATATTAGACAGTCAAAAAAAAAATAGCACCAAACAGATATCACAAAAATTTTAAATGAGAGCCTGTGAATGTTCTTGAATCATTTATTACTTAACCCTGGATAACCAATCATATTTTTAATACGTTATAACAAGGGCTAGGATTTCGATGACATGTCATCTTTTTTCTGCGGCTTCTAAGACATTACCTGGTTATTAATAATGTCCCTTTATCCCAGCAGCGGATTTGCCAGTGGCTACCATAGAACTAATACAGAATAAATTACCAGGTAGGGGAGCATTACTTTTTTCAAATAAATACCTCATTACCTGTAATGTAGCATACAAGGAAAAGTAATGCAGTGATTTTTATAACTTAATACAAGTAGTATAGTACTCCATAACTTCTAGGTAATGCTGAAGGGAGGCGATCACTTACCTCCTATCTCATTCAATGTTAAATGTAAGGCCTTCTATGCATAGTTAGGTAATATAGTCGGAAGTAGTGGTCATTACAAGGTAATTGATGCTTCATATATTCGGAATATATTCCATCCGCTACTGGGATGTTTCCTTAATTCCGAATATGAACAGTTTTTAGGTCGATTTTTATCGGTTTTAGTTTTCAGGCCATTTTTACTAGATTTAAGGCATTTTGCGCGTTTTTAAGTTATTTTATTGTCATTTTTGTACATTTTTAGAGCATTTTTCGGTTTTTAGGTCAATAACTAGGTAACTATAAAAGAATTTTAAATTTTGTACTAAAAAAAGTAAAAATTCAAATTTTTAGACATATTCCTTTAATAATAGAGTCCCTTCGATCAAAAACTTTATCTTTCGAAAAAGGATTAGCTTTGTTAATAGACTTCGATGAGAAAAAAGCTCTGCGCGTTGTGCAACTGACGAAAGGGTATGTAGAAAGATGAAACAAGTGCTAGATTAAAACTCAGGATATGCTTGCTTTTATTAACTCTATTTTTATGCTGAAATATTAGGAGAAAAAATTTTAATAATGTGAAATTGGAGGAGTAACTTACATCCGATGACTTTTTAATATATTCCTCTCGTCAGTGCAGAAGTAGAAAGAAAAATTTTGCCAGACAATCGACGTTCCTTAAATTTTAATAACTTAAAAATGTACCTTGTAATATATTGTAATGCTCTGTTTAAAAATTGTATAAAATTAATTTTAAGTTTAGTAATGCTTTATTTTTAAAGCTTTATTTTTTGCTTATTTTTTATGTATTTTTTTGCGATTTTAGGTCATTTTTGTTAGTTTTTAGGTCATTTTCTGCATTTTTTTAGATCATTTTTGTTATCTGTTTTAGGTCATTTTTGCAGTTTTTTATGTCATCGAAATCCGAGCCCTGGTTATAACCAATGTTATTTGATTGGACTAACACGTTCCAAAACTCGTTTTTAAGGAGCGCTGGTGCATAAAATACATTAAAAGCAATTGGAAATGAAAAAACTATGTAAATTTTACTAGAAATTAAGGAGCTGGTTTTACATAAAATACATTAAAATCTATTGAAAATGGAAAAACTGTGTAAATTTTACTAGAAAACTATGCACATTTTAAAGAAAAAAGATTTATATTGTTTTTGGTTTTTTCTTAATTTTTTACAAATTTTAATAAGCCACTTATTTCATCAGTTCGAAAAAAAGAGAGCAGTGTTAGTCGAAATGACTAGCATTGGTAATCCAGGGTTAAGGCGACATTGCATTTTGGGAAAAAAGGATTCAGTGTAAAATACATATTGCGAAAAGACTATAAAACATAGAGACTTGAAATCTTTTTACGTAAATAATAAAAAAACAATATTCCGAAAATCTTCTTCTTACTAGGTGGAGTCAAAAAAAAATTGTCGTTTTAGAACGGGGCATAGATATTTTGATCCCAATTTATCGGAAACAAAAAATCAAAGCATATCAACATGGGTACTTGACGCTTGAATCAGACACCATCGATTTCCCATCTGTGGAACTTTCATTCTAATATTAAAAATAATTTTAGAATAAAGAAAATAAAGAAAAGATATTCAAATCTAATATTTATGCTATAAAAAAAATTGCCATAGTGCACATTTTAGCTGAAGCTGATTTATAAATATTCCATTGTCTTAAGCCGCAATTAAATGCAACCTTCATCGAATGTAGTTGAAATTTGGTATTCGGTGGTCCACGAGTTTGTATCACGAGTCTGATGTCAAAAACTAAAAAAGTTTAAAAAATGGCATCGAATAAATGGCGGTTTAGTTTAAATGTTTTAATTTAAGATTATAATTTTAAAATTATGTTTTAAAATGTTTGTTGTTAGTAATAAAGTTTTTGTTTTAATTTTTTTCTCAAAGAAATATTTTTAAACTGTTTGTGTTTACTATGAAAGCATATTTAGGTATAGTGTTTTGAAAACAAAAACTTTTATATATATAACTTTAAAAATATTTCTGTTTAACTTAATTGAAACTGTTTCACGCTCTCATTCTAAAACAAATTCGCTCAATATGAACACACTTTTATTTAATTTAAACACATATTTCCCTCAGTGTACAATTTTAATTTATTTCGTATTTCTTTTGTTTTCTTTTTACCGTCTGACCATCTGTGGCACTTTCATTCTAATATTTACAATGGCCCATTATCATAGTCAAAATAAAGTCGACTTTAAATTTAGTATAAGCATTTTTGACAGTTTTTCAAAATAATATGTTGTCAAAAAGCTTGCACTAAATTTAAAGTCGACTTTATTTTGACTATGATAATGGGCCAATAACTTTAAGTCTAATATTAAAAATTAATATAAAAAAGAAAATATATACAAATCTAATCAATTTTGCACAAAAAAGCCCTTAACCTTTACGTTGAATATTATAGAAGAAAGAAAAGTACCAATACATTTTTGTTACTAAAAGCCTCCACTCCCATGGAAAATTCTGGTTAGAATGTTAGAATAGTAAGCTACAAAAATACTGCCATCTTATCTTCACATGCTAGGCCGCGTTCATAGTGAACGTTTTAACTAAAGCTGATTCATAAATCTGCATAGTCGAACTTTATAGTGAACGTTTATTCAACGCTTCACAAAGTAGCTTATTGGTGTTAATAGTGTAAGCAAGCGAGATGGAGATGGGATTAAAAGCATTTAAAAAGTTGCTTTATGCTCGGAGTCAGCTTGCACTATGAACACTTTGAGCTTTTTCCATATTATTACACACAAATCGTTTTTCAGCTAAACCTCTCAGCTAAGCAAAAAGCGTTCATTATGAGCGCGGAATTAATTTTACTAACTCCTCTCTTAGAATCCATTGATCGAAATTTGTGATTTTAATAAATCTTTAAATTTTTTGTACAATATCGAAACCCAATCGAAAGTTTAAAAATTTTTAAATATCAACAATAACTTCTGAAAATATTGTTTTACATCGAACAAAGTAGGACGAACAGTAAAAATTTATCCAATCATGTTAACTTAACTGTGAAATCATTAAACAGCATAACTGGACAAAAGTGATCAACGCAAAATTCAAGAGCGCAGCCACGTGACATAAACAGGCAGACATTTATACAAATTTAAACACACACACACAAATTGGTTAGCATACATGCGCATGATAAACATCAATGAATTGCAAGTGATTTCGTTAAATTTCAGTGCAAAATGGCCGAAACGGAAGGAAAATTGAACAGTTAAACGGATGCGTATTTATCAAATTACAAACAATGACTACGGCAAAAGCAATAACAACAAGCTATACAACAACAGCAAAAGCAACAACAACTTGAAGTTCAACAACAATGACAACAATTTACGAAATTATGAAATTATGCAGCTTTTGTAAACGTTTTTGGCGTTGTTGCTGCTCTTGTTGTTGGTGTTGCGACTGCTGCTGCTGCTGCTTTTTAAATTGAAAATGTAACGTTGCCCACCTGACTTCAAAATTCAAACAATGAAATCATTTAATTACGTGTTGATGACATTAAACGCTGTTGCTGAGTAATGAAGGCAAGTGCTGTTGACGGCATTTATGCTATTTGCAGTTGTTGTTGTTGTTTTTGTTCTTCTGCTTCTGTTTTTGACAACGTCAATGGCAACATTTTTTGTTGCTGCTGCTATAGACATGGTAATTGCAATATCCTTGGCAACAAAAGTTCTCATTGAATTTTCAATTCCCGACTCATAGATTTTATTACAAAGTCAAGCGTTGCTCCTCTGGCCAAAGTCAAGCTCATTCATACATTCTTGGGTTACAGAGCAATGCTTTGGTAATTGGAAGTTATGAACGAAGGTACTATTATTGTTGTTGCTGTTTTTTGATTGGAATATTATCCTTTCTTGTCTACGACAAACTGATGCATATTAATGCCGTTCATATTGGTTCTAAATGGGAACAGTTTTTAAAACGTGGGTAAGAATAAATTTAAGTTTATCCTTTTTAAAGTTGCAAGCCAGAAAAATTAACTACTACTTAGTTTTTAAGTCTTTCTTATGAAAAGTTTTAGTCTTTAAATATTTGCAACAAAATAAACAAATGTGGACAATAAAATGGTGTTTTATTTTATTTCATTTCATATCATTATATCATATCATATCATATCATATCATATCATATCATATCATATCATATCATATCATATCATATCATATCATATCATATCATATCATATCATATCATATCATATCATATCATATCATATCATATCATATCAAATCATATCATATCATATCATATCATATCATATCATATCATATCATATAATTTCATTTCATTTCATTTCATTTCATTTCATTTCATTTCATATCATATCATTTCATATCATTTCATTTCATTTCATTTCATTTCATTTCACTTCATTTCATTTCATTTCATTTCATTTCATTTCATTTAATTTCATTTAATTTCATTTAATTTCATTTAATTTCATTTAATTTCATTTAATTTCATTTAATTTCATTTAATTTCATTTAATATCATTTCATTTCATTTAATTTCATTTCATTTAATTTCATTTAATACCATTTAATTTAATTTAATTTCATTTCATTTCATTTCATTTCATTTCATTTCATTTAATTTCATTTAATTTCATTTCATTTCATTTCATTTCATTTCATTTCATTTCATTTCATTACATTACATTACATTTCAGTTAATTTCATTTCATTTCATTTCATTACATTAAGTTCATTTCATTTCATTTCATTTCATTTCATTTCATTTCATTTCATTTCATTTCATTACATTACATTACATTTCATTTCATTTCATTTCATTTCATTTCATTTCATTTATTTCATTTCATTTCATTTCATTTCATTTCATTTCATTTCATTTCATTTCATTTCATTTCATTTCATTTCATTTCATTTCATTTAATTTCATTTCATTTCATTTCATTTCATTTATTTTATTTCATTTCATTTCATTTCATTTCATTTCATTTCATTTATTTTATTTTATTATATGATTTAAATACAAATTCTAAACGTTTGATAGTTTAAATCGTACTTGATTTTAAATACAAATTCTAGTTATTTGATAGCTTAAAATCGTTTATTGAGCTTTAGGTCAGGTTAGAACAATTAATTGCTCTATCGAATTTTTCCAAAGAAACTACAACAACAAGTATGAAAAGGAAAACATTATTAACTTATTTTATTGCAGTTTCGGCCCTGCTACAGGGTTCATCAGAAATTTTGTGATACGCCGTGCAAGCGCATGAGCGCTCTACACCACGGAGGCGATGAGATTTGAAGTGTTCATTTCTCAGTTTTTCTCCTTTCATATTGTCCTGTTGTTGTTGTATATTTGCTTTACTTAAGTTTTTATGCTTATGTTATTATCAACTATCAAACATTTAGAATTTGTATTTAAGTCATATAAAATCAACAATATAACATATTTGTACAAATTAAGATATAATAAAAAAAAAATGATTTATCCTCCATAAAAAAGTATGAAATGTTATTCTGCACTACCTGTCTTGTGCGAGGCGTACAGAGCACTGCACAATGGAATTATTGGTACAATATAGAGGTAATAAATTATCTTGATGACGCTTTAGGCACAAAAAGGTTCAAAAAAAGGGGTTTTTAAATATTTGGACAAGTGAGCGTGGCACCTTCCATACAAATGGATCTTAGTTTTTGCAATATCTGCAAAACCAGTGAAGCCATGAACACAGAAACTTAGTCTGTCATCAAGTGTATCATTTAAAGGAAATGTGTCAAAAGAAGGCGTGATTGGACAAGTGGAAGTGGCACCTCCCATACAAATGGATCACTTTTTTCGCAATATCTAAAGAACCAGTAATGCTACAAAAACAAAAACTTAGGCAATCATCAAGTACGTCATTTTGAGAATAAGAACCAGTAATGCCACAACAACAAATGTATAATTCTAGCGATTCAATTATCTTATGACAGCAATATGAAAATATTGTTTTTGCTAAAATGTTGGTGAAACACATCGATAATTTTCAGCTTAACAGATAGTATCTATTTTAGCTGCGGTTTGCTATGAACTGCGAGAAGTTCTTAAAAACAGAATTTCAATAAAAATAATTTTTTCTCTTTCTGACACTGTCCACGTACTAAATTGTTGCTCTGCACTTTTAAAAACTTAATTATTTTATCAGAATTCCAAGCTTTGACAGCATGGCGTGAGTCCATTACACGCCTTTTTTCTGCTTATTTTCCATATATCCTGCTGCTCGGTGTAATAATTTTTTTAAGAATAACATTCGCGAATATGCATTTATATACAAAAGAATTTATGTGTGAAAACATGCTGTTAACCATTTTGTGTTGTTTTTTTTTTCTTTCGTTTTTATTATTTTTAATTTTATAAATGCTTTTGCTGCCAAATAAATTCCAAACCATGGCAACTTTTATGAGAATGAATCTGATGGATTGTGGTTGGCACAACAGCAGAGAAAATATTTTTTGTGCACTAATAAAATTATTTTTTGTTTGTTTTTGTTGTGAAGTAGACATGTTGTGCAAGCATTGTAATTTCAGACGGTTTTTATGTTAAAACACAGAAGACAACAATGGCGTAAGCCAAAAGTTGTGATTACAAGCACAATTCAAGCGGCAGATTTTATCCTGAAAAAGATTACATTTTAATAGTATGATATGAGTTTCTATATATAATATTAATTTCTAGAAATTCGGCTAGGATTAAATGGGTGCTAATGAGAATATAATGTTTGATATGATTTTACTTACGTATACAATTTTTCTTATAGCTTTTATCTTAAAATGAAACAAAATTAATTATTTCAATTTTAAAATTAACATATGATATTTACTTTTATTTATTCATAAGACACTAGTACAAATAAGACCTAAGTTCTTTGACAGTACAACAAATAAAAATACATATAGATAAGTTAAGATAATAAACTAATTGTTTAGATACTACAACAAACAAATAATAGTGACTAAAAACAAGATAATTGGATAATGATTAAGTAATTAATAAAAATAAAAAATATAGTATCTAAAGCTTACAGAACTTGGGAAAATCATACAGTTTTTATGTGTTTTTTTATTTAATTATATAGATTTTAATTCATTATAAAAATTGACAAACAATTTTTTTCGCTTATTCTTAAAAGCCCAAACCTGCCATAGAATTCTAGGGTATAAAAACAATAATTCAAATTAGACTGTCAAAAGCAATATAATATAAAAATTAAAAAAATTTTGAATATTATTAAAATTGGTTGAGCAGTGAAAAATTCTTCCCGATTATTTCACATCTATATTAAATTTCAACGGGATATGGTTAATATAAAATTCAATGAGCTTCTATAAAACAAAAAAAAAAAATCATCTTAATGCCCTTATAGAAGTTAATTCTAATACTTTTAATAGTAACACAGTTTCTGTAATAAACTATCATAAAGCTCTTGCTAGAGATGAATTGAAAATCAGAATAGGCCAAATGAAATTTAAAATAGATCAGTTGCCATTCAGAAAATTTCCATTGAGTCTTAGAACAAACAATCTAGATCATATCAGTTGAACTTCAGAGTAGTATTTATTGTATGGTAAAATAGTAAATTAATTGTAATGGCAATGGAAGATTTAAATTTTTATACTATAGTTGATTTTTTCTTAATTTTAATTGCACTTTTCTGAAGTTCAATAAAAGGGCTTTTTGCAAAAACATGTTATGCAGCCACAAAAAAAAAGTATTTTGAAATAATGCACTTTAAAGTTTTTAAAAAACATAGGGTTATACAAGAAAATCTTTTAGCGTTGGTTATTTATTAAGGTGTTTATCGAGCCAACAAAATCAATTTTTTTAATCATGTGGCTTATCACGGTATTGCACTAGGTCCTTCAATTGATCTTAATTTCCACTCATCTATTCTGAATTTCAAATAGAATTTCTGCATTTAAAGTGATCTTTTCCTACCATTTTGTTGATCTATTCTGCATTTCTAATGAAATACAAAATTTTCAATCCATCTTTTCCGAATTTCAAATGATTTATTTATCTCAAATAATTAAATATAATTCTGAATTTCAATTTATCTTTTCTGAATTTGAAGTGATCTTTATTGAATTTTAATATATCTATTCCGAGTATTAATATAACTTTTCTGAATTTCAATTTAAAATGGTGTTGATTAAATTTTTATGCTTAACAGTTTGGAGCTGGATTTCGACTACTGTAAACTTTTTCGTTATTACAGAAAATGATTGGCAATCACCAACAACTTTAATAAACATGCTTACATGGTATATAGAATGAGGATTCCGTTTAAGGAACGAGAGGTTGCAAGCTCGAATCGGCGTACGGGCAGGCATATTTTTAAAATAAAAAAAGAAATATGTACTTTTTAAGTTCTCTTTGTGATTTTATTCAAGAAAATCATAAAACGGGATGTAAGAGTCTTTTGTTTCAACCAAGAAAATCATGAAAACGGGATGTAAGAGTCTTTTGTTTCAAAAAGGAATAAAAGAGTATAATTTGATATCCAAAAATAATTTTATAAATTTGAACAATTATTTGAAAAAAAGGGGTCCTTCTTTTAATCTATTTATTTCTCACATACAGCAAAATATATAATGTTTATGCAAAACATAGTTACATAGTAGAGAAGTCAATCGGGATCCCGGACGATTTAAGCCCCTTTAAGTCCTGGGATTTTCTTTCCGTGATCCTGGTATTTTTAAATACAAAATTTTTATACGAAATATTTATGTAAATGCAACCATTTAAATTTATGTTGATATGAATATAAAATTAGAAAAACCTTTTATTGAGGCTGAAAAAAAAATGTTAGGACGATTAGTGTGAATCCCTGGAGCAAAGATTTTGCAAAGTTTTAGAAGAATTAATTTACATTTTTACGTTTCAAGAATACAAAATAAAGAATTGTACTAAAAACGTTTTGAATTATTTACTTCTTAAAATTTTCAATCCCGAACTAATCTCGGGATACCGGGATTGAGATTTTCAATACCGATAATCCTGGGATCGAGAAAAGCTTCCGCGATCTGACTCCCTATTACATAGTCAAATTAAAAGAATAAAAATAATAATAATTTTCTTCTAATAAAAGATCTTCCATGTTTAATCCTTTTCAGGTAATTAATTTTTGTATATATTTATCTAATTATAAGCTATTTATATCAAGAAAGTTTTGAAGAAGGTAACAACAACCACAACAATTTTGTATAAAGTTAATCACACAGTATACTTGAAAGACTGTTTTGGAAGGCGCTACCATTCCATCATCAGTAGTCTTTAGTGACTAAGCTGCACTCTAACAAAAATTCACGAGAATTAACTAAAATAATTGCTGACAACTGATTGCCTACATTTATTGTCGCTAAATCCCATAGCGGGGTCGAATGGGTCTGGCAGTGAATGCAGATAAGACGAAATACTTGGTGTCAACAAACAAACAGTCCCAGCGTCTTTTATCCCACGTTACCATTGACAATACCTCCTTCGAGGTTGTGAAGAACTTCGTTTATCTAGGATCCAGCATTAACTCAACCAACGACATCAGCATTGAGATCAAACGAAGAATAACTCTTGCCAACAGGTGTTACTTTGAGCTCAGTAGGCAATTGAGAAGCAGAGCCCTCTCTCGATGAACGTAAATCATGCTCTATAAATCGCTCACCATGCCCGTCCTACTTTATGCATCACAAACCTGGACGCTAAGCAGTTTAGATGAAAAGACTTTAGGAGCATTCGAGAGAAAGATTCTTCGTAAGATCTACGGACAAATCTGCGTCAATGGCGAGTACCGAATACGGTGGAATGATGAACTGTATGAGCTTTACGCTGACATCGACATAGTCAAGCGCATTAAAATCGAGCGGCTTTGCTGGCTTGGTCATGTTCAGCGCATGAAAGACGATGCTCCTGCGAAGAAAACATTCGATTCGGTACCCAGTGGCGGTCAACGCAGAAGAGGACGACCGCATCTTCGTTTGAAAGACCAAGTAGAGGACAACCTGACAAAGCTTGGAATTTCCAACTGGCGCCAGCAAGCGAAAGACAGAAATGGCTGGCTCAAATTCTTAGATGAGGCCAAGATCGACATACGGTTGTAGCGCCAACTTAGTAAGTAAGTAAGTAAATCCCATAGAGGAATATTATAAATATTTCACCCTTGAAATGCGTGAATCCTCTCATTTCAGTCTTATTAAATAAAATAATTTGATTTTAAATTTATTTTGTTTGTTTTTGGCATTGCTTTCAACTTTCTTTCTAGTTTTCTTCAATTTCAGAAATTCAATTCTTTACTTCATGCAAAAGAAATTGATTTTTCTCTTAACAAAAGTCTTTGCAATTGTACATCATATAATTACTGAACATCCTTATAAGACTATTCATAATGTCTTTTCATTAACTTTTCGTCATTTCTTTGAACAAAAACATAGCATAAAACACATTGCATTCTTTGAAAAGCATTTGAAATCATTAAATATTTTTCATACATAATTTCATTTGCCGTATTCATACATTAAATTTCTCTCTGTGGAGTGTCATAAAAAGCGCTCTCGTTGCTGTCTCAATAGCCAAAGAGAGAGGTCTGTTCCCGTACTCGATTCAAGTAGCTTGAAGGTGCTTGAAAGCTTTATTTTGAAGCTCCAGAGAGAGGAGTAACATGCAAAATGACACTCTCTAATCTATTACAATTAATTGAAGTTAGTACGGGAACAGACCTAATAACGCAGCAGAAGGCGCTTTTCTTTCCAACTTCAGTAGGCTTGAGTACTTAAGCTGTGACCAATCGACTGTTTAAGTTTTATATAATTTGACACTTGTTCGAATAAACTCTTTGAAATCATATGACGTTAAAACAGAGGTGTTTATTCAAGGTCAAGCGTAACACTTGCTCCAATAGCGTAAAATACCGCTGCTGTAGTGTTTTTAGGACTATCTGAGCGAAAATATGCTGAATAGCGTGAAAAGTAGAGAAAATATACATATTTTAAGACTTTTTAAGCGAAAACATGCTGAAATAGCGTGAAAAGTAGAAAATACCATATATATATATTTTAGAACTCTCTGAGCAAAAACACACTGGAATAGCGTGAAAAGTAGACAATATTCATATTCTAGGACTCTCTGAGCGAAAACACGCTAAAATAGCGTCAAAATTAGAGACAATATACATATGTTAAGACTCTCTGAGTGAAAACACGCTTAAATAGCTTGAAAAGTAGAGTTAAATACATGGCAGAATTAGAGAAGGTACAGTAGACGATCGCAAATTAGAACCGCTTTGTTTTTGAGGCAATTCTAATTTCTGAATTATTCTAATTTCTGGACTTTTCTTTTTCGAATAAAAAAATAGAAAATTGAGTAAATTTACTTCCAAAAACTATAATAAAACTCTTTTTAATTTTTGTTTTATTTGATTATTATTATTATTATTTGATTAAAACAAAAAACAAAACGTAGCAATGCAGTCTAATACATTAAATGTATGTATTTTTTAAATTAAAAATATGAATACATATAAAAAAAGCTAATGGCAACACAACATAACAATTCAGTCCAATTACACTACATGATTTTTTTTAATTAAAAACTAAAAAAATTTTACATATTTAAAAAAAAATTGTAATCCATATGTATTAGGGCGGGTCGATTTATTTTTCGACAATTTCCCTATGATTTCCGTATTCTATGGGTTATTCCATGAAAATTTGCCAAAGGAACCATACCTCTATCGTTAAAATCGAGTTCCCTACTTTTTGTTGGTAGATTTTTTCCCAAATTGACGTTTGTATGAAATATTACCTACACGTTCACATCCATAACTCAAAAACTATCGATCTTGTTTAATCGCCAGTAGGCGCGTTAGAAAGGTGAGCTCATTTTGATCAATTTACAAAAAAAAAATCTCCAACATTGGTCCAACGGTTCAAAAGTTACGGGCATTTTTGTCCAAATTTTGGAGCATTTTTCCATTTTTTTCATGATTTTGTCCAAGATTTTGTCTTTTACTACACTCAAATTGAATATTTTTTTTGATATTAGGTTGATAGATACTTTCTTATCTCTTAATTTGAATTTTTGTAGAAAAAAAAATAAAAAGGGGAAAAAAATCAAAAAGTTGGTTTTATGTGTTATTTTTTTTTAGCAATATCGCATGAGATAACCAACCGAATTCGATAAATTTGGGCTTAAACTCTTCGTTTTGAATTGTAAATTGAATTAAATAATGGATTGAGCCAAAAAAATGGCCATGAAAGTAATATTCTTGGACAAAATCATGAAAAAATGGAAAAATGGTCCAAAATTTGGACAAAAATGCCCGTAACTTTTAAACCGTTGGACCAATGTTGGAAATTTTTTTTTGTAAATTGATCAAAATGAGCTCACCTTTCCAACGCGCCTTTTGGCGATTAAACCCGATCGATAGTTTTTTAATTGTGGATGTGAACGTGTAGGTAATATTTCATACGAACGTCAATTTGGGAAAAAATCTACCAACAAAAAGTAGGGGACTCGATTTTAACGATAGAGGTATGGTTCCTTCGGCAAATTTTCATGGAATAACCCATAGAATACGGAAATCATAGCGAAATTGGTGAATTTTTTCACTCCCTACAAATCGACCCGCCCTAAAATGTATGTAATAAAGTCAAAAGTTATTGAAGGGATATACTGCACAATGTCCAAGTTTTTGTTTGTTTTTTTGGTTTCTTTAAACCCGAAATATCATTACGGAGAGCCAAAAGATTGCTTATGTGCTTAGTGAAAAACAATTCACTGTTATTACACCATTTTATTAAGTTATTTACGCTATCAATGGCTGTAGTATTAGAGACAACTGGTGAGACTTCAACAACATCGTCTTCGCTGCTATCTGAAGACTCACCATCGCTACTGAGAACATATACAGATCCATCATCAAACATATCTTCATTCCATATGTCGATGTCTTCTATACCGATGCAATCATTTGGAGCTATTTCTCCTAAAAGAGCCTGAGTTCGCTGAATAACTTCGCTGCAGTCCTGATCTTTTTGCAACAATTGTGCTATTGGCACATCATCGTCGCTGTCGTATTGGTCAGCGTCCCAATTGGACAACTTTGACCAAGATTTCTTCATAACACTTTGTGATACCTCATCCCAAGCTTGTTTCAGTAATAATATTGCATTGCGGATTGAATGGGATTTCAAACGATTCTTCAGCTCACCACCTTCAGCTATTAATTGAGAAAGAAACATACTTTTGTAATTGAGCTTTGTTAACTTAATAGGGGTTTGATCCATCGGTTGTAAAGCTGCTGTCACATTTGGTGGAAAAAATAATGCAACTATATTTCCATCGTCACTTTGTAGTTTCTCAATGGGTGCATGAGCGGAGCAATTATCTATAAGCAAAATGGCTTTTGGAGGCAAATTATTTTCCTGAGAAAAGCGGATCACCTGTGAATTGAAAATATATTAAAACTACTGAATCTGAAATCAATATTTTGTCTTACCTCTTTAATAAATATTTGGTGAAACCATTCGTGAAAAATCCGAGAAGTCATCCAAGCATTTTTCGAAAAGTTGTAATGCAGAGGATTATTGAAACTTTTAAAACACTTTGGTTTTTTTGCTCTTCCTATTACCAATGGCACTAATTTGTGTGATTCATCAGAGTTTGCACCAAGTAGGACTGAAATTCTGTCTTTTTGAATTTTATGTCCAGGGGCGTTTTTTTCAAAAGCAGAGACATATGTTCTATCTGGTAGGCAACGAAAAATTAATCCGGTTTCGTCTATATTATATATTTGTGACTCCATTAATCCCATCTCAGCGACCTTTGCACGATATCGATGAATAAAAGAAGTGACTGAAGCAACATCACTGGAAAGAATCTCGCCACAAATTTTTAAAAAACGGATACCGTGTCGCTTCTTAAATTTGGTAAACCATCCATCGCTTGCCAGGAATGCATTTTCATCTTTATCGGGATATTCCACCCTAAATATTTGTTTAGCTTTCTCTTTTATTATTGACCCAAAAATCACTCATACAGACGACTTTCCATTTTTGGATATTCAGCGCTGTGCAAAGCTTTATTGTTTGCTTCCTGGTATGTGTTGGAAACAGCATTTAATATTGCTGTTCTATTTGATTTGATGTAGCTGATTGAAGATGTTGTCACATTAAAATCTAGGGCTAAACGCTTCCCTTGAACGCCTTCGTCAAGTTTTTTTAATATTTTAACTTTAGTTTCCAATGATAAAGTGTTTTTTTACGTTTATTTGACATTTTTAATGATACACTTTCACTTCACATCCACGCGTATCAAACTGCACAAACAAACTAACCAAAAATGTACATAAATGCGACAAAAAAAAAAACAAACATACATACATCCACGCGTATCAAACTGCACAAACAAACTAACCAAAAATGTACATAAATGCGACAAAAAAAAAACAAATAGGAAAAAACATATGTATGTATATAGTTTGGTGATTCCCCTTTTTAGTTTTACTTTGTTCAAACAGAATAAAAATAAATTGGAGATTCCTGTGTTCAAATAACCAAAAAAAAAAAGCTCCGAAATTAGAATTTTAATTTTAAATAATTCGAATTTCAGATCATTTAATGTATTTCACTCACTGATTCTAATTTCTGGACGTTCGAATTACTGAAAGTTCTAATTTGCGAGCGTCTACTGTATATGCATTTCAGACTGTGCTCTCTTACTCATAGCCAGAATTGTCAAACTCAAGCATTTTGATATTCTTGCCTATTTTCGCTTTCTTATCGCATTCTCATCGTTTTCAGATTTTGTATGAGCTGTCAACTTCGTTTTGACAGTTGCGGCAGTCTCCCTCTCCAAAATGCATATACCTTCTCTAATTCTGCCATGGTTAAATACATAATTTGGAAAAAGACGCTGATTTTCAGGCCGAATTAAAAAAACTCGCTACATAGCGTGATTTTTTTTACAAAATCACCAATAAATGTTGTGAAATTTGTAGTGATTTTTCAATCAGTTTTTAGAGTGTGTGACCAACCTATTGTTTAAGTTTTATTTCATTTGACACTTGTTCAAATAAATTCCTTTAATGAGATCGCACGAATTTATTACTAATTGGCCATATTCATAAGAGGTTAAGGCAATGAAGTAATTTTAAGTTATATCCATTTTCAAGTCTTCACTGCCTGAAAATTAATTAAAAACTTTAAACGAGTTCTTCTCGAAACTACTTTTTCTACACTTTTGACATGATTTCTCAAGTTCTAATGGACTGATTTACTTAAAATTTGGTGTGTGCGTTTTCTATATATCTCTCTAGAGCCCGGACTAGAACTAAATAAAAATTTTGTTTTTTTTAAAGAAGGCCAAAATATGTATTTTTCTTTCCTTAGTCCGGGATAAAGCGACATTTTTACTAATTAACAATTGTTTCAGAAGACTAGAAGGGTTGCAATCATGTTAAGATGGAGGCACCCTAGTTTTTAACACCACCACTCTGTAATTCAATTTTTAAACTTTGGTTTAATTTTTTTTTTTTGTATAATTAAAGTATTTATAAACATACAATAAATACATGGATAGTAAAAATACTAATTTGTTCTTTTTCATCGAACGCCCAAAGATGCCCAAATTTCCCCCCACAAGAATACTGCCTTAAATTGTTTTGAAAAGAAAAAATATTTCTTTAAAAATAAATTATTTTTAAAGATATTGTTTTTCCATTTTATTACATTGTCATTTTAGTGAAATATTTTCGACATGTCTCTCTTGCCATAAAAATGCTAATAATTCAGTTTAAATATAATTAGAGTATTCACAAGGTATCATGAAGTCATAAATCTTAATTGGAAATCATAAAAATATACAACTAGTATTTAAAAAAAATAAAATCTCTCATAATTTTATTGTGTTATGTGAACTCTCAATTAGCTGATGAACTCTCAATCAGCTGATGGTGAAAAAAAATTATAATAGTCACAATGTTAAAAGAAAGCGAAAAATAAAATAATAGCCGGTTTGAGCGAAAAACATATTTTTGACGTTGTAATGGCTGATTGATTACGATACTACAAAAAACATAGCTTTCAAGGTTATAATATCTTAATACTTTTTTTATATGAAAGGCAACAACAATATTTTAAAACCATAAGGGGTATTCACGATGTGGTGTATTTGTGATAAATTTTTACAAAATATACAATATTTACATGTCGTTGTAAGGCCTTCAATAAGGTCTTGTATTTCTAAAATCAGCTGATTTTTGTGTGTACTTTCGTTTGGAAAATATAAATTGAAATTATCATCATTTAACTGTAGAAAATCATAAGAAAACAAAATCACAGCGCAGCTAGTAGCTTCCTCCGTGTTGATTAGAAATGCTTTTGCGATCAGCTGATCACATACACAAAGAAATTTACAAATAATACGATAGGGTCTCGTTGTTGTATTTTTGCTACAGGGTTGTATTTTGAACGCTATGCATTTTGTTTTTGTAGTTTTACATAATATACAACAAATATCAAAAATATACAATACAAGATACAAATACACCACATCGTGAATACACTTATTGTAAAATGTTAGGACAATGATAGCACACCTTGCGAATAATAGGGCTTTCAATTCCAAAGGATTTTGGCAAATCCCGGGATTTTGGAATTTTAAATTCGTGATGCCAGGTTCCCGGGATTTTTCGGGTCCCCCGAAATGCCAAAACTTTAATATAACGGTATTTAGCTGTATTAAAAGCGGGGACAGTCAATAACTATTTCCATTAATTTCTGCGTTTTCGTAAAAATAGTTCCATGTTACTTTTTATTTTTTTTTTTTTAATATATCATAAAATATAATATAAATAAAAATATAATCGTAATCATTATTTAAACTTAAAATATTCAAAAACACTCAAAAGTTTATAAGTTAACAAAGACGTTTAAAAGACACCATGACGAAATCATAATTTCTAATGCAGACAAGGGCTACAAAACAGTTGTAATGTAAAGAATAGGGAAAACAATTCAACTATAATTGGAAGATATAGATAAATCACATTTCGTATTTTAAGCGGAAACACTTTTAAATTTATGATAAATAAGCCAGATCGAAAAAACAAATTAATTTAGAAAATACCGATTATGATATGATGATTTTCTTTATTAAAAATCATAACCTGTACGGTCCTTCATTAAAGATATATGCTTAATTTTTAAATATTTATATTATAATTATTATGAGTTTATTCAATAAAAAAGTTCTGATTTCTTATATTTCAGAAAAGTTCAACATATATTTCAGAATTAAAACCAAAAATATTTTAAAATATCAAATATGATTTAATTTTATTATAAACATACAAATATAAACATAAATAAGTTAAACAAAACAAACAACATACATACATTTATCTCTGAAAAGATTAAAAAAGAAGATAAAACCTCTTATTATAATAAATAAGTTAGTAAAACCTATGATATGATTAAAATATTCCTTTTATAGTAAAAAACTATAGCATAGTAATAAAAGGTTTGCTTCTTTTAAAATTGCATGAAAATTGAACAGCCTAGTAAAACGAGTCTGTTAAGATCACGTTAAAAAAAAAACTGAAAAATAGACTTTCAATATAGAGAGATAAAAAGAACAGATGATTTCGATTATGGAAAAAGCCATCGTTTGCATTGCAGTTGCATTTATAGTTGCTGAAAATTTTAATATTTTCTTGTTAATAAAATCCCGGGATTCTGGGATTAGAAATTTGTTCAGGATCCCAGGATTTCGGGATTCGGGATCCCGGGATTTAAAGCCCTTGTGAATGCCCTAAATATATGTTTGTTCTCATTTTGTTTTCATTGCAATAATTTTCACAATCATATTCTCTAAAAGATAATACTCAACGTTTTCGGGAAATTATAGAAAAACACATTAAAAAACAATTATATTCTTCTGAAAGATTTCTTCGATCCAACATCTAAAGTGAACACTTTTCTTCTAACTTTAAAAATTTAACTAATGCCACACATTCAGGAATTGTTTTAAATGCAATCAATTTATTGTATTTTATTATTCTTTTTTGATTTTTTATTTGATTTTATTTAATATTTCAACTATCAATACTTATTTATATTTGAGATTAATGCAAAATAAGTTCATGAATCAACAAGTTGCAACAACAACAAGTTCTGTACAGAACAAACCACCAAGCAGACTAGCAGCTGCTTCGTGGATCACTACTATGTTGCAAATTTATTTCTATTTCTACTATGTTGCAAAAAACAGAAGTTTGGAAAAGTGACTACATTGATTCTGCAAATATTTGTTGTTGTTCTCTTTTTTTACTTCTTTATCACGATTTAATACAGTTTGTAACAAAAGCATTACTTTGTAATTTTCAATCAAAACCTTAACCTCAACCTTAGCGCCAACATGTAATATCCTAACTACAGGTCCAGCTTTACTTATATAACTAAAATATAATACAGCATGCATTTTATTTAGCTTTTCAGAACTTTATACATTAAAATTGACTTATAATTTTTAATTGGAATTGTTTCATAAAAATGCTTTTAATACCCACTAGCTCAATATTCTTAACTTAAAGTGAAACCTTGTCAAAATATGGAATACATTTTGTAGACGTAGCAGTAGTATCTTTATGATTTACCTTAAGTTTATGACAGCGATAATAAATAAATTTATCATGACAAAGCTTAAAAAAGGATTAAAACTTATCAGACACGCAAAAAGCCAAACAGACTTGATGCTGTACCCATCATCTCAGTAAAACACCACCGACTCACTTCAAGGATACAAACGCCTGCAATCCGACATGAAGCTATTTCAGATACCGTAAAGCTGTTCGTTCTTAAAACTAACAATACATGGAATTGCAGCTTTTTTACGTCGCTCTGCCAATGCCTGTTCTGTGGAAGTATAAACCATTCGAAGCAACCCCAAAAAAGAGCTTAGAGCTCACCATGCGACCCTTTCTCCCTTGAGTGCATTTTGGAGCATGTCATTGTCGACCGTTTTAAGTACAAATGCGTCGCTGTGAATTAATCCGGCTTTGCTCTAATTAGAGTCTATGTCTTACGTGCAAACGTCACTGTATCGCCAACGTAAGGCAGACAACTTCCGTGAGGTTGTTGAGAAAAACGTATGCGGCATATCAACTGTCATCGCTCATCTAATCCCACAGAAATCCGCTTTTATTACTTTTTTAAAACACGTATTCGTATGAAGTCGAAATATTAATTTGTTCATAAAAGTGAAAGTTGTCATGAATCCCCATAACAGGAAGAATAAAAAAAAGGAATGAAGTCACCCTATTTTTGGAGGATGTTTTAATGCTAGCGTAACATAACAATTATAGATACGGGTCACCCTCACTTTATCTTCATTTTCATTCTTGGATTTTGCTATAGTAGATCCAACTCCCACTCCACAGCCAGTTATGAAATGCAATTACGTACGTTATTAAGCTTCCCTTTTCTGAACTCGTTTCCTGTTTATTTACACATATGCATTTCTATAGGTTTTATTGGGTTGGTAGACGAGCTGGTGAAGCTGTAATCGACTGCACTCTTGTTAGTCTCAAAGCGGGCCGATATCACTGCATCATTAGAGATGTCATAATTTTCCATTAGCTTTATTATTGTCAGATCAACAGAGTCAACATTATCTTCAATTTATTTTCCCAAAGAATTATGGTATTTATACTGTACTCTTGGTTAAAGCCATGTACTTTGAAAGAAGCAGAATGGAGTGAGAGGTTAAAGTTTGTTTATGTAAGGATTAATTTGGCCTGAAAACTAATTAGAATTACTATGTACATAAAAGCAGGGTTGACGCTGCTGAATATGGTTTGAAGAGTATTTTTTTTTTTTGGATTGTGGAAAAATTTGACAGAACTTTAGGCAGTAGTTCTTAGTTCACACATGAATAACATTAAGCAAAAAGAGTAAAAAAATAATTTCGGTTTTATTGTCGATAACTAAATAATATAAATTTAAAAATATAGGTCACTCGATTTTTCGTAAAAAATTATATATTTAGTATGGTAAATATTCCTACACAGTAAAAAATTTGAGAGTAAATTTTATCTTCTTTTTAACATTTGTGTGGTATAAACTTTTTTTATTCCAAATAATTTATAAATTTTATACCAGTCAATATTATAAATATAATAAAACAAATATAATTTAAAAATTTTATTTGGATATCATGTGTAAATCAAAATATATTCTGGTTCGAAAGTAAAAAATTTAAAAACTTAAAAATATAGTGGTTTCGGTTGGTCTGACGAGAAAAATGGTCTGGAAAAAATTATAAGATTTGATGGTATAACTTTTAAAACATTATTGGTTTGGATTTATATGTATACCAAATTGTATAAAATGTATCCTCATATTTTTTACTGTGTACTTGCAATTTAGAAAAGTTCCATTGCCTTTTACCAGTTTATCTATGCATGAGGTCAACCTATATTTCCATTAAGCTGGAAATGGCCGTGGTAATAACATATTTTTGTGTTTTTCTTCAATTTTTGTTTATGATATTTGTTCTTAGTACAAAAGCACTGGTTCTGTTTTACTCACAAATAGATAAACAGTAGCCCAGTGGGCAATTCAGTCAGTCCTCATGAAAAAAGGCATTTATTAACTGCTTCTTTTGGCGTCAACACACCTAGCTCACAACATCACTGTATCGATAAGGGCTTTTATGAGGCCTATATGTCAAAAGGAATGGTAGAAGTTTTCGTTATTTTTCTGTGATATGTATGTGTTTACTAACGGTTTAAATGTTATTATAGAACAAATAAACTAAAATCTATACTTAAATCTAGGAAGGTTTTTTATTTTCAATATGCCTTACAATGAAATATTTTACAATGCCAAATTGCCTGTAATATAATTGCCTTAAATGATCAAATGATATCAAAAGAAAAAATTGTTTAAATTTTTATTATGAATATATATTATTTAATGACTAATGATTTTTTATTTAATAATGTCAAAGTGCTTTAGCAAGCATAATAAAAAAGTAGTATAATCAGGGCTTATGAGAAAGTACTATAAGAATGCATTTTTAAAAAAGCGCTTTTAGCAGGGCTTTTTAACAAAGTAGTGCGGAAGTACTGACAAATTTTCCCATTCCATACAAACAATAAAACGGTGTTTGCAAGGAGTGTGAAAGGTCTATTAAATTTTAACAAAGGCCTGCTCGAAGGCCTGCAGAGAGCATTTATTTCAGAAATAGTGAACGAAGTGCAATAATCAGGGCTTATGAAAAAAGTAATTTATGAATGAAATTTCAAAAAAGTGCTTTTAGACGGGCTTTGTAGCAAAGCAAGTGCGGAAGTACTAACAAATTTTCTCATTTCTTACAAGCAATAAAACGGTGTTTTCGTGGAAGACCTATAAAAACCTAACGCAGGCCTGCTAGAAGACCTTCGGACTCCTGCAATTGCCCACTGGGAGACAGCATTACCATTACTTTTTGACAAGCTCTCGTATTAACCCTCTACTGCACGCATTATGATCCAGCAATGATTGAATTCTTACATAATTTTATAAAATTAGTCAAAATCAAAATTAGGTCAAAATTAGTACATGCGTGAAAAAATTGTACTGTCTTTAAAGAGTTAATTATTCAAAATTTTTGAAACAAAGTTCTTTTACGCGGCTTTCGGGTGGTGTGATTTGGTAGAAACCGTAACGTAACAGTGGGATTGCTCTGTGTGTATGCGTGCGAGTATGACCATGATCACTGCATTGATGAGTACTTCTGTAAGGCCTACCTTTTGAAGTTTCTGATTCTTTTCATATTATTTCATATGAAAAAATTTACAAAAAAATTCCAAAAAAATTTTAAATACGCAGAACAGTTTGCAAAAAATTTAGATTTAAAACAAACAAAAAAAATTTTTTTTTCTGAGTTGGGTCTCGAACCTGGCTCCCGAAAACTAACACATTACATGTTATATTATATGAAAATATTTATATGGAAAGACTCCAAGTCTTTTCTTATATATTAGTATGAAGAAAATTTATAAAAAAATTAAAAAAAAATTTTAAACACACAGAACAGTTTGTAAAAAAAAATAG
Organism: Dichetophora obliterata; assembly: GCA_963920525.1. Classification (NCBI taxonomy): domain Eukaryota; kingdom Metazoa; phylum Arthropoda; class Insecta; order Diptera; family Sciomyzidae; genus Dichetophora; species Dichetophora obliterata. The sequence continues at coordinate 240,966,606 of OY986437.1, read as the reverse complement.
ATTTAAAAAAATAACAAAATATTTTTTTCCGAGTTGGGTCTCAAACCTGGGCTCCCGAAAGCTTACTTTCATTTGTATTGGTGCAAAATAAGCTGTTGATTCTCAACACCCACGGTAGACGAGTGGGTAAGATGTCAGACCACCACATGAGAGAACCATTGCTTAAATCTGAAATTATTAAGTAGTCGTTTTTTATTTCAAGTTAATATTTATATTGCTTTTCCTTCTAACGTGACTTCTCGAAAAAACTCTTCTGGCAGATCTCTTTTGAGCAAGAAGAGCGGAAGGCCTGACAAATTTTCCCATTTCATACAAGCAATAAAACGGTGTTTGCAAGGAGTGTGGAAGGTCTTTTAAAACCTAACGCAGGCCTACTAAAAGTCCTTCGGACTCCTGCAATTGCCCACTGGGTAAGTGCGTGTATTGAAATTCGAGCAGACAAACAAACGAGTAGGCGATGACGCAAATCTCTGGAAATTGCAGCAAATGTGTGTAATACAGTGTAATCTGACGATGGAATCAAAACACTAGGGTGAACCCTAAAAATATGTTTTTGTTATTTTATACTTTTTGTGTATGTGCTGGCAGTATTAAGAGATCGCTGAATTCAAATCTGATGTTAGACTTTCAAAAAGTTGTTGTCACTAGGGTGGACCCTAAATATGTGTTTTTATTTTATACTCTTTGTATATGTGCTAGCAGTATAAGAAGTCGCTGATTTTGAACCTGATGTAAACATTTCTGAAAGTTCAGGTACTCTTTGTATATGTACTTGCAGTATTTAGGTATCGCTGATTTCGAACCTGATACCAAAATTTCAGAGAGTTTTTTTACTTTAGGGTTCAGCCTAAGTACATATGTGTTTTTTTATTTTATATTTGTGTATGTGCTGGCAGTATTAAGGCGTGCTGATTTCGATTCTGATGTTAGAATTTAAAAAAGTTTTTTGCCACTAGGGTGAACCCTAAATATGTGTTTTTTTGTTTTATGCTCTTTTTGTATGTCTAGCAGTATAAGGGGTCGCTCATTTTGAACCTGATGTGAAAATTTCTGATAGTTTTTTGACACTAGGATGGACCCTGAAAATGTGTGCCTTTATAGATACTCTTTGTTGGCAGTATTAAGGGATCGCTGATTTCAAACCAGATGTAAGAACTTCAAAAAGCTTTTTAACACTAGGGTGGACCCTAAAAAGTTGTATTTTGGCTTTATACTCTTTATAGATGTACTAGTTTTGCGTCAGCTGATTGCGAATCCGATTTTCTATGTCAAATTTGAATTTCAAAAAGTTTTTTACACTAGGACCTTAAAAATGTGTTTTTGCTTTATACTCTTTGTTTATGTGCAAGCAGTATTAAGCGGTCGCTGATTTCGAATCTTATATTAGAATTAAAATATTTGTTTGACATTTAAGATGCACTGGTCGCTGATTTGGAATCTTATGTAAGAATTTCAAAAAGTTTTTTGACACTAGGGTGGACCCTTAAAATCTGATTTGCTTTGTTTTGTTATATACTCTTAAGAAAGCTCAGTTTTTAATCCAACTTGTCAATCAACTCAAGCTCCATACGAGGAACATAATGAATGTTCGAAGCTGTACTCTCATGAAAATTTTATATCTTAATTTCAATAAATAAATATTTGTTTCCTAAAATATTTAATTAAACTTTTTGATTTGATTGTTCATTAACATTATTTGCCTGGAAAAAATTATATAAAATAAAAACTAATTAAAAAAGACAGAGTTTCGATAGTATCGTAAGGATAAACTTAAGGTTTTTATACAGTAATAAAAAAGAATTCTAGTTTTTTTAATTTATATTCTTCAAAACTATTATAAAGAATTTTATCTTTTAAATAAAAATTATTCAAAAACAAATTTGTTGTTGTTGTTGTCTTCTTCAAACTTGCTAGTTCTAAAAAGTTCACAATTAAATTCATGTAAAATTTGTTTTCTTTTATAAAAAGTTTTCATTTGATATATTAAGTGATTAATTTGTTGTTCTTGTTCATTTTTTATGTTGGTTAAAACTAAACGTAATTCAAAGCTATGTTTTATAAATGGAAATAAATATCGGAAAAATTTTAATTATTTATTTTGCCCTTAGTAAAAGGCATCAGAGAACTGCACAAGCCTACTTGAAGTTCAAGCCTTTTCAAGTAATTGAATTCAAGTCTGTATTTAAACTTGAAAAAGCAAGCTTTAGCCAGCTTGCAAAATACCAAGCAGATACAAGTCATATTCATGCTTGCTCGTTGGCTTGGCTTGTTTAGACTAACTTTGTCGGGCAGAAGCAAGAAAAGCTTGAAATGATTGGCAAAAGCTTGTAAGCTCGCAAATATCCAATTAATTGAATTTAAAGCAAGTAATTTAAAGCAAAAAATTCAATGAGCTCGTGTAGGAAAAGCTTAGGCGTATTATGACTTTTAAGGGTTCTGTGGACTCCGTGGTTGGAAGTTTTAGGGGGTGGATGATTTCGGATCTGATTTAAAATTCTGAATTTAAAATTCAAGATGGTGGATAGAGTTGCCACCTATATTTTTGGGTATTTTTGCGAATTCTTTTAATTTTGAAATTCTGACAACGGATTTGATTTCGAATATAATGTCACAGTTTTAAAATTTAAGATGGAAGTTAGGGTTGCCAACTAAATTTTTAACACAGTATTGCCACCTAATGATATGTATTTTTAAGAGCTTTAAACATCATTTAACAGTGTTAGGGAGTCTTTGATTTTGAATCTGAAGTCAGAATTTTAAAATTAATGATGTTGGATAGGGTTGCCACCTTAATTTTTTGTATTTTTATGAATTCAGGGCTGGAAAAAAATGATACACCAAGAATGGGTTGCTAAATTCGAATCCGTTGTCAGAATTTCAAAATTATAAAAGTTTGAAATAAAAGGGTTGCCACCTTATAATATGTCTTTTTAAAAGTTTAAAAAGTCATTTATCAGTGTTGGAAAGTCACTGATTTCGAATCTGAATTCAGAATCAGAAAATTCAAGATGGTGGATAGGGTTGCCACCTTAATTTTTTGTATTCTTATGAATTCGGGGCTGGCAAAAAAAATAATATACCAAAAATGGGTCGCTGAATTCGAATCCGTTGTCAGAATTTCAAAATTATAAATTATCAAGCTCTCAAGCTTGAACTTGTATTTTAAGCAAGTACTTGAAATAGACTTCAGGTAGGCTTTTGTAGTTCTCTGAAAGGCATATACATTAGACTGGTCCTTATTTTTATGGAGAAAATAAAATTTCGTTTGTTTTTCTTGAGCACCCTTTTATTTTGTTCCTATATATAACAAACTCTTAAAAAAAAGTTTCAAAGAAATTGGACTTTATTAACACGTGTGCCGCCAGGTAGAAATTAAAAAAATTATCTACTACATATGAGAAAAAAACAATAAAAAAGCAATTCCATCTGGGTGTAATTTTGTATGGAGCATCACTGAAGGAAATAACAAACTTAATTAAAAGAAATAAATGCTGGAGTTATTTTTGGCGGAGTTACAGGATGCACAAAATTGACAAAAATCGGCAAAAACGTCGAAAATAGATTTTTAAAAGAATTCATATCTCAATCACTTCTTAACCGAATATTAAGTTTCAAATACTGTTAGAAAGTCAATTAAACGCACTTTAATTTAAAATTTGCACTATAAGTAATACCACCAAAATTTAGACAATCAGGTAACAATCAAAAATTCTGTGATATCTCGAGTGTACTTTAGATTCGAATATCTTTCCCACAGGACACTGTGGATAAAAATCCAGAGTGGCATCTCGTTTGACAAGATATTGTTAGTGAAAGTCTATATTTACTTATGCTTTAAGACATATGTAGTTTTTCTTAAAAAAAAACGAAGCAACATGAGATCGTTTTTTAATGTTTTTTTCAAAAACAACTATGTCTTTGCGGGAGGGACAGGCATCCTTTTTCCAAAAATTTTTTTTGGGAGATCTGGACCACCCTATGCAATTTTTGAGATTCCTAAGAAAATGAAATTCGAAAAAATTTGCTTCGATACACCCCAAAGCTCATTCAGTTGCATTGCTTCTGTGTAAACTTCAAGCTCCGAGCGGTTATTGTGAGCGGTTATTGTTGTTGTAAAAAGAAAAAAGATTAGGGACTAATTTTTAGACGCTAAGGAACAAAAATATCGGGTGCTCAACAATTTCTAAAATAAGGACCACCCTAATATACATATATGTATAATTTAAAAGTAAGTTAAAATTAAAATTTTAGTTAACAAAATATATTTTTGTTGATTTTCGATGATTTAAATACAAATTCTAGTTGTTTGATAGTTTAAAATCGTTTATTGAGCTTTAGGTCAGGTTAGAACAATTAAATGCTCTAACGAATTTTTCCAAAGAGACAACAACATTTTCAATATGAAATGGAAAACATCACTAGTTGGATTTTATTGCAATTTCGGCCCTGCTACAGGCTTCATCAGCAATCTTTGTGATGCCACCGCCGGGAATCGAACCCGGGCCGTGGTCGCCGTGCATGCGCATTTTAATGCACTAAACCACAGAGGCTATAAGATTTCAGTGTCAATTTCTCAGTTTTCTCCCTTTTCATAGTTCTTGTCGTTACTCTTTTTGCTTTTCTTTAGTTTATGCTTATGTTATTATATTGCAGTCCAACAGTCTGTCCAACTCGCCACTAACAAAGCATGGTTACTGAAGTTGTTTCTAGATTTGCTGAAAAATCTTCAGGCTGTTTCAGTGTCTTTTTTTTTTTGGTCTGGCTCTTCATTTATATTAAAATTGAAAGTTTTTTATATGAACTTACTATATATTATGTTGATTTTCTATGATTTAAATACAAATTCTAAATTTTTGATTTTTGAGCTTAAACCATTCTTGATTTCAAATACACATTCTAGTTGTTTGATAGTTTAAAATCGTTTATTGAGCTTGAGACAAGGTTAGAAAAATTAGCCCAAATCACCCTGAGTAAATTTTTTTTAAAATTTTCAGAATGACCTGTAAACGCAAATAAAAAATGGTTTTAACTTAAATAAGCACATTTTAAGTGTTTGTGTTTGCGTTTCCATATGGCAACGACAGGCTGTTTCGGGTTAATTGCTCTAACGAATTTTTTCCAAAGAAACAGCAATAACAACATTTTCAATATGAAAAGGAAAACATCACTAGCTGATTTTATTGCAAATTTCGGCCCTGCTGTCTTTTGAAGCCTATAGCTAGTTTTCAATTTTGGCTAGTTTGAAGAAATCTCTTAGGTCGCGTCTTTGGTCTGTAAGATCTGGACTCCACCATAGTGGTCTGATCTTACGCTTTGTTTGCGTGGGTTTACAAGAGGAGTGATAAGCTTTGAGAAGATGGACCGAGAGAACTTTCTGGGACCTCTCAATGCCCTCTTCCGTATTAATTAGTTTAGCAGATAGTTTGGTCTCAAAGATGCTTCTGAAGCGGTTCCAGTTATTATTTCTGGGATCACGTGGTGTAAGATGGAGCAAAATGTCTAGTGCATCTGTCGAGTGGTTTTTAGTGCACCACTTTGCTACCCATCTCCTTTTTGCATGAATGCAAAAGCAAACTAATTTCGTTCACTTGTAAAATTGCACAGGAGGAAGGTACACTTTTCGTTACAATTTTTTTAGTTGTATGTAAGATAATATAAGAAACCGGGTTAAATCGTTCAAGTTTAAATACAGGGTCCGCCAAATAACTTTTTTTTTTGAAAATTCTATAAAAAAAACTACTGGATATTTTTTCAAATTTCTTTTTTTATTTGAAAGTACAATTCTTCCGGTTAATAATGGGAAAATAATTATTTATATAAATGGCTGCCTCGGCTGGCCATGCAGTAGCCTACACGATCGGTCCAATTTTTAAGCACATTATCGATTGTGTGCAGTTGTATTGGTGACAATGGCTTGTCGACGTAACACTTATCTTTGAGGGCACCCCACAAATAATAGTCCAACGGTGTCAAATCGCAGCTCCGAGGTGGCCAAACGACATCAGCTCTGCTGCTGATAATGCGATCTTCAAAAACAGGGCGCAAAACATCGAGTGTAGCTTCGGCTGTGTGGCACATAGCGCCGTCCTGCTGAAACCAAATGTTGCCAATATCCTCCTCTTCAATTTTTGTGAACAAAAATTCGTTCAACATGGCCCGATAACGATCGCCATTGACTGTAACGGCCACTCCTTGCTCATTTTCGAAGAAAAATGGCCCAATTATGCCTCTGGACCAAAATCCGCACCAAACAGTGACTCTTTTTGGGTGCAGCGGCTTTTCAATGTATGCGTGCGGGTTTTCTGTGCCCCAAATGCGAAAATTTTGCTTGTTTACACACCCGCCAAAATCAGCATCTTCTGTAAGTCAATCGCAGGCCCACTTCTCAGCGTTGTTCAAGCGTATACACAACCATATTCGTTCAGCGGCAGTATAAAACTAATTATCTGTCAAATCAGACATGAGCTAAGTGTTACCATTCACGAAATAAGCACTAGTTGAAAAAAAAACGTTATATGGCGGACCCTGTACATCCAAACTTATGCCGTTAGTACTTCTTTAGTTGTTTTAGAGGTAGAATTGATAATTCACCGATCATGACCATTTTTCGTAACAATAATTTTTTTTTTCAAAGCTCATGGGTAAAATTTAATGACTCAAGCCATAATATTATTGAGATATGATATAAAATTGAAAAACACACTGTGCGGAATTGCAAGCGGAGTGAGAAAGTTAATCTCTTCTGAGCATTACAGTAAAATACTTATTCATCGATCTATATGACATCGTATCTGAAAACAATTTTTACTGTGTCATGAAAATAAATATTTTATATTGTTTTTAATTTCAAGCAATAGAAAAGAAATCGGAAATCAAAAATTCCACTCAATTAAATGCAATTAAAAGCAAAATGATTAATGCTTAAAAAAATCCATTAGGATTATAGCACAAGAAAATCCCCAAAACAACAATAACAAAATAAATAACCATAAAAATCACAGAAAAGCAATGAAGCAATTAAAAATCCCAGTTGGCGAATTAAAGCAGTTTAGGAATAAAGTGCTCTACGCCCTGAATGTAGCACCCAAAAATTACGCCCACTTTCTTGCTATGGTTTTTTTCTTTCTTGTGATTTTGCGTTAAATCATTTGTGCTTTTCTCTCTCTTTCGGTCGCACGGAGCAGCGTGTTTATAAGCCAGGATAATTACAATAGAAATAAATGCATGGCGCGGAGATTTACAAATGTACGCAAGCAGAAAAAGAAAATGAATTACAAGAAGCAGCAGAAGAGGGCAGTAAAAGGGAAAAAAGATATGAGAAGAGTATAAAGCAAACTACGTATAAAAATGACAAACAAAAATAAAAAAGTCGCAATTAAAGCCAAGAAAGTTAAGCAAGCAACTGACAAGAAAAATAATTATCAGATTATGGTAAGGAAAGCAAGTACAAGAAGAGAAAAAAGAAGAAGAGGACGAAGCAGTAAAGCTTCAAGATTCAACAATAAATTCGTCTATAACAGTTGTTAAAATGGTAAGGAAAAAATAAATAAACTGGACGAAAAAAAGGAAAAGGAGTTCGAGGAAAAAATACTGCGATATAAAATGCAAGGACATCAACAGGAAGCGCGCGTTAGCAAGAACGAAAAAAAAAACAAAACAATTAAAAATTTATGCATTTATTTATTTGTATAATTTTTTTGGAAAAAAAACTCAAGTACGCGCAGCGGCAACTTGAAATCCCAGCGGTACTGGGACTAAGGAAGATGGAGTGACTTGGTTGAGCTAAGCACACAAGTAAACAAAACCCAAAAGCAAATAAAAAACAAATAACGGCAGTAAAAATTATAACGGCAGCAGCAAGTGGAAAAAAGTATCTATAAAAAAAGAAAACAAAAGGAATGAATATGCAAATATAACGGTGTCTTTTTGCCTTCATTTAGACGGCTACGCCTGGACTTCTTTGCTTACACTCTTACAGCTTTAAGTTCCACGAAATTATAATTTAAGCACTTGATAGCTGGTATAGTAGCTGGCTTCACAACCTGGCCCACTTTGTTGTTAACCATTTGTTTATGTCTTGTCGCCGCTTTAATCTCTACGCCTTGGCTACGGTTTTGTCTTCCGTGTCGAGATTTTGGAGCTTCTTCTGTAGTTGCTACTTATTTAGCTGCAGCTTCCATTGTTTTGCATTTTTTGGTTTTTTTTTTTCATTTTACAAAGTTTTGCTCTTATTTGTATCTTTATTGTTCTATATTCTTTTGCGATTTCTTCAGAAGTTTGTCTTTTTTTTCTGTGTTGCTTTTATTTTCGTGTAGTCGATTTTATTTTCATTTATTTGCTTTTTTTATTTTGTCTAAAATTTATCGCCGCTTGTGTATATTTGTTGGATTAAACGTGCAGTTGACTTTTTTGGCACTTAAGCAGGTTTGGTAAAAATTTATTTCTTGTTTGTTTTTTGGCTTGCTTACTTCCTTAAATAGTGTCTTAATTTTGCTGTATTTTTTGCGATAAGCTGGTGAGATTTAGTATTTTACATAATTACTTTTTCGTCAATGGCGCTAACTGTCCTGAAAATATGACAACAAATATTCGGAAAACGTTGTTTTTATTAAGTTTGAGTAGTAGGAATATAGTATGAAGGATGGCTCGCATAATCCATGATAGAATTACCAGGTAATATAAATAGCAGGGAACGAAAATAAACTCTAACGTTTCGTTCGTTAAGGTAGTAATGCGTTTATTTGAGAGAACTGAACATTTATGTTGTGTAGCATTCATTACCAAGGTCATTATTCGGTTGCGTTCAAGTTTGCATACTTGAACATAAACACCATTGTTCTGTAGTATAAGCTATACTAAATAACCTTATGAGAAGCGTTGTTTGAGAGACTGAGAAGGCAGAGAGAAAAACATTTTATCTTTGTTCAAGCACATGCTGCGTATCAAGGGCGCATTCAGTTTTGTAGGTAGCATACTTTTGCAGGGCGCTCTTGTTTTAGTATAAATAAAGCATTTTTTTAGCTATTCAGTTTATTTATTTTTATACTGTTTCTAACGCCCATAAAAAGGCGTGTTAGGTTTAGAAAAGTATATTATATATTCTTGATCAGCATCACTAGCTGGGCCGATTTAGCCATTTCCGTATGTTTGTCTGTCTGTCGACAAGACTCTTTTTTTAACACAGCTGCTAAGAAAATCTCAGTTTGTTTTATTAGTGCATGAAATTATTACATGCAAGTAAGTTCACTTATATAATTTTTTTATAGAATTTAAGACTACTGTTTAATGTTTATGGAATTGTGTTTCAATTTTACATGTTAAGGTCATGAAATCACGCATTCCTTCAAACAGCCATATATGGCTTCTGACGGAAATGTAACTACTTTTTTGAAGAAAGTTTTGTTTGTGTATCTAGTTATTTCATTTTAAACAAACTCAGAAAATAGTTCAACTTTGAAATAAAAAACACAGGTATTTGTTTTAAAATATGAAATTTCGTTAGTTTTAAGGAAATTTTTTCTTTAAACAATATTCATTTATTGCATCTATTCCGCATTTATTTCAAAAAATTAAGAATTTGGATTAAAAAATAAAATTTTATTTGTTCTATTTTTTATATTGATTTTAAAAATGAATTACACACTTAGACTTAAATCAAAGAAATTTATTTTTTCAAATTTGTTTTGCAAATATAAATTATTCTTTCAGTAAGCAAGAAATTGTCTTTAAAGGAACAAATTATTTCTTTGTTTTGAAATTTATTTCTTTAAGAAAAAGAAAAGAAAGAAAAGTTTCCATTTAAAACAAAAAAAAAAAAAATTACGCTAAAACAAATAAATTTTTTTTTTTAATATTGAGTAAATGTTCTTTGATTTTAGTATGCTTCTTTTCTCAGTGTATAAATCCATAAAAAATTTGTTAGCTGGATCATAAACCGTGTAGTAGTGGGTTAAGATTCCATCTAAAAATAAAGATGAAGTTCGAAAATTAGCGGCTCGGGTAGAAACAACGCCTAACTCCCATACAAAATAGCTTTATAAAAAGTTCTTTTTTCTCTTAAAAAGTCTCAACATTTATTTAAATGACTTGAAATTTTTACATACATATGTTTCGATAATTAAAACTGACCATATTCATCACTATTTTTGTAATGTAAAACAATCTTTATAAAAAGTACTTAGGTTTTATAATTAATATTAGAAAAGAGAACATCTAAATGGTTTAAATTTATCTGACTTCAATGATTTCACTTCAACGTCTCTTAAGTCCTTTCAATGGCTAGGCTAAGCCGAAATAGTATTTTTTAGGTTAATACTCCTATCATAACGGTCCTAAAAAGATGAAAAAACATACCTTTGATTTTTACCTGCGCTACTTACTCTTAATTTTATTATCATTTTAAAATCATTTTAAAATTTAAAAAAGCCTTTAAATTTTATTATAATTTTATTGTCTTAAAATGTAAAAAAAAACAATAATTTGATTGAGTTGGTTCTTCTTACAAAATAGGACAAAAACAAAATCAAACTGACTTTAATGTTAAATATCTCTCCAAATTTATTTTTGTCATGTTGGTACATTGTTTTTTATAGAACCAAATTAATTAAAAAAAAACCGTTGCAAAATAATATTAAAACTACTTCTGTCGTGTCCAATATATTGGACAAATTCATTGAAAGAGTTTTTTTTTGGATTCGCCCGGAGGTATGAAATCTTCCAAAGATACGTATACCCGTCCTATACGCATGCACGATTCACATTCTAAAATCTGCCCGAATCAGCCGGGACAGACAGAATGCACCTACGTACTAAAACATACCCCCTATTGGCAATTAGGATTTTCCACTAAACACATTAATTGGCTTTTCAGCGGAATTTAAAAATTGAATATATATAAACGCGTATTTAAGTATATTTGATTCTATATAAATAAGCAACATCGAATAAAATAATAGTAATTATCAATTTAAGGTACCCGAAAAACAATCCAAAACACTAAACTCATTTTAACTGGTTTGCGGCCATTGTCCAACCCAAGGACCTAATTGGAAATGAGATAAATCTCATATCCGCCAAATCAAAATCCCAATTAGTTGGATATGCATTTGGGCCAACGCAGGCATAAACTTGTATGGAAAATAGATATACTCTGGCACACCAATCCAGGTGATAGTGTGTTTATATCAGTGTTGCCAGGTGCCTCTCATCATTTACCCCTAGATTGGATTTCAAATCCCCCTAAAATTCCCCTAAAAATTTTTCGAAAAACATGCAAAAATGCAATTGTAAATAACTTTTGTTAAAAATTGAAATATCAAGTTTTTTATTAAAAGAAAAGTATATTAAAAACATTGTAGATACATTTTATAAATGTACATTACAAAAAATTTATACAAAACAAAGCAAACAACTCATTTAATTCATGTTGTCTTATTATAACTAACATATACAATGTGTATTAAACATAAAAAAGGTACATTTCATGAGATCATTGAAATCTTATTTAATTATTAAATTTTTTAAATTAATATTGGTATTCATCTAACTGAACTGGCTGAATACATCTAACATATAATCATCAATCTCTTTTGATTCATATAAATTTTCAGAATTAAACATTTTGAGCATATTTGCGGTCGGTATAAAATCGATGCATCCATTTGTCATCCCATATCGAACGCGGAGGAATGCGTCAGAAGTTTTTACAGACATTCTATTTCTTAATTTATCTTTCACAATATTCATAATTGAGAAAGATCTTTCAACTACCGCATTCGAAAATGGGATGCACAATAAAGCGAAAACTAATTGAACAATGTGCTTATAGCGCTGCTCATTACATGCATTTTTAATATTAAAAATCTCCACCCAAAATGATTCAGTTGAACTAAAGTTAACGTCTATAAAAGATAAAAGATTCCACTCTTTTATTGTTTCATTCACATCTTCGCAAACCTCTTTGAAATGAACAGCGATATCTTTAATATCACCCTTTTTTAAACTGCTTGCTGTTCCTGGAGTAAAAAATTTAAGTTTTTCTAAGATATGAAAATTGTCTGAAACTCGAGTTTGAATTTGCTCACACAACTTTATTATAAAATTAATACAGTTTTTTTTAATTTGATCTAATACGTCAACATTTAAAGTTTTGGCAATAATATTAAAATCGTATCCAAACTCCACACAAGAGAAAGGCATTAAAAATAACTTAAAATTAAACTGCGAAATAACAGAATTTTTTACTTTTGATAGTTCTTGTGGAACAACAATGATTTGAAGAAATGAAAATAATAAGTCATGTAAGTCATCAAATAACTTAAGACAATCTACCTGATCAGCCTGAAATAATTTATTAACAGAAATCACTCTATTTAAAATTCGATGTAAAAAAGTCAAATAAATTCTATTTGAGTTTTCTTTAAACATTTCAAAAAGTTTTTCTGCAGTGTAGGAATTGTCTCTACCAACAGCTAAGCCAAAATGCACTTTTAAAGTATCATATTGATCAAGAATTACCTTAATCGCTTCACACCGTTCAAGCCACCGCGTGCCAGACAATTTGCTTATTTTATTGGGAGCCTTGTCAGAAATCAGCTTATACAAGTTTGCGTATTTTTTTTGTCTCTCCGTACTTTTCGAAAACCAATTATGCGACTCTCGAATCATAAAATCTAAATAATTTGGAAGTGAAAAAAAAGCTTTTTCAGCTGCCAAATGCAGGGAATGGCACACACATTTTACAACGACAAGATGAGGGATTATTACTTTTAATTTAGATGAAAACGAATTATATTTCCCTGCCATAACATTAGCCCCATCAACACCAATACCGATTAATTTCTTTATATCTATTTTATCAGATTCTAAAACGCTTTTAAATGACTGAACCATTGCTTCATGATTTCCGCCTTCAAGTTCGATTAATCTATAAAAAGTTGTTACAATTTTTAATGTTTTTTTGCTAAAATACCTGACCATTATACTCATTACTTTTTTTGTATCTATAGTAGTGCTTTCATCTACTATCATTGAAAAATATGAGTCACCTATATCTGCAACTAAATCACTTAGCATACACGGACTAATGACATTCGTAATGAGTCCAAGGCACTTAGTACGGTGTAATTTAATAGAAGATAAAATTTCGGACTTTTCATCTATGGATTTTATCACTCCGCCCAAATGGTTCACTGTTCTAATTGAGCAATGTTCTGCAATAGAAGCAGCAATTTTCAATTCCGCGACTTTCCTCTGTTCTTCAATAGGTTTCGTAACGAACGCTGTTATCTTTTTGTTTTGTTGAACTTCTGATTCGTCTCTGCCCCGATTTAAATGTTTTTGGGACTTTGAATGATCAATAAGCGTCTTCTTGTGAGCTAATATGTTGTCTTTGCACCATTTACAATAAGCACGTGAGCAATCCAATAAAACAGGTGCGATCCAATCTAAAATATAAATTAAAATAACTTATCGCATATTTAGGCCAAGCGCAGACAGTTGCTTAGTTGTTTTCAATTGTTTAATGTGAAATTGGTATTAAAATGAAGTTTTACCTTTAAAAGGAGGCTCCGTCTCCCATTTTTTTGTATATTTTTGGGCATATCTTTTTTTTTCTATAGTTTTTCCCATACTTCTGTGGTTTTTAAATTTTACAAGAAATTAATTGCAAGTAAAGTGCGAAGCGAGTTTGAAGTGAAGTGGGAAATGATAAGTAATTTATTTGAAGTGCTGCCAAATCAGCTGTTTTTGTAAATACCTGTTTTACACATGCAAATAAGTGTTGCTGAAATACACAAGAAGCCAAATTTCAACTTCTTTCGTTTTTAATTTTTGTATGTTTTCGCACAGTATGGACGAAAAAATTTTTCTTGAAATTTCTACCATGATTTCCAAAACAAGAAAAAGAAAAAAAATGTTTTTTGAAAGGTGAATTTTTCAAATACCCTTAAAAAACCCCTAGCAAATATAAAATCTCCCTAAAAAATCCCCTAAAGATTTAATTCCCCTAAAATTCCTCAAACCAGCTAAAAAACCCCTAAATCTAGGGGGAAATCCCCTAACCTGGCAACAGTGGTTTATATGTACTTTAGCGCTCGGCCCTTCCTGTTCAGCAAGATCCGAGTGCGGCCCCTTGTGAATTTTACTATATTAGTGCGAACTAACACAAATAAGATGATTGCCGAACTTTCATGGAATTACACCGCACAGTGGTTCCATCCCATATTCATGTAGGAATAAAATTGAATGATTCGTCATTGACCAATAAAATTATGCATGTGAGCTATAATTAGAAAACAAACAAACCCGCCCCAAACCGCGCCTACTTTCCATGTAACACAAAAACTATGAACGCTACATACTTTTGTTGTAGATATAGTAAAACTGCTCTTTAAAAAAGTATACGAATTTATTTATTCTTTTGTTCGTTTAAGATAGGTTCGCAGACAATTATTTTAAATGTTAATATTAACTTTAAGATTGTAAGCAAAATACAATTTCAATTCATAAGGAATTACATTTTTTAATTTAAGCTATTGTATATCATAACAACTCTGTCAAAAATAATATTAGCATGTATTAACCCTTTTGGTTTCTTTTAAGCAGGTCCGCAGCCAATTGTTTTAATTTTAATACCACTTTAGAGGCTTAAGGGTTATAACAAAATTGTAACAAAAACTATCACGAGAAAACTATTTAATTCCGCGTTCACACCACTGTGCAACTCTTCCTGATTCTCAATGCAAGGAATAGAGAATAATAATGCAATAAAACAAAAACAATTCGACAGTGTTAGCATCAGTGTTGCCATTTGTATCCGATAGAATCCATTCTTATGGATTCTTAACTTATACTGAAAAACATATCTACTTTTTTAAGCCTTAATGCAAAGTTTGATTCTTTTTTTGAAGAAATTTTATAAATTAATATAATTTTTTATATATGTGACGTACATATATTCTTCACTTATATTATAATATTTTGTACATTAGAAAAATGCTCAACCATTTTAAGAAACAGATTTAAAAAAAAATTAAGAGATGTGTTTAATTTTAATTCTGAGAGTGAAAAATGTTTGAAATTCTTCTAGCGTAATTTGTAAAAAAAAAATATTATCTGCTAGTGTGGTAGGTGGTTGCAGTGAGTACATATTAGAATTTTTTGATGCATTTATTATTTATTATTTAAATAATTAATTATTTAAAATTTTCAATGCTTGTTTTTAAGTGTGTTGCCGGCTTTTTTTTTAAGAAACAATAGAAAAATTTTTTGTGCGATCTGTTAAGGTTTGATGTTAGCGCATTCTTATGAATAAAATATTTGCAAATTAAAATTTTCATTTAAGCAAAATAAAAACCTATGTGTGTATTTAATAACATAGAATGGAAAGGTAAGTAAAAAGCGCAATGAACATTGTAAAAACAGAGCATGGAAAAAAAATAGAATTGCATATGCGTAATGCACCTCTTGTGCTATAGTGTTTATTGAAAAGATTTAAAACATGTATTTTGTCATTGCATTGACATACCAGAAGGCTTTTTGAAATTTAATATTTAAAAACCCCGTGTCTGTATATAAATATTACGATTCATCTGACGATAAGGGAATTTTTGCACAAATAGAGTTAAATATCCAAGAGTTGGTTGAAAATACATTTTATACATTATATATATAATTTTATTCATACGAAAAAGTGTTGGCAACACTGATTCTGAGACACAAAATGAGAGAGAAAAGCCTTCGTAAAAAATATCGCATGCCGAATGTGTTGAGTAGAGAGTATGCAAACATAATTATAATGTAGTGTATGCCATGCTGTCGAACGATACAGAATAATAACATTTATGTTCGTCTCCACTCACATATACACAACCGAACGGAAATTCATGCCATGCGAAGCACATTAAAATATCGTTCGGTTTATTTTCGTTCACTGATAAATAGCGATTGCGCTGCCGAGCTGTAGGGTATTAATTTCCCTACCGATATTATAGCACCTATACCGATACAAGCTTACCGATACTGTAAGCACATTAAAAAATTAAAGGGGATTTTTTCTGTGTTTAATTTAGCGTTTGATGAATAAATTTACACAAGAAGAAAAAAATAATTTGTTGTTGTTGTTTCTTAAGCGGCCCATACACACTGCAACCAGATTACGTCTTTTTTAATTCGTTTGACACACACGTTGAGATGGTTGCAGTAATCCATTTTGCTATACACGAATCAACGATGCAACAACGCAGCAAAAAACAGCAACTGCGACCAAAATATTAAGCGCTTTTAATTTTGTTGCAACCTGAGTTGCAATCGTCAATGATTTGCGTAAGTTCGACACACACGCTGCGACTTCATCGTGATAGCCATGGTGTAAGAAAACTAGGTGTAAGTGAGTTTTTGACAACACCATGAATTTCTTTGCTTCTGTCAAAAAATTGTGTTCCGAAAGAACGGAACTGTTGATAGTTGTCAAATTGTGTTATTTGTTTGAGTTGCTAGATGATGTGCTATAGTTTTTATTGTACGAATTAAGTATAAATAAATAGTTAATGCAATTAATTGTGCCGTGTTGTGTTGACAAAAAATTGTATTCGCCGATTTGCCAAATTTGTCATTAAATGTTTTGGCCATTTTACCAGAAACGTGCGCTGGAAGGTGACGCCGACATGATGCTTTGGCCAGCATGCAAATTTTCTTGCAGTCACTTTTTTTTTCATAACGCACAGCGTCTCATACATTTTTTATTGTTTTTCATATCACTTTACTCTCACTTTAATCTCAGTAAAAATCTTATAAACTTGCAGAAAGACACAAATTTAACAAAATTTGTTTTCAATGCAATTCACCATCAGCTGTTTTTCACCCCGCTGAAGAGCGGGGAAACATAAATTTATCATTTTGAGAGAGAAGTGTCAAACTCACTAAAACCTCTATTTCTTACACCATGCGTGATAGCTGTCAAAAACTTCCATGTTACACTTCCAGCTATGCTTTGATTGCAGCGTGTATGGGGCCTGTTATGAAGGTAGGCATTAGGCAATTAATTGTAAAATTTTCGGATAAGAAAGCATAAGAAAAATTCATAAATTCATAAAATTAAAAACCCATAGACAAAAACTCCCCGTTTTAATTATTAACATACAAGAAGCATCATTGTTTTGATTGTCATCATGCTTTTTTGACATTCTATCCTTACAGTGACAGTTCAACCCTTTCGATTTATAATACCTGGGTAATTATACTATGGCATAATCAAACTTCTATTCAAATAAATAAGGATAAATCTTGGATAATTAGTAAATCAGTTAATCTCTTTGCAGATTATTTTAAATCCAACTACTTAAATTACGATTCTTTGTTTAATAATTCCGTATTAGACAATGTTGACTAATAAAATATATTAGTTTCAATATAAAATTTAACTTCATCCTAGCTCAAAAGATCTTCAGAAACCCCATAAAAACTAACTGGAACCATTTCAGAAGCATTATTGAGACCAAGTTACCTTCCCCCAAATAAATTCAGTGCAATCATGAAACTTTTCTACCGGGTAATTGGAAAAGGGAGTTTTTATTGTTAAGATATCGTTCAAGAACATTTTATAAGTTTTTGATATAAATTTGTTCAGGAACCGTTAATATTCATGAGTGTAAAAAAAAATTTTGATGTCTTTATCTGATATCTTGAAAATAAAAGCTCCCTTTTCCGATTCCCCGGGAGAAGGAGTAAATGATTGGGATGATTATCGCGGAAGAGGGCATTGAGGGCTTCTTAAAGATTCTCTCGGTCCATCTTCTCAAAACATATCACTCGTCTTGTAACCCAACGCGAACGAAACCATGGTAGAGTCCGGATCTAACAGAGCAAAAACGCTATCTAAAATATAAAAGAACTAAAAAATTAGAAATATGGGGGGAATGCAAATGCATTCTTAGGCTTTTTAAAACAAACGTATGCAGATTAAAAAGACACTCGTGGAAGAACTTCTGTTTAAGCATAAAAGACACCAAGGTCACAGCAAGGCTCAAGAAGCTACTCTCAAAGCAGAGCCAACAACGTAAAGACAATGGTCAGTGGACGTAGAGCAGGCATAAACGTCTTGAAGTGCTTTTAAAGGAACATTTTTTCAGCTGTACTGAAGCTTAAAACACAGCCGCAGTACGAAGACACAGGACAAACCCGCTAAAGCTTCCACACGACTTAATAACGTAGGACAATATTTTATGAGCTATAAACTTGTTCTCGGGATATAAATCTCCGGGAGCAGATGGTATAGTTCCTGCCATATTGCCAACGGCAGAATCACGAGTCGTTCCATGGCTTGAGAATATATAACGAATGTATCAAGCTTAACTATGTACTTGTGGTCTGGAGGACTGCGAAAATTGTATTCTTACAAAAAGTACGTAAGAGCAGCCATATGTATCCGAAGCAGTGATGGGTAAACTGAATTCGAATATATCCGAAAATCGACTTTTGCCCAAAATAATCGAGTATTTTGACATCGAGTTTCGCTTTGAAATAATCGGCAAAATCGCGTCGGTTGAAAATGATCGCGTCTGTAGAGCTTTATTTTATTTTGCAACGGATTGCAGAAAATAATCTTAATACATAAAAGTCAAGCACGCTGCTCCGTTTCCAATATCTCTCAAACTGTTTTGCCTGAAAGTATGCACATCTTAATACATAAAAGGCAAGAATGCTGCTCCGCACACAGTATATTGTAATTATTTTTTTACCTTAAAGTAATTTTAAAAGATATACTGTTCTCAAAAATGTTCAGCCTGGAAGTATGCACATAAAATATATTTGATACATATCAGTGACAATATTGGGTTTTTACAATACAAAGTACGTTTTTGATCTTACTACTTCTTTTTTCATCAAAAAAAGTTATGACGAATTTAACGAAATTCTTTGGATGGATTGCACCAAAACATATAATTGTATCAGCCGCGAAACGACACCTGAGTTTCTACGTATAGGATGGTTGCAAAGCCAGTTTGTTAAGTTGTGTATAAATATGATTGCTACCAAACTCGACTTTTTGCACTTTTACACTTGAACTAAATTTCCAACACTGCTTCAATGCGTAAAGTGTTATTTAAAGTGGTACATATGTATTTTTCACAAATCAATTGAACAAAAAAAAAATCAAGCTTTAAAAAGAGAAAAAAGTGCTTTCGGCAAAAGGCTCCAAAAAGGAAGTGTGCGGAGGACAGGCTTTCATACTAGTACAGCAATAATCATTCAGTGAATATTAGAACAATTTTTAATATCCCATTTTTGCATACCAAAGCAGCAGAACAAATATATTTGAGATTTACTGAAAATTGTCTTTAGTGAGATCTCGTTTACGTGGTTTGGGTTGGATAGATTAACCCAATAAGGACGATGGTGCCATAAAGCATCACTAAGTCGGATGTGTCACAACTAAAGGTATCATATAAAAATTAGTCAACATCAAAATTATGTCAAAATTAGCACAAGTGTGAAAAAAATGGTCCCGTCATTAAAGAGTTAAAAGCCAGAGGCAGGCCGTTGCTGGGATATCGCTGTCGTCATTACTATCCCCCAGTTATAAACAGTTGAAATCTGTCAATGTTTACTGAATTTTTTTAAAGGCATACAATTAATAAAAAATATTGAATTCCTACAAAGTCGTCTGAAGATTGCTTGCTGGACCCACGTATTCAGGTATATCGCTAAATGATGACACTGTCCCAGTATTTAATACAATTTTAAATTCTTTATTAAAAAGCAGAAATCATTGAACCTTTATGTACGCTCCATACGTTTTGCTATCAACTAGCAAGCAAGCAACAAAAGCATTTATTGTATTTTCGTCACTGTTTTCATTTCTGAACTGCCAAGTCCATTATCTGGGCAATGCACTTTAAAACCGCATGACGGGAGTGAGAGGCCTTACTTTCGTATTGTTGATTTGGTTTGATCGGTGTTCAACCGAACTTGTTCCAAAATCTTTTGTTTTACATTTTAATTGCCATTATAATTGCAAATAGCTATAATTTTAAGTATATACTCAATATGAGGTTAAATATGAAGTTAAAAAAACGTAAAATCAAAAATTCCCACTTTAATTTAAAAATAAACAGTAACAAAAATAGAGTAAAGTTGAAAATTTTTAAATCAAATACGATATTTTCATTTTTTAAAAGATTCTCATTTTTATTTCAAAAATCAATTATTTTTAGGTTAATACTGTTTTATTTTTAATCTAAAATTAAACAATATTAAATTGTTTTAAAGCTGATAATTTTTGATTTTAAAATACCTTATTTTGTTTTAAAAAATCACATTTTTTATTTAAAAAAGCACATTTTTTATATGAAAACACACATTTTTGTTTTGAAAATGTTTTATTTTTATTTCAAAAACGTAAAATTTTGATGTAAAATTGTTCTTTCTTACCTTGTTATAGCCTTTTACACGATATCACATTGATATTAGACAAAAACTTTTAATTTTTAATTGTTTTTTATTAATTATTACGTTATTATATAAAATAAAAAAAATAAATTGTATATATTTAAATTTCACATGTTTTCATATATGGCTTACCCTTAAAGAACTTTAGGAGTTCCCCGAGTTTTTCATCATCCTCGCTGGCATCCACTTCTTCGATTGAGCATTCGTCTAGTGGAGACGTAAATGATGAAGTTATGTGAGGACTAAAATCAGCCGCCTCACCATCCAAAGCCAGCCATTCTTAATCACAATATTCCATATTTAATAAAGACAATTTAATTTTATTTCGCACTAAACGACACGACGCAATGGATACGAAAAAATCAAAATATCGTTGTTATTTTTCTGTATACGTTTCAATTTAAAATTAAAAATGCATTTTTGGTTTTAAAAATTAACAATTTCAAAATGAAAACGATAAATCAAAAATGAACACTTTTATATTAAAAACGGTCAGACTTGATTTTAAAATGCAATTTGTCGCTTAGTGTAACTATTAAAAAAATACATAGGTCCAAATACGTTTATCAAAAATAAGAAAAACTAGAAAGGAAAGGACTGGACCAAAGCTTAAATAACCCTAAGGCCGTATTTTTTTTATTCGAAGTTTTCAATGTTGTTTACAATATTTACAAAATTTAGAAGTTTAAACAATAATTTTTTAATTTATAAAGGTTTTACTATTAGGATGACGTCACTTTAAATGGGAGACGGGCATGGTTTTCAGTTTTTTCTAGACATTCCAAACCTCGAGTGCATAGTTATGATCAAAATTAATATGCAAAATTTTAAGCTATAGCACTCCTTTTGTGTTTTTTTGATTTCATAAAATCACTTAATTGTACTGATTTCATAAAGTCACTTTGTTTGGATTGTAGGCGTTACATAGAAAATGTTTTGAGTGATCAAAACTGCCCCGATTTATAATGAAAAAAATGTTCATAATGTCGTAACTTACGAACTATGAAGTATAAAATATAAAGTAACAAACATAGATGCAAATAGTCGTAATTTCAAAAGTCGACTTAAATCGATTATGAGCTCCGATTAACCGATTTTTTAGCGCGCTGAATATAATCGAAAAAAATCGATGATCGACTTTTGATTTTATTTATTTACTTGATTGCTAAACCTAAACAGGTTTTATAGCAAATTTAAAATTATAAAATAAGATATTTAAGTAATACAATTCAAAAATACAAAGTATGATTTTGATTGAAATCATGTATTATTAACAAACTAAAAAGTTTTAATAAATTGCTTAAAGTATATAATTTTATTAAAGTATAAAAAATAACAAAAAAAAAAGAAGTTAAGTCAAAATCGATAATATCAGACACCAAAGAAGGGTTGCGTTTTCAAGACAATCAAGGTCAAGTTAGCAACAATTTTTGTATACGGCGGAGTCGTGTGACAAACAAGGTCTCATACCCAATAAAACACCACTCCAATAGGTATAAATATAATATGTATCGTTCTGTCTTCCTGAAGCCGGTGGGATCCTGGCTTGACAGGGTGGTTACTCGACAAACTAGGTCAACTTCACCAAACCAATTTTCATAAAATATAAAAAACCAGTTGCGAACGCAGGCACCAAGACAAATTAGGTCTTATCGGCCACTCATATTAATATATTACAGATCGATCTAACGTAGTGTTTCAAGAGGTAAAAAGACACCAAGACACCATGGTACCGTCGACAAATGTAGTCCCAATCATCATGAAGATATGAGGCAATTGAAGATCCCAGGTTTAGGTCCATTCAGATTATTTAGATGTTTATTCACCAAAATTTTCCATTTTACGCTTAGGTCCATTTATCCATTTAGATTGTTATATTAATGTAATTACAAATCACCAGATGCATCAGATATATGTTTGAAAGAACTTTACATAATCAACGACGGTACTGCAGGTAATCTATAATTTTATGTTTGATTGAGTCCATGGATTCACTTAAGGATATAACATCCGAGTCAAAATTAAAATCACCGCAAGCGCTTCTAAGAGGTTTATTTTGCAAATAATTAGTTCTACAAAAGTTTATGTGGAGTAACTCAAAATATCTTCTAGGGCGAAGAGATTTTGACTACCCATTACTAATCCAATGGCCAAAAGGCCAAAATGTTTAACTTCCTTTGTACTCAAAACGCTCGCAACAACCAACTTGTACGTTTAAACGAAAGGTAAATCGGTTGAAACAGCGCTACACTCCCAAGTAGTACCCACAGAAAAAGGTCTCCAAAAGAAAAAATACGTACTTGGTGCTTTTCCAGACATCTCAGGTGAATTCAGCAATGTATTTATTAGAGCAGTCCTAACCAACCGTGCAATATATGCACCTCCAGTTATAAACCTATGGTTAGACAATTTGCTAAGCTGCAGAAGGGTTCGAGCTGAGCGGGGCATCAAACCCACGAAAAGGGGTTTTTTTTTGGCTGTCGCACGAAAAGGAAATCTCGCAATGGGACACCGCAGTGGGAAGAGGTCCTCATGCCCCTAAATGGAATCTTATTGTCAATGAACTACTCAAAAACTTTGAAGGTAGAGAAACAAAGAATGCAGGCTTTGCAGACGACTTAACCTTCGCCTAATCAATACCCACCCGGGTAACCTTTTTGTGTTTCTTTTCAAAATATCTCCCCCGGTTTTAATCCAATCTAAATTGATTCATTTATTTTTTTTAAATTTGTCTTTTTACCCCATTAAATTTTTTATTTTAGTTTTCTAATTGCCTTGCTTTGAAAACGGATACAAAAGTTAAATTTATATACACATGTAAGAGATAATTTTATTCCATAATTGTATTTTTTATGAAAATATACACCCGATTTTTAATTTCGTATGTAATGAGTTGATGTGGATTGAAAAATAGACAAGTTTTACACTTAGTTTGGCTGTCGCTTGCATCTTGATCTGAAATTGCATTCACCCAAACTGCTCGTTCTCACAATCGTCGGTAACATGCTTTTCTGTAGGGAAACGTGCAGTTAGGTATTTACCAAACAGAATCTTATAAAAATAAATACCTTAAATATACTTGATTTCCATTCTTATTGGATAGCTTCCAATAAAATTAATGTTTTTCGACATCTTCGAAATAAAAAGGTGCAGAGATCCTCACCAAATCTTTCGTGAAAATAGCTTCTTTGTGATTGCTTCATAGACCTTATATGTTATCCTTACATATTATATAATCGGCTAGGCCTGCCGTGTCCAAGATGTAATGGAACATCGCCATAGGCCAGCGTAATTTTGATATTTTGGTGGTGTATCGGGAAAGCATTTTGACCATAGTATATAAACCACCCTTTGGTCCAGATAGGAAACTATCTTTGTGTATTGTTTATTGCCAAATCTTTTAAAACTCGCTCATCTTCGCTTACATCCCTGGTGTTGTTTATTTTTCCTGTATATATTTGCCATCGTAGTGGACATTATGTTGCAGAAGAGCAAACCCACCATAACTGCTCATCCACTGTAATGGACTCGTGAGGCCGACAATAAGCACTCAAATTTGAGCTAATCATTTCGAAAACATCCTTTAAGGGTGCAGTCTAATCTTCTTCTCGAGGAACAGCTCTGGTAGCATGTCAAACAAATTGTATGAATCGCAGAATGTCCAATAATCTGTTTTATTCCATAGTTACCCGATACAATAGATTTGAATTTTTTTTAAAGCACTGATAGTGGCTCTTGGTTGGATTTATGACTGCTTATAATGATAAGTAAAATTTCCCTAAAGCTGAAAGTTTGTTGTCAGTAATCGCTTTTCCTACAATTTCTGCAAATCATGTCTTTCGTCAACTCTGGACAAATTTTTGGTTACAGAATTTGGTCAAATAATTGAAGCCATCATTACCGCTACACAACGCTTATGTTCTGTTCTCTCAAATCAATGCAAACGCAATGTTAGCATTTATTTTTGTTCACTGGTGTAGTGTGCTCCAATGACAGTGGCTTAGACAAGCTTTAAGTGTGGGGAGACATGTTAAAACTATTCACGTGATAACTTTTGCTCAATTTTCACCTTTATTCTCTACAAAGCTCATGGTAATTTTTTCAAAACCTCGCCCATTACCCTTAATTGCTTGTGGGTTCTTTTTCCCTAGTATTCCCCCTAATCTGCCCCCTACTGAGCCCCTGAGTTACGTAACCATTTATACGCCAAATTTTAGAATTGCTCAAGCATTAGTACAGCAAGGTGATAATTATGATTAATTTTTGACATATGCATTTACTAAAATCACCTGGGTCACCCGGATGGTTATTGGTAAACGACGTGTAAAAAAATTTCTGGTAAGGCGAAGGTTTAGCATAATTATAGTAGGCAAATATCTATCAACAATAAGCTCCATAATGGAGAGCACACTCAAAGAGGTACTTAGATGGTGATATTCTGGCAGTCTTAGTATTAACGCACAAAAAACGGATCTGGTTCTGTTCCGGAAAAGGTACCAGATATCACCAAAAAATAGACACCAAAATTTTAATGTGTCACATAATCTATTTAGATTAATTCTATTCACTGTTTTGAATTAGCTTTAAGGTAAGATAAATGTATAGTCTGTAAGATTGTAACAAGTCAGTAGACTGAAATAAATAAATAAGTTTTAAAATATCTAGGTGTCGTCCTGTACGGCAAGCTGACATGGAGAATCAATATTCAATATAGAGAAATAGAGAGAAGAAAGTTTGAAAAAGTCACCATTGGGATATACACATCTAAGATGATGCTAGGTAGCACCTGGGATCTCTTGCCCTTTATGATGCACTGGATATATCCAAAGGTAGTTTGTACTCTTCTTTTCTATGGAATTATTGTGTGGTGGCCGGTTGTGAATAAACTGTGCATTGTCGGTTGTGAATAAAATGTATTACGGGGGTGCTGAAGTAAACTCCAACTAAAGCGCTTGAAACTATTCTATGTATGAAGCCTCTGGACATTTACGCAAAACTAATACCCGGACACAACGCCTCAACAAATGACACAACGCCTCATGGCGGCAGACAACATGCACTATCAAAATTTCGGTTATTGTATAAGCAAGGATCTATCTAGTAGCATGGACTACTTGATACCTTACACAATAGTCAATTCCAAAACACGAACACTTCTAAGACAAAACGACTGGTGCAAAGGTAAAGAACAAGCACAGCAGGCGGTCAGCATATTAACAGACGGCTCCAAAATGCCTAAGGGGTAGGTGCGGCTTCCAGGTGGAAGTAATCGGCATAAGGAAAGCCGCGGAAATAGCCCTCGGCACTGACACACACCACTCTTATATCAACATTTTCGTCGACAGCCAAGCGACGATCACATCCCTTCCGTCCGCTACCATCAAGTCCAAAAGCATCCTGGCTGGCAGCGATGCACTATGGGCTTCAAAGAGAGTGCGCTTCTACTTGGTCCCTAGCCATCAGGGCATTGAGGGTATTGATGGTTTAGCAAAGCAGTGCGCTGGGCTGGAATCAGAATTCGAAGAACATGTACCTACTCCGTTACAAGAAGTGCACAGGAACTTCGAAAAAAGATCCATTCCAGCTGTGAGTCGTAGATGAAGAGATACGACATCGTGCCAAATCTTGAAAATCATGTGCAATGCGCAATGTGAAAAACGAGTTCTGTTCATCTCGGCACACCCGCGCAGAGATTGCAGGACTCTAGTGGGTATCCTCACAGGTCACTGCATGGCGGCAGCCCACGCGAAGAAACTGGGCATCAACACGGATGCCAACTGCAGAAATTGCATGGAATCGGTACGGTGGAGACTCTGAAGCACCTATTATGCACATGTTCTCTACTTAGATCGAGACTCAAATACCTAGGCTTATCGACGTTCCTGTCACTAAAAGATGTATTCAAAGTATCTCTGGAGTCCCTCTTAAGATTTGCAAATTCAACGCAAATCTTTACATACTTCAACTAAACATAAAGGTTCGCTTTGTTCGTAAGCGGCACCACTAAGCACCAGAATTGGTCTATGTGAGCCTCTGTCAGGAGGCATCCGGATAAACCTAACCCAAACCTATTGTTTGAAGTACTTTAAAAAAGAATTTGCGCGGTTTTTTCCAGGACATAAACATGACAACCAGTCTAATCTGGCTTTAATTTTGTATTTCCATAGAACTAACTTAATTCTATTTTGACTAAATTAAGGTTAAAATTTTTATGACTGTTTTCGAAGGAAGGTATGTATTAAAGTGTGTCTTTGAGCTATGGCTTGGGGTTTAATTAAGTTAATTGGCAAGGATGAGAGTAAGGAATTTATGCAGAAATCTAAGTTCCAGCTAAGAGCAGCAGCTAGGAGTGAGGAAAAACGCTAAAATAAAAATAGCGAACATTAAAAGGAAAAAAGGGCAAAACAACACATTTCAACATAGAGTTGCCAGCATGCGCGTTTTTTTTTGTGTTTTTTTTTCTTGTGGGGTTTTTCGTTACGGTCTTATTTTAGCTCGTTATGTTGGCAATTATTTTTATGACTCTTGTCAACAGCTAAATTTTTACAATGGCAAGAAAACAGACAGCAGCATCAAAAACAACAAAAACAACAGAACACCAACAGCTAATGTCAGAGGGCGCCACGCATCAAAGCGTAACTCTTGAGAGATGAAAGCAGCTTCTAAAAATTAAGTGCCAGCACAAGCGGACGACGACGATAGCAACGTCAAATGTAGCAGTTTTTATGGCGGGGTTACATAAAAATGTTGCTGTAGATTGTCGTTTTTTTTTTTATTCGAATCTGGTAAAAAATTTGCATTTTAAAAAAGTTTGTCAACCACAAGCAGAGCGGAAAAAATATCCAGCTGCTGTTGCTAATTTAAGTTGTTGCTGCTGTTCTGGTCAATAAAATATTGAGTAGCCAAAAAGTGGAGTGAGCTAAAGTATATTTAAATATTTTTCCAATTTTAAGTAAAACGTTTTTTTTTTTTTGTTAACTTATTTATGAGCTACTCACTAGATGTCATAAAGAACGGATGCTAGCATTTTGTTCTACTCAAAACTACTGCCGCTTAAAAGAATAAAAAAAATGTATACAAAAAACCGCGTACAACACGTATGCAGCCAACTCCGTGGAAACAAAAACAGAAAAAACAACATACATTTGCTGCACTGCGACAACATTAGAGCACAAATAAAATGTTTGTTTGGAAAAAATGTGACACATAAGCCGGTTGAAGGAACTCGGTACAACAACTTCGCATAACTTGGCATGTATTTTCTATTTCCATTTGGGCTTCCTCTACCTAGACGGCCATTTTTTAATGCTTTGCCTTTTTATTTTGCATTTGTTGCAAATAAACTTTGTTTGATTTTGATTTATATGTTAGGTTGACAGATGACATTCCTAAATGGACACGCTTCATCTCTGTCTTGCACTTACTTGGCCACCACACCTGTTCTCTTCTTTACCTTTGCCTTGTAAAATTTTATTTTTTGTTGCATTCCATTACGAGCTGACACAAACATATGTGCCACCATTAGCTCCATGCGCTGCACCAGAAACATCAAGTTAGACGGCCTGGTCTGGTCTGGTCGTTGACTTGACTGACGATGACAGCACCATATCCTTGAAGGATCATTTGCAATTTGAAATGCAAGAATTATGGCTTTGGTTCCTTTCGGCTTAGTTAATTTTTTTTGTTCCTTTTTGCTAGTGTGCTCTACTTTGGTATGCAAAGGATTCTAGAGTTCATTTTTTGTGCTTCTACTTTAAGTTTTTTGTTCGTTTTATTTGTATATGTGGCAACTCTGTATTGTTGTCCACTCTATTGACAAGCATACCAAGCGGCCAAGTGCATCATCATCATGGCCAGGAAACAACAAAGAGTAAAAAAGGAAATTAGTTGAAATGCGATTGCGTGCAAGAATTGCTATTTGTTTCCGGTGTTACAGTGGGGCATTTTTTGGACGATGTTACACCATTAACAATTGTTATTCTGAATAAATGAATTAAAAGTCAAAAATTATATCTGAAATTTAGAAGTAAAGCTGAATTGAAAAGAAAAAATTCCATAAAATAAAGGAAAATATAAATAAAAATTCAAGAATTGCATCAGAAAACATAAATAAAATTTCAGGAAATTAATTTTAAATTAAAAAAATATCAACTGAATTTTAAGTGGAGATAAATTTAATTCAAAAAAGATGTTTTGAAGTTTTAAAATTTCATTTGAAATACAGAAAATATCAAAAAAAAAATTCATGAACATATGTTGAAATTCAGAAACTTCATTTAAAATTCGTAAAGTATTAATAAAAATTCAAATAAGATATTTCACGTTCATAAATGATCAATCAAAGTTCAGTTAGTCCATCTCAAAACCAAGAGAACAATTTTTTGAAATTCAGAATTTTATTTTCTTAAGCTTAGTATGATGTAGAACGAAAATTTTTGGCCATATAACTCCACACGCGAAATTTTGGTGTAGAGTCTAAATTTTTGTGTGGAGAAAAAGCACTTGCTGTTCTGATTGACAGATTCATATTTTTATTGCTGTAATTTTATATCCTATAAAAGGCAAGACTACTCATAAATAAACTACATAATTGCAACATTAAATTTGTGAAATAACAAATGCTAAATGCTTATTTTTTATTGTTGAGTGGCAAATTTCCGCGCCAATTAAATGCCAATTAAATATATAATCGGCAGCTCACGAATGAAAATTTGGCCACATAGCAATAATTTTCGCTTCTACAGCGTACCAGCTGGCGAAAAAAAATTTCGCTGCCTGTTCATTGTCAAAAATCTCAATGCATTTCTTATGGAAATTTTTTTTCGTTCCTACAGCTTTAGCAGAAAAGGATCACTTGATATTAAAAAATTCTATTTTATCAATTTAAATTCCCTTTGAAATTAAAAAACTTTAATTCAAATTCAGGTACTTAATTTGAAATCCTGAAAAAAAACTGAAAAGAGATGAATTGAAATTTAGAATATCTAATTAGTATTCCGAAAAGATGAATTCAAATTTAAAAATTTGACTGGAAATACAGTAAAGACTAACAATAATAAGGGTTATTTTTTAAGCGTTTGGTTTTTGAAAATTGAAAAAAAAAATTTGCAATAATGAATAAAATATTTATTTGGAGCGATACATCAATGGCTGTCATTAACTTTTTGAAGATTATTTAATGTAAATGTTGCCCGCAGCTACGCTTGAGGTGGTCCATCCGTAAGTTTCAATTTTCGCATACTTTTCCCACCATTTCGGCCAGTATCTCACCAATGTCAGCTGTAATATTGTCTTCCAAGGCTGCAATGGTGACGTTCTTGTCCTTGTACACGAAATATTTCACGTAGCTCCACAAAAAAAGTCAAGTGGGGTGCCGCATGGCATGTGTGGCATGTAGCACCGTCTTGTTGACCTTTGAAAGTCGACGCTAACATAATCAAACTTTTATAAAACAAACGCTCCAGCTTTAAAGGTTTTATACTCATGGAGAAATTAAAATATTAGGTAGTTTTTAGGTAGCAAATGTTCAGCTACGGTAGAAAAAGAATACATTTCAATGATTTCGTCAGTATAAGTTGAACAGTTGAACAATGAAGTTGAAGACAAATGAACCGCAAAATAGAATATTTAACTGAAAGACAATATATGCGTTTGAGTGAAGAAGCCAGAAGCAGATATATTGAGTCTATACTTGATAATATGACTGTGGATGACGGCGCTTTAGAGCCAATTGAGGAAGAAGGAGAGATATTTACGGGAGAAGTGCAAGACTCAGAAAGTGAAGACAATGGCAACGAAATTCCAGCCGCTATTGACACGCCAATGCAAATTGAGCAAGATGTATTTGAAGATGAAAGTGACAGCGAAACTGATATGGTTGAAGAAAATGCACCAACATCAAGCACAACAGAAAGTATGATTGCACGTGATGGTACTCAATGGCAACCAACACCACCTGTTTGTCAACAAATAAGGAGTAACAACATCGTAAGAGCTCGCAGTGGTCCATTACGAATGACGGAAAGTATGACTGGTAAGCAATGCTTCAAGAGTTATTTTACAATAGAAATGTTCGATATAATCGTGCGTCCTACCAACAAAAAAGCAAATTCAACTCATGATGCCTACAATTCAGCAAACCCAACAAAGCGTCAATTGAAGTGGAAGGATACGACAGTGGCAGAAATATACGCATTCATTGGAATACTGATAATGGCAGGCGCAAATAATTCCGATGATGAAAATGCAAGGGACTTATGGACGCAATTGTCTCATCCTCTATTTCGTGCAACAATGGGATTAAACCGCTTCTGGGATCTTATTCGTTTTATACGTTTTGATGACGCGAGAACAAGAAACGAGAGGCAGCGCACAGACAAAGCTGCTCCAATACGAGATATTTGGATTATGTTGAACGCCAGTCTCGCAAAATATTATGTGCCTACAGAAAATTTAACAATCAACGAATAATTGTATCCGTACCATGGCAGAACAAAATTTACCCAGTATATTCCATTGAAGCCTGCGAAATACGGGATCAAGGTATGGTGGATATGCGATACTAAAAATTCATATCCTCTTCATGGCGAAATATATACTGGCAAACAAGACAGTGGTCGTGAAATCGGTGTAGGCGAAAGAGCAGTCAGAGATTTGGTTGGGCCATATCACAATAGCGGACGTAATATCACCATGGATAATTTTTTTACGACGCTGCCACTGGCAAAGCAGCTGATATCCGTCAAACTTAGGATTGTTGGAACTCTGCGGCGAAACAAAGCCTATAAGCCAACAGAAATGAAAGACGATAAGAGTTGGACCGTTGGGACAAGCAAATTTGGTTTCCACGAGAAGGTGTCTATGGTTTCATACAAACAGAGGAAAACAAATTCCGTAATATTGTTGTCGACTCTGCATGATGACGCAACTGTAGAAGAAAATGGTAAACCAGAAATCATCAATTTTTATAACAAAACGAAAGGTGGCGTGGATGTTATGGACCAGACGCTTTGGGCGTATACCACACAGAGACACACAAAAAGGTGGCCTTTGTCCTTTTTGTACAATATGCTCAATGTTAGTGCTTTCGCGGCATACACTATATTTTATGATAATAACAGAACTGTTCCATATCAAACAACACGGAGAAAACGCTTTTTGCGTAAACTTGCTGGAGATTTGTGTGATCTAATAATAGAAGAAAGAGTATCTAATCGCCAAGTAACGCGCCATTTTTCCACCAAATCAGCAATTGAGAGCTTTTTGGGAAGACCAGTGGAGACGGTAACCTATACCGAGCAACCATCTACTTCTACGGCTGCTTCTACTGATGGCAGGAAGCCAATAACAGGATGTTGCTATTTGTGCGCTTCTTTGCCAGACAACAGGAGAAGAAAGACGAGAAAAGTCTGCAACGTTTGCAAGAAACCAATTTGCGATCAGCATACTCAAACAATATCAAAATGTTTTCCATGTTTCAACAATGACTCAATATAAGACATCAAATATTAGAAATAAGTTAAAATGAATAAAATATAAATAATTTAACTAAAAAACAATTACAATTCATTTTTTACACATCAATAAACATTTTGAAACAAAATAAAAATAAAACAAACGTTTTTTCTTTGAAATATTAGGTAATTTGCACTACGGTACCCCGGTACCCTGGTCATGGACCCCTGTATGCAAAAACATTAAACTCATTTTTTAGTTAATATGTATATTTAACCAAATTTGATAAACTTTTTTCTAGTCTCTAAGTTTAGCCGAAATCTCTGATGATCCGGAGTTTCATGTTGATATCTTCAATAATAAAGGAACAGCAGCACTTTAAATTCAAAAAAGTACCCGGGTACCCGGTTATGGACCGTAGGGTTAATAATACAAAATAGAAAAAAAATTCTAATAATAAAATTTCCAATTTAATAATATCTATATATGTAAATCAAACTCGGGTTTGTTACACCATTTATAACTCAAGAACGGCTGGACCGGTTTTAATGACCTTTTATTTGTTGAATTTGTTTGTGTTCATCCCGAATAGCAGAATAACTATTAAAATATTGGAAAAACTCAGGGGGCGTGGCACCTCCCATACAAATCAAATCTTCTATATCGAATTATAGCTTTGGAATTATTGGTCGCACAGCAACGGAATTCGGTGTTCGACCTTAATTTTCACTTGTCATTCTACTGGTAAAATTTTATGGGCGTTTGACGTAGGGCGTGGCACTTTTTCAGCAGCCCAAATTTTCAGTATAACTTTCAAGCTATAAGTCACACATTAATGAAACTCGGTTAGAACGTACTATTTAGTCGTATCTTTCGACTGGCAAAATTGAGCAAGTATAGACCAAAGGGGTGTGGCACCCACACAATTCAAATTCATGACATCGAATAGCTTTGGAACTAAATGCTGCATAATATTGAAATTCAGTATGGAGTTGCCACTTGGTGATATCCTTCTGCTGGAAAACTGGGATAGGCTTTGGAAAAGGGGGTGTGGCTCCGCCCTTACACTTTAAATTTTAAATATCAGATAGCTTCGGAACTAAATGTCGTATAACAACAAAATTCAGTATGGAATTACTGTTAGGTGATATCCTTCTACAAGAAAACTGAGACGGTCATTGAACAAGGGGGTGTGGCTTCGGCCATACAAGTCAAATTTTTGATATCGAATAGCTTTAGAAATAAATATCATATAACAATGAAATTCAGTGTTGAGTTACTTATTAGTCAGGCATTTCTACTGGAAAACTGGTACGGT
The DNA here is from genome assembly GCA_963920525.1 of Dichetophora obliterata. Lineage (NCBI taxonomy): Eukaryota > Metazoa > Arthropoda > Insecta > Diptera > Sciomyzidae > Dichetophora > Dichetophora obliterata. Next base: position 240,933,386 of record OY986437.1, on the reverse strand, counting down.
CATTGGAAACTTGGCGTGGTTTCGCCCACACAAGCTAAATTTAATTCAATATACTTGACTGCAAAAACGAACTTTTTTCTGGCATTTAATTATCAAAATCAAATCTTCTAAACGAATAAATATTTCTTCATTTTTAATTTTAAAACCGTAACTTTTGCAACGGAAAGAGATTTTTATCTTCATTACTTTTTGGTAAACTTGGTTTTGTTGCATTTTCCCTAAAATAAAAAAGAAATTAAAAATAAAAAAAAGCATTTGTTCTGCTTATTGCGGGAATAACTCCTTGGATGTGCCTGGCTTACCACCGCACAATTTACAACTAAAGGTTGACTCGGTATTCATCATTCTTCAATCTAAAGCAACCAAAACTGGGCAATGGAACGCGTTTGATGATAAGAAAATTGATGATCAATGTCATTCACGCGATAATACTCAAAGGAAAATTCAAAGGTGAGGAAGTTCTTATTCCGAGGATTCCGATGATCGCCATGATGATTATCAAATCACAAGGCCAATCCCTTAGTGTTTGTGGTCTGAATTTAGAAAATGCATGTTTTTCTCATGGTCAATTGTACGGGCATGTTCACGTATCGCCAAACCATCCGCTTTACTTGCTCTTGCACCTGACAACAAAACGAAAAATGTCGTATATCACAAGGTGCTTCACTGAAGACAATCAACCCGAGTGCACTTAGGGTTGCCACATGGTCTGGATTCGTCTGGATTGTCCAGATTTTTTGTCCCGTGTCCAGAGTCCAGATTTTCAAAAAATGTCCACATAATATTTTTGCAGATATTTTTCATCAAAACAAAAACAAAACTATAATATGTAATACTTTATAAAGATTTCGTTTTGAAGCATCGGAAGTTACCATAAAATAGTTTATGCTTCTAAGTTGCACTAAGCGCATTATAAGGCTCCGTGATTTAAAGTTTCAAAGTTACCAACACTGTCGAGATCAGCTGTTCATAAATTTGAAATTCTTGATTAAAAAGTTTACCATTCTCTCAAGCCAACATATATAAAAATTAACACGCAATTTGTAAGAACAATTAACATTTTAAAAGATAATATCGAAAATAAATGAATATTGCTTATTAAGGTTCACCATGTCAGATATTGAAAAAGAGCAGCCAGGGCCTTCCACAAAGAGGAGGCTAACTATATTTTCGGACAACTGGATCAAATTGCCAGATTATGCCGATTGGATTAAAAAGAAGGATAACTACACAGCCATATGTTTGTTTTGCCGAGTCGAAGTCACTATTAAATATGAAGGATGTAAAGCTTTACAGAAGCACTTTCGCACTAAACAGCATCAGCATATAAGGTCATCTAAGCAAATTTCCGGTAGCCTAAGTAAATTTGTTACCAAAGTAAACAATCCTGCAGAAGACGATGTCAGAACCTGGGCTGAGTTGTCATCGATTTTTCATAATGTCATCCATGGATTAAGTTTCAACAGTCGATTGCCACATGAAACTCGTTAAAGACGTGTTTCAGGACAGTAAAATAGCATCACATATTTCATGTGGCCGCACAAAAGCTGCAGCAATTGCACGAAAAGTATTGGCACCTTTCGCTCAGGAGCTGGTCGTAGCCGATATCAAAAATTGTTTATACTTTTCTATTGGTAATGATGGTGCAAGTATAGGGAATTTAAAATTTTATGCATAGACTGTACAATATTTCAACCCGAAAACAGGAATTTGTAAGAAACTCTTAGACTTTTACGAAGATTCGTACGGCGGATATATGGACATATTTGAGAATTTAAAGCGAATTACTGAAAGTAATACGTTACAAATAGATCAGATTTCTTCATTTAGTGCAGATAATGCAGCAGTCAATTATGGCGTTCGCAATTCCGTTTAGAAGTCAACAAAAACATTATAAAAGCAAACTGTAATTGTCATGTAATAAATAATTGTGTAAAATATGCACTTAATTCGCTGTCAGTTGATGTTAAAAAAATTAAGACTTTCAATGAGTTTAGTTCTTCGGCGACCACCACGCGAAAATTAAAAGAATGTTTTGAGCTTGCTAAATTGAAATACAAAAATCTTCTTCGGCATGTGCCTACGCGATGGCTTTCGCTGTTTCCAGCGGTAGATCGTCTTATTTTAGCCTGGCCAGCTGTAAAAAGATATTTCCTCTCAAAGGGTGAAGAAAATACTCGGAAAGAATTATGGGCGTTTTTTTCCAAAAATTTAACAATATCCGAAATAATAAATGAAGACGAGGAATGCTTTGAAGAGGGAATATCAGCGGCATATTTGTATTTTATACATAATGTATTACCAGAGTTTCGATCAGCAGTGTTGGCTTTGGAGAAAGACGACTGTGCTATTGTTGATGTGGATACCATTATGAGAATATTGAAGCAGAACTTAATAAATAGATTGCATGATACATTTTATGGAAATAAATCGAAAGCTATTATTAAACAACTTTCCGACCATGAAAGGAATATTTTTGAGCAAGATGCTGAAAAGTTTTTAAAAACTGCGGTTCAATATCTGGAAACGCACTATGACTACAGCGATAATTCTATTAAAAAACGTTTATCTTTATTTTGTCTTAAATCGAAGTTAATTTCGTGGGAGGCACTCGAAGAAACAGTTGAAGTTTTGGGGTTAAAGCAAAGTGTTAATAGTGATGAATTATACACAGACTACTGTTGCTTACGAAATGCGTACGATAATCTTCCGAAAAATATACCAAACGATAAAATTTCGTCGGCGTTTTTTTCTAAATTTGATAATGAGGAAATAAAAACTTACGGAAAATCATTTATTCTATTTTACAGCAAAAGCCAATCAATTGGTACAATCTGCCCGTTCCAGTACTAAATATTTATGGAAAAACTAGTTTTTTTTTTTAACAAATTCAGTGTTATAACGGCCAATGGCCATTTTTTTATTTTTATGAAGTTCAACGCCTTTCAAAACTATTTCAGAAATAAGTGAATTGTTTTGTTTTTATGTTTTTCTCTGATGTACACATTTACATTTATATTTTATGAATAGCTTTTATTTTTGTTATTTTTTTTTAAATAAGTCAATAAAAAATAATGTGTTTCTTATTCTTTTATAAAATGCCCATTTTTTTGTCAATGTCCAGTTGAAAACGGAAAAATTCAGATATTTTTTTGAAAAATCCAGACGAAACTCATTTAGCATGTGGCAACCCTAAGTGCACTTCATGCAACAAAATACATAGCTTCAATAAAGTAAATATCTTGCTGATACGCCATTGAAATACTTCATTTTTGTACTTAATAAACTATTACTTAATAAATTGTTTGTATTAATTTTATCACATTAATCTAAATTAATAAAATGAAGTCGGGTTAGTTATAACATTTACATATAACATATAAAGATCGGCTGGACCGATTTAAATAATCTCTTATTAATTGGATTTTTCTTTGACACACATAGCAAAATAGCTTTTAAAATATCGGAAAAATTCACGGAAAAAATTATATGAAAGTTAATTATCTACATTAATAAAAATCATTTTCTGCTTGTTTAACCAGAATACAAATCTTAACGGCTGGACGGACTTAACTCAAATTTGGCTCACATTTTACTTTAATCTTAGATTATGCTTTGGCATAATTAGTTTTGATCACGCCTCTTCCACCCTTTTACAAGTAAGGAAATCAACCAACTAGCATACTTTTTTTAGCAAAAAGCTTCGTTTAATTAATTTAAAAAAAAAAATTTAATTTTGACACCAAAAAAATTCACATATCTTCAAGATTGCACAAATTTTTAGTACAACGTCTTTTTCTAATCACGCCGTTTCCTTAGAATGACAAAAAACCATTTTGCATATTTTTATACGCTTTACGTCAAAAGCTTTTTTTTCTGGCTAAAAATCGTTATCTTCTAAACGAATAAAACCTAAACATCAAAATTTTACGTTTTTCCCCCGAGTAACACCGGGTATATCAGCTAGTATATAAATAAATTATCAAATTTGACCAAGAATTAATGTGATAAGTAATTTAAAATTATTTTTACTTTATAGTGGTTTTGAAGTTGCTTTTTTTTTTTGTTAAAAAGTTTTTTATTACAATTACTTGAAAAATTTCTCGGAGCACGAATTTCTAGCTACGCACAGCTGATCGTCAAATTATATGATCAATATTTTTATTGTTTTGTGAAATAAAAACTGTTCTTATCATTAAACGCAAGTATTATTGTCTTATATATTTTATACAAAGTCTTTTTGTAAGAATAAACTAATAATTTTAAGCAAAAATCGATTTTTTTCAGTTGCAAAAATGCGAGAACAGCTGTTGAGCTGGAAACTTACTTGAAGTCGTTTCCGTACTTTTTGATAAATATTCCCATTTTGACAGATAATCAAGTTACTCTCTATTAATAAAACTTTACTTGAAGTTCATACAGAAACAGACCTAATAATTGCAGCAATACTGCAACACTGTTACTCATTGGCAGCTCTGTTGTAGATGCTCCGCTAAAACTAAATAAAATCTAAATGAAGATGCTCAGCTGAAAATCTTAATATTGAAAATATTTTGCGCTGCTTTTGTGATCGAACGTGATGACCGAAATTTTAATTAAGGGAACAGTGACGAAAACTGCAAAGTTTTTTCAATTTTTCGCTGAAAACTTTAATTAATGCAATTTACATTATATTTTTTTATGAATATGATAAATAATTACCATTTATTATGAAATATATTGTAATAAACACCAATTTTGCTTACCTTTTTTCTTCCATAACTATCGCGCGCAATATAAATATTCATATTGCCGAGTTCTTGCATTTTGCGCTCGTCAAATGCCAAATTTCTACTCGCTAGAAAGTTTGACTTTTGCAATAATTGCAAGATTATTGTATCGAACTTGATATGTGATACTTTAATATGTTGGGCAATATTGCTGCATTTATTGAGACTCAAACAAGCCCTATTTTGTGAGTGTAGCGCAAATATACTTGTATGTAATTATATTTTGCAAATGCACTCCATCAAGACTATTTGCACTTTATCGTGAACTCCACTAGTATATTAAGTATCAAATTGTTGATTTCTAATAGAGATCTACTGCCTTCTGTCGATATTATGTGTGTTTTCTAAACTGAGGAGATATTTTAAGAAATTGTCCTTTTCAAATTTTTACGAAATTAGAGCATTAATTTTTTAGTACAATTTCTAAAAGTGATTTTTCACATGCGAAGAACATCGAAAATGTTGCTTCAACAAAACAATATCAAAAATTTGCTGGAGGAGGATATATTATTCCTATAAGTATGTATGAATCTGCAAATGAATTAATTTGAACACTCTAAAAATTTGCTTAAAATGCTTAATTCCACGACTTCGTATCCTAATATATCGATAATTTGCTCAATTTCTAACTAAATTTTTCAAGTCATTCTAGCAGTTGTTTCCCAAATAGCAGAAATCCACAAGTTCACGCTCACTTTACTATTCGAACGCAAAAGCTATTCCACGGTGGCCCAAGTCATCACTTCTTTTCTAGTTACAACCAACCAGAGTTAGTAACGTACAAAAGTGCAGAAATTGAAATGTCAAAAGGCCAAAGATTTATTGCTTGACACTCTTACTTGCTTAGTTGCTGAGCGACTTTGGCGAGCAGCCGGCTTACATTTTCCACACACCGACTTTCAACTGACTCTTTTTTGATTCTTTGCACTTCTATACTGCAACTCATGTTGGTAACAAGTTTCTATTTCTATCTATTACCAAGGAATTGCAGAAGCAACAGTCAACGAGTTTAAAATCTCTTCCGTCTTCGGTCGTCGGGTGTTTTATGGTCTTGGCTTTAGTGGAAACAAAAAGAAAGAATTGTTTTTATTTTTATTTTAAATTTTTCTTCGTTCATGATGTGGCAAAGTAATAGAAAAGTTTAACAAAAGATGGCGCTTATCTCTGAAGAATTTTGTGCTTGGGAATTGAACCGAAATGGTCAACTTCAAAGTGTAGCTTTGTAGGAAATAAAGGGACTGAACGGCTGGGGAGGTCATCGCTGCAATGGCATGAACTTTGCACTCGGTCTTGGCTAAATTGGCAACACTGGTTGAACAACTCAATTCATGACGTTACAGTATATGTGGTGGCACGAGAGGGCGCATCGTGCAGATGGAATGGTGTAGTCTGAACGATAGACTAGTGTGAGATTTAGTACAAATCCCCAACAAATGAAAGAAGATGCATTGCTGAGTAGTAAAGTCATGCCGGGATATGGAAAATCCTTATCGTAGAGAGAAAATTGGATATTGCTAACGAAAATCGAGGTAAATTGAAAAGTGTTGATAGTTTGTATATTTGTATTGTTTTTCTGTTTGTTTTTTTTTTGTCGAGATTAGTTGCAAGTTTGATGAAGATTTAAGAATATAGCATTTAGAGATATAAATATAAATAAGCAATTGTTGAAAATTGAAAAAAAGTTTGAGAGGATTTATAAATAAAGCCACATTGAAGAAAATGTCTAGGAATTTAAAAGCTTGAGAAACATTAGATGTTAGAAAACGTATTTCGTTTTATAAAGAAGTAGTTATTGTAACACATATGGTATTTTCACAATGAGATGTATTGAAAAAAATGGTATAAAACAATTTTATTTTAAAATACTTGTTCTTTTGGGTTCCAGATAAAAATTGTTATGGAATATAAACTGACGATTTAATGCTCGAACAGTTCTCACAAGATATTGAGAAAATTGTTAAATCATATACTGTACGTCACTGCGTCACATCAACTTTAAAAAATTGTTAAAACAACTTAACGCTAAATAACTCCATTTTATTGGAAATTTTGCTGTTTTTTCTAACAATTTATTAGATAATCAGGGTTGCTGTGGAAACCGTTAATCGCCGAAATCGATTTTAATTCCGGTAGAAACTTGGGAAAGGTGTCATGCATCCGGTTTGTAGTTCGAATCGGAATTTGCATCGGTTTGTGGAGTTGCAGGAACCGATATTATTGGTTTGTGATTCGAAAACAAACCGGCCAGCTATTCACTAGTGTAATGTTAAACATTTTATCTATAATAATTTAATAATATCAATGGTAAAATAATAATATTTATAATTTTTTTTTTATGTAATGGAAAATACAAAAATAAAACACAATTATATATTCTCCTCGGTGAGACTTCTGCTAAGAATCTGAGCGTTGCGGCTAATAAAAGCAGAAAAGGAATTGACGACAAAGGCATATGGGATTTAATAGCTTCTAACACCAAAGAGAATGAATCCTGGTATAAGCAATATTGTGTCACAAATCAGAAAAAAGTCCAAGTATATCTCCGTGTTTTGCTTAAATACGAATATCGTTCTTACCTCGGCTCTGGAAGCTCTAGAGGATTAATATTTCTTAAAATGCACATTTTTACTTTTTTATTGCTTTCCTCCTCCAGAAATAAAAAGGCCAACACAGCAGAAATCATTTTATACACTTTTTTCTTTTCACAATTAAATTTATGTAATACGCGCAAAATGTTTCAATTCGTGCAATCAAACACAAAACTTCAGAAAACAATTTAGCTGAACAGCTGATTTAAGCATCGGATTTTTTTATATTCGAAAAGAGTAAAAATCGATCGGATTTCACAACACCATTTAAAACCGGAATCGTTTCGCTATTCCAATAACAAAGCAATTCCAAAATAGATTTCGCAACAACCCTGAATATGAAAATTTTAATGAATATTTAATTTTTTGTTAAGGCTTTTTTAAAATTGTAAAAAATACTTTACACAATTTTTTTTAAATAATTTCACGATGCTAAAAATGAGCTCAACTACCTTTCAAAATTTCTTCTGTTAAAAAAATATATTGCTTACTATTTATTTCAGTTAAAAAATTGGTGAAAAATTTTATCTTGTGTACTTTGACTCCTTTTGCATCAAATTTTAAATGAAAAAGTTTACATTAAAGAAAATAAAAACCATTTATTAGCAACTTGTTGAACATTGGTACCAATGATGAAAAAAAATGGCCAAAACCTTTTTTTAAAGACGTTTGAAATTACTTTGTTCTTCTGAAAATATGAATAAAAATAATTTTTACTTCGTATCTTAATTAAAATATCAGAGTTTGAATTTTTTGGCAGTTTTTTAAATTTATTCTCTGTCTGTTTATGAAAAACTTTATGAAAATAATTTATTTTTATTTCAACATGTTTCTTTTCTGGAGCTGGTAAGAACATTTGTTTTTCTTTTGAAAAATTGTTTTTTTTTGTGTGAATTGAATTAACACCACTTGTGTAGTCATTATCCATCAGATGGTTAAAATATTGTTTTTTTATCAAACTTTCCACTCAGTTAAATAAAATAGGAATCAGAGGACACTTTATTTTTATATTCATACTTTCGACGTTTGTTTTCTTGCCCATGATAGAATGAGTTGAAGGTAGTATTAATCGAGCTGAAACGGCTGTTCAGCGTGGGCATATATTGTCAAAATGAGGTGATGACATTTAACGATGTTGTTTTTCTTAATTAAAAAAGGGATTTTTCTTAAAAGGGAAATAATAATTTTTAAAACGGCACAATTTTCGGAACCTTTAACCTCTAGCAAAAATGGTATTTTTTATTTTTAATTTTTTCAAAATGTGTATTTGGAGCTAAAAAGGTAGAAGTGAAAAAATTAAGGGCCGCTCTAAAGTCGTTCATAAATTATATGGGTCCAAAGATAGAAAAAATTACCTAAACATGTGATGTTTTAAATTTTCCAACAAAAGTAATATTTATGGGTATCAAAAGAAAGGCAAGTATCTATTCAACGAAGTATAAATCTTGAAAATTCATGCGTATCTCTTGAAGATATAGCTCTTTTTAGACTAAGAAATTTTAACGTTTGAAGATGTTTTTGTGATAAAAAATTGTTGTCCTTGAAATGATCCCAAATTGATGTTAAATTGAAGTTTGTACAATAAATAAGTTTAGTGTATAAATACCATTGTGGACATAATGAGAACAATATAACGCCAAAATGCTTGCTTTAAAAAAAACCCCTTGTTATTTTTGTTTCGGTGTACATCACTTGTTTTTGACATCTTATGCCCACAGCTTGGCAGCGCAGTCGCTATTAATAATACTTGGTCATTGTATCATGTTCTTGCCGGTCATTTTTTTAAGTCGGTTTTTGTTCTTTTCGTTTTTTGAACGTGTTGCGTACAAAACAATTCAATAATGCTTTATTTATTACTTCAAATATGTAAATAAGATACATATTTGGATCTGTTCGGAAATGCATCACGTTTTGCAGTATGCTCACAACAGGCTTTTTCGATCGGCCAAATTGCAGCGTGAATTTTTTTTATGTTAATGATGAGTGACGTTTAATAGAAAAATTACATTTTCGAATGTTAGACGTTTGCAGTGCTGTAAAATTTGACTTTTTCGAACATTTTGCTTGTGCTGCAAAAGCAGTTGGCGCATTATGATGCATTTCCGAATAGACCCTTTCTCTTAGTTGGGCAATAAAAAAGTAATTTTGTAATTTGCCGCTTTAAAAATTTGCCAAATTGCCTCTTTTGTAAAGTTTCCGTATGCGGTAAAATATATTACCAAAAATGGTTATTTCTTCCAATACTATTTGGAGTTTAAGAATGTAGCTAATATTGGTTTTTAAATAACACCAATCTGATAATATGAAAATGTCCAAACGGTGTTAACGTTTCACTTAATTTATGGATCATTTGATTTTATTCATTTGGATAATTTTTTTTTCACTTCAAATAAACACCGATTGGTGTTTAGTTTCGCTCCGTTTTGGATATTATTATATACATTTGGAGCGACACAAACGGATACAATAAAATTCACACCTTTCGGATGGACCCTTTGTGACATCATTTCGGTGCTATAGTAACACCATTTTTATTTTAGTGTAGAGCTTACTTAAATGGAGCAATTTGGATTGTCTTACCTTTGGGAGGCTTTTCCAAGGTTTTGGTCGTCTGTGCTTCTCCTCCCTTCTTAGTTATTTTTTTATAGAATATGTGCCCAATGGTTCTGGTCCTATAAATTTTGTGGCTGCACCCTGTTGCGCTAAATCATCAGCTTCTTCATTACCTTGTATTCTTTTGTGTCCTGGGACCCAGAGTATAGTAATGGTGTTATTCTTGCCTAGTTCATTAAGTATTGTTAGGCACTCCAATGTTATTTTCGATGATATCTCACAGGAAAAAGGGCTTTAATTGCTGCTTGGCATCACAATTATATCCTGACCTTTGTATTTCCGGTCCAGGTTGAATTGCGCATATATCTATATATCCAGGATTTCCACTTGAAATATACTGGGTGCTCTCTCCATAGGTTCAAAGTGCTTGATTCTTGGCCCGTATACAGCTGCACCTATACAAAATTTTGGAGCCATCCGTATACCATGATATGCTCTATGGTTTTGTGGCTCGCGATATTATTTCTCTGTCCCACTCTTTCTTGGTATTATGCTCAATTTCGAAGTTGTACCTTTTTACTAATATATCATCTGTTGGTAGCTCGATGAAAGGTATCTGCTTTGCAATAACCTCGTTCTCTCTACTCATGATAGGTTTATCTAAACCTGTCCCCTCATTAGCAATACATACCAGAGTTCGCTTTGCTGCTCGCTCTATGAAGAGGTGTCAAGATTTACTTCGAGGTCTTCATTATGGCAGGTCTCCATAGCTCCTGTAATGTATACGCAGGCCAATCTCTGCACCTTTGTAATAATATTCCTTATTGTGGATAGATTGCTTCTTTCAGTTCATGCTACTACAGGGTCCGCCAAATAACTTTTTTTTTTGGAAAATGCTATAAAAAAAAACTACTAAATATTTTCTCAAATTTCTTCTTTTATTTGAAAGTTCAATCCTTCCGGTTAATAATGAAAAATAATTTCATTCAAATGGCTGCCTCGGCTGGCCATGCAGTAGCCTACACGATCGGTCCCATCTTTAAGCACATTATCGATTGTGTGCAGCTGTATTTCACCAATGGCTTCACGAATATTGTCTTTTAAGGCGTCAATTGTCTCTGGCTTGTCCGCGTAACACTTATCTTTGAGGGCAAACCCACAAATAATAGTCCAACGGTGTCAAAAAGCAGCTCAGAGGTAGCCAAACAACATCAGCTTTGCGGCTGATAATGCGATCTTAAAAAACAGGGCGCAAAACATCGAGTGTAGCTTCGGCTGTGTGGCACGTATTGCCGTCCTGTTGACAACATGGCCCGACAACATGAACAAAAATTCGTTCAACATGGCCCGCTAACGATCGCCATTGACTGTAACGGCCACTCCTTGCTCATTTTCGAAGAAAAATGGCCCAATTATGCCTCTGGACCAAAATCCGCATCAAACAGTGACGCGTTTTGGATGCAGCGGCTTTTCAATGTATGCGTGCAGGTTTTCTGTGCCCCAAATGCTACAATTTTGCTTGTTTACCTACCCACCAATATCAAAATGAGCTTCATCTGAAAAGATGACTTTTTTGGCAAAATCGGCATCATAATTTTCAAAGTAATGTCGCAATATTTCCCAGCATTGTTCAAGCGTATACACATTCATATTCGTTTAGCGGAAGGATAAAACTAATTATCAGTCAAATCAGACATGAGCTAAGTGTTACCATTCACGAAATAAGCACTAGTTGAAAAAAAAACGTTAGATGGCGGACCCTGTACAATATAGGTTCTTACCTTCAGGGTGCGCTTGAAGTGAAGAATTGTTGGGTTGCAACCGCAGCTTTTCCCCGCCAGGTTCCTACATAGCATAAGTGCGCGAGTTGCTTTATTTATAGTTTGCTCTGAATGCTTTCTCCAGAGAAGTTTTGAGTCTAATGTGAGTCCCAGGTACTTAATTTCACCTTTAAAGGTAATTTCTGATTCTCATAGATCGGATATTTGGCAGGCTTCTTTTGATAGTAAAGGTGATATAGTAGTTTTTGCTGGGATCATATTTAGTACCACTGTATTGCACCATTCCTTTGTTACTGACAGTCCTCTCTGTATTAGAATATAGAGTGTATCCTCAATTTTTCTTCTCGCTATTAATGCGATGTCGTCTGCTTAGCCCTGAAATTTTATGTTTATTTTCGATAGGAGTTCGTCCACAATAAGACTCCACACAATCTTGTGGACAGCCTTTTGTTGTTTAAATTCTTATCGTGGTGGTACCCATTCTTGTTTATGAAGTTCTAGTGCAAAGCATTTGGCAAATCCATCTGCTGAGCTTATCATCAACTCTTTTTTTGTGTAATGACTTTCTCAAAGCCTCGTGAGAAGAGTTGTTAAAGGCTCCCTCTATGTCTAGAAAGACACAGAGTACAGTTTCTTTATTTTTAAGAGCTGACTGGATGTTACCAGTTACGATATATGCTTTGAAAAATTCGCCATTTTGTACATATTCGTGTTGTTTAGTTGGTTCAGTTGAGTTTTTTATAACAAGAAAGAAATAAGCTAATGTTAATTTTATTTTTCTGATTCCTTACGAAGCATTCAATTTGAATCGCTTTGACTGCAGCCAGATCAACTTAATGAAACTTACCGAAAAAGCTGGCTTGAGCTGGGTAAAAATTTTGAAAGTGAGCTTATGATTTTCAATGTTATGATCGAAATTAAAAATATTTACAGTAAAATGAAATTGTCTTTAAATATGAAACAAATAGAACATAGTTTTTCTTTCTTTTCCCCCCCATCGGGAAAAAAGAATCAATTGTGTATGAAAAAAGAATCAATTCACTTTTCCATTATTGATTCTAGAATTGATTATTTTTAACATTGTGATGTCCTACAAAAAGTAGTACATTTTTTTCTGCCTTCTACTTGAATCACTGCTAAAATCGATTCTATTATTCGCTTAAAAAATAAATTATTTTAAATGAAAAAAGTATGCATTTTTCGAATATGAGAAAAGTATGAATCGCTAAGAAGACCTTTTGGAATAGATACACATGAATGAGTTCCATAATGCATAGGTTTGTATGGGAGAATTGAAAATCTTTTATTCTTTTTTAAATAATTAATAAAAAATTATATAATAATAATACAAATTAATAGAGACAATTATTAGGGAATTTAAAAGAATAAATAATATTTAGACAAACGAGCAATTAATTATAATAATACCACTTGCAAAAATATTGATGTTTATGATATAGGTTGTTCCTTCCGTTTTGCTTTGAATGTATCCTTATAGTATTTACATTTTGACTTGCGTATAGCTTCCTTCATATCTTTTTGGGACTGTTCCTGGTTGTATCCTTCCTTGCAAATGCACTCTGCATTTAAAACAAAAACATTAAAAAATGATTTAAGCAAGTAAAGAGCAATGGTTTTTCATACCTTACCAAACAATACATTATTAAAATTTTCGAGGCTTCTGATTTGTTTCTTCAACGCTGACAAATCAAACAGAAAGTTAAATGTTTAAGAAACGCATGAAAAAAAAACAACAGAACTCGATTTTCCAAAATATCTGACAAATACAAAAACATCAACAACAAACAGAAAATACAAATCATAACAGATTGATTCTTTTTTCGCTTATAGCAGAATTTGTTTCAGAATCAATTCGTTTTTCACTTACAATAAAAGCAAGCAAGGAATCTAACAATGTCAGCAATAAAAACGAATCAATAAATTTTTTGTTTATTGATTCATATTCATAGGTTTTGCTTTAATTTTATATATTCTTTAGAATACATTCTTAAATGCATCACAAGAATCCATTCAATTCCCGATTGTTTTACGAATTAATTCTCATTTTCCCGGTGGGCCCCTTATATTACTTTCAGCAAAAGCGCTATCATTTGAAATATTCGACACAAAATCTTTTTATCATCAGTTACTTCAAAACAATGATATTGCCTTGCATTTTTTATCGTCACTGATATTTTGTAGCGTGACTTCGACGTCTTCTCATGAAGCGCATGTTCAGTTTGAGAACAAAATTCAAATAGAATTTTCGAAAAATCATTTTCGCTCAGTTAAATTTGGTTTGTTATCAACTTTTTGCAAACTAGCTCGATACACTTGTCTTTTGACAGTCCCTTCGATACCGTCACAAGAACCTTTTTCGTGAGAAAAAGCACCGTGGGTGAATTTTTCAGAAAACAATGACAAAACTATCGTGTTTTTGTTCTCCATTTTGACAAAAGTAAATTATATACGGGTGAAGTGTGGCTTGGGTATTTGACCAATGATGGAACGTATAATCTAAGCTTATTAGAATTTTCCTTCGCTGACTTCTCTTTTCATTTGATTAAAATAGGAAGCTTGGGATTTTGCAATAAAATCATGTCTCATCAGGGCTGGCAAGTCATTAGTCCAATCAGTCAAAAATTCGTTTTTGCTTTAAATTTTATCGGAAATTTCGCATCTGTAATCAGAAAAATTTAAAATTTTTAAAAATATTTTATGAAATGAGAAATCATCAATCATGTCTGTTAGTGCTCGTCCATTGACTAAATTTCACTTCCTTTATATCATTTTTTTCAAAAGATTTTTTAAATTTGTCTACTTGAACAACGTTAGCTCGCAGACATTCTTTGCAATTTCGAAAATAACAATTGGACGATGCATTTTCGCAAACTTTATTTTCAATTAAACTATGGTACGTAGAAGTGAAATTGATTTTATCAACTCCCTTTATTTTTAATTCTGACATATGGCCGCGTAATTTTAATTTTATATTTTGAAGTATTTTAAACACACATACGTTATGTGTACCACTTTTGACGGCCGAAATACATTTTCGAGTATTAAACTGCCTGAATTTAGATAAGGAAAATTTTAGTTCAGAGAACTGCTTTTGAAACTGGTTATGGAGATCACTGAGATTGAACAGAAGCAGCCTTTTTGCTTTAAGTTTCGGTTTCCGATGGTACGAATTGATACGTTCTCCTTCGTTCCAGGCATGATATGGCTGTCGTCAGCAGGGAAGAAAGTTTTTACTGCATTCTCAGTCGTAATTGGAAGAGGGTGCCCAGTGTCTTACTCGGTGTAAGTCCGTTACCACATTTTTCCCATAATTTTGTCGCTTTTAATGCTGTTCGCCGAGATACATTGAATATTCTTCTTATTTTGGCGACAGTCCAATGTTGTGGAACTGTCGTTAGAGTTTAAATTTTCCCTACTACGATTGGATTGCTGAGATAAAGCAGCTTTTATATCAGAAATATATGAAGTTAACGAATCATTATTAACAAGAGTAGCTGCCATACCTTAGTTGCCATACAAAGAAACACAGGTATAGAAACCGTCTCGAAGAGGTTGAGTCTTGTAGATCTAGACAAGGCTCTGGATCTAAGTTGGTTACTGAGATCATGGAATTAATTACTACCAACTATTAATCTTCGCAATATCTCCAGGCTGACATCATTTTTGCTGCTTTAAGATTTGCCAAGGTGTGTGAATTCCTTGACGACTTTAAAGTTAACTTGTTGAAAGCTTGTTGAAAGCTTGTTAACTTGTTGAATTGCCGTCAAACTCACTTTGGCTGATTCCTTTTCGATAGCGGTGAAAGCAGCAGTGACATATTTCTTGGTCCGTCGGGTAATGTAGATAGCATCAGCATACGCAAGGAGCTGAACACCTTTGTTAAAAATGGTGTCAGTACGATGCACAACGAACTTGCGTATGATCTTATCCATAGTAAAGTTAAAGAGGTCTCAAGATGGTGTTCACTTTGCCTGAAACCTCGTTCGGATAATATGTATATTTCCTTCCTCGGCAAAGCTAGACGTATTGCTCAGGGCTTTCGAATGCATCTTTATAATTGACAAAGAGATTTTTGTGGGTTTTTCCCAGGATGTGACACAGTGCGAAAATCTGGTCTAAGGTGGACTCGCCAGGTCTACCGGGAACAGCATGGCGGCCTTGTGAATGTCGAGGTATTTAAATCTTATATTTATATATAAGTCTTAGATCGTTGTTCGATGTGATTTTGTGGAGACTGAACTGACCAACAGTAGCACCAAAGATGACTTCTCTTCCGACCTTCGCATTAAAATTATCTAGGACTACTTTTACGTCGTGCGTCGAACAGTGGTCGTACACGTCTTCTAGGACTTCTTCTTTGACGGTATTTTTTGTATTTTTCCTAACAAAGGTACCTTTTTTGAAAGTTGCTGGAAATGTTAAAATAGAGTTGAAATTATCAGAGTAAGCTTTTGCTGCTCAGAAGTTACTGCTAGCACAGGCGCTACAGATGGAAACGCTACTGCAAGCGCAGGTTCATCTAAAGAAACTTCTACCAAAATCGTTAGATTAGCTAAGGTTAGGAACGAAGAGATGTGCACCACTGCGAATTCCTTTTTATGTTTTTGAACAAATTAAAATGTTTTCTCGTATTTTGTAGAATTGGGCATTCATAAACGATTGTGTAATTGTTTCTTATTCTTCTGGACCCTTGCAGCTTCGACAAAAGTCTGGGGCTGTTATGCTCATTCTATTGGTCATTATCCCGAATGGTGCAATGGCTTGTAGAACTCAACAAGTATCCGCATTGTATGTTCTGTTCTCATTTGTATGTTCTGTTCTCTGCCTTTAAGGTCAATGCTTCTTTTGACGACACCTATTGAAGGTCTCACCAATTCATCTGTCTTTTCGTTCCCCTCAATATTGCTATTGCAAATTCTATTAAGGACATGTTAACAGTTTAGTACCGTTCCAACTTTAATCGTTCTGATATCCAACGCTTTAATGAGCGCTTCGCTATCTTCAAAAATTGTAACCCTTGTGAGCCTGAGATTTCAGCATTTGTTAGCAGACGAAATATTTTTACACAAGGATATTTTTATTAATATTAAAGGTTTATTACATAAGTTTTAAGACATATTTGGCAGTAATAAGGTGAAAAATAAAATGAATAAATATACATAACAAAAGCCTTTTAAATTCTTAATAATACAGACAAAAACATCAAGTTGAACTTGATATTGTGCTTTCTAGTTTTCCACATCACTCGAGTCACTGGCAATTCCAAAATCTTTATCTATTGTTGCGTCGTAGCGAAGATTGTCGAAAAACTCCCAGCTTTTTTTTGGGATATGCGACTTCAACTCCATAAGATCCATGTACTTCGACTTGCTGATTGCTTTTCCAAGCGGATGCAAACACTCCATTTTCGCCATTTTGAAATCTGCTTCACGCATTTGTCTATCTTTTAAATTTATTTCTTTCATAGACTCATTTTCACAGGAAAAACTTAAACTTAATGGTGTTTCTCGACACTGACTTATTTCACGAATACTAGACCAATCAAAATTATTTCCAGTTTTGCTAGTTTTTCTTGAATTCACATTAAATTTTTTCTCCAAGCATTTTGAAGTGAAAAAGTCGCCTGTTTGCATTTTTGTTACAACAAATGTGTTGTTATTTTTTGATGCACAAATAATACGTAACCAATCATCCGGTGTTGCAACGACTTCATGTAGTGTTCTCTCTTTTTCAATAAAGCTAAAGCATTTGTTGCAACTGTTTTTGTTGTTATGAGTGGATATAAAAAACTTTTGCTTGATCGTTTTTACCGATGATGATAGAAGAAAGTGCTTTAAAAATAGGGCAATTTTAATGTTTTGATTCTGACTGCGACAAGAGTTGGTATATAAAATAATATTTTGCGTTCTAGAGGGCATGTAGTGCTTTAGATGGTATAGTAAACAAGAGCCAATCTCTAGAGCTCTTCTTGAAGCGACACTTTCATTCCAAACATACATGTAGCCTGTAAAGAAGAAAACAGTTTATTTACATCAGATTAAAATTGTGGTTGTAGTCTAAGAACGGTAATCTGGGCTGAAAACTACCCCAAGCAAATTTTTATTACTTGACAAAAGAGAACAGCTCTCTCGTTACAATCGCCTTTTAATCGTGAACGCTCGAGAGATAGGTTGAGAGCACAAGTGAGACTTTTTTCCACCCTAGGTTACCGTTTCTGTATTGCTCTTACAATTTTAAAGTTTTTTGACGTGTTTACTTCTTTGAAATTAATATAAAGGACCAATTTGCAAAAGTTATCAAGTGGCTTTTAGTTTTGCTGCCTTACCGTTAAATTAAGGCGTTTAATTAGTTTCCCATACCTTAAATGAATTGCACACGGAATGGAACTTTGAAAAAGTTGTCGGACGTACAATCAGGCTCGAAGACAAGGGGGATTTTAGGGGTTACACCCCCCTTAGGGTCTAGAACGTATAAAATTCTAATATATTAGCAATAAGGCAACTACAACGCAACAGCGTAATAAATTGCAACCCACTTAATAATTTTGAACTGAATTGAGAGCTATGCTTTCAGATCATAGATAATATAAGGACTTCGGCATAGATTGCGTATTTATGTTCGGGCAGGATTACGATGGTGCGGCTGTCATGACTTATAAAAACAATAAAAACTTTCCATTTTCAAATTGCTTTTAATGTGGTCGCAGTTGCAACTAAATACATTTGTGATCAAGATTGTCCATTCACATTCTTTGTCATTTTTCCCAAAAATTAATAACTAAAACAGAAAAATTTAATAAGCGTATAAATCACTAGTTAAGTAACGTCACTTGAAATGTTTAACAGTTATATTTCACTTTGGTTATGTTGTAGAGTTGCTATTTTAAAATATTTAAAATTACTATATAAATTAGTACTGAATTTGTTTTAAAACGAAAATCAGAAATATTTTTTAAAATTATTGGAATTATTTTAAATGATTAATATAGTTTTTTTTTTATTTCTTATAATTTTTTTAATTTTGTGTTTGAAATTCCCAAACACAGACACTTTGAGGATTTTTGAAAAAACATCAAGTTTCAACAGCTCTAACTTTTTGATCCGAGTTTTGTTTTTTGTAATTTTTTAGCAGTCACTGAAGAAATTGGCATTTTTGATGAGGTTCTTAAGCATTTTATAAAATGAACACAACAATAAAATATACATAAGAAGTTTTCACAGAAATAATTATTTCACTAAACACGTAAGTGCCCTATGTTGGACTCAATACGTTCGCATTCTTCGTCGTAATGAGGATTGTAGTAATGAGGATTCATTGAGGACTTTCATTCATTGAATAATCAGTTTCTTAACTTAAAAGGAACTTGTAATTGAGTCTTTAAAAAAAATTTGATAAGACCGTTTTATTAAATATCGTACAAAAAATAAAACCTTGCATTGAATTTAGTCCCTTTTGTTCAAATATCTTCAAAATCAATTTTTCAGTATGAATATTTAGGCCCTTTTGAACAGAAACATAAACTTTTATGCACAAAATATTGGAAAAAATTACGATTTGTTTTAATTTTTTTTTGTGCAAATGACAGTATTAAATATTTTGAGTGCTAAGCCGTTGTAAAAACAGCTTTTTTCAAAAATGTTTAATAGGAACTTTTGAACAGACACTCCTTATTTGCATTAAGTGTTGTTTCAGAAATTATTTGGATTTTTCCATTTTTTTTTACTGAAACAAAAAATAAAATAACATTTTTCGAAAAGTAAAATATCACAACTCTGGTGCTTTTAATCCAATTTTTATGTTTGTTAACTCCTTTTAAAGAACAACTAGATTAAAAACTAATGCATACCTGTTTTTTAAAAAAATTTTGGACTCTTGCAAAACGCTTCTCCACTTATTGGTCACTTGAGCTAGTTTTAAAAGTTTATCAATCGGCACGAAACTTTATAGATTTTTATAGCAAACATTTAATATGCATATAAAAATACCTTTTGATTTATCGATATCAAAAACTATCAATATTTTTTTTTAATCAAAACCCCACCTAGGTAAATCCTGGCTACGGCCAGATTTATATATATATATTTAATTTTTTTTTGTTATCTTCACTCATGTTTTTAAAATAGTACGAAAAAAATTTGGGAGAAAGTTGATTTTCCTAGGTTTTGATTTTTATTAAAACTCTGAAATGCAATTTTCCATACAACTGCTCACAAAAACTAAAAATGGTATAAACGTTATTTTTTTTTGTTTTTATGAAAAGGTACAAATAAAATTTTGAGAACAGAAAGTAAATACATTAAACAAAAATACAAAAAAAAAAATTAGAAAAGTCAAAGAGACCGACTTTGTTTTTTTGCCTTATCATTATTACTAATTTTTGTTGCATTATTTTCATACCAAATTGGCCAAATTTTACAAAAACCAACCTTATAAAACACGTCGTAACTTTTTTGTTTATGAAAAGGAGCACATAAGACTTTGGAAACTGAAAACAGAAACATTTCTAAAGAAAATATATCCATTAATTTCGGAAATCGATGAGACCGAATTTTTTTTTCCTGCAAAAAATTGGTCATTTTTTAGTTTTTAGGTTTCTATTAAAGGTAGAAGTAATTTCTTTTGCAATTACCAAAAATATATTGGCAAAACTAACAATTTTCGTGAAATGGAAATCCCTTAAAATAATTCTGCATACTTTTTTCTTTTATAAATATCACAAAATTTGAAAAATTTGTATTCTTCTTTCCAAGTGTAAAAATACCATATTTCTGCAGTGAAATTGGTAAAGTTAAAAAATTTCGCATAGTTTTATTAATACAGATATTAGCTGCGTTTCTTTCGCCATAATATAATCGCTATAACATATTTTTTTAAAGGAACGGCAAGAAAAACGACTCGTAGAGGGCACTACCGTTGCAGTCAAAATTAAATTCAAACAAGCAATCATGATACAATAACTATTAGGTACCATGAGAACGTGTGTCGTTCAAAACTGTTGTGAACTGTTATGGTAGCGATACCTTAGTGAACGATGTTTTTCTCTGAATGTGTTTTACTCTAAACGTCAGAAAAATTGTAAATTATTTAATTTATTTATTAATATTATGCAATTATATAAATAATTTCAGTGCAATTGTTGGCACTGAACGCTGAATGCGTTCAATGTGTGTGACACACGCATTTTGTTTTGTTTTCTTTTGCTTAACATTCGATGGTGGCAGCTCGTGAGAAAATAGGTAGCTGTCATGGCTACCTTATAGTCATTGCATAAAACAAACAAATAATTAAAAAAATGAAATGACAGCTCATAAAAATATACAGGTGCGGCACCTGTGTTTCAAATTTTTTAAAGGCTTATCACAATTTTATATGGATAGCAAAAATAATCCTCTCTGTTATAGGATTATTATTTTGTTTTTACTTTGCATGTAAAAAAAATAATCTGGATTTTTTTGAAGCGAATGGAACGCAGCTATTTACAAAATGATTTTTGACCGCTGAACCATTAGCTTTTGTTTTGCATACCAAATTTTTTAAAATGCAAAATTTTTGATCTTGTATTTTTGTCCCCATTCAACGCACTGTGCGCCGTGCTGAAGTGTCAATTAAGCAGAACACTCGCCAGGAGCCAAATATTGTGAGGCCTCTATTATATATTATGTTAAGGCTGTGTGCTAATTGATCTACATGCGACATAAACTAACTGCATTATTGGGTCGATAAGCTTGGTATTGTGTAAACCAGCGATGCCCACCGCTTAACTCTTTCTACTATTTTACAACAACTTCAATATTTTCATGATTGTTGTAATTCACCGAATTCAATTTGCAATTTCAGCCTCGCTTCTTAATGTTATTGTTTTTGTTCTTTCGAGCCATCGATAGCTGCTTTGCGTTTGCATGTTGCTGTTTTTGTTCTTTGGCACCATCGATCGCCGCTGTTTTGCACTGTTTTTAGCATTAGCATTGTAGACAGTGATGCCAATAGTAAGGAAAAAACGCCACATGTAGGGAAATTAAGCCTTAAATTTGCGATGTAGGGAAAAAAGGATAGATTTTCAAAATTTACTTAAGTGTAGGAAATTACAAAACTTAAAATTTGTCTCTTTATTTTTAAAAAATAGTCTTTATGTTCGCATATAATTGCTTGGAAATTGTTTCGGTATGAAAAATCTGAGCAAATTAAATCTTCATATATGCTTGAACACACCCAATGACCAGCTAGACTTTTACAGTACTGAAGTACTTTTGTGCTTGAACATATTCATTTGCCACCAAGTTTGCTTAATGTCAATATTGCCGCGATTTCGTATACGTTTTCCCACAAGATTCAATTTACCTATTAAATTGTTATAAAAAAACACAAAATCAGAGTCTGAATTAATGAATGAAAATCGTTAGTTGTTTCAAATGTTATACTTATCAATTTTTTAATGAAATTGTTTTTAGAAAAATGGGCAATTCTTCTGATTCATCTGCTTTTGAAACGAGTGCTGTTAGGCAACGTGCTAAGTACAGAAAAAAAATTTAACAACAGCTGGCCGGAGATCGGTGAATTTTAGGAATGTCTCGAAAAAATTAAAATGGATGCTTTCAAGTGTAAGTATGCAGCTTGAAACAAGATTCTAAGCTGTGGAAAATCTGATCTCCTGAAGCTTTCTGAAAATTTCAACAAAAAGACGTAGTTTTCATAAAATGGCAAAAGCAATTGAAACATTTTTCGAAAAACCTCCCAAAAATGGCTTTGATTTGGGAAAACTTAGAATTGAAGCTATGAAAAAATATGTAGGGAAACTTGTAGGGAAAAATTTTATTTGCGTAGTTAACAGTAGGGATTTTCTTGAGATGCGTTAGGGATTTTTTCAAAAATTTATTAGCATCACTGATTGTAGAAGTAAACAATATGCGTCGTATTCTTTAGACTTATTTTTCGTTGTGCGAATACACATTGAAAAAAGTTTTTAGATATTCGCACTTGGGAACTTTTTTAAAATGCATCATAATAAATTATTTTTATAAGGGTTATTATACCCTTGAAAAATGGCAAGAAAAGAATTTGCGGAAGCTTGCATATTTTTTCATAGATAATAAAAGATCAAGAACAGTTTAGTTAATAATAAGACAGTAGGGTAATAAAAAATATAAAAATTTAAGGTTAAAGCAAATGAAAATTATTATAAGATTAAAAAATTAAAAAATGCATAAAAGTAAAAAATTCACAAAAAAAAAACATAAAAAAGACAGTAAAATTAATAAAAAAAAAATAAAAACTATAAAACAAAAAAATAAAAGAAAGATATCTGAAAACCGCCACGCAGTTAAAGCTGGGTAAATATGAATGTTTTCTGACTAGCAAACAGCTGAAACATTTGGAATTACTTGATACATTATTTTTAGGGTGTACATATACATAAGTTCGCTGTCGCGAACTCTGCCAGCACTCGTGTTATTGGCACTTCGCCATTGCATCCAGATTTAAAAATTTCTTGATGTTGTTGCTTTTTGTTGTTGTTTTTTTTTGCACTCTTCAAGTAATTTTCGTGGGCATCGCTGGTGTAAACAATAGGGCTATTCCCGATTGTAGGCAAATAACGTGGCATTTGCAAAATATGGGTGCAAATGTTTTCAGCACAACAACAAAATGTACAGATTTGCATTTGCCCGACTGTGTCAAATTTGCAACACTTAAATCGCATTGCATACAGTTAAGCATGGGCAACACTTATTTGCCAATCAATCAGCTGTCACATTTTAACCAAACTCCGCTAATAAAACAAAATTAACAGACTCTGATATGAAACTCACTTTTATAAATAATACACTTTGATAAATAATAATGAAAAACTATCAACAAATACTGTTCGTGTTGTTTTTTTTTTTTCTCCAAAACAGCTGTGAGTTTTGTTTGCAACAGTGTTCTAAAAAGTGTGCTCACAGTTGATGGCAAATATTTGGAGGGGCATACATTTGCAAAGCTATTTGCCCGTAACTGGGAATAGCCCTAATGGTTTCTGAAAATGGCTCGTAGTGCAAATTACAATTTTTGTTTTTACATTTCAGATATTAATTTAAGTGTTGTTTAGTCATATTAAATTTTTTTGGGAATCTATTTTTTAATAAAAAGGAAGCGAGTTTTCTCTTTTGGGAAAATGTTTTTCTGCTGCCATATGAATTTCAGTAGCCACTGCAAACGTAGAAAGAAGATGATTGATTGATGATTCTAAGAACAAAAGATTAAATGAAAAGATCCAAATAAGATTGCATTGAATTTGATAATTTTTTTTTTGAATTTAGTTTGTTTTTAAGAACTTTGCAATGCTGGCTACCGCAACGATGTTCAAAAGAGTCATTGTTGCCATATTTTTTTCAAGTAAAAAAGTCGTTTGTCGATTCAAAATACATTAGCTAAAATACGTAATTTTCAAATATATTCGAAAAAACGTTAAAACGAAACGCATAAAGAAGAATTAATATTTTTTCAAACATTAAATTATACATATTTTGTTCTTTACTACATTGAAGAATTATTGAAACAAAAAATCCAATACTAAATTGGGGCAAATGTGGAATTAAAGGACTGCTTGCCGTGATTACGCATAACACTAGCCACGGTTATAAGCAATTCAAATTCTCTTTCACGTATGATTCCAATCAGTTCTTCCTCTAATAATCTATCGCTTTTTTTCAGGTCAAAGACTAAACGTGCTTTGTATCAGGACCATGCCTTGGTTCTTTGATCTTTTTAAAATTAAAAATAGATTTAGTAATGCTTAGTAATAAAAAAATTCATGTGAATAAAAAAAAGGATTTAATAAAA
This sequence comes from Dichetophora obliterata, assembly GCA_963920525.1. Classification (NCBI taxonomy): domain Eukaryota; kingdom Metazoa; phylum Arthropoda; class Insecta; order Diptera; family Sciomyzidae; genus Dichetophora; species Dichetophora obliterata. The sequence continues at coordinate 240,908,858 of OY986437.1, read as the reverse complement.
CACGAAACAACAATAAGTTCAACTTATTTAGTAACTTCAATTCTTTAAATAGAAATATAAATGAATATTAATTCAGTCATTTTAATAACATTTAGTTATTAGTGGAGCTTGTAGGTCTAGTGGAACACAAAAGAAATGCATACTTGTTTTTTTCGAATACACCCTCAAATTCGCGATCCGTGGTCAAAATACCGTTTTTTGGTAGGCAAGTGAATAGAATATAGTGTAACACCGGCATTTAAAGTTTGCTTTTAATAAAATCTAATTTTTTTTATAAGAATGGGACAGCCTTTGCAAAGGTGTAACATTTTAATTTTCAAAGTGTAAAATGACAAAGATGCAATCGAAATTATTAGGAACTAAACGACTATAGTAAATTTTTTTGGACTTCTCTAATTCTACGAAAAAAATTTTATATGAAAACACAATATATTGAGGCACTAATTTTTTATGCAGGCACTAATAATTTGCCATTTACATTTTCGTGTTTTTTTTTCAATCTCAGAAATTTCGTTTTTCTGGTAATGTATTCAGTTTTTTCCTTATAACTCCAGAGTGAGCGCAATGTATTCTGATAAATAGGCAAGTAATCTCCGTTTCGGTTTTGGGGATTTTTTTATACCCTGAAAATGCACCATTTCTGATAGAAACGTTCATTTTTATCCGCTACAAAGGAAGACCACTGATTTTTATCACCTTTGATGGAAAAAATTTTTCTGCGCGTATCTAATTTGTAAGCTTGTTTACTAATTTTTGCATTTTTCAATAAGAAAAAATATGCACATTAACGTTTTTGTCATTAAAAAAAATAAAAAATCACATAGCTGGTTTTAGCGTCGAATGGTATGGTTTTTTCTTTTATTATTTTCGTGTTTTGAGCGAAGTTCACAAAATTTGCGCAAATAGAAATAGCATAGAAAAAAAAAATAAAAAACAAAAACATTTCTCACAATTCTTCGTTTAAAGAGTTTTTATATAAGAAAAAACTTTCGTGTTCAAACGTCATTTGGGTTCAAAATACGTCAAAAAGAGATTATTTAACATCATTCTGGCAACACTGGACAGAGCTGTGTTGCTCTGGATTATTTCAGACGAGAAGCAAATGCTTGAATGAATCCAAGTTTGTTCTTGTTTTTCTAGCTAAAAAAAATAAACTATCTGCGAGAGCGAAAATGAACTTCACACGTAATCAATATTTTGATGACGCTCTAGAGCAGGCATGTCAACTGGTGGGGAATTCCTCGATTTGCGGGGAATTTCATGTCGGTCGGGGAATGGGCTCCAATATGCGGAGAATATTTAATAATTCATCTAATTTTTAATGATTTTTGCGGGAAATTTATCACTTTATCTAATATTTGCGCGGAATTTGATTTTATATTAAATTTTCTGGTACAATGCTCTTCTTAAAACACTAGAAAAATTTAATTAGCATTAGCAAAAAAAAAAATCCTTGCTGCCAAATTAATTTTTTAATAATACATTTTTGTTTAATTCTTAATGCATTTTCGTTTAAATTGTACAGTTGAAAAAAAATTTGACACTTCGATTTGCATTTCAATAACATCACAAATTTGCAAAGTTGACTTAAGAGAGGTTTTAGGCAAAAGCGGTTAAAATTAAGACATATTTTAGAATAAGTTTTCTAAAACAGTATACTATACATAAAAAAATTTCATTTGCATGTTAATTTAACATCATCAGTATATGTAAGTAACATTTCCTTATATATACTTTTTAAATTGCGCTGAAGTGTGCTTAACACTAGATTTACGGGTGTTTATTATATACCTATTTTTACTGAAGTGAGCCAATTTGACTCATACAAAAAATTTAAGCTTTTTGCAAAAAAAAAACGGTTCCAACTAAATTGAAATAAAAAATTTATTATTAAAAAATTCATTGAAAACATTTTTTACATATAAAATCTGTTTTTGATATACATTTTCCGCAAACATTTTTAGTGCATTTAGCACAAAAGCTCTTACATCTATTTCTCTTGCATAATGCTTGAATTTGACAATTCTTCCGTACGTCAACAGCATGGATTTTCGACATGGCAAAGGAAGTTTTCTCGATAAGATTGATCATGAATGTTCAAGCATCAGCTTTCTTTAGAATTCTGAGAAGAACCTTCTTTATGTAAGCCATAAGTTTCATGTTCTTAAAGCAGTTAACTGTTAAATGATTTTATGAGTCAATTTGGCTCATAGCCGTAAAAATAGGTATACCACATTCGAATATGCGAGATGATTGGGTCGTCGGAGGGATTAACCTATATTTACCTATATTTTATTACGTAACTAAAAACCAACATATGTATTTAAGAAATAATAAGGGTTTTCATGCAAATGGGCAATACCCTTATAAATGGTATAAACCTTATAAGTTTATCAGCCTTATAAATGAACTGTCAAAATTCGTATGAAAAAGCTTTTGCACAAACCAGATAAATTTGCTCTTCGATTCAGGTGAGCAAACGAGGTGGCAAACTTATATGATCAATCAGCTGTTTTCTTTTTTGAAGGAAAAGTTATAATTTGAGCAAAACTAATAAAGATTTAATTCTAAAAATTTCAGAAAACAAGCAAACAATCCGAAAAGCGTCCCCTTTTAAATGGAACGCATCGCTGACAGATCGCAAAGCTGACTTATATGCTGCAAATGCACAATCGACTTTTAGGGCTGTTCATACAACCTGTCTGATAAAAATAACTAATTGCCCAAATTAGAAGCCTGCCACTTTGCATGAAAACCCTTAATATTTCAGCTTTTATATATATAATAAAATTTGAAACGAGCCAAATTGGCTCAGTCCGTAAATCTAGTGTTAAAAATAAGTGAAAATCGGGACACACCACAGCTCGGCTTCATATCGTCTGAAAATAAGATGAATTCAAAAGCAGACCCTTGAATGCATACCTCTTACCAAAATGGAATAAAAACATTTAAAATAAAGAAAATTATGAAGCGTGGAAAAAAAGTTGAAAAATTTACTATTTTTTTTACCATATTGTTGCGTGTAAAAGCTAGGCAAATTTTTCATAGACGCTTATTCTGGTAAAAGATGTGTAGAATTACAACACAAATACATAGATTTAAAAAAAAAATAAAATCGCTAGATTAGTTTGTTAGTTAGTAGTTCGGCCTGTTTTCAGAAAGTATTTTTCGAGAAAAACGCGTTTAAGGTTACTCTGGTGAGTTAAAAGCACTCTGGCGCACCGGGTTTTAAGCGCTTGGGAATCTGTTTTATAAGCGAAATTGATTTATAAATTTTTTTGACATATTTGTGAATATTTGTACAACAATAAACAAAAGTAAAAAAATTAGATTTTCAAAAATTGTCTGTCTAAAACCACCCTTAACATACTTTGGAATCGGGCCATCGACATATTGTAGCTTCAAAGTTTGAAGTCGCGAGTCGAGAACCCATTTTCCATTTTTAAAGTTTTTTTTTATTTTATAGTGTTATTTTTTTATCAAAATGAATTGTTTTCATAAAATTTATAAAATCCTTACATTATTTATTGCAATATTCAATTAAAAAAAGTCTATAAGTAAATTCATGAAAAATTTTTTTGAGTGGAATTTGATGAAAAATCGGGGAATTTTGAGAACTACTACGGGGAAAACTATAAAATTAGTTGGCAGCCCTGCTATAGAGCTGAATCATTCAGTCAAAGAGAGTAAAAGAGAACAAAAAAAAAGTTATGAACTTCATCATTTGATGCTCGTCTGAACTCAACCTATTGGTTCTCTTTGTCACATTGGGAAAAAGTTTTTTCCTTCGCTTAGTTTTAAATACCTTAATGACACCTTATTAGAATAAATACTACATTCTGCAAATCTCATCGTGAATATGTTTACGTATATGTTTAGGTAAGTTGTACTGTTATTATTTTTGTTTACGTGTTAATATATACCTAGATATTCTGGAATACTCGAAAAAACCAGCGTTCGGCGTGGTTCGAGTCTAATGGTCCAGTTAGCCTCGCATGGCATTGCAGTGCATGGCTTAACAAGCGTCACATTGAAATCTGTTTAATAGGATTTGTGTGTATCTGATTATGCACAACATGGCAACGCATGGCAATGCTCAGATAAAAACAGAAATGCATCTCTGACTACATACATAGATAAACATGGAAGATCTATTTCATTTTAATATCTGTGTATTCTTCTATGTATTTGACGTTTTGGCAAAACAGATGTGAAGTTGTAAAATTGTTTGATCAAGTGCGGTTAATTTATTAAAATAAAATCGTTGTATTCTTCTTTTTTATTGTTTTATTTTGACCATGTGACTATGCTTTGCATAATCACCATTTATTTAGCTGTGTGCTAGCTGCTTATCTGCGTTGCATGCGCTGCTGTGCCATGCGAGGCTAACTGGACCATTATGAATATATGTATATCATTTCTTTATAAATGTGGTATCATAGGGCAGTTGTCAGAGCAAGAAAACTGAACTGAAACAGTAAAGTTATGGGTTTTATTCACAAAAAATACTACCTTAGCAGTAATAAAATAATTTTTTAACGTTTTAGCTACTAGTTTCTTTATTTACTGCAGTTTAAAAGTAGTAATTTTCACTTAAAAATGCACAAATCCAGGAACAACTTAACAAAAACACTATTGCTAAAACATACTTTTGACGGAAAAAAATAATGAAACTTAAACACATCTTAGCTGAAGAATAAATATTTAACGTTGTCGATAATTTCTTTACTTTAAACTCAACATATCCCAGGCCTCGTAACATACTTCAATTTAAGGAAAATCTTACAGGAACGACACCTCACCTGTACTTTATAAAAAAACAAATGGCGGGTATGGGTAAAGATATGATAAAAAAATGTCATTTTAGAAACAATTCGGGTGTGTGAACGACTTAACAAATTTTTCGAAACCTGTGCAAAAAGCTTTTTGGTACATGTGGGTTTTACAAAAAGACCGATGGGAAAAGAGACTCTTTAATGATAGGAGGTACCCGAGATATGAAATTTACAAAACCGGGATCATTTTTTAGCCTACGCTAGCGAAGGAGGTAAAAATAACATAACTGTTCTAGGGTTAATATTGGGTGTTAAATACATTATGAGTAACACAGGCACACAAAAAAGAAGTCAAGACCCCTACCCCCCTCTAATTTTTACAGTCATCTTCGGTTTCATCGCATTCAAAAACGGCTAGAGGGAAGAGGGCTCTACCCTCTGGGTCTTGATTTTTTTTTGTTTACAATTTTGTATCGTCTTATACAGAATTTCTTCGGTGGTAACGGGGAAACCGCTAGTTGAAATTTTTTCATGGGCATATTCGGTTTCAGCGCACCCAAAAACTTGAGACCCAGATCTTAAATTTTTTTTTTGTGTAATCAAAAGTATTGATGAAAGAACTTACCTTGATTACGCACCTCGTCATAGATACACAAATTATTCGTCCATAAGGGCCGCTTATAGTAGCTAGCAGATACAGTCAATGAAGGTGTCTCCAAAGCACGTTGCAGGTCAAATGTTAAGACCAACGACAATCCCTCATTTTCAAAGGCCATATCGATGTCCTGCTTAAACTCACTGTTAATTTTTCTGGTCTGTTCCATGTGCTTATCTCTTTGGTTTTCCATTTCTTCTTGCTTGTTTTGAGGCAAAACACTTCGTAATATATCAGCAAAGTGACTGCATGTTTTGCAAATATTCGAATGTCGTTTAAGACGCATATTAGAAATGTTGTCCAAAACTGAATGGAAGGAGGAAAAACAAACAGCTTCTTGCTGCTTTTGATCACATGTGAACTTGTATTGATTGTATAACTTGCTGAAGTTCAAATTAGGGCTCAAAAATTTTTTATCTGAAGTGCGATTGTAGTTTGACTCGTACCTAGGAAAAAGATCAATGAAAGCCAAAACATTCCTAGTAGCTTCTTCAGAAATGAATTGCCGGAATATACGTCTGTCCTCTCTTTTAACTACATCAGAATTTATTTCACCAGAAGTACTTGTGGCTTTCAAAGAACTCAAAGCAAACTGTATATGAGAGCGATCGATTTTAAAACAATTCATAAAAAATTTTCGACAAACTTCTTGCTCGATTCCATCTTCATCTTTGAGATTATAAATAAAATAGTCGTATTTTCTCCTTTTCGAAGAAATTGTTGGATTGTGTGGATCTGTGTTGTTTTTAGCAGGAACTCTTGTGACCAATTCACGAATAAGAAGTGTTTGTTCCGAAAAGTTTCGAGAGTAAAAAGAGTCATATAATTTTTTTTGGTGGTTTATGTCAATTTTAAGAGCACATATTTTGTGGCACCTTAAACAAACTTTTTGGGGCTCAAACTCTTCAATGATTTTTTCATCATTGTCGTCACTTGCCAGTTTTTGACGTTTTACCCGTTGTTTTAAATCTAAACAGATAAAACAGTGTTAAATTTTCTTAAAATAAATCATACAAAGGCTTGCGGCATCTGATTACCAGCAATAAAATTACCTAATTTAGTTTTTTGCATGATTCTATGCCAATTTTAAGATATCAAAGAAAAATACGTGCTTAACACAACACATAAAGCAGGCAACTAAATAGTATACAGAAAAAACGCTTCTATTTAAGCACTCGAACAACAGCCAAGCAACAAATAACGAACGAAAAAACGAGTCTTCAACATGTTGCAAAGCTCGGACAACTGTACTGAAATACTTGAAAGATGCAATCAAACATTGTGTGCTTGTGTGTATACGAGTAGTATTTTTAGCGTGAGAGTTTGAGTTCTGTTTCAAAGCAATGTTGTAGAACTGTTGGCTTGACTTCAAACCGCATTTATCAACTGCAGCGTGTGTATTTTTAGCAACTATAGATTTGACTGCCCGTTTGAAGTACATCTTCGTAATGTTACTATGATCTGCGATCATATGACTCATTATGAAAGCAGTATATGTTTAAAAATTTCACATTCAGGTAAAAAATAAGTGTTGAAAATAAACAAATAATTTTTTGTTTTAAGTGCAGGTGCTCTCTGCAAGAGAGCAGGCAAAGGTTCTATTGGGTTGAGCGTCACATCAAACAGCAGACTGAGGGTTGCCAGCAGTGTTGCCAGCAGTGCTGCCAGCTTTTTTTTAACTGCTAAAACGAAAAAAAACTGCAATTTGACCTAAAAACTGCAACTGTTATAAAACAATAGGGCTATTCCCAGTAACGGGCAAATAGCTTTGCAAATATATGCCCTACCAAATATTTGCCATCAACTGTGAGCACACTTTTAGAACACTGTTGCAAACAAAACTCACAGTTTATTCTTTTTTATTAATTTTTTAAAAAATTGTTATACATTTACTGTGTTTTTAGAAAAAAATAAATAAAAACTCCCCTGAAGATGTCGCCAAACAAGTGACGAAACGTCGGGAAAAAATTGAATTTTTATATTTTTTATATTTTAATTAAAGTGTTGTGCTTTTTAAGAAATCATCTCAGATGCCACACATTGCTTAATCGTTTTCTTTTCACATGCTTGTGTTGCGAGAGTTTCAATAAGCTCCATGTTCCTTTCTACTTTCTTCTCATTGTGCTCAGTTTGCAAAGATCAATAAAAAAAACTTAGATGACTTTATAGCAAGGCTCTGGCTTATAATACTTTAATAATCACTTTGCTCATCTGAAAAAAACTGATGTGAAAAATCGGCTTTAAAAAATTTCAGTTAACTCGAGTTTTTGCAAATAAAACGCATATTTCGCGCAATGAAAAGACTTATTTAGCTAGGTGTAAGCAAACATTTGTAAAACATACATTTGTAACGCAAAGTTAACATTTGTTTGGTTGGAAAATAGAAAAATTTTTCGAGTTTGGCAATTAATATCTCCTATACTATTAAAGGTAGAGAAATTAATTTTTGACTATCAACGCACCAATAATTTATTAATGCAATGGCGTTTTAATTTTTTTTTAACTTTTTTTAAAATCGACTTTTGAGCGCTCACTTTTCATGAAAGTACCGGAATATCTTGTAGAAAGCTACTTTACCGGGTCATATCGCTGATCAATTGTAATTGATTAACGCTGTCTCGACTAAATTTTGTTTATTTTGCAATTTGGTTTAGAAACCTTAGAGAGATTTAAACATTTTTGCATTATGTACTTTAAATTTCGTTTTGTATGACTCACTTTGAAAGCAGGAGAGGTTAAGACAAAATTTAAAACACAACCTATTGAGCTGTAAGAATTCGTATTCTAATGCACTGAAAAAATACTTAATCGCTTTTTTAATCGAGTTTGCTAATAAGCTAAGCTAATAAGCGAGTTTGTTAATAAGCTAAGCACAATGTAGACAAAGGTCGCATTAATTTTTTCATATAATTAAAATTTTCTGCTTGTTAAGCTTAGTTTATCCTAAAGATTCTTTACGTTCATTGAGATATTAGAAATTTAATGATGTATGAACATTTTTGTCTACCACTGTTTATAAAAACTCAAAGATTTCATGTTAATTCATTTTGGCTGCGTTAAAATAATATACAATATTTTAAGTTACTAGCAAAATTGCATAAAAAGTTCAAGCCACATGCTATGAAACTATATGGAACAATATGCATAACAATAAGATATGCAACAATATCAATAAAATCGATGGTTAAAACGTATTAAAATAGACGAAATATTGACAACCTTAAATTTCGTTAGAGAAAAAAATTTATAAATTAGTGCTCTTGTACACAATGTCTTGAGCAAATGATAAGTTATTCAAACTTGCATTTCAAGACTTTATGCTTTGAATATTCTGCTTCGATGGCCAAAAAGTTGCCACTCAATCAGAGCGAACTACAGCTTGGCGCCCTTTTAGAATTCACTGCACAACTTTTTGCAAATTGCATCAATTGCTTTACCTTCTCTGAGAGTTTTTCGCTACTAGGCAACCCGGTTGCGGCATTTTTCATCCTCTATCTACCTGACTCCCACCCTGCTTGCTCGAACCAGCGTTGCCATTTTGCGAAAATTTTAACAAAACTGGTAAATTTCTTTTTTGATTTGAAAACGTCAAATTTATTTTTAAAATTTTTTTCTATATAAATAAAACCACTGTCAATTACAAAAAAGATTGAATTAATAAAAAAATGTTGATTAACTTTACTAAAGTAAATAATTACTTAAAAAATTATTCGCTATAATTGCCATAAAGTTATTGTCTGAACCAATAATATTTTTCTTATTTAACTGGCTGGAAAACAGCACTCAATTGAAATTACTTCCATCAGCTTTGAAACCGACGTTGGTATTGTAGATTTTTAGGTTCAAGTTGCTTCTTTTAAAAATGTGAAAGATAATATTAGGTGTGTTTTTTGGCATCGCTATATCGGCTTAACAAAATTTTTCATACAAAAAATTGCTTAGCTAAGACAAGATAATTCTGTGGTCATAAGGCATAACAGCATAACTCAAATTATCGAAAAAACGAGCAAGGCAAGGTTCAAAACTTTATCGTTTTTTACGATAATTTGAGTAACGCTGTTATCAAAGATTGTATAGTATAAAGATGTGCCACGTAGAACATTAAAATGCAACAAATATTTTTCAGATCAATACGTAAGCTTTTGTGAGCGCGATGAAAAAGCTTTCTTGAGAGAAAAGTTTCCAACGTTTGCATGCACATTCTCTCTGCAATGCTCTTTCACTCTTCACTCCACAATGCTTCACAGCATAGATCACCACTGCATGGTTTCTCATAGCTAGCGAGAGTCGTGAAATTTAATGTTATAATTGTTTTTTCCGTTGTTGTTATTGGAACCAAGCAGTTGTGATCTCTGCTTAACAGCAAAAAATGTTTTTGTTTGTTTGCATTATTTTTATGATGATTTCCTTATTTTGTGCGAAACAGACTTTTCTTTTTTACTGCTTGCTATTAATATTAACTATTTTTAATTGACTCAGCCAGAGCAGTAAAATCTACATATATATTCAGAATCTTAAGGAAAACTGAATAACGACATACAAATCCATCCAACAAATTCAAAATTGTTTATAAATAAAATTTTTAATTCACATTGAATTTTAAAAAATTGATTAGTAATTATTTAATTTCATTTTTTTTTTTCGTTATTCAGAGTAATTAATTATTTTTTTATTCATATGAATGCTATTTACAAAGAATGCAATTCAAAAAGAATTTCAAATTTTTCAATAATTTATTTTTTTACATTATTATTTTTTGATTTATTGCCTATTCATGTGTTATTTTTCATTATTAATTTTGTAGTCATTATTAATTTTTTATTTTTTATTAATTTGGTTCATTATTCAAAAATGAATAACAAGTTTTTTTTTTCATATTATTTATTATTCAAAAGTGAATGAAAAATTAGAAATGAATACGAAATTTATAATGAATTAAAATTTAATAATGAGTAAAAAATTGATAATGAATAAAAAATTAATAAAAAAATTAATAGCGAACATTTTATTCATAAACAACAAAACAACATAACAACATTTTTTATTCATTATTGTATTTTTTATTTAAAAGTGAATAACAAATTAATAACAGTGGTAAATAATTTGAAAAAAGTTTGCGCTACGAAAACTACGATTGAGTATTTATTCTAGATAATAAAAATCACTAAGACTTTTCCAGGTTGGTTCGAATTTCTTTTTAGAAGAATTTTTCGACTTTTTTGAGTTTTCAAAAATATTTCCGCAGTTATGATCAAGTTTTATAAATATTTACAAATGAGACATTTATACCTTTTATTTAAGCTTTTATTTATACGATTATTTGTAAAATTTTTGTAGACATTTTCTAAATACTACATTTGTGAAAGAGTTTAAAATATGCCGTTTATTTAACATTTTCCCCATATATGCGCAAAAATATGACTTTGATATATAATTTGGTTTTTTTTTTACTTTGTTGTTTCTAAAAAAAATATTTCAACGAAAATATTAAGGAAAAAAGTATGATTGTAGCAGGTTGGATATTTACGTATTTCGGTTTTAGTAAAAATACTCAAAATTACCTGCATCAAAGTCGACGTGGTGAGTTCGTACTTAAAAAAATTCTTCAGACTTTAAAAACCCAATTATCATATATTTAACCTAAAATTTTGTTTACAAACAATGTTCTTAGCGTTTTTAGCTAAATTTAAAAATCACTAAACCGCAATTTTACGTTATAATAGGATTTGCAACACTGTTAACTCTTTGAAATGAGTAAAATAACAAAAATAACGTAAACAAAGATACTTCAAAAATAAATCAAAACAAAACAACGAAATCTTCGCGATTGTATAAATAACTAGCTGAAACACTGTGCGTTGCTGCCACTCCCCCGTTATCAAATGCCCATAACATGTTATCAGTGAAACTGCACGAGTAAATTGTGCTCGAGTACCGAATTCCGAGGCTGCGCGGCCACCTATAACTCCAAAGCTATTTAATATCAAAAATTTCAGTTGTGTGGGAGGTGTAACGCCCATAAAATGTTATCAGTGAATCGTGTAAATTGTAGTCGAATACCGAATTCCGAGGCTATGCGGCCTATTAATCCAAAGCAAATTGATATCGCAAATTTGGGTGGTGTAGGAGGTGCCACGACCATTTGCCCAGCACATGTTATCAGGGAAACGCTACTTGTAAATTGTGGTCGAATACCGAATTCTGAGGGTTTGCGAAATATAACTTTAAAGCTATCTGATATCGCATATTTGGCCTGTATAGGAGGTAATTTTGAGTATTAACCACATTTTTTAAACTCTATCACAAATGTAGTATTTAGAAAATGTATACAAAAATCGTTAGATCAATACAAATGATAGCTTAAATGAAAGATATAAACATCTTATTTGCAAAAATGTATAAATTTTGTAATATGAAAAAATACTTTTGAAGTTATAGGATCATAGCTGAGGACATATTTTTCAAAACTTAAAAAAATCGAAAAATTTTTGAAAATTCTTCAATTCTTTTCGAATTGCATCGTTCTATAATACTCATACAATTTAACACAAAGTCTATTATATTAATAAAACTTATTTTCTGGTTTGTTTGTTTAATTGACATTTATACAAATTTAAATGGCTTAACGGACTTCGCTCAATTTGAGTACACATATTGTGTGCTTCCTAGATTATATTGTAACATACTAGAACTGCATATAATAATAAATAAATAAATACTTAGTTTTTAACACGCTCATTTCACCCATTTTCACTTACGTATATTTTGATTACGTATTTTTGAAACTTTCTTGAAAAAAATTTTTCGCAAATTAAATTTAAAAAATTTCAATAGATTTAATACCAAAAACATTCACATATCAACAGAATTTCAGAAATTTTTGGTACAACGACTATTTCATAAAACATCGTTCCCCAAGAATGAGAAAAAACGACATGAAAATCAAAACTTTGACTTTCGATGCAAATATATCCGCTATTTTTAAATATATTTAATTCAAATTTTTTTGATGAAAGTTTTAATAAAAGCACTGTAGAAAAATCGTTTTAACTGTAGCGTTCAGTGTAGAATTCAGTGTAGCGTTCAGTGTAGCGGTCAGTGAATATATTCTTTAATTTTTTCAAAAAATGATTGAAAAAATGTTTTGTTGTATATATAAGAACAATAGAAAATTGCATTTCTGAGTACTTTTCATATAGTAAAGCATGTATTTGCAATAATATAATAAAAATATATGAACGTAGTTAAATAAAAAATTTTTCCAATGAAAAAAAAAACAAGCATGTTTATGTCAAATCAAGAATAAGTCACATAAATAAAGTCTGTGAAAGGCATGACACGATAACTCAAATGTAGGAATGACAGAAAATACAAAGTGGTTTTACGTAGACACCTGCCGTGTATGCTTAATTCTACGTTGCTCTATAGCGTGGGACCGAAATATTGCGTCAGGCAGCGCCCCTTTGAGGGTTAAAAGGTACAAAATTAGCTAAATGTTGTGATGACATGTTACAACTCTTGGTAGGTGTGGAGGCCTATTTAAAACCTCTTCCGTACTCTGGGGTACGGGACCCGGTTTGAGAATGCAAACCTTCACCGAGCTGAGTAGCTCTACCCGCGATATAGGTGATAAACACACAGCCACCATGAATCTCCCCGAAGAGCTGAGAGGATATGCCAAGGGGCTAATGACTGCCCGTGGTACCAAATTTCAAGTCTTTGGTCGGACCTCGTAGCATACTAAAAGCATACTAAACCAGTTTTAGCTCATCACAGCTCTGAACTGGCAACTAATTAAACATAAATGCACAAATCAACAAGAAATGAACAGCGATATACACAAACCATTCAATTTGGACCAAAACATTCAAACAAAGCAGAACAAAAATGAATTAAACAATCTCAAAAACACCTGGCACTCCACCTCTCAAATATCTGACATGCATACTGATTCAACCTAGAAACTTAGTCTCCTGAAGCGAGCGCGTTTAAAAGGTCGAAATCCCCATTATCACGCAATACACCCATTGCGCGCAAATCACGAATGTCTTCATAAAAAGGACACTCACGAAGCACGTGCAACCAGTCCTCACGAACTGCCCCCACGTTCACACTCCGCAGTCACAAACAAGTTTCTCTCAAGCAAGAAAGCATTGAAAGCAAGAAAGCTAAAGCAAAAGTCAGAGTGACTATTCGCAAACATAACATCACGTATAAATTCATAAGTGACCTTTCCACTCGAAAATTTTTCCATCTAGATTGCCATCTAGACCTCAGACACTCACACATCAAAGCTTTCTATTCACCCTCATTCATAAACCTTACATCAGAGTGCGAAACCCATTCAAACAGTAAGGAGGGTACATCTTTCTTGATCCCATAAGTAACACAGAGTTGCATTACCACAAGATCAAGAGGAGGTACCCCCAACAACACTTGTAAGGCATCAGTAGATACCGTACGACACACTGGCATACACCCAATCATAATGGCTCTCTGACAAGAGAGTATCTTTCGATATCCCACAGTAGACCTGACCACGTGACACCATACAGGAGCACCAAAAGTTGCGCAATCATCTAATAGGCCCCCATATATAAGCCGAACAGCCCGCCTACTAAAGCCCCATTCACTCGTAAGCATACGACGCACACGTCCTACGACCGACAGTAATTGGCCCTTCAATGCCACTAAATGTGCAACAAAATTCATCCGTTCATACATGGTTATCTCCAAATATTTGACTTCAGTCGCATATAACCCCATTCATTCTTACACATGGATGTCGACGTAACTTGCCTTTCAGCAGCATCATCAGGGTTTTTTCCATTGCCACACTCACACCAACACCCATCCTCATTCACACACTATGCTCATGGCCTCACCCGCCCTAGCTTCCAGCTCAGCACGAGGCTGGCCTTCAACCAAGATAAGGAGGTCATCAGCATAGGCATAACATTCATACTGTTGACGGCGCTGCCTTAACAAAGGATCCATTATGAGGTTCCAAATGAATGGACCACTGATAGACACACACTGGCTTACACCAATTACACACGCACGCCTGTCAGAAAAATAACTCCTCCAAAACTAAGTTTCCTGACACCCAACTACACTCAACCGGTAGGAATGACAGTTCGTGTTGCGACCATCGAATGTCAAACAAAAGAAAACGCTTCTTACTCAAATTTTAACACAACAGTTGCCAAGTGTTGACTTCGCTTAATGCAGGCAATGTCTGCGAAAAACGATCTCTATTTTGTTTTATTTATTTTTGACATCCAATATGATTATGATTACATGTATTTAGATTGCACAGATTACTTAATTTTTCTAAATAATCAGAAAAATCACATTGAAAACCAAAAAAAAAAATGCTTTAAATTAAGTAATCATGGTAAGGTAATTACATGAGATTATAAAATATAAAGTAATCATGCAAGGTGATTACATGATTTTTATAAAAATTAAGTAATCGTAACATGGAATTACATGATTTTTTAATAAATTAAGTAGTCAGTAATCAGACCCAGCTTTCGGTGGTTACCGATTACTTCTCGTCAGCCAAAAAATTTAAAATTTGTATGTAATTTTATTATTGCAGTAATTGCTATTTACCATAAATACAATATTTTCTTCAGCAGCTATTAGTGAAGCAGCTATAAGTGATGTTAATGTTTGTTAGATTGGTTTTGTTAAAGAAGTGGTAACAATAGTGCTCAGAAACCTTTTCTGTATTTTACTTCTGTCAGTTTTACAGTTGAACGACATATATAAAAACAGATATAAAGCAATATATTAGTTAAAGAAATCTGCAATTAATGAATGGTTAAGCCTAATTACTGAGAAATTTCTTAATATTCACTGAATATTTTTGCATGATTACTGATTTCTCAAAAAAATCACTGAATACTTTAAAGTTATTAATGATTTATTTTAAGAAATCAAGTAATAAATTTGTGTATGATTAATTGTAATCAGTAATTTTTTTATAGTCATTACACGAAAGTAATCATTACTGGCCAACCCTGTACGCGAAATGTTAAACCCCAATAAGCGTTTTTTTGGACAAGCGGATACAGCTATTGTAGTTTGTGAGTGAAATATTTGGTTTCCTTTTGAACCAACAAATCATTAAAGCTCAATTTTAAAAACTTCAATTTATTATGCTAATTATTAAAAGCTAATTTATAAAAAAATGTTAGCCAAATGAAATTGTTCATTTCAAAATTTTGGAAAAATCACTTTCATTAGTTTCAAGTTTTGATTGTTTTAGAGTCGTCTTTTCTTAAAACTAAACTTTTCTATTCTTATTTTTGAATCTAATTAAAAATGAAAATTTATTTTGCGATTAAGAAATAAAAAAAAATAAAAATTAATTTAATGCTTTTTAAAAGCTGTTTTTAAAATTTTTAGTGGGTTGAAAACTCTCAGAATGCCCTAAATGTGTTTAGTGTAATTTTTGAAATCAATCTAGATAATTTCATTTAAGGGCTTTGTCAAAAACACTTTTTAAAGCTTGAAGTTTCATACAAAATTATACTTTAAGAGATGGTTCTTTTTGTTCCATACAATAATAACATAAATGAATGTGTCTTTCTGACAAAAAAATTCTTTCAAAATTGCTTACTTTTCAGAAGAGCAAATTAAAAAACCATTTCCTAATTACTTGTATTCATCTATGAGCATGTACAAAATGAGTAAATTATTTTTAAAATTCTGAAAAATATAATTTGTTTTAATTAAAAATTGCAAAAATAAAAAAAAACATGCTAAACAAAGCGTATTAGAAATTAAAATTATGAAAAAAATGTAATTTCGAAAGAAGTTGTTTTATCGTATATCCACCGATATACTATTTTTTGTAGGCGGCTTCTTTTCTTACTAACATAATAACCTATTAATTAAAAATAAGGAAATAAAGTAAAGTCAAATTTTTGTCTACAACAACTTGCGTAAATAAAAGAATTTGTGTTATAGCCTTGTGTTACCTCAAATATGTAAAGTATATAAGTTTTTATGTAATCTATACAATGAATTAATAAATTTAATATAAATTTACATTTTATATGTAAAAAAAATACAAGAGAGTTAATGCGAAACTAATCATGCTTGATATATTTTTTCTTAAATGTGTATTTATGGGAATTTTGGTAAAAAAAAAAATGTGGCAATTCTGGCTCGAACGTGTTTCTTCGTTCTTTGAGAGCAACAAATGAGCATAAATTGAATTTAGACAAAACTGAAATTTCAAGGGGTATGCAAGAAACGTAAACCAAAACGTACACAAAACCAGTGCAAATATATAGCAGACAAACTCCAGAATACTTACCTCTACATACACATACATGCACACACACACACACACACACACACACACACACACACATACACACAGACACAAACACACTCAAATGCATTAAGTCAGCGGTCGTCAAACTCTTTAGACTTCAGGATCACCAACACCAGTGATAAAAATCCCCTCTCCCCCTCAAAAAAAACGAAACACATTATCACTTCAATGCTGTTTTTTATTGCTTTATAACAGGGGAATACCTATAACAAATAAAGAACTTATGGTTTACTATGTGTCGTACCTTAAAAAAAACTACTTCTTTTTGTCCAACAGGACATAGTAGACCTTTCATACAACAGAATGGATATGGTTTTTGCAAGAAATTGAGGAGTAAATGTAGTAACCAAGATATTTAACTTTATCAACACAGTTCAGTTCAATACCATTAAGAAAGAATACAGGTAAACTTATCAACAATATCATTTGTGCTATGAAGAACATCATTAATAAATAATGTAAATAGAAGTGGACCAAGTAAAGAGCCTTGAGGCACTCCACAGGTTAAACTACGGAAAGCAAGAAGACTATATATTATCTACCCTTACTCTTTGAGATCTTCCAACAAAGTAACTTTATGCTGTGCCGGGACATAGCCCCAAGAGACAGAATCTCAAAAAAATGAGGACATATTCCCAAAATGAATTACTCCAAATTTGGGATTATGACCTCTTCAAAAGAGTTTATGCTTAATTTTTTATGTTTAATTTGTATGCTTACTTAAGTCTTTAAGTAAGGTACATATGCCTGAATTAACCACTTTCCGTACAAAGGCAAATTATTTCGTCATGAACAAATTTATTTCCCTGGTACAGATAATGGTGATAACAACTTCAATTTTTTAAATAAATATTTTCTAATTTACCTAAATGATCGAAGAAGAAAGCGCAGGCGCTACGACAAATCACCCGAAAAAAATGAAAAATCGCCCATTGGACTTACGATTATGTTAATTAATGGACTTACGATATGTTAAAAAGAGAATTATGTCCAGAAGTACTGTAGACACCGAAGACAGTGTTGGACTTACTGATGGTTGTAATTGCTTGGCAGCAGCCAAAGGCAGCTTATTAAGAAATGAATTATATCCAGAAGTACTGTAGACAGCGATAATTCTTTTTGAAATAGGCGGCCTTCGACCGATGCTTAGGTATTACAACCCTCAGTAAGTCCAACACTGGCTTCGCTGTCTGCAGTAAAAATAACTTTAGTCGACTTAAGACAGATCTGAGTTATTGATACAGCTGCATTCCACGTATACATAAATATAAACACACAAAATCTGGAGCTTCTAGCATGACCTTAGCCAAAGTTATGACACAAAAATAAAAGACCCTTTCATATAACCTATATGGCGATTGAAAACTTTGAAGAAAGATTTCTCGAAACTTTGAAATCAGACTTAAGCTGTTATTGCTTATCGACGAAGATATCAGTATTTTTTGAAAACACTTAGGATTATAACATCTTTAAAGCGGACATAATTCCAAGGGGGCAGAATACCCATTTGGGATTCTGCTTAATAAGCGGTCATAATTTCAAATCCAATTTTTGGGATTATGTTCACTCTTAACATAGTCCCAAATTTAAAATTTGGGATTATGTCCCTTGGGGCTGTGTCCCGGCCCCACTTTATGCATTCGAAAAATGTTAAAAACAAACAATTTTTCAATTCGTTATGTTTGAAATCAAATTTAAATTGATTCAATATATTTTTATATTTTACCTCCGATATTAAGCTTTGATTTCTGAGACATAACATTTTTGTCAGATGAAATTGATTCTACTGCTTGCAGAAATTTTCATCAAGAATTGTTATTTTTGTCTTGAGATTGTTTTAATAATGAAGTTTCCATTTTAAAAACTTTACTTAAATTTAAATGTTTTCGTCTATGTTTTCGTTAGAGCAAGTATATCAAAGTTGCTATATTTGTCAAATTAATAAGCATTTTTTATAAAAACAGAATTGCCCAGAAACATTTGAAATTTACATTTAACAATCATACATGAAAAAATGGAGCAAACGAAGAATGTTAGGTAATTTAAAAATAATTTCATATTGCTTAAAATATTTAACCCACATTAAAAATATATGTATAAAAATAAATAAATATAAAAATAAATAAATATAAAAATATATATATAAAATTTGTTAATACCGGGGTTCCCCGGGAAGCAGTTCCCGGTGCCCTACCAAGCCGCGGCTCATAATTTGACGACCTCTGCACTAAGTAATGCCAAGCAGGTGAATGTGCCATGCTTATTGCAACAATCAAAACACTAGAGACAGGCAGGTAGGGTGAACTTCTGCGGGAAATTCATAAAACAATGCGTGTTGCTGTGGCATGTGTGTGTTAACCACTTCACCCGCTCAAACATTCACACACGCACTCACTCTTTTAGTCAATTCACAACGATATTGCTTTTCAAGTTTAATACGACTATACGATCACGTCTATGCTTCGTCAAGTGTTGCCAAAGTAATGCAATTGTGTGAAATTTTTGTTTATAGAACTCAAAACCCTAGTTTTTTTATATTTTGTTGTTAAAGATAAATCGTTGCATGCATATGTTGCATACATCACAGTTATATTTTTTTTTTATTTAGTGATGTAAAAAAATTACAATTCAGGCGGTTTTTTGTATCACACATATTTTCAGAATATCTACAACAGAGCAGTATACTTAAAAAGTTATCTCTGATTTAATTATTTAATTTATCAAAGAAGTTATATCAGCCTTTTAATCCAATAAAATATGTGTATTATTATTCTTCAGATAGTGATTAATCTAAATGGGTCAAGCCAATGTTTTGGTCCCTAATAAAAGTACAAAGAAAAAAACACATAAGATTTTCAACAAAAAGTCATTTACGAAAAGTTGAATGGGAGCACGGAAGTACTCCCTTTCGAATATTCGAATGTTTTATTATTATTATGCTCGTATTTTTAAAAATATGTACATGAGAAAAGATATGTTAAAAAATTACTTCAATATCTCTTTCCAATCAAAAATTATGGCTAAAACTATCGTTTTTAACCTAGGAATTTAGTATTTGACCTCAATTAACACATGCAGTTTAACTGAAAACATTTAATTGGCGTTCGACAAGGGGGCATGGCAGCAACGCGTCGGGTTAAGGATAGTAAGTAATAAAGATTGAATAATAATTACATTCTATTCAGCTTATGTTACAATACCTGATACTGTACCTCATTTCATTATTCGGGTGCGTCATGGTTCTTTTTACAGTTTTTTTAGAGATTTGTACTCTCTGTATAAAATGGCGTTTTCATTTCTCGAAAATTTTTTCTGCCCTCTTTCTGCCTTCTTTGAGAATTCTGAATTTTTGAGAAAAGAACACGATTCAATTTTAGAGGTCACTATTTTTTTCTCAAGAGAGCAGAATTTTCAAAAAGGGCAGAAAAAAGATATAGCATAGAAAGATATAAACGCCATAAGATATAGCAAAACAAAGCAAATTTTTATGCTAATCGTCTAAACGGTTTTTACGATTTTCGCGGTTAATTGATGAATTTGTAGTACAGCGTCCTCTGGTGTTCATAAAAAATCCACCATCCCATCAAATAAAGAATAAATTTTCAATAACCAAATATTAGTTTTGTTATAAGCAAGTATGCCTTTTGATATCTATAATTAAATCTTTGTTGATAGAAAAAACTTTTTTGCATTGTATATCGGTTATTCCATGTCATATCGGACGCTTTTCGAAACTCACATTTTTGTAAAAATTTGGTACTTTGCACGTGGATAGACAAAATATTTAAATATTAATTAAAAATTTTTTTTTGCAGTTATACACTGGTGAAAAATTATTATGAAAATCAAAAATTGTCATTCGGACATGTACTTAAAAAACTATATCTTCTAAAGCATTAGTCCTACAAAAAATATTTAGACCATATAGTAAAGATCTTGAATTGGTCTTCGTTGTGGTGTACTTTTTTACAAACACATTCGTAAAAAATTTTAATTTTTTTGACCACTAAAAATTTTTCATGGATGCATCAATACGAAAATATTTTCGTATTGATGCATCCATTCTTAATGCATTCTCAAAATTTGATGTTGGAGAATCAATGTTTACTATTTTAAACTAATTTTGCAAAAACTGACTACACAATTTTTGTATACAAAATACTTTAATTTTTAATTGAAAATTGAATTTTTAGTATTTTTTAACTAAACTACGTGCATATCGTTGCTGCGCAGCAAAAACAGTTATATGTTTTTTAGTAACTTTTCAGGAGAGCAAATAAACAAATTTTTTTCATATCTAGTACTGCGAGCAATAACTGTTTTTGATCACTTAAATCAAAAGAGATATAAAAACTGCAAATGCAAAAATGTGGGCAATAGATAGTGTAAATAAAATATGCAATAAAAAAATTTAAAAAAATCTGTTGTTCTTGGCGCAGCAACGATATGTAAAATCAGTCACATTGAAAAATTTTATCAGCTCCTTAAAATATCATTGGAAAAAAAAAAAAAATTCAAGAACTTTAAAATATGTTCTGAACATTTTTGAGTAGGACTAACGGTTTAGAAGATATAGTTGCTTGAGTACATGTTCGAATGACAATTTTATATATTTTTTTTTAATTTTTCAGTGTGTATAACTGCAAAAAAAAAATTAAAAATTATAAAAAAGTATGCAAATATTTTTTGTTTTTAAATACTATCGACGTGCACAATTTTAAAAAAATCTGAATCCCTAAAATCAGTCCAATCAAAAAGTTGGCGGCTTTCGAGTTTAGATAAAATTAAGCTCATGCGTTGTTCATCGGTGACCGCCTTAGCAGATATAGGTATTACATAAAAAAAAAACACATTCGCTGTTTTGAGAATGGGATGGATAAGCTGTGATAATAATGAAGTTAAGCAAAAAAGCTATCAAATTAAGTTATTTTCTAGTGCTAGCGTGGTATATTTTTTAGTATGTTATGACTAAATTGCTAAGCTTCTTATGACGAAAAATTAAAAAAAGGAAGCAGTAAGCTCCTGTGTTTAAAAAAAAAATTAAAACTAATAAAGGTGTCCCCAGACTATATGTTTCATACAGATTACATAACGAATTTCAAAAAAATTACATACCGAATTTTTATGTGTGTCAAAATTAAGTTTTTGTCAGACAGCTCTTTTCTTTTGTCTCCACACTATCTGACACGTCATTTGAAAATAATAAAAAAAACTATTGAAATTTTTGTAAACCGCAAAGCTCTAAAGTGTCCTCCTTTGGCTATTCAGACTAAGAATTCATTATAAATCAATTTATTAAATAAATATCTTAAAAGTTATCTTTTCTTCCATTTTCACAAAACAATTTATTAAACTGACATTTTGTATGGATGGATCTCATTCAAAAATTTACAGACACAAATACAAACAACATTTCAAAACCACAGTTTCATATGTTCAACACTATTTGTAGCCATGATTCAATTACTATAGGTTGTCCATTCATTTGACGTTTACTCACAAAAATGAAGATATACACCCGTAAAATTGAAGAGGAGAGCAAAAGAGTAATTTATTAATGCCATCAAAGTAATCAGTTGCAGGAATATCATACTTTTCGCAGTACTAAATACCTAAGAATACATTTCACTGCTGCTTTTTCTACTACGTCCTGCACTGCTTGTTTGTTTTGATAGAAAATTTAAGTGAGGTTTTAAAAAACTAATTTCAATATTTTGTTGTGCAAATCTACTCACACCGCTGACGGCTTATTGGATCCGCTGGCACATTATATTTTCGAATTTTATCACCAAAATACACTGTTTTGCAAATACCGCACGTTATTTTAACAATTACAACTTAATAGTAGCGATTTATATTTCAATTAAAAAAAAAACGACTCGCAACAAAATTTAAAAACAATTTTCAATAATAATTATCAGAGCAATAATTATTATAAACGCAATGCACACTATTTTTTTCCTGCTTACAGCAAAATATAGAATAACTACTTAAAAAAAAAATACACAACAAAACACTGAAACATAATTTTTTTCATAGAAGACCACAAAACCCTGGTTGTCATTTATATTTGAGAGAGAATATTTTTTTTTACAAATTTACGGGTGTTGTCAAATGAATGGACAACCTATAATAATTGAATCATGAAATAATCACAAGGTGTGCTTTCATGTCATATTATCATAGTGTCCTAAAATTTTACAACTAAAATTTACAAGATAAATAAATGCAAATAATAACAGCTGTTTGATTACGACACTTCAATAAACATAGCTTTCAGAGTTGTAATATATTAGTACTTTTTTTATGGAAGGCAACAATAAAATTTTTAAACTAGTGTAAAATATTAGGACAATATGACATTATGACATGATAGCACACCTTGTGAATACCCTAACTGTGTAGAGGCACTTTAAGGAATTATCTTCAACGTTGCAATTAAAATACCCTCACTGTATGTTATACCTGTTTTGAAAGATTGCTTAAGTCACATGGTATTTTTAATTTTGCCAAAACTCAAATGCAGTAAACGTTTAAGATATGGAAGGAAGATTATGTGTTAAATAAGCGGTTAATAGTCACATGTTTTGTGGAATTTATAACAGATATGCTACTCCCATGACGTCACTTTGTATGGTAGATTGGTTGTGGTCTTCTATGATTTTTCCAAATTTTTAATTCAGTGTGAATTTTAATATTCTTAACTTATGTGCATAGTTTTAATTACACAGTGCTACACACAAAATATGCAGGGGTTCTCATGCAGCAATTCTGTTTTGCTGGAGTCCATAGAGTAAGAAAAAACTTATACTTTTTCTCAGTCACTTCGTTAAGTAAGTTTTTTTATAACAAATGTAGTGATATAACGATATTCCCAAAATTACAAGTTCAAAAAATCATAAGTTTACTCTGCATTAACCGATTTTCAAAATTTTGCTTTTATTTTACAGATCTGATTTGTACCTTTTAATAAAAAAACATTTTGGCAATCAGTTCAAAAATGGCTCAGTTACGGTCGATAAAGTAAAAAAACAAAAAAAATTAAAAAATGTTAATTTTCATCTCGCTCTAAATTGACCGTTAGGCAGAAAATTCTGCTTTTTTAAATTTTATTGACAGTCATATTAAAGTTGGTTTCTAAAACAGGTAAGATCATAAAAATCGGTTACAAAATGAATCAGTTACGCCAAGTTTTCTGATAACATGTTTTTTGCTTTTTTTTGTGTTTTCTTAGAAATGCTTGCGTTTCATTTGTTTTTTATAAAGATCGCTGCTAGTTTCTCGCTTTATAGACCAGCAGTAGTTAGACAGCATACTGACTTTTCTTTTTCCAACATACCGCTGTTCAATTCTTGAAATGTCCTGGTGAAATCGTTCACCTTCATCACTCATCTGCCCTAAGTTTGATGGGAACATATTCAAATGAGCATGGAGATGGTGCAATTTGATAGACATTTTGCAGCCCATTGCATGGTAGGCAGACAGCATTTCGTGCACTATTTCCTCATAATTTACACTTCTTGTGTTTCTATGAAAAATCTATAAAAAAAAACTACTAGATATTTTTTAAAATTTATTTTTTTATTTGAAACTACAATCCTTCCGGTTAATAATGGAAAATAATTTCATCAAATGGCTGCCTCGGCTGGCCATACAGTAGCCTACACGATCGGTCCAATTTTTAAGCGCATTATCGATTGTGTGCAGCTGTATTTCACCAATGGCTTCATGAATATTGTCCTTTAAAGCGTCAATTGTCTCTGGCTTGTCGGCGTAACACTAATCTTTGAGGGCAACCCACAAATAATAGTCCAACGGTGTCAAATTGCAGCTCCGAGGTGGCCAAACGACATCAGCTCTGCGGCTGATAATGCGATCTTCAAAAACATGGCGCAAAACATCGAGTGTAGCTTCGGCTGTGTGGCACGTAGCGCCGTCCTGTTGATGATTTCTGATGATTTTTTTGGCAAAATCGGCATCTTCTGCATCAAAGTAATGTTGCAATGTTTCCCACCGTTGTTCAAGCGTACACACAACCATATTCGTTCAGCGGAAGGATAAAACTAATTATCTGTGAAATCAGACATGAGCTAAGTGTTACCATTCACGAAATAAGCACTAGTTGAAAAAAATAACGTTATATGGCGGACCCTGTACTTTCAATAATTCAGCACTAGTGCGGTTGTGAGTAGGAAAGGAAAAAACAAAAATCGTGTTTGTTGTGATGCAAAATGTCACCCACACAAAAGACGTGAAAGAGGAGAAACGCATGTAAACATGTGGATAATGACTCCAATTAGTGCGAAATGTAAACAAGCGTTGGCTGAGACAAACAGTGTAACAATCATCCTACTATGATTTTGTATATTAGGCGTTTTCTTGTTTTATTACCTGAAAAATATTTACATTTCTAAGAAAACACAAAAAAAGCAAAAAACATGTTATCACAAAACTTGGCGTAACTGATTCAATTTAGAGCGAGATGAAAATGAACATTTTTTAATTTTTTTTTTTTTTTTTTTTACTTTATCGACCTGAGCCATTTTTGAACTGATTGCCAAAATGTTTTTTTTATTAAAAGGTACAAATCAGATCTGTAAATAAAAGCAAAATTTTGAAAATCAGTTAATGCAGAGTAAACTTATGATTTTTTGAACTTGTAATTTTGGGAATATCGTTATATCACTACATTTGTTATAAAAAAACTTACATAACGAAGTGACTGAGAAAAAGTATAAGTTTTTTCGTACTCTATGGACTCCAGCAAAACAGAATTGCTGCATGAGAACCCCTGCATATTTCTTTTTTTCACTTTTGTATCACTGTGTTATTTTTGTGGAATTTTTAGATACTTAAACGTTTTCACATAGTTACTTTGTATGGGAGGTAGGTAGTTTAAACTATTTTTACAAATTTGAAATAAATTGTGAAAATTTGAGACCAAAGCTTATGTGGAAAATTTTAAGACTTTAAGAGTTTAATTTTTGAACAATTCGATTTTCCAAAAAAATCATATTCGTGTACCTTTTGTGTGTAGAATTAGTGTACAAATAGTTATAAATCGATTACCGGCCACTTATCAGCTAAGAAACCAAATAATTGTACTAACAGTTTTGAGCAAAAAAACTTTATACGCATTTTTCACGAAACCAAATTCATCGACCTTAAGTAGGGTTACCAGAAGTCTAAGACAAAATAAGATAACTTTTGATAAAACATAAAAGAGCACAAGACTCTTTTTAAAATTCAATAAAATTTATTGCGAAGTAAAAACATCAAATAAACATTTTTTTTATGTATTATTTTTTCAGTTTTTTAGTCTTAAAAACATTTGTTATAAAATAAATGAATGAATATAAATGTTAATAAAAACTATAATTTTACGCTTATTATTTCAAAAAAATAAACAAACTGGAGGTTCAAGTAAATAAGACGAAGTAAATAATCATATTGGAGTTTTTTTTTATAAAGTCTTTTCAACTGAAGTAACAAACGAAATCAAATTGTAATTAACTTATCAAGCTTCCTCAGAATCATTGGCGTCGGAAGCGGGGGGAAAGTTGGGCAGTTGCCCCCCACTTTTTTAGCTAGATAAACAATTTAAAAGGAAAAGTTATTCAAAATATCAGTTTTTTTACAACGATAATATTTTTGTATTATATATTTTCCTCTTCTTTCTCTCTTCTTCATGTTTCATGTGAAGAAATTTTGATGAACTTTTTTTGCACCACCATTTGTACTGCCCCCCCCCAGATGAAATTCGCTTCCGACGCGCTTGCTCAGAATCATACTTAAAGCTTTCTTCAGCTTGCTTTAATAACCGTTCCTAATTTTAACATGCGTCGAAAAACTTCAAACACGATACGTTTTTGAATATATCATTTTTTGTTAAAAAAACTCGAACCGTTGATATTTTCAGTCTGTTTCTTTCATTTGACCACTTGACAAGCCCATTGGTGAAAAAATTCTTTCGACGTTAGCGTTTTGTGCAGTCAACGAAAAAAAAGAACTGACAAATTT
This sequence comes from Dichetophora obliterata, assembly GCA_963920525.1. Lineage (NCBI taxonomy): Eukaryota > Metazoa > Arthropoda > Insecta > Diptera > Sciomyzidae > Dichetophora > Dichetophora obliterata. The sequence goes on along the minus strand of OY986437.1, from coordinate 240,882,055 downwards.
TTTAAACTTTCACCAATATCACCAATTTTTGATTGACAAATTAAATGAATATATTAGGGGGCGTCCATTAATTACGTGAGGTAGTTCAAATTGCGATTTTTGACCCCCATCCCTTCTAGTGAGATATCGTGAAATTTGGCTCGGCCCCTCCCCTCCCCCCTCTAATCACACGTGAGATAGTTAAAAATGCGTGTTTTTAATGTAATTATGCTTCATTGTATTGGTTTTATTAATATAAATATTAAATATAAACATTATTACGTAAAATTTAGTTATATTTTTGTAGATAAACACATTTTACTCAATGTAACCAGTTATGTTATAATTCTACACTGTTTCTTGTGGATAAAAAATTACGTCCTCTTTGCGAGAACCCCCTTCTCCACCACGTGAGAGTGAGTGAGATTCGGCTTAACCCCCCGCCCCCTAAACGCCTCACGTAATTAATGGACGCCCCCTTACCAAGCGTCATTTATGCAATCTGTTTTGAATAAGTTAATAGATTCGATACAGTTAAGTTTAAATTTTATTTAAATTTATCCATTCAAAAACTAAACAATTTATAAATTCTTTGGACCATGCTTTTAAATAATAAAAAGATATTTTAAGCAAGTTTGGGCAGGTTTTTTTAAAGAACTATATATCAAGTAAAATTCCCTGGAACATTTTTTCTTAATATAGGTAAGGGACAGAGGCATAAATTTTTTATTAAAATGTAAAAAATGCTCGTTTTTGGCTATTCCAAAATTAATTGTGCAATACTGTATAAATATTTTTGAAAAAAAAAAAACATTATTTTTTCTTTCATTTAAACCTAAAACTAAACCTTCAAAACAAATTTAAGGTTAACCGATGAAAAGGGGTGAAAACAATAGCTATTACGAAATCGTCATATTGGACACATAACGTGTGCAAAAATATAGTGGTCACAGCTAGGGTTAAGTTACGTTTGTTCAGAGATGGCGTTAAGCATTGCCATATAGCTATGAACTTGCAAATCAGTGTTGATACTTTTTATGCAAATTTCTTTGTGTGCATTTTTAGTAAATTTTTTATTGATAGATATATTTTGTCTCCAACAAAAAAAGAAGAGGGCCTTTCATTTTAAAAAAAGGTAAAAAAGATCTCGATGATCGCATTTTTGTTACGGTATATTTTAAACTCTTTCAAAAATGAAGTATTCAGAAAATTTCTACAAAAATCGATAGATCAGTACAATTGATAGCCTAAATGAAAGATATAAATGTCTCATTTGTAACCATGTTTAAGTTTTGTAATATGAATGAATATTTCTGGAGTTAGAGTATCATAACTGGGGACATATTTTTCAAAACTTAAAAAAATCTAAAAATCCCTCTAAAAAAATCCGCACCAACCTGGAAAGTCTTAGTGATTTTTATTATCAACAAACAATACTAAATTGAACTAGTGATGTCGGTATCGCCACGCAAAAGTGCTGTTTATATGTGTTATTTAAAAGTGTCACACTGTGCCTCGTAGTTACAGGGTTTGAAAAGGAAATCTTACAAAATATTCCAAATTCCCAGAACCAACATTTAAGAAAAAAACTGCTCTTAGCTCCTTTGAAACACAATTTACAGCAAATAAATTCTATACGCAATCAATCATTTATTCTGTTTCAGTTATTTAATTTTATATCGATTAAATATTGGATTCACCACTTTTTAATCCAGCATTCATTGGTTACTTTCTTTATTCTAAACCGTATTTGAGTTGATGCCACTTTTGGATAGATAGTATGTAAAACTTTCTAAAGGCAGCAACACCCTGTTGCATTGTTTCCAAAAAACTGTAACTTCTTACGAAAACAACAAAAAATAAATAAGTCAAAGATGCAACAAAATTTCCTAGTTCAAAATAACATAAAAACAGGGTAGTTCTTTTGCGTTTTGGGTTAAATTTTTTTTTTATTTTTATTAAGTTTGTCGAACAAAGCCAAGGAAACTACAAGGAAAGAGAACAATTTACAACAGGCTAATTTGCTTCACAAGGATCTGCATGCGTACGTAGTACTCCGACATGACTCGAACAAACCATCTTCTTCATTACCAACTCTTTGCAGCCCCAACTCAACACTCTGTCGTGCAACTTCTTTGGCGAACATTGACACACGCACATACCGAGATCCGAACACAAAAGTTGCAGGTAAGTTTATTGAATTAAGTTGTTAAATTGTTAAGTTTTCCTGCTGCAAAGGATTTCTTTGCTTTGCACGTCTCTCAGCATGTCCTGCGTTTTATTTGCACACAACGCAGCAGACGATGACGATATCTACGACGACGACGACAACAACAACGGGCATGATGAAGCTGAAGGGGCATCAGGATAGGTAAGGATATTCAAGGAATCGACATCTAGATAAGTACGAACTGAATTAACTTGTTTATAATAGTTGACGAAAACTTTAGAAGGTTCTTCTTATGTTTTTGTTTAATTTTATTTTGCTTATTGCTGTTGTTGCATGTTTGTTGCTGTGCATATTTAAGCGTTACCATGGCAGAAATATCCTTGTTTTCTGTTGCTGTTTTTATTTTTGCTATTGTACACGAGTACAACTGCTCATAGCCAAAATAATGCAAAATTAAAGTGATGTAAATAAAGTACCTGCACGTGAGAGACTCACTTTCAATGGCAATTTTTTTCCTATGTTTTATTTATTGTACATGGTCTCAATGGGCATGGAATTTGGTTAAGCCTTATCTGGTTTCTTTTTAGTTGTCACGGTTTTGCGGCATGTATAAAAAGCCGAAAGTCAAGTTGTTAGTAATTAAGTCTTGTTGTCCTAGCAATTACAAAACGTATATCTGTGTGTTTACTTATGTATTTCTTAAGGGACTTGCGGCGAAAGAGTTATTATTGTCAGTTATTTTGCGTGCAATTAATTAGTTTGTTTTTTGCTAAACTTTCTGAAGAAAAAATACTATCCACTTAACGAAACTTCTTGCGCTCGAAAAAAGGTAGCCTGTATTGCATGACGACATGGATATAGTGTGTTTTGTACAATTTAATAATGATATATGAAATTTATAATAAGATAAAGCTATGCCACAAAACTTAAGTTAAGCTTAAGGATCAGCAGGGCGAATGATCTTCAACATCATTTGGTTAAAAAAAAATGCACGACAAAGATAAAGCTAGTCTTAAACCTTTTGTATTTGGGAGCAGATTTTTTACGCTTTGAATTTTTTGTTGCGTAGCACTAAAAACCGAGTAAAAGTATATTCGTTGGAATAAGGGCCGAACAAGGGTTAAAAATGATCTAAGCTAAAACAAAAAGACTACGCAGCCGAGTTTGGGTAAAACATAACACAAAAAGTCCACTTAGTAAAGCAGCGGCATACATTCTTATGCAAAAAAAAACAATGAAAAAAAAAGACAAATTGCGCTCAAATCCGTAAAAAACTTATGCACAACAATAAAAACTACCCTCACTCGGCATGGCTTATGTTGATAGCATCTTAGGTTGCCAGATCTTTATGAGGTGATATCACTACACTACGAGTATCGGTTTTAAAGACAAAAAATCAGTTCATTAGTAAGATTGTGCTCGGTCAATAAAATTAATTGAGCTTTTCTATCTTATTATTTTTCTAGAATTTCAATTACAAATTCAATCAGAATCTATTATATAAGACGAATACTTTTCTCTTGGTGTACCTTAAAAATTTTTCGGTCGGTTTTTTTTGTTAAAAAGTTTCCCTTATTTCGGATGTTAGCACAGTTCGCCTGCGAATAGTATCTGCCTACCTGTCTGCTACGGCCTTTACCCGCTTTGCAGCTTAGTAGTAGTCTAACCTAAATCAACAGTCACAATTCAAATTCTTACGTTGCTCAGTGGATAAAACATTCGTCAACTGATCGAGAGGGCGGAATATGTTGAAACAATTTAAGAAAACTTTTACAAAAATAGACTATGAGATAAGGTTGATATCCTTTATGGGATATTTCATCATTGATTAGAATAAACTATACTTTTTTAAAGTGTATCACTACAGTACGGGTAATTAAAGCCTCATATGAGTAGGTTTAAATAATATTGAACATTTTTCAAATGAGATATTGTTTTGTTCTCGAAATTAAATTAAAAAAATTTAAATATAGATATCTGGTTTGCTGGGCTTACAAAATATTTTAAAAGTCTATTATATTGCATATTATATTATTACATTGTGTTGGAAACTTACCACAACAGTAATTAAGGCTTAACCAAAAGTTATGAGAACCGATTGAGAAAAAATATTTACAGCTGGCTGGGTTCCACGCACGCTTGGTACACATAAAGTATTGCGAATGGCAGAAGCCAGAAGCAGGACCAAACAAAATGACTGTGATTTAAAATGCGGTTTGTGCCGATAGTAGCAATAAAAAAATCAATCCGCCACCTGCACCACCCACAACAACCAAGGACAAAAAAAGGACATGATGTTAAATTTAAAATGAACTCTTACTTATAGCAAGCATAATTATAAAAGCCATTATATGCTCAAACAAAGCGCCATAAATAAGCAATTAATTGGCAACACTGGACAACAACGTGTACACTCACATACCAGCGCGCACATATACTGCCTCAATGGTACGTAGAGAATATAATATGTATAGTATATGGGCCAAGTTAACAAATAAGAATGTTTAAATTGCCATAAAACTATGAAAGTGTTAATTGCTAGAATGGTTCACGCCAAAACGCCCACCCTAAAATAAAACGCCCAATGACAAAAAAAAAAACCACAAAATATAAAAAAGCGAAAAGAATAGCAAAAAATTGCAAGAGCTAGCGAGAGTACAGAGGGCATTCAAGCTCTGGGCTAAAAAAAACTGTGTATTTTTGTTGCGAGGATATTAATTATGAGAAAAGCCGGAAAAATTGTCATCCATGGTAAGCTGGTGTTGCTGGCTAAGCAGTGGGGCGTGTGGCATGAGGCCAGCACAATCTCATAATTCATGCCACTCGCATAGGGATAACGCGAAGGATTGTGGTGGACTTTGGGCTGGTATACACTGGTTATGGGTTATGGTTGTTGGTGATGGGCGCTAAAGAGGTCTGGCGGTCAGCTTGAATTAAGTTGCTTGTTTGATGCCATTTATTAAAAATAATAATTATATTTAAGTGCTTTATAGTGCGGGTGAAGGAAGGGGAGGGAGTTCGGCTGTTCAGTGTTTAATTAATGTGACAGCATGCAAGGACATGCAAGGACATTCATTAAGAAATATTTCAAAATTGCAGACTTCATGTTCGGATTTTATGTAAATACATTTTTACTCTAAGGAATGCATTGCTATTCTTAGAGCAAAGTTGAGCGAAGTTGAGTTCCAACAAAAGTAAAGAGTGTTAACTTTAGAGTTGCTTCTCTCTGCTCTTTCTTTCTATGCAAGTTCAAGAAAAAAGCACACTGCAAGTATGAAGCCTTGTTGATGTGATAGCTGATAATTAAACGATTTTGTGCAAAAATATCACCTCTGTTTTATAATCTTAGTGCGCCAAATAATTTTGTGTTCAAATTTTTAAATTTTTTTTGACGTAGAATTACGTCTTACAGCGCGTTTTGTATGGGGGTCATTTTCACGAATTTTTTCAAAGTAATATTTGACACTTTGGGGTATACCTACAGCCTTTAATATTCATCGTACAAAGAAAAAAAAAATGCCAAAATATCAGTTTTAGTGGGAATAAAACGAATATCTAATAAAATAGCAAAATCTAAGAAGATGAAAAATTCATATATTCGTATGAGAAATGCACAAGCTGCTTAGCTGCAGTAGCTGCTTATGCTGTTTTTAAGGTTGTTGTTGTTGTTGTGTTTGCTTGTTTGGTTCGTAATCATGTCGCTCCTTGTTGTGCTGCTTTTGTTGTTGTTGTTGTTTTTTATTAATATGTATGTAAAACATACATATTTTAATTACTCATCAGTTGCTTTCATTTTTTTTTTGTTACCCAGATAGCCAATCGGCTCGGTTGAAAACGGTGTGCACTTTTAAAAGCACTGAAGCGGACCGTTTCGATGTCAGCCAACTATGCAATGTGTGTTTCATATAAGCGTACCATATATTAAGTTGTATATTAATGTTGATTTTCTATAATATAATACAAATTCTAAATGTTTAATAGTTTAAATCATTCTTGATTTGAGATACAAATGCTAGTTGTTTGATACTTTAAAATCGTTGAAATTGCAAATAAAATTGAGCTTTAGGTCAGGTTAGAACAATGAATTGCTCTAAAGAATTTTTTCCAAAGAAACAACAACAACAACAACATTTTCAAGATGAAAAGGAAAACATCACTAGCTGATCAATTAGTTATCTGTTTGATTAAATAGTTAGAGCAGTTAATTGTTCTTACCTGACCTAAAGCTCAATAAACGATTTTGAACTATCAAACAACTAGAATTTGTATTTAAAATCAAGAATGATTTAAACTATCAAACAATTAGAACTTGTATTTAAATCAAAGAAAATCAACATAATAAATAACAAGGTCATATAGATAACTTTAAGTTGCATGTTAATTTTATTTGTTGCTAAACAATGTTACCTTTTCTTAAAATAGTTTTTATTAAGTTGCAACAATAAACTAAAGAATAAACGGCAATTCAACTGATTCAATGCATATTTCAGAGTTTTTTGGCGAACGGGTGAAAAAGAGAGGGGAAAAAAAGACAAGAACAAACGACTCATAAAGAGAACATGATATAAATTTAAATTCGAATCTTGATAAATATAAAAAAGGACTTTACAATTGTATAGAGAACGGTTTGAAGGTACAAAAACATGTCGTTTTCATATCACCAAATCAGACGCTGCCGTTTTAAGTACCGTTTAACTGGAACAGTGACATTCATGGCTTGTTGGGTTGTTATACAATAGAGAATACAGATGCATGTAGCTAGAGAGCCAGTATGTGGCTACAAAAAATGTACTACTACTAGTTAAGGTTGCCAGTTAAAATTTAAAACAATTCCGACAAAAAGTTACTTTTTCCCCATTTACATAAATTAAATACAACAAAAATTACCATGGTAAAGATAAACAAAAAAGTTTCCACCGCAATAAAAAAAGACACAGTTTCGATAGTATCGTAAGTACAGACGTAGAATTCCTTTTTCTACAGTAATAGAGAAAAATTCTGGTTTTTTTATTTACATTTTTCAAAACTTTTTTAAAACACTTCATCTTCTAAATAAGAATTATTAAATTTAGAATTTGTTGTTGTTGTTGCCTTCTTCAAACTTACTTGATCTAAAAAGCTCACAATTAAACTCATGTTAAAATTTGTTTTGTTTTATAAAAAGTTTTCGTTTGATATATATATTATATATGTTTATGCTCTTTACTACAGGAAAAATAAATAATTCAAATTTTTCCGATATTTATTTCCATTTATTAAACATAACTTTGAATTACATTTACTTTTAACCAACATAAAAAATTAACAACAAATTCATCACTAAAAATATCAAACGAAAGCTTTTTATAAAACAAAACAAAACAAAACAATTTAAACATGAATTTAATTAGATCAAGTAAGTTTAAAGAAGAACAACAACACTAAATATGTTTTTGAATAATTTTTATTTAGAAGATGAAATGTTTTAAAATAGATTTGAAAAATATAAATGAAAAAAAAACCAGAATTTTTCTCTATTACTATATAAAAAGGTGTTCTATGGCTATACTTACGATTCTATCGAAACTATGTCTTTTTTTATTATATATATTTAATACAGAAAAATTATAGAGTTCTACGCTTAAGTGTCGGTAATTTTTGTAAAATTATTATAATTATTTACTCTAGCTGATAATCTAGCCGGTGTTACTTGAGAAGTTATCTCTACTATTATATAAAATTGAAGTGAACATTTTATGATCCAGGTTAACTCCAAAAGTATTGGGCCGATTCTTATGAAAAAGATTTTAAAATATTGTATTTGCTATACAGCAGCTTTTAGGCGTATGTTTTGATCGAAATTTTAATAATTAGTATATTTAATAAAAGCTTTTAGTTATTTAAGAAGCCACGCATTGCTTAATCGTTGTCTTTAAATTGCCTACTAGCAAATACCTGCTGCTTCGGCCGCGATAAAAATATTTAATACCATGTAAAAATTTGAAATCTTAAAATAAAAGTATTTTGTTGTATTTTCAAATGCAAAATAAAAGAATAATTATATTTGTTTAACAATGAAAAAGTGGTATAAATATTAAAAAATTACTTTTTTTAATTTGAATTACCTTCTTTAAACAGTAATTGCTATGGTGACATAAAGTTGCTCATAACAGCGTTCTTTTAACATTTGGGTAAAATATTTTTAAAAACGTAATAACAGGATTATAAAAAAAAATTGTGTAAATTTGTAATTCAAAAATGTAATTTTTTTTTAACTTAGATCTTGAACATGAATATATTCTTCTTTAGTTTTGAAAAAATTCTGTTATTATGACATCAAATTTTTGGCTTTATCTCGAAAACTATAAATTTTCTCAGTGCTACGTATTTTTGTATGAAAAGTCGTTGATTAATAAAAATCAAAAACAGTAAACGAACGATTTTTCGAAATATTTTCTGCTTATATCTAGTATATTTAAAAATTTTCTCGCTATTATGACATCAATACTATTGCGATATCTAAAAAACTTCAGATTTTCTCAATATAAAATATTTTTTTTTTTAGCCTTAGAAAGAGAAGAAACCGATTGAAATTTCAATTTTTTAATTTTCAAGCAAACATCTTCGCCATTTCCAAATCGATGTTCATCAAATTTCCTTTGCCTGAAAGGTCAAGTTAGTGAATTTGGGAAATGAGAAAAAATTTACCATTACTTCACCAATTCAATGTTTTATATTGTTTTCACAAAATCTCTAAAATATTCAATTTGTGCTAAAAAAAAAGGCCAAGAGCTCTTTTTGTTGTAATTTTTTTTAATTTTAATTTTCCCCACTCTTTCATATGATATATCATTTATCTGAAAAAATTGCTTAATTTTGACACAAAATTCAATAAACAGTTTCTGTTATTAAAATTCATGGGCTACCACCCCCTATTATTTCTTTGGAAAAAATTTTATTTTTTAAAAATGCTATATTTTCCACTGTTCTACAGCTTATTTTCCAACATTTCAGATCAATTAAGCTTAAACCTAGCACGCTTTGCTTCACTCACGCTTATCCCCTGAAAAATGGGCTTAACTAAAGTGAGACACTCCCTTTTTTAGTGCAATTGCAGAGAGTAATCATATAAACTAAATTACAAAATTTTAGTTTAATACGACCCAAAACCATCTTCACTTCACGCTTATTACCGAAAAATGTGGGAACTAAAGTGGGACACGCCCGTTTTTACAATTGCCAAAAGTAACAGTGCGAACTAAATTGTAAATTTTAGTCTTACATTTTACTTACACGTTAACATTGGGCCCATTTCTGCCCGTTCCGCCAAAAGAGAAACGAAGTCATCTCATTTCCCATACAAATTCTCAATTGCAATTCAACTAATTTAAAAGAAATGAATGTGATTGGTTACGTCCTTTAAGTTTATTATAAACTATTTCGAACGCATTCAATGGAGAATAGTAAAAAAACACCGAACACATGAAAAAGAAAGGAAATCCTCAAACAACAAATCATTTAATGCACGTGTGTCATCAGCCAGTAAAACAAAACGAAATGAGATACTTACGATAAAAACAATGTAAGCATTTTGGATGAATCATTCCAAGTGAGTCATTTGGCCCAATTTTAACGTAGTATTATGCTACCAAAACCATCTGAAATTAAAGCATTATTAGAATATAGTGGACGTGAAAAGTAAGAGTGGCAAATCAATCTAGTTGAAATAACAAATAGTTTGGTACCTTTATCGTCTAAATCGGTTCAGTGGTTCTTGCGTGATTGCCAAACATTCGTGCAGTGTCAAAACGCTTTTAATAAATAAATAGATAGTATAAGTAGATATATAGACTAACACAATGTCAAGTGGGGAAAAGCTAGCTGTCAAGGCTGCAAAACATTATTTATGCTTATAAATGAATTCTGGCAACTCCCCTCAAGACATTTGCAAATTTAATTAATCAACACTGCATGACAGCAAGAATAGGGGCTTTCGCATGGTCCAAAATCTTGAACCAATATGGCAGATTGGTCAAAATGTAGTAATATTCGTAAGCCAAAACGACAGTTGGTCCAACATGTTGGATGAAAATCAAAAATTTTTGATTTTTTCTGGCGATCGTTCAACATGTTGGACGAGTGAATGCAGCTTGGGGCATTTTTTCATTTCAACTATAGCGTCAGCGAGTGAACAGCAACGAAAGAGAAAAATAAGTGAAAAACGTTCCAATTAATACATTTTGGTTATAACTAATTAAAATTTTTAAAAAGTTTCTCTGAAATATGTAAAATTACTGCTGAATTGTAAGAGCATCTAAGAACTGTTTAGCTATTAGGCAGATGTGGCTCATTTACCACTGGGGTGTTTTAAGTGTGCTCTTTAAAACTTTTATTAAAACATACAAAATATGAGAGGGTATAAATGTGCAAAGCTACTCGACACCGCAATAGAAACAATGAGAAACGCTATAGCAAAGGAATGAGAGAAAAAGCTTTATGCTGCTTGTGTATCTAACAATTTAATAAAGCAATAATTTTAATGTTTGTTTTTTTTGGCTACTTTATTAATTCAAATTTTAATAACTTTTAAAAGTGTATTTAAAAAAATAAAGAATGCATGATTTTAAGTTAAACATGTAGCTTCATATAAATGAAAAAATTACTAAAATCGGTTGAGTGGCTTTTAAGTTTAGCGTCGTCGCAGATACGTGAGAAGCCTTTTTTATAAAAGTATAGAGTATATATATAGATATGATGAGTTGTTTGTTTATCAAAATTAATTCTTTTTATAATATTAGTAAAATCCATAAATGCTTTATATAAAACTGTTTAGACTTTCAATCTTAATTCAAAATGCTTATTAATTCACAATAAAAGTAGTGTAAGCTAGTCGTCCCATGATCATATATAACATCTCCCATGTAAAAAAAATTATGCCTCAAGTTGTAACACAAACAATGAAAAACTCAAGTTAGAAAATTTTTAATGTTGAAATTTTCCTAACATATTTTGTAAAACGTAAATAAAGTCATAAAAACACTATAAAATCAGAACACGAACTCAAACAAAAAAGCCTAAATCCTATACTCCGAAATGTATGTACTTGAAGTGAGTTAATAAATTAATTTTTTATATATAAATAAAGCTGCTTCTTAAATAGTTTTCCATTCTTTTGATTGTGCGACCAATTAAGCAAACTACAATTAAACCACATTTTCAACTTCTCGCATCGTTATCCTTTTTTCATAAGCAACAAAACAAATAACTTTTGCTAACTATAGTTTTAACTATTTTTCTTTATGTTTTACTCGTAACCATGTTCGTGCCTGAGCAAGCCAACGAAAACAAAAATAAAAACTACTTTAAGAGAAAGAATTTCGACGACAGCGTCTAGGACGAGGACAATTTCACATGGTATGTTTAAGCAAGCCGTCAGGATGACCGCAAGGCAATGCTAACGAAAAAAAACATCCTGCAGGATGGAAATATTTAACGAAAGCACGAGCTTAATTATTGCCATCAGACACGAACGCTTTCGTGAATGACAAAGTTAAAATATTTTTCCAAACCGTGTTCATGTTTTAACGACTGGAGTGGTTCACTACACAAGTCCATGTAAAGAAATAAACGGGTGCCACGTCAACTTTCACTCACACGCTGGCAAAGGATTAGCGCATTGACCCAGCGCTATGCTGGTGCAGAGAGTCGTTGAAATTCATGACAGCATCTAACCAGGGTCCAACTAAAAACATAGGATGAAGTGTTAATGAATGTGACAGGTTTTCGGTTATGAAAATATTATTTCGACAGTCAAGGCTGTGTGCAGAAGGATGAGTGAAATATGAATCTTTTGTCGTAAAATAAAGCTAAAGTATTTTCCGTTTTTAGTATTAAGCAATAAGTATTAAGTTTTTAGTTTAAAGTATTAATCATTAATTAATCATTTTTAAGTATAGGTAATAAGTATTACGTATAAAGTATTACGTATGCCGTATTAATAATTTAGTATTAAGTATTAAGTGTAAAGTACGAAGTATTAAATATTTAATATTACGTATTAAGTATTTAGTAGTACGTATTTAGTATTAAGTATTTAGTACTAAGTCTTAAATATTAATCATAAAGTCTAAGAATATTTAAAACTTAATATTAAAAACGTAATACTTAAAACTTGTTATTTAATACTTAAAACTAAATCCTTAATACTTTAGAGTTAATACTTAATACTAAGAGCTTAATAATTATTAATTTATACTTAATACTTAGCACTTAATACTAAATACTTAATACGTAATAGTTCATACAAAAAACTTAATACTTTAAACGTTATACTTAATACTAAATATGTAATACATAATACTTTTTACTTAATACTTAATGCTTAATACGTAATACTTAATACTTGTTACATAATACTAATGTATTAAGTTTTAAGTATTTAGTTGTAAGTATTTAGTAACAAGTGTTAAGTATTACGTATTAAGTATAAGGTATTAAGTATTAAGTTTTAAGAATTAAGTATTAAATACTAACTATTGAGTGTTAAGAATTTATTATTAATATTGCGTATAACGTACTAAGTTTTAAGTATAAAGTATTATGTATTACATATTTAGTATTAAGTATAACTTATATTAAATATTAAGTATTGAGTATTTAGTATTTAATATTTAGTATTTAGAATTTTGTCTTAAGTATTATGTATTAAGTATTAATTATTAAGTATTGCGTATTAGGTATTAAGCATTAAGTATTAAGTAACAGGTATTATGTATTACGTATTTAGTATTAGGTATTACATTTAAAGTATTCAGAATTTTGTATGAAGTATTTAGTATTACATATTAAGTATTTAGTGTTAAATATTAAGTATTAATTATTAAGCATTTAGTATTAAGTATTAATTATTAAGTATTGCGTATTACATACTAAGCATTAAGTATTAAGTTTTAAGTATTAAGTAACAAGTATTACGTATCTAGTATTAAGTATTTCGTTTAAAGTATTAAGAATTTCGTATGAAGTATTAAGTTATACGTGTTATGTTTTAAGTATTAAATATTAAGTACTAAGCATAAAGTTTTAGTTATTAAACATTTAGAATTAAGTATTAACTCATAAGTATTAAGGATTTCATTTTTAGTATTAAGTAACAAGTATTAAGTATAACGCATTTAATATTAAATTTTAAGTATTACGTTTTAAGTATTAACTCTTAAGTATTTAGGAATTATTATTTAGTATTAAGTATAATTTCTTAAGTTTTAACAATTGAATATTTGTTCAGATATATATTTGTTCACGTATAATGTTTAGCAATACTATTGATTGGTATGTCGTTATAGTTGTATGATGACTATATAAAAACTTATTACAACAAACAAAATAAGTTGCTTAACAACTTTATTGTTCAACTTTCGCATGACAGAAGCAAAAGAAGAGTATGATTTTAAAATAAGGCAGGTAGAACGAAAACCGAAATTTTTATTAATTGCTCCATATTAATTTCGTATTTATAAGTAAACACATTTTCATGAATGGTGGAGCAAAAAACAAAAATTTTAAGATTTATAAAAAATAACAATATTTTTAATAGATAAATATAAATATTTTTGTTTAGCAAATTAAACTTGAGTAAATTTGCATAATTTAAAATTAATTAATTGGTTAAAAGTTTTATAATTTTATTAAAAAAATAAATATTTTGTTTTAAATGCAGCGTTCTTAATTGTTGTAAATTATTTTTTCGTATTAAGTATAGTTATTACAACTTAAATATATCTAGTAAAAAAAAATTATAGTTAATAGTTAATGGTTAGTTAAAAACCTTCTGATCCATCCACATTTCATACGCAAGTTTAAAATGTTAAATGTCAATAAAATTTGTACCTTAAAATATCAAAGAAGATGTCATAAATTGAACTGTCAACAAACCGATTTATTAAAATGACTTCGAAATATTTTTCTTTGAATTCTCTTAAACTTCATGAAACAAAAGCAGCAAATGGGTTAATGTCACTTGTTATGAAAATAAAAATGAATTCTTTGATAAAATAGCTGAAAGCATGCTAATCATGTAAAATAAGAAAAAAAAAGACTCGAAGAATTTTCAATATATAATCGCAACTTTGCTGAATATTTATACAGAAAAAAATAAAAAAAGACGCAAAAGAAAACATTTTTATCGCATGCAATTTCCACATCGTAAAAAACGGGACAAAATGAATGAAATAAATTTAATATTATTTGGAATATTAGGTGCTAAAAGGCAATATAATAGTACAATACCTGAAACAAGGTGGCACTCATTTTTACGCCAGTATTCATGAATATGCGGCATATAAATTATTGCTATCAAAAAAGTGCACTGAAAGAAAAATCGAACTAGCTTTATGTATATTTGGAAATTTATTTAATTAACGCTACACTACGATTAAATCAGCATCTGTAATCATCTTATAGAAAAATTCACAAAAATTTTTTGTCGAATTCTGTGTAGTAAATTTACCCAAAAATATTCCATTGTTATTTTTCTCTTGGTGCATTGCTTACACAGGGTGTGCTTTTGTCTGGGTGTGCTTTTGTCAAGGACACTACTCCGACCACTAGCCTTATGAATTGTGCTAGTAATTTATGAAATGAAAAACAACAAAAGGTAAAACGAACGTAAATGGCGAATTAAAACTTAACATTAGAATGTCAACGCTGCCATTTTTACTTTGATACTTTTGATAAACTACTTTCTGGCGAGATTTAGTCAAGTTAGTTTAGAAAAGTTACAAACATTTCTAGCTTAAGGCGGCAATCTACTGGAACTTTCCAAAAAAAAGACTTTGTTTCTTGATTTTTTTTGATAGATATATGTCGTTAAAATAGAGTTTTCAGCAAAAAATATTAAAAAATGCAAACTATAGTTGATGCGTAGGATATGCGTAGGATAGATTTTTTTATTTGTTTCTTTATAAATATAATTTTAAACCATTAAACTTACAACTTATTTCTATTAATATTCTCCGAGAAAAAAAAAGGAATTAGAGACTGTCCATTATATTATTTTGCTGCAGTAGATTGACCCCTTAATGAAATCTGTTAGAAATATGCGTCCTTAGCGTGCCTGGCTACGATTGCTGTTGCGGCCAACAATGTCAAACTTGCCTCTTTTCTTTTTATGTTTTCATTTTTAATATTCGCATGAACTGAAATTAATAAATATATGCAAATTAAGTAGACATTTTTAGATACTTGGCTTATTACCACAACAATATCTTCGTTGTGGCTTTTTTAAATATAAAAAATAAGGCTTTGTTAATGTCACTGAAATTACGATTCATTAAAAACTATTAAGCTAAAGACTAAGAAATATCCGCGATTTAAGAGCTTAAACTTTTAAAACTAAATCAAAATTAAATATATATGTAATTAATATATTTTTGGCAATATATAGCAAAATTCAACAGTGCTTTTAAAAAATATGGACTTAAATATGGAAAGATTTTATTACAATTTTCAAATTTAGCAATGCAAAAAAATAGCATATAATTACAAAAAAATTTTAAATTAATATAATAAAGACTATAAAAGTATTTTATATTAATACTTTTTTAAAGTAAAAAATCTTAAAAACCCACAGCAATCACCACTGGATTTTTTTCTAAATCTTTATGAGTATCTTCGATTTGTGCTACTCTTTCAATTGTGTGATTGAGGAGTCCCTGAATTTGAACATCTTGAAAACACACAAAACTGCTCAGGATAGCATTTCTTTTTTGTTCTAAAAGCACATTGTAGGGGGTATATATTGGCATGCTTAGCCTTCGCTCCCTGCTGTATAAGTGTATAAGAACATTTTCTAAGATTGCTATCGAAATACAGTGATTTAATGAATTCAAATTGCGATGAGAACATATTTTTTTATTCGCCATCTCAGGAGAACTAGTTGCCTCTTTAAAGTATTTGTGCTGCATTCCGAGAACCAACGCGGTTTAAACTTACACGAGCAGCGTACGCGAGCTCTGCTTGACTGTAGTTTTGAACCAAAACTTGTACTCTTGCTCTCTTTGCAGATTCACAAAGGTCTTCAAAATCAACATTAGGCCTCTCTTGATTACAAGATGATGAAGTTGGCTCATTAGTTTTAAGAACTTAATAGTTTTCTAGCCAAGTTGAATAAACTCGAAACATTTTGATTTAGATCGACGCACTTTTTGCAGTTTAAATCGAAGATTCTTAAAAAAAAACTGATACCTGCTTCTTACAGCTTTGATAAAAATCGCTATCCAAGCCTGCAATTCTGAGTTCAGTAGCGACAAGATTGTAAACAGCAGCGGCTCTCTTACTGCAGTCCCTTTCAGTTACCCAAACATCAAACAAATAATTTCGCAAAATCGACGCCATACCCAATTCGGCAACGGATGGAGCAGATGAACCGTTCGTTAATCGACTAGGGAATAACCAAATATTCAAAAACAGTAAAATTCATTTTAGTTACGCGTAATTCAAAACTTTGACAGATTACGAAACCTTAACTTTCCAATATATTTACATGTACACTTACATAAACGCCGTTTATATTAATTAAGAAAATGGCAAAAATTCTCAAATATTTTGGCTTATGTAGTAAATTAATTGAACTTTAACATAAAGCAATCAAACCAACAGAAAAAAACCGAATTATTCTGCACTTCGCTTTTTAAAATTAACAAATTATAAAAACACAATGGCACTAACAACTTTTCCAACTGACTGCATAACAAATATGAGAATAAATACAAAACACAAATTATTTTATTGCATATTGAAAATCTGGTAAACAAACTCTAGTAAAAAAATCAACAAGTCCAAAGCCAAATTTTCGACTTTCTAGCTCCTTAATAGCTCAAAAGTGCGAATGTTCATGTTTTATGCTTATGCAAGTCATACTATGTTTATGAAAGGTTTTAGTTAGGCGAAATTGGTCCTTAGCCTACTGGTAGCGAGCGTTGCTCATAAGCGAAAGAGCCTCGGTTCAAACGCCAGCTCAGACAGAAAGTTTTATTAAAAAGTTTTTTCAATTTAATTAATATTTCTGTTCGGCCTCCGACATCCTCATGGACGAAATGGCAACCACAAAGATCAAAAATTAAAATAATAAATTAAATAAATAACATATAAAAAATGTTAAAATAATGGGCCTTAGTAATAAACATTTTAAAGTCGACTCTAAATTTAGTGTAAGCTTTTTGACAGCAATTTCTATAGAAATAATGTCAGAAATGCTCACACTAAGCTTAGAGTCGACTTTAAAATGCTTATTACTAAGGCCCATTGTATTTATTGCAATAAATAATCTTATTTGCAGTGAACATAAAAGTGAGAATAAAGTGCTTCCGGAAAGCATTTTATGTTTACTACAAAATAAAAACATATTTCTTGTGAAAATTAACTTGTTTGCTATAAACAAGTTTTAAAACATAATAGTAAGTATACTTCGCTATTATGTTTGTATCAAATATATTTTATTTCTGCGTGTATATACAGCAATTCCATATTAAACGTTCCGGAAAAACAAAAATTCCGTAAAGACCATCTCCGATTTGTCATATTTTCACTGACGTTTAAGTGAAAAGTTTAATTTGGAGGAAAAAAGTTTGATGTTACAGGGTGCACAAAATTAATAAAAATCGGCATAAAAGTCGAAAATCAATATTACTAAAATTCATATATCGAACATTTCTTAAACGAATATTAAGTTTGAGCTACCGTTGGAAAGGTAATTATTTGGACTTTAATCCAAAAATAATTTTGGGAAATTTTGGTGGTTGGGGGTTCCATTCCTTGTGGCAAGGCTATTTATTTCAAGGTAGGGGGGTGGGAGAAACACCATTTAAAAAAATTGAATAATTTCAACAGCTTATACTGACAGCTTTTAGAAAAAAATTATTAAATTATTTTAAAATGGTGTTCCTCGCACCCCTACATCGATCCTCCAGACACGGAATTTCACAAAATTATTTTTAGTTTAAAGTGCGTTACCTTTCTAACGGTAGTTCAAACTTAACATTCGGTAAAGAATGTTTGAGATATGATTTTTCATAAAAGTTGATTTTCGACGTTCATGTACCCTTCAAGCAACTCCGTGCACCGTTAAAAATCACGCAAACTTTTTTCCTCCAAATTATATTTTTTATTTCTATCAGTGATGCTCTATGCAAAAGTTCACCCAAATCGGAGATGGCCATTCCGTCAGGCGGGTACGCTCAAAATGGAATTACTCTATAATATAATATTTCTGGTTTAAAGAAAATAGTCGGGCAGTACAGTAACTAGGGGGGCGAATGGCTGCAAAATGGCTTTCAGTATTTATTAGGATTTGCATGAATTAAAATTTTTAGCTATTGGCTATAAAAAAATTAATGCCTTTATAAATTAACAGCCGTATTCTGGCAAAGTGACAATTGTTACCCAGTATTTTTAAAATTTCTATGTGTTTATTGTAATTTTTTGATTTCAAAACAAAATTTGAGGCTCAAAAAACAGAATTTGTTAATGAATTGTCACTACTTGCAAAGCTGGTTTTATATTATAGCTTATGGTGTGTAGAGTATGTGTGTTGAATATGGGATTCTGGGGGCAAACCTTTACAATGTAATATGTCTGACTGTCTCAACCTAGCGAGGCCAGCATAATCTTTGTGAAATCGCCTCAAGTCGACTCAAACCTCCACGTGGTGTTTCCTGGGCAACGTCAAAACTGACAACCGTTAGTTTGGCGGCTAATCTGAGCGGCGGGCCCCTCTAGGCTTAAAATAGGTTGTGCGTCGGGTTTGAAGCCCACCCGTAAAAACCCATTTCAATGAAAACAACTAAGAAAACTGATCCCCAAATCTGATGACGACTTCCGCAAACGAAAAACTGATAATGATTTACGGATATGCACCTGGAATGTCCGAACCCTTAATTGGAAAGGTGGCTCTATCCACCAACATGTCTTGGAAAGATACAAAGCTGATATCACTGCTATCCAAGAAATGCGATGGAAGGGACAGGGTTGCATTCGGCATGCACCCTGTGATATCTACTATAGCGGCCATGCGGAGAAGCACGAGTTTGGATGCGGATTTGTAGTTGGCAAGAGACTACGGCCCCACGTCCTGCGATTCACACCTGTGAACGAACGACTTGCCATAATCCGCATCAAGGTTCGATTTTTCAATATAAGCCTAATATGTGCGCACGGTCCGACAAAGACGATGAGATCAAGGAAATTTTCTACGAGCACCTTGAAAATGCTTACGAGCGCTGCCCCCGTCACGACGTAAAAATCGTGCTTGGTGACATCAACACTAAGGTGGACAAGGAAAATATTTTTGGTCCAACAGTCGGAAAGTTCAGCCTCCACGACAACACCTCCGATAACGGAATGAAGCTGATTGACTTCGCCGCAGCACGAAACATGGTCGTAAGTAGCACTAGATTCAAGCATCTCAATATTCATAAAGCCACCTGGATGTCCCCTGATCAAAAAACCAAGAATCAAATTGATCACGTTTTGATTGACGGAAGGCACTCTTCCAGTGTATTGGATGTACGCACGATCCGTGGTGCAAACATTGACTCGGATCACTATCTTGTTGCAGCCAAGATCCGTACACGTCTGTGCGCAGCTAAGAATACACGCAACCCTACACAGAGAAAGCTAGACGTCGACAAGCTGCAATCGAAACAGACAGCCGATGCTTTCGCCACTCGACTCTCACTCCTGCTTCAAAGCACTCCTCCAATCGATGATATATGCGCGCAGTGGACACACATTTCCAACTCCATGTGTGCGGCTGCTGAAAAGGTGATTGACTACCACTGCCCTCGCCGAAACCAGTGGTACGACCAGGAGTGTCGTGACGCCACTGCAGAGAAAGACGCCGCCTACAAAGCCACCCTGCAGTCGGTTGTAACGCGCGCTGCTAAGGAGCGATACAAAGAAAAGAGGAGGGAAGAGAGACGTATTTTCAGGTGGAAAAAAAGAGAGGCAGAAAAGCGCGAGCAGGAGAAGATTGAGATGCATGGTGACAGGAATGAGGCCCGAAAATTTTTCGAAAAAATAAGACGCCTTGCCGATGGTTTTAAAACCTAGGCCTCTTCCTGCAAGGATGAAAACGGGAATCTAGTGATAGATGTCCAGAGTACACTGAAGTTATGGAGGGAACACTTCTCTAAGCTTCTAAATGGTGACGCTGACAACAATCCCGCCAATAGAGATAATATTCCGGAAACCCCAATTTAGGATAACAGTGTCGAGGTTCCGCTGCCCGACTATGATGAAGTTCTGACAGCTATAGCTCGGCTTAAAAATAACAAAGCCGCGGGAGCTGATGGCTTACCTGCTGAGCTGTTTAAGAACGGAGGCGAAGCTCTACTTAAATGCATTCACGAGCTTCTATGCAGAATATGGTGGGAAGAATGCATTCCGAACGAGTGGAATCTCAGTGTGCTCTGCCCAATCCACACACAAGAAAGGCGATCCCACTATCTGTGCCAATTACCGTGTAATAAGCCTTCTTAATATCGCATATAAGGTCCTGTCGACCGTTTTATGTGAAAGGTTGAAGCCCATTGTAAACGAACTGATCGGACTTTATCAGTGTGGCTTCAGACCTGCACTGAACCAAAAAGGTACATTATATTAATGAAAAGGTGCATTAATTTCAATGAATTATTCATTGATTTTGGTCCAATGAACTTGGGTCATTGATTTCAATGAATTTTCTTCATACTTTAATGAATAGTTCCATAAACTTAGTGATTTTCAATGAATGGTTCCTTGAATATCAATGTACACTTCATTGAATTCAATGAACACGTTCATTAAAAAATGCCAAAATTAATGATTTTTTCATTGAATTTAATGAAAAGTTCATTGAATTCAATGTAAAGTTCATTCAATTCAATGTAAAGTTCATTGAATTCAATGTAAGGTTCATTGAATTCAATGTATAGTTCATTGAATTCAATGCATTAAAGTTCATTGAATTCAATGTATAGTTCATTGAATTCAATGTATAGTTCATTGAATTCAATGTATTATAGTTCATTGAATTCAATGTATAGTTCAGTGAATTCAATGAATTAAGTTCATTGAATTTAATGTATTTAGTTTATTGGATTCAATGTACAGTTCATTAAATTTGATGTATTCAGTTCATTAAATTCCATGTATATTTCATTAAATTTAATGCATTTAGTTCATTGGAATGAATGATCTATACATTAAATTCAACGAATTATTTGTTAATTCCTCTCTAAATATTTTTAAAATAAGGAAATAGTTACAATTTCAACAATATTTTTTTTATTTTAAAGAGTCAATTAATTTACAAATTTTCGCAGATTTTAAATAGTTTTAATTTTATAAAAATATACGGCAATAAACTCCCACAGGAGAGTGCATGCCGCAGGATATTTTAATTGAAAAAATTTAAAAATTTTAAAGCACATATCAACGGCTCTAATAAAACTAGCAAGTTGAAATTTTACACCATCCATGAATGTACTGGTAATTGTATGTTTTAGGAAAGTTTTTCTTCCAAAGTTGTCCTTACTGCATACTTTTTGAGTGGGCACCAAATACCCATGAAGGCTCCAAAGAAGTTTCATAGCAGTACTTGCTGGAAAGATATTAATTGAAAAAAGTAACTATTTATTTATTCAGCCTCGAGAAAAATTAAGCTTACCACTGTAATTAGTGAAATCTTCAATTTCTGCCAACTTTGCCCGCACACCTTTATCTTTTATGTGGTTTTCATCCTTTAAAAATGTAAACAATTTTTGAAAATGATGGCAGCAGTCACTTAAAATGCCAGGTATATTTCCTATTATTTACTAATACTAATAGTAATTCAACAGATTTAAATTTTCTTTTACATTCAAAGCACAACATTTTTCACTTTTAATTTAATTTATTATCACCTTTTATCTAAAATTTACACACACAATTGCCACACGTCTCCACAACTTCGCGTTTCACTTCAAACAAAATTGGGAAGGGAATAAATTAGTATACATTGAATTTAATGAAAAATGCATTCAATTTAATTAACTATTCATTGAATTCAATGAACTATACATTGAAATCAATGAACAATACATTGAATTCAATGAACTATACATTAAATTCAATGAACCATTCATTAAATTCAATGAACTATACATTGAACTCAATGAACTATACATTGAACTCAATGACCTATACATTGAATTTAATGAACTATACATTGCATTTAATGACCTAAACATTGAATTCAATGAACTGTTCATTAAAAATTAATGTATGGTTCGTTAAAATTTGATTTACAACTGCAATCAATGTACTTTTCATTGATATCAATGAAAAGTCCATTAAAATAATGAAAACAAATCACTGATATTTATTTAGACATTTTTAATGAATATAACTTCATTGATTTCAATGAACAGTACGTTAAAAACTATGAGCAATTCATTAAAATTCAATGATTTTTTCATTAAAATCAATGAATTAATTTTAACGTATGCTGTTCATTAAATTTGTTTTTTCTGTGTGGAAAGTTCACCATCGACCAGATTTTCACGCTGCGACAAATCTTGGAGAAGACTCAAGAAAAACAAGTCGACACCCATCATCTTTATGTCGACTACAAAGCCGCCTTCGACAGCCCAATAAGGAAGCACCTGTATTCCACCATGTCTGAATTTGGTATTCATGCAAAGCTAATACGACTTTGTAGGATGACACTGAGCAACACCAGCAGCACAGTTAAAATCGGGAAGGATCTCTCCTCACCATTCCAACCTCCAACTAGATTTCAGACAAAGTGATTTATTATCGTACGACTTTTTCAACCTAATGATGGAAAAGATCATCCGAGCTGCTGATCTGAGACGTAGTGGCACAATATTCTACAAGAGTGCTATGCTGCTTGCGTATGCTTATGACATCAATATCATTGGCCATAATACGCGCGAAGTCAGTGCAGAATTTTCAAGATTAGAAAAAGAGTCAAGTCGAATGGGTCTGGCAGTGAAAATGCAGATAAGACGAAATACTTGGTGTCAACTAACAAACAGTCCCAGCGTCTTGGAACCCACGTTACAGTTTACAATACCTCCTTCGAGGTTGTGAAGGACTGTGAAGGTTGTGAACGAAAATCACGCTCTATAAATCGCTCATCATACCCATTCTACTTTACGCATCACAAACCTGGACGCTGAGCAGTTTAGATGAAAAGACTTTAGGAGCATTCGAGAGAAAGATTCTTCGTAAGATCTACGGACCAATCTGCGCCAATGGCGAGTACCGAATACGGTAGAATGATGAACTATATGAGCTGTACGCTGACATCGACATAGTCAAGCGCATTAAAATCGAGCGGCTTCGCTGGCTTGGTCATGAAAGACGATGCTCCAGTGAAGAAAACATTCGATTTGGTACCCAGCGGCGGTCAACGCAGAAGAGGACAACCTGACGAAGCTTGGAATTTCCAACTGGCAAGCGAAAGACAGAAATGGCTGGCGCAAATTCTTAGATGAGGCCAAGACCGACATACGGTTGTAGCGCCAACGAAGTAAGTAAGTAAGTGTGGAATTTGTTCCCAAAGTGGGTTGGCCGATAACGATTGCATTATCGCATACGAGAGGAACCCATATTTGCATAAACGCACTCGAAAAAGTCGTGCACAAAATCTTAAAACGCGTTTTTTTAAAAATCATGTTTTTCAAACTGGTCTCTACGATATCTCAAAATTGACCCTTTAGATTGACTTGGATGTTTTTTTATATTTTAAATAAAGTAAATTTTATTGGATCCTTAATTCAGATAATAGTAGTCGGTTGTTTTATGTAGAGCACTTTAAAGAGCGAAAAATGTGAAAAAACGCTGCTAAAAATGCACATGTCCGCCATTTTTGTAATGTTAAACTATTGATTGATATCAGATGACGTGAACATGCTGCGCGATGGAGACCATTTGGGTACTTTTTTTCATCGTTACGTTTGACGGCGTATTGGCACTTTACACAATACACTTCATAAACACCAAAATATATTTTCCTACACTTTAAGAATCAATGAATAACTGCCAAAAACTCAAGGAGTTCATTTACTTCCTTCTATGAAAAAAAAAACCTAGAACATCACCGCGTTTTTGAGCCTCTAGATAAGAACATGCCTTTAATTTAAATAAAGAAATTTTATTTAAAAAACCCAAAACAGATCAGATTATTGCATATCCGAATAGGTCAATTGAAATTCAGAAAATATTAATTAAAATTCGGAACAGATCAAATTAAATTCAGTAACCTGGTTTGAAGTTCAGAAACGATCAAATGTAATTCAGAAATTTTTTTAAAAACAGGAATAGATCAATTTAAATCCAAAAAAATTCATTGCAATTAAAAAGAGTATAATTGAAATTCAAGTGTGATCAATTAAAATTCTAAAAAAATACACGGATGTTTATAAAATCAAATTTTCCTCATAACTTAATGGTTTTGATCACATATCATTACCATACAATTGATGCACCATTTCCAACAATCGGATCTTTTGCCTTAGCCAACTACTGGCTAAGGCAAACTATCAGCAACTGTGCAGAGGCATATCTTTTTTTTGGCATACAAAAAAACATGCATTACTTGAACATGGCATACAACAAAAACAATAAAAAGAACAACAACAAAAATAAATTTTTAAACAACTTTGAGGCTTTATCTAATCAAGAAAAAAATCGTTTGTCGATGTCTTTCCTGTTTTTTGTGTAATTTAATTTTTAGCGAGGCATTATAAATTTAGTCACTAAGTAATAAATTCATTGAGTTATGTAAAGAAGACAAGAAGTTAAAAAGATTTACTTACAAAAGGCATACGTACAGAGGCAAGGTATCAAAAGTTTGACTCCTTCAATATCCAAAACCAAAAAACAAAATCCAATACAACTTTCCCAACTTGACAGAGGAAAACGCTAACAAGCCATATCCGGCTTGCTAGCGCCATTTTTTTCACTTACCTGTGCAACTAATGTGCACACTATCCTCGTTTGTCACGAATTGTTGTTGTTGTTGTTGTTGTTGTTGTTGGTCAAAATGCGTGTTTATTTTGTGCTCTGTGGTGTGTGTAGCCTCACGTGCAATCAGTTGATATACCTTTACACAACCCACAAACATATGTTTACTTTTACAACAGCCCTTCCTTTGGGAACTTTGTACGAAATCCTTTTTTTCAAGAATATTTCACTCAAAAGCAACAAATCAAATATTAAAATCTTCGAAATTGCAAAATTTGTATTCAGCTCATGTAGCTTGACGTGTACTCACTTGCATGTATTTGTGTGTGAACATTTTGAAGCAAACATGTTTAGATAAAAGGTAGTAAAAAAAGGAATGAACTTCTCCCATACCATTGAGGAAACACTGGCCAAAAGCGCAAAATCCTCTAACACGCTGAATTATTTAAGCCTTTCCTACCAAGATGCTCAAAGCCTTAGCAAGCTTTGAAAAATCAACATTGAAACAAGTGTAAATGTAGCCCAAGAAATAAATAGAAACAAAAATCCAAAAAAAAAAAAATAAACAAAATATGGACGCCTTTGGCTAAAAATATGCGGGTTTTCATTTGATGAGCGTAAAGTGCTGCAAACATCGTTCGTTCTTGAGCCACAAATTGTTTTAACCTTTTTTTTTTTAGACAATTTCAAATTTGTTACTTTATACGTTTATAAATAAAAGAACTTTAGCCTGCGATAATCAATTTGTTCAGAATGTTGCCATTTTCTTGTTTTTTTTTTGTATTTTGCGCGAATCATATAAATTACTTAATTTTATTTGCAAAAACGTTTGCTGAATTTTTATTCCATTTATTTTTGGCACTTTTATATAAATTTTAGTGTCTCACTAAAAAGACAAAAATAAAGTGTATCTTAGCAGTGCGATATTCCTTAAATCGAATTGTGTTCGTTCAAGTTTAACATTGAAATATACAATTAGAGTAATGCCAAACGTAAGGTAAAATATTAACGTATAGACCGATAAGATGAAAAAACTTCACTTACAACTGGAAATGTATCACAGTTAAGTCGGTTTTTAAAAAAAACTAGAGTTCAATTTATGGACACTCCCTCAAAATATGAAGTTCATTGGAAAATTACGAAACAAAATCTTTTTGGACGATCAGAGATCGTTTAGAAATTACGACTTAAGAAAAGAGTTGGAAATTGCAGAAAAGTTCGTTTTTTTTTAAAATGTTTACTATTTTATCAGTTTTCCATCAGTTGAAGAACTTTAACTGACTTTGATAACTCAAGATGCTTTCAATCATCCAAAATTGTTCACAAATTAGTATTTTATAACATTTCAGGTCATGCCTGAACAAACTTTGAATACTACTTTTGAATGGGGTTGTGCCAATAGACGACTCAGGATATTTTATAAGTAAGAAAAAACATAGTAATGGTGCTATTTTAAGCCTTATCTTTGTGTTTTTGTATTAAAAATAAATAAAATAAATTGGCCATTTCATCCTTTAAAAGAGTTTGACCGAGCTTCTATTGGTCGATTTTGTTGTGTATGTTTTTAAATGTTTGAACACAAATGATCATACAAATGACTCCAAACAGCTTATGTTCGATGTCAAGCTTATGTGAAGAAACTTTACATGGCAATTTGTACTCTCTGTGGTTTGCTATTGTTTGCAAAAAGATGGCGGCCTAACAAAAATATTTTTTAAATTGAAAAAGTTCTGTCTGAGCTGGGGCTTGAAACGAGGCTCTTTAGCTTCATTCGGACCTTACACGGTCAATCACTTAAATGTGTTAGTAAATATTTGTTTGTATGCATTGCACAGACTCGTTGATGGCTTGATTGACCGAAATCTAAATTTTTAGATATTTTGCATTGCTGGTGAAGCGGTTGATGTGTGTAAAGGTCCAATTATAATAGAAGTAACGTAATGTGATCTAATGTCAGTTGAGCAGTGGGTTCTTTCACTAATTGTTTCAAACAATGCTTTCTTATACAAGTGGTTATAATAAATGTAAAGTAACGTGACGTGACGTATAGATCCTTGGATTTTGGATTTCTACGTAACTTTACATTACGTCTTGTCAAAAAAGCAACTGAACATTGAGGTTAGATTCGATTAGTGTGCAATGAGTATTGTTGAAACTACGTTTTCTGTTGAGTTTTCGTTATTAATGTGATAGTTCAATATGTCCGCAGCTATGGATGATGAAGTTTTAATTGAACTTGTACGGGAACGTGTAATTATTTACGACAAACAACTGCCTATTATAATTGTCATAACGTTTTCTTACATTGCGTCCCGTCATGATGACAGTTGACAACATTACGTTACGTCTATTATAATTGGACCTTAAGGGCTTGATTGATCAATCTTTCGTCAGTTAGTTTCGTAGTTCGATAAACATCTCTGCAGCAAAAAAAGAATCTGTAAACAAAAAATTTACAAAAATTTTTTAGCAAAGTTTATTGACTCTTTTCCTTTTATTTTTACGCTTTTTAATACATAGCTTATAATTACTTCATTAGCAAGTAATGCAATATACGCGATACAATCGTCCGCTTAACTTATCGCACGTCTGCGTTCCATGAAAATAATGAAGAATTAAAATTTGACGTAATGATTGATGTGTGAAAGGGGTCGTGCATAAACTACGTTACCAATTTAGGGGGGGGGAGGGGTTTTGAAATGCACTACGATAAGTACCGGTAGGGGGAGGAGGTGTTTAGTTATTGTAACGTTACCAAAAATTAAAAAAATTGACGAAATACCTCTAATTAATAACACAATCATTTCAAAAATTTTTAATCTTACATGTTTATGTTTGATCGTCTAAATTGATGGTTAACTTTTGTTTCAACGATTTCTTCCACCACCTTTCCCCTCGACACAGGAACCTTTTGGTATTCCTTCACCATCTCAGCACACGTCTGAAAAATTTGGGTCTTTGCTTTTGCGACAGGCTTTGACGTTAAGGCCTGAATGTTCTTGATCAAAGGAGATACCGTATGACATGTACTGTCCTTCTCAGAAAGAAGAAATCGGTTCAAGGTCGTGTCCTACCTGCGGCTTGTATTTCGTTTTTAAAACTTCTATGAACTGTCATAAGTTTGTATTATATCGTTTACAATAAATCGGAATAAAACATACTATTTAAATAAATCAATTTTCAGAAAGCATTTACACAAAAACACAGAACTTGGTGCAGCTCGGGTGCAGCCTTTAAGGGTACTCTGTCAAAGACCAGGTGAATTTCTTTGAGTAAGAAATGAGGATTCACCTGAATGGGTTGACATAGAATCCGAGGAAAAATTCTATTTTGAAGAATCCTCAACAAAGCTACCAGCTTCTTCTATCCCAGTGATTGAGAGCATCGAATCTTGGATCGCAGATGGAATAGCTTTTACAGATGATATTAATTATTGATTTGTTTCCAATTGTTCCTTTAATGTATTGTATCTAGTCATACAGACAATAATACTAGTGAAAATTGTCAGAGCTAGTCAAAATATATAATCATTCGAATGAATTAATTTCATATGTCACGTTACTTTATGAGTGGTGGGAGGGGTTTTGAAAAGCACTACGAAAAGTAACGCAGGGGGAGGGGGGTAAAAAACCGGAAAATCAGTAACGAAGTTTATGGACGACCCCTAAGAGTCAATCAATCCACACGTACACATGCTTGACGTCAAATGATTGACCAAGTAAGGTCCGAGATGAAAAAAGCAGGCCTGCCGATGAAAGGAATGTGGAAGTTTATTATTTTAATGCTAAGTTTTGAAGTCTACTTTTTGAAATTTTAAAAACTTCCTCTTTACTTCTAAGTCAGATGCATAAGAAAAAGTATCATGTTTGCTAATGCAAAAGTCCGGTTTATTTTTAGGGACAACAACTTCAATACTTTCATCATTGTTGTAATTTGCCGACACTTTGTGTTTTCACCGAAGCACTTTTGATAGCAACAATGCTCTTATGTATATTATTTCAACAACATTACAACGGTGCGAATGGCTCTATTGGTTAGGACTTTATTTTTTATTTTTTGTAATCTTGAGTAGTGGGTTCAATTCACAACAAAGACAAAGATTTTTTTTTAAAGGCATTTAGTTTTGTTTTGGTTTTTTTTTTAGTTTGTCTTATTTTTTTAATGATTTCATTCTGTTTTTTTTTTGCATTAATTGCTTATAATAACAAAGAGAACGCATTAATTTACCAACTCTGTGCTAGTACGCTTATTCTTAAAAAAGCAAATTATGCGACGATTAGTTAACAGCTTCGGTGGTCAAGTGGATAATGATAATTTTTTTATTGTCGGCAACATAGGTTGGAAGTTCAGTAGACATGCTCGCCTCCATACCCGCTTATATAGTTTTTTATAGGCATGTCTTAGGAAGGCATGTCTGCCAAATGAACTGCCGTGGCAGCAATGCAGCATGCATCTCATGGTATGAATGAAGCATAATAGGCGTGAGATGCATGCAGCATTGCTGCTAGGGCAGTTAATTTGGCAGACATGTATCACTTCTGCATTCATACCATAAGATGCATTCTACATCGCTGCTCAGGCAGTTCATTTGGCGGACATGCCGTCCTAGGACATGCCTATAGAAAAAATATATAAGTGGGTAAGGAGGCGACCATGTCTCCTGTCCTTTCGAGGCATGTTGGCGGCAGATAAACAGCAGGGCTCCGTTTCCAACTGGGGTGCGCATAAAGTACACGTACTCTACCATTAGGCTACGGCCGTGTTCTTGTATTTTATGACAAAGTAACAAATACAAAAAATAAAATAAAAACAAAACTGACGTAAAAAAATTATTATGCCATTCCTCTTTAAAATCACATTCTTTCGTAAACCATGCGATAACCGAAAGCGGAATTTCCGATAACTGAAAGCCCAACGTATTTCTATCTGTAAAGGTTAGTGAACTTTGACTCATTTCAAATCAAATAAAGCTTCATTTGTAAAAAATTGCCTGAAATTTCGTTCCGCTTTAAGCTTGAAGCAATAAAACTGCACTAAATCTTAATATAACTACACGGTTAGAAATCTTGGACAAAATTTTAGTTCCACTAAAATATTACTGAATTTTTTAAGAACTTGCAGTTTTAAATGTAAAATTTTCTCTACTAGAACTTAAACCAAAAGAAATATTACAGCATTTATTTTAGTTATTTGCTTTAAATTTTAGCTTTTTGGTTTCAATTTAAGCCTTTTTGGTTTAAATTTAATTACAATTCTGTATTATTTTTTGTTTTAAATGCAAATATACAAAATTTTAGTACATTTAGATACTAAATTAAAGTTAAGACTCATAAAAAGTTAGCATGATAATATTAGGCGACTCGGTTCATATGTTAGCTTATCGCTCTATAGGCCAATACTGCCGTCCTAAGAAGGAAAGTCACAACCCAATAAGCCAAACAAGCTTGGTATAAGCTTGTAGTATGCTTACAAGCGTAAACATCGCGCTTGGAAAAAGCTTGTAAAAACTGTTGTGAAATGCTTTCAAGTAATTGTAGAATAAGCAAAAAGGAACCCTTGGAAAAATATTCCTTACTGTAATATTATTCCAAGAGTTTACTATTCAATTGGTTATAAGTGTTGCAAATAAGCTTTCTACAATACTTTCTTTGCAATTGGAAAAAAGTGTTGTAAAAGTATTATTGAAAATAATTATTAAATAATTGGAAGAAAGTGTTATAAAAATATTATAAAAACATTTATTAAATAATGGGAAGCAAGTATTATTGTAAGCTTTTAACATCTGTTTTTAAGAAATCTTATGTGTTCGCAGTTATCAAAGGAGCACAAATTCATCTTCTCAGTAAAATTAATCTATACGAAAGACCATCCCATCAAAATCTATAAGAAATTTATCTATAAAATACTGTCGATAAACACATTGCCACTAAAAAAAGGGAATATAAATAAAACTATGTGGACTATTAGTAATAAAGTCTAATAAATTTTTATTAAAGCACATTGGTGTAAGTAACAAAATATTAAAAATTAATTTAAGTATTATAAAATTCTAAGAGAATGTGTTGGAATTATCACTGAACACAAGCCACTGACATCAAAATTGGTAGTGATGGAACTTTGTTTCTTATTGCAATTGTACTTTTTAGTACTTGGGGAATTCCAAATTCAACAATAATGTGGAGGTTGTGAAACAATTACCTCTGAAAGCATTTTCCAATCATGCTTTGAAAACGATTGTAAATTAAACTTCAAGTAAACTTACTACAAGTATTATTATAAGAAGCTTACTTTTATCCTGTTTCGATACAATTATAAAACACAACTTGTAAATTTATTACGTAGACAAGTGTTTTCAAAGCATGTTTGTAAAAGGCTTTCATTATTCCATTGTAGGTAAGCTTAATCCAAACACTATTACACAATGGTTGATTGGGAAACGCCAAAATTCCAAAATGTAGAAAAGGGAAGATTCTTAAAAGTGAATGAGTTTCTGATTTTTGTGTTCAGCTAAGATTACCCATTTTTAACTCCAAATGGCTGAAAAATTTAAATAAAGTGGTCACTTCTAGTGTGTTTCTTAGAAAGATAAAAAACGTAAAAGCTAAATGTCTCAAAACTACTCAAATGGAGATAAACTTTTTTACTTAGGAGGATAGAATAGCCCAGCCCGGTGGTTAGAGTAGTGAGTTTACAAACTGAATGTCGTGCGTTTGAATCTCGCGGTGGTTATTATTTTTTATTTTTATATTTTAACCAAGCCTGTACTTAATTTTAAACCAAATCTGTGTTAAAACCATATTTTAGTATTTTGCAAATACTAGATTTGAAACCAAAGCTGGTGTGGACTTATATGTAGTACAAAAAAGTTTAAATTATACTGCAAGATTTCTATTAGTGTATAAGACTTTTTAGTATTTGACTCGTGTCATTTCAACACCGAGGCCGTGAAGTGCGACTAGCCAACGGCAATTGTTTTTTGTACATCTGCTAATGCTACTGACACAATTAAAAGTTCAGTTTTGAGTAGAATCAAAAAAGATTGATAATTGGTAATGGCGTTATAAATCTTACGATTTGGCCAAATAATTTCCTCGCCACCTGAGTGTTTCGAGGAGTCTACTTAAGCTAGGGAAGCCCAGTTTTCGAAGTGAACGTAAATAAAAAAAGAAGAATTTTTAGGAACGTATGTAGTCATAAACGTCAAAATAAACCAGTGCGGCACACTGTCTCAGAATGTGCATCGCAGATTCTTCGTCTTCCATGCAAAACCTACATGTGTTTCCATTCTCATAGAAACTTTCCTCGCTATTGGCAAAACAGTCGATTTTCACAAGCTTTTCTTGGGGCGAATGTTTTTAACAAATTTAATAACTCAGTCATTTTTCATTCAATTTTCATAAATAAACATCCATTGTATTCTTGATACAGTGAATTTTTAGAAAATTATTAGGTTTGCAGTAGCTTTTAACAAAACTTTGGCATGCAAATAATCATCAAAGTTGAAAAAATTGGAATAATTTTGAAATTTGAGGTTAAGCTGATTATAATTAAAAAAGTTTTTCGTATAGTTCACAAGATATCTATATATTTTGAAAGCTTTATTCTTAAGCATTCTTAAACTTTTTTAAAATTGAAGATTGATTAAAAATTTGTTGAGTTAATGATTGCTTAATGCGTCAAGTACCTAAGAATTGGTTTTTTAACCCTAGAACCCATATGTGGTGCGTAGGAATCCCATTTCAAATTAATCCCATTGCCTGTAGTTTTTGTGGGAAGAGGCAAAATTGTAACGGATTGGCATGACTTTAATTTTTTCATTGTGTCTTTACGTTCAGCAATTTAGTTCATTTGTTCTCTCTAAAGCGTAAATAACTTAATGAGTGGGGTGTTATATATTTTGGCAGTATTCAAAAGTGAAGAAGTGTTTTTTTTTTAAATGTTAAGATGTCAAATATTTAAACTTATCACACAAAACGGAATAAGCTACAAAATGTCTTAACATGATAATGAGCTAAGACGACTTCTTTTTGAAAGTGATGTGGAGAGTGAAGAAGAAAATATTGACGCCTGCGTTGACCGCATTGAGACGGATACTAAGGAAGATGACGAAATTTGTGCAAGTGAGTATGAAGACGAGGAAATTTGAGAAATAAGGCATCACGGTGGGATTATTTTAGGAAAGAACGGATTTCAGCAGACAACACAACCCCCTTCATCAAGTGCATTCAAATGTGCATTCAAATGGGACAGAGCAGGTTTGAGTTTCTAGTTAATTGTCTTAGATTTGACGACCGAGAAAGAAGAGATCTATAGATTAACTTTCTCCGATAAGATCAATATGGGAAAAATTTTGTTTCAACTGCTATAAGAGTCATTCTTAAAAAACATGACCAATTGGTGTCTCCAGACTTTAATATTTTATGTTTTGTTTCTGCAAAAAAAAAATGGAAAAATATCTGCATTTTTATAAATTATTATCGATTCTACGTAGCTATATTATAAAAAAAAATAATTAATCATCTGAAAATAACTTAAAAAATATTTTTAATGTCAAAGGTATAGCAAAAACCTGTGTCCCGAGCCAATTTATAAAAATTTAATAGTTATTTTCAGTTAAAATAAAATTGAAAACAAATAATATTTACAATTTTTGCTATTCAGTTTGTATATATTAATACCATATATAGAAAAGAATGATGAAAAATAATTTTTTTGCATAATTTTTTTGAAGAAAATTCTTGTCCTCAGGTTTTGGTCCCCTCTGTTACGTCCACTCATTTTATTGAAAAATTTTTGTTAAACGTTATGACGCGTATATTTCTCATATGCTTCTCCATCATAACTTTGCTAAAATCAACAAAATGTGTTTTGAGTTCAGTCTTGTTTAGTGCGTGACTGAGTAAGCAACATAATTGTAGGAATTATGGGGTACGTACCCTTATTTAGTGTCAACTCTGTTACTGTTGAAAAACGGTGAGTAAAGTGATTTTTTAATTATTTTATAATTTTTTTATAAATATTTTATGTACACTAATTATGTGGACAAATAAATTCTACAAAATTCTAATAAAAAGCTAAAATATGGTATTTTTGAGTTAATTTGTCCCTTCTGTTACCGGTCCACTCTGTGACTTATTAAAAAGTAACAGAAGGGACTCAAAAGTAACAGAGTGTACAATTATGCTTAAATTTGCTATTTGTTTTACAGAAAATGGGCAAGAATAAACCATTATCTGCAGCGGAAAAACTACGCCGATATAGGGAAAAAAGGAAGCTTAATAAGGAGAAAGTTGAAGAAAATAAGAAGAAAGATTTGGAAAGGTATCATAATAAAAAAAGACTTATAAGTGATATAAAAATTAGAGAGGCTAGGTTAGCAAGAAGAAAATGGCGCACAAATAAAAAAAACTATCGTGAACGTGTACAAAAATTGAAAGCCGTCATCAATATTACACCACCATCGTCGCCTTCTACAGAGCAGGTTCGAAATGTCGTCTGTGGCCGTAAAAAAAAGCGTATGGAAAAAGCAAAAATACATAGGAAGAATATAAAATTCCAAGTCGAAGTTAATAAGTTAAAGAAAAAAAGTTGAGAAATTGAAGAAGCAGAGACAGCGATCCAAAAAAGTTAATATTATCAGTTCAGCGTTAAGCCCACTTTCAAAAACCAAGGAGTTAATAAACACATGTTTGCCAAATGTACGAGGTGCTGGAGTTGAAAGTGTTAAAAAAAATTTATTGAAATACGCCACACTAACTGAAGGGTTAAAAAATAGGTATGCGGAATTGCGAACAAAGAGCCAAAAAGAAGGATTTAAATCAATTTTGAGCAATAAACTTATTCGGAAATATAAGCTAAAAATGCAATTTCATCGCGATGTGTTCAATTTAACAAGAGTACGTAAGAGTTTTTCAAAAAGAAAACCAAACGCCGATATCTTAAGTCTGCAACGTTTTTACGAAAGAGATGACATAAGTCGTGCTACTGCTGGCAAGAAAGAAACTAGAACTAAATTAAAACAGAAATTACAAAAACGATATCTTCTAGATACCTTACAGAATATCTACAAAAAGTATAAGTCTGAAGGAGGTCAGTATTCTTATTCATATTTTGCTGCTCATCGTCCATTTTATGTGGTTTCACCAACAGTTACATCAAGAGATACATGTGCATGCAAACTCCATGTAAACTTTGAATTAAAATTGTCCGCTTTGAAACAAATTAATGCAATTCATGTCAGCAATTTAAATGAATTATTAATGTCTGTAGTTTGCGATATGAACAGCAAAAGATGCATGTACAATGAATGCACCTCATGAAAAAATAAAACTTGCACTTTAAGTAGTCAAAATGAATCTGAAGTAGCCTGGAAAGAATGGATTCGAAAAGAAAAGCGGTTCGAAAAAAATGAAAAAGTAACTGTTGCTATTAAAATGATACGAGAAGAGCATACCACAACAACATCGCTATTAGCAGAAAAATTTAGTTCTCAATTACAAGTTTTTAAAAAACATATATTTAACATTCGCACTCAACATAAAGCATATCGGAGCTGTATCGATCAATTAAAAACCAATGAGGCTGTATTACACGTCGACTTCAGTGAAAACTATAGTTGTAAAATGGGTCAGGAAATCCAAAGCCATCATTTTGGATCTTCGCGTAAACAGATCACACTACATACAGGGGTATTATATTTCTCAGGTAAGGTGAACTTAACCCATTCTTTTTGTACACCTATCTACCGTATATTATATTTTTCAGGTGAAAATAGTCCTTTTTCTTTTTGTACTATATCGGCCTGTAACGAACACAGCCCCAGCGCAATATGGGCTCATTTGCAGCCAATATTTGATTTGATAAGAAATTCAAAAAAGGATGTTAACACAATTCATATTTTCTCAGACGGGCCCTGCACTCAGTATAGACAAAAACAAAATTTTTACCTTTTCGGAACAAAACTTTTTGAAAATGGATTTCAGCTAGCAACGTGGAATTTTTTTGAAGCAGCTCATGGTATAGGAGCAGCCGATGGGATTGGTGGAGTGCTAAAAAGAGTTGCTGATAGAATGGTCGCACACGGAGCAGACATCATGAACAGCCAGCAGTTTTTTGAACAGGTACAAAAAGAAACAACAATAAAATTATTTCTAATTGATAAAGCGGCAATTGATTGCATCAGGAAGACACTTCCGTTTAATATACCATTACTGAAAGGTACCATGCGTCTCCACCAACTTATGACTAAAATTCAGGGTACTATTTTATATCGTGATGTTAGTTGCTTTTGTAGTAACATTCCAAGAGGATTTTGTAGCTGTTTTGAAAGCAAAGTATATAAAACTAATTTAATCAGAATAGAAGAAGAAAAAACTACTCAAAAAAATTAATTTATAAAGAAGTCTATACTCCGTCGTCGTTAGAAGATGAAAGTGAAAAATAAAATACGGATATTGAAAAAAAGAATGGAATTATGAATGGGACATTTTTACTAATTCAAGTTTTAGGAAAAAGTATAAGTTATAGATACGTTTGTATAGCACAAACGTGTGTTGATGAATATGGTTATATCAAGGTAATGTTTCTACGTTCGAATGACAGCACAAGTGCAAACTTCAGGATTGAAGAAAATGACATTTCGTATATACAAAAAGAAGCAGTAATTAAAATCCTGGAAAATGCGAACATAAAATTAAAATGTGGTCGAATTTACTACAATTTCAACCATCCAATAGATATATTAGAAGCACAAAATTAAAAATCTACTTTGTAAAAAAAGTGATGGTAATAGCGGATACGTAAATAGTATAGTGCCTCAGTAACAGTGTCTCCTCTGTTACGTTACGTCTCCTCTGTTACGTTAAGTCTCCTCTGTTACCATCTACTTTTCTTTAATTAAGAAATAAGGCTAAGTCATTAGATTTATTTTATGAGTGTAATTTAATAAGGTACACTGGCCTAAAGTCATTAAAAATAATTAACCAGTATTAAACTATATAATATTTTATTTATCATTAACTTAGTTCACCAAAATGAAATTTGAACTAATATGGGCGACATTACGTACTATTTTTTGTTATTTTTATATTACTTTTAAAATTTTTAATAAAATAAATTAAAATTAATTATCTTTCCTGGGGAAAAACAATAAAAAGAATTTAATTTTCAATTGTTGATGTTTTTTTATTTGGTATTTAATTTAGGTAACAGAGTGGACGAAAGTGCATTGGTCTCTTCATGTTTTTATCTGTAAAAACTCCAAAAATTAAAAAAATTACTGCTGGTAAGGGATTCCTATTGTTGATACCATCCGTAACCACATGAGGCCAATTATAAACATATTTGGCCAACTTAATTTTTAAAAATTACAAAATTCAGAATGGTCATGTTTTTTAAGAACGACCCATAAATATTATACGCCGCATGAGTACTACACAATCTATAAACAGCTGTTAGGATTCCAAGGGAATTGTCCTATCCGAATTTACATTCCATCCAAACCGGATAAGTATGGAATTAAAATAATAACAATGTGCGATGCCCGCACTTATTATATGGTATCGGCAAGTCCCTATATCGGAAAAGAAATAAAAAGTTCCAATGATCCTATACCTCTCCAAATTGTTAGAAAAATAAGTGAGACTATCCATGGAACTGACAGAAACTTAACCATGGATAATTGGTTTACCTCCATTCAATTGGTTGCAGAAATGCTTTATAAACACAACCTTACAGTTGTTGGAACACTTCGCAAAAACAAGATTTCAGTTTCACCGTCATTTTTATCCAACAGAAGAAAAGAAGTCCCTTCATCCCAGTTTGCATTAGAAAAATAAACTGGCCTTGGTTGCATTTACTCCAAAAAAAGGAAAAGGAATGCTTCATGAATCTTCACTTCATAAAGACAGGGTAGTTGATCCGTATACGAAAAAACCGGAAAATGTAAATTTCTACAACACTACTAAAGGAGTTGTTGATACGTTTGACCGGCCAACTTGTCCACAATTGTTCCGCGACAAGAAAAACACGGAGGTGGCCAATTAGATATTTTTTCGGTTATACAACCTTGGGAAAAACAAATAACAAAAAAAGTTTTTTTGCATAATCTGGGTCTCTCTTTGGCAAAACCTCATATGCAAACAAGGTTAGAACAAAAAATAAACCTTCATATTAGGACAACTATCGAACAAATTCTTAAGAATGACAACTTTGAAAACAATGATGTCTCACTTTAAGGACCTTCTGCAAAAAAAAACAAAGCAAGGTAGATGCTTTTTGTGTCCAAGGATCAAAGACAAGAAGACGAAGACAACATGCAGTACATGTGAAAGGCATATTTGCGCTGAACACCGCATGGAAATATGCAGTAGCTGCAATTTTTTGGCTAAAAAAATCTTTAAAAATATAATGGTTATATTTTAAAAATATTTTTTTATGCATATCTCTATATAACTTGTATGTCTTTTTCAGATTTCAAGAACATTTGGTGAATTTGGGCCTTAAGGATTCTTTTTTTTTGTGGATTTGTTAAACACTCATAAAAATCTTTTTACTTTTTGCTTTATTTTAAAAAATGCATTTTTGTCACTATAACTGTGTTTTTTGTACTAGATTATTTGTTATTTTTTTAAAATGAACTCATTATACTCATAAATAAAAAAAAATAAATTTGTATCATATATTTCTTAATTTAACGAAATACTGCTGCTCAATTAGTGAGGTGTAGAGGTTAACTCAAAATAGTTTAACGTATTAAAAAACAAGGCATGGTTTCTAGGGTTAAAGGTAAAATTCAATTTTGGGGGTGTATTACAATTTCAAGTATAGCAACATGTTACACTCGACCAGATCCACAACCTGTGCTATATCACCTGAAAAGTAAATGCGATTTTTATTGGTGCACCGTGTAGTAATCTGAAAAGAGAATTATTCCTTGAAACAATTATTTTAAATTTGTAAAGCTATTTTCTTTACCCTGTCTTATGTCTTAATATTTTCTTTAAATAGCGAAAAAATATAAGTGGGCGAACAGCAGTCGAACATGAGCCGAATAAGGGTCAAACATGGCTAAAAGTAATCCAAAAAGCCAATCACTCGGAAGTTTAATCGAACAACGGCCATATAAGGCCTAGATTAAGTTTTAAGGCCGCTCAATGACCATTGTATGCCACCAAATTTTTTTAACCTCTTATTCGACAGCAAACGTTTGCGAAAAAGCACAAGCATCCCTCTCTCCGCGATGCTGATTATATCGCCACTTGTGTTTGGCGCAAACTATTTTTTTTTTGTGTATAAAGCTAGTAAAAAAAACTGTTTATTTGCATTCTAGAATAATCACTGTACGGACGATATACGGTCGCTGTTTGGGCTGCAAACGACCCTTTTACGACCGGGAAAAATATTTTAAATTAAGCCTTGTTCCGCCTCTGTTTATCATTAACTAAAAAAGTTTTCATTTTTACTCGGGATTCAAGTATTATAAAATTAAAGTCAATTTAATAGCACCTTTTAATGCCAGAACCGTTACTTCATAGCAATATTTACCGTAGTATCTGTTTATTAGTTTACAGCAGGACTAACATGGATATAAAAAGAAATAACAAAAACAAACACAAAATGACGCACACACACAGCAGCAAATCTTAGTTGAATAAAAACCATTTTGCAGCAACTTTATGAGCACAAACAAAAACGAAATCATCGTCTAATAATAGCATTAAGTAATTAAGTCATAAAAGTAGAATAATAAATGATTGGCTGAATGAATAAAAGAACGAACGAACGAACGAAACAATTAAGAGATTAAAAAAATAATGCAAAGGATTTTCAGTTTTATTAGATAACCAATGAAGATATACCCATGATATTGTGTCCATGTGAAGTACCTCATAAATAAATATAACAACAACAACACAATAACAAGGAAACAAATAAATGGTAATTATTTTGTGAAGCTATTGTGCTATGTACAGAATGGGGGCACACAGTTTGGGGTCGGTTCCTTCAACGCCAATAAAATAATAAAAAAATTTTATGAGCCCGTAAAAACTTTGTCAACGCTTATGTTATGTAATTTTTAAAATTTTTTTTATTTCCACTTTGTTATTGTCCTGCCTGCTTTAAGCACAAAACTTCAGTCATTTCTTATGTATCATTAAATAAGGCTTGTTTTCCTTTGCAGTTTGTTTTTTTTTTTTTTGCTATAGAGAAAAACTTATAAAATAATATTATAACAACCATTCAACAGTCAGTCAAAGCAGCAATTCAGCACTTTATTTCGCTTCGAATTTCCATGACAATAGCTAATAATTATGAAGTCGCGTACTCGTCAAAAACTTTCATCCTTGAATGTAGCTAATTTTCGTCATAAAGCCAAAGAGTTCTTCATGAATTCAGTTGTTTTTGTTGTTGCTCAGGTTTTGCGATTGACTTTGTGCGTTTTGGGTTGGGTTGGGTTGGGTTGGACTTGCTGAAGTTGGCTGGAGTATAAGTGACGCAGT
Organism: Dichetophora obliterata; assembly: GCA_963920525.1. NCBI lineage: Eukaryota > Metazoa > Arthropoda > Insecta > Diptera > Sciomyzidae > Dichetophora > Dichetophora obliterata. Next base: position 240,841,417 of record OY986437.1, on the reverse strand, counting down.
TGAGGTGGCAATGGAGCGCTCAATTCTTATTCAACAATTAAACCACTGATTGGGCCACTTGTCTGAGATTGTGTATTCAGGCTTCAGAACTGCCTGAAATTTATTTTGGCCTAAAAAAAATGTACTGGCTTTTCAATTATTGGTAACCGAGAGTCGAGTGTTTTTCTGATGAGTGCTGTTTTTATTATTATTACCTTTTATTATTATTATTTTTGTTAATAAACAAGAAATAAGTTTCAAGAACATCAGTGATTAACAAAAAAAGAAATTTTCTGCTATTATTTTACTATTCGAAAAACATAACATTTATTACAGTTGTTTGAAACAATACATATTTAAGAGCAGTTATAAAAAAATTCTTCATAATAAATTAATAAAGCTGTCATGATTATTTTCATTACCATTTCCGCTGTCAATTTATCACTCTATAACAATACGTTTGACTAGCTTCCAATTGAATTGCCAAAGTAAGACTTTGAAATTTTAACTGTTTAACTGTCTGTACGTCAAGCTGTCTATTTATTCGTTTTATTTTCTTGCTGTTTGTCTGTTCACTTGTCTGGCTGTTAATTTTTATCTTGTTGTGATGTCATTTAGAAAGAAATTTTTAATGTTTTCACTCTTCGTGTTGTTAACGCTTGTTTGAGCATTATTTTGTGCATTTCTACGAAAGCAATTTTTTCAAGGAACAATGGTTCTGATGTTCTTGCAGAATTCTAACTGTTTGAAATGGTTTGGTTTTCTTCTCTTCATGATTGTTAGGTTCTTGGTTTTGTATGCATTGTTCTGTGGAAATATATCTCATTCCTCAAATATTGCTTCACTTGTTTGCACCGCATCAAAGAACAATAATTACACCCAAAAAAGTTTTGATATTTTATTGTAAACATTGTTTTGTGTTTAAGATATTCTTGTAAATAAAAAACTATGCTAGTTTAAAGCAACCAGATTTGTATTTACACCAAAATTACAATGTATTTTTTTTTACAAAAATATTAAAGTTTTTGGATTATGCTTAAACATTTTGTTATGCTTACAACAAAAACTGTTAATTGAGCAACGGGTTTCCATTTGAAAATTTAATCAATAACTGATATGTTGTGTAATTAAATCATAAAGAATTTTAATTTTTAGCTCGAAGCTTGTAAAAAAAGTCTTAATATAAAATCCTTTGTGCGTTAACTCCTTATCGCATAACTTCTGAACGACTTAACCGAGTGAGGTCATATTTGCACAATGTATTTTTTTTTTTTTGGATGATCAGGTTCGAGCAGTAGTGTGATCACGGCAAAACAAATTATTTTTGGATTCCTCGCAAATTTGCTGTATCCCACTAATTAATAAAATATTTTGTCAAAAAAAAAAAAAATGTTTTCTTCAAAATATATATCTTTTAAGCAAAAAGAAAATTTGTTATTATCTGTTTTAATGTGTGGCCAAAAAAATATTAAATAAGTCCATTCTTGTACTTCCCAACTGGTTGTGGAAAATAAAGTGATTAAAAGATTTTGAAGCATTAAACTGCTGATGCTTTATATTGCTCTTGACGAGGGATCCTAAGTTGATGGCGTCGATGATCTTGTCATCAATATCATTAACCTGGTTTATTTTAATTCAACTCCGATTCAAGGATTTACTGCTAAAGACAATTTCGTGTCAATATGCGGTTGGAAATTCAACGATTCAGGCTTAATATCCAGTACTTTAAAACGCCTTTCAAACTGTAAATTACATAAACTGTAAATTATTCTCAATGACCTTGAGATTGTCACAGGCCCAGTGACCACAACTCTTATACAATCTATTTTTCAAACTGTCACATAAACTTACACTAAAATTCGATCTTTTAAAATCAGCACTGAAAAATGGATGCTATTGTTAAACTCAGTTCAACTTTGAACTTCGTTAAACTAATCTCTATTCACGCTAGACTTAAACCAACACTGGAAAACTGCCCCTGAGTTATCGAAAATACTAAATTCATAGCAAAGAAATCTCATCAGAGCGGAAGCGAGGATTTTTTTTATGGTCAGATATATTTGTAAAAAATCTAAATTATAAACAAATTTATGTATTTATCGAAAACACGTCACCCGATTAAAGCTCTTTACATATCATATTATATGAAATCATTTACATGGAAAAATTCTTAATCTTTTCTTATATGTTTGTATGAAGAAATTTTCAAAAATATTTTAAAGAAAATTTTACATGAACAAAATTCAAAAAACCAAACAAAGAACATTTATTTTTTGGAGCTGGGTATCAAACCCACGTCCTCGAATGATTTTTTGCATGTGTAATGACGCAAAGTAAGCGAAATTTTATTAACAACTGCGATAACCGCGCGAAGAAGATGTCGGACAAGCACATGAGAGGTCGTGGGTTCAGGCAGGGTTCAGAAATTTTCACTCATGTAACAGAAATCTCCAACATAAATGTAAATAAACACTATTTGAAGCACACAATACACAATTTTATTTTCACTTCATTTTTGTGTGTAACGTAGTTATCGTTTTGTTGATCATCCAACATGAATTCTTCGTTTTAATATTTGCTTGTGCGTCACAAACTCAAACAATGATCGATCTCAACAATTCTCTGTGTTTCAGTTTTACACTTATGTTTGCGTCAAAATGTTCATGTTGAAGAATCCAGGCCCTTGTCAAAACCAAAACAAAGACAATTTTTCCAACATGAACAAGTTGTGTTTGCTAAATTGTCTTTGTTTGTGTCGGTCATTAAGATCGATCACTACCGTCGTTTGGCGTAAAAAACAAATGCTGTTCTGGTTGTTGTGCAGCGAATTGAACTGGTTTTTAGCCAAGTGTAGCGAATTTCGGCGTTAATTAGAAAATATTTTAAAATATTAAAATAATAACCTAATAATATGTCTTTTCAAGAGTTTAAAACGTCATTTAACAGTGTCTAGGGGTCGCTGATTTCGAATCTAAAGTCAGAATTTTAAAATTCAAGATGGTGGATAGGGTTGCCACCTTAATTTTTTTGTAGTTTTATGAATTCGGGGCTGGCAAAAAAAAAGGTACACCAAAAATGGGTCGCTGAATCCGAATCCGTTGTCAGAATTTCCAAATTATAAAATTTCGAAATAATAGGGTTGCCACCTAATATTATGTCTTTTCAAGAGTTTTAAACGTCATTTATCAGTGTTAAGGGGTCGCTGATTTCGAATCTAAAGTCAGAATTTTAAAATTCAAGATGGTGGATAGGGTTGCCACCTTAATTTTTTGTAGTTTTATGAATTCGGGGCTGGCAAAAAAAATGGTACACCAAAAATGGGTCGCTGAATCCGAATCCGTTGTCAGAATTTCCAAATTATAAAATTTCGAAATAATTTGTTTTTTACGCCACACGACGGCAGTGATCGATCTTAATGACCGACACAAACAAAGACAATTTTGCAAACACAACTTGTTCACGTTGGAAAAATTGTCTTTGTTTTGGTTTTGACAAAGACCGGAATTCTCCAACATGAACATTTTGACGCAAACATAAGTGTAAAACTGAAACACAGAGAATTGTTAAGATCGATCATTGGCCGCATTCAGCGCAGACAACAGTTGGCAACTGTTGTGTAAAAATTCGCTGAATGGTACAAATTTGGTAGCGCTAACTAAAACTGATAAAGTAGCGAACGCCTTTTAATCGAGCGAACAAATTCTATGCTACATGAACACAACTGTTTGCTTAACTGTCAGATGCTGTTACTGACGCTTTTAAAAATAATAAATGCAGAAAGAACGCAGCAAATTTAAGTGAGAAACCTTTGCAATTGAATTAAATTTACATAAAAATTAAATTGAATCTAAGTTCTGACGTGTAGAGTAGCAACACATTCAGAGAAAAACATCGTGAACTAAGGTAGCGCTACCATTACAGTTCACAACAGTTGTCTGCGCTAAATGCGGCCATTGTTTGAGTTTGTGACGCACAAGCAATTATTAAAACGAAGAATTCATGTTGGATGATCAACAACACGATAACTACCTTACACACAAAAATGAAATTAATATAAAATTGTGTGTTGTGTGCTTCAGGCAAATGTTTGTGAGTGAAGATGTGTGAATATTCTGAATCCTGGGTTCAGGTCAGAAGATGATCAGAGTCAAATTTATTTTAAGTTAATTTTTATAATGCTTTTTTATTTTTAAACATGCATTCTCAAAATAGCGCTTTTAGCAGTTTTCTTTAGAGTTACGAGAGAGGAAGGCCAAGAAAACTTTTTCGTTTCATATAAAAAAAAACAATGGGCTTGGATATGAGTGCGGAAGGGCTACAAAATCCATATGAAGGCCTGATTGTAGCGCTTCGAAGCCCTGCATTTGCCTACTAAAACGTCATCCAAATCGATTTCTAATATCCTTTTAAGATAGTTAGGAAATTAACAATATGTTTATCTCCTGTTTGATTTTTACAGGCCGATTAAACCGATTTAGCATACTTAAATTTATTCACAGAACTGGGTAAAAATTATAATATGCCAATGATTTAAGGTACACTGAGGGAAATATAGGTGTAAATGAAATGAAATTGTGTTCATATATTAAAGGAATTTGTTTTTGAAAGAGAGCTTAAATAAATACACTTAGTAAATATATAAATACCACAAAGTTTTGGATGTCATTTGAAAGGTCTATACATATATTATCTTTTCGAAACTGGCATACAATTTTGAATAAGTTGATAACTGATTGAGTAAGTGGGTAATAAGTGCTGGAAGGAGCGCGAACCCGGTTTTTTTAAGGTAAGTCAAAATTTTGAGAGTGTTAGATAACTTTGTTATACTTGTGTTATACTCGACAGACCTACAACCTACACTAGGTCAATTCAAAAGAGCGTGCAGTTTAGTTCATGTAGTCGCACCGTGAAATTGAAGTGATACTGAATGTAACATGCAATATAATAATAAATAATAAAAAATGTAATAATATGTAGAGGAATGAACCTTAACTTATGCCTTAAATTTACTTTATGTTGTAACTACCTAATTTTCCCGCCAAGGTTTTGCTTGCCGGACCCTGGGTTCGTTGCAAAAACTTCTCAACTCAATATTTTTATTGATAACTTTCTGAATACGCTTAAATATAATAATTCCAAGCTTAACAACTACTTAAACTTCACTGAAGGTAGGCTACAAGTCCCTTATTGTGGGTAAGTTTTCCTTATTTAAGTTAAATAAATTTCAAAATAAAGATAAAAATTACTTATAAATAACCAATTGATTTTCCATTAAACATTACTCTTTTACCGTGTATCACTCATAGGAAATATTCTTATCTATATGTGTCGTAAGCCAAAAATATTTAAATGTATCTAATAGATCAAACAGTTTATGTTCAAATCAATGTGTTTTCAATCTAAATTTTTATGATATGCAATATTCAACTCGGTTATTTGAATATGTTTTCGTCGGCTGGAAGAATCTACGCCAATACCGATGCATTTCGTGCCAAATTTTTGTAAATATGTTATTTATTTAGACTGTTGTAGACTAAAATACAATTCGTGCAAATACGCACGCTTTTCATGCAAACTGACTGTAAAAAATATTGTCTCAAAGGAAGATCTTCACATATCATGCGTCTCATTCAAATAAACTATAAGGATATTCACAGTTTGAATACGCTGATCTGCTATCTGCACGATTTGTTATTTGCACGCCAAATTACGTAGGCGTATTTTGCTTTGTTGTTGGTTTGCATGCAAACGAAAATACGCAAACACGCGTAAATTAAAGTAGACCTTGGACGTCTTTTTTGTACCTCGTATTTATGTGCTTTGTCTACGGCCACTATACGGCCACTATATTCATACATCACAGGGTTGCATAATTTTTGAAGACGATAGACACATGGCGGAGTGCTCACAGTTTCAACAATAACAAATGCTATAAATACGATTTGTTAAATGTACGCTTAAACTATGAATAGCCTTAATGTCTTTAATAGCTTCTTTTATCGTGAGTAATATGAGGTAATTTAAACATGACACGTAATTTAAACGTATCGGTAAAAATGGTAGAGTGAGCGTTCTTCTCACGGTTTCATACTTTAGGTCGATTCGGAATTATGTTGTTCTGGCCCTTCGTGCCTGAGTCTGGCTGGTTGAGATGGCCTCAGAATACTAAGGAGTATGACTTTTTGTGATACCGCTAAGCCTTATCTTGTGTTACCTATGGGTGCCATATGACGGCTAAGTGGCTTCCAAGATGAAAATTGGGTCTAAGCCAAAGATGCCCAGTAGTGGCTGATATCAGCAAATTAAACTCACACGCATACTTACGCTCTTTTGTTTGATTGTCAATGAACCAATAGGAAATCAGCATGGTGAGTGGGAGAGACAAACTTCACTTGCAGAACTTCTGTGTCTTATTTTACATATTAATCGTCATCGAGACTGCTGTCAGTGAACACATAAATTGAAATTATTGCGATATATTAATGATGTTTTATGTTACAAAATGCTTTTGATGACATGCAATGTCTTATTTGTCATAAGACACATAAAAAAACTAAGAAATATAATTTTAAAAAACATTTTGAAGATGTTCACAAAGACATGAATTATTTGCAGGGGGAAGAAAAAGAAAAACAATTTAAAATTTATAAGAAAATTTTTATTGAAAAGTTGAAGGAATGAGTAAATCAATCTAAAGAAAATGATGAAGATATGGTGGCGAGAATTTAAAAATGGGTTTATCGAACTTAATAAGCTTAGATATTGTAAAAAAGGGAAGGCCATTTTCAGATGGGCCATTTAACAAAAATATGTTGAGTAAAGTTTTTGCAAAACTTCATTATAAAACTAATTTTATTGGAAAATTACATTTGTCCCGCAATAGTATAACCCGGCGTTCTCTTTATTTGGGTGCTATTGTGGAATCGGCATTAAGGGAAAAATTAAAAAATTACGAATTTTTTCATTCTGTATTGATGAGAGCACCGATATTAATGACCTTTGACAACTTCTAATCTGCATTCGATGCGTTGATTCAGATTACAATGTTTTCGAGTCAATATATTCTGTTGGAACATTTTATGGCAATGTAACCTGCAAATTATTGTTCGATGTCGTCAACGAAATACTTCTTTTCGTTGTTGATTCTAACAAATTAGCCGGAGTTTGTACGGATGGTGCGAACGCTATGACAGGCAAACGTGATGGATTTGTAGGCCAGATGAAAAAAAATGAAATTGAGGTTTATACCTTGCATTGTATAATACACCAGGCTGCTCTTGCTTCTAAATTTATATCCGAGCATCCGGTCATGAAGGCTACTGAGCGGATAATTAATAGGATATGGGGCGGCCATAACTCACTGACTCATAGAAAATTTGTGACATTTCTAAAAAATTCAAATGCTTCTCACCACGATCTATTAATGTAATGAGGCAGGTAACAGTATTAATAGATTGTTTGAGCTTAGAAATGAAGTATTTGAATTTTTAGAAGCTGAAAATATCAAAACAACTGAAAAAGAATATTTAAAAGATTATCAATTTATTTTAGACATGGCGTTTTCAACAGACATTTGTAACATTTTGAATGAGTTGAATTTGAAGCTGCAGGGAAAAGATCATAATATTTCTGATATGTTTAAAGCTCTTTCAGATTTTAAAACTCAGCTATTTTTACTTGCAGCTCAAATTGGTACTGAAGACTTTTCGGACTTTCCGAAAACTTCGGTTATTTACGACAAGGAGAAAATCTTGAAAAAGTTTGAAATTTTGGAAATATTAGAAACGCTTTTTAATAACTTTACTGACAGGTTTAAGGATTTTGAAAATATTCAGCATTTTCTGGATATTTTTCAAAACTCTTTTAAATGCGATATATTAAAGTACGAATTTGCAATCCAAACAGTACTTATTATACTTCGAAGTGAATTAGATTTCCCGGATAATTTTATCAATATAGAATTCTGAAAAAATCTGGATGGTACAATATATCCCGAAATAAAGAAGATTTCATTGAAGTGTTTATCTTTATTTCCCTCAACGTATCTTTGCGAACATTATTTTCAGATTTGAATTATATTTGCTCAAAAAAACGCAATAAGCTGAAATCTTCTAGTTTGAGAAATATACTTTTATTGCGTAACTGCAATAAGAGTATCAACATAGAAGATTCCATTACTTTTTAATTGCAAATTGAACAATGATTAATTGAGGGAAAATTTATAAACACTTTGAAGAATCTTTTTATTTCAAAATAAATCATATTATCCAGATGTCCGCATATATAAATTATATATGTGTGTATTATAGATATATATATATCTATCAATACATTCATCCAGAGTATTACTAAAATAAATACATTCATCAAGAGTATTACTAAAATATGTACATTCATTAATTTTACATTTCCCTTTTGTTAAACAAAGCAACAGAAAAAAAAATCACAACACCCGGCGCACATGTGCTTTCGTCGCAATCTCGTTGACGACTAAATAAAATGAGTAGCGAATTGTTTTATTCCAGTGTTATTTCGTCACTCTCACCAATACTATGGTCTTAGGCATCTATGCCATGAAATGCAGCCGTTATTTAATTTATTTGAAAATCCTTTAAAATGTGATGTAACGAAGTATGAATTCCAGATTCAATCTGAATTGATAATTCTCCGAACCGAAATAGAAATGATCGATGAACAGCATATTGTAGAATTCTGGAAAACCATTGATGGCAGCTTTTACCCAAAACTAAAAGCAGTTTCTTACAAACTGTTAGCTTTTTATCCTTCCACCTACTTTTGTGAACAAATTTTTTCCGACCTGAAATTCATATGCTCAAAGCAGCGAAATAGATTAACTAATTCTCCTCTAAAAAGCATTCTTTTAATAAGAAACTGCGATAACAAAATTAACATTTCTGAACTTATTAATAACATACCTTTGCCATAGTATGTTTGAAATAGTTTCATTAAATCACTTTTGTGTGCAAGTGTACAAATTTTAAAATCATATGCAGCAAAAATTTTTTTCACTGCAGAATATTTGCTCTCACCAACACACACTCAGTTTGAGTTTTGCCGACCTCTGATCTATGGTCTAAGCAGAGTGAGGAAATGCCCTCTTTAGCTCTGCCGACCGAAAAGGTGCAATATTTCTTACTCACTTGGCATATGTTAAGTCCGGGCTCGCGACTACCATGAGAAAATCTCCTTTCACCACCGGGCACAGTTAGTCGTGTAGAACATGATAGCTGGACAAAATTGATGCAAGGTATATTCAACATGGTAGTGTTGTCCCAGAGAGGTGAGTACCGTAGCTGTCAAACATAAAAAGAGCGTTAAAGACAATGAATAAGAACTTGAACCAGGGATGGAACTATAGCAACAATTGTGCTATTTTTCGTACTTTCGAGATCAGGCGAGAGTTTAGGCACGTACGTTTTCATTTCGGACTATTTAAATTTATCGGAGTTAAAAAAACCAAGTTGCATGTAAATGTAATTAATGTAATTTTCGATTTTTGATGCACCTGGTTGCTTTCTTTGACATTTCGTTATTCTTATCAGTGCTAGTAAAGTTACTTCAACATAATTACACTACTCCAAAAAATTTGGAAATTTTTCCTATAACACACAGCGATAACATTTTTTATAGTGAATTTTTTCGTCGAATCCAAATATCGTAATATTTGTTTGCGATTAGCCAAAATTTATAAAATTGGCAAAAATTAAAAAAAATCCACTGTTGAGAGCAATAATTTACATAAACGCTTGTAAAAACTTTTTTCTTCTTTCAATGAATTGTTGTATATTGAAGAGTATAGTCAAACCAAAAATTTTAAGGTATAAAATGTGCCAACAGTGTCAGTAGTACAGTTGTTATAGTCGAATTTAGTAAAAAAAAGTTTTTTCGTTTTGTTTTTAACAAATTTAAAGTTTCAAGACCAATATCCGAAACTAATTTTAAGGGTGATAAAAAGTAAGCTCTTCAATCTGATTTCATTAAAAAATTTAAAGCATATATATTAAGCCGGATCGCTTTTGTATGGGGGAAAAAAATTATTCGTTCGGTTTCTGCATACTTTTTTTTCAAATCGGAGAAAATTTATCGGAGCGTTTTTGATTCTACTGAAGGTATTTTTTGTTAAAAAACATGTGTTTTGCTTGTAACTTTTTATTTTTCAGAGAACACAACCCAAATCTGCAAAAAATATAAATTCCTTACTTATACCAACATTTAGGCGAAAAAAAATATTGAACTTATGTTTTATTATAACTCTTATTGACCTCCAAACATAGAATTATTTGCTAGTTTTAAAAACACATTTTGTTAAAACCTCTGTAAAAGACACATTTTCCATTGGATTTACGTAAAATTGATCTTCTTGGAAAGGAATTAAAAGAAAAATAAAAAAATAAACCACTTTGAAGTCTCTTGAAAAGTTCTTAAACTTGGAATCACTTAAAAATTTATTTTAATAATAAAAAAGACTTTTTCCCAGCAGTTTTAACAAAATGTATTTCTTAAACAATAAAAAAAATCTATTTTTATAGGTCAATAAAAGTTATCAGTTTATGAGCGTTGGACAAGGGGGCGTAACATGCCGGGTTTCAGCTAATAAGAGATAATAACTAATTTTTAAAAATTTTTTATGCTTAAAAGAACTTTATCTTTTTAGCAGATTTCTAAAGTCGATTACTGACGTTTAGTCATTTTTCACACATAGATATGTTTTAACCGATAAATAAAAAAAAGGATAATTTAATTCCTTTCCAACAAGCTCAATTTTAGGTAGATCCAATGAAAAATGTGTTTTTTACAGAGGTTTTAACAAAATGTGTTTTTAAAAATAGCAAAAAATTGTATGTTTGGAGGTCAATAAGAGTTATTATAAAACATAATTTAAAAAATTTCTTTATGCCTAAATGTTGGTATAAGTAAGGAATTTATATTTTTAGAAGATTTGGATATATGTTTTTTTTTAAAAATAAAAAAAAGACCAGCAAAAACATGTTTTTTTTTAACAAAAAGGACCTTCAGGAGAATCAAAAACGCTCCGATAAATTTTCTCCGATATGAAAAAAAGTATGCAGAAATGGTTTTTATGATTTCCTCTATCTTTAGAGACCCCGAACGGAGGAATCCAAATTTTGACCCGGTCTAATATACATGTCTATAGAAAAACCGTAATTTACAAAATTATAGCATTTGAAGATACACATTTTCAAAATCTTTATTTTTTATATATTCAGCCCTATCGGGAATAACTTTTCACGCGAATTCGAAAAAGGGAGTTTTCATTTTTAAGATAAAGCTAAAGAAAATTTTGAAAATTTTTAATGCAATTTTGTCCAGCAACGGTTTGTCAACAAATTTGCATTTAAAATCTTCAAAATGTTCATAAGCTTTATTTTAAAAATGAAAACTCCCTTTTTCGATTTCCCGTGAAAAACTATTCCCGATTGGGCTGCTTTAGTATAACTAATTTGCAATACATAAATACATAATAAAATTTTTAAAGTGCCTTTTGCCTTGTTTTTTAAATAACTCGATTTAAAAATGTATTACAAACTAATTTAATACAAAAAGCATACACTAAAGGAAAACAATTTTTACTCTTTGAGGTTTGCCATTGTCTGCAGAGAGGTGACAACCGAAAAGAAAAATTAATTCAATTGAAAAAATTTTTCTGTCTGAGTTGGAATTGAACTCGGGCTACCGCGGTTCTTTAGCTTAGGGGCCACGCACTCTACCCACTAGGCTACGGCCGCCACATGGGACATAATGGGACATTCACATATATTTTTTCTGGCTGGCGAGACGACAACCCTTGGCGAAATTATGCCCTGGATCAGTTTGTGGATCATAGTAGCAATTAGTCAATTTTTAGTGAGTCATTATGTTGTTTTTTTTAAATGCGTTATTAAATTGTCCATGGTCCATAATCTTACCAATAATCTTCCAAATTCTTACCAATGCATTGCATATTAGATTATTTATCAATAAAAAACGAAAACTTTCAGCAAAAATGACAAAAAATTCTTCAAACGCCACCAGTTTATTATTTTTTGATAAATTTCAATAAAAGTGGTCTTTTCTATAATAACACTCTTACAAAAACAGGAAAATTTTTAATTTTTGGTTTCAGCTGACGCTCCTTGTTTAGTGTAAGCAAAATTTTTTTAAAAAGGTACTATTTTTCTCAGCAATTCGGCACAATCTGAAAAATTCCACTTTCATCCATGGCTTGAACACATTGAAGACAGATGATAGACAACTGATTGTGAAAATATTGTGGAACAAGCAACGTTTCAGCGATAGCGTATTTCTTCACGAGGCACACAAAAAAATGTTCCAATCTCTTTTTGAAGAGGCTTTCGATAAATTGCACATTTTTTTTGGGTTTAATTTTATCAATTAAATCAAGTTAAATCACAAAAATTCACAACACAATTTCAATTGACAGGTTTTGTTGTTTGATTCACGGTTGCCACCTCAAATTCCCATAAAAAATACCTTTTTCCCACGAGAACAAAAAAAAAATTACCACAAAAATTCCCATAACAAAATACTAAAAAAAATCCCACGGCTATTAAAAAAATACCACAAAAAATACCACAAGTATTTAAAATTACCACAAAAATACCACGCATTAAAAAATACCACAGAAAATACCATACGGATTAAAAATACCACAAAAAATACCATAAGTATTTAAAATTACCATAAAAATACCACGTATTAAAAAATACCACAGAAAATACCATACGAATTAAAAATACCACAAATTTTATTAAAAATGTAAATATTGCATACTTTTGTTACATTGAAACGCAAACAAATATTACAAGTTAAATAAATAAAACACGTACAATTGTGCTCAAAAATAGCAGTAAGACAAACAAATTAAAATAAAAGCGTTTTTAAGAAAGTCCGTACATGTTTTTATTTTCAAAATATGCCAAATTTAATTCAAAATAGAGTTCTTAAATCATAACTGACTTCATTCTGACTGATTGAATTCAAAGGTTGAACAGAACAGAACCGTTATTTCATTCAAAATTGTGCGACTCAAGTAGCATTTCTCAATTAACCGTGCTTAGCAGCAAAGATATAAATAAATAATAATAAAAGAATACATAAGAAAAAATGTTCTGCATTCCACTTCCGAGTGGAAGTTAAAATAAATCAAAATTGAATTTGATATTTGGTGTTCTATATAACATATGTATATATAATTTTTTTTGGTTATACAATTGATTATATTAATAAATTAAATAAAATACAAAAAGAAAAAAATGATATGTAGAACACCAAAAATCAAATTCAACTATGATTTATTTTCGCTTTCACTCGGAAGTGGAATGCAGAACATGCCTGATAATTGTTTTTGTGTCTGATTTTAATTTTTATGAATTAGTTTTACGCACTGCTATTATTTTGACTGCAGTTGTATTTACATTTAGCTGTCGATTTCTTAATTTTGTTCATTATGTTTAAAGTCGTACATATTATTTTTAAACAAATTATAATGATTTTTGTTAAATACAACCTTGTATTTTTTTTTTGTGATAAGCGTTTTGCATGAAGAATAGCGGCGACCAAATCCGTCGAAGCTATGTTTCTAAGTGTAGTTTTATTTAAATTTAATACGTTCAATGTGTTGCTGCGTGCGCTTTTTTTAATTTGGATGCGTTTATAACACATTCAATATATAACCAGGTGTGAAAAATCGTGCGGAGATATTTGTGCAAAAATAACATTTTAAAACTGTAAAGAAACAAAGTTTTGCGCAAATATTGATTAAAAATCCTTAAAACTTAAAAATTCCCCAAAAAATCCCACGTGAATTATAAAATACCATAAGAAATTTTAATTCCCACGGCAATTAAAAATTCCCAAAAAAAATCCCACGTGAATTGGCTGAATGGTATGCTGAATTAAAAAATACCATTTGAATTTTTAATTCCCACGGCAATTAAAAATTCCCAAATATGATATTTTTCTACTAAAGGTGGCAACCGTGGTTTGATTTGTTTTTTTTTCGTAAACAACGAAATTTGACAGATAAATTACCCACCACAAGAGACAATTGTATCTACTAACACTACCTCATTATATATACCTTGAATTGATGTTCTTACTTTGAGAAAATAACTGTACAAGTTGATAAGTAATGATCTAAAAGAGATGGTGTTAAGAAAAAAAAATATGTTTATTTCAAATATGCATTGAATTGAGGTTAGCACATTAATAACTCTTTTAATATCAGTGCATAAAAATGATGTAACAGATAATATAAAAAGTTGAAAAACCGATTTTAGTCTATTATTTAGGTAAAAAAAATCGAATTCGAAAAAATCGTTCATTGAAAAATGAAAATAAAAAGTCGAAAATCGATTTTATTATTTGATTATCCATTCCTAGTGCTGCTTCTACCTACGAAAACTTATTAAACATACGTCCGATACTGATCACAACTCAAAAAGAACTCCCCGATTCTTGGCAAGTTTTCCATTTATAGTATCTTTTCTTCTTCTTGTTTGTCTTGCTTATTTGTTGTTAGTTTTCTCTCTCTCTCTTTGAATGTTCTGGAATATCGTACGATGTTCCCGTTGCTGCTGGTAAGCATTTTGATTGTACCTTGGCCAGCTGCTTGTTTGCTTTCATTTGGGCCGTTATCTCCCAAGTAAATGAAATTAAAATAAAAGAAAACCTACAGAGGTGCGCAAAATTATTCACACATATTGTTTTTAAATGATATTTTTTCCGTTTGTAATCATGCTGCTATTCATGCATACGCTGATGATGTTCAGTTATATCTTTCTCGTAGAACTGGCCTTATCGATGACCTTGGTTGCAGGTTGAATGAAGACCTTAATAATGTAAATGAATGGGCTACAAAAAACGACCTTATACTTAATTCTTCCAAATCATATGTTCTTCCTGTCTGTAAGGTTAAGTCTTGTTTAAATGATGTTCCTGATTTGTTTATCGGAGCCAATAAGCTCATTGTTGTGTCTAAAGTTGTGAATCTTGGCTTCCATTTAAATTCTTCCCTGTCATGTGTTGACCACGTAAATAGTGTAGTAAGTAAAGTGTATTATGTTTTGCGTAACTTAAGATTGTCAGCCAGTGTAACTTCAATTGAGATTAGGCGTAAGTTGGTAATTCAACTTATCTTGCCTGTTATAACTTTTTCTGAAATAGTGTATAGTAAACTGGATTCTTCGTCCCAACTAAAACTTCAGATTGCGTTTAATTATGCTACGCGTTATGTTTATGGTCTTCTAAAATATGATCGTCTTTCCAGTTTCCGAAATGCAATACTTGGTTGTAGCATAGTTGATTATCTGAAGGCGAGAAACGGCATATACCTACATAGGTTAATCTATGATAAAACACCTGGGTATTTGTATGATAAACTCCAGTTTGGTATGTCTAGAAGAAGCCATGTCATGATAGTTCCGAGGCATTATTCCCTAAACACGTCCCACCTGTTCTTCATCAACGCCATTAGGTTGTGGAATGCTCTACCACGTAGGCTTAGGGAGACCAGTGGGAGAGTAGCTTTTAGGCAATCAGTCTTTTCCTTCTTTTCTGCTCATTAGATTACTTCTTCTTTACTCCTTTTCTTTTACTTTTGTATTCCTTTTTCCACTCTTACTTTTCTTTACTCTCTAGCAAAATCTTTTAATTTAATTATGGCATAAATTACTTTAAGTTACTTGTTGTTTCAAAAATTGTGTATATAATTATTTTTAATTAATTTTTTGAGTTGTTATTATTTCCTTTTATTATTAACTTATATTGTACTATAAAAGAGTTTGCTCTTAGTGTACTCATGCTTGTTTCTTTTAAATAAATAAATAAATAAATAAAATATTGCATGCTAAAATTTCCCCATTTATACCTTCCAATCGTTAAACATTACACTTATACTATGTTAATACAAAAGATTTGTTGTTTCATCACATATCTTAATACAATAATAAATTTACAAAAAATGTTCATGTACAAGAAAATTAAATGAAATCCATAACAAGTAGCACGTGAGTAGGGAACAAATTATTTACACAAAGCATGTTATTCAAAATTTGAACTGATTTTACCTTGTAACAAAGCAACTTGTACTTTCGGAAAAGTGCCGTTATGAATGCGAGCATTCAAAATTCCAATTATTTTGTAATTTTACGTTTTTGGCTTTGGCAAGTGCGTTGGTAAAAATTGATCTCGTGTTAAAAATGGGTCGGAAAAAAAAGAAACAAGTGAAGCTAAAAAAATTATTCTACATCTGCAAAATGAATAAAAATCAAGTGCAGAAATCGGCTAAAGAGAAAATAAATGCCGTTTTACTATTTACCTTATATAATTAAACCATCCGACCTCATACCTGGTGACCATGCAAACTAACCACCTATGATGAGTAAAAAATAATTAGAAAAATAAAAAAAAACAAAAATTATATCAACACAGATTGCAGCAAAAGTTTAAGAAGAAATTTATAAAGTAATTCATCCGAAAATTTTTCAGAGGGCCAAAAAACGTGCCGGTTATACAGTGGCTCACAACGAAAGTCGGGCAGGCATTTCTTAGCACTTTCGCATTGATTTCAGAAATGAAAATGTATGAAGAATATTGCAATATATATTTTTTCAAAACGTTATTTTTTGGTGAACAAAATTAAACAGAAACATAATTAAAAAATTAGAACATAACGGTGAAACAAATTTAAATCGAAACAAACCTATAAAAACGAGCTCACATTGAAAGTCGGGCAAGTAAAGAAAAAATGCTAATTGTGGTCCTTAAACCATTTTTCCTTAACTTCAGTCAAATGCAAAACTTAAAATATAAACATTTCTCGAAAAGTGAATCAACAAACACTGGCAGAAAGGCAGATCGTGATAGATTATTATTTGAAAGGAAAATCCGAGCGACAAATTTCACAAATCACCTTAAAAAGTAAATCAACAGTGCACGATATAATCAAGCATTATATACAAGATAAGACAATTTGCAATAAAGAACGTACAGAAGCTAAAAATATACTGAGCTCCAAAGATGAAAGGCATTTTTTAAGAGAAATAATAAAAGACCCATTTTTATTTGCACTAAAACTAGAGGTCATGTTAAAACTCAATTTGAAAAAGAGTGTACACTCTGAAACAATTTGAAGAGTTTTGAGAAAAAAATGTTTAAATTAAGGAGTAGCACGAAAAAAGCACTGTATTAGAAAGAAAAATGTAATAGAACGCCCCAATTTTGTGCATGAGCAGATGACCAAAGACTTTCTATTCTGGAGCAAGGTTAATAAAACAGAAAACATTAGGATCTTTAGCACTTTTAAACAATAAACTTTAGGTACAGGTTTTGTTTACCGATGAGAGTTTATTTAATTTATATGGTTCAGATGGAAAGCGAAAACTGAATGGAGAATTTTGCAGTGAAAATCTAAACATACGATTTACATGGTAGAGCAGTCATGGTTTGGTTATACATTTCATTGAAAGTATAGTGGACAAAAATATGTTCCTTGACATTCTCGTGGCGTAAGTAAAAGAAAGTGCGGGTAAATAAGGAATTGCAGACAATTTTTAGTTTTACCAAAACAATGACCTGAAACATACGACGCTCTTGTTAAAGAATTGTGTACTTAATATTTGTCCAAATGTCATAAAAACAACCTCAAAATCAAGTAATTTTTATATTTAAATATAATAACTGTTTGTTTCTTTTTCATTCTGATCTTATGTTGTTCGAGATATATATTATACTATTTTATTGTGCGCAAAAGAATAACTATTTCTAATGTACTAATATATGAATAAAGCCAAATTACAAAAATTACAAATTACAAAAGAACTAGATTAAAATGTTATAGTACATTTATGAGATGAACTTGAACCCTGAGTGCAGTATCAGAGATGGGCAACTAAAGATCCAATCCTAAAAAAAAGTATCCTAAGTGAAGAGTGGAATCAGATTGGAGCTGAAGTTTTTAAAAATTTGGTTGCACCCATTTCAAAAAGGCTGCAGGCAGTCATATAAGAAAAAGGATTGGCAAAAAATAATAAATTATTAGTTTCAGCATTGAATTCCTTATCTGCCCGACTTTCAATGTGAGCTCGTTTTTAAAGCTGTAGTTTGATTTAATTTTGTTTTACCGTTATGTTCTATTTTTTAACTATGTTTCTGTTTCGTTTTGCTCGCCAATAAAGAACGTCTTGAAAAAAATATTTACGCCAAGTTTCTTCCTACATTTTCATTTCTGAAACCAATGTGAAAGTGCTAAGAAATGCCTGCCCGACTTTCGTTGTGAGCCACTGTAGTTCCGAGTGACTCGAAAAAAACCTCTTATCAGCAAAGCCAATAAGAAAAAGAGGCTAGATTTCGCAAAGGTATATAAAGATAAGCAACTTTATTTCTGGAGTAAAGTATTCTTCAGCGACGTTGGTGAAAACAGAACACTGACCTCAATGCATCACAAACCTGGACGCTGAGCAGTTCAGATGAAAAGACCTTAGGAGCATTCGAGAGAAAGATTCTTCGTAAAATCTACGGACCAATCTGCGTCAATGGAGAGTACCGAATACGGTGGAATGAACTGTACGTTGACATCGACATAGTCAAGCGCATTAAAATCAAGCGGCTTCGCTGGCTTGGTCATGAAAGACGATGCTCCAGTGAAGAAAACATTCGATTCGGTACCCAGCGGCGGTCAACGCAGAAGAGGAGGACCGCATCTTCGTTGGAAAGACAAAGTAGAGGACAACCTGACGAAGCTTGAAATTTCCAACTGGCGCCAGCAAGCGAAAGACAGAAATGACTGGCGCAAATTCTTAGATGTGGCCAAGACCGACATACGGTTGTAGCGCCAACTAAGTAAGTATGTAAGTATTATGGATAAATCAGTTTAATTTAAAACTTTAAAAGGACATTTTGTAAAATCTGCGCAGAACCTGAACCTTGTTAACAACTTTTATTTCCAACAAGATAATGATCTCAAGCATACTGACCACGACGTGCGTATGTGGATCATCGCTAAAATAAACATAATCAGCAAAGCCCAACTAAAACATTGGAGCACAATAGGAATGGAAGAATTTGGATGAAAGTGTGACTAAAAAATTGGTTGACTCCATTCAAAATAGATAAAATGAAGTTATCAAGCAAAAAGCCATGCCATCTATATTAATATTTTACTGAACCTAATATTTTTTGTGAAAATGGAATGTGTGAAGAATTTTGTCCCTTTAAATTCGGAAGTTGCTTACGTTTAATTTTATTTTTTATTTAATGGTAATAATTCTGCTTACCTTTTCTTATTTTTAAAGAAGCAATAAAGACATTAGTTTTTCCTAGTATAAGATTTTTCAAAATATTAATCTATTTTATATATATACACAGAAAAAATATGAGGATTTATGTATTGTATACATATAAATCCACACCAAAAATGTTTTAAAAGTTATATCATCAAATCTTATAAATTTTTCCAGACCATTTTTCTCGTCAGACCAATCGAAACCACTATATTTTTAAATTTACCGATTTCGGTATTTTTTTTTCTTTCGAACCAGAATATATTTTGATTAACATATGATATCCATATGAAATTTTTAAATTATATTTGTTTTATTATTTTTATAATGTTGAGTGATATAAAACGTATACATTATTTGGAATAAAAAAAGTTTATACCACACAAGTGTTATAAAAAATATAAAATTTACCCTCAAATTGTTTACTGTGTATCTAATTAAATGAAAAAATGGGTGCTGTGTAAATAATTTTTTAGCCATCTCAGTAGGAAACCTACCTGCAATGTAGTTCTACGGAAGCTGTTGGTAATCTCTAAAGAAAACCTTCTGGTGTCCAAGGTAACCGCCTAGTGTCGGGTGTTTTGTTTATTTCAAAATCATTTAGAGACCCCAGTGGTGAAATATATTTTTCCGAAATGATTTTTTCCTTTTGATTATTTTTAGAGTTTTCCTTTTTTTAATTAATTCAAATTAAATTGATTACTGCCTTGGTAAAAGTCTTTAATCCATTAAAGAGTAATTATTTTTTACCTGAATTCAATGTCTCCAACCTGGTTTTACTTCGGGCTGGGTGCCGTTGTTCTTGCCGGTGATCACCCATGACTAGATTTTTCTAAGAAATGCTAAAGAACTTTGAAATAATTTCACTGGTAACAAATAATTATGTTTTATTTGCTGATTCTATCGGTTTTGTATGAAATAATATTATTTAACGGTTGTGACTTAGACTAACTTATAAATAATATTATTGATAAGAAATGACATTTCATAAAACTTATTTTATTATTATTTAAGTAAGCTATTTGGGCATGTCTCGGGCTGATCTCACGCGATACCTACGGGGGTTCGTGTGCTTGCTTTTAGCACGGGTGTCTGATCCAGTCGTCAAGCTGATGGCAAGTCTGAAATGTAAGGAAAAAAGTAAGAGCACATGTGGGATAAAATTATGCAGAAATTTAATTCCTTACAATGTTGTTATTAAATTTAAAAAATTATTTAGTTTATTTTTTATTTTACCAACAAATGATATTTTGAAAATTGTTTTACTTCTCCCGTGTGTACGTCAACGCACCTGTGTATTTTTTTTAAATATACAAAAGTTTTTTAACAAAGTTTAAAATATCCTTAACTACAATCCCCCCCCCCCCCAGCAGACCCTTCGTATCTATGTGTTTTTATTGATTTTAAAATAATAGTTAAACTACGTTAATTTTTGGTTAAATTAAGAAGAACAACCTTTACTTAAAGTATACAAAGCCAACAACTTTTCCAATTCTATTAGAGAAAGATCTTGTGATTAAATTGCATGCACTTCTTCTAGTTATTGGGAACAATTGAACTGCTTTTCCTTTTCTCATTCTCCAATTTTACCACCACCAATGCCCCAACCTCAATATATTTAAATTCAATATCCGTTCACATCCGTTACAAAATATTCTTAAAAACTTTGCTTTGTCACTCTTTGCGTTTCCATTTCACTTAACGTCAAAATTATTGGTTGCTGCGTTACCATAAAGTGCTCATTATAAACACCAAGCAGTAGACGTAGCGACAACAACAACAACAACAAAATAAACAACAACTGAAAACATTGAAAACAAAAAAGCAGCAGACATAAACAACATCCGTTACGCGAAAAGCGTTAAATGCATCAGGATGACAGACGCCAACAACTACACCGGCCACATCAGGCAACATCAAGGACCTATGCGACGCCACAGCAAGATGCAAACAATAATGAAAGGACCAGAAAACAACAGCAAGAGTTTTGTTATTTTCTTTCTAATTTTGTTCTTCTTTTTTGTTTATTATTTAAATAGAAGCAAAATTTGACAGCCGTGAAATGATTTTTCGGTAGCCATTTTGTTGTTTCTATTTTCATTTTTGGATTTTCTATTGTTGCTGTCACTCATTTTGGCTTTACTCTATGGATATTCGTGTCGGCAAAGTGTTGGCTTTGACGCATCTACTGTTGTTGTTGTTGTTGTTGTTGTTGTTGTTGTTGTAAGTTTATTATAAAGCATGAAAACTTTTCTGAATTTTTCAGTAACGCCACAGTAGCGAATCAACAACAATTTTCCGCCAATCTTATGTCAAACTTGAGGCTGCGTAAATCACCAACGTAGAGCGCATAGAGTTTACCCAGCGCCCCTGCCTCACCACAAACCCAAAAAGCATTCAGGCGTCAACGAAGGGTGCAAAAATTCTAAGGACTTTCATTATATTTAGCGAACCTGAACCTCAGACATAAAGCTGTTACTTGTTGTTGTAAAAATTTTCCAATTTTCTCTTGTTTTGTTGTTGAAGTTTTCAAGCAAGAAAATGTCAATGATGGCAGAAGTTTTTTTTTTCTAAACGTATATTGTTATTGTTAGTTGTTCTTTTCTGTTGGTTTTTGTTGTGACTGTTGCATTGCAACGCTTCCTGTCTGCTGCATGAACTTGGTAAAATTTTGTTTCCGTTTCATTGTCCGTCGTCCATTGCTGTCGATACGCAACCAAAAGAACAAAGACAGATTTTTAAGAAATTCAAAGCATAAGAAGAAATAAAAGGACGCTTATATCTGCGGAAACAGCAGGTGTGAGGTTGATTTAAAGTTGCTGAAAACTTTAGAGAATTGAAGGCCTTTGTGTAGTTTTAACAACATGATGGACAAGCAAATTTGCTCAGTTTTTAAAGGAATTGGATAAAAAGTTGTTATACAAAAATAATAATAAGAAAAAAAAACACTTTTTTTTCAATTCACTCACTATTTTTAAGTGTTTTTCAGAAAAAAATCAATTGATATTCAAATAAATATGTATTAAAATTTCGATATTCTATTAAAAATTTAGAAAACTTTATTTCGTATATTAAACGTTTTATCCTGAGCAACGTTGGGTACTCTGCTAAAACAAGGCGGCGGAATCAAGCAAGAATTTTACATGGCGAGTTTTGATTATAAAAACTTATTGATGAAATTACGATATTTATAGTAAGAATTTTTTTTCAAAATATATAGTACATGGTGGCGGATTAAGACTTTTTTTAAAATTTCATTCATTTTTGAATTGAATTATTTTAAACCTTTAGACCCTTTAGAGGGTAAGGGTTCAACTCCGAAAGCTTCACTCGTATTTAAGGACCTGGCAAGAACTCTAATAAATTTGTAATAATCTGTTGACCATACAAAAATAGTTCTCTTTATCGAAACTGCGAAATTATCCATCGCAACCTTATGACTAATATATTAAAACGACTCTTCAAAAAAAACAAAAGCAAAACACTATGAAATATTTTAAAAAACTCGTACAGAACAATACGAAAACTTCTACGTATAAAACAAAAGTTTTTCCAAAACATTAAACTCATTAAAAATTTATACCATTCTGTCATTGAGGCAATAAACCACGCAAGAATATCACATAAAAAAATACTCTCAGCAAAATGTTCATAGTTCCTAAGAAAAACAAAAATCGATGAGATCTCAAGGAACCAAGTTGAGAGAAATAGTCAAGAAAAATTTTGGTGGTAAGGGGTAAAGTAATGGGCACAAAATGGCAATAACAATAAACATAGCATAAAGAAAACTTAGTCATGAAGAAAAGCTGAGGAAACGATAAAAAAACTTTTCAAGAAAACGTAAACAACAGTTGAAAACTTACGTATATCCTACAATAGTAGAATATCAACACCCACAAACTCAAAAATACCCGGCACACTCAAAAATAAAAATGGAAAATAATTCACCCTAACAGGAAAACCCAAAATAAAAAATTTTATCGTGCTAGTAGCAGATAATCCGAGAAACAAAAACAAAAATACACCCATACTCAAGTAAGCAAATTTATGGTTTCTACAATCAATTCACAAATATATTAAAAAGACTTTGCAAAAAAGAAAAGAAAAAATATAACTATATTTTGGCAGTTGTGTCTTAGAAAGCACATATGTATATGAAAAGCTGAAAATAATAAAGCCATGTGATGAAAGGTTTTTCCTTGCAGTTTTAATGATGATTTAGAAAAATCTCATTTGATGTTTTAATATACTCATATTTATCTTTGAATTTTGTTTTATAAGCAGTTTTAAAACAACTAGAGCGAATTTTATTTTCAAATTTCCTTTTTTTCATATAAACTTAAATATGGAGCAATTCTTAGTATTTCTTTCCATATTTAATTCTGATGTTATGTAAATTAGTTAGAAAATGTACCAGCTAGCTTTTAATGCTGTTCTCATATATACATATATATATATATATTAGGCCGGGCCGATTTGTGGGGAGGCAAAAAATCGCCCATTGCTCAGTGAAAATCAAAATAAGAAACTTTGCGCGAGGAACTATACTTCTAAAACGAATTCTAATGCCCCAACTTTTGACTTTTGTCCAGTAGGGTAAAATTTTGAAAAATCCCTCTATGACCCATTTAGAGTGCCCCAATCGATTCCAAATGTATGACCGACCCCCACTAAATTTGGAGGGCCGATCCACCCATGCCAGTGGCACACCCCCTGGAACCCCCTGGGGGGCACCCCATACAAACATTTCAAAAAATCACAATTTTTGGCACTTTACATGAAAAAATCAGCGAAATGGGGTCGCCAGTGGCATGGGTGGATCGGCCCGCCGAAGTTAGTGGGGGTCGGTCATACATTTGGACTCGAGCAATTTTTAAATCGATTCGCCCTAATATATATACATATAACACTTGTTACATTTCTCAACTAAGATATGCTTACAATTGAAGGGCTTATTGCAATAAGGGATAAGCCACATGTTCTAAAAAATCAATTTTTTTTAGACTGAATACATTACTCAATGCATTGCCAATAACCACTTAAGAGATTTTGGCTATTTCTAATTAATTTGCTAACCTATTTGTACAAGTTTCCGTGTTCAATTGCATTTTTCATACAAAAATACGTTTTTCGAAACTTTAGAGTCGATTGTTTGAAAATATTTTTTATGTTCATATTTTTTAATTCAGTAAAATGCTCTAAAAATAGAAAAAAATTAAAGTAGGGAATGAAAGAAAGTGATACAACCGATATTTTAAAAAACATTTTTCAGATAATTCATGGATATCCTGATTCTGTTTTTTTTTCTTAACGTTTTCTATTAAGAATAGGTCGGAAAATTATATAATTAGTCTTATTATGATCCAAGACAAATTATTACAGCCAAACGTGTGAGGTTAAATTTGATTTAATACTCTACCACTCTATTTGTGGTAATAGAAATAGAGTCATCACAACAAAAAAAATTAAACAGTAGGGGGGTGGTGGGACAAAAACTGAGTAGATTACTATGAGGAAGATTTTATATAAACCCAAATGTTTGTAATTACTCCAGACATACAACTGCATTCTTAAAAATAAAAGGGGTCGTTCAAATTATATAGAGAATTTGAAAATAAAATTCAATTTTATTAATAGTCTGGTATGAAAAAATCGATTTTTAGCCATAACTTTTGATTGGAAAGAGATATTGGGGTAATTTTTTCAGATAAAAATTTTTTTTGAGACTTGACTTCACATCACATAAAAATT
Source organism: Dichetophora obliterata (assembly GCA_963920525.1). Taxonomy (NCBI): domain Eukaryota; kingdom Metazoa; phylum Arthropoda; class Insecta; order Diptera; family Sciomyzidae; genus Dichetophora; species Dichetophora obliterata. The sequence goes on along the minus strand of OY986437.1, from coordinate 240,816,365 downwards.
TTTTTGAGACTTGACTTTTTTGTAAAAATTATAAAAACAACTTTTTGGAAAAAATAAATTTCGCGAAACACATCAAAGGGGGTACCCTTGTTGTTTTGATGACAAAAACAGTAAAATAATTTTTGCGCTTAGCTGGAAAAATTTTTGCAAATAAATGCTGTGTCATAAAAAAGTAGTCAGATGTGCAATTTTCACTTAATTTTATTTTTACAACAAATCAATTTTTAAGTAATTTTTGAGTAAACAGTCAATATTTTGGACCTTTTTTAAAAAAATAAAACATATTTACACTTACCTAATGCTACAGTTCAAACTATTTTCGTAAAGTGCTTTTATTGCGCTTTATAATAACAAAAAAATTAAATGAAATATATTTAGTAACAGTGGAGAAATTTGCTTTGAAATCAAAGCCTTTATTTTCATGTTGCTTTTTTCTCATCGATGTCTTATGAAAAATTCATTGTAGTAAAAATTTCAGCACACATGAAGATATGTAAATTTTTCTGATGTTAAAATGACAGAAATTTTTGTAGGATTAAATAAACATAAAACTTCGATGGTAAAAAGTATAAAAGCAATAAAATAAACCTTCGTTGAAAAGAGGCGGAAGGGCCGTGGTAAAAATTAAGTATGTAAAATAGGGCGGGTCGATTTAAAAATCGCCCATTGCTCAGTAAAAATCGTATTCTAGGGATCAAACTAAGAAACTTTGCCCGAGGAACTATACCTCTAAAACGAATTCTAATGCCCCAACTTTTGACTTTTGTTTCGTAGGGTCAAATTTTGAAAAATCCCTCTTTGACCCATTTAGAGTGCCCCAATCGAGTCCAAATGTACAACCGACCCCCACTAACTTTGGAGGGCCGATAAATGTACAAGTTTTATCTTGGAATCGCAGAATATGTTTATCGCAAAAACCGTTTATATTTGTAATCTATTATTATTTGTGCGTGTGGCATAGGTCTAGCCCTTTTCACTTTTTTCTATTATTTTTTTTGAAACATTGCCCTTTTACTTATACCAAATTTCATAATTTCTAAAATCGGCTAACATTCTTTAAAAAGTGGGGGTATATATGTTGTGATCACGCCTATTTTTGATACAATTTCTATTAGTTACCATACGAACTAAATTACCAAATCAAAGTTTGATACGACCGAAAGCGCCTGAAATATCAAATTTTTATTGATTTGTGGGCGGTAAAAGGGGGTGTGGCAACCTTTTTTTCTAAACCTTCCTGAAAATTATTCAAATCGGTCGAGCCGTTTTCGAGCCTTAGTATGCTGTAGAAGCGAAAAGAAATCTTCCGTAAGAAATGCATTGCATTTTTGACAGAGAAACAGTAGCAAAATTTGTTTTTCGTTAGTTAGAACGCTGTTGAACCGAAAAACTGTTTAATGCAGCCAAGTTCGCAACCATGATTGGAGAGGTAAAATGTAATAATTTAGCTGTATTTTATATGGCAGGCAATTAAATTGACTTGGAAATTTGACATTCAGCAATAATGTTCAACTAACACATTCAATAAACAGGTTATAGAAATATGTGTTAGTATTGAGTCTAGACCAAAATTAGGCATGTAGAATTAAATGCCTAAAAGTTTTCGTTCCTATAGCATACTAAGCTTAAAGCATTTCTTTTACTGAAGATTTCTAGGGAGACTAACGCACAGCAATTGATTTTTATATATATAGAAAAATATATGTACTAGTGAATCTTTATAATTAGAAAGTTTTTATGATAAACTTAAATTTTTATATCATTTCAAATATTATATTAGAAGATGTTTTTATAATCTAATATAGGTAAAATTTGTTTTCAAAAAGGTCTAACGTGTTAAAACGTGATTTCGTGGGAAAAATAATGAAATTAAATATTAATTTATAACAAATTAACTTATATAAGAAAAAAAAAACCAAATTAGTCAGTTTTAAAATAAATTATGGGTAGGGAAATTTCATAAAGGAAATCAAGGATAAAAAAAATATAATGTACTATTACCTATATACTTTTATTGCTTGAAATTTGCTGTGAAAATTTTTGTGAGTTTGTTACAAAAAATATTTTACGCTGCCAATTTATATATTTTTTATTATTTCCTAAATTGAGTTAATAACTCATTTCTATACCATCATTATTTATAGCATGTTGACAAATTTATTACCATAACCCGTTTGCCTTTATGGCACAACATGAACATCAAATCATCACCTTATTACATAAATAATTTGTTGTTCTTCTCTTTTTCTTTTACAATTTCTATGATTCTAATAAATATTTATAGTTGCAAAATTTTACTGCTTCTACCCATAACATTTATAGAGAAAAAGTTTTCTTTCTTGAATATTTTATTGACAATACATGCAACAAGGTGGTGAACTTTTTATTATTGGGGCATATAAATAAAAATACAATTCTTGTTTATGTCGTAAATCTGTCATAAATATGACTCATATTTGGTTATGATAGATACATAAAGAAATAAAAACTATTCGATTGCATGTGAGAATGGTTTTTGGTGTGGCGTGGTTACAGAAGAGGTAATACAGGGAGCATAATTTCTAACACAATGACACAATGAAAGTATTTTTTTTTCGCAACAAGACATGTTTCTAGGATAAGAGTGGAGTCAAAAATTCTAATGGGTTAGGTACAAGAAGGAAAACATGAGTTATTTAGGTATATTTTTTTAATTTTTTTTTTTAAAGTCACAGACAGAATTTATTTAATAAAGCCAGCGTCGAGGTTTAACCAAATGTTATATTTGCAACAGCTCGTTCTGTTTTGTTTTTTAAACACGCAACACCCATTATTGAACGTTTAAATATTTAAGAACTCTACAATGGCAGCATTTCCTGTTGACAGCAATAATAATTCATGTTTCCGCTTTGTATACCAAAATATACCTGCATCACCCGATTAACAAAACCCCCCAAAATGAGTCATTCTGACTAAATTTCACTCTGTGAACTCTCTTAGCCTTAAAGGCCTTTAGTGTATACGTTAGCACAACTTGCACCAGCACAAGTTCACAAATACACAAACAAAATATTGCCTAGAAGCTCTATTAAGACATATAAATATAAAATAAATAGTAATAAATTCATAATGTCAACTGTCAACAGACATTGCATTGTGACAAATTTATGGCGCAATACAACAACAGCAACAACAACAACAACAATATCAGCAGCAACTATTCGTATACAACTGTGTACAAAGTTATGCTCGACTTGGCTTCCGAAAAGTGAATTAAATAACTTAAGTTATTTAAATTATTTTTGTTGAAGCCGGAAGCAGAAAAAAACTTTTGAAAAAGTAGATTAGGTTTTGCAAAATATAAAAAATAAAAAAATACCAGCCAGATCTTAGCTTTATTTAATAGCCTGACTATGTTAAATATTTCAAACTATTCAAATTGTATAGCACAAGTATCAATAAGTTTATGACAGTCATAAAATTATTTTATTCTACTAACTCATGTTTTTTTGTTTTAGTGACATAATAAAAAAAAAATGTGTAGGTCATTAAAATGTGAAGTAAATAAAATGTCATGGCAATGAATTCGAATGTCTCCAATAAAAGATGCCTAAAATGCAAATGTCACGCGAAAAACTATTTGAAGTTTGAATATATTCTAGGCTTATTATGATGATAATTATTATTATGATGACGTGTGACTTAAGCAATAACGTAATATAACGTGCGTTCTTCAAATATATTATGGCATGAGCTTACATTGGTAAATGGTGGGTAAGGTAAGTAAAGAAAGTTTGTAAAAATAAGTAAGCTAAAATTGTTAGAGTTAACAAGGTAAAAAGTAATAAAATGTTAAACATATGTCCATATAAATTAGATTAGTAAAATTGCTAAATATTATACAATTTGTGAAATCGCACACTGCGCTGATTGAGGACAAAAATACAAAATCCGAAAAGGTCTTACTTTCAAAATATTAAAGCAAGAATTTTGCAAATATCTTTAGTATGAAACAAATGCGAGATATTTAAACTCTACCTATTTAATTCCAAAAAAATCAAGTTAGCTTACAATTGGAAAGAAGAGCATAAATTTTTAAAATTTTGGGATGGAAAACAATAAGTATGGTGAAATTTTTGAAATGATTTATAGATCACGAAAATTTTAAGTGCTGTCAAAATATTATTTTGCAAAATAAATTACATTAACCCGAATCATCCCAGTGTTACCATATGGTCACACACACAACAAGCCTAGCAAATACCTAGGACCTACGTACATGCCATATTAAATATTTCCGAAAAATTAAAAAAAAAAAGTTCTGGGTTGATTCGGGTTAAAATTCTAAAGTGGTCTTAAAACACAAAAATTACCAAAGTTGTGATTACATAACCGGTTTCTTTGATTTTCATAAAATTTTAATTTTTAAATTTTTTGAAAAGTTACGACGTGTTTTATATGGTTGGGTTTTGAGTAATTAGGTAAATTTTGTTGAAAAATATTGCACAAAAAAATTAATACTTTAAAAAAGTTTAAGAAGCCATAAAAAAGGGTATCTTCGATTTGTACCAATTTTTTTCCTATACTTATCTGATAAGTCTTTATTTATAAAAAGCAATTAATAATATTTTGATACCATGACAAGGTGTGACAGTCATTCTGCACTTTTGAAATGACCTAGTGTAGGTTGTAGGTATGGTCGAAAATAAATGGTAAAATTTTGACTTACCGTTGAAAAACCAGTTTTGCGTACATTCACAGACTCTTTAAACGATATCCAAAACTATGTAGTATTTATGTATTTACTACGTGTTAAGGCTTTCAATCCCGGGATTCCGGGATCCCGGACTCTTTCTAATCTCGACATTTCCTGGATCATAAGGCACAAAATCCCTGAATTGCCTTCAAATTGCAAAAATACACAAATTGAAAAAACACTTTAATTTTTCATTCGAGTAAAAACTGTTTAAAACACTGTTCGCTTGTGTCAGCTGGCTGTTAAAAAGGATTGATTGCTGTTTTGCAAAAATTACTGGGGATGACACCTTTGATGCCTTAGTATTTTTAAGAGCATATTTTCAAAATTAATCAGCCTAATTTTTAAAGACTTCAGTGAACTTAAAAAATGTACCATTTTATGTTAGTGTAAGTATGTAAGAAAATACGAAATGAATGAATTTTCTTTTACCCAATATAAATTTAAGGAAATTTTATCGCGTGGGTTAGTTACGGCAAATATTTTTTGGAAACGCAATATATTTTTAAATAAGCAAAGTCCATAGATAAAGTGGGTTTATTATGTAACTTCATTGTTTTCCCATTATTTTAAAAATAAGAACAAAAACAAATTATATGTTGAAATTCGCTGAATTTTTACTATCTAAACATGCTTGCAAAACACACTTCCTTTTTTGTCACGTGAGTTATGTCAATATTTACCACTGCCATTTTTAATTAGTTACAGGAACGAAAATTTCGGTATATTATACCATTACTATTTCTTGTAAGACAAACAGTGTTGTGCAAAATAATAGCAACAAAATCAGTACGCTGCTACAAAATCGTGTATCTTTTTAAATATTATTTACACACAAAAATGATTATAGGAACCAAAGCATATATTCATACATCATATTGGTTTTGTTTTCTTTATTAAATTTAAAATTAATGTGATTTCATTCAGTTTGTCTGAGAGCAAAACAAAAGCAACATAATTAATATTTGGTGTAAGATGCATTATTCATGATAACTGCTGCACATCTGAGCGACATCGACTCTATTAAATTAGATATATTGGTATTAGGTATATGTTCCAAATTAACTTTCATGGCTTCATACAGTCTTATTGGAAAACCTTTGACCAGAAACTTTTACCTTCAAAATCCCAAAAAGATTTTCAATGGGATTCAAGTCATTGTGACTGTGCCGGCCAATCAAGGACTTGAATTCCGTTGCCTCTAATGTAATCTTTGATGAGCTTTGAAGTGTGCTTCGGGTCGTTGTCGGGCTGAAACGTTCAATGAAGCGACATATTCCAATCTGAATGTGGTTGCATCTTGCTTTCTAAAATGTCATTATATACATACAAATCGATCCATAATTCCATCGATTTTTTTAAATGGTTCAACTTCATTATAGGAAAAACAAGTGCAGACCATAATGCCACCGCCTCCGTGCTTAAAATTTATTTTGCAGTTTCGGGCTTCAAGTCGTGTACCTGGGTGGCACCATACCGTGCACATCTCATCTGAATTAATTAAGTTGTTTTAATTAATCAATTAATCATTTCATCGCTAAAAAACCGGTTTTCGATTTTTGAACGATCCAATTTAGATGCTAGTTGGCAAAACTGAGTCTAAAAAACAATAAATTGCAACTCGTTGTCACAATTTCAGAATTGTTTAAATTATAACACCTCACTTTGTTTTTTATGCTTAGCTGTAAGCAAAGGTTTATTTTCCGGTCTGTAACATCTTAAATCGTTCTCACAGGCTCGTCTTCGAACAGTGCTGTGATGGATATCTAAATCAAGTGTCCGAACAGCCTCTTTGGATGTGGCAAATGCATTTCGTTTGAACACGCCACAAATGTTCCTGTCATCACGCAGCGATGTCTTCCGCGGCCGACCTCTTTAATGTACCGTTGTTACGTCTTTTTTGATAGTATATTTCTTTATTAATCTGCAAACTATTGACCAATTAATATCAAACTGTTTCACGCTAGATATTTGCGAATTTCCGTTTTTATATTCCAAAATAATTTGTAATTTAAGAGCTTCACAGTATCTAAAACGTGCCATTATAAATGGAACATTCAATGTCACAACTAACGCAAAAACAACACTAAACTTAAATAATTATGACTTACAAACAACACGTCCTTTACAATAACTGAACTTTTACCGGTAATTCTTGGAACTTCTGTTCTTTTAACATTTTTCAAGTTTTGTTGCTTTTGTTTTGCTCTCAGACAAATTGAATGTAGTCACATTAATTTAAAATTTAATAAAAAAACTAAACCACATTTGAATTTGATTTGTTTTATATATGATATATGAATATATGCTTTGATTCCTATAATCATTTTTGTGTGTCCCCACTATTAAAAAAGATAGACGATTTTGTTGCAGCTCACTTATTTTGTTGCTATTGTTTTGCGCATTACTGTATGTACATAAGAAATTTTTTACATTAATAACATAAACTTCCGAGAAAACGAAGCTTTAAGTTGTACGCATGTCGCGTGAGTTACGATGGAAATGCACATATATACATTTATATATAATCTTCCTTAATACATATATATTAGGCTGGGTCTATTTGTATGGAGGTAAAAAAAATTAATGTTGCCTGGGCGATTTTCAGATCCGGCATGAAAAGTTATTAAAAAAAGGGGGCGTTAGGGGTGCACTTTACCCTATCACATCTTCAATTTTCTGAATTCTTTCTTGAGGAACTTTTTTTTTAAATTTTTTGTATACAAACGTGCACAGCTAGAGCAAAACTGATGCCAAAAATGAAATCTTCGTACCCGATTCAAACTAAAACAGGTCTTTAAGGTCAAAACTTTTTTCATCCCAGAAGAAAAATCTCAACAGCAAAAAATATATGTATGTACTTTATTGAAATTTTCCTTGTAGCTCAACCTTTTTTGTCTTTTAATTAAAATAATAAGTAAGCATCGTGTAAAATAAAACTTACCACATGCAAACTGTGCAAGCGAGTGAGAAAGCAACAATCGGCACTCTGAATACTCGAGCACAAGTCGTTTTCAGCTGATTGTTCAGCTGGACCTATACGCACTTTCAACTTATTTCATATGATTGTATGTGCAGCGTTTTTCAGCTTTCACTCTCGGTTCGGCCCGGAAAAGCAACAAGAAGCCACAATAAACCCGCCCTTAGAAGATATTCGGTTTCAAAGTTCACCGAAATCGATCATTCGACAATATCTCCGCTCCTCTATGTCGGACATAAAATCTGCTTACAGAATGCCAGAATGACTGTCAACATAAAATTGTAGATCAGATAATTATCTTCAAAAATGCCATTAACAGTTTTAACCAAAAACCCAAAGTTTTTACGCTAAGAGACTATTTATGTCTAAACAGTGCAAGGTAGAAATTTTTTTATTATGTGCAGATTTTTTAACTTTTAATATTTAATATAGAATTTAAATGTTTGTTTGCTATTTTTTGACTACAAACATTTACCGCCAAACAAACACATAGTCTAATAAATGTTTATATTTAAAATAAGTAATAATAAAAGTAATTATGTTATGGTTTATTATCTTTACAATTTTTTATAATCTTATTTTATGTCCGACGTAGAGGAGCAGATGGCGAAATACCGATTTCAGTGAACTTTGAATCCGAATATCTTCTAGCGCGTACATGGTATCATAAGGAACTCATGACAGGTTGGTGATTATGACACAAGAATTATGTATTCAAGATCCCGCCTTGCGCATGTCCGCTCTCTTTGTGAGCACGTGCATGTGACGTCAAAAGTCCAAGAGAAAAGAGAGTCAAACTGACTGAAAAAAACGTAGTAAAAAATTTTTAATAGGGGTACTCGATTTAAAAATCTCCTAATTTTCTTTTAAAATCTTGGTTTTGTAAAAGAAATAATATTAAATCAAAAAACAACGCTTGTACAGAAAAAATATTAATATTTTTCATTACTATCTTTGATAAAAATTTTATATCTTATTGGGGTGTTGACTTCCGTGTTGACCCCCTCACAAAAAATAGCTATGTTGCTCGATTTATTTTGAGAGCAGTTTGCCTCTTTCTTTGTGTCAGATTCATTTGCTTAGTTTCGTTTGTTGTTTATGTGATATTTTTGTTTGGATGTATTTTCACTTATGACGTAGACCCATGATACAAAGAACTACAGATAAAGTATTGCGCATGTCCGCCATCTTTGTTGTGACGTAGTTCGAGCTTGTCAAAGTGGCTAAATAAAAATGTAGTCACAATATATTTAAAGGGGATAATTTATTTATAGCGATGAAGAATTATCGACATTTTCTTATTGAAACTTGGTTTATTGAAATGAAATAAATTACATTATAAATGTATTTATAAATAAATTTAGGCAAATTTATTTTTCAGTACTATTATTGAAAAGAAATTCATATATAATAGGGGTGTTTTCTCCCATTTGTTCTCCTACACAAAAAAAAAATAGCTACGTTACTTGATGTGTTTGACAGCACTTTGATTGCTTCTTTGTTTTAATTTTCTTGTTCTTCTCGTTTGTTGAGAAAGTTGTAAACTCATTTTATGGCCCGAATTAAAATCGTTGTTATTCTCATTAAAAGCATCTAAAACTTCAGTACTAATTTTAATTACATAAAATATAATTGAAAATTATAATTAACGCGTTCTATAAGTGCACAATATTAGAAATTGAATTAAATGAATGCAATATTTCTTAAATGCTTGCAACTGTGCTGCTTGCTGCTTGTGTTTACTTTTTGGTTTTTCACATTTTGTTTTGTATATGCACCAGAGAACTGCAATGAGTATCCGACAGAATTCGGATACTCAAATCATACCCGAGTGTCGTGCTGTTCTGAACTCTATCCATACTTAATAATATGTGTAAAATACTTATAGGCATTCGGCTCATTAGCATTTTTTCGGTTATAAGTACATTCTCATATCCGAGAGCGGCGTAATCCGATCCACTTCGAGCCGTTTTCAATGAGTGCGTTCAGTCAGTTTATTACAAAAGCGCTCGATCCGAATGTATTTTGAGTGTACTCTGAGTACTGCTCCTTCTCTGCCAACGTCTCTTAGCGTTAATTAGTTTTTTTTTGCGTATGCACTTTTCGTAAGTATTTGTCTGCAGGCCATGTGAGCTCTCATTTTTTGTTTGTTTTTTCTCGAAAACGAGTTTTTGGTATTTTATTGTTGCACTCTATGGAGAAAGAAACAATAACAACGCTTGTGATTTTGGTTTGTTAGACATAAACAAAAATAACACAAAACCAAAAGGCCGGCGCACAGTGGTTAAAAGTTGGAAATAAATACCAAAACTGATGATCTCTTATTGTGATTTTTTTTTCTTTGCGTTGCTTAAGAATATTCAAACTCACATGATTCCAAAATATTTATCAGAAATATATGTATATAGGTTTTCTGTGTAGACGCCTTAATATACGATTGATGTAAAAATGTTGAAAAAATTTCGTAAAATATTGATATTTTTCAAGAGTTATTACAGACAATTGAGAAAACGTATTGCAATCTGGTTTTTTTAAGTACACAAAACATTATTGAAAAAGTTTTTTGCATTCTTGAAATATTTTTTTTATTTTTGCAATAAATTTCTTATGCAAAGTTGATATGACAAAAAAACGTAAATTTATTTTTTTGCAGAATAAAACATAATGATCTATGGATGTCGACGAGATTTTAAATAAAGAAATGCTTTTATTGGACTGTAAGTTGAGCGATTAAAAAAACTGACAGAAATTTTTGAGTCCTTGAACAACATTTGGTAAATGCGTTTAGAAGAAAATATAGATATGTTTAGTCTCAAGGTTTATTGCTATAGTCATTTTCTTTAGTATTATTTGAGGCATTTTTTGTTTAACGATCACTTCTTACGAGTTAAAATCGTTAAATTTTTAATGTAAATAGTGAAAGCATTTACTTACTAAATACGATAAATGCTTTAAAAATGTTATTATTCTTCTTTTGCAATACTTTATATTTGCAGAGTACTTAAATATTCTATAGTGTGTTTCTCAATCTATTAATTTACTATGTTAATATATATTAAATATTTTTTTAAATAATTACAACTAAATTGAATTAGTAAAACAGTAATGTGATATGTATAAAGTTAAATTAATTCACATTATCTTATAGCTTACTATGAAACATTTTAATGAATTTCGCAATAAAATGCTTTCAAAACTATTCAAACATTCAAATTCCCTTGTCAAGAAATGTTCTTCAAACATCTTCAATTAGCTGAAAGTGAAATATATATTCTTTGATTCTAAACAACAGAATTAGAATACGTACACGGAGAAAATTAATTTGCTTGAATCAAGCAAATGTTTTGCTTAAAAGCAAATCAGCAAAACTTTGCTCAATCACAATGTGATTTAAGAAAAAGATTGCTAAATTGCAATCACTCCTCGATTATTTAGGAAAAAGCAAAATTTTGATTACATTAAAATTTTTACTTAATTTCAGCAAAAATTTGCTAAGTTATTATAAATGGGAGGAGCAAATGCTTACTTAATTCAAGCAAATATTTGCTTAGTTGTTATATATTAGAAAAGCATCTTTTGATTATTTTTTGCTAAAATTTTGCATAATGTTGAAGTGGCTTAGAATCAAGCGCAAGTTTTGCTTAACCACAATACTAATTTTGCAAACAGTTTTCTCCGTGTATGCAAGCCATGTTTTTATGCTACACGACCTGTGCTCACATTATCACAATGCTAAAAAGTATGCTATTATCTTTTTTAACTGTTGATAGTATCACATTTACAACCAGTGCCAATTTGTGGCAAAAAGCATGAGGTTCACTCCTTTTTTTGGAATTCAAACGAAACGATAAGCTTTTTTTTGATGATTTTTTTTTTGTTTTTATAAAAAGCAAACAAATAATATTTTTGAATACTATAAACATTTAATTTAGACAGTTTAGATGCAGCGCTTCATTGAACTTGGAATACGGAAAAACACTTGAAGTGGAAAATTTCGTATGGGAGGTGGGCGTGGCAGAAAATACTTTTTTTATAATAAACATATATTGAAGATTTCTGACTGAATAGTTCTTGTATTGGTTTAAGACAAAAAAAATATGGCGTTTTAAATATTTGTGTTGTATGGGAGGCAGGCGTGATTGAGGGCGGATTTAAAAATATTTTTGTGTGTATTCTAATAAGGCAAATTCCAAATAATACACAAAATTTAATTGGTTTACGATGAGTCCTTCTATTTATTGACAACTTTTGTATGGGGCTCAACCACTGTGCGGCGCACGTGTCTGTTTGCTTCTTGTGCGTAAACACGTGCAATAGAAGTGTAATTTATATTATGCGCATGTGATTTGGTAACTGAAGGCTACAGAAAAATAAAAAAATACTTTACAAATTTAATAATAATTGCTGATTGCAGAAAATGAATGACATACGATACTATCGAAACTGCGTATTATTTTTAAGCCTTAACAACGTTACCTCATGCGCAGCTTTCACTGTGCACGATAAAAACAAAAAGCAACACAAGAATAACACATCTGTTATTCAGCATTTAGATATGCGTAGGAAAAAATAGCAAAAAACAAATACAAAAAACTCGCTCATTATTTACTGCTGCGCTCTACTGCGCTCTCTTTCATATCCGTGGCAGATGAGCCGAGTGATTCGGCTACTTGTGTCGATTATGAGTATTTGGGCAAGTAGGATAAGTATCAGCAAGACGACAACAACCATAAGTATTTATGAACCGAAAAAACCCGATCTTTCCTGATCCGACTCATGACTTAGGATACTCATATTTATTTGAGCCGCCGCATTCTAGCTTCGTAGAAGAGAATATGAGTCGAGTTGCGTGCGCTTAGGGTGAGTAGGTTTTTGTACTTATTTTTTTCGGATATACTCAGAGTCGCAAAAAAGCTATCCGTTGCAGATCTCTGATATGCACCACGTGTTACAGCTGACAAGCTCGAGTGACGTAGTGCGCAGAAGATTTAATTTTTTGCGCACGGAGTAAGCTATCTGTATATCTTTGTTTCATGACGTAGACCTGCGCAGTAGATTGCCATTTCTGCGCACTTAAGGCGTGATCTTCTTTATGTTGTTCTTGATTATGACTTATTTAAAAGGCTTACATAAAAAAAAAAATTGGATATTAATTTTTTCGATTCCAGTTAAAAAAATTTTCAATGAAATGTGGTTTTCATGGCATGACTTTATTTGTAGCTACAATTATCTCAAAGCCAACTGTTATTATTTATTTTTCCATCCATATATTGTTTGTTTCGATCGAGCAAAAAAATGGCAAAGTTATAGCTTATCAAAGCTTAAGTTTCTCATAAAAATGTAAAATAACACGTTAAATAATTAAAATAATTCGAATAAACGTTTAATTTATAGCATAAGCAATAAAAAAGAAAAAGTACATGCCATTCACAACAAAATTTAAAAAAAAAAGATTTTTCATCTGATTTTGGTTATTTTTGACTAACAACGTTCAGTATTAAAAAAACTACAAGAAAAAACAAAATAAAATGTTCCCGAGTTTTACTAATACCTATGAAAAAAATTTAATTTTAAATTAAATTTATTTAAAAAATCGTACAAATTTCAAGAAATGTATAGTATATGTTTGACCATTATATCATTGGCAAACTAAGTATATATTGTATTTGAACATTTTCTGCTAGATCGGAAAAACAATAATCGGATAGGTAGGAAATTAATATACCTTTCCAGCAGCATGCTTTTTGTTCAATCGAACGCATAGTTAAAGCTACAATTTAATTTGAGTGAACTCATGTCATCAAAACCACAAAAGTACCGTTGCCTCACAAATAGCATTATTTGTGTTCAGGAGGTCCAAATTAACACTCCCACATATATGCCATTTTTGGTATTTCTTAAAAATTTAAATTTGAAAAGCAGTGTTATTCATACAAAAAAAAAATCTATAATAAAACCTGTAGTAAAATTACAGTTCAGTAGAAATTTAAACAAATTATCACTATAATAATTATAGTAGGTATCTATTAGATAAAACCAAATGGTATTAACTGTGCTAAAACTCTAGAATTTCACTTCAAATATTTCCTTCAAATTACATCTTTTATCAGTGAACAGCTTTCACTCCATCCCTGCACTGAGTCCAAGTGCTCAGTACTTTATCGACCATCTTTAAGCGGATCTGTTTTCAATCAATTAGCCATGTTTAGTGCCTATGACTAAAGCGAACCAACTTCAAGTATTCACCATTTCCCGCCAGAATAGCACCACTTCAATTTGTGGATACTGGCGCCATTGCCGCATGACGCATTCAAATGATTTCAAATTCAATTAAGCTGATCCCGGGCAACACCTGCGAAATTAATTAGAATTTGCTCATTAATGGGACAACAAAGTCAACAGTGTCAGATAAGGAACAGTGAGAGGGCGGGAGGAGGGTTAAGGTAGCTTAAGAGATAAAAAAAGGCAATACATAATTAGCCAAGATAAACAATTTCATTATACGAGGCACCCAAAGAAGCCCACAACTGGATTCTAACAGGAGTGGCCAGAAACGAGAAAAAAGTCAAGGAAAAGCCCAACTTGTAACAAAAAATAAAAATAAAAAAAACCAAAATAACTTTGGGTTAACCTGTACAAAGATAACAAAAGATAAAAAAGAAAAGTAATTTTCTCAGTTTTTCAAGAAACATAACAACAAAAACACAAGCAAAACAGCTGTGACAGCGATCAAAAACAGCCAAAAGCTATAGTAAAATGCAGCAAAAGCAGCGCAGCGCTGCCAAGAAACTCGACAACACAAAAAAAAAGCAAGCATAAAAACACAAAAATTAAGGCCTGAAGCACTGCACAGAGCAACAACGACAACAACGATTTCAGTCAATCATCTTTTTCTGCAACAAAAGCACGAAAAAGCAGCAAAGAAAGTAGCCGCAGCAACAGCTTTAGCAATGTACAGGTTAAAGAAAACCAGCTACAAGCAAGGCATTGAATGCTTTCCCTTTATTGTTGCTTCACTCAACTTGTTTTCTGGACGCTTGAGATGGTAACAAAAGTGGCAATGGTACAGCTGTTGCTTTGGGAATTTCCAAATGTTTAACCTTTGACAAGTCAAAGAAATTGTCGCATATTTGTTCGTTGGTACAAAAAGGTACACAATACAACACATCGCAAGCCTACAGCAGGTACCGCGCGAATTCAATTAATTTCAATCCTTATAATTTTCCGCTGCTTTTTTTTTGCTGTTTCTTTCATTTTGTTCACCTTTCAATTTCATATCCGATGGCAACTTTTGGCAGTTAACATTATTTCTCCCCTTGAAAGTTCTTTAGATCCTTAAAAGTTCAGGCTATTGTAAGGAAACATAAAAAGAAGCATTAAATCTTGTTGTTATTTCGTAGTATTTCATTGAGTAAACAATAAACACATTGTTCAAAATTCTTTGGAAATACACGTGTTGCTGAGTTTTTTTTTTTTTTTGCATTTTACATTAAAGTGAAGATTGGTGGATGAGTGATGAATTTAACTAACTTTTAACGTCAATTTTGTTTTATCAGAGAAATAGCAATGACTATGGCGGTATACAAACTTTCTAGGTAAAAGAAAAACCAGTAGAGCAGAGAGGCAGAAAATAGCTATTAGGTCTTTGTTTAGGAATAAGAATGTATTATTATTCGTTGATTTTTTATAGTCTAAGCGAATCGTACTTTTTCTGGGGACTAAAACCAAGCAAGCTAAAATGAGGCATGTCAAAGCACAAAATCTTCGACAATTCGTTGGTGCATTTCGAAAAATTTGTTGAACTCCAAAAAAGAATAGTGAAAAGGAAGACCAAAGTAGAGCAGGTAAAATAACCGATAGAGTTTTACGCTTTACCTAAAAATAAAAATCACTTTGCTTCAACGTCATATGTTTCAGACAAGCTTATTCGAACAAGTGTCATATAAAACTTAAACAATTGGTTGGTCACAGCTTAATCACTCAAGACTACTGAAGATGGATCGGGTAGCTTCTTCTGTAGCAGTCTGTCTAGTCTGCTGTGTCACTGACTCTATGCAGAGTTGTTCTTGTTGGTGTTGTTGTTTTTGCCTTCTTCAAAACTTACTTGATCTAAATAGCTTATAGGTTAAAATCACGTAAAAATTCAAAGAATATCTCACAATTAATTAACCAAATTAGATACTTTTTTGGACATCGAAAGCGAATTCAACAATGTGAATACAGATTCCATAAAGAATGCTCTAGTAGACAAAGGAGTCAACAGTAAAATAACCCAGTGAATTTATAAAATGCTAAACAGCAGACGTATAAGCTCACTAATGGGAATGAGTGTGGTGAGGAAAGAGATCACAAGAGGCACACTGCAGGGAGGAGTGATATCCCCCTTGCTGTGGCTGATTGTGGTTGACAAAAGTCTCACTACACACAAAACTGGTGGAACAAATATGGTAGCCTATGCCGATGACGTCTCCATCCTATTATGCGGGAAATACCTGCAAACAGTTAGCGAACTAATGACTGGGGCATTGAGTGAGCTATCGCGGTGGACAGAATCGAATGGACTGGGTGTACGCCCAACAAAGACCGAACTCGTTCTGTTTACAAGAAGAAGGAAAATAGAAAGTTTCACATAACCGAAACGCAACGCAGTAAGTCTGAAGCTTTCCATGGAAGCTAAATACCTTGGAATTATCCTTGATAACAAGCTGAGCTAGAAAAGCAACACAGAAGAAAGAAGGAAAAAAGCGCTATGCGCTCTTTACGCACGTCAGAGAGTCTTTGGCAGGAAATGGGGTCTGCGACCGCACATAATCCACTGGATGTATACAGCAATCGTGAGACCTATCCTTACCTACGGCTCTCTTGTATGGTGGACGATAGCGCACAAAAAGTGCTACCTTAGCTCCTTAACAGGAGTCCAAAGGTTAGCATGCATAGGAATAACTGAAGTCATGAGATCAACGCCACAGGCGGGTCTAGAAATGATACTAACCCCACAGAAGAGGTTCTTAAGTGTTCGGCGACCAAAAGTGCGATTCGCCTCAACGAATCACAAGCGTGGAGAAACAACACTTTCGAACATGCATCTATTCTGAATCTCTTTGGAACCGAAGAATCAAAAAGAGCAACCGACTATATCATCCATTGTGAGATTCGGCACAGAATACACCACATCCATCCCCAACAGAATGACAAGAAACGGCCATAAGATTCAATGGCAATCTCCATTTATATACTGATGGTTCCAAAATGGAAAACGGAACTGGATCAGGTGTATATTTGGAAACGCTACAAATCGAAGAGTCCTACAAACTCCCCGACTACTGTAGCGTTTTTCAAGCAGAAATATACGCTATTGAAAAAGCTGCACATGCCATTTATAGGAAAAATCTTACCCCCACAAGGGTATTTTTTTTTGTGGATAGCCAAGCGGCCATCAAAACGCTGAATAGCAAAACGACGAAGGCTCGAACGGTACAAAACTGTAAACTGGCACTGAACAGTATCTGCAATACCCACAACGTCGCTCTTTGCTGAGTTCCCGGACATAGCAATATCGAAGGGAATGACGCAGCGGGTGATCTGGCTAGGCGTGGAGTAACTGCAAGTACAAATAGAGCTAATACAGATGAGCACACTCTAATAGGCGTCGTCAAAAAAGTATAGACCTTAAAGCCAGAGATAATGCAAACATTAACTGGGCCTCCAGAGGTGATTGCAACATATATCGAAGGCTCTGGCCGGAGCTAAATGAGAAGAAAACCGAAAGCCTTCTGCTTTTGGCCAAACGAGACATCTGGATTCTTGTGGGAGTTCTAACAGGTCATTGTCCGATTGGGGTAATGGACAATAGAATGAACATTATAGCCCCAGACTTTTGTCGGAGCTGCAAGGATCCGGAAGAAACAGAAACAACAATTCACCTTCTCTGCGAATTGCCAAGTCTACAGAATCGTCGACTCCGATATATGGGGAGTGGATTTTTCAAAGACATGGAAGATTTAGCGAACACACCACTGCTAGACATCTGGAGGTTCATAAAAAGCACAGGCTGGTTTGAGGAATAATCGAAATAATTATGGTTATCATGGTACTACGATGAAAATAAAAGAGGGATTCGCAATGGACCTTTAGGCCCCCACGGAAGCGCTGGTAACGATGCACAACCCTATTTACCTAATTAATCAAATTAAATAATCAAATATTTGAAATTCCTCCAAAAATAAGGGGTTTAAAAAAGCAGTAGAATTTCTTTTGAGGAAACCGAGCACAGAACAAGCTTTCAAAACGATGAAGTCCACAGTCTCTGTGAAATTCAAACGCCGATCTAAGACGATAACGAGATCTTTCTTGGAGGGGACACGTTCTAGGACAAACAGTTGGTTGGGATATGTGCTGATTAAAGGTGTATCAGTTCTTAATAGAAAAAAAACTCAAAATAGGAAATATTTAAGGGCATGCTATTTTTATGGCTCCAATTAGAGATGTAATCTATATCAGATTGCAAGAGCGCGCAGTCATTATAAAATTTTATAGAGCGATATCATCCGCAGATCACCCGCAACTAGGAGGCATTCTGAATGTCTGATGACTGAAGGTAAATCCTTTATGAAAAAAAAAAATGTAGTAGGGATCCTAAGTGACTACCTTGCGATACACCAGAGGTTACTTTTATGTGTTCTGATTTTATGTTAATAATTTTAACGATTTGATAGCGGTTTTTTTAAATTTGATTCTATCCAATTTAGCAAGTTGGAATGAAAACCTAAGCTATGCAGCTTTTTAAGCAATTTTTTATGGTTTACTTTATCAAATACCTTTGCCAATTAGTAAAAATAACATCGGTTTGCAAATGATTTTCGATGTTTTTTATAACATAGTTATAAAAGAGGACTAGGTTTTTTACGGTAGACCTAAGAGCTCTTAAACAATATTGTTGATCAGATAACACAGACTTAAGTTAAGTCTAAATTTTGTCATAAATGATTTTTTCGAATAATTTAGCAAAGGAAGATATTTGACAGATCGGTCTACTGTTGGTTATATTTTGTTAAGGACCCGACTTGTGGGTTAGATCAATAAGAGACAGTTTCCATAAATCGAAGAAAATGCGCCTGTCTAATAACCCTCTAAAGATTTTAAGAAAGGGGATAGTAAGGAAGCCGAACAGTTTTAGCAATAATGGGTGCAATACCATCAGAACTTTTCATCTTTTTAAATTTTAGATCATTATGGCTGTTTCTATGTTGGATTCATTGGAATGCAAGTATCCAATATCTAAATTAACTGGAGCAGATGATAAAACGTAAGTGAAACGAATGTAAGTAAAACGAGATTGCAGATGGTTTCAATGTCATCAGATGATCAGTCCTAAAGAAACATAGTACTAGGAAGGCCATTAGTTTTTCTTTTAATATTTATGATAAACCAAAAATATTTACTATCATTGTTAATTTTAGATTCAGTATTTATTAAGTATGAGCTGTATAAAAATGCATTGAGTGTGTCGAATTGTCTATGATGCAGAAGGTAATTTAATCTAAATTGAGGATCAATTTTGGATTCTCTGTAACGTTTATATGCTTTATTTTTTGGTTTTTTTAGTTTGAAAGTCTTCTATTGAAACAATGTGGATCCTATTTGAATTAATAACATTGTCTGGAACGAATAACTTCCTTGCTTCATTAAAAATTTCTTAAAACTTATCATACATTTATTTCAAATGCATTTCAGGTAAGATGTCATTCCTAGTTACAAGTTGAATATAATTATTCATTGCATCAAAGTCGGTTTTACTGTAATCATCATAATACATAATTCCTAGTAAGGGACTTTGATAATGAAACAATTAATATTCAACTAGTAAAGGAACACTTGTAAGCCCGTGTGGCATCCAAAATCAAACATACCTAGATTTAATTTTAAGCTATAAAAGAAATTTTCAACTGATCAATTTGAAATGAAATTAATTTTGGCCTTTTTGCAATATAAGCAGTATTGCACGCGCAACGACGATATAATGTTAGCATATTTAATTTCATATTTGCTATATTATGCTATATGCAACTGGCCAGTGCTAACAATTTTTCGACAAGGCGCAGAAACATAACTTCACACAGATGCATCCAAGTGGGCGTTTGCTGCAATTCTCATAAAACGTGATTATGACGACGGAAAACTGCATCCAGTTCACTACTTAAGCATCAAAACATCTGAGGCCGAACAGAAATGCCATAGCTACGAATTAGAGGTTCTTGCTGTGGTAAAAGCAGTGCGAAAGTTTAGAGTTAATCTTCTAGGACAAAGATTCAAGATCGTCACCGATTGCAAAGCGTTCGAAGCAACAATGAGGAAGAAAGATGTGCCTAAAATATCTTGTTGCGCACTTTTACTCCAATCATAGAATATGATTGTGAGGTGATTCATCGACCAGGAGATAGGATGAAACATGCAGATTAAGCCGGATGCATTTGATTCAAGATTCAAGTCTTGTTAGCACTATAAAAACTAACCAATCAAACGATGAACACCTACAAGCTATAATCGAAATCCTAGGGTTGCGATGCTATAAAAATTTCATTATGCAAAATGGAATATTATATAAAAATTTCGACGGCAATATTGTAATCGTTGTTCCAGATGCTATGAAATATGGTATTGTGAGGAAAGAACATGACCAAGGGCACTTCAAGCACAAGAAAATGGAAGATGTTATCAAGAAGGAGTTTTACATTTAAAAACTCAAAGAAGTTATTGACAGCGTTGTGCAGAACTGTGTGGCGTGTATTTTGGCTGAGAAGAAATCAGGTAAACAGGAAGGATTTCCTTATCCAATACTCAAGAAGAGTGTTCCACTAGACACCTGGCACATGGATCACGTGGGTCCAATGCCATCAACAAGAAAAATTATAAAAATCTACTGACAATTGTTGATTCTTTTACCAAATTTGTGTGGATTTTTCCTACTAAATCTACTACGGCATTGGAAACAGTAGGTTAATTAAAAACACTTACAGATATTTTTGCAAACCCAAGACGAATAATATCTGATAGAGAGACTGCATTTACAGTAGCCGTATTCCAAGAACATTGCAGAAATCAAAATTTTGATTTAGTTTTTACCACAACTGGCGTACCAAGAGGCAACGGCCAAGTCGGTTCTATCGAAACTGTCAGTAAGCAATCCAGAGAAATGGTATCAGCATGTCAGTGCAGTACAACAGTATCTTAATAAGACGACAAGTCGATCAATAAAAACATCACCATTTCAATAAATGATCGGAGTTCCAATGAATACACAGGATGACATGCACATTGCGGAGCTAATCGAAAATGAGGTTGCTAGCGACTTAGGCAAGAACGAGATGAGCTTAGAGATAAAGCAAAGCAACGAATTGATTCAATTCAAAAGGAAAATAAAATTATGTTCGATAAGAAACGAAAGGAAGCGACGCAATACAAAGTTGGTGATCTGGTTTGCATAGCGCACACACAATTTGAAACAGAAATGAAGCTAAGGCCGAAATACCATGGAACGTATCAAGTCATAAAATATTCAGGCAACGCTCGATTTGATGTAAGGAAATTTGGTGAAAGTTTGATATTTTTATATCAAATCCTACTATTATATAATATGATATTTTCTCGTGGTCGTGGTGCATTTTTCTCAGACACAGACCATCAAAACAAAACAGCTCATTAATACATGTGCGCTAAACTTACTAGCAGTCGTGCATGACAACTCGGTGACGACATGTTTGTCATTGCTATTAGCCGATGGGTGGCGCTAAATACCTTACATATTTTTAGGCTTATGCTGAAATGAAGAAGAGAAAAGCAACATAACAACAATTATATGCAAACTTTAACTAGCTATAACTTAAAAAATATAAATTTTTAAGAAATAAAATGTCTAGTTTCCACATCTACAGATCTAAACCTACAAAACCATACTAAATTTAAAGATTCATTTAATCATAATCAAATTTTCTATATAATATTGCCTGGATTAAAATCACCAGCTAATGTGATATGTTGGAAAGGACTTAAGTTATCAACCAAATTTATGCAATTTTCTAAATTAATATTATACAGTTCCTAGGTAATCCTCGGTGGTTAGTAGCTTTACTATAATGAATAGATCAAATTTTGATTGAAATTAAATTTTCACAATTAATTTATCGATATCACAATTAACAGGGCTTTGAAATTTAATAGGTGGCAGTACGATTTGTGCACTTGATAAGTCATTACGAACTGCAGTCAGTGCACCACCACCTCTGCAACAATGATATCGAACTCAAGTTAAACTGATATTTGGAACAATTATTGAAGCTTTGTTCTAATTCCACCAACAGTTTGGTAATATAAAGAATTATGTTTTATTTTTGGATTGGAGTTAGGAGCAATAATAGCTTTTGAAGCTAGAGCGAGGTCTTTGTAGATACCAAAGCCGTTTTGAACTTGTGTGTGAGACGAATGCAGACAAGTCATAAAAGTATTAAGACTTTGTCAATATAAAGACTAAAAAAAAATTTCTAGTAAATGCGTTTGATATGCTTTTTTGTACAGAAGAAAATTCTTGGGAATTATTTTTCCAGGCAGCTAACTAAGTGCAATTACATTCACATCATGCAACATTTATTTAAGTTTACAAAGTTTAGACTTTAAACTCGCACAGCGGATAATTAATAACGCACAATTAAGAATAATGTGTGTCTACATTTGTGTGTGTGTTTGTACACTAGTGGAACACATTTATACAAATTAATAACATTGATGTAAATTTATTTGAATTATTATAGTAACACAGACAGGCATAACACTTACACATAAGCACACACACACATACACATACTCATGCATACAAACGAACCAAATTTTATTCTTTGTGTGCGCAACAAAAACACTTCATAAATTAAAAATAAACAAGAGTGTGCAGCAACAGAGGACAACTGTAAATGAATCCACTAATAATTATTATAATGAAAACATTTCACACATAAATTTTAAGTATTGCCATACAAACACTAGCGTTGCACAGTACACTTTTTTGACAATTTTTTGTTATAAAATCTATAACTTTAAAATTTTCAATCAAATTTGGTTTCAAATCTTTCAATCCGTTTTTTTTTTATTTTTCGGAAATTTTGTTGGGCTTTTTAGACATTAAATAAAAAAAATGTACTTTTTGTTTTCATTGCGAGTGAAATGAAATTCAACAGATTGTGTTCAATTTGAAAGCATCTTGACTTCTTTCAGTGTAGTAGTTAGATAATCCTGAGGAATTTTAGAAACGAACTTTACAAAAAATATTATGGGCAGTACCATTGAACAATTCAGATTGTGAGGACGTAAGTCGTTACATCTTGTTTACGTCCACACAATAGCCAAAAGGCGGAGTATTGCTGTGAATATCATTTCTTTTATTTTTTGCTTGTTTACCTGTAAATTTATTATATACATATATATAAGATTATTATAAATAGAATCACAGCATTAAATCAGCAACCATACGCAGGTTCACAGAAACACCACCCGTATCTTATTGAGGATAGTTTAGGCTAGGGAAATCCCAAATTAGTAAACAGGCTTAGTAAACAGGCAGCGTGTAAACGATCACTAGGCGAAAGGATTTTTATCGGCTACCAACACTGCACTAAGTTGAGTACCACCGCCATCATGAATAGCAAAATCTACCTACACCAAACCCACCACACTGACACGATGACTAAAACTTAGCTGGCTACATGTTCGACCAGCGCAAGAAAATTCATTCTTGCTGCGGCCGCCACTTAGGTAAGTCATCAATTTTGTTTAACTCTAAGACTTTCGCTAAGGCAGTTGCCTAGTATGCCAGGGATATTTTTTAAGAAAATTTTTCTAAGTCTTTTCGACATGAAAATTTTCTAAGTCTTTTTTTTTAAGTAAAATTTTTCTAAGTCTTTTGGACACGAAAAATTTCTAAGTCTTTCGCTAAGGCAGTTGCCTAGTAGGCCAGGGATATTTTTTTTTAAGAAAATTTTTCTAAGTCTTTTCGACATGAAAATTTTCTAAGTCTTTTTTTAAGTAAAATTTTTCTAAGTCTTTTGGACACGAAAAATTTCTAAGTCTTTCGCTAAGGCAGTTGCCTAGTATGCCAGGGATATTTTTTTTTAAGAAAATTTTTCTAAGTCTTTTCGACATGAAAATTTTCTAAGTCTTTTTTTTAAGTAAAATTTTTCTAAGTCTTTTGGACACGAAAAATTTCTAAGTCTTTCGCTAAGGCAGTTGCCTAGTATGCCAGGGATATTTTTTTTAAGAAAATTTTTCTAAGTCTTTTCGACATGAAAATTTTCTAAGTCTTTTTTTTAAGTAAAATTTTTCTAAGTCTTTTGGACACGAAAAATTTCTAAGTCTTTCGCTAAGGCAGTTGCCTAGTATGCCAGGGATAGGTTTTTAAGAAAATTTTTCTAAGTCTTTTCGACATGAAAATTTTCTAAGTCTTTTTTTAAGTAAAATTTTTCTAAGTCTTTTAGCCCAGAAAAATTTCTAAGTCTTTCGCTAAGGCAGTTGCCTAGTACGCCAGGGATCTTTTTTTTAAGAAAATTTTTCTAAGTCTTTTCGACATGAAAATTTTCTAAGTCTTTTTTTTAAGAAAAATTTTTCTAAGTCTTTTAGCCCAGAAAAATTTCTAAGTCTTTCGCTAAGGCAGTTGCCTAGTACGCCAGGGATATTTTTTTTTTTGAAAATTTTTCTAAGTCTTTTCGACATGAAAATTTTCTAAGTCTTTTTTTAAGTAAAATTTTTCTAAGTCTTTTAGCCCAGAAAAAATTCTAAGTCTTTCGCTAAGGCAGTTGCCTAGTACGCCAGGGATTTTTTTTTAAGAAAAATTTTCTAAGTCTTTTCGACATGAAAATTTTCTAAGTTTTTTTTAAGTAAAATTTTTCTAAGTCTTTTAGCTCAGAAAAATTTCTAAGTCTTTAGTCATGGCCGTCGCCTAGTACATCGAGAATTCTCTTTTTCCCTTCGAGACTTTCGGGTACCGTTATGCCGCGTGGTCGGCACGCTAGAACATAGGTTGCGCTCATCAAATCACGCCACTCGACCAACCGAACGGGACTTGAGTAAATAAACGTTACACCGCCTGGCACGTGCCGAGTTGTTTTCTTTGGTTGGAGGATGAGAAACAAGACAAACAAGCCCGTCGACGCGTTCCCACAACGTAGCTGCCCACCCACTGATGAATGCGTTTCCGAGATGTCTTTAGGTTATTTTTTTTATATCTCGGCTACGCCGCGCGCGGTAATTTGCTACTTTTAATTTAGGTTATTTCAACTCCCGATAGTTTTAGTTAGCCCGTGCTGTGAGATGTCTTTAGGTGAATTTTTTTTTACTCTCGCAGCCATAATTTTAAGATTAATTTGGTTTTGTTAAACATCAATGATTTCTTTTCAAGTTTCTTTTGATTATTCTAAAAATCTACCATAAACCATAAAGTAATTTTAAGACACCGTAATTTTAAGATAGAACAAAATTTCGCTAAGGACAATAAACAATACATTGTATGTTTGACTAAAACTTAAGCGTGAGTTTTTTTTTCCTTTTGTTGGATTTCTACAGCGGGGCTTTGTTTGTGAGACACGAACCCTGGACACCGGCGAGTGATACCTCGGCCGGAAAGGTTCGTCACAATGGCGCCCGAGCAGGGACCACATGTCTACTAAGAAAGCCATCCGCTGCGCATGAGAAAAATTATTAGTTTTTTATTTTTTCTGGAAAATATATATCATACTTGAAAGTCATTCGACGCACACGTTGCTAGAAAGTCACCCGCTGCGCAGGCGAGAATTCCTATTTGAATTAAAATACATTGTGTTTTAAGGGAAAAACCCTAGGACATTTATAATAATTTTACACACATAATAAATAGAATTTAATCATTACAGATAAGTATCTCAAGGTCTTTGCTAAGCCATGTTAACCGTCACCTGGATTTACTACCTGAAAAAGGAGGACCTCCTGCAGTATGCCAACGAGTTTGGATTCGACCCCGCTGGCACCGTCGACGAATTGCGGAAGCGTTTCATTGGGTTCATCAACGATCAGGAATACAAGGATGAACAGTTTGAACGCCTGACTGATCTTCAGGCTAAACACCGGCGAGCCGCATCGCCAATACCACCCGCTGATGACACTACGGCAAAACCAGCACCGCCGACCGCCACTACACTGCATGTCCCAACCGGTCCGATGCCTGGCCAATGGCCGGCCCTTCCCTCCTCCGGGAATGCTGTCCTGCGCACCATAGACCCGTACTTGGCAGTCATAGAACAAGTAAGGAAGTGGTCACTCAAGTTTGACGGAAGAAGAGACCCCCTAGCATTCATCGAACGAGTCGAGGAATTGGCCGAGGTCTACAGCATCAACATGAGTTATCTACCACGAACGATGCCCGAACTCCTCACTGATCGCGCACTCATCTGGTATCGGAACAACAACGAGCACTGGGCCACATGGCAGCCGTTCAAAGGCAAATTCTTGAAGTTCTTCCTACCGCCCAGGTACCTAGAACGCATCGATGATGACATCAGACGCAGGCTCCAGAAACCACGAGAACCATTTAAGCATTTTGTGGTAGACCTCCAGAACTTAATGCGACACGCCGGCTACAGCGAAGAACAGAAGCTGGAGCGAATTTTCCGAAACGCCCATCCGGATTATCAATGGTATATCCGTAGAAAGGATTTTTCGACTTTGGAGGAATTGGTCAACATGGCAGAGGACCTGGAGACTATCCACACCAACGAGCCCGACCGACCCCAGCGTAGTAATGCACGGCCAGAACAACATCGCATGATGCAACAGCACGACCGGCGGGCCGAGGCACGAACGCGGCAGCCGCCTCAAGGCGATGTAAATCGAACGGAAGGTGAGATCAACCCCCGAACGGCATGTTATAACTGCGGTGAAGACGGGCATGTGAGGCAATCATGCAGGAAACCCCGGAAACTCTTTTGTTGGGTCTGCGGGCGCCGTAATAGTTTGACGATACAGTGTTGCAGGAAGCCATCGGAAAACACCGTGGAGGGTCGCCTAGATCGAGGTGGGGCAGATCCTCCGGCAGAAGAGTCACGGACTCACTAACTCACCTCTACCAAAATTCCAACCATATCTCCGCCGTCATAAACATCAACGCAGTGTCAGCCCTTGCGACCATCGACACGGGTGCCACACGAAGTTTCCTAAGCCAAGCTTTCGTCGACGGGATGCAAACGGAGTGCAGGTTTATACCGACCGAGACGGTGGTCACGCTCGCCGATGGGTCTGCAAAACAATTACGACACGCAGTAGAAGTTCGAGTGCAGATGGGTAACATAGACCGCCAATTCCAGTTCCTGGTAATGCCTGATGCTACCGACGAGGTCATTCTCGGAATGGACTTTCTAACGGAGACTGGCGCCATCTTTAGTTGCGGCGGAGCGACCATAACCCTGAGTAAGTCAACCCCCAAAAAAAATATTTCACACCGTTGTAGACAGATCGCCGGATGCAATGCTGGGGAGAGCGAACGCGCCTCGAAGTTCCTGGAAGAGGAGCTTAGAAAGTTTGAAGCCCTCCAGGGTGTGACGAACATCACCGAACACCGGATTATCATGGCAGACGAACGACCACTGAAACAACGCTACTTTCCGCGAAACCCGGCCATGCAAGCGATCATCAGTGAGGAGGTCGATAAATTGCTGGACAAAGGGTGCATCGAGCCATCACATAGCCCGCATAGCGCACCCATCGTCCTAGTGAAGAAGAAGACCGGAACGTGGCGATTATGTGTTGACTATCGGATGCTGAATAGCCACTCGATTCCTGACGCTTACCCTCTGCCACGGATAACCCACATTTTGGACAGATTGCGCGACGCCAAGTACATAAGTAGCCTTGACCTCAAAGATGGCTACTGGCAAATCCCCATGGAGGCCGAGAGCCGGAAGTATACCGCATTTACTGTGCCCGGACGAGGTTTGTTTCAATGGCGAGTCATGCCCTTTGGGTTACATTCGGCCCCCGCTACATTCCAACGTGCCCTCGATCAAGTGATAGGACCCGAGCTCGAGCCCTTCGCTTTTGCGTACTTGGATGACA
The DNA here is from genome assembly GCA_963920525.1 of Dichetophora obliterata. Taxonomy (NCBI): domain Eukaryota; kingdom Metazoa; phylum Arthropoda; class Insecta; order Diptera; family Sciomyzidae; genus Dichetophora; species Dichetophora obliterata. The sequence goes on along the minus strand of OY986437.1, from coordinate 240,788,529 downwards.
TCGTGGTGACCGGCAGGACATTTGACGAACACTTGAAGAATCTCAAAGAAGTCTTCCGCCGTCTACAAGCGGCTAATCTCCGGATAAACGCAGAGAAATGCGAGTTTTTTAAAAGAAAGATCAAGTATTTGGGACATGTGGTCAGCTCCGAAGGAATTCACACTGATCCCGACAAGATCGCCGCTATACGAGATCTCGAACCTCCTCAAAATGTCCGAGGAGTGCGACGCTTTCTCGGCATAGCGTCGTGGTATCGTCGGTTCATTGAGGATTTCGCTGCTGTCGTCCGACCACTGACGTCACTTCTCAAAAAAGGGAAACATTGGAAGTGGGACGAACCCCAGCAACAGGCTTTTGAAGAACTTAAGAGGAAATTAACCGAAGCACCCGTACTAACCTGCCCAGACTTCGAACAAACGTTTTATCTACAGACGGATGCCAGCGACACGGGCCTGGGTGCGGTACTAACCCAAAATATTGACGGGTCCGAGCACGTGATAGCGTATGCCAGTCGCCATTTGACTGAGCCGGAACAGAACTACTCCGCCACGGAGAGGAAGTGTGAGGACGTAAGTCGTTACATCTTGTTTACGTCCACACAATAGCCAAAAGGCGGAGTATTGCTGTGAATATCATTTCTTTTATTTTTTGCTTGTTTACCTGTAAATTTATTATATACATATATATAAGATTATTATAAATAGAATCACAGCATTAAATCAGCAACCATACGCAGGTTCACAGAAACACCACCCGTATCTTATTGAGGATAGTTTAGGCTAGGGAAATCCCAAATTAGTAAACAGGCTTAGTAAACAGGCAGCGTGTAAACGATCACTAGGCGAAAGGATTTTTATCGGCTACCAACACTGCACTAAGTTGAGTACCACCGCCATCATGAATAGCAAAATCTACCTACACCAAACCCACCACACTGACACGATGACTAAAACTTAGCTGGCTACATGTTCGACCAGCGCAAGAAAATTCATTCTTGCTGCGGCCGCCACTTAGGTAAGTCATCAATTTTGTTTAACTCTAAGACTTTCGCTAAGGCAGTTGCCTAGTATGCCAGGGATATTTTTTAAGAAAATTTTTCTAAGTCTTTTCGACATGAAAATTTTCTAAGTCTTTTTTTTAAGTAAAATTTTTCTAAGTCTTTTGGACACGAAAAATTTCTAAGTCTTTCGCTAAGGCAGTTGCCTAGTAGGCCAGGGATATTTTTTTTTAAGAAAATTTTTCTAAGTCTTTTCGACATGAAAATTTTCTAAGTCTTTTTTTAAGTAAAATTTTTCTAAGTCTTTTGGACACGAAAAATTTCTAAGTCTTTCGCTAAGGCAGTTGCCTAGTATGCCAGGGATATTTTTTTTTAAGAAAATTTTTCTAAGTCTTTTCGACATGAAAATTTTCTAAGTCTTTTTTTTAAGTAAAATTTTTCTAAGTCTTTTGGACACGAAAAATTTCTAAGTCTTTCGCTAAGGCAGTTGCCTAGTATGCCAGGGATATTTTTTTTAAGAAAATTTTTCTAAGTCTTTTCGACATGAAAATTTTCTAAGTCTTTTTTTTAAGTAAAATTTTTCTAAGTCTTTTGGACACGAAAAATTTCTAAGTCTTTCGCTAAGGCAGTTGCCTAGTATACCAGGGATAGGTTTTTAAGAAAATTTTTCTAAGTCTTTTCGACATGAAAATTTTCTAAGTCTTTTTTTAAGTAAAATTTTTCTAAGTCTTTTAGCCCAGAAAAATTTCTAAGTCTTTCGCTAAGGCAGTTGCCTAGTACGCCAGGGATCTTTTTTTTAAGAAAATTTTTCTAAGTCTTTTCGACATGAAAATTTTCTAAGTCTTTTTTTTAAGAAAAATTTTTCTAAGTCTTTTAGCCCAGAAAAATTTCTAAGTCTTTCGCTAAGGCAGTTGCCTAGTACGCCAGGGATATTTTTTTTTTTGAAAATTTTTCTAAGTCTTTTCGACATGAAAATTTTCTAAGTCTTTTTTTAAGTAAAATTTTTCTAAGTCTTTTAGCCCAGAAAAAATTCTAAGTCTTTCGCTAAGGCAGTTGCCTAGTACGCCAGGGATTTTTTTTTAAGAAAAATTTTCTAAGTCTTTTCGACATGAAAATTTTCTAAGTTTTTTTTAAGTAAAATTTTTCTAAGTCTTTTAGCTCAGAAAAATTTCTAAGTCTTTAGTCATGGCCGTCGCCTAGTACATCGAGAATTCTCTTTTTCCCTTCGAGACTTTCGGGTACCGTTATGCCGCGTGGTCGGCACGCTAGAACATAGGTTGCGCTCATCAAATCACGCCACTCGACCAACCGAACGGGACTTGAGTAAATAAACGTTACACCGCCTGGCACGTGCCGAGTTGTTTTCTTTGGTTGGAGGATGAGAAACAAGACAAACAAGCCCGTCGACGCGTTCCCACAACGTAGCTGCCCACCCACTGATGAATGCGTTTCCGAGATGTCTTTAGGTTATTTTTTTTATATCTCGGCTACGCCGCGCGCGGTAATTTGCTACTTTTAATTTAGGTTATTTCAACTCCCGATAGTTTTAGTTAGCCCGTGCTGTGAGATGTCTTTAGGTGAATTTTTTTTTACTCTCGCAGCCATAATTTTAAGATTAATTTGGTTTTGTTAAACATCAATGATTTCTTTTCAAGTTTCTTTTGATTATTCTAAAAATCTACCATAAACCATAAAGTAATTTTAAGACACCGTAATTTTAAGATAGAACAAAATTTCGCTAAGGACAATAAACAATACATTGTATGTTTGACTAAAACTTAAGCGTGAGTTTTTTTTTCCTTTTGTTGGATTTCTACAGCGGGGCTTTGTTTGTGAGACACGAACCCTGGACACCGGCGAGTGATACCTCGGCCGGAAAGGTTCGTCACAAGATGTCAAGTGACAGTCTGATAGCCAAGTTTTGGTAAAAACAATGATATCGAACTCAAGTTATGATCACTGTAGCGTTCACCGATTCTGCGCCTCACATACGCCATCCTGTCGGATACTTGAAGAGCTTGAATTTGGGCTCGTCTGAAAGGATCACCTTCTTCCAATCAAGTGTAGTTCAACTTTGATAGTTGATTAGACCATATTAGACGATTTTTAAGCATTTTTATTTTCAAAAGGGGCTTTCTGACAGGTCGTTGAGAGCATAATTTTACCTCAAAAAGTCTTTGTCGGACAGTTATTGGCCTGATTTTGCATTCATCGCCTACAGATTCTACCTCCTAATATCTTTTGCAGTTTGTAACCGATATCGTAGACACATACGCTGACGAAAAGGTCTTTCTGACTCTTAGAATTTTTTCGATTTCATTTATTTTTTACCAAATTTCAGGACAAAAAAGTGCATTGTGCACCGCAAACTATTCACCTCGATATATGACCAACTCCAAGTGCACTTTCCCACCCAATGACACACATACATAGATGACAGCAGCAGCAGTTGACTACATTGGAGCTTCTCAAGGGCTTCAATAGGACATTCACTGGGAGCTTCACCTTTCATTCATGTTTTGGCCTGCATACAACGAAGAACGCCTTAAAATATGCAACACTCGTTTCAACCATTAACAGCACTAATTTATTTAATTTCTTTTCCTGCTTTCATGTGTGTGTTGGCGGTTGTGAGAATGAAAGTTTCACTATACATATATACGTGTGTGCATCAGCTTTCATTATAAATCTGTGTAAATATTCATCTTGATTAGGAATCTCTAGAGACTTGCTCTACACAAACCCACTCAAACCCATGCAGTTATCGTTCGTGTGTGTGTATGTGTGCCTGTACTCACAGTTATTTGGCTTTTTTTTTGCTGCTTTATAAAGGGTTGCCCACAACCTTTGTTATGCTCCGCACTTACACCAGCAAAAATTCATCACCTGCTGCTGCCACTCTGTGCTCTTCTTATTTTACGGATTTTTCTCAACTCCTACCACCTACCATTAACCCAACACAAGAGTTTGTTTTTAATTTATTGCTTGCAAACTGATATGACAGTCGCCACTGATAACTCTTTGCAAACTTGGTCGACGCTCCTTATGTACTTAGTTCACACTCAAGCCAAAAAGTTGGTCTTGTTTGTAACAGGCATTTAGTCAGAAGATATGTTTGATGTGGTTGCGGATTATGCAGAAGTAATGAAACATTTGAAAAAGTTTTTTGAGCTTAAATAGAAATTAAAAAGTCATCAATTATGCAGAGTGGTTAGGATTGGGTCAGGACGATGGTAAAAATCACAAATTTTCTCTATTAGTGAAATGTACCAAAGTAATCTCAACTATATAGCATTTTTGTTCTAAGCATTTGTATAAATTTTAACCTAAAAACATATTTTATAGCATTCTGACATCGTTTTCAAAATCGTATTTATATAACTATTTACAGATCTATCGTTTTCTAATACATTTCAGGGTTTTCCATCCAGGGGGATGGAACTCTAAGTCCCGGAATTTTTATTCACAAGAAAATACAAAAATTTTCAGCAACTATAAATACAACTGCAAACGATGGTTTTTCTTTAAACTTAGAATGAAATAATTTTTTTGAGGTAATATTCATATCATTTAGGTCATAAAAAGATGAAGAAAACATACATTTGATTTTTACCTACGCTACTTACGTTTTACAAGCTTGTACAAAGAAAAAATTGTTTTGCTCCTGTTCGGCACAAATTATTTTTTAAAATCCCTTGAAGGTTTTTTAACCCTTTAGATCTTTGTTTTTAAACCCTCTTCATATTCTTTTCATTAAAAAAAAAATAATAAATTTGATTTTTGTTCGGTTGATTTTTTCTATAAATATAGGCCAAAAAAATTTTGTTTGCTTTTCTTTAGCAAAAAATCGAAAATCCAACTAAATTTTATGCCAAATTTCTATCTAAATTTATTATCATGTTGGTTCATATTTTTTTCATAGGACCAAACGATTTGATTTAAACAAAATGTGTTGCAAAATAAATATTGGGCAAATCCGAAAGGTTAATATCGAAATCCTTTTTTATATTCCCTTTTCTTTTTCATATCTCTATACTCCTTAAGTCTATTTTATTGCTTGTTTTGGTTGAGATCTTAAAAGACTCTGGTTACTAGCTTGTTTGACTTCCATGGAATTTTGATATTAGCAATAGTTTTATAACTATACTATATTTTTTTACTTTAAAAGGAATATTTTAATCATATCATACTTTTTACTTGAATACAAAGTTTTGTTTTCTTTTTCATTTTTTTTTAAAAAGAAATTAATGTTGTTTATTTTGCTTTACTTATTTACGTTTATATTTTTAATAAATTTTTAACTTTTCTGAAATATAAGAAATCATAATTTTTTTATTGAAACACTTATTATATAATTTAAATACATACAAATTTAGCAAAAATCATTAAATAAGGACCGTATACGTTATAATTTTTATTAAAAAAGTCATCATATCATATTCGTTATTTTCTAATAAAATTTTTTTCGATCTGGTCCAATAACGTGATGTATATTTTTTCAATCATAAACCTTACAAGTGTTTCCTTCGAAAATACAAAATGAGATTTCAGAATTCGACCGTATCTTTTAATTTTTGTTAAATTTTTTCCATATATTCTTTGTATATTACAGCTGTCTTGTAACCCTTGTCTTGCATTACTAGTTATGATTTCGGCTTGGTGTTGTCTTATGAACTTTTGAGTATTTTTGAATATTTTAAGCAGTGAAATGTATCCGGTTATGAGTCAGGTTTCTTTAAGTCGACATAAAAATGACTGTGTTTAATATTTTTCCATGGTTGTTACATCAAATGAAAGGTAATTCTATTAATAAATTATCGATTTAGCTTAAAGCAAAAGAATTACGAACGAATACCTGAAACCTTATTTTTTTTTTGCTTAAGAAATATTTGTCTCCGGCTATGAGCCACCCAGAAAATCAGTTGGAAATACAAAAACTTGATATGAAATCGACACAAATTCAAAGATTATGAATAAATTTTATTTTTTATTACGAAAGGAATATTTAAAAGCCATCTAAAATCATAAAGAAAAATTATTCAAGCATAGTGCTGTTTTTGATTCATAAGACTTCTTTGGTGTCGGCATAACGAAAGTTGGTAGCTAAAATTAACTTTAATGTATTACTTACACAAATAATTAAGTGTTTTCAATGCAATGTTATTTAAATGACAATGTTTCATGAAAAAAATGCTCAATATTAAATTTTGTAAGCTGGCTCAAAACCGGGTACTCGAGTACATAACCGGGACTGATAAGCAATTTGTAAATGACATCGCATTTTATTATGATGTTCATATTTGCTCATATTATTTCATAATATTGAGCTAAAAATCCCAATCCATATTTTTAGCAATAATACTTATGCTTTTTTACCGATTTACAACCTAATCTACCGCTTTGAAATAAATTAAATATTACTTTACTTACCGTTTTTTACAAGATATTTTGTTTTATATTAAGCAACACGTCTATCCAGTGTGATAACACATACTCTAAAAGGTGATTGAAAAATCTCTACAATAAATGTTGTGAAATTTCACGACATTTATTGGCGATTTTGTAAAAAAACCACGCTATACAGTTAGTTTTTCAATTTTGTCTGAAAATCAGCGTCTTTTTCCAAAATATGTATATTTACTCTACTATTCACGCTATTTGAGCATGTTTTCGCTCAGAGAGTCTTAAAATATGTATATCTTTCTCTCCTTTTCACGCTATTTTAACGTGTTTTCGCTCAGAGAGCCCTAAAATATATATATTCTTTACTTTTCACGCTATCCAGCGTGTTTTCGCTCAGAGAATTCTAAAATATATATATTGTCTACTCTTCACGCTATTTCAGCGTGTTTTCGCTCAGAGAGTCTTAAAATATGTATATTTTCCCTACTTTTCACACCATTTCAGCGGGTTCTCGCTCAGATACTCCTAAAAACGCTCCAGCAGCGGTATTATACGCTTGCCCTTAAATAAAAACCTCTGCTTTAACGTCATATGCTTTCAAAGAGTTTATTCGAACAAGTGTCCAATTATATACAACTTAAACAGTAGATTGGTCACAGCTTAATTACTCAAGCCTACTGGAGTAGGAAAGAGTAGTGCCTTCTGCTGAGTGATTGATTCTATACAGAGTTGTTGTTGTTGCCATGTTCAAAACTTACTTGAGAGACTTCACGCATTTCTAGCTTTTTTTTATAAGCGCGGACAAGATTGGAAGAAATAATTTTAGAAGAGAGTTTTTACAAGAGAGCGAAAGAAATAATTGTAGGTGAGAGGATTCACGCATTTTTAACGATAAATATTTATAATTTTGCTCTATGTGATTTAACGACAATAAATGTAGGCAATCAGTTGCCAGCAAATATAGTAGTTAATTCTCGTGAATTTTTGTTAGAGTGCAGCAGAAGTGAAATTATGAAAAGTGTTGCCATTGACAGCACTAAAATTAGGGTTACCGTTTCGGCATAATAGAAAAATGGATAACGGGAATAGCTCATAACCGAAAACATTCCCCTATAAATAACGATTGCGTTTGGATTGCTATTTAAAAAAAAGTATTTAATCCTTTTTAGCATAAATTAAAAAAGCATAAATTAAGATAAAGAGTTATTAGCGGTCCCTGCTTTCAAAACAGTTTAATACTATTTTATTAAAATTTTGGCATTTCGGGATCACGAATTTCCCGAAATTAGGGGATTGCCCAAAACACTTCGGGATTCAAATCCCTAATGAACATCGATAAATACTATAGCACTTGCCCATTCTTGTAGTGAATTTTAGTACCCTAGTGTCAATATTATTCGAGATACAGAGTTTTTCTAATATTGCCACTTTCATTTGTCGAATAACTACCACTTTTTTTGCAGTAATTTGTTATAATTGTGCCTACCCATGTATTACATTTCAGTACCCTAGTATCAATATTAACTTAAATACAGCCTTTTTCTAATAGTCACATGTCTTTTTTCGAATTCTGTCCACTTTCTTCATTGTCTTTTGTAATAATTCTACCCATTATCGTAAAGGATTTTATAACCCTAGTGCAAATATTATTTGAGAAACAGTGTTTTCTAATATTCCTACGACCATTTGTTGAATATCGGCCACTTTTCTAAATGACCACATCCGTGTTCAATATCTCTATCTATTGACAAGAAATTAAGGCAATCGGGCAAGCGCTAGTGATCGATGTATACACGTTAAAAGCATTTTTTCTTGCATTGGGTTTGACTTACAATTAATTACTCCTTATTCTTTCAAAATCTTTACAATATTGCAGCGGCCCGACTTCAAACATGAAAATATGAAATGGTAGAAAAACTGAGAAATTGACACTTAAAATCTCATTGCCTCTGTGATGTTTTCCTTTTCATATTGAAAACGTTGTTGTTGTTTTAGTTTCTTTGGAAAGATTCGTTAGAACAATTAACTGTTGTAACCTTGACCTAAAGTTCAATAAATAATTTTGAACTATCAAACAACTAGAATTTGTGTTTAAAATCAAGTATGATTTAAACTATCAAACATTTAGAATTTGTTGTGCATTTTTGTAGATCAGTTAAAAAGTTATAATATTTTCAATATTTTGAATAGGCTTCCTGATCAATTCTTTTGTATGCAATTAAATTAAATTTCAATTCATAATTTTCCCGACGTTTCGTTGATTCTTTTTCAACTTCTTCAGGGGATCTTTTATTAAAAACGAAAACAACAAAAAAACAATTTTTTAAAACTTAGTTGAACAAAACATTTTGAATTTGAAACTTAAAAATAGTTTAAGTGAAAATAATTTGACTGATAATGAAATAAATATATAAATAAAAGCTGTAAATAAATGACATAAGAACTCACATGCTGAAAGTTTAATTTGATTAGAACATAAAATTGTTCCAGATTGTTGATCTGATGTTAGTGTGGGATTTCGCCGGGTTTTTGTGTAGTGTTCATTTATCAAGTTGCGAATAATTTTTCCTGGAAAACTGTTTCTCGTGAGTGTTTTTTGAATTTTTCGTATGTTGTCGTCATGGTATTCCTTGTCGCTGATGGTTAGTATTTTTCGGATAAAGTTTTGTGCGGTATTTATTTTTTGCCTTATAGGTTGTGTGGAATGAAAGTTAATCATTCGTCCTGATGCTGTTGGTTTTGTGTACCAATCTGTAGTGATTTGTTTTGAGTTTCAGTAGGTTTTTACGTCTAAGTATGCAAGGCTGTTGTTCTGTTCTGTTTCTACTGTGAATTGTAAGTTTTTGTGATAGTTGTTGAGTGTGCTCAGTATTTTTTCGGTGAGGTGTGGTTTTACTATCGCGAAAATGTCATCGACATACTTGCATAGGCCCTTTATGTGCATTTTTTTCTTTTTTTAAATCTTCGATTGTCGTGTCGAGTAGGCAGTCCAGTACAATGTCTGCTATCGTGGGAGAAAGAGGTTTCCCATGGGCATTCCAATCATATAACATAATATATAAATAATTTAAATAAATTGAGTTGACGACGCGAATATTGATTGTAAAAAATAGAAGAAAATAATTAAACACTGGAAAAAAACAAAAAAGTTAAGATTTTAAAAAATAGCTTTGCCTCTCCTTTCTGTCCAAAGACGTTCCTGTTTTTTTTTTATTTAAGCAATTAATGTAAAAAATCAAATTGCATTTTTTACATTTACAAATAGCTTCAAATTAAGCGAAGGGCAAAGGAGGGAATATAATTCCTTTATCGCCTCGTAGCAACGCCACTTTTAGAATTATCACTAGCAGAATTAGCAACAAATTAATCGTTTAGCAGATTAGGATCAATTCTGAAAACCTCAAAAACTTTATGGCTTACACCAATACCTTTTAAATTGTTCCACAGCTGTTTCAAGAGCAGTAAAAACATAAAAAACTTAGACTGTCTGACATCAGCGGTAGCCTCACTCTATGCCTTTTTAATGGGAAAGTTTGATTGCATTTCCATTTTCTGTAAGTTTTGAAACGGTTATAAGGGCCTGCTTCACAGACTGTGTGAATGACAACAAAATACCATCAAAAATAATTTCCAATGTCAATAAGTAATAAATGAAATTTAATTTTTTTTTTAATTTTTTTATTTCCAAAATTTTCATTATAAAATAACTCCAAAGACAAAAATTATTTTTTTATTTACAATATTTGGCCAAGCAAGGCAATATACTTATTCTAACGGGTTGTTTTTTATTTTCTTCTTTTTCCCTCCTCACTTCTTTCCTTGTTTTGGGGTACAAAGATGTGCACATCAAAGTGGGCGTAATCCACCCACCTGATGACATGAATTCAAGAACACGTCAGAAAGAAAAGAAGAAGAGAAGAAAAGAAAAAATTAAAGGAACTTACATACTAACATATTTTACACATAATAGTTGAAAAGAAGACTATTGTCACTACTGTGTTAACATATAATCAATAGGGAACAATTAAAGAGGCATGGATGGTTAATGGTGATCGTGATAAGAATAGATGCTTAGGGTGAAAAGAGGAGCTTGGATAGGGAACGCTTGAATATGTATTTAGACATAGGTGATAGGTAGTGCTCGCTGTTAATATTAAATATCATACAACATCTGTTAATGGGTGCGTTGCAAGCGTGCGTGGTGTGGTGCTGTGATTCACTCAGCTATCTTTTATACCTAGTTCTCTGTCAAAGTTTCGGACAATGACATCAAATATTAAACACGAACAGAGTAGCGATCTTCTTGTTGAAAATGGCATTATGTTGATGGCTTTCAGTCTGTGAACATATGGTGGCAGGTTTCTATAGTAAGAATTGTTTTTTGATAGATTCTAGACTATTAGTATGCACTTCAAAACTTTGGTTCCAAAGTGTGCAACAATATTCAAGAACTGGACGCACTAGTGTGCAATATAAATTTTTGGTTACCCAGACGTTCTTGAATTCGGTTCTTTGAATCTAAGCTTAAATCTAAGATAACCCCAAGATCTGCAGTGTGATGGATCCTTTTAAGCTCAGCCCCATTTAGCTAACGGGAAAAACTTGTAACATAGCATTTATTTTCATTTAGAGATGGATCCAGGGATGACAGTTTATTCTGTAAGATAACTGTGTCCACTTCAGATTGAATGGTATAGTACATTTATAAGTCGTCTGCATATAAGAGATGTGGGATGTCATACAAAACTTCAGATACATCTGCAATAGATATGTTAAAGAGGAGTGTACCACGTGACTTCCTTGAGGTACGCCTGATGAGACAATTATCTTATAAGATCGGGTACCCTGAAATTTAACATATTGGGATCTACCACTAAGGCATTTGAACAAAAAAATTGATATACCAAATTTTTGTAATTTTTTAGAAACTTAGATAACGTTATTAGAGGTAGGTAATATCACAATTTTTGGGGTGTTGAATAACTAGCACATGTGCACCCTTGTGTATCAACACATTGTGCTAGCACAATTGTGCCACAATCGAACAAAGCACTTATTAAAATTTCGATAACAAATAGTGTGCTAACCATGAGGTTTGTAGTGGTTCATCGTTTAATACGAAATCCGTGTTGTTGTTCACTTGAGTGTAAACTAACTATTCTGTGAGCTAAGAATATATTATTTTTTAAAAGTTGACAATAAGACAATACCTCCGTAGTTTTTGATCGCTCTCTTATTGAGATGACTTCCAAAAAGATTTAAAAAACACCTGTTTTCAAAGACTTATTATAAATAATATGAAATGGTGTAATTAATTCAGCTAGGCACTGAAGGAGGAGAATTGGTGGTATAAGGTACGGATCGGGAGACTTGTAGGGGTTTAATTCATTAATAGAATTAATTATGTCCTCTTGTTTAACATTGACTGTGCAAATCAATGGGGACATGTTGGGATACATGAACGGAGTTCGAATTAGGATTAAAGGTGGACGAAAAAATTTTTTTAAGTGATTTGCATAGAGATTACAAATCACTTGTGGGTTGGCAGAAGAAACATTTCCTTTAAACATGGTTAATGTTAATGTTGTAAGGTGGAGATGCGTACTGCAGCCTAAAAAATAAAATATCTATTGTACCTAATTCTAAACCCGCCAGAGGACCTTCGGGGAATCTGCCTGTCCCAAGCCAGGAATGGAAGGGTGAGGGTTGGTTATTGGATGGGCAGTTCATGGGGCACGGCCCATGAACTGATCTCATAATGAGTTCTTTCTGGAGGCACGGCTCCTGAATGTTCGTCTGATAACTGTAAAAGAAAAGGTTTACCTAGAGCCTTGGATGTTGCTGCCAAATTCTTGGAGAAAGCATTGTTTTGATATTAAGTTATCATAACACCGTAGTTGTAATATGCTTTCGATGGACGATCAATCCAACATAACTTGAAGAGCGGGGATAGTCATCCATCAGTGATGAGGAGACCTGATCTATTGTTGTTCTGCAGACCTATCTTAGAATAAAGGTTATTATGTAGGAAACATTTAACCTTCGGACCGTTGTATAAGCAAATTTGTATACAACGGCTCATGCTTCTTAGTTTTCTGTTAAGGCTTTAATTAGTCTTAATTTAGGATAACGACGTTGCATAAGTAGAATTGAGGTTTACCCGGTTTTACTGGGAAACCTATGGTTATTTTTTAACCTTGCCAAGTACAATTCGAGTGGCTGAAGGTGTCACAGTCAGATATAAATGTTCTAAGAACTTTTGGTCTGTAGACGGGATGTTGAATAGCCTTGTCAGGTGGAGCCTTTTGCCCGGGTTTTGACTATCATATGGGTTAGGCCCACGTGGGGTTTTTAATAACGCTCTGGTTTGTGGTTAGGCCAGAAAGGCCGGTGTGAGTTACACTTTAGTTGAACTCGGGCTGGTGATTCCCTTAATTACTAAGAGAATGATGGTAGATTGAATCTCGCCAATTTCAAACAGTAAATGTTAGGAAGGTAAGCAACTACCGGATCAATATACTGTTACCTTTGGAATTTGAGTACAGGCGACGGGGAAACCTAAATAGTCTGAGTTGTGACCATTTGAGATTGAGGAATTTGATTGCATGAGTGACAGGCCTAGTTGCCGCCTTAATTTTTCGTGTCAGAGAGTGATGACCTCTGATATGAATGGGATGATTTTGTGCGGATCAAATAAAGGGTTGTATTACTTGGTATAGTATACTGAGATGACCCATGGTTATTAAAATAACCAAGTCATGTTTAAATTCGAGTGACTGAATGAGTCACGGTCATGTATAGTGTCTTTTTGACATCAGTGCTGGGGTTCTGTGGCATGTAGTTAGAGGAATCTTTCAAAAATGGTCTTTCTTGAATTCCGAAGGGGCGTTGACCGACGCTTCATATTTGTCCCAAGCATTGGAGCACCGTTGAATTAAGCCTTCGCGGCAGGGGTCAACGTTAAAAACATAGTGGCTTTCTGTACCTAATTCTCAAGGCTCCGCTAGGTTGGCGGATTACAGAATTTCATCCAGATCCAGTTCTTTTATGAATTTGAGTATGTTTTTAGGTTCAAGGGATGAAATTTTCTCTAGACTCAGCTCATAGTTCCCCAGAGTAAGCTTATGTCTGCGAGCCACGAAGTAATTATCCCAAATTTCAACAAAACAAAAAAAAAACTTACTTTCGATCGTGTCTGATAATTTATCTGGGTTTTCGTGCACTTTTGCCCCCTTACCATATTTAAAAGATACCAACTTTTTTTTGTGCGGGTTCTTGTAAGAGCGTGTATCGTCAAAGTACACTGCTACTCCACATGACGTTATTGTGTAGGTAAACTGCCTGTGCGTAGATATGTGTTGAATATTTGTTTTAATTGTTTGTAAAATAATAATTTGTCACCCGCACACGAACCTGTTTGTCATTTTCTTAAATTACATGAAATATGCTTGAAATTTTTATTGAAATTGATTTATTGCTCTCATGCTGGGAGGTAAAATAAACCTACTTTCATTATTATATTTTTTTTCTTTTTATTAAGCACGCATGACTCAAAAAATGGGTCACGTAGAGGAATTTAATAATAATGCTGCAATTTAAACGGATAAAGTAAAAACCAAAAGTGTTGAAGTTAAATGTGTTGCCTAGAACTTTAAAATTTAATTTTCCTTAAAAGCCTCTCCTGACTCGTTATCATCTGTCACATTCTTGAGCGTATCAGTTGATGCTGCCTTTCGAACGACTAATGTCCTGATATTACTCTCGTACTCGAGCAGCTTTAATTTACTATAGCATAGGTGAAGCTTATAGGCAGCCTCACATTTATTTTCGCTCTCCATATCAACGCACTCCGGTAGTTGAACCTGTTCGCGTACCATTATTGCGTTTAGCTTGCGCTGTATTGCGCTTTCCATAAAGACGCCATCTTTGATCAGACCCATCTGTTCGTAGAGACAGTGGGCGAAGCACTGTATTGGCTCCTGATACTTTTCGATTATAACTATTGGTGAAACGATGCTATAATCGACATTATTTTCTTTGTTTTCCGCCTCATCGTCATAGTCTTCTGCTGCGTTCTTGAACATGGTTTCTTCTTCACCGGCTGCTGTCGCAAAGGGCAAGGAGTTGGATATCAGACCCAGTCGAAAACGCGTCAATTCGTTCATTCCAACTTCCGTTCTTTTTATACAATTTTGCACCATATCAGCTGATATTTTAGAGGGCTCATTTTTTGCAAGATCCAAATTCAAATTTAGTGTAATCGATACAGTGCGTGACTGTTGTTAAAAAGAAGCAGAAAAGACCAATATCAGAAAGTTGTAAGTTTTTGACTACTCCAACTTCAGATAACTTACCCAAGATTCTTGTAGCAAGCCACCTATCAGCAATGCCAACACAAATTCGTTTGAAAGCATTTAAATATTTTAATAAGGATCTACCTTGCTCTTTCCATATGTGTTTCAATAGTCGATGTTTAAAACAATGACCAACATTTAGGCGTAACTGTTGTGGACTTCAATTTATAGCCAGAATATTTGGCAATTAAATGATCTCTATCGTCCATCCAATATGACCATATAATTACTGGTTTGCTCTAATCTAGCTTTAAATACGTTTTAATGGCTTGTTTTTTAGCAATCAAACAATAATTAAAAATTTTAAGTGTAGCAATGATAAGGCAAAAAAGTGTAATTTACGTTTAGTTATAGTGATAGTTTTGTTTTTTTAATAGATAATTAAACCGGCATTAGTTTTACTTCTGGAAATAAAATTGTTTTTACCTAAAAAATACATCTGCTACTGAAAATCTCTTAAAAATTTTTCATGTTGGTTATTAGGGTAGAAGGGGGACCATTCGCCACTTTTTTTTAAAAATGCTGTTCAAAACAAACCAGTGCTATTTATTTGAAAATTTTCTCAAATACAGAAGTTGTATTTGTTATTTTTAATTTCTCATTCTTACATCTCAAATATCTTAATTATTTATATTATTTTTTTGATGATTTCAAAAGTTCTCTGAAGTGGTGAAACTGCCCCACCTATGGGGTACATTCGCCAATGGGATAGGGCTAAACCGCCAAGAAATAAAATTCACGGTTGTGGAGGAATGAATATTTTTTAAAAGTTGTACTATCGTATTTTTATTTAATGTCACTGAAAAAAAAAAACAGAAATATAGTAACGTAATTCATTTCTAAAACAAAATAAGTTTAAAACAAGTTTAAAATACAGGCACTTTTTGTGAAAAAATGTGTGAAAATTCTAATGAAAGTGTAGGTCATGTTATTGATTTTAACAAAATTTTTTTCAATATCACTCTATTTAAGGTTGTACTTTTCTAAATTTATTTTAAATATATATGAAGCAGTCGATCGAGAAGTTCCAGGTGGATGGATTGGTTCCGGAAGCTTTAAAATAATATCTTTTTTAAGGACATATGCGATATCCTTAACATTTGGTTTATAAAAAACCCATGATTCGGTTTTTTTCTAAGAAAATCAATTGTTTGTCTGTTTCCTACATCGCATATAATTTGGCCAACATAAAATTGATCTATCTTGCCATCAAATCGAACGAGAACATAATTATTTTCATGTTCATCGAAACTCTCGGTATCAATGAAAGATCCTATTGAATTCTCTGTATTAGCAAAACTTATCGCAGAAAATTCATGCGATGATTATTCAGAGGAGACAGAAATTTCACGTTTTCTTTTGCATATTTTATGGATTTTCTTCGATTTTTTTTTACTTCTGGTTTTTTTGTTTTAATTGTTTACTATCCGTTAAATTTTTCAGCAGATAGTTTATGTGATGATACTTCAGAGAAGATAGGAATTTTACGTCTAATTTTGGAAATATGAGTTTTCTCCAATTGGTATTGCCCCTTTTCATTCTTCGACGGTGTCGATGTAAGAATTGTTGATTTACCCTTTCTTTTATTAGAAGATTTGTGATGGTTATGTATTTTTTGAAATGGACGAACTTGCTGCGGAGTTTTAGTTAGAAGTGAAGGCTCGAAATCGATTTCAGTCTGCTGATTATCAATGTTTGCAACAATTGATTCATGTTCCGTATCGCCCGTTACGTGTTCATTAATAATATTTACGAAGTCTGATTCCAGAAAAATTTGACTATTGAATGGGCTTATTCCGGCCTTCGCAAAACCTTTGCATATGTTTTCGGAAACAAATGCCTTTTGAAAGAGAATGTTTGAAAGAGATGGTATGTCATAAATTGTTATAACCCTTCCCGGGTTGTTTACAAGAAAGTCATTAAATGAAGTGGCCAAATATTTTTTAAATGGACCAAATACAGATATATCCAATGGCTGCAGCTTATGCGATGAATGAGGCGGAAAGCTTATCATATGGATTCCATTATCTCTGCAAAATATAATTGCTGCAAGACTGTAATGTGAAACATGAGTATCCTTAAAAAGTAAAATTGGTCCTTCTGTTGAACAACATGTATTATCTTTAATGTAATTAAGAACTTTTATAAATCCGTCATTGGACATCCATCCGCTTTTAATTGCCATCCCTATACAACCATTTGGCCCACCGTTCACGAAGTGTTCCTTATATTTTATTCGCGGAAAAATGTAAACAGGTGCAAGTGCGTCACCAGCAGCATTTACGATGCCTACCATTGTTACTAACGATCCTCTTTCTGCAGATGCCACCTGAGATATAGTACGTTTTCCTTTTGTTGAAATCACCTAAGTAATTAAAATGTATAAAAAATTATAAAAACATTAAATTCAAAAAAAACTTGGATTTACTTTTGAGGAAGGCAGCGCAGTAGTTATACCAGTTTCGTGTAAATTATAAATATCGCCAGGATTAAATGAAAACTCTTCATACAATTTCTGTACATTTCCAAAAAATTCCATTACTGCAGGTTTCGTAAAAGCGATTACTCGTGCGAGGCTTGTGCTCTCAGATTTTCTTAAACTCAAATCTGTATTTCGCTTCATAAAGCCTTGAATCCAATCTATTCCAGCAGTTTGGTTTTTAATCCATGAAGAAGGCATGTCTATGCTGTTTGTTGTGGCATAATCGAAGACAAATTTAAGTCCCATGGCATATGTAAGTCCGTGCTGGAGGTTAGAGCATATCTTAAAATATTGCGATATCTCATTTACTTGTTTTTTTGTAAAAATTTGTTTTGAACAGTATTTTGATGAATACTGAAATGTTTCACTATCCGAAGTTTGGTCAGAATCATCATTAGTATTAAGCGTCCTATCACTTAGATTCTTAATTCGATCGCGCAACGTGGTACGACATAAACCATGGGTTCGAGCAGATTCACTGATATTATATTTTTTAGATAAAACATCTTTTATAGCAAGTTTAATTTTTTTCTCATCCAAATCCCTTCGGTTAGTTTTTCTTTGGTATTTGCAAACCATGCTTGTTTAACCTATGTAAGTGTGTAAATGAAAATAAAATGTAAATGTTAGCAACAACTCTTTTGGTAATTTATCCACTGCACGGGGTATATACGCCGGCGAAATGTCCCCATCTGCACAGTGGCGAATGTGCCCCAGGAGCAACCACTATCACAAAATTGCTTTTTTTTCAAACTTTGAACCAATTCAACATGTAAGCTTTAGCTAACTCATTAGTTTAATAATTCCGGAATTACATAAAAAAAAATAACTTTGCTTACACTTGATAATTTAGAAAGTTATAACAAAATATACTTACATATAAATATTTTTTAGGCAAGCAAAAAACACAAAAACACGTCTCGTGAATACAAGCAAAGTACAACTGCCAAAGTTGAGTGGATAAAAGATGGTCGATAAACACACAAATTATCGATTTATTTAATTTAATAGCTGTTTTAAGTTCTGAGATAAGGTGGGGTGGCAAATGTGTCCCAGTGGCGAATCCTCCCCCTTCTACCCTACTCAGTTAAAAATAAAAACTACAAAAGTAAACCTTACTCATAAGCTCAGATATTTAAAAACGTATTCTGAGAAGTTTTTGTAAACAAATTTAGATAGACTTTTTTTTCGAAAATGCAATTTGTTTTGGTTGTTGCTAATTTGTAAGAAGCTTGAGCACTTTTTTAGACAATTAATTTAAGAAAATACAGTTCAAATTTCAAGTCAACCCAAACAAAACTGTTTGGATGAGTTCGTTTTCGCTCTCATTTTTATATTAACTAAGATATTAAGCTGAAATACTGTAACGAACCCTTTTGCTCGTTACTGATTTTTGCTGAGGTAGGCTCAGTGAATAAACCAGGGGTTCTTAAAAAATAATTTATTTACCAATGATTCCGTTGTTTTAAATAAGAAAGCCAGCGTTTTACTTTTAAATTGTAGAGTAAGTCTTTATTATTTTCATTTGTTTTATTTATTACTTAACGAGTACGTTAATTAATTATTATTAATCAATAAGCATTATATAAATTAAATTGATATAATTAATCCTTGCTTATTCATATTTATTCCGGTACTTGCTATGATCCTCGCTGTGAGTGACTATGATAGAACTCAGATTAAAACTATGTTCGAAGGATGGAGGTACCTTCGCTTAAGATAACTACGTTTTGATCTTAGAGTAAACAACGTTCGAAGGGTGAGGACACCTTCGCCTAAGATAACTACGCCTGAGCTTAGAGTAAACTATGTTCGAAGGGTGAGTACACCTTCGCTTACGATAACTACGCTTGACTTAGAGTAAACAACGTTTGAAGGGTGAGAACACCTTTGCTTAAGATAATTACATCTGAGCTTAGAGTAAACTATGTTCGAAGGGTGAGTACATCTTCGCTTACGATAACTACGCCTGAGCTTAGAGTAAAACTATGTTCGAAGGGTGAGTACACCTTCGCTTAAAATAACTACGTTTTGAACTTATAGTAAACAAAGTTCGAAGGGTGAGTACACCTTCGCTTACGATAACTACGCCTGAGCTTAGAGTAAAACAATGTTCGAAGGGTGAGTACACCTTCGCTTAAAATAACTACATTTTGAACTTAGAGTAAGCAACGTTCGAAGGGTGAGGACACCTTCGCTTAAGATAACTACGCTTGAACTAACTACTCAGTCTCAAAGCATGTGCATGCTACTGCGCCTGCGACAAGACTGCCTGTGCTAAGCAAACGCGACTGCTTTATATTCTGCCGTTGCCTTTCTGTTCCGTGTTCACTTGTTTTGTTTTCCCTGCCTGTCTATATGTGACTGTGTTCATGGCTTTGCATGTTCGCATGTGTGTATTTATTATTTGTTTACTTATTTGTTATTCAATACATTATTATTTCCTCAATAGAATATTTATAAAATTAATATTATGTATTTTACCTAATAAGATATAATATTATATAATAATTTCCATACATCTTATTCATAATAAATAATAAATCTTTAAATTAAATTAATATAGTTCAATTTACATTTCATGTTTTGGTTGTTTACATTTTCCATATTTTAAATTCAGTTAACAATTCACTTATATACTTTGTGAGACCCAAATTGTGCAACAATTTGAGTCCTCACAATACTGACACATGAAAGAATTCCATCATAATTTTCATAATTCTTAATTAGTACACCCTTTAATTATACTCTACATTTGAAAATGTAGTTTATATTTTAAACGTAAAATAGTAAGAAAATACAGTTAAACAAATATTATCGCTGCACTTCTAGAGTGAGTCTTAAATGATTTTATACACTCAAAAAAATAATAATATATATAGGAGAAAAATATGAAACTTCTGAATCGAATATTTACATATAAAG
Organism: Dichetophora obliterata; assembly: GCA_963920525.1. Classification (NCBI taxonomy): domain Eukaryota; kingdom Metazoa; phylum Arthropoda; class Insecta; order Diptera; family Sciomyzidae; genus Dichetophora; species Dichetophora obliterata. The sequence goes on along the minus strand of OY986437.1, from coordinate 240,768,368 downwards.
ATTTCTATTAAATGATGAGCTTCTAATCTGTATTCAAAATTATATTGATGTTCAAAAATTAAAAAAATTGTGTGCAATAAAAAAATTTTGTATACCATAAAACATTTTTTACTTGCTCACGAATTCTTCTTGTGTACTTTCTGTTTTAAATTGAGCAATTAAATATTTTATTTTAAAAATAAAATATTAATTATTTAATATAAAATATAAAATGTTTTGTTTGTCTGCATGTTTTATTAAGATATGTTGAAATGTATTGATTTAAAATTCTTTCTAAGTTTTCAGTATTTAAGCAGAAAATTTTAAGAATTTCTTACATGGGCCACCTAGAATTTTACAGCTCTATCCTGGCAAATTAACAAGTGGTTACTAGTATTTAAATATTTATATGTGTTTGTTGTAATTTTTTGATTTCAAAACAAAATTTGAAGCTCAAAAGTAATAAATTTTAATAAAATTTTTTAACTGCTTTTCAGTTATTGACAATTTCATTCAAAAATTTTATTTTTTGAGCTTCAAATGTTGTTTTTAAAGCAACAAACATATAGAAATATAAAAAATACTGGTAAAAACTGTTAATTTTCTAGAATAGGGCTGTTGGTCACAAAATATAGTTTAAAGAAAACGCAGATGCGAAAGTTTTGCAAATGTATTTTTTTTATTAACTATTTTTAAAGAGAGAGCGAATATGTGGTTTCATGGAAAATTGTTCATTATTACCATAAGTTGTTGTTGTGCTTTGTTGCATTTTTTTAATTGGTAACACCATAACTTGGTGTTGTTGTAGTCTTTTATTATTCATTTTCTAGCCATTGCAAATGCATAATTAATCAAACTCTTTTAGACTTTTGTGTGAATGGTGAAACATTTTTGAGATTGAACCTTTTTCGCGGGATTTTAATTAATAAATAGAAAAACATAAAAATTTAATTTTTTTGCAATTTTGTAAGGTAGAAGCTAATGCAAATGAAGAAATGATTTATTGTTAAGGAAAAGTTTTTTTTAATAAAGTACTGTTTTCAAACTAAACTATAAGATCTTTATCATTAATTTAAATTAAAAATAAAAAAATTTTAGTAAACAACTTTAAAACTGTGACACAAATTAAAGAATTTGCAGAAAATTTTTTATAAAATTTCACTTGATCTTACGTGGTTTGGTATTTCTTTGTTAGGATTTTAAGAAAATGGCCAATATATAATTTTACTAAGTGAATTCATATTTATTAAAACAATTGAAGCCAAAACCAGTGGTTGAAGTGGGCTTGTCACAAAGCTTATAAAATTTTTAGTCAAATTTAACTCTTTTTTAGCAACGAATACTTGGAAAAATTTTTCAGAAAAACTTAATTAAGTTTATTAAAATTCATTTAATACAATTGGGTATCAACCAGATGGCAAATTGCTCGAAAGTAAAGACACCATTTTAATGTTAAGCATGAGCACAACCATTTTTTGCTAAATTCATTCAATTCTGTTGTATTATTAAAACAATATTTTTCAAATATTTGTTGTAAATAACAACAAAGCATTGTTACAAATAACAAAAAAAAAATATTGAGTTTTTGTGTTGGCTTTGCAAACATTATTATTTTTAAAATTAATTTTTTGTAGCAATTTTTTTTCTTCGAGCGGATAGTTTTTAATCACTGATGCATGACAAATACGCATTTCCACCACATTTCTATGATTAAATCAATCAAATTAATTAAATAGCCAAAAGGTATTTAAGCTTGCCAGGCTATAGCATAAAATTTTTAAAAGGGTGGGTTGAGCGCGCGCAAAACTTTGCCGGTACGCTGATCACAGCTGCAACGAATTTTTTTGCTAGTTGCAAACAACTGTTTGCTGTTTTTGCAAAAACAGCTGTTGTTGTTATAATTAAATTGAAAAAGCTTTCATGTGCATAGCTTTTTGTATGCATTTTTTAAGCTTATGTGAGATATTATGCATGTGTGTGTAAGTAACATGTGTTTTTGGTGTTAAGAAAAAAAAGCAACATTACAATGTTGCCAACAGCAAAAAAGTTAAAAAAAAAATCATGTTACTGACTGGAATTTAGTGATTTTAAATTAAAACTTTAACAAAAAGAAAAAAAATATTCTGCCCTAATATATATACAAAAAACAAAAATGCGTATTCTAACAACCTACAAATTGACTTTTTATCTCCAGGTCCGTGAGCATCCAATTATTGCAGCATGTGGTGTTTAATATGGTCTGTGGTGACAACAGCGCTACTGGCATTAAAAAGTTGCTACCATTCATTCATCTCTGCTTCTGAGTTAACCTTTTAACCACCATTGTCATCATCATCTTTTATGACCTCAATACCTGGCAACTCTGTTGTTTGTCGACGAGTGAAAATGATTTCTCTAATTACAAAAAAATTGATTTGTAGTTGGCTTAGAGCAATTTTTTCCCTCCAGAACAAAAGCTTAAACCATGGTGGAACAACATGTTGCCACTGCATTGTTTCACAAATCACGGTTTATAGAATTTTTTGCGTTTTTCTGCTATAGTTAATAAGGAAATGGGAAAAGTTAACGGAAATAATTTGCTAATTGGTACAATGAGGTTCTCGCTACCCAACGCTTGATCATAGTACAATTATAGAAAGTTGTTCTGAAATGTCAAATGAATGCATGAAATAAAAATTTAAAATTTGAAATTTAGACCTAGCAGCAGTGGCGGATCCAGAAGTAAATGGGGGGGAGGGGGTGGTAAATTTCTGAAAATTTTTTTCTTTAATATTATTTTTTTAGTTTTTGTGTAAAATAATATGATATTTATTAATATTTTTTACATAAATTCACACATGTTATCATTCGGTTAGTACAAAGATGAAATGGATCATCACAAGATTTCGGCCTTTTCTGATCACATCTTCCTGCTCTGAAATAACTTCAAAGAAAACATAAATTATAAAGATTATATATATAGACTAGCTGAAACCCGGCGCGTTGCTGCCACTCTCCCTATTCAAACGCCCATAAAATGTTATCAGTTAAACAGCATGTCTAAATTGAGGTAGAATACTGAATTCCGAGACTGTGCGACCTATATCCACAAAGCCATTCGATATAACAAATTAGGGTTGTATAGGAAGTGCCACGCCCTCTTGATCACCGCTCATAGAATGTAATCAATTAAACTGCATGTGTACATGGAGGTTGAATACCGAATTCCAAAACTGTGCGACATATATCTCCAAAACTATTCGATAGCACAAATTTAGGTTGTATGGGAGGTGCCACTGCCCTTTTCCTTACGCCCATAAAATTTAACCAATGAAACTGCATGTGTAAATTGAGGTCGAATACTAAATTCCGAGGCTGAGTTACCTATAACTCCAAAGCTATTCGATATCGCAAATTTGGATTAAGTTGGAGGCGCCACGCCCCCCGACAAACTCTAAAAAAATTTATCAGTAAATCTGCATGCGTAAATTTTGGTCAAATACTGAATTCCGATGCTGTGCGACCTATAACTCCAAAGCTATTTGATAGCACAAAGTAGGGTTGTATGGGAAGTGTCACTCCCCTTTTCCCTACGCCCATAAAATGTAAGAAATGAAAGTTCATGTATAAATTTAGGTCGAATACCGATTTCTTACGCTGTCAACCTATAACTTCAAAGCAATTCGATATTGCAAATTTGGGATGTAAGGGAGATGTCAGGCCTCCCTGTCCAACGCCCATTAAAAAAAAAATCATTGAAACTGCATGTGTTAATTGAGGTCAAAAACTGAATTCCAAAGCTGAATTCCTATAAATTCAAAGCTATTCGATATCACCAATTTGGGTTGTATGAGAGGTGCCCCTCCCCCTTGTCCAACTCCCATAAAATTTCATCACTGAAACGGTACGTCTAAATTGTGGTCGAATACCGAATTTCTAAGCTGTGCAACCCATAAAGCTATTCGATAACACAAATTGTTTTTATATTAATGGGAGGTAAAAGAAGGTGTGGCATTTCTTCTTAAACCATCTCGTACTCAAAGCAAAGCCACTTACAAAATTTGAGCTCAATCGGACCAATAGTTTCGGAGTATTGTGATATTTCCAAAAGTAGGCGTAGATGAAGTGTGACAACGCCCGTTTTTATTAAACTTAGTGACAGTCATCATAAGAACTTATTTACCAAATTTTAATTAAATACGACCAAAACCTTCTTAAATATAGCATTTTTATTGATTTGTGGGCGATAAAAGGGATGTGGCATTACTTTTTTCCTAAACCTTTGCGTAGCATTTACGAACAAACCAGTTGAAGGAAGTATCCTATTTTGTCTAGTCGTTTTCAAGTTTTAAGCATCCGAACAAATCACGATTCATTTTCATATGTACAGATATTGATTTGTGGGCGCTAAAAGTGGGCGTGAAAACATTTATATATCGTGACTGCCTCTTGGAGCACCTACACAGCAAGTTTCAGTATAAAAATGTGTAAAAATTCGTTCAGTATAAACGAAAAAGTTATTTTTGTACAGTTACTGACAGTTACCATCTGAACAAAATGACAATATCTTAGTTTTTACGATCGAAACCGTCTGATATAGATCCCTTATTTGGTTTGTGGTCGATAGCGCAAATTTGGCTTGTATAGGAGGAACCACGCCCCCTCGTCCAAACGTTACCAAACCTCACAGGAACAATCTATCTCCTCGGCAAACGTTGTTCTGCCACAGACCGCCTTACTGCTATACACAAAAATGTCAAGAAATGTCAAATATATTCACCATTTTCAGTACAGCTGCCGAAAGTAGCCATGTGCACTAAATAACCACATTTTAGTCTAATACGATCAAAACCGTGCGAAATATAGCATTTTTTTTTGTTTTGCAAGCGGTAAAAAGGGGTGCGGTAAAATGTTTCCCTTGAGCCATCTCGTAATCGAAACAAATCGACTGCCCAAATTTCAGCTCAATTTAGGTTAAGCCTGGCGCACTTTACTTCACTGGACGCTTACTCCCCGAAAAGTGAGTTTAACTAAAGTAGGGCAGGCCTATTTTTAGTGCACTTGCCGAGAGTAACCATATGTACTGAATTACAAAATTTTTGTCTAGTACGACCCAAACCGTTGAAATAAAACGTTTTCATTGGTTTGTGGGCGGTAAAAGGGGGGCGTGGAGACCAATTTTTAGTACAGTTGCTAACAGTAACCGTACAAACTAAGCCAACATTTAAGCTCAATCGACCAAGTAGTCAATTTTGATGGTTTCTTAAAAAGTGGGTGTGGCTATATAGCGCTGACGCCCTTTTTTAGTACAATTTCCGAAAGTAACCATACAAACTTAAGTATCATATGTTAGTCTCATACGGCCAAAACTGCATGAAATATAGCATTTTCACTGATTTGTGGGCGCAAAAGGGGGCGTGGAAACCAATTTTACGTACAGTTACTGTCAGTAACTTCACAAACCAAAGTAACAAATTTAAGTTTTATACGACCAAAACCGTCTGAAATAAACCATTTTCATTTATTTGTGAGCGGTAAAAGGGGGCGTGGAAACCCATTTTTAGGACAGTTGTCGACAGTAACCGTACATACTAAATTACAAAATTTTAGCCATATACGACCCAAATCGACTGAAATATAACATTTTTATTGATTTGGGGGCGGTAAAAGGGGGGTGTGGCAAATTTTTTTCCTCAACCATCTCGTACCTGAAACAAATCGACTGCTAAAATTTCAGGTCAATCGGTTCAGTAGTTTTGGAGTCTATAGACATCACACAGCCAGACACACATCGTTTTGCTTTATATATATAAAGATATTGATTTGTGGGCGTTAAAAGTGGGCGTGAAAACATTTATAAATTGTGTTCGTCTCTTGGAGCACCTAAAGAGCAAGTTTCACTGTAAAAATGTGCAGAACTCCGGAATTGCCATAATTTCGAAAAAGTGGGCGTATTTAAATAACGACCACTCCCATTTTTTGTACAGTTACCGACAGTAACCATCTGAAGAAAATCCCCAAATCTTAGTTTTTTACGATTGAAACCGTGAGATATTTTTCTTTTTTTTTTGTTTGTGATCGATGGAGCAAATTTGACTTGTATGGGAGGTACCACGCCCCCTTCTCCAATCGTTACGAAACCTCACAGGAACACTCTCAAGATGTGGCTTTATTTTCCCTGAAAATTTCATAAAGATCGGTTCAGCGGTTTTGGAGTCTATACGTGATATAGCCACATACCCACCCACATACCCACCCACATACCCACATACCCACATACATACATCCATTTTTATATATATAGATTATATATATATAATTATACAGATATTGCAATGATTATTAGCTGAAGTGCCAGATACTTAGCCGAAAATGGATTTTATGAACTCTTTTGTGTTCTGAAGTCATCTTCCTGTTCTTGAAGGTACTTTAAAATGGCATAATTATTCAAAATCATAAATATCGTTTTAAATTTGGGAAAAACCAGCTGATAATAGGTTATTCTTAATTTTAATAAAATTTCATTTTGATATCCAAGCAATTCTCTACTCTCGAGTGTACTTGAAGATAAAAAGTTTTTTAAAATATTTTTACCGCAGAAAGTATGAAGTGGATAAATAATTATTTTGTAGAATGCATCCATTCAAAATTTGGTCTCGATAAAAAACATCTTCCCTTAAAAGATTTTATTTTTTCAATATTGTTGTGTATGCTAAATCAAACTTTGTGGAGAAGCTATTTTCTAAAATATCCGCAAACATAATTGTTTTAAGGTTTAAAATTATTTGTATGTGTATTATTATTACATCTTCATCCATCATAGAACAGCGAAAATCGGAAAATGCGACATATCACCTTTATCCACTCATGTCTTCATATTATATTGTATTATATATATCTTCATGAATACCTTGAAGATAAAGTACATTTTGGAATAGGAAGATATTGGTTATATCGAGATTTTAAAATTTTTAAAAAATGCTTTACCAAATAATTATTAAAAAATCCTGAGATTTAGACCTGATTGTGAAAACCGAGTACCTATTAACCTAAATTTTACGTGGTTTGGCGTTTTTGTGTAACTTTTCAAATGTTGAAAATTTACCTACAGTGTTATTATTGCGATAAAACTAATTTTAAAAAATAATTTTTTGTAAACGACCTTCTAAAGCTGGATACTGAAAACAAATCGTTATAAAAGTTTTTACTATACATCATTACACCAATATTTTTTTATTCCAATGTTTAGAAATTTTTTTAAAAATCGTTTAAAGAAGTATCCTGTTTTTGGCTCAAAACTGGGGAAGGAGGATGAAGTATACTCCATTAAAAAATGTTGGTGCGTTAATTTTTGGCATCTATCGACCCCCCCCCCCCTGAAACCGTTCGATACAGGGGTACTTTTTTCAATTAAAATCAGTCCAGCCACATACCAATAGTCCAGCCACATACTTAATTTGATTGATTTATGCAATTTGTAATAGAATCCTTCCGAGCTAGCCTGGTTTTCGATTTGTAACAAAAATATGTTTTAATTCGGTGGTATTCCAGTTTTTTTAAACATATTAATTTAGTAACAAATTGGTTCTATTAAAGTTTCAAATAAGTAATTTGTAACAAATCATTCGTTTTGTTGCAAATAAGTTAAACTACGGTTACTAATAAATGCACTTGTTGTAAAAATGTTTCATAAAATTTTGAAAAAACTAAGTAATTGTTACGTTAAATATACATTATTACAACATTTTTTGTAGCACCTATAAAAAATATTTGTGTATTGTAATTGATGCGACTAAGTTGCTTTGTGTTTATGTTAAGTATATCAATGTCACAACAACTAAATGTTCAAAACTTTGATTTGAAGATGTTTTTATTAAGTTATGGGGAAGTAACTGCAAATAAATGTTTCCAATTTTGATGTGGCGCTCTTAAATGCCATAAGTAAAATATAAATTTTACTTTTCACAAAAAATTCTGTGTTGTTTCGTTGTGTAGGCTTCTACTACCATGTAATCCATTTTTGTTTTATTTTTTCACAAATTTAATAATTTTAATTCAGAAGTCATTTACATAAAGAGTTTCCGTCAATAAACAATTTCATTTACATAAATAACATAAATAGGCCAAATATTGGCAGCGTTCAACGAGACTACCAAATTGAAAAAATTTTCGTTGAATAAATTATTAATTGATTATACATATAAATTTGTTGCACTATTAAAATTATAATTATATATTAAGTAGTTGATTATGCATATAATTCTGTTGTTCTGTTAAAAGATCTCCTGTATCTTATTGTACTAATTAATATCAAATAAATATGAAATATGAAATAAATATGAATGGCAATGAATCAATGTGAAATTATGAGAATTTGTTTTGTTGCAAGAAGGTTGAAATGAGGTTTTTATTCAGTTACAAGAACATTGCAAATAGTATGAAGCTGAAACATACTCGCCTTCTGTAAAGTAATACTTCATACTCGCCATATTTGATTTTTTTTCCTACACTATGAATTTTGATTGAAATAAATTAAATACGATTTTCTTTAGTATTTATTATTTTCTGTTAGAACTTTCAGTGCAATATGCAATATGAAAAAAATAATTTAGCTATATATTAAACATTATTACGCGGAAATTGAAAACTCGAAATATTTGCAAAATACAAATATACCACTTTAAAAAACACTTAAAGTATTGAAGCAGTGTTGAAAAATTAGTTGAAGTGTAAAAGTGAAAAAAGTCGAGTTTGGTAACATTTATATTCATACACAACTTTACAAACTGGCTTTGCAACCATCATATACAAAGAAACTCAGGTTTCGTTTCACGGTTGATACAAATATATTTTTGGTACAATCCAAGAAAAGAATTTCATTAAATTCGTCATAACTTTTTCAAAAAAGAATGAAAAAAGAAGGAAGTTAGATAAAAAATGTACTATTATAAAAACCAAAATATTGTCACTGAAGTATTAAATGTATTTTCTGTGCATACTTTCAGGCTGAACATTTCTGAGAACAGTTTGAGAGATATTGGGCACGGAGCAGCGTACTTGCCTTTTAAGGTAAGTTACCCAAATAAGGCCAACCTAACGGTTTTTACCAGACAGAAGAGAAACGGATTTTTTTAAACTTATTTTTGCAATTTTGTATTTTTGTTTATTCAATTCTTTTTTCAAAAACATGAAAATAAAGCATGAAAAAGTAAAAATATATCCAGCTCAGAAGGTTATAAAAAGGTCTGATTTTGGCCATATTAGGACCACCATATCTAAATAAGGCCCAACCTATAATGGTTTAAGAAACATAACAAAACAATCAGAAAATTATAAAATAAGAACACATATTGTTATTACAAGTGTTTGTTTACATTAATACTAAACATAAATGATATTCATAGCTTTTTTTATAAAAAACTTTTTCGAAAAAATACTTTTATTGCCAAAAGCTTATTTTGAAAATTAAAAATAAAGTTACTCTGGCTTTTTTAAAGAGAATTTTACTAATATGCTGGCCTTTATAGTGGAGGGCTTTCTTTCTGGTAGTTTTTCTGCCTGGTAGATTTAGGTGTGGAGATCGGAAAAAGAAAGCTGGAAAGAAAAAAATTTGTTGGGCCTTTTAAGGCGCTCTCAATATCATTTCATTAATCAAGTTTTTCTCGGAATACACCACAGTTAGATTTGATCAATTAACCTTTTTGTTTTCGTTTAAATACCTCTCTTGATTTTTAATTCAAAGCTGGACATAGGCAATAGTTAATTCGTAGAATAACTGCGAGCCCAATATTACATCAACCACGTTGTTGACGCTACCGCTGACTTCGTTTCACTGTCACTCGCTTCACAGATGCGCAATCGAAGTAATTTTTTTGCATCGTGATCAGTGTGACCAGAAGATTTTTAAAAAATATGCTTTTTGTTAAAAAAAAATATGCTTAATATTCCACTTTCAATTTTTATATTCCACAAAAATATTCCACTTTCAATTTCAAAGATATATATCTAAATAAGACTAAATATGCATATAAAAGATACACAGAAGCAAGCTTAAAAACATTTATTTGATTACTATCACACTTAAATTTATAAAACATAAGTTAATATTAAATAAGTTATGTTAATAAGACGTAAAAAAAGCATATATCAGTTGATTTGTAATTTATAAAAGTCTTTTCAAGAATTATATTCTCTTAAAAATAGTCAAATACTTTTCTCACAGAGAAAACTTTATTTTTAAGTCAGAAAATATAGGTGTATTACATATTGTCACCTAAAATATAAAAACCCCAACAACATTTTTAATTTTTTGTAGGAGAAGCCAAAAACGTTTTCAAATGGGACATATTTTAGATTTAAAAGCCGTTTTTTGTACAAATACCTAAAAATAACTACTTAATAAACGAAATCATAAAGAAATTATCACTTTACAATCTACTATATGTGCTACTTTAAAACGTTTTTGGCTTCTCCTATAAAAAATTATGAACGTTGTTATGGATTTTTGAATATTAAGTAACGATATACAATATACAAAATTAAAATTCAGGCACATCTTCCAGATCAATACCTAAATTATTGCTTGTATTATTATCATAGAAGTTCGCATTTCTAAATTTTTTTTATTAAGCTATCTGGTATTTAATAGGTTTTACAACACTTTTTTTAAACATGTAGCCATGTTTTTACATTCAACAAATTATTTAAGAGTTTTTCTTGCATTCTATTTCGAATTTTCGTTATAATAAGATTCATATAACTAAAAATTTTCTCAACCTCAGCATTGCTAAATGGTAAACTATGCGAGGAAAGCACAAATTTTGATAAATCTTCTTCAGATTCCCAACTTTGATCAATAACTTTTTTTTGCTTTGTTGCTTTGAATCCACTTTTAAAAATAGTTAAAAAAAATAAATATTGTTTGCAATAATAGGGATATTCACGATGTGGTGCATTTGTGATAAATTTTTTTCGAAATTTACAATACTTACAACTTTGTGAACGAACCTTCAGTAAAGTAGATATTGTATTTTTAAAATCAGCTGATTTTGGTAAGAACTTCTGTTTGGAAAAATTAATTTAAATCATCATTTAACTAAAGGAAATCATACAAAAATTTAAATGAAAGAATAAATTATATTAATTTTTATTAAATAAACTCACAGCGTAGCCGGTAGCTTGCTATATGCTGAGTAGAAATGCTTGTACAATCATCTGATCTAATACGCAACGAAATTTACACAGAATACAATAGTGTTCCATCGTTGCATTTTTTCCACAGGTTTGTATTTTGAAAACTGTGTATTTTGTTTTTGTTATATTACAAAATTTACTACAAATATCAAATTTATCAAAAATATACAATACAAGGGGAAATACAACACATCGTGAATACCCCTTATGTTGTCTTAAGTATGTTACTTACTGCTGTAACATAATTTATAAAAAATCCAATCAAACATATAAGCAAATTTACTTCACTTTTTAAGCTGCGTGAAGTTATTAAATGAATTACAATAAAATTGACAATGAAGAAGTTAACCACTAAACGAGTTCCTTATATTGCATTTCACAAGGTGGTTCAGAGATGAAAAAATATAAAATATCGATAGCCGAAAATAACCACTTAGTATTCAAATAGACATTTTTTATTGCAATTTTTGTTAATATTAAAAAATATAGGAATACGCAAAATATTCCACTTTTTATGCTGCATATTTTTATAAAAAAAATATGCTTACCGAAGGTAAAATATGCCAAAGTGGAATATAATATTCCACTCTGGTCACACTGATCGTGATGCAGATATGAACATGTTTAAACGTGCAAAAAATAATTTTGCTAGGAATGCAATAAATGTGCGTATTAGAAATCGGGCCTTATTAAGGCTTGGGACTTATTTGGCGAAGGGACCTTATATATTGAGATTATACAGGGTCCACCATATAACGTTTTTTTTTCAACTAGTGCTTATTTCGTGAATGGTCACACTTAGCTCATGTCTGATTTGACAGATAATTAGTTTTATCCTTCCGCTGAACGAATATGCTTGTGTATATGCTTGAACAACGCTGAGAAGTGGGCCTGCGATCGACTTACAGAAGATGCCGATTTTGCCCAAAAAATCATCTTTTCAGATGAAGCTCATTTTGATATTGGCGGGTATGTAAACAAGCAAAATTGTCGCATTTGAGGCACAGAAAACCCGCACGCATACATTGAAAAGCCGCTACACCCAAAACGAGTCACTGTTTGGTGCGGACTTTGGTCCAGAGGCATAATTGGACAATTTTTCTTCGAAAATGAGCAAGGAGTGGCCGTTACAGTCAATGGCGATCGTTATTGGGCCATGTTGAACGAATTATAGTTCACAAAAATTGAAGAGGAGGATATTGGCAACATTTGGTTTTAGCAGGACGGCGCTACGTGCCACACAGCCGAAGCTACCCTCGATGTTTTGCGCCCTGTTTTTGAAGATCGCATTATCAGCCGCAGAGCTGATGTTGTTTGGCCACCTCGGAGCTGCGATTTGACACCTTTGCACTATTATTTGTGGGGTGCCCTCAAAGATAACCGGAAGAATTGTACTTTCAAATAAAAAAATAAATTTGAGAAAATATTCAGTAGTTTTTTTTTATAGAATTTTCAAAAAAAAAGTTATTTGGCGGACTCTGTATATTAAGATATTAAATTACATTTCTTAAAAAATTTGACATCTTGGGGGGGCGGAATTTTCCTATTTTATGGGGATGGCACTGTTTTAAAAAATTTTTGGACATTTTTTATATTTTATTTCTAAATGTATAACATTTCAAGAGTATTTTTGAAAAATTTCAATTAAATCGTGCTAAAACTAACGTAGATACAGCGTTTCAAGTGAGCTCGATTTGTATACATACATGCGTGACAACGTTGAATTGTCATAAAGATTTGTAGCTGCGCGATTCGCTTACTTGAAATCTGCCTGAAATTGGACGTCCTGAATGACAGCGTTTTACTGTACGAAGCTGGCATTGATGATTCTGTGTAAGAATATAAATTTATACCCTTTTATTGAATTTTATTTTTGATTTTCGATTAAAAAAAAACTTTAAATCGATTTTCTGGAAAACATGATGTCGCAAAATCTACTTGACTGATCGTTTTGAATTTTTTTTACACTATTTCTACACATAAATCAACAGGTAATGCCGAAGCGTTTTTTTCTTTCTTTTCTTTTTCCTTCTTTAAAATAATCAAATAACCTCAATTTTTCAGCGTTTTTGACTTCAAAACGCTAAAAAAAAGCATTTAAAAAAATGTTCGATATTGCCTCAGGAAACATATTACCATTAAAACTAATTTTGAATTTTTTTTAGATGATCCGCTTTGCTCTAATCGCAAAACCACTTTTTTTTCAAGGCGCCCCCGGAGAATCGTTGCCGCGGACTTATTTATCGATAATTTAACAATTTTTTCCAAATATACTTAAGTCAAACTATAACATGTATATGAAATAAATACACCACCATTATTCATGTCTCCAAAAAAAAAATCATGAAAACATGTCTTTTTTCCGCTTTAAGGCAGTACCATCCCCTTAATCCCCCGTGGATCGGCGCCTGCATAATAAGAACAGTGAAAATATTGCTGGGTAGGTATACGGTAATCAATTCTAGATGAATGTTGGGTGCATATTTTAAAAATTACGTCTTATTTTCTCTATTAGCTTGAGGTTAGAAGATGTAGATAAAAATTTGGAAAAAAATCGTTTTCAAAAGTGTCTTTTTTTATATTAGCCTTTTTATTAAAATACACTACACTTATTAAAATAAAAGAATAATTAGAAAAATTATTTGTTAGAAAATACACTACAAGAATTATTTTGATTTTAAGATATTTTTCTACAGAGTTCAGTTTTTTTACACAAAGTGTAAAAGTTTGTGTCGTTAAAAATTGTTGTGAACTGTTTTCTAACCCAGGTTATCACCGTTTTCGAGTCAAACATGGCTGTTGTTTTCTCCTAACTCTTTTCTGAAGTGAAACTTCTTAGGCGGCAATTTGTTGAGAGTAAAATTTTTCGAGTCTCGATATAATACATTTTCTAATTTCGTCATGATTCGAGCCTCGTCACAAAAAATTTTCCGCCTCAGCAGATACAATTGAGATCAGAGCTGGGTCAAAACAAACTCATTACAATAGAATTTAATTAGGAATTGGTAATTGTCCTCCCAATTCCTCAGGAAAAGCCATGTAATTGGAAAAAAATCATAAATTCCAGTACAGGAATTGTAATTGGCAATTGATCACCACAATTCCTCAGAAATGGAATTGGAAAAAAATCATCAATTCCATTGAATGGAAAAATTCCACAAATTGAATGGAAAAATCGTCAATTCTATTACAGGAATTGCAATATGAAGTTAAAATTTCAATTATATTCTTGTTAACTCAAAACTACTTCATTATGTATTGGAAAGCTTTATTTGACTGCCAAGGTTAGTCGCTTAATGAATTATTTACAGATAAATGTATTATCATAGATACAAATTTTTTAATTTAATACCAAATTTTATGTTAGAACAAAATATATAGCTGCTACGCTACCTGGTTCAATCCCGCCAACTTTTTACAAGGTGCTCGATACACAACTTATGTCGGTTGTGTACAAAAATTCATTAATCTGCTTACAACGCCATGTTTTTTCAATTCTATTCCTTATGAATTGAGGCGTTCAATTACCAATCACAATTCCTGTAATGGAATTTAAAATATTTTTCAATTCCATTCCTGAGGAATTGAGATGTCCAATTACCAATTACAATTCCTGTAATGTAACTGAGAAGTTTTTGCAATAACATTCCTGGAGAATTGAAATGTACAATTACCAATTCCTAATTTCAAGTAACTGGAATTGAGGTGGAATTAAATTAAAAAGGAATCATTACAACCCAGCACTGATTGAGATGGACTTTGTGTTGGGCTGCAGGTTATTTTTTGTGCTGTTTGTATTGGAACCCCCAGAAGGGTGCCAGATAGAGTGTAGGTGTGCACGAGATAGTTTAGAAAATTTTTTGCCACACACTCTCTTACCATCCACATTTACCGCCCACAAATCAATGAAAATGCTTTATTAAGACGGTTTTGGTTGTATTAGACATAAATTTGATAATTTGGTTTGTATGGTTACTGTCAACAACTCTACTAAAGATTGGTTTCTACGCCCCCCTTTTTCCGCCCACAAATCAGTTAAAATTCTATATTTCATGCAGTTTTGGTCGTATAAGACTAAAATTTGGTAATTTAGTTTGCATGGCTACTTTCGGGAACTGTACAAAAAGAATGGGTGTGGTAGCTTACAGCCACGCCCACTGTATGATATATCATTAAAATTTACTACTTGGCTGAGTGCACTAAAATTTTAGCAGTCGATTTGTTTCGAGTTCGAGATATTTAAGGAAAATTTTTTGCCACACCTCTTTTTAGCGCCCACAAATCAATAAAAATGCTTTATTTCAGACGATTTTGATCATATAATACGGAAATTTAGTTTATATGGTTACTGTCGGACACTGTACTAAAAATGGGTGTCCCCAATTTAGTTTATATGGTTACTATCGGACACTGTACTAAAAATGGGTGTACCCCTTTTACCGCCTACAAATCAGTAAAAATTCTTTATTTCGGACGGTTTTGATCGAATTAGACTAAAATTTGGTAATTTACTTTATCAAAATCGATTTGTTTTTTGTTTTTTTTTTAAATTTTTATTGAAAAACGTTTATCAAAGTTAAAAAACATTGCATTGATAAATACTTTTGGGTAATACATATCCGCAACTCATTTTAAGTTCTCTGTACTCGCTGTTATCAGAATCAGAATGTAAAACAAATTTTCATGTATCGATTGCGCTGATCATTGCTTATGTTTGTTTCTCATATTGTTTCGATGTTCATTTTGCCGTTTCTTAAATTTTCACGGAATTCTCACGTCAAAGTTATTTTTTTAAAAAATGAGCAGAGGAAGTTGTTTTTTTCATTTACTAAAATACTAATAGAGCAATTTAAGTGAAGTGGACACATTTTAACATATAATATAATATATTTTAAAATCTTAATTGATTTGAGGTCAATTAGTGCAAAAAAAATTATTTCAGTACAAACTTTTGGTTCTTGAAAATCCTTGAAGGACATGAAAATATCAAAGTTTTGGCTTTGAATATATTTTCAGATCATATAAGGTCCAATTACTCCAAAAATCATAAAAAAAATTCTCAGTGGCTTAGCATCAGGTCTGAAAGGGATAATAGATGAACAAACAAATAAACAGTGTTGTCGTTTAACAGCCGTTGAAAGTAGTCATAGCAGCTTTTTTTAAATAGCACTAAGACACCAAATTTATAACGTTTTATACATTTTTGGCAAATACGACTAAAACTGTCTGAAATATGGCATTTCTCTTAATTTGTGGATGTCATGTCATGAGTAAGGGTTTCGTTAAAGTAAAGATTTTCCTCTACACAAAATTACTTAACGCGCCTGAAAAAGTTTTCACTTCAAAAACTCAATTATTAACTCTACAGTCATTGGAGGTCTCGCAACTACATTGTAGCTATAAAATTTACCACTGGGTTCATTGAATGAAAATACTTCATTCTGTTCAGGTTATCAGTTTGAGAGAGTAATTAAGAAACTGCAACAACAATAATACCACACAGCTCTGTTGAAGTGTTCTGAGTCACTCTCTTCTCTGTCGTGTATGCTACAGCAACGATGTTCAACAGAGCTGTGTTGCTATTGGCTTGCACTGTCCCATTGGGAAAAAGGGTATTTACGTTTGCTTAGTTTTACCTATCTTAATGACAACTTATTCGAATAAAAATTATATTCTGCAAATGCACTCAAAAATACCTTTCCAACAATGTAAGACTTATGTGAGTACGCTGAAGTTAACATAGGTAAAATGTTACCACAATTTTTTCGTTTGCGTAATAATATATAGATGCTTACTTTCGGACACTGTACTAAAAAGGAGCGTGGTCACCTTATAGTTACTCCCACTTTTCAAAGGATAAGGGTGGAGTGAAGCAAAGTGTGCCAGGTACAAACTGAATTGAGCTGAATTTTTGGGCAGTCCATTTGTTTCGAGTACGAAATGAATTATGGAAAAGTGTGGCCGCACCTCTTTTACCGCCCGCAAATTCATAAAAATGCTTTACTTCTGACGGTTTTGGTCGTATTATACTACGTTCATACTACGGCATAAATTACTTAATTTACCATAAATTACTTCACTTAAATCAACTGCGTTCAAACTAGCTGCTCGTAATTTGTTTTGACAGTTCGTTGGAAACTCATATATTTGTTTATTTTGTGGCAAAAGTAAGTAAAGCAAATAAAGTAAATATGCAATCGCAAGGCATTAACGTGAATTTAAACAGTTTTTGTTTTATTTTGCATGTCCGAGCAGGAAAAAGTGATAAGTTTCCACTATTTTTAATTTGAAATACAATATATATACTGTCCCACTATGTACTTAAAATTTAAAAAAACAAAACGTTCCATAATTTCTTTTTAATTTTCAAAATTCTATACTGTAACATATTGGTTATCTTATTGTCTTTCCAACGAGATTAAATATGATTAATGTTGGATGAAATGGGAGCACTTTATATGACAGCAGAAATATATATGGGAATCAGTGTTTTAGCAGTGCTCTTAGCAGTTCAAGGTTTCGAATACCGAAGTCAGGTATAACTTCGAGCGTTTGTTTAATCGTACATCCTGCACGTACTCTTTAAATTTTTCCGGTTGTGACAAGTCAATAACCGTTGATGCAGAACGACACTCTTTGGTTAGTCCCAGCTGGCCAGCATCAAAGACACCCCCTAGCTGAGGCCACAACGTCGAAAATTCTTCAATATTAAAACTGCTTGGTTCGGCTGAACGATTTGCGCTAGTCAGAGCTAATGGATGCTCATCGCACAGCTGGTGAATGAATTGGAATTTGGGAATACGAATACCAATTTTTCTAGTACTTGGATTGAGGAAACTAATGCTTAAGTTATGCGAACGTTCGATAACTATCGTTCTGGATCCCGGCAGCAAAGTTTCAACAACGCATCGTTTATATTCTCAGCTTAACCATAGCAACGAAGAGCAGCCAAATATTTCACACAAATTGCAACTGGTTTATGACAGTCTTGTGCTTTGATTTCATACAACTTTTGTATGGCCATTGTTGGCATTACAGGTTCATCAGCAGAGCGAGTTTGCATCTGCATAAAATAAGCTTGATTGTGAGCACAAGCCGGACAATCAGCATCAGTTGAATCTACATTCTCCCAAGCAGCTGTACCGCCCATAACATGATCCACTTCCGAAAACATTGCAGGAATCTTAATAATAGTTCGTCTCAAATACTTGGAGCACTACTCACCTTAGCAGTGGAAAGGTACGCGATGAAATGTTTTAATTGATGTTGCTAATGTGAGGACATGTGTTGCATGAAAAGCGATTGCCTGTAGTGTCTTCCTCTACCATTTACCATCAAAATATTGCCACATGTCGGACAGAACAACATATTTTTGTGAACTTTGAAAAATAAAAATGACAGCTTGTGATGCGATTTCTTCGATTACTTATCGAAAAAACTAGTGCTGACACCGATTGCATCTTAATTTAAAAGGTAATTTATGATAAATTACCTAATTTCGAAGTAATTTCATTGACAGTTTTTCCACGGTGAAATTACTTAATTTGTACATGATTTATGCATAAATTAAGAATGAGCCATAAATTACGATAGTGAGAACATGGTATTAGACTAAAATTAAGTAATTTATTTTCTATTTTGTGTTCGTTGTATGGGAGCCTCCTGAAGGGTAGCAGATAGAGCGTAGGTGTGCTTAGAAGCTAAGAAGTTTTACTTCTGTACTGTATGCACGCTATACTGTGATTTTTTTTTTAAAAGTAAACTAGCATAAATAAGCTAAAAGTGAACGAAAATGTATAAATTAGGACTTTGCAATAAGAGTGTATACCATTGTTAGAATAATCAAAACAACCCTATCCTCAATAAATAATAAATAGCATCAGAATCCTATAAGACTTTCTGCTGAGTAAATAAATCAAATAAGAGGCTTAATAAATCAACTTTTCGATTAGATCAACTTTTTATTTTTATTATTTCATTATAATCAATACATGTAAGGCACTATTGACTGGTGTGGCAGCTCTATTTTAGATACTGAATAGAGACTACTCAGTAATGGTAGGACTACTCAAAAATAACATGGTAGGAAAAAATAACATGGACAAATACTGGGATATTTGAGGCATTACACTGTAAAAAAAAACAATAATAGTATTAAAATACTCATTGCTAATACATATTAAAAAGGTTACAATATATATTTTTTTTAAACCTACTTCATTCATTACCCAGGTGATGGAGTAAAGTTAAGCTTAAGATTTTAAAATTTGAAATCAAAATGTTCTTTCTTTATGAAATTGTTTTCATATAGAGCATTTTGATATTCATTGTATCAAAAGTAAAACACTAAATATTTTCTTACAATGTTTTTGTATTAGACAGATTTTGAGCCTTTTTCGTATAAATGTGCCTCACACAAAAGCCGTCAACGACGCATTGATGCATCCAAGACACTCACGGCGACAGCTTCTGTCAAATGCAGCAAAGCGTCGATAAAATGACGCGGCTGAAAGACGTACAACGATTGCCTGGGTTATTGGTTAGCTGAATGCTTCACTGGCTTAACTTATAACTGGCTAGACAAAAGCCAGACATGCATGCAAAATGACGTGTTTTTTGAAAAAAAAAAAAACACAACAAACATGATAAGCAATCTTATTATTTTGCAATAAATTAGATTTCGTAGATTGACATTCATATATTTGTAAACTCTGCCAATGCGTGTAGATGACTACTTCGTTATTGGAGTTAGAGCTGAGGACAGAAAGCAGAGTGGATCGCCTGAATGCGCGGCAGTAATGGGTGGTGTATAATTCATTTTGTCACTTCCGGTTGTCAGTTTGTGTTTTCTTTGACATCCTTCCTTCCTTCCTTCCTTCCTTACTTACTTTCTTCCGTCGTTCTTTCTTTTCGTCCTGGCTTGCCTTTCTTGTAGTTGTCCACATATCATTGTCATCCATTTCTTTTGATTTTTTTGTGTCTTTTGTTTAGTTGAGTTTATTCAGGCGTTTGTTAATGCATTAAAAGGATTCTTGAACGCCGCACTCATTCGCATTATGTTGTCCTGTTGTTCGCGTATTTCTGGTTCTAGCTGTCAGTTGTCTGTCGGGTTTTTTCCCCTGCTTTTTATTGTCACTCTCCGCACGTTGATTAGAAAAGTAATTTAATGTTGGTTTTCCTGCAATTCTTGATTTTATTTTTCTTGTTCTTACTTAAGTTCAAATGCTATACGCATGTAGGCAGCGTCGCAGTTTAACTATCTGTATGTCCATCTTCTATTCGTTTGTTATTTGTTCACTTTTGTTCTTTCCAACATTTGCTACTTTGTTTCCGTTATATTGTCAGTGGTGTATGCTTTGGTTTTTGGTATTTTTTGTTTTTGTTTTGTTATATATTTATTATTGTCAGGTTCTAAATTATTTAGCAGCTTTGATCTTTTTACTCTCCCACCATTTTATTTTATCTTGCAAGGACCTTTTTTTAATCAAACTTAAATACAAACTGCATTTAATTAAATTTAATTGAATTAGATCGGAGTATTTCCTAGAATTGGTGTAAGTCAAGATACGGCTTCGGTTTGTAATTTAATTACTTAGAAAAACTAACAAAAACCTGATGCTTTTGAAGTTTTAGAATTTTTATTTTCTTACATGCCAGGGTTTTATTTTAGCTTCAAAAAATATCAAACAAGTTAAAGTCGAAATATATATATAAAATAAACCATACTTATCTGGAAAACATCAGAAATTTTGTTTTAAGAAATAACATTGTTTGAATTTCTTTAAAACATCTAAACTTTCTCAGACTTTTACTCATTTTGCGAACATTTTTATTTCATTACATTGCACAGTATATCGTGTAGTGCACAAAAATCAAAAGCGTTTTTGCCTTGTAATCCAAAAAAATGTGTTGCAAATAAAATACTGTAAAAAAATATATTCAAATTATTAATTAAAAAAAAAAGAATATATGTGGATTCCATAACCTTTTAAATCACTACTTTTAAACAATTTCATTGTTTTACATTTTTTTTGTTTTTGAGCGTCTAGGAAAAAAACTTTTGTAAACCCTTTATTCAAAATATTAAAAAAAAAATTTATTTTTAGGTTTTATCAAAATTATTTACTCTTAGCTTACCATTTCTATTTTTATTATTTTTCCCTGATAAGGTCTAAAATATTTACTTTTCTCCTAAAAAAAAAGGCCAAAAGTTTTTTGTTGTACAAAGAAAAAACTATGTATAGTTATATATTTTAATACCTTAAAAATTAAATTTTGTAAATTCAGGTGTTACTTTGGGCTCAGTAGGCAATTGAGAAGCAGAGCCCTCTCTCAACGAACGAAAATCACGCTCTATAAATCGCTCATCATCACCGCCCTACTTTATGCATCAGAAACCTGGACGCTGAGTAGTTCAGATAAAAAGACTTTAGGAGCATTAGAGAGAAAAATTCTTCGTAAGATCTGAGGACCAATCAGCGTCAATGGCGAGTAACGAATACGGTGGAATGATGAACTGTATGAACAGTATGCTGATATCGACATAGTCAAGCGCAATAAAATCGAGCTGGTTAGCGCATGAAAGACGATCCTCCAGTGAAGAAAATATTCGATTCGGTACCCAGCGGAGGTCAACGCAGGAGAGGACGAACGCATTTTCGTTGAAATTCAGGACAACCTGATGAAGCTTGAAATTTCCAACTGGCGCCAGCAAGTGGGAGACAGAAATGGCTGGCGCAGAATCTTAGATGAGCCCAAGACCGTACGGTTGTAGCGCCAACTAAGTTAAGTTTTTATATTTTATATTTCATAAACTTTTTCATTGGATTTCTTTTACTTACGTTTGCAAAACCAACATTTTTATAACTTTGTCTATACACTTTCAAACAAAGAAGATACAGTAAAATCTCACTTTTTTACTCCACTCACAAAAATATTGACGCCACTCACAAAAATATTGGGTAATGCATTCCGAACGACTGGAATCTTAGTGTGCTTTGCCCAATTTACAAGAAAGGCAATCCCACTATTTGTGCCAATTACCGTGGGATAAGCCTTCTTAATATCGCATATAAGGTCCTGTCGAGGGTTTTATGTGAAATATTGAAGCCAATTGTAAACTAACTGACTGGACCTTATCAGTGTGGCTTCATACCCGAGAAGTCTACCATCGACCAGATATTTCGCTACGGCAAATTTTAAAGAACAACACCCATGAAAAACAAATCGACACCCACCATATGTTTGTCGACTTCAAAGCCGCCTACGACAGCCCAATAAGGAATCACCTATGCTCCACCATGTCTGAATCCCACCCGGCACAAGGTCTGATTTCGATATCGAACTCGCAAAAGATTAAAAAACGATCCGTTTGATGTTCTTAACAACAGTTCGAATACGAGAGATCGTTTTTGTATCGGAAAAAAGTCCTTTACGATTTCGTAAGCGAAAAATTTTCCGTACAATTTGCGAAGGAAATTATCGTTTTTTAAGTTTTATACGATTCGAAAACGATGCGTTTGGCACACATTGTATTTATTCGACAACGTTTAGTTTATGAAACAAAAAAAATAAGTCATTTTCGATTCCGAAAACGAGTAAATTCATTTTAAATTTACTAACAAATTATCGTGCTTTATTCTTATTTAATTTAAATACGATCTGTTTAACACTTGTTTTCTTTGTTCTTTTATTATTTTAAAAATTTCGAATGAACTCATCAGTGTTCGGTTCCTTGTCTGTTATGTAATCTTTAATCTTGCAGATGGAATCCTTCCATGTAGTCTGCCGTAGGAGTACAGTGGATTTTTAATTTCAACCGCTGGATCTAACCAGCTATCTAAGCAACTTAAATTATCAATTTTTTAAATTCAATGTACTCTAAGCTTATTACTTTTTTTACTTCTTAACCAAACGTTTTAATTTTATGAAAACAAATGCCAAATTTTGTGTTTTTTAATGTAACCTGATTACCATGACTTTTTAAAAAAATATTAGAGTAAGTATGATTCATGCAAGTCTATGGCAACAATGAAAATTTGCCTACCTTTCGAACGTTTTTCGCCAAATTGAAAAAATACGAGATTTAGTTTCGGTAAAATTTTGTAAGGGACGAAGTTTCGTTTTTGGAGAAAAATGTGCCGGGTGGGATTTGGTATTCCTGCAAAACTAATACGACTTTGCAGGATAGCACTGAGCAACAGCAGCAGCGCAGTTAAAATCGAGAAGGTCTTCCCCCCACTATTTGTTACCAAACGATGTTTCAGACAAGGTGATTCCTTATCGTACAATTTTTCAACCTAATGATGGAGAAAATCATCCGAGCTGCTGATCTGAGATGTAGTGGCACAATTTTCTACAATAAAGTAATGCTGCTTGCCGATGCTGATGACATCGATATCATTTTCCATAATGCTCGCGAAGTCAGTGAAGCATTCTCTAGATTAGAAAGAGAGTCAAGTCGAATTGATCTGGCAGTGAATGCAGATAAGACGAAATACTTGGTGTCAACAAACAAACATCGGAAATTTCGCATATGGGCATTTCCGCCAAAAAGTCTACCACGACTGAAAAATTTAATGTTACTTAAAATTCGTTTAAACCTCCATAATAGAAAAAAAAATGTATGTGACCAGGCATATGTTGGGACAACAAAGAACAAGCTACGGACAAGAATTTCTTCACATCGATCAGACCACAAATCTCGCAGACCTTCGGACCAGAAAACAGCACTTGCAGCCCACTGTGAGCAACATGCACACACACCTGATTTTGACGCTGTAGAAATTTTACAACAAGAGAACAATTACCTGAGACGATATACATTAGAAATGCTCCACATCATAAGCTTACCGGAAGAAAAGAGACTGAACTTCAAAACAGACACAGAGAGATGCGCTCACATATTTAGGAAGTATGTTAAAATTAATAGTTAAGAACCTAACGGCACAACAAGTGGATGCTTTTTTGTTAATTTTGTCAATTTGTTTATTTATCTAAGTTATTGTCAAAAATTTAAAAAACTGTGATATTAATGTTTAATGTCTTTGATGTTAAATGTTTCTTAATTGCTATAATGTTTTAATTATTTAAAATTGTGAGTTAAATTGTTCAAGTGGAAATAATTGTTTAAAATTAATGTACATATATGTTTTCAGTTTATTTACCCTGATGATGATTGCCGACGGTAGTCGAAATATTGGTTAATTAAAATTAAAAATTAAAACTATTTAAGTTTTTCATTTTTAATAATTTGGACCTTGAGCCCGCAAAATTAAGGATAAAAAGAGAAAAAAATGTTTAAATTTATATTGTGAGAGTACTGAGAGCTGATCTCAATTTGAATTTAAAAAACTGGCAGCAAACATGATGAATGGTAACAAAAGTTAAAAAATGTTGACAAAAGTGGAAAAATTTTAACAAAAGTTGAAAATTTGAAATTTTATAAGTATAATAAATACTCGTATAATACAAAGTTTAATTAAATTTTTTTCAGTTTTCGATTGTAACGGTCCTGAATTGCACTTTTCATGCTCTTCTAGTTCAATTAAATAAATAAAACTATAAAATATTTACACTTCTTTGAATGAAAAAATTTGTCACATAACATATATCACGTAACGTATCATACTATGGTTTGTATAAAAATAAATAAAAAAGATTTTCAACGAGTTTATTCCAGTTTATATTAAAAAACTTTCATTTTTTATTTAAATAAAATTTCAAAGTTGTGTTTTTAAACAAGCACTTGAAAAATATATTTTTGCTTAAGTTTCGTATATGAATTTTAATAAAATTTTTGGGATTTTGGAAAATACAAAACTATAAAAACTTAAACCTCGTAAAATTTTCAAGGCAGCATATAAAGACCATAACTACCACAAATGGAAAGATATGAAATCATCCTTTAAGATTAAAATAATTAAGACTCCTAACTATAAATTTGCTTACTTACTTCTACAAATTTATGACTTTTTTCCATAGCTACTTTTGTCCACCTCGTAACACTGTGCGGCGTTAAGATATTTGGGTAGAATGAAGAGGTCCTTTGATTTCATTTCTCAGAAGGAAAAAAATGCCTTTTATCCAAAAATTCATTTACTGCTCAATTTGCCCTCGTATCGGTTTAACAAAACACATATGTTTTGCAAATAACTATGCCTTCAATTGGTTAATCGATCAGAAGTTTTACACGGTTGTATATGTTGTACTAAAATGTAAACTTTTCTGTACTACATATAAGTTCACATCAGCTTTGGCTTTAAATCTTGTACTTGAAAAACACTTAAATATGATGTTAATACAGCTTTGTTTTTAAGTTAAGTATAAGCTTGAAATATAATATTAAATAAAAAAAAGCAAACACCGTGAGACTCAAGACCAAAACATTTAGTTTTTAAGTTCACTACTCTAATCACTAGGCTATTGCGCCATAAAAACAAAAACGATAAACAAAAATATGAACCGAATTGCCTGTTATTAAGTTAGAGCATTGCCAGGCTAACTTTTTACGGGTCCTAATCCAAATTTAGTATCTAAATGTTTAGTCTTACTTGTAAAAAAAAACAAAAACAATACAGAATTGTACTTAAACTTGAACCAAAAAGTTAAAAGGGAAGCTGCAATATTTCTTTGGTTTAAATTTTAGTATAGAAGAGTTTCAAATATGAGTTAGTATTTGCAAAGTTTATATTTTAAACCTCAAGATTTAAAAAATGCAGTAATATTTTAGCTGTAATAAAATTTAGTCCAAGATTTTTAGCCCTGCACTTGCTATTTCATTCCTCGTATCCTGATCATGTTCGTCTGACTTATATTCCCTATTCACAGTTGATTTGACTTTTAGAATGTTATACAAATGGCTCGTACCATTCTTTCAAAGTTATTAAGTAAAAGGATGCGATCAAAAAACTTGCCTGTGGCATAGCATCTTCACAGATAATTAAGTGATAGCAAAGTTTAAGCTTGTACAGCAGTATAGTCTTATTTTAGCTCCGAAACTCAATCTTCTTTTAGTAATTAAATTGCAAAAAGCAAATAAAATGTATAGCTTCTAACAGGAGATTGTAAACAAAAATGCGAACCTTAGAGAGATTAATTAAAAAGCGCGTGTTAAACACGTGATAATGCCAAAAGTATTCAACAAAACAAACCCCTCTACGTGTCAATATCCAGTAAATCCTTGAAAATAACAGCATCCTTTTGGCAGATTCCGTTATGTTTACTTTTTACAGACGAAAACACATTACAGGCAAACAAATATTGACACAAGTGTCAGGAATGGATGGGGAAGAGGGGAGGGGGTTGCGCGGCTGAGGTAAGCAAATTAAAAACAAATAGGAAATATTTAAGCACTAAATGTTGAACAAATAACGCGAAACAAAAGATGGAGTGTGAGTGCAATGGCTGGTTTTATTATAATTATCGCCATTGTTGTTGGCTCGTTGAACTTGCTTGTCGCCAAACAAACAAATTTTAACGTTAACTGAATATTTTATTAAATTTCCCTCCAGGGAATTTTAAAAGAGGCTTTGTTATGCTTAGGGATTTTAATAAATTGTACTAGAAAAAAGCTGCTGCAGCGCTGTTATGCTGCATGTAAAGTGCAAATTAAGTTGGCCAAACAATTAAGCAATTCAACTGCATTCACCAAAACAGGGAGGCGGCATAAAAAATTCCCCAGAGTGCTTAAGACTCATAAATATTTAATTCGAACAAATCAGACAAATTTACAAATGACAAAATTGTACTCTGTCAAATGTACATCACACTTCATGGTGGTTAAATCCCTTTATTCGCACGCAAAACCAAATTCACAGCACCAAATAACAATTGCCACTAATTCGTTGGTATTCAAAGTGTAAGATTTATAAAGTTGAAATTCCTGTACAAGGTTGAAGCTTACAACCAACCAATCCCATTAGGGAATTTTGCTAGATTTATAAAAAATTCCATTCAATTGTGAGAGGTTCCTTCAAAAGGACTTAAATGAAAAAAAAAAAAATAAATAAAATACAAACACTTTGTGAAGAAAGTCAAACAGCGTTTGTACAAAAAGCTTTGCACTTGAACAATTGACACAGGGCATGCAGTAAAAAAAGGGCATATCAACATATAAACATTCACCATCTATCCGTTAACCAACCCTGCCCCCTCCATCATAAGCTTCACTGCAGCATAAAAAGCTTTAAAAGCGAAAATCCAATTAACAAATCATTAAACATTTATTAAACGTAACGAAAAGCGTCGCAATTGCAAAAGGATCTGTGCGAGTACCCGCAAAGGATACTCACTCGAGCTGCAGCGAAAATTTGTTGGGATTTAAAAACAGCACACACATAAGGCCCAATGCCAGCTTAAACACACAAACTCACTCACACACACACAACATTACTTATATCTGCAAACAAACTTGCGAGTAAAATGCAAACTTATGCTTGCGGCCAGGATTATTGCAAATTCATTTTATATCCTTTTGCTCGTTGCATACGACACATTGCGGCAACCTAAAATAAAGCGCGTGTTTATATTAAATCGTGTGTGTGTGTGTGCGAATGTGTGTTTATATGTGTGTTTTGTTCACTTTTGTGTTTGTGTTTGTCATTCGGCTTGCAATGAATGCGCTAAGCTAGTTAACAGCAAGGGAATGATTGAGTTCAACGTGAGCACTTTAGGCGAAGGTTGCAGGCACTATTTTATAAATAAGTGCTTTAAACTTAACAATTGTATAAAAACACAAGCAGGCATTTTAAAAATTTTTTATCGGACTATATTTGGATTAATATAATTTTTGAAAAAAAGGATACCAAAAAAATTTTTATTGAAGAGTAGCCCTTTACTGCTCGTTCTTACTTGAAATTTAAAAACCAATAGATATTTGCGCCAATTTTTTTTGCGACATGAGTTTCTAAGAGTTGCTTTTGGCTTCCGTCTATTTCAGCAACAAAATTATAATTGGAAAAATATCTCGCCGCTACACAATGCATCGAATGGGTATGAAAATGAGAAAAAAAAATTATTGTTGAAGTGAAACTTGTCTAGGCTCGTTGTGATTTGAAACTCAATGAAACGAAAATGACATATTTTATAGACAAACCACCACTTAGTATGTACACGAACCAATTTTAAAGATTTTTAAACGTTACAGTAGCCGTTGAGCTGTCGGACAGTTTAGAGTCTACTTTTATGAGAATTTGTAAAAGCCAAGCAAAAACATAGACGGCAAACGCACTAAGCATGTCTCCTCTTTGTGCGGTGCTTATAATAAAATTAAATATTTTTTAAAACGAAAGTTGTCCACAAATAGCATATCAAAACTTTGATTTGCAATTCTTTTTTTCTCATATTTTTCTCTGATAAAAATTTATTAACCCCATAAAAACGTACAAAACGAACTTGGTAAAATCGATTAAAATGCGTTATGAAACTTTAAATGCATTTTTCTCAAAACTTAATTTTCTCTCACTAGGTCCCTTTTCTCGGAGAAGGTCATATATGTGAAAGTTTTTGATGTCAAATTTTAGAATAGAAATTTTTTAAAATTGAGCTGGAAAAAATTTCGATGGTAAGACGTATTTCAATACCATAAATAAACGTAAGTTTAAAAGTAGCAAAAAAAGCGTAGTCAAAATCAAGTAGTATCATATCTAGGATTCATATAATATGTGTAATAAAACTTAGTGAAATCTGACCACCCGCACAATGCGCTGTTTGCGTGGAATTAAATCTGTACCTCTAGTTTTAGTGCACAGAATGATTAAAAATATTGACTATATAGTGACGTATCTTCCTTGCATGTAAATTTCAGACAGGTAGACCGTATGGTACCAAAGTTACAAAAATTTTTATGGAAAAATTTGCCTTTTCGCCTCTCTACACCACGATTTTATATTTTGTTATAATGGCATACACAGTATTCCACTTTTTGTAAACGCCAATGTATGTTCATGAAGTTCAAGTACACCAAAATCTATTTCATCCATTACATACATATTAATATATTTTTGTTTGAGGATACGCTTGAATTACCAAAAACGTTAATTTTTGCCATACTCCAGGTGGAATTTTATCCCTCCTTGTATGTTCTTGTATTTAATTTTGAAAATTTCTTAAAGTTTATTATATTAACTTAATATTTTGAACATTCTTAGGTTTGGAAATTTTTGGCAACCTTGCTTTTCAAGGGGTTTTAGGCTCTAATCCCTTATTTTTTCTAGTTTTATGTAATTTGCTGTGCATTAATACAGCTACCACACCATTCTTCAGTATTTTATTGTAATGCAAATAAGTTTAAATGAAAATATATATTTTTTCAATTACCCCCTTCTTCCCCACATCCTATGTCTTGCCCTTTCTTCAAAATTACTGTAAATTTGTCTATAAATCTATGACAATAATTATTTGATACGAATCACTTGTTATATAAATATTATTTAACTTAAAATTACTAAATGTAAGTGTAATGTAAAAAAGTTTGAATGGATATATAAATTTTTCTTAAGGTATAGTATACGTGTAAGAAGAAAAAAATAGCATCTTTTTTCAAACATATTTTTAGATACAAGAAGTTATTATTTTTTTAATTTATACAGGTTTTTTACAGGTATTTTTTCAAATAATTTTTTGGCTTTTTTTGAAAATGACATTGGAAAAAGGACATCCAAAACGGTTTGATGAATATGGCCTTTCAAATGTATCTGAAACAAAGAAATCAAATGTCATTTTAAAATATAGGTTATTTATTTGGCTTCCCCTCTACGCAAAATCCCGGAGTTTTTTTTAATTTACTTGAAAGTTGGAGTAAAAAGTTAAAAAAAATATACATTTTTCACGCCTTTTTTGGGCAAAAAAAAGAAAAGAAATAGGTACTTGAATTTAGGGGGGATGCTTAAAAGACAAGCTAAAAACAATGCAATAAGATTCATTTAAATTGAAGCAATAGATTTTGAGTTATCTATGGAACCGTTTTGGGTGTTTTTTCAATGTCATTTTCAGAACTCTCTATAAAAAAGCGTTTCTTAAAAATAAAAACAAAAAAATTTTTATAAAATATTTTTTATGAGCAATAACCTGTATAAATTTAAAAATAAATTAATAGTTACTTGTTTCTAAAAAAATGTTTGAAAAAAGCTGCTACTTTTTTTTCTTTTACACGTATATTATACTTTAATACACTCCTTCACCATCCCCTACCCCGCCCATTTTAAAAAACTGCTGTTTATAAATTTCGCCAAAAAAATTATACGGTGCCTTTGATGTTTTGGTGACAAAAACAGTTTATATGAAATATCATATGAAAGGTAGTCAGAAATGCAATTTTACTTGCTTTTATTTTTACCACAAATATGCTTTTAATAGTTATGCTTTTAATAAAAATTCAATAATTTGAACTTTTTTGAATATATATAAAATATATACACTTACCAAACAGTACAGTTCAAACTATTTTTGTTAGGTCCTTTGATTGGACATTTGAACAAAAGAATATAAAGTTAAATATATTTAAAAACAATGGAGATGTTTGCATCGAAATTCGAAAAAATTTTATTTTCAAGGCAATTTTTTTTTTATTCTTATGTAACGATGTTTTATAAAAAAGTCGTTGTAATACAAATTTCTGCAGTTTTCTGAAGGTTTCACTTCTATCGTACTAGTCAGCTACACATATACTTTTTTAGTATGCAATACGGAACTTTTTTTCAGATTAAAATTGAAAAGATTTTTGAATACATCCTTAATAATGAATAAATGCGAGGCCTTTATATTACTCCTTTTTTTTTTTAAGAAAATTAAGTAAATAGTAATTAGCAATTAAGTAATTCAAAATCAAGTAATTCAAAAAAAGTTAGCATGTTTTTTCAAAAAAAAAAAAATAAATAAGATTATCTTAAATTGTATTTAGTTTATGTGACTAATTTTTTGGTAAAAAAGATTTTATTTACCTCCAAAAAAACACCTAAAAACTAAAAAATTTAAGAATTTTGATAAGTTGTAACAAAAAAAACTATTCTTGATTTTGTCAAAACTTTTTTGTAATTTTATTTAAAGTATTAATTTTAGATTTCTAAAATGTTATCTGCACCTTTTTATAAACAAGAAAGTTATGAAGGTTTTTAAAAGTGAGTTTTTGCGAAATCAGCTACCAACTTCGAATTACGACGTGGCAAGTACGAGGTTAAAAAAATAAGAATTGGCAGCGTGAACCACAAAAACAAATAAAGCTGACTTTAAGACCAAAATGGGTTTCTTGGCAGACAAACCAAAGCCAGAATATGAGTCTATTAACGACAGAAAGAGAGCTATGTGCTTTTTCTTAAACGTAAATTTGACGTTAGATGGCGCGTTGCACCAAATATATGATCATTTTCGAAAATGAGTTAAACCTTATGAAAATCACGGTTACCTCTAGGGTTGCCAGATTAGGAAAACGCAATATCGGGACATTTTTAGAAAATTCCGGGATTTTACAGATCTCGCCGGGACATTTTTTTGCGTTAGAAATACTTCAAAACTAAAGATATGTTTGTCTTTATGTTAATATTTAATAATGTATGAAAATTTAATATATGTATATTAGACCGGGTCGATTTGCGGGGAGGCAAAAAAATCGCCCATTGCTTAGTGAAAATCGTATTCTAGGGATCAAAATAAGAAACTTTACCCGAGAAACTATATCTCTAAAACGAATTCTAATACCCCAACTTTTGACTTTTGCCTCGTAGAATCAAATTTTGAAAAATCCCAATTGACCTATTTAGAGTGCCCCAATCGAGTCCACATGTATGACCGACCCCCACTAACTTGGAGGGTCGATCCACCCATGCCAGTGGCTGATTTTTTCATGTAAAGTGCCAAAAATTGTGATTTTTTTTAAATGTTTGTATGGGGAACCACCAGGGGGGTTACAGGGGGTCTGCCACTGGCATGGGTGGATCGGCCCTCTAAAATTAGTGGGTTCGGTCATAAATTTGGACTCGATTGGGGCACTTTGGAGGGCCGATCCACCCAAGCCAGTGGAGACCCCATTTCGCTGATTTTTTCATGTAAAGTGCCAAAAATGGTGATTTTTTGAAATGCTTGTATGGGGAACCCCCAGGAGGGTTCCAGGGGGTGTGCCACTAGCATGGGCGGATCGGCCCTCAAAAGTAAGTGGGGGTCGGTCATACATTTGGACTCGATTGGGGCACTCTAAATGGGTCAAAGAGGGATTTTTCAAAAGTTGACCCTACGGGACAAAAGTCAAAAGTTGGGGCATTAGAATTCGTTTTAGAGGTATAGTTCCTCGGGCAAAGTTTCTTATTTTGATCCCTAGAATACGATTTTCACTGAGCAATGGGCGATTTTTAAATCGACGACAGGCCTAATGTATATATATGTAAATATATGTAAAGTATATGATTAAGAGAAGTCATTTTATCACATTTGGTATTTAAATTTAAATTACACAAAATAAGTTTACAACTTATTGCCAAATATATTTCGTGTTTAAATTTGTGGCGTTAATTAATGGACAAGCCTTTGGTGAATCTCAAAATAGTTTTAAGCTAAAACATTGTTCTTCTTACTAATTTTGCCTTAATCAAATCAAAAGACATTCGATTCCTATCTATAAAACACAAATTATTCAGAAGACTAACATTTTTCACAATAAGCACTGCTAACAGGCATTAAAAATTAAAATTTTTTAAATAAAATAGATGGATAGTTTTCTAATAAATAAATCTTCTAAGTAGCTATAATAAAGTGTATTTTAAATAATTAACTATATTTTTTAAAAATTGTTCAGCATCAAAAAGTAATTTTGTTTGTTCCGCATGATTCATATTTTTTAAAAGGCATCTAACCTTAGGTTAGGTTAGGTTAAGGTGGCGGCAGGTCTTTAGACTAGCCCACTTATACCATATTATTGGTTTGTTGTGATTCCACAGAATGAAAGAAGGTAGTAATCAAGTGAAACTTTTGAGTAGGATGTTCTTAATATGGCAGAAGCTGTAGAAACATGTGATATTAAATCTGAAGCAAGTATTATGCCTTGACCTCAGTCGAATCAAGTTACTAAGCGTTCCTCTCCACAAGCTTTTCCTACCACCACCAACTGCACCATGGCCTGAACAGGATTCGAACCCGGGACACCAAGTGACAGTCAAGCGCGCTACCACTAGACTATCGAGGCAGCTATTTTGCTGCCATTAAGCTTGTATTTTTGTCTAGTTTTGAAACTGTTAAATAATTTTCGCATTCCTATTCAGTTCCAATATGGTGCAATCATTGCATTCGAGAGCTAGAACTGCAGCATGATATTCAGGCATAACATTCCGAATAAAGTATAAGTAGACTTTTTAAATGCCTTCTTCATCTGCATTAATTTCTTGCGTATCGGATATTCCTTGACTTATGATTTCACATACCTCTTTTAAATCAAATTTTTTTCAAACAAGGGAAAATTACACGTATATCAATCCACATCATTTGCTGTTTTAAGTGAGTTTCTAATCTTTTGTGCAAGTTCCGGGACTTCAAGACAAAAACCGGGACTCGGGACACCAATTGAAGAAACAAGACAATCCCAGCGAGTCCTGACGACCTGGCAACCCTAGTTACCTCCCATGTAAAGAAAATTTACCTAAGTAACTCACGAAAAATAGGCATATTTTAAGGATTGTTTTTTTTTTGGCTCAATGAAAAGGTCAAAAATTTGTAAAATACGTTTTGTAAAATAAGTACTGATATACAAAATGTCATTTTTTTAAAAAAAAGTTATATACAAAATGGTGGCTGTGCAGCATTTGTCTGAAGACGTTTATATTTTGAAAGGGGTCAATAGCCGGACAACTAACGTCCTTAATTTTTAATCTGGAACAAAAAATAAAATTAGTTCAGTTTCTATACATCAACAGCTATCGACACACGTAGAATTTTTTTGAAATATTAATTTTTCGCAAAATGGTGCGTGATCGAATAAAACAGTTACAGTTTTCACAAAAAAAAAATCACAAAATTGTTGATAAAACAAAAAGGAAGATATTAAAAAAATACTTGTGTCGATATATAAAGGTGTTTTGAATATACTGTCAAAACAAATCGATTGGTGAAGATTTGTACGTGTTATGTGTCCGGAAGTCACAAAAAAGTGGTAATCGAACCGGTATTTTGTCTAGTTTTAATAATTTGTAGCCTATAATGTTATATGATGTTGGTAAGATAATTGGCTGCATTAAAAACTTTGGTATTTTAGCTCTTCGAAAACAAACCCCCCCCCACATAGAACCGCCTCCACACCTGTAATTCGTTGCTTCCTGACAGATATTTCTTATAAATTATATTGAAAATATAGAATTAGACAAAAAAATAAAAACGTTTGTTCGTTTCATAGAACACTGGCTCTCAGCCTATATACTAAGCTGTGCATTCTCTACGTAAATTCTCAGTTTGGTTTTAGGCCCAATCCCAATCGAGAGATAAATGGATGGATCCCATAAAGAGGGCTCTATTTAGTCTAGAAATTGACTTTTAAAAATGAATAAAAGCAAGAAAAATTGTTGTAAAAAGATTTATGTACTAAAAATTCATATAATATTTTTATATACCTCCAATCGCAGAATGGTAAATTTTGACATTTAGACACTTTTGCCGAATTCGATCTCTTCGTATATTCTTTTTAAGACCCTAAAGCAGTGTCGGGCAGCTTTGCACACTTGAGATTGTGTTTGTGCAGTAAAATATGTATTCATCTCACCTACAGACCGATCAAAGCTTCAGTGTTCAAGCGAATGTCAAGCAGATGGGATCTGCGCTTGCGTGTTCCTTGAATATATTATATTATATCTGTGTCGATAAGCAATAATAGCATAAGTCGATTTAAGACGGAACTGAGTTACTGATATAGTTATGTTCCACGTATATATTATTATGAACACACAAAATCTAGAACCTCTAGCATGACCTTAGCCAAAGATATGACGTAACAACAAAAGACCCTTTGATATAACTTATATGGCGATTGAAAACTTTGAAGCAGGATTTCTGGAAACTTTGAAATAAGACTTAAGCTGTTATTGCTCATCGACACAGATATAACGTAATATTACACTGTATAAAATTTTATGTTGCAAAATTATTGGAAGAACATATGAAAAAATTTTTTATTTTTAGAAAATAACGGCATGGCGCGGCATCAAAGTGCTAAAATTAAAAAATTATGCATAACAAGGCATTACGATAATTTGCATGGCCAATATGAGGTAATTGTGGGGCATGCGATGGAGAAATTAATAATTTATTTCAAAGCGGCATGTCCACAAATCATATCATATAGTGATCAGTTCCAAATACGTATAATGAAAGCATCTTACGCTGTCAGTTTAGCCTTGGCAAAACACAATAAGCAACACAAGCACAATAAAAAACATATTTGTTTTTGACTACTAGCACCCCTTTTTACATTTCCTTCTGTTTATCTGTATTTCACATTATCCGTCTGTCGGTCTGTTTCCTTTTGACATTCCGTCCACTACTTATTAATTTAATTTCGCAATACAAATCCGAGCAAAAAAAAAATATCCCATAATGCCTAGTAAGATTTCTGCAAAAAGCGCTTTAGCACTACTTTGTTTTCAGTGTGAGCTTTAAAGCGCTTATTAATTCATACTCAAGATGAGAAAGTATAGGTGTGCAAAGCTGCCCGACACTGCCCTAAAGCATCTTTTCAACGAAAACATATTTTAAAATTTTTCTAAATTTGACTTAGGTTTCCCCCCTTAAAATTCCAGAAAATTGTATCAAATTGTCTTCAATTTTAAAAATACGCTTTGATCTTAAATAGACACTATGATTTGTAATTTATACTCTGAATTTGAAATTTCCATTTCATTCTATATTTTGATTATTATCTTTTTGTTAAATCAATAAGACATTGCTAATGTTTACGGATGTTGTGTTATTTAATATCAAATTTAAAAAAACTCGTACGGTAACATAATAGTCTTTTCTAACGTAGGCAGTCTTAAGTAATTGCAATTAAAAATTCATTATTTTAATTACAAAAAAAATTGTATTCTATCCTTTACTCTAACCTTTTGTGATGACATATTTAAAAGGAAATGGAATTGCTTGTTAGAAGATCATACTTTAGTAACAAATAATTTAAGCTTTAAACACGCTTCCAAAAATATGTATCGTGACAATCCAATTTTTAAGGCTAATATTTTCCAAGCCATAAGGAAAACAAAAAAAAAAACTATCATCCTTAGTTAGCTTTATCAAAAGCAATTCGGTTGTTGTTACTTTGGAGTCCAAATTTCTGCCTAAGTAGTAATTTTTTTCATTATACGGATTGTTTTTTATTTGTATATTTAAAATATATTTCGCAAGCAATTTGTTGCAATAAATAGGTTTATCTATAAAATAGTCTCTTTCGGCGTTTGTTTTGATATTTTGACTGTGCAACTCTGAAAGAAGTATACTTGCACAAGAAGTTAATATTTTAATAATGTATTTTATTAATGAAAATATA
The DNA here is from genome assembly GCA_963920525.1 of Dichetophora obliterata. Classification (NCBI taxonomy): domain Eukaryota; kingdom Metazoa; phylum Arthropoda; class Insecta; order Diptera; family Sciomyzidae; genus Dichetophora; species Dichetophora obliterata. The sequence continues at coordinate 240,731,707 of OY986437.1, read as the reverse complement.
CGTATGTTTCTTAGAATGGATATAATAATGCTTCTTAGTATAGTGAATAATAATTAAATAAAAAAATTGTGTTTTCAAAATGTTCATGAGTAATATTTTCTAAAAAACTTTACAAGATCCTACTAACCGCAAATTCTTTTAAATGTGGTTATATTAGCCTAATTTTTAATTTTTGTGGAAAACGTAATGTTAAATATATTAAATAATTAAAGTTACTGTTGACATTTAAAAGCTATTATCACTTAATTTGTGGGGAGCAAAATTTTGTAAAATATGTTTGTTATTTTCATAATTTTGACTATTATGATTTATTAAAACTAACGATTTTTGTTCAAAAACAATTTCCTTGAATTTAAAGTGTTTCTTTCTATTTTTCTGTAGTATTTTCAGTAATCTGACTTCTGTAAGTAACCTTCTTTCTATCTTTCTGTAACCTTACTTAAAAAAAATGAAAATGTTCGCATTGTATAGTTGAAAAAAGTGGCTGCCATTCCAAAAGTGTTTTTTGTATTCAATTGCTTTTCTATTTAATTGAACACTTCAATTGAATTCCACAATCCACAACTGATGTGCCTTACCTCTCCGCCCATTACGTTCATTCATTCATTCAGAGGCAGCAAACTTTCCAAGCAATTTGTAACTAATTAATGAGCTGCATTCTGTTTCCGTTTCCGTTTTAGATTTGTAAACATTTTGAAAAGTTTGTTATTTTTTTGTGCTGCTATTTTTTTTCTGTTCCCTTTAAATGCGCTATTTGCGGCTTAAACTTTGTGTTTTCACTTTTTCTCGTGTACATTTCTACATTTTAACAATGTTTACATATGTTTTCTAGTAAGTGTATGGCTGGTTGGTTGTGTGCTTATGTATTTGTAAAAAGGAAATAAAATGCAAGCAGGAGCGGGATATTGTTTGTGCATTTTTAAGCACTAATTGTTTACATATTGTTGATGTTTTTCGATTTTGTTGTTTGTTTTTCATTAGCAACTTTTTATGATTCCCTTTATATATATATTTTTTTTTTGTCGAGTCAAAGTCAGCTGCAGAGATTAATGGAATTTTTAATGAGCATTCAAGTTTGTATGGGGTTGTAAGGCAGTGATTTTTTTCAAAGTATTTTTTATGAGAACTTTTATTATAAAAGATTTGTATGGTTTTAAAGGCAAGGTAACAGTTTCTGGCACAACTGGTGAATTGATTGAAAATCGGCCGTTTCCAAAAACTGAAATAATTACTGGTAACATAATTTATCCCTAAAAACTTTCACTCAAACTTTCACTTAGTTAATTATTGACTCTGTGATTGACGCTGTGAAGTCTTTGGTAATTTGACTTTTTACGTTTACAATAACGTTAATATTTCGCTCGTTGCCAATGTTTATATTAGAAATTATTTGTACAGAGTAGTAAAATTTTTTTTGTACTTGAGATAAAGATTTTCTGATCCAAATTAGATCTTTTGAACACAAATTGGAGTTATTTTACTCTCTGATAGCTGCACTACCGCACGAACACTGCGTTGAATGGGGACAAAAAATAAAAATTCATAAAAGTCGCACTTTGAAGAATTGAGTACGCCAAACAAAAGCAAATAAATACTTGGTTAGAAATAAGAAAGAATTTTCTAACTATCCTTATTAATAAATAAATATTTAAAATTTATCTATTTAATTCAACATTCTTAAGTATTTTTACTCATCATTCTTATATTTGAAAAGAAGTGAAAACATTTTTAAAATTTTGGGAAAGCTTTACGAAAAAGTATGCAGAATGACCTTATCCGATCCGATCGACCTTATCCGTCAAGCCTTACGGAACGACCATATCTGATTTGGGTAAAATTTTGCATGGAGCATCACTGACGCAAATAAAAAACTTAATTTGGAGGAAAAAAGTTAGATGTGGTTTTTGGAGGAGCACAAAATTGACAAAAACGTCGAAAATCGATTTTTACGAAAATTCATATCTCAAACACTTCTTTACCAAATGTTCAGTTTGAACTATCGTTTGAAATGTAATTAAACGGACTTTTAGCTTAAAGTAATTTTGGAAAATTTTGGTGGTGGGAAGTTCAATCTTTAACCGTAAGGTAAGTGGTATCGAAAACGCAATGTAACGACAAGCAAGACACGAAAAGCAAAAGAATTTTGTACGATTTGTACGAATAGATTTTTGTAACTTTTTTGATATTCAAAATTAAGCAGTTAAGCTGTTATTCCTTATCGGCACAAATTTTTTGTTCTAAAGCTTTAAAATTTAATTAAATTTTAAAACATTTTTTGTGGTTTCAATATTCAATTTGAATGACATCGGTAAAATCAGTTCGAAAGGGAAGACGGATAGACAGATGCAAGGGATAAAACAGCTATGTTATGAAATATAAAATTAATTTAAAATTTATGCTCACTGATTTGGCATGACCGTCAGCAACAAAAACCACACGAACGAAACAACATATATGCACAAAGTGTGGCAACGCTGAACATGAGGTGACATGCTGTTGTTATTGAAATATTCACTACATCCTCGCTTGAATAAAACGAAAAACTACTTCAATTGTTGCTGCATTTTTGTATTACACTCCAATTTGTTTTATTTCTTCATTCAGATGCACTTTTTTTTGCTATCAAACAATCAATTTCGGTTAGTAACTTAATTTTGATTTTAATTGACAGCTGTCAATATATGGTTTTACTAAACTAATATTTGCTTATTTTTGGTAGCTTCATCAAGTGTTCAATATTTTTTCATTACAACATCAAAAATTTCGATACAAAAAATATTAAATAGTCGTTTTCAACAGGACTCTTAACATAACAAGATGACAAAGAAATCATAATTCATCATTTGTCAATCAGCTAAAGCTAAAGAAATGCACTATAGTCTTCACTATAAGCATCGGAGATTTCTTGTAAACTTTATTAAAAGGATTTTGTTACTAAAAGTCAGAAGGATTTCTTCATGGCAAAAAAACATAAAGAAATCATCTTACTTTTCTTCTCTTTTGTGTGGAACTTTTTGCTCTGTGTAGCTTTAGTTTAAGTGGTCCTCATTTTTGGTAATGTACACTAGACGGTAGCGTAGCTGTGCGTTGTCGCGTTATTGCACAATTGAGTTGTAGCACTACTGCGTTATTGCGCTGATGCACATACTTTCTGTAAACGAACGCAATAGCGCAGTAATACGGACTATTTCTGGTTTGTTCTTCTTTTGCCGTGTATTCCAACGTGATTGATTTTAAAAGTGTATGTAAATTTTAGTATAACTTCAAACGTTCGACGTGTTTTACAAAAAAGAATACAGAGTTTGTCATAAGTAAGTAAACATACTTATCAGTTCGACTTTGCTTTGTGTAGCATTTAAAATAACGGTCCGAATAAAGAAAATTTTATTTGTTTACACTTACTTACCACAGAATTCGCTCTTAAATTGAGTGACAATTTGAGTCGTTTTGCTAATTATCAGTTTCTTACGTGAGAAGTTATAAAACACCTTATATTTGGACGCGTCACATATATGTAAGTAAGCAAGCAAACTGTGACTGAGTAACTAAAAAAAATGTAATTTAAAGTGCTGATTTTAGTTGAAAATAAAAAATTATTCTTGGTGAGAGAATTAAATATCGCTAAGTAAGAAAAAATATTTGGTTTCGACTAAATTATAAAATTCTTTTAAACCGCCATTTTTATATAGTTTTCTTTTTATATAGTGATAGTTTTTATCTTTAGGAAGGTAAATTGTGCACGCTTAAGTACTTGACCGCAGGTATTCTAAAGGTTGACTAAAAATTACAACCAAAATTATGGATACAAGAATACAAAATATCTCAGTTTCAAATCCTTTGCTATCTGTTCCCAAATTTTTATCTAAGCTTGCGTTAAATTATTAAACTATGCCGTCTTTATAAACCATTCGCATGGTCGAGTTGTACGAAACATTCCATTAGGTTAGGTTAGGTTAGTGTGGCTGTCTCAAATGAGACACACTTAGGCCAATGTGGCCCATTGTGATACCAAGGGTTAATTTTTCCTATCTCTATTTTAACCAGTTTGAGCTATTTACTAAGCCTACACTCAGAAAAAAACACCTATCTTTTTGTGATAAAAAATTTCTCTATTTTCGATAATAGAAATTTTCTTTAAAATTTCAAAATTTACTTCAATTATAATAAATTTTCACATATTTTAAGAAATACTTCCTTCCTTGTGGGAAATGAAAATATTTTATCTGTCTAATAATGATAAGTATTTTTCTCTCACTGAAAAAATCTCATTTATAGAGAAAAAAATATAGAAAATGAGAAATGTTCTCTATTGTTGATAAATAATTCACTATGCGAAATATTTTCTTCAAAAACAACAAATACTTTCTCAAAAATTAAAAAGGCTTCTTTTCAAAAATCGATATATTTTTCTTATATTGAATGAGGTACGAAAAAAATAGAAAGCGTGAGAGCAGTTGATTAATACTGTGAAAAGCAAGTGTTGCATATTCTGCATATTATGACGATTGTTCCTTCAAAAAGTTTTTTTTTACTTTACACAGCTACAAAAACTGATGTTGTTTCCCTGTAAAAAAAATCAACTCATTTAAAAGTAGTTGAAAAAGTGTTTTTTGGTCAACCACAACTAGTTGAAATTCTGACTTTTTTCCATAGAACGAACTAACATATTTTGTATGGTGATGTCCGCTAAATAAGTCAATTGACTTTCATCTGCATATGTTTTCAACTACTTGTTAAATTAGTTGAATTGAAATTATTTTTTTTACTTCTTTAAAATAAATCAATTGAAAACTAGTTAATATTCAACTTACTGAAAATGAATTTAAAAGCATAAAAATTTTAAATTTCTATACATCAAAGAGATCATTTATTTTATTGTTTTGAAAAAAAAAAAAAAATATATAAATTCATATTAGTGAAAGCCAATATGATATTTGATATTAATAATATTTGATGAAATAGCACGGGTAAATATGTATAAACTTGTAATCCAATAAAAATTTTTAATAAAAACATGTCAAAATCAATAAGCCACTTGTTTTGAAGTAGTTTTTGAATTACTTCATATATAATGCAATAAAAACTATTCAAAATTGAAGTGGGTGCCGCCTTAATATAATACAAAGTAGTTCATAAACTAGTTTATTCTAAATTAGTTTTTTAATTAGTTGTTTTTAAAAACAAGTTAGTTTGTTCCTATAGGGTTATGTGTTTCTAGAAACTACTGTTTCTTTGGATGCATTTACAAAATCGCTTTTCAGAATAAATTTCTGGAATATTTATAAAGAGTCCCGAAAAACAATGCCACAGCAATAATTCTACCTCTTAACACATTTTTAACTAATATTTTTAAAACCGAATCACAATTTGATGTTAATACTTTTACTATGCGTAGAACTGAGTTAAAAAAAATGTTTGATAAAAATAATTTTTTAATCGGAATTGCGGATATACTTCTGTGTTTTAAAGAAATATGTTGTATCAGTGTTAAGATAATATATCTTTCTTTAAAAAAAAGTGTTATTTTTTGTGAGAAACTATAAACGCAACTTAAAGAAAGCATTTATTAATATTAAATAAATATTTCTCTGTTTTCGAGAAAAATTTACACAATAAAGAAAACGGTTGAACGTACAATATTATAAAGAAATATTTTTCTATTAAAGAGAAGGTGTCTTTTATTAATGAAAAAATATTTCTCTTTTTCATGGAAGCTTTTTGCCATTTTTAGGGAATTTTCGGGATCACATTTAGAGAAAAGCATTCTCTGGAGCAAAGTCAATACCATTTTTCACTTAATATGATGCCTTTTTTCTCATATTCCGATAAACTTTTTTCTGAGTGTAGGATTCGGTAAACCGAATATTCCGAGAGTTCGTCTAGTTCGTTGAAGAACCAGTTACCTTAGTGGAGGAAGCGTTTTTGAGCCTGCGCTGGGCAAGTTCAAAGGAAATGTACTGTAGATTCTTCCTCCTCCTCATCTCTACAGCTTCTACACAAGTTGTTGTGGAGTATGTTCAATTTTTGAGCGTGTCTGCCAATAAGGCAGTGCCCTGTAAGGATCTCTATAATGGTGCTGATTTGATCTCTTCTGAACGAAATGAGTTCTTTTGAACGCTTAGGGTTAAGTTTGGGCCAGATTTGCCGCGTTATATTACACGTGTTACCTGCTGACCATATGTTCTTGGTTGTGATACCGGATAACTCATGTAAGGAGTTTACATGTGGTGAGAGGCTTGCCTTATATTCCATTCATAAGCAAAATAAATCTGCAGAAGAGGATCAAGTTCTATGGTGACAACGTTTTAAAACCCGAAAGTTTTGGGCATACAATTCTCTGGACTAAAATTGGAGGCCAGATGTACGTCTGGCTCAAGTTTAGTGAAGCTTTGTCCTTCAAGTGCACAAAACCAACTTTTAAGTCCGGCGACAAGGGCTAAATGGTTTGGGGGTGCATCTCGGCTACGGAGTGGGTAAAATAGTAATACTCGAGGGCAAAACCAATTCCCAAGTGCATCTAAATCTGCTGAGAGATGTGATACTTTGTGATACTTCCTGAAGGTAAGCGTCTTATTCGTAGGGATTTTATTCTACAACAGGACAACGTACCAATTCACAAGGCCAAAATTGTTATAAAATATTTAGCTGATGAGAGTATTAATATTTTGGAGTAGCCACCACAAGGCCCAGACTTATCGCCAATCGAAAATATAAGGTCGTGTCTTAAGACTAAAGTCATTGAGAGGTGTCCATGAAATTTGACGGAACTCAAGGATTTAATTAATGAGACTTGTCCTTCTTTTTCTCCAGAAATGTGGAGAAAATATGTACTTTTATTATCGACTCGGTTGGCAAGAATATCCAAAATAATGGTGGCCATTGTGGGCATTAACTGCTGCGTTTACTTATTTAAGACTCGTTGGACTTTTGTTTTTTTTATTATAATCTCTCTTTAATAGTTATATTTTTTGGATTGAAACTTGTGCTGCTGTTTTACAAATAACACATTGTACTTCTTAAGAAATTGTTACTTTTTTGTTTCTCAAACTATTACTTCGAATATATGCACTTTAGTCCAAAAATGAGTTTGTTTACTTATTTTTAACAACCCCTCTACATGCTCGTATTTTACATGAACGAAGATACTATTTGCTTTGTATATTTTTTGTAAATGTTGAGCTCAGCGCATCATTTAGATATGCTTCATTTCTATTAATGAATTTATTTCTAATTACTTTCGACTTTTTTTTCTAAATGGTTTTTCAAAAAAACTTCTTTAGATATTAATACAGGATTTGGTGAATTATCTTAAGTAGAAATTAAACTGTGATTCAATTTTTAATTTAAATGTACTACACTCTAAAAAAGATATGTAAATTTACTAAAATTATTACAGTAATTTTTTGTTGAAATTCCAACTGATGTCTGATTTTACTATAAATCTTGCATAAATTTTTGAGTGTTTACCAATTTACACAATTCTTACTAAAATTAAACAATAAATGTTGAATTTTGTTGCAATAACAGCTGCAAAGTAATAGATTACTACATAAATTTTATTTAAAATTAATCAGTTGAATGTTCAACATCGACAATATATTCAACAGATGCTCAGATGAGTTAGCTTGTCAAAGTGTTAGGATCATTAACTTAAAGTTCTCTGATTTTTGATTAAAAAAGTGTAATGAGAATTCGGTTTTAGTAAAAGTAAATTGAATGCTGTGTTATTAGTGATATTTTGTCAGCAATATCTAAATATTTTAGTTCTTTGAAATATAAAAAAAATTTCTTGTGTTTCATTTCTTCAAGTCCTAAGTGTTTATTTTCGTTTCGTTTTTTGTAGTGCCAATTTAAAGAAGAATAAACATGAAACAGAAATCAAACCATATCTCTGCACGTACCGTCAAAAGTGACAAATTGTTTTTTTATATCTTTACTAGAATAACAATAGAAGTTTAGATTGACTACATCAATTATAGTAGAACTATATATAAATTGTTGAATTTTTCTGAAATCGAAGTAGTAGATTTGTATTGGCACTACACAGATGAAAGTATCATTGAACAATTGATGTTTAATTTCGCTGCAATATCAATTTCATTGCTTCCCATTTTAAGCAAAATTCAACACTGTTTGTTTAATTTCACTACACAACAATAGAAACAAGATGTTGAGTGTGTAAATTTACTACAGTTTTAGTAGCTAACCTGTTGCCTACATCTGTTGTAGTAAATTTCAACAAAAACTTTTTAGGATGTACTTAACTTACCGCACTCAATAAACTAACCCCATTATTTAACTCAACTCAACTAACCACACAAAATCTTATTCAGCTGATTTAAGGTCTATCTAAGAATTAAGGTTAAAGGATTCTTGGTATTTCAAACGACGTCATTACGTAATTGCGTTATAAAATTACACTGATGCAGTAGACTCCGCTTGAGTTGGTGTATCAGTGCAGGAATTTGGCTGAAATACCCACGTTTGGTTAGAAAATTTTAAAGAACATTTCTAATATAATATAACCCTTGACACATAATATAACTTTCCTATCTAGTCTATGACCAACAAAGAATTTTTGGCAGTATATACAAATTCACTGATTGATTCCATATGTAGCCATTCCCATTACCGCCGGAGGGGCTCAAACATATCAAGGATGTGCAATATCCTCCAAAAATAGGCAATGGTTTTTGATTTGCTCCTTCAAACAAGTTGGTTTGATCGCCACCAATGGCAAAGTGTTGAATCAATTTTTATAATAATACTTGAGTTATGCATAATGTGACCAACCGTAGTACTGCTTTTGGCAGTACAGTACTATTTGTTCGCCCATTGTACTGCGTACTAAGTAGTACACACATTTGTGCTGCTTTTTACTTTTGTAATATCTTGTACTACTTTGATTTCCTAAGATTTATTTAAAGAAAATAAAGCTGCAAAACTATCAATAAGTTTTTACATATAAACATTTTTAAAATATTAATTTAATATATACATATGTTGTAGTTACTGAAAAATGTCTAATTCATATTTTTCCGATAAGTAATTTCTAATATTATTAAATACAAAAACTTGTCTGAAATACATATTGCTTTTATTTAATTTAATAGTTTTAAGTTATATGTTTGTTAAAAAGTTTATTAAACCTTTGATTTTGTTTATTATAATTAAGATTTTTTATTAATATACTTCGGTATAAGATTTTTTTCTTTTGTAATTTTAGATTGTAATTCTTTTTTGTAATGATGTTTATTCAAAGGTTTTGTACTTCTTTTTTTTCTGAAAATTTTGGTCACATTAGCCATGCACTTGATGACAGGAATATACCAAGGCTAAGATTGCGATTAAAAATGGCGCCAGTTTCAATGAAAAAGTCCATTCGAGCTACAATCCTGAAAAATGAATCGATAAGTTGGATTTTAATTTTACTGAAGTGAGGTAAAATGTTCATCAATAAATTTTAAATAACCAAATCTACTTGCATATCTAACAAGATCTGCTCTATAAAATGGTTTACTTTTCATTCATATTGGAAGTATTTTATACTGTACGACAATCTCTATTTTGTTCAAGAATGGCAGACTTCTATCAACAGTTTAGTTTTTTATGTATGGTTAGTTGGTTGGTTTAGATGGTGATGCTACATACAAGTAAGATCCAAGTAGCTTTAGTGAGCCGTTTCTGAAGAAGGCTCACGAGGTTATGATACCATAACCTCGTGTTCCAGTAAGTTGAGTGAGTAACGCACTGTTAGGTTATAACCATCCGGTGCGTTTTGTGAACGTTAGGAAAGTTCCTCTATATTTCTGAGGAAGGGCTTGCCCAGCGCTCTTAGTCTAGACCTGGCCACAGGTAGTTTGGGTTATCGCAACTGCGTCAGTGGGTGTTGAAGGGTAGTTCGATTTTCTCGTATTGCGTTAACTTTGTCACTCCGTGTGTAACGCTGTTATGGAGGTGTGGCAGGTACAGAAAAGTATATATATTCTTGATCATGATTTCTCTAGGTCAGTCTGTTAACACGATTACAGCCGCAATTTGCAAGCTATCGTATTGAAATTTGGGTTATGTGTTTATATTAAAAAAACAAAGATAAAGTTTGAGAATGAGCAAAATCGGATGAAAATCACGCCTTCTTTATCAAACAATAAAATTTCTAAAAACGCTACAAAAATTTATGTTCGCATAAGCTTTGAAGTAAAACATTCACCATTTATTTCAAATTTGTTAAAATCGGATAAAAGCAACGCCTACCTACCATACAACGTTATTTAATCAAATCTTTAAAATATTTGAAAATGAAACTAAAATTAATGACATTATTAACTACTATCCTAAAAATTAATTTCTAAAAAAAAATTCTGTTTAAAAAATCGAAGAAACAATGCATACAATGCATACAAAGTGACTAACAAAATGGTAAGCTAATGTAATGACTTGAAATTTTGCATATGAACTTTGGTCTCAAATGTTCACCATATATTTCACATTTGTCAAAATAGTATAAAACCACGCCTACCTCCCAAGCAAAGTACCTAACTATATGAAAACGGTTAAGTCTCTTTTTAAAATTAATTTAATAAATTAAAATTATGAACATATGCTAAGAATATAAAAAATCACTTTGAGTTTGGAATTTTTCAAAATTGATAAAAACTCGGCCAATCTTCCATACAAAGTGACGTCATCAAAGTAGCATAACTTTTATAGATTCCACAAAAATGTGTGTATTAACAGTATATTGAACACATAATCTTCCCTATCTTAAAAGTGTTCTGCATTTGAGTTTTCGCAAAACTGGATGAACATCACAACCGTAATATACACGAGGTGACGTCATTAAACTTTAAAAACATGCATAACTAAGAATATATTGTGTGGGTATCTTATTTTGACCCAGTCGAAAATAATTCCTTGCTAGGTTTTATTTACATTAAAGTGAATGTGGTTTTAACAATTCAGTTCATAAAACTTATAAAAAAATTACAAAGGTTTTTACTTATTTTCAACTAGTCACAAGGTCTTAGATCAGTCACAAGGTTTTGATTAGATCAATCAAATCTAATAAAAATCATATAAACATAAAGTTTAGAGGTCTTTTTATAATTAAAAACTAAAATTTCCTTACCCTAATATACCTTAATATAGAAAGACCACTAACATTTTTTAAATCAGGTTCTTCTCGTAGGCCTTTAATTCAACCACCCATCCACTCGAAATATGACACAATAAAGCCGAAAAACTTTTTTTCAACGTAAGTCAGTGCCTTTCTATGAAGGTAACGAAAAAAAAAATTGTTGTGAAAATCTTTCAGTCTAGTTCACTTTCAGTCAAATTTTAGAAATCTTTTCAATTGATATATTACTTCTATAATGGTATTTAGTACACTGAATTTTAAAAAATATTTTACTTAAATGAAATTAAATAAATTGTTGAAATCTGCAGTCTGTTGAAATCTGTAATTGGTTTTTATTAAATTTTGAAAATAAAATATTCTTTTAGCATTTGCTGTCGACTGAGAAATTGAAAGAATTCCTTAAAAAATTTTACATAAATTGGAGAAAATCGGCTCTTTAAAATTACTTTTTATGTTTATTACAGAGTACCAAACTAGTCAGAACTAGATGAATTTTTTCATTCTTTTAAATCGTTTTCTACTTAGAGTTCTAATTTCTGTGTTTATTATAGAGTTCTTTTGTCCCAAAAAGGTTCAATTGTGCCGAAACCTTTAACTGTTATCAACCATGCTAACTATTATAACTAGTATAACAATTTTCAAGTATTCATGTAATAGCTATTATTATGAAATTTAAATTTAAACAAAATTTTGCAATTTCTAAGTGAAAATCAGTTAAGAAAAACCTTATTTTTTCCGAATTTGTTATAGAAAGATCTTTTAAGAAAGCATTGTCAAAATTTGATTAGGTTTACAATATCTAAGATCTAAATTAAAGAGTTTTTGTCAATCCAGTATTCATTAGGGTCAGGTGACCAAATCAGGAAGAATATCAAGAAGTTTATCATATTTTAAATCAGTTCCATATCAAATTAGGGGTTTGCTGCTAGTTTTATGACACTATTGTCAGGCATATTTTCTTCTAGAGTTACTAACATAAAGATTTAGAACATCTTAATACACACGATTAAAAATTTTGGACTGCTTTTTAATCCAAACTTTGTTTTAAAGGAATTTTTAATCCAAAAAGTACTATTTTTTAATCCCAACATTAGTTTAATTTAGCTGGGTCTCAAACCCTCGTTCCTGGAAATAACTTACTTGCATTCGTAATGATGCAAAATGAGCGAAACTATGTTAACAACTGAGTTAACCGAGTGGATAACTTATTGGACCAGCACATCAGAGGACGTGTGTTCAAATCACGAATTGGTCAGAATATTTTTTATTTTACTTTAATTAAGCTGGGTCTCGAACCCATGTTTCTGCTCGCTTGCTTACTTACTGCAAGCTTACTTGCATTCGTTATGATGCAAAATAAGCGTAACTTTCTTAACAAATGAAATGGACGAGAGGATAAGGTGTTGAACCAGCACAACAGAGGACATGTCTTCAAATCATGAACTGTACAGAAATTTTTTTTATATTAAGTTGATATTTATATTTCTTTTTTAAACTTCTTTCGGATTGAAAACTAATCTTTTTTGTATTGAAACATTTTTAGCTTTTCCTTGGATTAAAAAGTTATCTTTTTTGGTGTTGTCCTACACGTAATCCAAAAAAGTTAAAAATTTAGTCCAAGATTTTTAACCGTGCAGCCCTTGCCATAAGTTAGGGGCATATAATTCCATTCTATAAGAAATATTTTTGAGAATATTTTAACGCTTAAGTTACCTTTTTCAAACATTTTCTTGCACGTTTCAAAAAGGGTACAAAAGGTACCCCTTAAAGTAGTCGTAGATTGGGTTTTCTACAGTACTTTGCATCTTAAGCGCCATTAAGTTGTCGATTGATTTTCGGGAAAAATTAATTTTTATATGGTTTTGTTCTAAATAATCGTTTCACTGTAAGATTTTCATTGGGATTTATACTGGGAATTAAAAAAAAACATGATTATCGGAACGACGAATTGCGGTCTTGAACTTACAAATGAATGAGAGCCGAGCGTATTATTGGAATAAGTCTTATATAAGAAGGTTCATGACAGCCCGAAGAATCAATTTTATTATCGTGCTTTCCGTAGTACTTAACTTATAAGCGTCTGAAATATCGTCTGAAATTTTACAAATGCCTACTGCTATTTACGCAATAACTTTTCTAAATATGCTCGCGCCGTGCAAGAATAATACAAAAGTTTTCTAACGTGTGCGGAATGAAATCTGGGCAAATTTTGACATTAACTCTAACCCTCCGGCAAACATTTTACCTCAAAGACTCCGAGAGGGGGTCACCGGTGACCCCCTGAAGTGCGTGGATGTTTTTATTCTCTCTCTCCAATCTTATTCTTGTTTTTTTAATTTAGTGCGTGCATGTCAGTTAATGTTATGCTTTTAGCATAAGCAGTTGATGATTTGTGGTTCGTGCACATAAAATAATTGTATTCTTCAATAAAATGCCGAAACGTGGTAGACGTGAAATGGATGTGGAACATTCTGGTGAATGTTCAGATTCTGCTGCGGCTAGAGGTGAATCTTCAGGTGCTGCTGCTGCGGGACAATCCACTAGTTCGGGAGAAGGACAAAAGTAAATTTTTATTCCATTTTTTGGTCTATTGTCATTGTAATTGTCCATTATTTTGTTGTGTCCATTGTGTTTTCTTATAGCAAAAATAAATCTTTAGATAGGCTTCCATGGAGAAGAGGTGTGCTAAATGTAAACGCGTAAGTTTTTATGTGCATGATTCGATTTTGATATTGTTTTGAACGAGTGTTTATATATAGATTAACTGCAGCAAACATGGCTTTCTTGTTTGAAACTGATGATGAGGATGAGGATGAGCCTGTTGAATTCCAAAATTACAGTGAAGATGAATGGTTACCTGATAATGATGAGGCTTCTGACATTGAAGATGAAATCGTGGTTGAATCACCTGACATCGAGGATGAAGACGAAGACGACGATGAAAGTCGTGGTGATATACCTATTATTGGCGAAAAATACATTGCACCAGACTTAACGGAATGGTTTAAAAACCAGTTGCCACAGGGAAATGTACCATCACACAATTTTCTACGTAAAAAAGGTGATTCATTCATTCGTGGATATTGTGTGAATAGTTTCTAAGTAATGGTTTGAATTTAAGTGGACCTCATCAAAAGTTTCGAAAAGAAATGACTGCCAAGGAAATATTTGATGAGTTTTTTACGACAAACTTGAAAGATGAAATACTCAGACACAGCAATAAAAAGGGCTTAGATTTAGCTGCGGATTTCAATAGAATGCATCATGCTGAAATTGCTGCCCAAACTTTAAAAAAACGTGATTTTCGTGTAATCAGTATTGATGAGCTGAATGCTTTCCTTGGAATTCTTTTGGTAATGGGCGTGAATGGCCAAAATGACGATCTAATTTCATGGCTTTGGAGTGACTGCAGTCATCCAATCTATAAAGCAGCGATGAGTCGTGATCGATTTCAACAGATTCTGCGTGTCATCCGTTTCGACAATGCATATACCAGAGCGACTAGAAAAGAAAGTGATAAAGCTGCCCCAATAAGTGACGTTTGGGAAATGCTTATGAAAAATTTGACAGAAAACAATTATCCAGACGCGAACATCACTATTGATGAGCAGTTGTTCGCGTTCAGAGGTCGGGCAGGTTTTATTCAGTACATCCCATCAAAACCAGCCAAATATGGGATCAAGATTTTTCTGGGTATGCAACACAGCTGATGGATATCCACTTTTTGGAACTATTTATTTGGGTCGTCAACCTGGTACTGAGAGACAAACTAACGTTGGGCAAAACATAGTTCTGAAGTTAGTAAATGCATACAAACAGTCAGGGTTGAACGTAACAACGGATAATTTCTTTACGTCGTTAAAGAAATTCTTCGTTGGCCAACCAGTTAAAAACCCGAGGCATGAGTATCGTTGGAACCCTTCGTTCGAATAAGCCGTATATTCCCAGAGAATTAAAGCCTAACCGTACCGATGATATTGGAACACATCGATATGCATTTAGCAAAGACACTACTCTTTTGTCCGTTGTCACAAAGAAAAATAAATCAGTTTATTTGCTTTCGACCATGCACTACACTCGTGTGACTAATGAAAATGGAAAAGAAGAGATGAACCACTATTACAACAAGACAAAAGGTGGTGTTGACGTTATGGATCAGATGCTCTCCAAGTACACAACGAAACGCAAAACAAATCGTTGGCCGTTGGCTTTATTTTTCAATATGTTAGATGTAGCTGCATCAGCAGCATTTTGTGTTTTCAGTAAACTGAATCCGGAGAAGTCTAAAAGGCGATCTTCTAGACGCTATTTCTTGACTCAGCTTGGAAAAGATTTGGCAACAGCTAACATGGAAAAGAGAGCAAATGATCAAATGGTTATAAGAAAAACTAATTATAGAGCTGCTCTTGAGCTTATGCTCGGAATAACTATACAATTTGTTCCTACAGTTCCAGTTCCAGTTGCCGAAAACGTTCCTGTAGTTGGACCAGCAGCACCAGAGCCTGAGATGAAAACAAAAGATGGTCGTAAAGTTGCGAAGGGTCGTTGCTATATTTGCATTTTCAATGATCCGAAATCGGACCGGAAAGGTCGTACAAAATGCTCAAATTGCAAACGCACAATGTGTGCCACCCATGCCAAGAGCTTGCCACCGCTCTGTACTGGCCCAAATTGTTGAATTTGTATGGCATTCTATTAGCGGGCCACCAGCCAATTTTTAATTTTGGCCCAAATTCTTGAATTTCCATAAAAAAATTTCCACTAATTTTGTTTTTATATCCACAATGAATATCTCTTTTTTTTATTACAACCTATAATTTTCTATATTTCATAATAAAATATAAAAAAAAATACAAAATAGAAATAAAAACTGTGTTCTTATTTATTATTTTCATATAAAATGTATGGTGGCCATTGCGGGTCACCGGTGACCCGCTCCCGGAGGGTGAGGGGTATTGGAACGTAAGTAGCCTAAATCCAGCGAAAAAAGCTTTAAAATATGCTCTTGATAGCTATCCTAAAATTTGATCACTGAAAAAAAAATTTCTTCGGAGATATTTGACTTCAAAGGTAAAATGGGTCACCGGTGACCCCCTCCCGGAGGGTTAGGGTTAAAAAAACAATTTATTTCATTGAAAGCTAAACAAATTTTTATAGCATTTTAAATCGTTAATTTATACAATTATTTAAAAAAAAAAAATTATAGCCATTTCCGTTCGCATTGCTGATATTTAACGGTGCTTTCCTCATTTCCTTCTGAATTCCCTTTGTATTGATTTTCAATAGTTCTCTCCTAATTTTTAAGATCAAAGCATCGATGCTTTTGGGCTTAAAACCCTTTTCATAAACGTTTCTCTTCAAGTCGGACCAAAATGTTTCGATTGGTTGAAGTTGTGGAACGTTAGGGGGGTTCATCTCTTTCGAGATTAGTCGTATGTTAAAGTCCTGAAAAGCTTGTTGAGTTGCATTTGCATAATGAGATGACGCTAAATCAGGCCAAAACACAATTTCATCATTTGTATGATATTTCTCAACGAAACGCTTTAAAACTGGAAGACATTTGTTAATATATACATTAGCGTTTACCACCAGACCACCTTTAATGAACACCGGTTCACTGATGCCACGCTCGCTAACTGCCAACCACAATAACACCTTTTTGGGGTATTTTGCTTTGCGAATATATTTTACACTTTCATCAACATCTGTTTCAGGAAGCTTAAAATAAAACTTTGGGGTCCATTCGTTACCTTCAAATGTAAAATATGTTTTGTCATCCATTACACAAATTACGTTTGACTTAGCAGAAAACAAATTTTGGGAAAGCAGCCTATGCGAGTTTTTGATTCTGGTTTCTTGCTTATCTTTGCATCGGGAACGACTTTTTTTGCATATTTCTTGATGCCCATGTTTTGCAAATATATTTTAACAGTATGATCGTCCACTTTATACTTTCTGGCTAAGTACCTATAGGATTTTGCTGTGCGACCCAGAGTTTTGGCTTTTAGTTTAGAATGAACTTTGCTACTGCTTAAATTGCAAGTTTTTCCGCTTCCTTTTTTTCGTTCAACTGGTTTTCCACTCTCAAATAGTTTTAATGTTTTATAAATAGTCGACTTCTTAAAATTTAGTTCAAATAAATGTTTTACAACTTCACTCTTTTGCTTGTTTGGATTATTTTTGAAAAATTCACAAATTAGCTTTCGACGGTCTACTTCTGTTAACGACATTTTAAAAACTAAAACGCATTTGAATACACCAAGTACATATGGATTGTGAAGCTTAAATATGCCGTTAATTTTGTAATTTTTTGTTTTGATCATTGAATATTTACACTGTGAAAAAATTCTTCAAAATTTTGTCCAGATTTCATTCCGCACACGTTAATATCGATTCTCCATTACACATAGAAAGATTTCCTGAAAATGGAATCGGCGAGCATGCTACCGATTAAAAGATACATCAATCAGAAGCATTATATTTCACATGCTCTCTCACGATAAGTGCTCAATCAATGAAATGCATTGAGTAATGGATTATTTTATGTTTACAGAATATAATGTGACACCGGAAAGTTGTATAAATGACTAGTACACAGGATATTACCAATCCTAAGAGTAAAAACATACGTTTTGTGAATTTATTTTTTGAACATTTTTCAGAAAACAATACGATTTATTCTTAAAACGTTAAATAAAATGCAATTACACAATCAGAATATTATTTTAGATGTTAAAATACATCATCCATCTGAGTTTCTTAAGCGTGATTTAAAAAATGCGGCTAAAAAATTACCAGTCTATAAAAATTAGCCTTGTCAAATCATTTGACTGCAAATCTCTAATAAAAAATATTAGGGT
Source organism: Dichetophora obliterata (assembly GCA_963920525.1). Taxonomy (NCBI): domain Eukaryota; kingdom Metazoa; phylum Arthropoda; class Insecta; order Diptera; family Sciomyzidae; genus Dichetophora; species Dichetophora obliterata. The sequence continues at coordinate 240,713,710 of OY986437.1, read as the reverse complement.
ACAGCCCGCTTCTATGGAGAAAAATATTTGATTTAAAAACTTCTTCAAACTATGCAATCAAGTTATTCTCTATTAAGTTATTCTCCATAGAAGGCAGCTGTAAGCTTTCTGACTTTTATTAGATTTTATACTAATTCTTTAATTAAGTTTAGTAATTTTTGCGTAATATTTCACGTTCACGTAAAATTACACATAATTTCGTCAACATGTTTTTAATACGTATCTTAGTTATAAAAGTCTGAAATTTTAAAATTTTAAACTAAACTGAAATTATTGATTTTTGCTTTCGCAGTTTTTTCTTTCATATAAACCAATATAGTTCGAATTAGTTCTCTAATGAAGTTGAACTTACTAATATATATGCTTTTAATGCAGTGAACAAATGTCATAATAAATGCTTCTAAATTAACTAAATATATTTTTTTAATAGTACCAACAATTTACGACGCATTCGTATTGTGGTAGTGAGTGTGTGTACAAAAGTAAGCTATATTTTATCAAAATGACATAATTGGAAAAGTTTTGCACAGCGTCACTGACACAAAATAAATGATGATTATGAAAACAATATGAGGTAAATTTGCCATAATTGGCGTTCAATTATGGAAAAACAAGCAGAACAAAGAATATTAATATGTATACGCTTTTACCCTCAGCTAGTAACGTTCAGAAAACATTCAACTACATTATGACATATCGAAGGGAGGCCAGTGTTCGGTTGTCATTAACATATAGCGGAAAATTTGCAGAATATTAAGTGCAGTATAATATACGAAAATTTTGTAATTATATAAGTATGTAATTTAAAAACAAAATTGACTGCGTTCTAAAAACAGTGTAATCCAGCAGTAGAATGTAAAGGGAGTAACAAAAGCCAAACACTGTTTGCTTAAAACTAAACTAGAACAATTCAAAGACTTAAAAAAGTTCCAAGTTGTATATTTCATACGCTGACTCCACAAATACTTACTTACAAATAAAATGTGCACGCATTACCTTCCACGCATGCAATAACAATACAGTTCAGCTACTACAGCTTTTTCACACTCTCTCCGCAATAGATCATTTTAAGAACCAACCCAAATATCACTGAAGTATCTCAAAGATATCGATAAAAGTGGTCCATAAAAAGAACAAAAAGGGTGAAAAATTTACCCACCATAATATGGGTTGGGCTCAGGGACAATACAAGACACAACAACTAACCATGCGTTTACATAGATGTTTTCAGTCTACTTTTGAGTTGACCTTTCGATAAGTTAACATCAAACACACTACAGTTGTTAACAAAGGTACTCATGCGATTTAATGTAGCAGTTAACATATAATTTGTTTTACTAAATGTTAAATAAATCAAGTTATTAGAGTTTCTACTACTTCTACGGTTAGTGCTAAAATTTATAAGGGAAAAAAGTTCTGGAGAATCGTCCTTCCTACTTTTAAAATCTACACCTATGTACCTTACATTTATTAACTTGCTTTTAGCATTATTCTGATATTGAGTAGTCTTTATTTTATTATTCAAATACGATTCAATAAAATACGATTCAATAAAATAAGTAAACCCAGTTCCAACGACTGGACGAAAAAATAAAAAAATTAAATAAAAAAAAATAATTTTTTTGAAAATCTATAAAAACTCAAAAAAGAAATTTTATATGAGGAAAACTGAATATTTTTCTCCTAAAATAAAACTTATTTTCCAACGCGCCAATGGCTTCAGAATTATCTGACGGAAACAACATCATGCCAAGAACACGACGATCAACATCACCATTACCGCGCACGGAAACACCATTGGAGGCTCCACTATCCAGGGTTCAGCCTGCGCAGGTTCCTTCAGTGGTGTTGTCTGAAAATGCTGCTACACTCAACACTCATTGGAAACATTGAGCAGTTTTCACGAAAGATTTTATGGAGAAAACAGATTGCGATACTGTTGATTCGTTTATAATGAACTTCTTCTTTTTTTAAGGAACTTTTAGCTGACTTCTTTAAATCTAATTTTGTAATCGACTCAGATCTGCATGATGACTTACGAATAGTCTCTAATACTCCGTCAACTCTTGGCTTTAGTTCTCTTTGTTTGTCAAGTGATGATGTTTGGAATGGTATTTTAAAACTTAAAGGGTCTGCTCAAACTGATATTGATGGTATTTATTCCCTTTTTATAAGGGATTGCGCTGAGTCCCTTTTGTTTCCGATTATATTGATGTTTAATAAATAACTGGCTTATGGGGTTTTTCTAGAGGATTGGAAAGTTTAAGCAATTGAGCCTATTTTTAAAAGTGGTAACAAAAGTAATATTTCAAACTGCAGACCAATTTCTAAATTATCGTCAATTTCTAAACTATTCGAAGGTACTTTGCCGTAAAAAATTGTATTTGTCCTCAACAGCATGGTTTTGTTACAGGTCGCTCAACTATGACTAATCTCATGATATTTACAGAAGATTGTGTCTCTGCATTTAAAAGTGGGAATCAATTTGACACAATTTACACCGATTTTTCAAAAGCTTTGAACAAAGTGTCTCACAGCATCCTACTTTCAAAATTAGCTTATATGGGTTTTCAATCTAAATTTTTAACCTGGATAAAGTCATATTTATCTAAGAGACTTCCTTATGTAGTGATAGATAATATTAAATCGTTTGCTTTTGCTTCAACATCTGGTGTTCCTCAAGACAGCATCTTAGGTCCACTGCTATTTTTGTTTTTTTATAAATGACATTAGCGCATGTTTTTCCTATTCCAAATATCTTTTATGCGCTGATGATTTAAAACTCTATTCTGTCATCCACAATCATCAAGATGAAATAAATTTACAATCAGATATTAATAATCTTATTCATTGGTGTTGTAGAAATAAAATTTTTCGTAATTCTAATGAGTGTTTCTTTATTAAATTTTCTAAAACATTTAATATGTCTTATTACTTATATAACATCAATGGGTCTATTTTGAAAAATGTTGATGAAATTATAGATCTTGGATAATTTTGGATTCAAAGTTAACTTTTATTAGTCACTTAAATTATATTATATCTAAAGCATATTCTCTTTTAGCATTTGTTATGCGCAATAGCCCTTATTTCTCAGATCCCTTTACTCGGAAGTTATTATATTCATCTTTTGTCCGTTTAAATTTGGAGTATGCTATTGTTATCTGGAGGCCATATTATGTTTCACATTCTTATCGCCTTGAGCGCATCCAAAGGAAATTTACTCGTTTTGCAATTCGTCCACTAAATCTATGTGATGAAAATCCCTAGTACTTTCATCGTTGTTTGCTTTTAAATCTAAAAACTCTACAATGCAGAGGTATATGACATTGTTTGTGGTTCTTTTGATTGTCCTACTCTTTTGCAATTAATAAATTTTAATGTCCTTGCCTGGACTTTAAGAATTTAAGAACCTTTTCATATAGATATAAAAAACAATTATGCTTTATATGCTCCTCTTTCGAGACCTCTCACTGAAATAAATTTAATCCCAAATTCTTTTGCTTTGGATTTTGCGTTTCCTAAATATATTGTTTAAAATTTTCTTAACAATATTTACTCTTAGTTTTAGTAAATTTTTAAGTAATATAGCGATTGTCAGTATTGGAATTAATTATTTTTTGGCTAAATAAATAAATAAGTAAAAAAAAAATAAAAGCAAGAACGTATTTAAAGATGTGAAAAAGTTATCAGATGAAATTGCTCTCAAGGAGATATCCCGTTTACTTCGTGGATATGCAGCGCTATGGTTCACTGGAGGACGAAAAGGGACCCACTGTGGTCTGCTTCGGCAAATCCCTAACTTATTATATGGTTCACTGGAGTGCGCTTCAAAATCGATAGCTGGGCTTCCGCTATTGATAGGTTCCGTAACCACTTTGCTCCTAAAAAGCAATCATATGAAGTATACAATTGCATTTTTCAAGAAAAGAAAAAGCTAAATGAGTCCAACTACATGTTTGAAGGTCGTAAAAGGGCTTTGTTTGTTGAACTTTCACCTCCGCGTTTCCCTACAGTTGTCCAAATGGACATGATATAAGGCTTACTTAGGATAGATGTTCAAGAAAACGTTAAACGTATAAATGTTGAGACCTTTTCTGACATTTCGTTCAAGACACGTATCTATTAATCCCATTTAAAAACAAAATAAGATTCAAACCTTGAACATGATGCAATGGTCAAAGGCTCGGTCGAAAGAAACGAATCTGATGACAAATCCAACCGCTGCAAATTCGGTCGTTCAAGAAATCATACCGTTGAAATTTGCCGAAAGCGCTTAGCAATTCTGAGATAGGAAAATCGTCATCATATGAATACAAATAACACCGAACCTGTCAAGTGTCACAAATGCGGTGCATTAGGCTATTTTAGATCAAGTTGCCCACATTGCTCTCAATATAGACCCAATATCGCATCTGTAACCAATTCATGTAATTTCATAAATATATCCTCTGATAATGGATTACCAAAAAGAATGATAGCTTTTAAAGATTTCCATGAAATGGCTTGTATAGAAACAGCTTCCAGAACCAGTCTTGCAAGTTATGCATTTTATAAATATCTGAAAAACCACGACCAAGTTTTTAATCGGGTTCAAGTCAAAGTAACTCTCGCAGATGGTGTTATACAGGTACAAGATGTTCTTAACACAGTTATCAACATAAAACTCGGAAACAACAACCTTTTTATGATTCTCCCAGATGCAAAATCGAATAATACGTTGTTTGTATTGCTTTTTTGAAAAAAGCAAAAATAATCATCGATGCAGCTCAAATGGAATGGTATTATGTCGATACACCAAATACAAAACATGATAGATACCTTTCATAATTCCGAAAATAATAAGGCATCATTCAACTTGAACTCAACAAAGAATCTGTGTTCTATGAATTTCAAAAAACGATGCCTAAACTAAAATCAGCCACTCGATGTAACTGAGCTTTATGACTTGTGTCGTCATTTTCTTTCTCTGCATGTGGTTAGTCCATATAAACATAGCAATACAAACGTACTTTCGAAACCATTTCGAGGATGTACTTTACAAAAGGACGACCAACTATTTGCACCTCTGTATCGAAAGCTTCACTTCAACACGATAAATGTGAAATTTCGCCTTGATGAAGGCGTTTAACTCAACAATTTGCAAAGAGAAAAACTGGATCATATTTTCGACGAGTATAAGCATCTTTTTGACGATGTAAGCACATCACAGAACAGCATTTTCCATTCAATAAACACAACAATGAATGAGCCAATAGTGCCAAAGATCATCGCCTTTCACCAAAAAAGAAGATGTAACTTAAAAGCGAAATTTTCAAAATGAAACAAAAAAGACTTAAAGTTGAAAGCGATTCACTATGGATATCACCAGTTATTATGGTACAAAAAAAAAAAGATGGGAAAACTCGTATGTGTGTTGATTACCGGCAACTTAATGCAATAACAATCCCCGATCGTTATCCTTTACCACGCATCGACGATCTTTTACACGCCGAAAAATGCACACCGCATATGTTAACTTTGGATTTGCAAAGTGGTTATTGGCAAATAAACATAAAAGAAGAAGATGTTAATAAAACTGGTTTTATTACACCGTTAGGTACGTACTGTTTTAAACGTATGCCGTTTGGATTAAGCAACGCTCCTGCTACGTTTCAACGCACTATGGATAGATTTAGCAATAGCTTACCTAACATTCTTGTCTTGATTTATCTAAACGATATAATAAAATGCTCCGAAATATTTAACCAACATATCATGGACCTAAAAATGTATTTCAGCGCCTTTATAATTTTGGATTTCGTGTCAGTCGAGCCAAATGCAAATTTATTTGCCCAGAAGTTAAGTATCTGGGACACGTTTTAACAAAAAAAGGCATGACAGTTGATGAGATGAAAACACAAGCAATTTTAAGAATGCCTCACTATGATACAAAATGCAGGTCATTGTCTCGGGGGTGAACCAAACCAATATCAAACGATAGCATTTTTTATCAATAACAAAAGCCAACGTCCTTTTTTGCTCCACTACGTCACAAATATTTTTTACAATGGTTTTAAATTTGACTTTTTTGGGCAAAAATGGAATTAAACAATATTAAAAATTATATGTTAAATTTAATTCAGCCTAAATTAAAATTTTCCGAAGAATATTTTTTCGCAACACTTTAACCCCCTAGCTCCTTCCAGTATGGGTCAATTTGACCCTTTTTTTGGAAAAGATCCTATAAGTCAACTTTGGAGGGACGTTAAAATCTACCAAAAAATATTCTCCAGAAAATTTCACTTGGGGTCACCCAAGACAAGTAACCTCTACGAGTTAAAGGGTTCACATAAAAATCGGACCGAAAAGATGATGTGGCGGCCGTAGCCTAGAGGGTAGAGTGAGTGGCCCCTAAGCTAAAGAGCCGCGATAGCTCGGGTTCAATTCCAGCTCAGACAGAATGTTTTTTTAATTGAATTAATTTTTTTGCTCGGTGGTCACCTCTCTGCAGACAATGGCAGACCTCAGTGAGTAAAAACTGCCATGTAAAGCTTCTTGAGAACATAAGCCGTTCGGAGTCGGCATTAAACTCGTAGGTCCAGCTCGCGATCATTTGTGTGTTCAAACATTTAATAACACGTACAATACAATTGTTCAATAGAAGCTCAGTCAAAGTAATTTCTAGGGCTGAAATGGCCAATTTATCTTTTTATACTAGTTAAAAAGCGACTGGTAGTTAAGTAGTAAAACAGCTTGCATTTTCTTAACTAGCTGAAATACAGGTAGTAACTTATCTACAGTGACACATATTCGTATAAACGCACTCTTAATTTTAAATTTGCTACCTTCTCTCTCTTTTATTAATGCATTATTCAAAACAAATTCAAACTTATATTGTTCACTAAACTAACGGAAATTTGTACTGAGTGCAAAAAGCTGTTTTCGTTGTTGTTGTTTTATATAAATCAGTTCAGTTTAAATATTTTACTAAAAACAAGTACACATTCCTTTAAACGCACCTGAATAAGGAGGTCGAAAATATATTAGTGGTTTAAAGAAATAAGTATTTGCTTGTATTTAATTAACAATTGGTAAGTTTTGTTTAATTTAAATGTAAAAATATTTTCTTAATGATATTTTTGTAAGATTTTATCAAAATGCCAAAGGGAAAATACCTCAATGACACAGAAAAAGTCCAAATCAACCTGTAACATAAAGAGGGTTATTCAAATCGGGAAATTGGGCGGAGACTAGGAAGATCAGAAGCAGTCGTCCGCTCTTTCTTAAAAAACGGTGTTAATTATGGAGTAAAAAAATCCACGAAAGGCAATCGAAAACTGAGTAATCGCCAAGTTAATCAAGTTAGGAAGGAAGCCACCACAAGTTTTTTGAACTCAACTCAAATAAAAGAAAAATTAGATCTTCCAGTGACAACGAGGCACATTGCACACATTTTACGTAACTCAGATAACGTTAAATGGAAAAAACCGGTGAGCAAGCCTGTGTTGAAGCCGCATCACAAAAAGGCGAGCTTAGACTTCGCCCAAAAACACATGCAATGGTCAACTGAGTGGGACAATGTTGTGTTTTCCGACGAAAAAAAATTTAACTTAGATGGCCCAGACTCTTACAGCTGTTATTGGCATGATTTGCGAAACAATGACGTACGTATGTCAAAAAGAAACTTTGGTGGTGGCAGCGTTATGGTGTGGGCGGCATTTTCATCTAGAGGTAAAGCAAATATCTGCTTTATGCCGCCCAAAATGAATTCTAAAAAATACACGGAATTGTTGGATGATGCTCTCATTTCATTTTTGGATGATAAAATGGATGAAGACAGTATTTTTCAACAGGATAATGCTGCCATTCACGTTTCTAAAGAGGCATTAAAGTGGTTTGAAGAGCACAACATCCCACTTATGAAATGGCCTGCATGCAGTCACGATTTGAATCCGGTGCAGAATCTTTGGGGATGCATATCACGCAAAATCTATGGACAAAAAGCCCAAGGACATTTTTACAAAACCGTGCTAGAGCTCAAGTTGGCCATTAAGGAAGCTTGGGAAGATTTAGATCGTCAGTTGCTGGAAAATTTAGTGAAGTCGATGCCGAATCGTATATTTGAAGTTATAAATAAAAATGGTGGACCAATTAATTATTGAAAATTAAATAAATACCCATTCATATTGAAAATTAAGTTGATGCGTGTAAACGAATATGTACTTGTTTTAAGTAAAATATTTAAACTGAAATGATTTATATAAAACAACAACAACGAAAACAGGTTTTTGCACTCAGTACAAATTTCCGTTAGTTTAGTAAACAATATGAGTAATAAAAGAGAAAGAAGGTAGCAAATTTAAAATTAAGAGTGCGTTTATACGAATATGTGTCACTGTAGCAACTTTTTGGCTAGTTTTCATCTGGTAGTTTTTTGAGTAGCTTTATTTTAACTAGTGAGTTGACAAGCTAAATTCATGGCTAGTACTATTTTAAACTGCAGAGAAATAAGAATCGATACTCGCATTGAGAAAAAATGTCATGAAAGCAATATTATCATACCTGCCTTTTTATCATACCTATCCTTTAGTCTTAGTATAAATATCGATTGGGTGGTAACTCTTGCATTCTTCATTCATTATTTTATTCTGTGCTTATTTTAATAATGTTTTTACAGAATGGCGTCGGAAAATACTACAACTAAAATTTTTTTATTTAATTTTAAAAATTTTTTCTGATCAAATATCGATTGGTAACTCTTGCAGGTCACGGTTTGACGTTAATTACGAATTTGTTATTAATTTATTATTTCGCTAAATGAACAATTTATTAGACTATATACATATGTGTGTTGTGTGTGTTTGAGTTTCCAGTTGGCTTAATGCATTCCAGTATTTAAGTGTTGCCCTTGCTTTTTTATACTCAGTGGGTCATGTTGACACAAGCACACAGTGTTGCCATACTATACCAATATAAACGACACTGCGCTAAAAGTCAAACATCATTTTTTTTCGCAAATGACTATTAATCCGCTTTAGTATTATTTAATATATTTGTTGTTGTTTTTGGTGTTGAGTTCAAATAAATACTGTAAGATTTGAATCTTTTTTGTTGGTATTGTTTTGTTTTATAGTTAAGCTATAAATTAGCCGCTAATGGGAGGCTTTAGTTTGGATTATAAGTGAAGAATTGAATGTATTGTACTATTTAAATATGTAAAGAAGATATGCAAAATCATGTTGAAAAATTTAACTCAATGGCTGATCAAAGAAGTTAAAGAATTTACCTAAAAAGAAAGGGTCGGAAATGCTCTCGAACGAGAGGCTATAAATACGACTTCCGGGTTTTTACTCGATAAAATTTAAAAATTCTGCTTTTAAATCTGTTAATAATAGGTCTGTTTCCATTCTCGATTTAGGTTACTTGAAGTTGCTTGAAAGCGTTATTTTACAAATATTTGAAGCTCGAGAGAGAAGAATAACATGCAAAGTGTCACTATCTATTCTATTAAAATTACTTGAAGTTAGTACGGATATACAGTGTTGGGCAAAAGAATATCAACAAAATGAGTGAGCTGCTAGAAAATCGTGTATCTTTTTTAATATTGGGGACACACAAAAATTATTATTGGAATCAAAGCATATAGTCATACCAGAGCTGTAAAAGAATGCATTCATTTGTGATTTAAAATCATTTAATTCAGAATCAATGATTTTAAAAATTGATTGCATTCATTTTTTCAAATCATTGATTGTGATTTAAAATTTAAAATCTCAATCAATGATATGAAAAAATTATTGCATTCTTTTTTTCAAATCATTGATTGTGATTTGAAATTTCAAGTCCCAATCAATGATTTGAAAAAAAGAATGCAATCATTTTTTCAAATCATTGATTGAGATTTTAAATTTCAAATCACAATCAATGATTTGAAAAAAGAATGCAATCACTTTTTCAAATCATTGATTGGTAATTGAATGATTTTAAATCACAAATGAATGCATTCATTCATATAAATAATTTTTTGTTTATATTTTTTATTTAATATAAAATACTTTGTTAGAAGTAACAAAATTCAAATTTTTAAAGCGTGGAAATTTTCACAACATTTTCGTCAGACCAGTATTCTTTTCCGCTGCGTGAAATTATCGCAACATGTTTCTGAGCAACATTTTTACACGACAATTTAATTGTACTGCCTGTTTATTACTACGTTAACTACTGGGCTATTGCGCTATACGAAACAAAAGATATAACCATGCATATGAACCGAATAGCCTAATATTGAAGTTTCAGCTTTGCAATATTTCTTTGGCTTAAATTTTAGTACAGAAAAATTTTAGTTATGGGTTAGTATTTGTGAAAGTTTAAATTTTAAACCGCAAGGTTAAAAAATATGCAATATACTTTTAGCTGTACGAAAATTTATTCCAAGATTTTTAACCGTGTATAAGAAATTGAAATATTAAAAGAGTAAGCTAAACGTGTGAAAGAGCGCGAGAGCGAACCGAACAATAAATAACAAAATACAATTAAAAAGCTCTTCAAAAATTAATTTTGCTTGCAAGTAACAAAGATAAACTATTAAACAAATAATATTAGTCTATGAATTTCCAATACTTGTTCTACAGAGATATCAATACTTTTGATAATAAGATGTGTTACAGAAAAACATGGACCCCTCGCTATAAAATGTGTTTTCTCATCTTCTCCCAAGGACTCAATCGAAGCCGGATTGAAGCATTGATCCAAACACACTGTGTAATAAAAAATATCTTTACTTACTTCACAATGATATTTTAAAACATTATATTATTGAGATTACAGTGACTGTTTTCAATGATTTAAATAAATGAATGCAATATCGTGAATGCAGTCAATAATTTCCAACCAAAGATTTGAAAAAATGATTGCATTCATTTTTTCAAATCATTGATTGGGACTTGAAATTTTGAATCACAATCAATGATTTGAAAAAATGAATGCAATAACTTTTTCAAATCATTGATTGGGACTTGAAATTTAAAATCACAATCAATGGTTTGAAAAAATGAATGAATATGTGACTACATTCAATTTGTCAGAGAGCAAAATAAAAGCAACAAAACTTGAAAAATGTAAAAAGAGAACAAAAGTTACAAAGTAAAAATTCCGTTATTGTAAAGCACCTGTTGTTTGTGAGTCATAAACATTTAAGTTAAGTTTTGTTATTGCGCTAGTTGTGACATTGACTGTTCCATTTATAATGGCACGTTATAAATACTGTGAAGCTCAAAAATTAAAAATTTTTTCTGAATATAAAAAGGGAAATTTTCTAATATCTAACGCGAATTAGTCTGATATTAATCGGTCAATAGTTTGCAGATTAATAAAGAAGTATAACAACACAAAAGACGTAACAACGGTACATTAAAGAGGGCTTCCGCGGAGGACATCGCTGCGTGGTGAGAGGAACGTTTGTGGCGTGTTCAAACGAAATCCATTTGCCACATCTAAAGAGGTTGTTCGGACACTTGATTTAGATATCCCTCACAGCACTGTTCGAAGACGAGCCGTTAAAAACGATTAAAGAAGTTACAGACCAGCAAAGAAACCTTTGCCTACAGCTAAGTGTAAAAAACAAGGTGAGGTGTTATACTTTAAACAATTCTGTCTGAAATTGTGACAACGAGTTGCAATTTATTGTTATTTAGACTCAGTCTTGCAAAAAAGCACTTATTGGCATTTAGTGAACCGTTCAAAAATAGAAATCTGTTTTTTTTTGCGATGAATCAAAGTTCAATTTGATTAATTCAGATGGCATGTGCATTACTTATTTTTCTTATAATGAACTTGAATCATTTAAAAAAATCGATGGAATTATGGATCGATTTGTACATATGGACATTTTAGAAAGCAAGATGCAACTACATGCAGAGTGGAATATGCCGCTGCAGTGAACGTTTCAGCCAACAACGACCCGAAGCACACTTGAAAGCTCATCAAAGATTACATTAGAGGCAATGGGATTCAAGTTTTTGATTGGCTAACAATCACATTGACTTGAATCCCATCGAAAATTTTTTTTGGATTTTGAAGGTAAAAGTTTCTGGTCAGAGGTTTTCCAATTTGACTGCACTGTATAAAGCCTTGAAACTTAATTGGAAACAAATACCTAACACCAACATATCTAATTTAATAGAGTCAATGCCACTCAGATGTGCAGCGGTTATCAAGAATAATGGATCTTACACCAAATATTAATGATGTTGCTTTTGTTTTGCTCTCATACAAGTTGAATGTTGTCACATTAATTTTAAATTAAATAAAAAAAAAAAAACCAAATTTGAATATTTATTGTTTTTAATATGATGCATGAATATCGGCTTTGGTTCCTATCATCATTTTTGTGTGTCCCCAATATTTAGAAAGATACACGGTTTCGTAGCAGCGCACTGATTTTGTTGCTTTTGTTTTGCGCAACACTGTAGATCTATTGTCTAGTAAATATGACGAAACTTTTTTTTTCAATAAATTTCAAATACACTTTCCATGAGATAGAATTTGATACTATGTCAAAAATTGATCTTGAGTGTTAGTTAAAACTAAATTTCGAAAATTGTTTAATTTAGGCGTATCATCCTTGTCATATCCTTTAAAGTTTCTATTAAAAATTGTAGCTTAAATTAAACAGTGTAAATTACTGCTAACTGTCAGTCACAGACTAAAAAAATTTACTCAATAGCTTCTTCATATGAAAATTGTGATAAACGATAACTTCGAAGTCTAATATATATACAATTTTACTACATATTACAACTTATAAATAAAATTCACGATATGCAAATTTATAAAAGATATGTGTTTGCTGATTTCATGGTTTGATTTACTTTCTGTAAGCATTTAAGTGTATTATAATCCGCACTTTAAAACATTCTTCTTAACATTAAAGCTACTTTCGGAAGTAGGCCAAAATAAGTGTTGCCAAATTTAATGTCATTTTGGAATGGATGGCATTACATGTTCGTGACTTTCAGCACATCGTTTGTCTATGAGAACAAATACAATTTATAACAATTTAGTAGCGCACGAGTGAGTACAATGAATTTGTGATTTCCAAAAAGGAAACATGAAAGTACGTAGTTAAAGCACGTGGTATAAACTGTAGAGATGGAATGAAATAATCAGAAAAGGGGTTAGACGCCAAAAAAAGCCCTCATGTAATGTGTTGTCAACGGCGAAAATTTATTGTCAACAGCAGAGATAAAAATGAAAGCGGAAATAATAAAGTAGAAGGACGTGAAATTCCTTAAATGTTTAAACATTTTTGTGCTGTTTATTCTCTTTGATTCGGCAAAGGTCAAAGATTTTTCGTTAATTATTTCTTTTGAGTATAATCTACATACAAATTTTCAAAAAGATTGCCCTACATACTTATAAATATATAGGTTGGCGAAAAAGATGCTATCGTCTCATATTAAATAATTATAATTGCGAACGGAAATGAGTTGGTTTCCGTTTTTATTTGAAAGAAGCGGAAATCGTTGCTTACCCACGACTGCCAATAAGTCAGAAATAGTCCGTAAGAGTTTCAATCATGACAATTTTTTATGCAGAATACAGAATTTTTGAGTTTCATTTAAAAAGAAGAAAACTGCTCTCTTGGTTACCTTAGCTGGAAAATGTTTGTTATTTTTAAGCCCTTAAATAATTACAATTTTAGATGTAAAATCTATAGCAATGTTATAAATTTTTCTTAAAATTTAAGTTTAATAAGCAGTAAGTTTCCAGAATTTCCAAGTTCCACATTTTATTTGTTTCATCGTTTTTTTTATTAAATAATTTTTTATTTAATTAATTATGTGGATGAAAGGAATGATGACGTAATCACTTCTGATGACTGACTAATGACTTCGGGCATGCAAAGTAGTGAGGTTTTCAATACCAAAAATTACTTTATGATTATCAGATCGGAAATATGCATATCTATGCATAGTTCTATATTGCCTTTCAAAAAAATCAGTGAGGTGGTAAGCCAAGCATTCTGGCAGCCCATAAAAATTTTCTACAAATAGATAATCATACTCATATTCCGATTTCATTGTGTACAGTGGGTAAGCTGATCAAGCGGCGTAAATCTTTTCGTTTGAAGTCTCAGCGCCAACTGTTAAGAGAACTTCGTGTCAGCGTTGCCAAAATGTGAAAATTTTACCAAAACTGGTGAATTTTTTTTCGATGTGAAAATGTCAAATTAAGTTTTATATTCGCAATTTTACAGAATTCGTAAAGCGATTTACAAAAAGATAGAAGAACTTAATACCATTCCAACAATAACAATTTCCCGTAAATCTAGTAACAAATATGTCTTTTAAAGCGGTGTTCAAAAAATGTGTTTTTAAAAAAGAGTTATAATGAAACATAATTTTAAAAACTTTTTATGTCAGAATGTTTGTATAAGTAAGAAATTAAACATTTTAGCAGATGCGAGTATGCGTTCTGTGAAAAAGAAGAAGTTACAAGCAAAAAACATGTTTTTTACCCAAAAAGGACCTTTAGGAGAATCAAAATTGCTTCGGCGGTTTTTCTCCAATTTGAAAAAAGTATGCAGAAATCATTTTAACGAGTTCCTCTAACTTTTGAGACCCCGAACGGCTGAATTTTTTCTCCATAAGAGAACGATCCGGCATAGTATACATACCGCACAAAAGTATTGTAATAAACAAAAATTATAAAATTTCCAGAAAAACCTATTTTGTTTTTGAATTTCACTACTTTTCAGTTAAAAAAACAAAGTAATAAGCATTTCTGGAAATTTAAAAATGTTCACTTATCACCAAGGACCGAAAATAAAGGTAATTTTTGAAATTTCTATTCAAAAAATCAGAAGGAAAGAGTAAGCCTGCTCGATATTTGAATATAGCAATGTGATGCTTGGAGTAATAGCAATGTGATGCTAACTAATGAATAATTATCTTTAATAGTTTTAATTTTTTTAAAAAGTCAATAAATAATCGTTTTTTTTTTTGAAAAATTTTATTTCGATAAAAAATAAATATATGTATTTTTTTTTTGATCATGTATAAAAGTTGGAATTTAACTTCTATTTTTTTGTTTAAAAATAAATGTTAAAATTTGGCATTTATTGTTTCGGTCAAAAGTATAAGTTTAAATTTGGCTTTTCTTTTTTTGATCATAATTAAAAGTTAAAATTTTACTGTAATTTTTTCGATCAAAAATAAGAGTTAAAAATTTACTTTTATTTTTCGATCAAAAGTAATGAGGTAATGCAGCAGGTGGAAATGCACTCCTTTAATTGTTTTTTCTTCAATATAAATTGATAGCAATGTTTTTATCTCTAGGTTTAAAGAATAAAAATGTACGCTAAAATGTTTTGAAAAACTAAACTATTTTAATAGTTAATAAGAAATAGATCTGTCAAGTTTTTCATCTCTATTTTTGATCGGAAAATTAAAAGTAAAATTTTAACTGTTCTTTTTGATCGAAAATTAAAAGTCAAATTGAAACTTTTATTTTTGATCAAAAAAATTAGAATAAAATCTTAACTTATATTTTTGATCTAAAAAATAAATGTCATATTTTAACTTTTATTTGTGATAAAAAAAAAAGAAAAGTAAAATTTTAGCTTATATTTTTGATTCAAAAGCTTAACGACAAATTTTAACTTTTATTTTTTATCGAAATGAAATCAGTCAAAAAATAACGATTATTTGCTGACTTTTTTAAAAAAAAATAACCGTTACGTCCCTGTTTATTACTTTTGTGCGCTTAACTGTCGATAAACAATAGGTGCCCAAATTAATAGAGACAACCTATTATATGTGAATTTATCGTTATATTAAAATTAAAAAAATGACACAAAAGTTAGTTTTGTTGCAAAAAAAAATAAAAATTCGAAATGCATTTTTAACTACCTTTCACTCAATTAAAATGAATTTTCGTTATAAATTCACAATATTGCACTACACTAACAGTCCTTTTCTGGCAAATTAACAAATTGTTAACCAGTATTTTGAATATTTCTATGTGTTTGTTGTAATTTTTTTGTTTCAAAACAAAATTTAAAGCTCAAAAATAAAAAGTTTTGATAAAAATTGTCAACTGCTTTTCAGTTATTGACAATTTCATTAACAAATTTTGTTTTTTGAGCTTTAAATTTTGTATTGAAAACAACAAAACCATAGAAATATTCAAAATACTGGTTAACAATTTGTTAATTTGCCAGAATAGGGCTGTATGTTTATTGTTCTCGAATTGTAAAGATATTTTAAGATACATAGATTTTTAGCGATAACTGGCGCTGATAGATTTTAAGCGAAAGCTTTTAATAGGAAAGAGATATTGGTACACATTTTATTATAAATAAATTTATCTTGAAGCTTGCCCATTCTGTAAAATTTATAAAAACATTTTGAAGAAAATGAAGTTCTTCAAAAAATGACAGCGTTGTTTTTTTATGACAGAAAAGGCAAAAAATTTTCTTTAAACTGGAACTATTTTTGCTAATAAATACCATTTCATATAAAAGCTAGTAAAAATGCAATTTTGCATTAACCATTAGAATTTTGCATTTTTATTATTTTAACAATAAAACAAACTTTTGTGTCAGTTTTTGATTAATTAATATTACCATAAATTCACATTTCAAAAGGTTGTCCCTATTAATTTTACCACCCACTGTTTATGTTTCTTAGCTTTTACATTAAAAATTTTTATGCTTTAAGAATTATTAACTATTTTTTTTAAAATGTAACTAAGTCACTTTTATGATTTTTGTTAATTTGTGTAAAAAAATTAATACAATATTGTTTTCACGCAACCATATGTACAATAAGATAATACATTTATTTGAAAATTTATGTATCAAATATATCTATAATAATAACACTCATTTTCTGCTTGTTTGTTTGGTCTTAATACAAATCTAAACGGCTCAACGCATTTCTCTCAAACTAGGAGAAGATATTAAGTGTATCGTAACTTAAAATGTAACGTACGTAGTTTTTGCCACGCCTCCTTCGAAATTTTTCAACTAACGGTAATTTTGTTTTTATAATACTTCTTTCCATCGAAATTTTTTGTGTATTTAATTTTACAAAATTTCTGTTATATTGACATCAAAAACACTCACATATTTTAAAAATTGTAGAAATTTTCAGTACAACGACTTTTTCATAAAACATCGTTACCCAAGAATGAGAAAAAAACGACATGGTCTCTCGATGCAAATATCTCCGCTGTCCATTTATATATTTCATTCAAGTTTTTTTTTGCTCAAAAGTTCAATAAAATTAATTTACAAAAATAGGTTGAATTGTGCCGTTAAGTCAGTGTATGATTATATGATATGTTGTATGATTATGTCAAAAAAGGTCCAAAATATTGACTTTTTACTCAAAAAATGACTTAAAAATTGTTTTTGCTGTAAAAATTAAATCAATTAAATATGCCTTTCATATGGTGTCAAGATATTTTGGTTGTTACTATTTCCAATTTTTTGGAAACAAAAAAACTAAAGTGCATTTTAATAAGGGTACTTGTAGCTACAACCCTTACTAGAATTATTTGGTTTGGCCCGATAGGAAAAATTTAGCGAGACTTTTTAAAAAATGCTGTCATTTTCAAAGCTTTTGATTCCCGTAGCGAGGGAAAATTGTAACGAAACCTTATAATAGTAGTTAAGGTTTTGTAATCTTATTTATATGCAATTTGATTTTTTTGTTTCCGATAAATAAGGACCAAATTATCTTGTCACCAGTTGAAAAGAACTCCTTTCTTATGCTACCTAATAATGTACTCAGAAATTTTTTTTTTAAATTATTTACGTAAAAATTACGTAAAAATATCTATGCATTGTAGACTTTTCACTATAACAGCCATATTCTGGCAAAATAACAATTTTTGACCAGTCAGTATTTTGAATATTTCTATGTGTTTGTTATAATTGTTTGATTTTGAAACAAAATTTTAAGCTTAAGAATAAAAAATTTTTATAAATAGCAACGCTTGTTGAATTTGTTGAAAAAGATTTTACGCCATAACTTCTAAACCTTTAAAGAACACACTTTAATTTCATATCTTTGTAAAGGT
The DNA here is from genome assembly GCA_963920525.1 of Dichetophora obliterata. NCBI lineage: Eukaryota > Metazoa > Arthropoda > Insecta > Diptera > Sciomyzidae > Dichetophora > Dichetophora obliterata. The sequence goes on along the minus strand of OY986437.1, from coordinate 240,695,641 downwards.
AATGGAACGTAAAAAAAATTAAAATAATGAAAATAAAAATAATTATAGCACCCGTTGCTGGCATTTTATTGAACTTTGATATTTATAGTGGGTCATGTAACTGCAATTTTTTCAAATCTTTAATATTTTCCCTCAAAATAAAATTTCCAATTATACCCTATTTACGAAAATCGCATTTAAATTGACTGAGCTACGTTGTCTCAAAATTAACACTATTTTGGCTATGGGTTTGCGAAATAAATCTCAAAACCTCAAACTCCAGATTTGGTTTTCTAGACAATTAACTAATCTAAGCACAAAATTTGAGCCAAGCCGGAGATGGTCAGTGGAACTGATATTACTTTTCAATGCGAAATGGGCGACATATTGAAAACAATTTGTTCCTACTTTGACAAAATATGTTTAATGCAAATTTTTTTTTATAAAATATTGTGGTTAAAAAATGGGCTTGAAACGTTTTTTAAGTTTTGTATGAAAAATCATGCATTGATATTAAGGCATGACCTGCGGTTCAAGCCCACAAAACTAACGTTTCTTAAAATTGCTGTAACTCAGTCGATTTTCAATTTATCAACTTTTGGTTTTTTTTTTTTGCGTAAAAGCAGACGTAATTTTCTAACTTTTTCCGTACTTTTTTATGTTTCGATGTTTTTTATCATTTTTACGTACCTATTTTCATCGCTCTGGGAGCCCCCCTCCCTATATAGGGTGTCGTTTTTTTTTTTTGTAACCAGAAGTCATATTGAAATTCTGCGGGCGGCATTTTGCTGGTAATCACGTCAGGCAGGTCTGAACTAGGATATTTTCAAAATAAAAAAAATTGATAAAATGGCGCGATTCTTAAAAAAAAGTTAAAAAACTAGCTGTTTTTTTGGGGGGTTTTGCCCCATCCCCACTCGGTAGTAGAGTTAGCCCAATTTTCCTAGTTCAGAACCTGATTGACCTACAAAACGCAGCCGGACTTCTGGTCTTCATCCGACTTCTGGTTCTCGAGAAAAACGACACCCCAGTTTGAAAAAAGTGATTTCGAGAAAAACGCTTTTAAAGTTTTATAACTGCACTTCGGCGCGAGTGTATACATTCATATATAGCTCTGTAACTCCAAAAATAATTAGAATTTAAAAAATCCTTTTTAGGTATTATTATTTAAGGATTTGCGAAGACATTTAAGAAAAAAAACATTTTTTTAACCGCAGGTTGAATTTAAGAACGTGATGATTTTTTCAGTCTATTTATCGATTTTGACAAATATTTTGTACCCCATATTTGTAGACACTGCTTGAATCAGACAAATCGACCTATAACGTTTGTATATCCATACGTTATATATCCATCAACAAGTCGATTCCTGAAGATTGCTGCAATGTTGCCGGTTTCAGTCGCTTCAAGCGAACCCTCGTTTTCGTCGCTTCGAAAATTAAAAACTTGCATGACAAGTAAAACTGTAGAAGAAGGGCTCAATGGGTTAGCTCTTCAAAATTTGTACAAGGATGTGGAAAAAATATATGTTATTATTATATATTATATAATATAGAAAAAATGTTATGTGTAATATGTTATTATATATTATATAATATAGAAAAATGTTATGAGTCTTCAAAAAAAATTAAACCCCCAAATAATTTTTTCTGGGTACGTGCCTGATTTATATACGTACAAATTTACATACATATAAACAACTACTCAAAGAGCTACTAAAAACTGTTCGCTTCAAACAAAGCAGCAACCAAGAACATTTCTCATCATTTTTCGGCATGTCACGCTTTGATCGTGCTTTACCCCTTCTTACGAGATTGGACAATATTTACGATACAAAGTAGCGATGCCCACGAAAATTATTTGAAGAGTGCAAAAACAACAACAACAACAATAAGCAACAACATCAAAAAAATTTTAAATCTGGATGCAATGACGAATTACCAAAAACACGAGTGCTGGCAGAGTCCGCGACAGCGAATTTATGTATATGTACACTGAAAAAATAATGAATCAAGTAGTTCCCAATGTTTTAGTTTTTTGCTAGTTAGAATATATTCTAATTTACCCAGCTTTAACAGTGTGGAGGTTTTCAGATATCCTTTCTTTATTTTTTTTTAAATTTATAAATTAAAATTATAGTATTTAATTAATATATTTTTATTTTTTTACTTTCTTTTTTATATATTTTTTTTGTGAATTTTCTATTATTATAAATTTTTAATTTTCTAATGTTATAATAATTTTTATAGGCCTTAATATTAATTTTTTATATTTTTTTTTATCTTACTGTTTTATTATTAACTAAATTGTATATTATTAAGACTAAAATATTTTTAATCTTTTATTATCTCTGAAAAAATAGGCAAACTCCCTAAAATAAAAAATAAATAAAATGAAAAAATAGGCAAACTCCTTCTTTTTTTAAAAATTTAAAAATGTTATGCATTTTGATAACATTTCTGTTGAAGAAGAGAAAGACGCACATTTTTTTGACTACATTTTAAAAACTGAATATACAGTAAGGCGTAACGAATTGCAATTTTTTTCGAATTTCACATTCTAAGAGGTCTCAAACGTTGCATATGGTGGTCAAGATCTGCCAAAAAAAATTTTAGAAAAAAATAAGGATAAATTCCTCTCCCGCAAAGACAATGTTGTTTTTTGAGAAAAAACAGTAAAAAATCACGATCACAAAATGATTTAATTTTTGTAAGAAAAACTACATATGTCTTAAAGCAAAAGTAAATAAAAACTTTAACTAACAATATTTTGGCAAATACGATGCTACTCTTCGTTTTTGACCAAAAGGTCCTGTGTGAAGGATATTCGAATCTAAATAAACTTTGGTGATATTGATTACAGTGTTAAGGCTTTCCTTAAAAATGGTGAACTAATAATTTGCATATTTTTCGCATATGCATTTTCTTGTTTTGAAGAAATGTATACTTGAATGCAATTTTTCAACTTTTTCAAAAAAATTAATATAAGGTTTTATATCTCGGGCACCAGAAGTGGTACTGAAGATAATTTTCTCAATTCAGATTGAGTATCTATTGAGTAAATAGTTTTAAACAAAACCCTGTCTAAAAACATCTTTTTTAAAACAGCAGGAAAAGGTCACGATTTTTTTTCCTATTTTGATATTTAAAAAAAGTTACTTCAAGTATGAAATGTAACAATTTTGTTCATATCTCCTTTACGGTTATTATTTTATTAAAAAACTTCTAAACAACAATTGTTAAGTAAATTGAGACCCATCTAATGGCAAACGAAGAAACTCAAAATTTTATTGTAAAATTTTTGTGAATGCTGAGTGTTTTAACGAAATAATAAAATTTATGCTAGGACGGAAAATTTCGAGATAGGAAAAAAATTCGTGGTCTTAACCTGATGTTATAAATTAATTCTTTTGGACAGGGTATTGTTCAGAAATATACGAAGAATCTAAATTAAGGAAATTTTCTTCGGTACTACTTCTAGTGCCCGAGATATAAAACCTTATATTAAGTTTTTTGAAAAACTTAAAAAATTGCATTCAAGTTCACATTTATCAAAAACAAGAAAATGCAAATGTAAAAAAAAATTCAAATTATTAATTCGCCAAATTTAAGGAAAACGTCAACACAATAATCAAAATCGCTAAAATTTAGACAATCAGATAGGAATCAAAAGTTCTGTGCTACCTCGAATGTACCTTTAAATTCGAATATCCTTCACACAGGACCTTTTGGGTAAAAATCGAGAAAGGCATCGTGTTTAGCGGTATATTATTTCTACAAGTATTTATTTATTTTTACTTTAAGACATATGTGGTTTTTCTGACAAAAATCAAAGCATTTTGAGCTCGTGATTTTTTACTGTTTTTCTCAAAAAACAACTTTGTCCTTGCGAGAGAGGAAGACATCCTTATTTTTTCCTAAAATTTTAAATGGTAGATCTTGACCACCCTATGCAACTTTTGAGACCTCTTACAATACGATCTAAATTTTTCGATACGCCCTAATGTACAGTACTATATTTATTTTACTATGTTTGTCCATATTCGTAGTGTCCGACCGAATATTCGGTTTCGGTTACGGCTAGTTTCGGCATTTTTTGTCAGTTTCGGCCATATTGAGGCCGAATAGCCGAAACTTTTGGTAAAAATTTCTTGCATCAGTCATTTAATTCAAAACTATAAATTTGGTTTAATAAAAATATTAACAGCGTATTTTACAATAGAAAAATTATTAATTCGTCTTTAATTTGATTTCCCGTGTGAACGTAAAACATTTTGGTTAATTTTATTCGTTCGATGCTATCATTGCAACTAGTATTAAAGTTTTATTGGCTTCAGCCAAAAATTGATTATTAAACTTCCGAAAGAATTCTGTGTGTGTGTGGAATAAATGAAAAGAAGACGAAATATTCTAATTTTTATAATACTAAACCTTTAAAAAAAACCAAAACACTTTTTTTCTAGTTCTATAAAAGGGTACATTATAGGTGCATACTATTTTGAGTGTGTACTGAAAATATAAAGTATTCAATGCTTTTCTTATAAAAAATAAAAAATTATCTCATTTATTATTATAGTAAACTTCAGTTAATTATTATAAACTTCAATATTCAAATAATACGTTTTTTATATTAAATTTTGTTCTGATGTATATGAAAGTATTTTTGTTTCCTTTTAATAAAAAAAAAATTATTTGTAAAATCTTAAATTTATAAAATGGCCGAATATTCGGTTTCAGCCGAAATTCCGGTTTTGATCGAACACTACATATTTGTTTATTTATTTTTTCAAATAAATAATTACATATATCCAAAATTTCATTATTAATAGAGAAAAAAAAAGTACAGTTTGATGCCAAAAAATAGAATTTGTATTTAGGTTTCGTACAATTTCGAAAAAGTTATTTTCCATCCCTGGAATTGCTTCATCATAAATTGTTTCTACTTAAGCTTTTAAAGCGCGACTGACCTTTCGCGCCTTTGCGATTTTGGTATAAAAAAATTTAAATTTCTTTCTGATACTTTTAGAGTTTATTTCTAAGATATTTTTATAGCGAAAAATGTAAAAAAACTGATTTTTGGAATCAGTCACATTGGATTTACTACCTTGACTTCCCAATTACTGGTCACGCCAGATCAAAAAGCCAAATAAAAGAAAAACCAGAGCAGATTTAAAATGTGATCACTTAAAAAGTAAACATATATTATTTCAAATCCTTCTAAGAAAAGTTGCATACAAAAATTCTTGCCTAATTCAGAGAGTTTTGCAAATTTAGTAATCCAAGTTAAAAATCACTTCGGTTTTTTGTAACGTAACGCCAGCATATATTTTTGCTTATATATTTAAATCCTGAGGATTGATTGTTGTCATTGTTTTTAATTGATATAGACCAATTAATTACAACACATACATAAAAAAACTTTTTAAAAATGAGACATTTTCATTTTTTTTTTATTTCTTATCTGATATATCTTTATATCTTTATATCTTTATATCTTTATATCTTTATATCTGATATATCAATATATCTTTACCTGATTTTCCTACTCAGTTTAATTTTCCTACCTAGTTTAATTTTAACGCTGTTTGTGAATTGGATGTCGTACGCTGTATAGCTAAAATCAAGTCGAATGCTTCTGGTGATGATGGGGTCTCCATTAGGGTTATTAAAATGATTCTGCCTTATGTTATCAGCCCCCTAGTGCACATAATTAATCATAGCTTCACAACTTGATGTTACCCTGAAATATGGAAGGTAGCGACTATTATACCAATTGCTAAAAAATCAAATGCCAGCGATCCGGCTGACAATAGGCCTATAAGTTTGTTGTCCTCAATATCAAAGGTGTGCGAGTCTCTAATGGCGCAGCAGATGTCCAACCATATTAACACATTGGGTCTTAAGTCAAACCTTCAGTCTGGCTTTCGCCCTGGACACAGCTGTTCTACTGCTATTGTCAAAATCTTGGATGATATAAGAATACCCTTTTATAAAGGACACGTGACCTTGCTCTGCCGACTAGACTTTTCAAAAGCGTGACACTGTGAACCACTATATATTGTGCAAGAAACTAAAAACTTACTTCGGATTTTCTGTCGCTTCAGTTCGTTTCCTAAAAAGTTATTTAAGCGGACGGACGCAGCGAGTTAAAGTCGGTAACTACTTCTCAACATATAAAAACTCGTTCAAGTGCAAGGCTCAGTACTTGGCCCATTACTTTTTACAATGTTCATCAATGACATCTTTAACAAGTGCCATAACGTCACAATGCATGCGTATGCTAGTGATCTTCAGCTGTACTTGTCCATACCTATTGGTTTAATTGAAGATTTATGTGTTGGAAGCTAAATGAAGACTTAAATATTATAACAAAATGAGCTAAAGAAAACAAACTTAAACTAAGCCCCCAAAAATCATACGTCTTGCCGATAAGTAAAACTCCCTGCTGTTACTTAGATTTTCCCTCAATACTCCTTAATGATGTCGAGTTGAAAACTGTCAATAAGGCCTTAAATCTTGGTTTTCATGTGAAGACCATATAAGTCCAGTGAAGACCATATAAACTCCTGTGTTAGTAAAGTGTACTATGTATTAAGAAATCTGAAAATAACTGCAGCATTTGTTCCCGTACAGACGAAAACTTGTCTTGCAACTAATACTACCTATTAATACGTGCTCTGAAGTGGCGTATAGTAATTTGGACTCACGGTCTTCTCACAAGTTGCTAGTTGCCCTGAATAATGCTGTCCCTTATATTTATAGCCTGAAAAATTTTGAGCATGTATCCTTTTTTCGTACAAAACTACTTGGTCGTTGCCTATTTCGCCATCTCGAAGCGCGAAATTGTTTGTTCTTACATAAGACTAGCTGAACCCGGTGTGCTTCGCTACCCCCCTCGTATAAAATAAAATTAAGAGTATTTATATATTTACAAAAATTTATTTATTTAATTTGATTATTGCAATGCTTCGCCTCTTTTTTTGTTGTAAACCAATTAGATCTCAGCACTGAATCGCATGTAATTTGCTTCATGCTCCCCCTTTTTATTTTTAGACCAATCAAAAAGCAGCAGTTACACAATCAGCTGTTTCGCAGTCAGTTGTGGGAGAATGAGAATGGGGTTACCCCACTCTCTATTTTAATTAACACGTATTATAAAGTCAGCTGTTGTGAAGACAGTGGTGGAAGAAAGAGAATTGGGCTACCCCACTGTTTTAATTACTATGTATTTTAAATTTGTGGTAAAGCCGTTAATAAACGTAGTTAAAAAGTAGGTGCAGAAGTGTGCATGGTCGAAAAATATTATCATGTAATAAGTATTTCTGAGTCAAAGCTGAACGCTGTGAAAATTTAAGATCGGTATCAGGTCCAGCCTCCAATATGTCGCAAACAAAGGGGCGTGCTCCGCCCACTTTTCTTTTGGTACGTATTTCTATTCATTCCAATACCATATATAGCAAATACTGCCGCCGTTGGTCAAAAAATGCCCAAAATATGACGATTTTAAATTTTGGGTTATATGGGCGAGGCAACTCCCCTTCGTCCACTCACAACTTTATATAGTCAAGAATTTATTATTTCGTAAGAATATCCTATTGTGAAAATTTAATGACGATCGGTCCAGTAGTTAAGACTAAATTGCGATTTTTAATTTTCCTAAAAAGGGGCATGGTCCCACCCACTTTTCTCCTGGTACGTATTCCTAATTATGCCAATACCATATGTACCAAATAGCATCAACGTAGGTCAAAAAATGCCCAAAATATGGCGATTTAAATTTTTGGGTTATATGGGCAGTGCCACGCCCCTTTGTCCAATAAAAACTTCCTATAGCCTATTATTAGAGTCATAATAAAAATATATAATAGACGTTAACAATATTAAGAGCAATATACTACCAAATAAAAAATAGTCCGTTGGTAGGAACAAATTTGTACAGAGAACAAAAAGTTTAAAACTTAAATTTGGCGTGAAAAAGGCGTGAAAGGGGGCGTGGCGTAAGAAATGTTTATTTCTACCTCGCCTGGAGTATAATGTGAATACAATTTGAAGTAAATCTGTTAAAAACTATATGGGAGCAATTACATAATTTTAAAAAGTGGGCGTGGTCGAAAAAGTACCCTATTAATCATGCCAGAGTCCCAGTTTAATGCTGTGAAAATTTCAGGAAGATCGGTCCAGAGGTATGGTTTCTTATAAGGTACAAACAAACAAATAAACAAACACACATTCCATTTTATATATACAGATTATAAACTTATGAATCTCTTTACAAAAACTCCAGCAGGTTGTTTTTTTGTCAGTGCAATCAGATTGTGGAATTCTTTGCCTAATACTAGTAAAGTTGTTTCCAATCACAGAGCCTTCAAGCATTTAATTTTTAATTTATTTTCTTAATCTTACCTATCCTCGTTCTCATTCCTCTTTCTTTCTCCTAAGTTATTTCTAAGTTGCAATTAATTTCCTTATTATCTTTAAGTTATTACTTTGTCATTAATTGTGTTATTACTTGTTGTTATCTATTTAAATTTCAATTTTAATTCAGTTTAAATTTATTTCAGTACAATTTCAATTGTAATGTTTAATTTTAAAATATAATTCTTAAGTGTTTTGTTGTTTTATAACTCATAAATGTGTTAACTTATAAATGTGTTATTACTCGTTATCTATTTAAATTTTAATTTCAATTCAATTGTAATTACAATTTTAATTCTAATGTTTAATTTTTAATTTTAATTCTTAAGGATTTTATTGTATATACTCTAATTAGCGGCATGCACAAGAAATATTTTTTTATATGCTAACATACCTGATCAATAAATACAAAAAAAAAAAATTGTACGTAGCGTCAGTTTGAAAATGCCTACACCGAAAAAAATGTGCGGAGTTAACCCAAGTTTTTTCATGAGTCAAAAGAGTTTTTGAGAAGTTAAAAACGTTTGTGTTGCCGTAAAACACAAAATGAATTGCATCAATATTTTTTTTGTTAATACAAAACTTTTTTTGCTTGATTCAACTCATTTTCAAAGTTTGGAGTAAATTAAAAGCAGTTTAAAATTAACTCTGCATCTTCTCCGAAAATTTGTCCTTTTAACTCCATTAAAACTTATTGCAACCATCTATGAAGAACGTCTTTGTATTTTAAAGCTGAAACGGAGTTATGTTTAGCACGAAACATAGTCTGCTCGAGCAAATATTTCCGTTTGTTCGTTTTACTTTGAATGAAGAGAAAGTACTCAAATATTTTAACAAGCAAATCAAGTGTGCTGTAAGAATTTAGTGTTGCATAATGATAAAAAAGGGCCGTTTTTACTATTGCAAGTTATACGTTTTCGTATATCTTTGTCGAAGTGAAATTTCTTATGCGGTTATTTGATATAGAGGGTAATTTTTCAAGTCTCGTTACGGAAGTATTTTTTAATCTCGTCACGAAAAATTGTATACACAAGCAATGATATTTGTTTGTATGGAGACCCCCAGAAGGGTGGTAGATAGAGTGCTGGTGTACTTAGAAGAAATGTTCAATGAAAAATCAGTAGCACCAGACATTAGACTAGATTAGATTTTTTTTTATATAAATTATATTAAACATTGTTTCATTTTGTGTTTAGGGATCTGGGGTGGCATTTAGAAAAGTTAAGGGGAAAAAATTAATAGGACCATCTCATATCTTGATATTTTGATATGAATTATAAAAGCCATTTTTTAAATTTTTTGTTTTTTGTATGGGGACTCCCACAATAGATCCCCATAGGTGAATTTTTCGCGTAATCTCGTAAATATAAAATCACGGACATATTCTGCATAAATCTCAAACCAGTAAGACCAGTATTACTAAATGAAGCAACAACCAATGACATGAAAATATAAAATAAACAGAATATTTTTTATGAAAATTTTGTATTGTATTTCATTTGAGATGCTTTCCCTTACTTTCTCTCTGTCTTTTTTACAAAAATCTATCTTATTCTTTATATTAAGAAGTTTCCCTTCTGTACTGTACACACAATATACTGTAATTTTTTTTTAACCTGCGATGTATTTTTTATAGAAAATTTTGGGAAACTAAACAATTTTATTAAATTTGGTATACAACAGTTGTTTCAATAAAAGTCAAGATACATACATTTTTTTTAAAAGGAATTTATGAGTTTTTTGAGCATACTAAAACGAACCTACATTAAAAACTAATTAACAATTTTTTTAATGTATATTTCACGACATTTAGGCAACCCTGCTCACTTAACACAAATCGCCTTGAGAATATTCTACCTATTTTTGTACCAAATTTAATTATTCTAGCATCAATATATATCGGAATTAAGCATATTTAATTAAATGCCACGTCCATTTTTGCTTTAGTATAGGAACACAACTAACTCATATTTTAAAAAACTTTCATAAAACTTTCATAAAAAATATCTTTTCCCTCATTCAACGAACAAAACTGCAGCAATTAATTGTAAAATCAATGCAAATATTTATCTCTTTTTTCAAATATGTTAAATACAAAAATCCCTTTTTTTAAAAATTCCCCTTAAAATCAAAGAAATGTAACACCTTTGAAACAAATTTTGAGAGTTGAGCGTAATTTAAGCTCAAAAGTAAAAAATGTTTTGGTTTATAACAAATTATAGAGATTTAAAATTGCCAAATCGTAGATAAGCTGCTCTGTGAGTATGGAGAAGAGATTCTGTTTTCGGCGTTAACCATGTATTTAATTTCCTTTGTATTCAATTTAAATAAGAAATAAATAAAAATATTTAAACTCACAAGAAATTACGAGTTCTTTATTTGACTCTTTTGTGGGTGAGTTTGTTTATTTTTAAAGCTTAATGCTGCATTTAAATGAGTTGATTTTAGTTTTTTTTGAGTGAGCTCAAAATTTAAAAATTCCCAATTTCTCAACCTTAAAACAACTCAAAACGGAGTCAGCACGACTTTTCAAACAAATCCAATTTTTTAAGTAAATTGAACACACAAACGGAGTTTAATATAGTTTTTACAGCTTTGGCAAAATACCATGCACGAAAAGAGTTAAATTGACTCCGAATATGATTTTATTTACTCCGCTTTTTTTTGGGTGTACATTAGGGCGGGTCAAATTCTGGCTCAGCGAAATTCGTAAAATACATGTAATTTCAAGACTTTTTCTCCACTACAGCATATACAAATTCTGAAAAAAAGCTGTGCGGACTTTCGTAAATAGATTCATACACATACATTCATACATTCATATTTTATAATTGAGAACAAAATCTATTTACGAAAGTCCGCACAGCTTTTTTTCAGAATTTGTATATGCTGTAGTGGAGAAAAAGTCTTGAAATTACATGTATTTTACGAATTTCGCTGAGCCAGACCACCAAAAAATTCGTCCATACAAATTGACCCGCCCTAGTGTACATATGTATGGGGTAGGTGTGCATGTCGAGTAAAGACTCCGAAACCGCTTAACTAATCTTTATGAAATTTTCAGAGAGACGGCAGTAAAGTCTTGAGAGTGTTCCTGTGAGGCGTGGCACCTCAAATATACCCAAATTTTCAATATTGAATAGCTTTGGAAGTATAGTTCGCACAGCCTCGGAATTCAGTATTCGACCACAATTAACACGTGGCGTTTCCCTGATAACATGTTATGGGCGTTGGACAAGGGGCGTGGCAGAAACGCTCCGGGTTTCAGCTAGTATAATAAAAAAGCATTTTGAATAATTACTTAAAAGTTTTGAGGATAAAAACACATGAAGAATTTCCTTCACAAAACTTATTAAAAAATTCAAGAAAATTTAAAAAATATTTTTAATGCATGTCCCATATAACAGCTATTAAGCACCAAATGGAAGCCGTGGTTAATCTCGTGTCTTTTGATTTTCTTAAAACTTTAGCTAGAGGTTCAAATGTTATAATTTATATTATAGGATTATAAATTCACTAATTTTTTCCGCCAATTTAATTACTAATAATAATTAATAACACAGACATTGACCAAACTAACGGTATTTCGTAAAAAAAAAATTTCCGTAAAAAATCCCGATACACGTGTAGATGGATATATTTTACGTAAAAATAAATTGAATTTTTTTTTTTGGACGATCTGAGACATAAAATTCTGGAAGGTGTGTGATTTCTAAAAGAATAACCCATATATGATATACTGCTCACATCACAATATTTAGAACTTCAGAGAGGACCATAAGGTTTCTTATGTTCAAATTTGTACAACTCTTATACATCAGTTTGCATTTCGGAATTTTTCTTTAATTTTATTGACCTGCAGAATCTGGATTGCGCATAAAAGCATTTTAATAGAATGTTTTTACAATGTATGTCTTTGATCGCCTTTACGACATCAAAAGTCAATTTGCTGCATCACTTTATTGCCGCTGACTACCGGTCATTTTGCAGTTAGACACACTGACGACTGTGAACAAAGGAGCATAAGTATAAAAAATGCTCAATAAAATTCTTATTGAAAGACAAGACATGGCATAGAGAATGAATTTGTAGGCGGAACTGCAATACATTTTTTCTTTTTTTTTTGTATGTGCTTTTATTTTCGATGGCTGGCTATTTGGTAATGTTAAAATGATATAAGCAAAAAAATCTTTATTATGGGCACTTAAAAGAAGTGCAATAAAAAAGTTAAGGCAACTGCAGAGCATAAATTGTTTATTTCACTTAGTATTTATATTAAAAACAGAAAAATCATTTGTCAGCAGAAGTTGTTCGAAAGAAGCTTTTACAAAACAAAATTTAAGAAAGAAGCAGATATTATATGAAAAAAAAGCTTTTGAGCTTGCATAATTTGTAAAAACTGATGGTCAAAACTGCTCAAAGTCAGAATTTTTTTCTATGGAAGTCTTAAGCGAATTCTATTCTAATCTTAAGTTCAATAACTTTTTAATGTTCTGTACTTTAAACAACTAATTGAAAACTTTATATTATTCTAAACTACCCCTATTTCTGTAATTTTAAAGAGCAGATCAAATTGATGTTATATGACTTTAAAAAATAACTTTATAATCCAACAATTACACAGTTAATTTTATTCAATTTGATCTTGAAAATATTATCAAATCAATTTTGTTGTTTTTGTTTCAACTTAATTGCCTATCATCATATAATTGCTTGAGCAATCTTAACCATTACCTTACCTTAACTAGCATCTACATATACACTGCGCTGCTGCACCTATTTAATGTAACTGCAACAATTAATAATTAGTTAAGCACGGCAGCGTCATTCATGAATAAAAGTTAATTATTGTTTATTTATATTGGTATGAATCTAAAGTATATACATTAGGGTGGTTTACAAAAACGAACGTGTTTGATACTTAAAGCTTTTATCCTTCTTTTTTTGCCAAAGAACCACTCGCGAGAGAGGTGCAAATAATTGCTAAAGGCTTAAAGGTGGCAATTTTTGTTTCTCGTTTTGCCTTACGATTTGTATGGAGCCGAATTAGTTAAGAAAATACGTTTCACCTTAAATGTTATCCTTTCTGATATAATGAATGCTAACATTCGAAATATTTACATAAAAACATAATAACCAGTGCTCGGATTTTGATGACGTCAAAAACTGAAAAAATGACAAAAATTACCTAAAAACTGACAAAAATTACCTAAAAAACGCAAGCAATTACATAAAAATTAAACAAAAAATAAAGTTTTAAAAATAAAACATTACTTAACTTAGCGTTACTGTACGGTACATTTTTAAGTTATTAAAATTGAAAAAACGTCTATTGTCTGGCAAAAGGTTTTGTAAACAGAAAAACTTCTTTCTACTTCTGCACTGACGAGAGGACATTTAAAAGACGATGTCATCGGATGTAAATTCCTCTTCTAATTTCATAGTATTAATTTTTTTACATCCTAATATTTCAGCAATAGAACATACAAATAGAGTTAATAAAAACTAGCATATCCTGAGTTTTTATCGAAAACTTGTTTCATCTTTGTACATACCCTTTCGTCAGTTTCACCACGCACATAGCTCTTTTTTTATATAGGTCTATAAACAAAGCTACTCCCTTTTCGAGATTTAATGCTTTTGATTGAAGGGACTCTATTGTTAAAGAAATATATATAAAAATTTGCATTTACATTTTTTAATAAAAAAAATATATCAAAATTACACAAAAAATTACCTAAAAAACCGAAAAATGCTCTAGAAATTAAAGTTGTACAAAACTGGCAATTAAATAACTTCAAAATCGCTAAAAAATAACAAAAAATGCCCTAACTCTAGTAAAAATTACCTGAAAACTAAAACCGATATAAAACGATGAAAAATGACAACAAATTACTTAAAAACTTTTCATATTCCGAATTTAGGAAACATAAATGGACTTTCTAAATAACCAGGAAATATCTTAGAAGCAGCAAAAAAGAGATGACATGTCTCGAAATCCTAGCCCTGGAAATATATTCAATAATATTTTTTTATAACTAAGGAAAGAAAGTTCTTCTTTTTTTTTATTTTATTAATGCATAGAAAAAAAAAGAATAATTATTGGATATAAAGACTGATACACTCAAAAAAATATTTGTTCATATTGATAAATTTCTAGGTTTAGTTGATCGCGTTTTAATTGTTGATTTTACAAAACAAATCTGTCAATATGAATACAGAATATTTCAACATGAAAAAATGTTTTGTTGAATGAAAAAAGGCTTTTTTGTTTAAAACATGTTTTTTATCAATAATACTAAAATGTTTTGTTGTTCTGATAAAAAGATTTTATTACATTTTATATATAACTAGCTGAAACCCGGCGCGTTGCTGCCACTCTCCCTTGTCAAACGCCCATAAAATGTTATCAGTTAAACAGCATGTCTAAATTGAGGTCAAATACTGAATTCCGAGACTGTGCGACCTATATCCACAAAGCTATTCGATATAACAATTTTGGGTTGTATAGGAAGTGCCACGACCAATAGGACCCCTCATAGAACGTAATCAATTAAACTGCATGTGTACATGGAGGTTGAATACCAAAACTGTTCGACATATAACTCCAAAACTATTCGATAACACAAATTTGGGTTGTATGGGAGGTGCCACTCCCCTTTCCCTACGCCCATAAAATTTTGCCAATGAAACTGCATGTGTAAATTGAGGTCGAATACTGAATTCCGAGGCTGAGTTACCTATAACTCCAAAGCTATTCGATATCGCAAATTTGGGTTAAGTTGGTGGTGTCACACCTCCCAGACAAACTCTAAAAAAATTTATCAGTAAATCTGCATGCGTAAATTTTGGTCAAATACTGAATTCCGACGCTGTGCGACCTTGAACTCCAAAGCTATTCGATATCACAAATCTTTGTTGTATGGGAGGTGCCACTCCCCCTTGATCAACGCTCATAAAATGTAATCAATTAAATTACATGTGTACAATGAGGTCCAATACTGAATTCAAAAACTGTGCGACCTATAATCCCAAAGATTATAGGTCGCTTGATATCTTTAATTTGGGTTAAATAGGAGGTTTCACGCCCCCTTTTCGTACGCCCATAAAATTTAATTAATGAAACTGCATGTATAAATTGAGGGCGAATACTGAATTCTGACGCTGTCAACCTATAACTTCAAAGCAATTCGATATCACCAATTTGGGTTGAATGAGAGGTGCCCCTCCTCCTTGTCCAACTCCCATAAAATTTTATCACTGAAACGGTACGCTACACCTGCACAGCAAGTTTCACTATAAAAATGTGTAGAACTCCGGAATTGCCATTATTTCGAAAAAGTGGGAGTATATTTAATGCGACCACGCCCATTTTTTGTACAGTTACTGACAGTAACTATCTGAACAAAATTACGAAATCTTAGTTTTTACGATCGAAACCGTCTGATATATATATCCTTTATTTGGTTTGTGGTCGATAGCGCAAATTTGGCTTGTATGGGAGGTACCACGCCCCCTCGTCGAAACGTTACCAAATCTCACAGGAACACTCACTATCCTCGGCAGACATTGTTCTGCTACAGACCACCTTACTGCCATATACGAAAATGTCAAGAAATGCAAAATATATTCACCATTTCCATTATAGCTGCCGAAAGTAGCCATATGCACTAAATAACCAAATTTTAGTCTAATACGATCAAAACCATGCGAAATGTAGCATTTTTGTTGTTTTGCAAGCGGTAAAAAGGGGTGCGGGAAAATATTTCCCTTGAACCATCTCGTAATAGAAACAAATCGACTGCCCAAATTTCAGCTCAATTTAGGTTAAGACTGGCGCACTTTACTTCACTCGACGCTAACTCCCTGAAAAGTGAGTTTAACTAAAGTGGGACAGGCCTATTTTTAGTGCACTTGCCGAGAGTAATTTTTGTCCAACACGATACAAACCGTTGAAATAAAACGTTTTCATTGGTTTGTGGGCAGTAAAAGGGATGCGTGAAACCAATTTTTAGTATAGTTGCTGACAGTAACCGTACAAACTAAAGCAACATTTTAGCTCAATAGACCCAGTAGTCAATTTTAATGATTTCTCAAAAAGTGGGTGTGGGTGTGGCTATATAGCGATGACGCCTTTTTTTAGTTCAGTTGCCGAAAGTAGCCATACAAACTTAGGTATCACATTTTAGTCTCATACGGCCAAAACTGCTTGAAATATAGCATTTTCACTGATTTGTGGGCGCAAAAAGGGGGCGTGGAAACCAATTTTTCGTACAGTTACTGTCAGTAACTACACAAACCAAAGTACTAAATTTAAGTCTTATACGACCAAAACCGTCTGAAATAAAGCATTTTCATTTCTTTGTGGGCGGTAAAAGGGGGCGTGGAAACCCATTTTAAGCACAGTTATCGACAGTAACCGTACATACTAAATTGCAAAATTTTAGCCTTATACGACCCAAACTGACTGAAATATAACATTTTTATTGATTTGGGGGCGGTAAAAGGGGGGTGTGGCACATTTTCCCCCTCAACCATCTCGTACCTGAAACAAATCGGCTGCCAAAATTTCAGGTCAATCGGTTTAGTAGTTTTGGAGTCTATAGACATCACACAGCCAGACACACATCGTTTTGCTTTTTATATATATAGACATTGATTTGTGGGCGGTAAAAGTGGGCGTGAAAATATTTATATATAGTGACCGCCTCTTGGAGCACCTATACAGTAAGTTTCACTGTAAAAGTGTATAGAACTCTGGAATTGCCATGATTTAAAAAAAGTGGGCGTATTTATTTTACGACCACGCCCATTTTTTGTACAGTTACCGACAGTAACCATCTGAACAAAATTACCAAATCTTAGTTTTTTACGATTGAAACCGCCTGATATATATCCTTTTTTTGGTTTGTGATCGATGGAGCAAATTTGGCTTGTATGGGAGGTACCACGCCCCCTTCTCCAATCGTTACCAAACCTCACAGGAACACTCTCAAGATGTAGCTTTATTTTCCCTGAAAATTTCATAAAGATCGGTTCAGCGGTTTTGGAGTCTATACGTGATATAGCCACATACCCACCCACATACCCACATACCCACATACCCACATACCGACATACCCACATACCCACATACCCACATACCCACATACATACATCCATTTTTATATATAAGAGATAAACATATTACATTTAATATATAATAAGCAGGGAAGATAGAAATATGCACGAAAAAATCTAAAATAAGTATGCTAATATGCTCTAAAAAATGGCAAAATATGCCATCAAATAAGCACGAAAAATGTCGAAGTCGGAGTTTTATTATTCAAAATTTTATTCAATAGTTCAAAAAAAAAAACATAACAATAGCCCTTTCAAGGCGTAAAAGTAAATATTTCAGTTTAAATAAATTATAATTTTAATTATAAAGTAAAAATTTAATTCTATTTTAATCATTTAATGAATATTTTGTTTGGTAGCTCGAAGCCAATGCCAAAAGTCTCCTTCCGGACGAAGTCCATTATTTTATATGGTGCTTATAGCAAAAACAGTGTATTGCATTCAGCGATTACACTGAAAAATTAAATGCATTTTTATATTATCAAAAATAAATTTTCTACGATTTTCAGCCAACAATTTTTTGTATTGTGAGAAAGACCGCTCGACATCGCAGGATGTAGTTGGGCACCATTTAAAATAAGGGACTTCGTTCGGAAGGAGACTTTCGGCGTATGGATCCATTGTCTGTGAGTTTTTAAACAAAATATTTTTTAAACATATATAATATAATATCTCTTTATAAATATATATAATATCAAAGAAATTACAATGTTGCCAGATGTGAAGAAAGTATCAAAATTTGCCCGATTACAAGCTAAAATCTGTTCGAAAAGTTAAAAATATGTAAAAATATGCACAAATAAGCACAATCGTTATAAATATGCAAAATTATTAACAAAACGTCCAAATATGCAAAAGCATATATTAAATGCATTTGCATATAATTGTCTTCCCTGATAATAAGCACATTACTCATAAATACAATTATGGAATTCACAAAGGTTGATATTATCCATTTTAGCGATTATTAGAGCTGTTTACATTATTATAAATCACAGTATTGTTAACATTGTTGTTCACATTGTGAATTTTTATAGTGAACAGCACTAATAACGAATAGCACGGATAATCTCAACAAATAATGGAAATAAATAATAATGTAATGCCAATAAATAAATAACCAAAACTCCTGCCGAATTCATTGCAAAATAATTCAATTTTTAATCAAAGCTAATGATAAATGCATTTAGAAACTCAGCCAAAAATGTAGAAGTTCCTCATATGTCGATGTTACATTTTGGCATAATTGGTGCACTTGAACACAATAAAAATTTATTTCTCAAGATCACATTCACTGTTGGTATAATAATGAAAAGGGGTAATTAGCTTCCACACGCTTAAAAAATTGCACTGGACTTTTAAGCTTTCCCGAATTTTGTCTCGCCACCATTTGCTTGCAGCAATACCAAGCATTTCTTTCTGTTGTCATGATTAAAGGTTTTTTGAAATTGATAATCCATTTTATCATTACGAAATGGAAGTTTTGTCCATTTGACTCAATTGATTATCAATAACATTAATTATTTCTTCAGTATAACAAATCTATTTATCAAGCGAACAAAGTAGTTTGCTAAAATTATTTATTAAAATAATGAAATTTTATTCCGATTGATTGGCGGAGTCTGTCAGCGTTAATAAGCTTAAATCAAGTTAACAAACTTGTATTTCGAGCTAGTAAAACAATTTCTTCAAAACAACGCATTGAATTTGTTGCTGTTTTTAATCAAATGGATAAAGTTTCTTTTGAATTGAAGAAAAAATAATGTATTATTGATAAAATTGAATTGATTGGACAATTTGGTTTTGTTAGGAATTAACAAAAATTATGTATCAATTTTACCAAGAATATTTCCTTGAGTGTATGTCATATAGGATGAAATTTTACAAATCGTACAAATCGTATGGAAAAAAAGACCCATCTTTAAACCTTTACCAGTTTGGTTGCGCTTCACAGCAGATATTCTTAAGTCAACAGAAATAACTAAACTTCCAAGTATCTGGAAAAAGTAAAAATATCTTGCAATTTTAACCAACCTCATATATGTACATATACTTATATATTTCAAGTAATTGTTTGAACTATACCCAGCACTTTATTGCATTTACATAGTAGCTCTTCAATCATTCAGAAGTTGTAATTATTTAATCTATCACATAGTTTTGACGAGTTAAACTTCAATTGATTTATTTAACATTGATGTGTAGTTAACAATGTCGAAATAATTTGCCAATTCCAAGTAAATTTCTCAAACAGCTGCATTTTTAAATGAATGTAGTAACTTTAAGGTAATTAATTATAACAGCTTTGGTTTTTTTTACAAAACAATGTGAAGCCCATCAAGCATGCAGCTTTTTATTATAGAAACCAATTAAATTGTTACGATTAGCAAAGCCTTGAAAACATCTCTACAGATATTTAAAATAAAATTAATTTCAGACTTTTTGAATAATATCAGCATCTACATCAACAGCAACAAAAATGAAAATAGGTTCTTTTACTACAAAACTTAACCCACAAATGCCTTAAAAATATTTTTTGAATATTTGCATGTAGCGATATATTTGTTATGGTAGCGATACCTTAGTGAGCGATGTGTTTCTCTGATTATGTTTAACTCTTAACGTCAGAAAAGTTGTAAATTATTTAATTTAATTATTAATATTATGTGAATAATTTAAGTGCAATTGTGGACTCCGCTGAATGCGGCCAATGTGTGTGACACACGCTTTTTATTTTGTTTTCTTTTTTTTTACATTCGATGGTCGCAGTTCGTGAGAAAAAAGGTAACTGTCAAGGCTGCCTACTTGTGATTGTATCATGCAAACAATTAATTCAAAAAAATTAAACGACAGCTTATAAAAATTTGCAGGTGAAAATGGTGTTTCAAATTTTTAAAAGTCCGTATCACAATTTTAAACGGGTAGTAAAAATAATCCTACTTGTCATAGGATTATTATATTTGTTTTTGCCTTACATGTAAAAAAAAAATAATCTGGATTATTTTTAAGTGAATGGAACGCAGCTAACGTTTGACTAATTGATCGACTGAGTATGAATCAATATTTTCGTTCGTATTACAATCGATAAAGCTCAAAATTTGGCAGTAAGTGAATTTCGGGTATAGCAAAGTCTAGGCATAGTACGAGTACGCAAAACAATTACTAATAATATAATTTTTAATAAAAAATTTAGTAGTAGAAAATGTAGCAGTCAAACGCGTCTTAAGAAATCAGGTTTTATAAAAAAGTATGATTTTTAGGCAACTAAGGCTTCAACATTTCTGGATAATATTTTCATGTTTCATTTGGCACAGCAAAAATGACAATTCAATTTTAACAGATAGAAATTATCTTGAACTCGGCATTATTTTTTCTATCACAAGTGAAATGTTTCCGAATAACACGCAGCCGATTCACATGAAACCAGAAAAGTTTGCCGGTGCTTTTATGACTTATTTTCGTTCATACCTTACGTTACACATTTTGTATGAAATAATCAGGCATGTTCTGAAATCCGCTTCGAAAATGGATTGGCAGAGTACACTGCAAAAAGTGAGATTATCTTATTCACCCACAAATCAGGGAAGTGTGCTAGCTCATTACCGACCACATATAATTATTTTGAGTCAGTATTGGGACTTATTTGACGTAAAATTGAATATCATGCTATCCCTTTGTAACTTGATTATATCTAAGGCTGAGTCAAAGCTGAGTCGTCCCAGGATTCTCTAAAGGATTCATTTGACCTACAGCACATAAGAACGCAATTTTAATTTATATTTTTAGTCTTCATTAAACAATTCCAATTCCTTATGATTGTTTTTATTATACTTTACAAATTTGTTGCAGTAGAGCGTATCATAGATGGGCATTTTCCATTACCATTAAATTTCCGTCACCACTAACCACCTAGTTTTCTTTACCATTTATATGTAATGGAAGAAAAAAATTGCACTACCACTAAAAATTAGTGGTAATTAAAAATTTTAATGGTAATGGAAAAATTTGCATTATCACTAAATTTTTAATGGTATTTTAAAATTTTAATGTGAATGCAAAAAGTTTGCACTTCCACTAAATTTTTAATGGCATTGAACAATGAAATTACCACTAAAATTGCAACAAACTCTCAAGTACAAAAATTTTTCAAGTACGAAATTCTGCCATTTACATTACCAATAAATTTTAAATGTTATTGGAAATAAGTGTTTTATTACTTTTATAATAAGAATCAAAATTCTCAAAAAATCTCAATCATATATACACAAAATATATATAAAACTTTTAGCGAAAAAAAATAACTCATCTAAATATTTTGGTGATATTTCATTGGTTAAAGGAGTGTGACTGGTGGGACAGTCAAAAATACCTCATCACCGCTTTCGGCACTGTCAATGGAGATTTTAGCCCAAATACTATACATAACTAGATGCATGGTGTAAGAAATAGAGGTGTTAGTGAGTTTGACACTTCTCTCTCAAAATGATAAAATTATGTTTCCCCGCTCGTGCCAAAAACAGCTGATGTTGAATTGCAATGAAAACAAATTTTGTTAAATTCGTGTCTTTCTGCAAGTTTATAAAATTTTTAGTGAGATTAAAGTGAGATTAAAGTGAGAATATGTTCTTCGATATGTTCTTGAAGCAGACGATGTGAATGCAAGACAATTTTCATGCTGGCCAAGGCTTCATGTCGGCAGCACCTTCCAGCGCACGTTTCTGATAAAATGGCCAAAACATTCAATGACGTATTTGGCAAATCGACGAAGACAACTGCAATAACTTTTTGTCAATACAACACGGCACAATCAATTAATTGCATTAAATATTTTTTTATACTTAATTCGCACAATAAACTATAAAAACTATAGCACATCATCTAGCAACTCAAACAAATAACACAATTTGACAACTATCAACAGTTCCGCTCTTTCACTCACAATTTTTTGACAGAAGCAAACAAATTCATAGAGCTGTCAAAAACTCACTAGTACCTCTATTTCGTACACCATGGCCAGATGTCTTTTACTATGCTATGAAATGATTAAATAGACAAATGATTTAATAAACAACAGAAACTAAAAATAAGCACCAAGCTTAGTTTCTACAAAAAAAATATAGAAAGCAGAAATTGTGACTGGTGGGACATCGTGGGACTAGTGGGAAAAAATCGTAAAACTCCTTCACAATAAACATCAACTTGTCATAGTGAAAAAATATTTAATGTTTTTTTTTTTAATAATTTTTTGAGATTATGTAAATTTAACTATTATACATTGTGTTAAGAATAAATTGGTTACAATCATATCATTGGTTATTTTCCCATTTCCCGTGGAATGCCCTAAATGCAATTTTATGATGAAACCATGTCACTAACAGAATTTTATACTAGAAAAATTTTGTACTGGTGGAAATTTTTTGAAATTTTAGTGGTAATGTAAATATCTTTCATTACCATTAAAAACTTTGTGGTAATGTACCGTTGAATTGAAAATAATACTAAATTTTAGTGGTAATGCAATTTTTTCTTTCATGTTAATGCATTTTTTCCATTACCATTACATACGAGTACTAATAACTAATAGCAATACAATTTGTTTTCCATTACCATTTTATATAAATAGTAATGCGAATTCGATTGCATTACCACTAAGCGCATAGTGTAATTGATATTTTTGATGCACTAATAATTCAATGCATTATGTCCATCTATGCAGCGTATATAATAGAAAGCAGTACTAGGTGACGATTCTATACAAATGGTAATCGGTTCCCTTGTAATCAGGTAGCTGGTTCCGGTTTGGTTATAAATTTTTTAAATGTCGGTTCTGGTGTTCGATGACATTTGATGGCAGTGGTTTGAGTTGGAGAAAAATTATATGTTACTGAAAATTCTTTTAAACCTCCATAATTTGGAATAACACGCTCGAACTTTTTTTTTCTGTTCAAAGTTCCTTAGTTACTAAAACTTGTGAATGTGTGAAAAAATTCTGTATATTTTTATTTTCATCCATACCGGCAATCCTCCGTGACCTTTTGTAAATGCAAAAAATCGATTTTTAGTTATTTTTAGCGGCATAGCATCCATTCTATAGAATTAACGTCATTACAATGAATTAAAATATTACAGATAATATGAATATGTTGGTATATTGTCTTTCTGAAACTTTCCTGAGATATTTATTTTTATAAGAAAAATCGGAGGGTTATCAAAATTTAATTTCTTTTTACTTTTTATTTTTAGTAAAAAAATTATTCAAGATACGATATTGAAATGTTCTATACTTATTTTCATCAATGCATTACGCAACTTTTGAAATCAAGCACTTAACTCTTAGACTTTCTCTTAACCCATATCGGCCCAGCTTACCCACTGTAGCCAACTTTTTGAACATTTTTTCAAGTCTTGCTGTATCTAACACTGACCTTTTTGCTAGAATTGAACTAGTTAAAATTAATATGAATAAAAAAAAAACCATTAATGGGGTAATTTTTATATATATTATTAAGCTTGGAATTTAAAGTTTTTGTTTTAAAGTAACATCATGCCTGTCAGCAGCAAACTCGGTATTAAATGATAACATACTTCACGAAGTAAAGGTCATTTATGCTGCAGGAGAAAAAAATAAGTTCGATATCGAGCTTCGAAGCTTACCGTGCTATTCGCAGGCCGCGGAAAAATGCTGCAAAACAGTGACAGGAGCCTCAAAACACGTTTCGAGCGAGTCCCAACGTGAGGGTTGCCATCATTTAATACCAAAAATCAGTATGCTGCTGACAAGATATTGTTGCTTTCCAAACAAAACTTTGAATTCTAAGTTCAATAATATACAGGGTGTCCCAGACTTAGAGGACAATAATGGGTTCCTCGAGATGAGACGAGCAAAAAATCGTATGGGTGGGGGTGATCACAAATGCCCCCCTAGGGAGCAGGAAGGGAAAAACAAAAATAAGAGGTGACATTACGTCTCAGAAAAAATTTCCTTTAAATTTGAATTTTTTAAAAAAAAACGTATTTTTTGACTTTATGTGCTCATAACTTTTTTAGTTGTGACTACATAGCACAACTTTGTGCTTATATTGAAAAGAAAATGTATTTTCCTTTTCAAAAAGTTATTAAGTTTGGTAATCGGTGTGGAGGTATGTTACTTATGGATTAGAACGTAATGGCACCTATTATTTTTGTTTTCCCCTCCCTGCTCCCTAGGGGGTCATTTGCGACCACACCCACCCATACGATTTCTTGCTCGTCTCATCACGAAGAACCTCCCCCCGCATTATTGTCCTTTAAGTTTGGGACACCCTGTATATAAGAATTACCCCGTTAATAGTTGTTTCTTTTGCAAAAATTTTCGAAAAGTAGGGTATAGTAGGAGGAGTTGGCCCGGTATGGGTTAAGAGAAAGTCTAAAAGTTAAGTGTTTAATATCAGAAGATGCGTCATTCATTGATGAAAATTGTTGTAGAACATTTCAATATCGTTTTTGGAAAAGTTTTTTTTTTAAAATTACAATACAAAAAAATTAAATTTTGCTAACCCTCCTAGTTTTCATATAAAAATATATATCTCAGGAACCAGATGTTTCAGATAGTAATCAGCTTGTAAACAGAAAGTTTATCAAAAATCAATTTTTTGCGCTTAAAAAAGGTTACGGAGGTGGGCCGGTATGGGTTAAAAAATATATATCCAATATTTTTTTTTTCATTCATTTGCGAGTTCTTATCGCTGATCAAGCTGAATCGGATTTTATCGTTATGCCCTCCTCATCTTGGTTGTAAAGAAATACCATTTCCTAATGAAATAAAAGCTATTGTTATTGAAACTCGATGGATAACTTTTAATTTCATTTGCAATTTACTGAAGGTATACGGTCAAAAATATTGGACTAGTTTGTAATCCAATCGTTGTAATTATGCATTTTTTAACTTTTTGTACAAGAATTTAAACTTTTAAAAATATAAGGAATTTTTTTAATAAAACTTAGAATAACATTTAATACTTACTTGAATACTCTAAGAAAGCAGCGTTCGACTTCGTTCGGTTCTTATGTATGTTCATAATTTCTTTATAAATGTAGCTTTAAAGAGCAGTTATTAGGGTCATAAACTTATTACCTAAGCATAGTGAGTTCGAACCCCATTGGTTTCGTTATGTTTTTTGAATTATTTTAATACAAGCATGTATTAAGATTAGTCCCTTGAATGAAGAAAATTCAATTAAGCTTCTGTTTAATGTAAAGCTCAGGTTCGAAAATATGTCAAATCGGATGAAACCCAAAAAGTTTATATTAATTACGTTACTTTGTTTAGAAGATAGGCGTGGTTTTCATCTTATGTTGAACAAATTCAAACTTTGAATCATTGGCGTCGGAAGCGGAGGGAAAGGGGGGCAGTTGTCCCCCACTTTTTTAGCTAGACAAACAATTCAAAAAGAAAACTTCAAAAGTTATTCAAAATATCAGTTTTTTTTTACAACGATAATATTTTTGTATTATATATTTTCCCCGTCTTTCTTTCTTCTTCATAAGCATGCTTGTGGATAACCATTTTCTTTCTCTGTGTTTGCAAAAAGATAGAACAAAATGTAGAGTTTCTACTGCAAACCCACCACTTCAGTTTAAAAGCACCCTTAAGTATGTAGCTTAATACTGTAATATTGTAATCAAAGCCTTCAACGGAAAAGTGCCTTCTGAACAAAATCTAAAAACAAAACTAGATCTTTATGCAGATGACTTTGATGGGAGCGACCTCAACGCTCAACTTAAAATACTGAAGCAATTGCCTGGCCAAACACCTTCAAATTGTAGTGGTATTGTATCCCAATTTGCAAAAAATTCGGATACTGTAAAAAAACTATTAAATTAAGTTGAAAAATTTATTGCTTTGCTTTTGACTGTGCCTGCATCAGCAGCTTCATCTGAGCGTTTTTTTAGTGCACTAATATGACTTAAAACGTATCTTCGAGCAACAATGATACAGAAACGGCTCACTCATGCGGCACTTATACACATTCACAAAGATAAAACCGAAGAATTGAATTCGATGGAGGTGGTGAAAGATTTTGTTTCTTGCAAGGACAGAAAGAAACATTTTGGAATAATTTAAATTGATATAACTTTTTGTACCTTATTGCATTTAAATCATGCAAAGATATACCTAGTCTTGCTTTATAAAAGCAAACATTATTTCTTATGTTTTCATATTACCATATGAAAGATCGTTTAAAGAATGATTTCTAATATTGATTTGGAAGAATTTTTAAAAATAATGAAATTTCAATATTTTTTATATATTTTTTTTTATTTTAAACTAAAATAAAAAATTTGTTTGTTCACATTTTGTTTCTTTGAAGAAATTTTGGTGAACTTTTTTTGCACCACCATTTGTATTGCCCCCCCCCCCCCATTTGTACCGCCCCCCAGATGAAATTCGCTTCCGACGCGCTTGCTTCGATTGCGTTTTTCCGATTAAAGCTTAGGTTTTTGGCCTATTTGTAGGCAGAGTTTTAAGAGTTTAAAATATTTTTATAGAGTTACTTTATGTGTGAGTTTGTTGTGGTTTTCATCCGATACGGCTCATTTTTGAAAATGTTTTTATATTCAATTTCATTAACATAGATTTGATATAACGGCTGTCATCGTGATGTACAGTAAACATTTTGTTTTTTTCGACTTACTAGAGATATCTTTAGTAAATTGTGAACTAAATTGAAATTTATTCATCGAATTTTATCAACAAGAGCTTGTTTTATAAGAAAAATATCTATCTTTACAATACAAAAGGCTTAACTAGACTTATTTCATCGTTTTTAATTTTTTAGAAATTTTATTCTACAAATGTTACTAATAAGAAATTTGTTATATTTACTCTCAAGTTTGCTCCGAAAGAACGAAAAAAGTTAAAACGGTGTCATAAAGCTAATTTTTTTATATTCGATTATTAAACCGTGCAACCCGTTTTCGAATTATAATCAAAAATATACCCATCGAATACTGACTTCATAGAATTTAAATATTTTTTATTTATGAAAATAGAGGAATTTTTAGTGGCTTCCGGAATACATTTGGGATGTTGCCTAGTGTAATTATTCAAAACTGAAGTTAAAAACAACTAGCAATGTCTAATTAAACATGCAAATACGCGCTTCAATTTGGCTAAAAACAAGAAGTGATCGAATAAACAATAAAGTACTCGAAAAACGGAGAGCTCTTGTTTTATGTACTAGAAATAAATATTGCTCTTTGGTCGTCAAGCAATGAGTCTAGCCTTTAAAATGGCTTTAAAGTCATTAAAACAAGTGCCTAGACCTGTTTGAAGTGGACAAAAAAAACCCCGACTTGTCAGTTAATGCAAAAGCCGGCCGGTATACTTAATCATTTATTATTGCTTAAAATTTTTTGCTTAATTATACAATAGTCATTAATCTCTGCTAATGTTTATTTGCATTGTTATGCTTTTTTTGGGGAATATAACTTCGAATATGAGGAATTTTTTGCCCTTCGCATTGGTATTGAGTCGGAAAAAAATGCTAAAAGTAGCATGTTCCATTTCTTTTTGTAATTTTTATTTTATTTACACATCTGTCATAGTTAATTTTTTTATTCTACCTACATATCTAATAAATTAAAAATAGCTCAAGCGATATAAACCTAAGCAATTGCACAATTTGTATAAAAGGCAAAGGTTTTCAGCTGAAAGTCATCAGTATATTTTACGCAGCCGCTCCACAAACAAGCTAACTAAATACATATTAAAAAAATGAAATTCTTCGTTGCTATCGCTATAGTTGCACTTGCTGCAGGAGTTTTTGCCAATGTAAGTATTTTGTTATTGTTGCTTAATATATCCTTGACTTCCTTTTAATATTTTAGAAACTTGAACTCACTGAGGAACAAAAAGCCAAAGTCAAGCAGCATGGCGAGGAGTGCATGAAAGAGGTGGCCATTAGCGAAGCGGAAGTCACTAAGTTGCGCAACAAAGACTTCTCCAGCCCAACAGATGCTCAGAAGTGTTTCGCTCGTTGCTTCTTCGAAAAGACTGACACCTATAAAGATGATGCTGTCCAGGAAGATGTTGTCTTGCAAAAGTTGGGCGCTATGATTGGCGAGGAAAAGACCAAGGAAGTGATGGCCAAGTGCAACGGTTTGAAGGGTAATGATAGTTGTGATACTGCTTTCAAAATTTACGAGTGCTACGAAAACGAAAAATCGGCAATTGGTGTTTAAGAATCGATTGTATACAGGTGTTTTAATATATTAAAAAAATCAAAGGGACAATATACAAGTTATTAATGATAATAAAAAACCAAAGTTTTGTTTGGTTAAATTTTTAATAAAAGGTGTTGAAACTAAAATTTGATGAAGAATAAAATAATGATTTAAGACTTTAACCGACAAAATATGAAAATTAATTTAAAAACAAAAATTCAATTCCGGAGCTCAAAAATACATTGTTCTCATTCAAAGAACAAAACAAATAAATATGAACAAAATACATAGCTCACTGTCTAAAGAACATTATATCTCTTTTCGTACTTGAATATTTGTAACAACTTGTTTTCGAAAACTTTTGAAAGTTTTTACTAAATACACAAAAAACTTGCAAAAAAATGTGTATTCAGTGAGCGATTAAATTTCATAAAATTTACAACTTTTACTAAAAAGCATTCCGGTACTTTTTGGCAATTGCAAAGACAGGCATTTTTTTGATTATTCACTCAATTTTTGAATTTGTAAGCTTCTGCTATTAAAGTATTGTAACAGACCTATTACACCGTCCCACAAACATAATAATTACAGATTTCGATAAAACTATTCTGATAGAGAAGAAAACAAAAAACAAAAAAGTTTGCGTTTCAGCTCCGACTCGCGACTAGTGTTTAATCCTTAAGATCGATTACCTTGGAATTTGATATGTATATAAAAGGTAAAGGAGGTGTATGAAGTCATCTCTTATATTACTGAAAGGATTATGTACTTTTATTCATATTTTAAAATATATTTCGCAGAATTGACTTCGTTGGCGCATAGCGCGACAGCAAGAAAAAATAGCATTTTTTTTTGGTCGTGTCGAAAGATATCAAGGTTATTGCTGCTGTTGTTCGTTGTTATTTTTGTTTACCAACTCACTGACTGCCACAACACCTCTGCTATTCTATATGTATTAGAGCTTTCAATCCCGAAGGGTTTTAGCGAATCCCGAATGGACATTCGTACTAACTGACTTCTACTTTTCGATTTTTCTGATAAAATTTGATAAAATTTTTATTAGAAAAGATCGCATCCAAAAATTTTTTTTGTAAAAAAGCCTGGTTTCTCAATTTGAAAAATGTTAATGCAAATGAAAACCTGATGAAACGCAAAATGACACTAAAAAACATACAAAGGGTGATTCATTCATGATAAATCAACTGAAGCAGGTTGATATGGGACGTTTAGTTATGTTAAAAATTGTTCGGGAGGGGGACAAAACACTTCCTTTTGGAGATAGAAAGAACAAACAGACATCATAGCAATCTATTCGCTTAACTACATAGCTAACACAACTCTCAACCAATTTCTAATTTTAATTTCATTTGCGAAAGAAAATAAAAATGCCTTTAAGCTACGAATTTTGGGATTTGAAATTCGTGATGCCGAATTTCAAATTTTGGCATCCCGAAATGCCAAAATTTTAATTAAGAGCAGGGGCCTTTAATAAATATATCTCTTAATTTTTGCTTTCTGGCAAAAAGAATTACATATTTTTTGTTTTTAAAATAGAAATCCAAACGAAATCGCTATGCCCAAAACTCAATAGCGCGTTTGGTCGATCGGCCTTTGACAGCTAGACTAGAAACAACGAGTTCTTATGCAGTAATACTAAATGCGGCCTCAGACTTTGCTTCGACCTCATTCCGTAAAAATCT
The DNA here is from genome assembly GCA_963920525.1 of Dichetophora obliterata. Taxonomy (NCBI): domain Eukaryota; kingdom Metazoa; phylum Arthropoda; class Insecta; order Diptera; family Sciomyzidae; genus Dichetophora; species Dichetophora obliterata. Next base: position 240,665,223 of record OY986437.1, on the reverse strand, counting down.
AAAGCAGGGGTAAAGTACGATCAAAGTTGTGAGTAGAGAATTTTCTACTAGCTCGTGCGTATGACATTCCATACCAATGCTGGGTTGCATTTTCGTTGAGAAATTTTAATGTGTGTGTATTTCTTATATTTCGATGATAACAAATATTTTCATGGGATTTTATAAGTGCTGTGACTTTTGTATATTTTGTAAATTGTATATTTTTAAAGTAATATAATAACGATTTTTGATGAATTTAATATGATATAAATATAATTTAATTGTGTATCCTATTAAAAATAATGCATATATTAATATATTATAATTGATGTAATATACATATAAACAAAATAATAGTATATATAAAAGATTGATTTTTACTTTGAAAAAAATAATAGTAAGTTTCTTTGCTGCTAGTGAACTCACACCACGATGAGAAAGCTCAATCACTGCATCTCTGCTATACAAATATTACAAAATAGGGGTATTCACGATTCAGTGCGCTTGCCAGTGCAGTTTAGGACTTGAAGTTGTGCGGTTAGGTTTTCGTGAACACACTACACTTTTGACTGAGAAATGTACTAAAGTATATCTTATTTGTCAGAATCAGGTGTTGCGAATGAAAAGAAAATATTTCATAAACTAAATATAAACATGCCGAAAAATTAGTTGAGAGTAAAAGTTTTCGAGTGTATTGTTTATTTGTGTTAGATCAGTGCGAAATAGTTTGTTATTGTTTTGTGTTCTTTTCGCATTTCTTTTGTTATGAATGATTCTCCACGATCATTCGAGAGGATGGACAAATTTACTAACAACAACAGCAACGCAAAACAAAAACCACAATCACTCAATGATCCAAGATAGATAGATTGATAGATTTTGTTATTGTTTTCTTTTGATATGTTTTTTTCAAATTTCGTTTTGTTATCTTTTAAATTTTATATGCTCCGCAATGTGTCTTTTCAATTGTGTTTTGATTGAAAGCATAGACCCCTTTTACATTGTTCAAGACCTAAAAGGAAGAATTTAAGTTCGTAAGACAAGTCGTGGTGAATTTACGTGAGTTTTGGTGACGAAGTTTTTAATTAAAATCTTTTGCTAATTTTCTGATCTTCTGTATGTAAAAGAACTACTCTGGTTCAAAATTTTGGATCCTCCAAAGCTCTGAATTTCACATAAATTTAAATTTTATTTCATAGTAACTGCGAATTAATTTTAAGAAGATCTCTATTTATCGCATACAAATTAATATTGCCATGACACTTGTGACAATACAACTACTCAGTCTATGAGGCTCTTAAAATTTGTGGGTTAGAAAATCGAGAGAATATTTTTACTGAAAAAAAATGTATTAGTTTAATCTTGTTTAAATAAGCAGTTCGAATTCATATAAATTTATTTTTTCACCCTAAGAAGTACAAATCGAAAAGGATCGATAAAAGAATTTTATGCAAAACGTATGTCTATTATGTGATATGAAATCCATTTAGAAGCATATTTTAGAGTTTAATCCTTAAGAATCAGTTTCATATATAGTAAAGTGTAATACTTTTTAAGAAATCTTCCCGTTTGTTTTGCGAGGATTTCAATAAACTTAACATAAAATGAATCTAATATAAATTCTTCCTTGCGTTAAAACTGCGTTTATAAAAAATTGTCCATAAAATTTTAACAAAAATTAGACAAACACGCAAAATCAGCTGCGAAAAACCAGGTCAAACCACTTTTCTCGCTGTACCTGCTTTGGTCTGCCTGCCGTCACTATGTGGACTTCGAGCAGGTTTCCATGAAACTGTATGAAGCCACTTTTCTGCCTGCCTGTCTGCTTGCCTGCCTGCTTCGGCGTTTACTCAGCGGGCAGCCTAAGATTTAGTCATATGAAGTAATAAAACTATTGCTACTTTCTAAATTTCGTGAATGTTGAACAGCCTACTAAACAAAGTCATTTAAGATCACAACCAAAACAAACTAAAAAAAAGGCTTTCAAAGTAAATAGATAGATAAAAAAAGAACAGTGTGATTTCGATTAAAAAAACCATCGTTTACATTGCAGTTGCATTTATAGTTGCTGAAAATATTTATATATTCTTGTGAATAAAATCTCGGGATTTTGAGTTTTGAATTCCGAGATTCCGGGACTAGAAATTAGTTCAGTATGCCGGGATTTCGGGATCCCGTGATTGAAAGTCCTAATATGTATAATATGTATATTAGACTGGTCCTTATTTGTATGGAGAAAAAAAATTTTTTTTGTTTTTCTTGAGCACCCTTTTATTTTGTTCCTATATATAAAAATCGCATAAAAAAAGTTTCAAAGAAATAGGACTTTATTAACACGTGCCGCCAGGTAGAAATTCAAAAAATTGTCTACTATATACGAAAAAAAAAAAATAATAAAACAGCAATTTCATTTTGAACGTACCGGCCTTACGGAATGACCATCTCCGATTTGGGTGAAATTTTGCATGGAGCATCACTGAAGGAAACTAAAAACTTTATTTAAAGAAAAAATGGAGTTATTTTTGTCGGAGTTGTGAGGTGCACAAAATTGACAAAAACCGGCAAAAACGTCGAAAATCTACTAAGATTCATATCGCAAACTCTTCTTAGCCGTAATCAAAAAATAATGTTGAGAACTTTTGATTGTTTTTGGTGATGCCACTTCTGATGCCCGAGATATAAAACCTAACATTCATTTATTTGAAAAAGTTAAAAAATTGCATTTATGCAAGAAAAATGTGCATATTATTAATTCGTCAAATATAAGAAAAATGTTAACACTATAATCAATACCTCCAAAATTTAGACAATCAGATAACAATCAAAAATTCTGTGCTATCTCGAGTGTACCTTAGGTTCGAATATCCTTCACACAGGACACAGTGGATAAAAATCCAGAAGGGCATCTCGTTTGACAAGATATTGTTAGTGAAAGTCTATATTTATTATTGCTTCAAGTCATATGAAGTTTTTCTTAAAAAAATTAAAACATTATAAGATCGTTATTTTTTTAACTGACTTCTCAAAAACAACTTTGTCCTTGCGGAAGGGGAAAGACATACTTTTTTCCTAAACTTTTTTTGGAAGATCTTGACCACATTATGCAACTTTTGAGACCCCTTAGAATGTGAAATTCATAAAAATTGTGATTCGATACGCCCTAATGCTCATTCAGTTGTATTGCCTCTGTGTAAACTTCAAGCTCCGAGCGGCACTTTTTTGTTGTAAAAAAAAAATTAGGGATGCTAAGGAACAAAAAAATCGGGAGCTCAACAATTTCTAAAATAAGGACCACCCTAATGTGTATGTAATATATGTATGAGAAGAAAAATTAAATTTGTTAGTTTTTGGAGTTTTTTTCAATATTTTTTACCCCAAAGCCAGGGTCTGATATGTTGGCAGCCCTGGAATTTTAAATTTTTTTTATCATTCAACTAAGAAGTAATTTTTAATGAGAAATATAGTTTTATCGATATTTTATAATCTATTTTTTGCGTTCGAAATGCCAGAAACAGGCACTTTGAGAAAACAAAATTTAAGATTAAACAGCTGTAAATTTTATATCCGAATTTTGGTTTTTGAAGTTTTTTTGCTAATAATAGCTTAAGACTAAATTATTTACAAGAATACTGACTGTTCGTATTCGGATGGCTTGAAGTTCCATTCCAACATAAGATCATTGTTGTTTACATTATTTGAATTGCGAGCATGGAACTTATGTGTCAGGAACTTTATTGGGAGTATTCTAGCAGAGAGGTATTGTACTTCTTTCACGGAAGCTTACAAAATTTCACGTCTCTCATTTGATCATTCCACTGCAACAACACCGATCTATCTGCGAGAGAAGTACAATACCTCTCTGCAAGAATGCTGTCTTATTATTTTACCAATGGGTCCGTTCGAGAAATATGAGGAAATGATAGCTAAAGTATTGGAGGAAACTTCTGAGCCCACTTCCATAAATTTTTCATTTTGTTACTGGCGCCGCACAGTGGGGTATTCGATACTAAAAAAACGCGATTAAATCAGCTAAGCCCTCTAACATCCACATTTTTTTTAATAAGTTAATAATAACAAAGTAGAATAAAGCTTTAAAAAAGTATACTTTAGTGTATTTTTTTTATTTACAATATAATAAAAATGGAGCATTATTCAAAACAAATTTAAAATTTTTTATGCTTTCATGGGTTTTTAAATGCCAATAAAGTAAAATACATATCGACGATTTTTTTACAAAATTTTTCTACAGATTGAGTATGTCAGTAGTGAGCTTTTCAAACTTTTCCAGTCAAGACTACTTGGAGTTTGAACTCTTGTACTGTGGTAAAAAAGCTTCACTTTAATATTCTATAGAACAACTTTGACCATTTGAACTTTATTGGATTTAGTCAACTAATTGTTTCAAACATTAATAATATTTTGACAAATAATTTTCACTAAATTGTGTGTGGCTAAATTGCCCAGCATTAAAACTTTCTTTGGTGATGTGACTTCCCCTAAACAGAATTAAATGATTCAACTGCCAATTGCTTCATCAGGCGTAACCTTTGGATTTAGTTAGATACATATTTAAAACCTTTTTATAATTTATGTACTCCTTGGGAAAAAAAGGCTGTCTTATGCTTGGTTTTCACTATGTCATTTTCAGTGGTTAGTTGTTGTCAATCAAATTTAAGATAACAACATGTTGACGTTTTTTCTAGCTTTGGAGATATTGAAAAATTAAAAACAAATAAATTATTAAATGGAGCTATGCACAAAATGTTCTAGAGTTTTATTAAGGTGATATTTCAGGTGATAAACTTTTGCATCGTCATAAAAATGACAGTGAAAACCAAGCGTTAGTTTACTTTTGTTGATTGACATGATTTAAAATTGTTTACATATTCTTAACTTAAACCTATTTAAGTTGTATATATAAGATGCTTGTATATTAATAGAACTATTAATATTAATATTAATATTATATGTAGTAATATTTTGTAAAAACCTTTTCATACAATAAAAAAACACTTTCATTTATTTAAATTTTTGTTCCATCAATTGAGCTCTTCTGTAATGAACTGCTTGCTTTGGAATTACAACTTCACATTTTCAACCTCATTCAAATTCATTGAATACATACTTTATATTCAAAATGTTTCTTACAACCTATCGAAACAGCCCAACCCAATCCATTTCAAGCATCAACTTAAAAAGTTCATGTTTCTGTCATCTATTAAATTTTCTTCAAACTTCGTCAATTTCATCAAAATGGTTATTCAAACCCTCTTCATCGTCTTCCTTCCATCTTCACAGCCACCGTACGATTATTTCCAATAATAAAAGTTTTGCTGGACATAAAATTAATTTTGTTATGAATATTTTTTTCGAAATTGCTGCACAAGGTTATTTTTTGTTTAGTCCTTGTGCTGCTGCTTCTCAAAGCCAGATCCTGGCTGTCACTGTCAGCGCTGTTGGGACAATGCTTTCAACAACGTTTTTTATTTTGCTTTCTTTATTTCAATGGAGCAAGTCATAAAATGATGTAGAAAACTTTAGCTGCGTGTTTTTTTTTCTTTCGCTTCAAGATGGTTTCGAAACTTTTCTTCGTTGGAACTTTGCAATAAGGAAATTTTGATGCCTTGTTTTTCTACTTTCTTCTCGTTCTTCCCACTGTCAAGCAGTTTTCATTGTGTTTTTTTTCTGTTTGTAGAGCCTTTGCTACTTTCCTGCCTTGGCTATTAATGTCAATGTCTGGCACTGCCTCTGGGCTGTCTTGTCTACTGGATTGACATTGTTATGAGTTTAAGTCCAATTCCACCGACAAGTAGGTTTTCCTGTTGGCCATAATTAATCTGCTCAACTGCAAAATTTCTTGTTATTCTGGGTTCTTATTGTTATGTTTTTTTATTGGTTTGGTTTGAAAATGGGGTTATTCAGATTTACTAATAAGATTTAATGATATAACTATTTTAATTTTTTTTAGATTGATTTTTTCATGTTTTTCATGCTTTTATGATTCTCTGACATAAGTGTTTCTACAAAGGAGTATAAAGTAAAAAATATATAGTATAAATCACAACTCTGATAAAGTTTAAGGCTTCATCAAAAATAAGATCCACTTGTTTTGTAGGCGTCATATCGTACAGATGAGTTAATTAAAACATGTCTCAAATCATATATGTAGATCGTGAAACACTGGGTTGGTTACAGCTGAATCACTCAAGACTACTGAAGCGGAATGTAGCTAGTTATTTCCGAAACAGGCTGTCTAGTAGAGAGCAGTAATTTTTTTTATTCTGGTAACATCTAGTTTCAAATACTTCATGCAATTCTGGGTAAAAAACTCTTTGGGACCATACAGCTCCAATGAAATTTTTCCCAGCAAAAAATCGTTTATAGATCACCATATCAAAGAAATTTTTTTTTTTGATAGCACAGAACTGCTCAAGACTGCGCATCAATTTACAGGGGCTACGGATCGCCACAAAAAAGGTACTGCGGGGCTTTTCAGAGTCGCTCATGATAAATCCAGGGTTAAAATTTTAAAATTCATAATGAAGGCTTCGGAAATGTGGACATGACCATATTTAAATAAAATAATAAAAGTAAAATTCTTCTTTTTTTAAAAGAATTTTTTAAACTTTTAACATTCAAACAAAAAAAATCAAGAATTTATATTCTAAGCATTAGTTAAAGGAGTATTTTACCGCAAAAAACTAGTCAGTATCTCGTACCCAATTGGACTTATGACACCTTTAATTTGTCCCAAAAAACAGTTTAACCCTTTAGCTCCTCAAATTTTTAAAATTTTCGAAAACCCTAAAAATTATTTTTAAACTATATTGAAAGTAATTAGAATCCGCTTACAGAACTTTGACATCTCAGGTATAACTCCAAGCAGCCCGTTGCCCATTTTTAACCCTTTTACCCAAATTTTATTCCTTTAAAGACATAACTTTCAAAATGAATTTTTAAGTACGCATCAGAGCTCTGCAATGAATCATATTTTTGAATCAATGAGCCACTTACTCAAAAATGAGTATGAATAAGTATAAGTAGTTTCCAGTTAGTACTCATAAGTTATTGATTTGAAATAAAGTGAATTACATTTCTGAATCATGAGCCACTTGCTCAAAAATGAGTGTGAATATATTAGTTTCCAAAGTAATACTCATATGTGATTGATTCGAAAAAAAGTGAATCACATTTTTGAATCATGAGCCACCTGCACAAAAATGAGTATGAATGAGCATTAGTTGTTTCCAAAGTAGTACTCATATGTGATTGTTTCAAAAAAAAGTGATTCAAATAAGTATAGAATAAATTAAATATTAAGGGTTGCCACCTAATAATATGTATTTACAAGAATTTTAACGATCATTTAACAGCGTTAGGGGGTCACTGATTTTGAAAATGAATTCAGAATTTTAAACTTCAATATGGTTAAGAGGTGGCCACCCTATAATAAAAGAAATAACATAGTTTTGAAGTTCTGACAACTGACTCGGATTCAGCGACTCATTTTTACCTAGTGTTCGCGAAAGCACCGAAAATAAAAAATTAGGAGGTAAACCTTGTAAAAATATTGAATTTTAAAATAAGTATTCGTTGCAGATCTCTGGCTCGCATCTCATAATCAAGGTAATCTTCTTATTAAATTTAATTTTCCTAGGCCAATAATTTGTTCCTTGGTTCGATCAGTGAACGCGTAGACAGTACGAAGCGACACTCTATAAAATAATCACAAAAAATTTTCTCTGGTAAAAATTTTATCGGATTTATATGGTCCCAACAAGTTTCTAACTTAGAATTTCATGTAGAATCCAAAACTGAATGTTACCAGTATGAAAATTTTCTACCGAAAGAAATTGCTCCTATTTCCTGTCTATTCTGTTGTGTGATTTATCTTTTAAAAAATTGATGTTGTTGTTGTTGCCTTCTTTCATAAATAACTTGACCTAAAGCTCCAAATTGCAACCTTGTGAAATTATCAGAGGTCATAAGTAATTATATAAATATTAAGTGTAAAGTATAAAGTATCAGGTATAAAGTATAAAGTGTTATAAAGTATTAAAGTATTAAAGCATAAAAGTATTAAAGTATTAAAGTATTAAAGTATTAAAGTACTAAAGTATTAAAGTATTAAAGTATTAAAGTATTAAAGTATTACAGTATTAAAGTATTAAAGAATTAAAGTATTAAAGTATTAAAGTATTAAAGTATTAAAGTATTTAAGTATTTAAGTATTAAAGTATTAAAGTATTAAAGTATTAAAGTATTAAAGTATTAAAGTATTAAAGTATTAAAGTATTAAAGTATTAAAGTATTAAAGTATTAAAGTATTAAAGTATTAAAGTATTAAAGTTTTAAAGTATTAAAGTATTAAAGTATTAAAGTATTAAAGTATTAAAGTATTAAAGTATTAAAGTATTAAAGTATTAAAGTATTAAAGTATTAAAGTATTATAGTATTAAAGTATTAAAATATTAAAGTATTAAAGTATTAAAGTATTAAAGTATTAAAGTATTAAAGTATTAAAGTATTAAAGTTTTAAAGTATTAAAGTATTAAAGTATTAAAATATTAAAGTATTAAAGTATTAAAGTATTAAAGTATTAAAGTATTAAAGTATTAAAGTATTAAAGTATTAAAGTATTTAAGTATTTAAGTACTAAAGTATTAAAGTATTAAAGTATTAAAATATTAAAGTATTAAAGTATTAAAGTATTATAGTATTAAAGTATTAAAGTATAAAAGTATTAAAGTATTAAAGTATTAAAGTATTAAAGTATTAAAGTATTAAAGTATTAAAGTATTAAAGTATTAAAGTAGTAAAGTATTAAAGTATTAAAGTACTGAAGTATTAAAGTATTAAAGTATTAAAGTATTAAAGTATAAAAGTGTTAAAGTATTAAAGTATTAAAGTATTAAAGTATTAAAGTATTAAAGTATTAAAGTATTAAAGTATTAAAGTATTAAAGTATTAAAGTATTAAAGTATTAAAGTATTAAAGTATTAAAGTATTAAAGTATTAAAGTATTAAAGTATTAAAGTATTAAAGTATTAAAGTATTAAAGTATTAAAGTATTAAAGTATTAAAGTATTAAAGTATTAAAGTATTAAAGTATTAAAGTATTAAAGTATTAAAGTATTAAAGTATTAAAGTATTAAAGTATTAAAGTATTAAAGTATTAAAGTATTAAAGTATTAAAGTATTAAAGTATTAAAGTATTAAAGTATTAAAGTATTAAAGTATTAAAGACTTAAAGTATTAAAGTATTAAAGTATTAAAGTATTAAAGTATTAAATTATTACAGTATTAAAGTATTAAAGCATTAAAGTATAAAAGTATTAAAGTATTAAAGTATTACAGTATTAAAGTATTAAAGTATTAAATTGTTAAAGTGTTAAAGTTTCAAATTGTAAAGTATTAAGGTATTAAGGTATTAAAGTACTGAAGTAGTAAAGTATTAATGACTAAAGTATAAAGTATAAATTATAGAGTACAAAAAACAAAGTATAAAGTTTAGGTTTTATTTGTTTTACTATCCAAACTTTTGTCAACGTTATTTCAATAAAGCCTCCAAATTTTCGTTGCTTATTCTCTGTGCTTCTTTTTAATTAATTTTAAACTCGATAAAGTTCTCTCTCAAAAAAACGCTCAAGAGATTTTCCTCTTCTTAACAATCTCCCATCAGGAAACTTAAGTAGATCTACTTATTGATTTTCACATTCGATAAGGAATTTTTTTCATATGCGATAAGTTAATGAATTGTGTCCAACCTGGATTGTATTTTCTATTTTGACCAAACTCAGCCTTAAAATTATGAGTGAAAAAAAATCAGGAAATTAGCACCTACAAATTTTCTAAATATACATTTTTTTTTATTGAACATGTTAGAATGAACTTTAAAGACATGATTTTAATAATACCCCTGCAGTTAATGGCACTAGTATAATACTAGTGATTTCACTAACCCTTTGGTAGCCAGTACTAGTTCCACTTCAATCTACCTTCTTTGTATTCAACTGGCGAATTTTACCCGAGCATGTCATAGGAAGGGGTCAATTGCTACCTTTTACACACCCATTCCCTAGTTATTTCACTAGTCATGAAGTGCTAGCTTTTTCGCTAGTTGATATTGAAACAACAAAAAAAAAACATGACAGAGTTACTGATATTCTTTATTCAATATATTCATACCTTTTCATAACGATATTTTATTTATGTTGCTCAACGAAACTGAAAAGCTTTATGTGTCATATTTTCTCGAATAAGTCACTTCGAAGTATGAGCTCGTCAGAATAATTTTTTTCAGTCAGTCAATACGTTAAAAAAATAAACAAGAAACAATTGAGACGGAAGTTGATTGAACTGACCCTTTTATGCATTACCTTGGGTCAAAAAAGTAGCTAGTGCGTATAGAACTATTGAAGTAGCTAGCGTGAATGGGCCAATTGATACTTTCGATACTGCCGGGACAAGAGTGAAATTCTCAAAACATTTTTTTGTGAGCATATATTACATATAGCGGAGTGCTTCAAAGTCATTTCTTCAAGGTATTTTAAATTTTAACGCCATTTTCTCAAAACAACGTTTTTCAAGTTGGCGTGCATTATTTAAAGAAAAGCATTCATCTGATTGCTCTGAAATTTTAACACGCCATTTAACACATGCTAATGCTCAGAATGACATACAGATGAAAAAAAATCAGCATTCAACTTTTTGAGTTCAACAGATTTTTTTGGGGAAAAAATTGTAAAATTTTGAAAAAACGCCGGCAGTTTGTTATTTTGCAATCAATTTTTTTATTTTATACCATTCCATGGCCGCTCTGATGCTGATTAAAACACCGTTTTTTCAGACGTTTCTAAGGACAGTAATCCTGCACTCCGTGATTTTTTGGTTTTTTTTTTTAATTGTAGCTGACGACGTGGGGTTAAAAAAATTAAAAAAAAAAAGAATTTTTGTATACTATGAGAACAATAAGACATATGTTTGAAGTTTCTTTAAGATATGTATTATTTAAGTATCATTAATTATTATTATTTCTTTTGTTATTATTAATTTGAATGTGCTACATTCCCCTAAACAAACACCAAGTTTTTGTTTAAGAGCTGCAAATTTTTTAAACGAAATCATACGTTAGACAATCACAAAATCTTCGCTAAATGTCACTGTCGCCACTGTGCACCAACAAAGCATACGAAAGTGTTGTTGCTTGGTGTGGAGCGCTGTATGTGTGTATTAGAATGCATAGCCTACACTCAAGTGTTTTTACAAATATATATGTGCACCAAGTGCATGGGGCTTGGGTACCTCTGTTTAAAGTTTATGCATCCATTTATAACTAAAAGCACAATACAAAAGCACCGATTGTATTACTAAACCTGTTGTTGGCTTCTTTTGCTCCAAAAATAGCAAAAATTGTTGAAGAAATTTAATTGTTTTAGAAATATACAAAATCTTTACTTGTCACAATCGGTGTTATTTTTTACAGTTTCTTTTAGCCAGCTTAATCTAAATCATTTTGGTAGTCGTAACACACGTACAATTTAAAAGCAGTTTCACAATTATTAGAGCCCTTAAGACCGTTACATTTTTTCATAGCTTCCTTCAGCTCTTCCAAACCCGCAGCTGGTCCCCATACCTCAATAAGAGTATCTTCTTTTAGTACACCGTCAACAAAGATACCATGTTTTTGTAAAAAGCAATTAACAAAGCACTGCACATCATTCGAAGCATTGGAGTAATCACCCGATTTTAGTCCATCAAGAGCATCGCTAGTGAGTTTCAGTTCATTCGCGCACTCATCAACATATTTCTTAGACGTGGTCGCTAAATTTGGTTTCATGTCCTATTTGAAGAAAATATAAAATGTATTTAAATGTTATCGATTTTATGAAAAAAAATTTTTGCGATTAATTTTAACTTTGACTACTTGACTAACATCTTTGGCATTGACCACGGCTGTAAAAGCTATACAAACAACTATTAGGAATTTCATATTGTTTATACTTTATATATTAACTGAGATCTTACAGCTCTAAAAACTTGTTTGCTACTTGTAGTTGAATTTCTTTATTAATACTGGCCTTAATTTTAAGCGCCAAAGCCTCTTTTATACTCTCGTTTTAAGTTAATAACTTGTCTTCGATAGTTCTTCTACACTATTTCTTTAAGCCAGTTTGACTTAAAAAATTGTTTCCTAAACTGGATTCATTTCAGTTAAAATTAATATTAATTTATTTTTGCTATTCTGTTTTTATGCAATTTCAAAACACAACTTCTTTACAAAGAGAAAAAAAGTGCAATTTTAAATCAAGTTTTAAAAGTTTACATTTATATATTTTAAGATTTTTAAAAATAAATTTATTAGCGACGGTTAAAGAATGAAAACTCAAGTTTTTGCATTATGTGCATTCACTTATGACTTCATGAAAAAACCCTCAAATTAAATAACAACCAATGAAATAAGCCTCAACGAAAATGAAATAAACATACAAATTACTGACATGAAATACTGCATAAAAGCAATGAAATAACGACTAAAAGGAAATTTTAAAAAAATATTTTGTTGTGAAATAACAAGAAACAAAAAATTTATATTAGCCGCCATGAAATATTCCTCAAAAATGAAATAACTTTAAAAAAAGAGTTTAATCTTTATTTCATATAACATAACCTCAAAAATTCTACACGGAGATAATTATTTTGCTTGAATCAAGCAAATGTTTTGCTTAAAAGCAAATCAGAAAAACTTCGCTAAGTCACGGTGTGATTTAAGAAAAAGATTGCTATATTGAAATCACTCCTTACGCATTTAGGAAAAATGCATGAATTTTGATAAAATTCAAGCAAAATTTTGCTAAGTTATTATAAACTGCAAAAGCAAATTTCTATCTAATTCAAGCAAATATTTGCTTAGTTATTATAAACTGAAATAGCCAATTTTTACTAAACTCAAGAAAATATTGGCTTAGTTATTATAAACTCAAATAGCAAATTTTTACTAAATTCAAGCAAATTTCTTTTAAACACACGAGCACACGTTTATTCTTAAGGTACTATTACAGTGTGTTAAAAATTAAAAATACATTTTTTTCCATTGGAATATTGCTTTTTAAGGTCTTAAGAATACGTATACAAAATTTTAGAAAAAAATATCAAATAGTAAAAAAGTTATAACATATATTATATTCGTATGTCGCATGATATTCAAAAACCTTTAAATCTTTAATCGCGTTTTTCTCGAAACAAGGTTTTTCGAAACGGCTTCTCAGATATCTACTTGATACTCATTTCTACTTGATCGATTTCGATGAATCTGGATTCAACAAAATCCTTATAGACTCTGTTAAGCAATAAACCTATAAAAAGCATAAAAACTTGTATATTTTTGTTTAGAGATTTTTTTTTCAACGCATGCCATTTTTTTATTTTTTTTTTTTTTTATTTGCGTAGGTTGAGTGCTCAACTACAACCCTTAATTTAAGAATGCACTTTGATTTTATACTTTCAGACTAGGGAGTCCAATCTCGGAAGCTTTTCTCGATCCAGGGATTATCGGGATTAAAAATCTCAATCCCGGGATTAGTTCGAATTTGAAAATTTTAAGAAGTAAATAATTTAAAACTTTTTAAAACCATTTTTTGTTATGTATTACTTGAAAATAATAATGTAAATTAATTCATTTATAAAGTTACAAAAACAAAACAAATTAAGGGTATTCACAATTGCGTTATTTTCAGCGTAGTTAAAAAATCACGTGGTATTGATATCACACTTTACCGAGCGGTTTTTATATTTTTGGTTGCTTTACATGAAATCTCTAAAAACCAAAAGTGTGGTCATTTTAAGTTGCCCAATGATATGTTTAGCGAACGTGGTTTTTAAAGTTCCATAAACAACTGATCGGTTGCCAGTTATTTTCTAATTGCAAAAATAAAAGAAGCTCAAAATGCAAAATAAACTTTTTTATGCCATATATTAATAAAATATATCAAATTGGATAGTTAACTTATTGGCATAGTAACAAAGAACTACAGTGGGAAGTTCCCATACACAAGTTCTCCTTCAAAAGGTGCTAATAATTGTGATTTCCAACTATGGCAAAAAAAAAACACAAAACTATATAACACAATTGTGAATACCCTTATTGTTAATAAACACACAAAACTTAAATTATATTAATGACTAGCAAATGGTACTAATATAATCCTTTCAGTAGATTTGCCCAATATATTGGACACATCAGAAGTCATTTTTATATGTATTTATTTTGCAAAGCTTTTATTTAAAAAAGAACCAACATGATAAAAATAAATTTAGAGAGATATTTGACATAAAAGTCAGTTAGATTTTCGGTTTAGTGCCGAAGAAAAGCAAAAAAAATTTTTTTCGTCATATTTTTTTAAGAAAAAATTAACCGGACAAAAATCAAATTTATGTTTTTTTATGTTTTTTGACCTTAATGATAGGAATATCAAGAGAGTTGAAAAAACAAAGATCTAAAGGATTGAAAAACCTTTAAGGGATTAAAAAAAGACTTTGTGCCGACCAGGAGCAAAATAATTTTTTCTTTGTACAAGCTTGCAAAACGTAGCTTAGGTTAAAGTCAAAGGTATGTTTTTTCATACTTTAAGGACCTAAATGATAAGAATATTACCTCAAAAAATTATTTTGTTCTTAGTTCAGCCTAGCTTTTGAAAGAGTTAAATAACAAAATATAAAAACAATAAAATACAGACCTTATTACACCTTTTTTTTTGCACCGTCTTCATGATTTTTTGTGTTTAAGGCCTATTAATTTGGAAAAGACTTCTCAAAATTTAATTTTTTGTTTAAATTATTTTTAAAGTAATCATTAATCTGATCAACGTGTTTTATTTTTTATTGGAGAGTTTTGTTCGGATATTGATGATGAGAAGCACCGTTTTGATTCTATGCTAGATGTAGAAATAGTTGTACGATAATCGTAAGCAATTTGTATGTTTCGATCACGATTGCCTTCACCACAAAAAAAAATTATTTCCTAAGTCAGAATATCTGACAATTTTTAAATACATAGCTTACTTCCCAATGTAGCAAATCTTCTAAGACTTTGCAAAGTCTTTGCACCAGTGATTCACACTCATCGTCCTAGCAATCTTTTTCAGCCTCAATAAAAGGTTTTTCTAATTCTATGTTCATATGAACTTAAAATGAAATTTTTGCATTTACGTGAATATTTATAATAGAATTTTCTGATTTAAAAATCCCGGGATCCTGAAAGACAATCCCGGGATTTAAAGAGGCTTAAATCATCCGGGATCCTGGGATTGACTTCCCTATTTCAGACGCTTTGTAAATGCTGGAGACGAGAAGCCAATTGCAACAATTTCTTAAACACGCTAACTTCAACGCCCTGTAGAAAATTAATAACAACTATATAGACAAAAAAAAATATATTTATTTTTGTTTTTATTTCCTTTTTAAAAAGGTTTTTTTAAGGCTGAACACTGAAATGATACCTTAATGAAGAAAATTAGGCGAAGATTGGTTAACAACTGCGATGGTCGAATGGATAAGCCCATGCACTTACACTCACGCGGCCGAGGCTCGTTTATATTTATTTAATTTAATTTAATTTAATGTTTATACTTATTTCACTTCAAAAATATGCTAGATTTCAGCAAAAACGAATCAAAATTTGCTATTTCAATTTATAATAAGTTAGCAAATATTTGCTTGAATTAAGTAGAAATTTGCTTTTTCAGTTTATAATAACTTCGCAAAATTTTGCTTGAATTTAATCAAAAATTTGCTTAGTTATTATAAACTGGAATAGCAAATTTTTATTAGTTTTTGCTGAAACCTAGCATAATTTTGAAGTGGCTTAGAATCAATCGCAAGTTTTGCTTAACCACAATACAAATTTAGCAAACAGTTTTCTCCGTGTACGAACATTTTTGGGCTTATTTCGTGGAGCCTTCACTAAAACTAATAACACAAACCAAAACCACTATTTGAATTTTACATTGGCGTTTTATTTTTGTTTAATAACATTTTGTTAAAATTATCTTTTTATAGATATAAACAAAACATATATATTTTGCATTCAATATTATTTGGTTTTAATTATTTCAACAAAGCGTAATTTTCAAATGCCTCTTATGCTTATAGAGCAACTGCATTTTCTTTGTAGTAACATTCGTGCAACTTTAAGGCAGTTTCACAATTATTAGCGCCTTTAAGACCATTACATTTTTTCATAACATCCTTCAGCTTTTCTAAGCCCACAACTGGTGCCCATATCTCAAGAAGGGCATCTTCTTTTATAATACCGTCAACAAAGAAACCATGTTTTTGTATAAAGCAATTAACAAAGCACTGCACATTATTCGATTTATTGGAGAAATCACCCATTTTTAGTGCTGCAACAGCATCGATAGTGATTTTCTGTTCATTACGACACTCTTCGACATATTTCTTAGACTTGGCCGCTAATGCAGGTGGTTGTTTTATGTCCTTTTCGAAGGAAATAAAAAATGTTGTTAAATTTTATTTTATCTTAAATTCAACTTCTTGACTTACTTCTTTCGCATAGATAACGGTTAAGAAAGCTATACAAACGGCAATAAGGAATTTCATATTGCTTAAACTTTTTATATTAACTGATATCTCACAGCTTAAGAAACTTGTAGTTAGATTTTTTAATAAAACCCGTCATTTATATAAGGCGTCAAAGTCACTTTTATACTTTCATTTAACAAACTTGTCTTTGATTGTTCTTATTTATTATTTCTCTTAAACCAGTTCGACTATAAAAATAATTTCGTAAACTTTAATCTTTTAAATATAAATTAATATCTACTTACATAGAGAAAAATAATTTGATTTACAAAGTGTAGTTTTAAGTTAAATTTTATATGCTTACAATGATTTGCTTACAATGATTTGCATTGTAAGCTTTAAGCAAAAAAGATATAAAAAAGTTTTGAAGACCAGGGGTGGTATCGGCTAAAGTGATTGTTGATGATCAAAACCATCAATTTTGCTCCACGTAGGGTGATTATCAAATTGACTATCGCTATTAGCCTGTCAATTTTAAGTGACAGCTTTTTAGGTGTCGTTTTCATATATTTCTGACGTTTAAGGTAGTGTTTGAAGTTTAAGGTAATATTAAGGTTCATTTTTTATTTATGGCTTGGGACGAAAACAAATAAAAATGAATAAATAATAAAGAATGAATAATGAATAAAAAATTAATAATGAATAAATAATGATTAATTTAAAAAAATAAATAATGAATAAAAAATGAATAATGAATAAAGAATGAATAAAAATTTAATAATGAATAAAAAATGAATACTGAATAAAAAATGAATAATGAATACAGAATGAATAATGCATAAAAAATGAATAATGAATTAAAAATTAATAATGAATAGTAAATGAATAATGAATAACAAAATAATAATGAATAAAAAATGAATAATTAACAAAAAATTAATAATAAATAAAAAAAGAGTAATTGAAAATTCTGAAATTCTTTGTGAATTGCGTTCTTTGTGAATAGCATTCAAATGAATAAAAAAAAATTATTTATTATTCTGAATAACGAAAATGAATAATTAAAATGAATAATTAATCATTTTTTTAAAATGAATGTAAATTAAAAATTTTATTTATAAATCAATTTTGCATTCATTGAATGCATTCTTATGTAGTTATTCGGTTGGACTTAAAATTCTAAATTTGAATACCGATTTTACAGCACTGGTGTATATTAACATTGTGACACTGCACAATGAAACGAATTGGCATGCTAGAAGGAAAAAAGTCATTGTTAATGATAATTGTGACGGTAGATTTTTATACATTTTTTTATATTAGTTGATTTTCTGTATTTTAAAAGATCTTTTAAACATTTATTTATATTGATTTTTGTAAATTTTAATTCATCTGTGCTAAGTTGATTTTCATTTTCAAATGATCTGATATTAAGCAGTTAGATATATAATGTTATCAAAATTAAAAAACTCACTTTAAATATTTACTTAAATATTTTACTCGTAACCTTGACACTCTTGGGCTTATTTTATATAAGAAAAATTGTTAAATTTAAATCAGAACTAAGTTTGATAGGGTGAAATTAATAAAGTGTTATTTTTCAATTTTTGATTTTCCAGTATGTATAAAGAGACAAATTTTAAATAGTTTTTTCATTAACGCTAGTCTTAAAATAATATTTAACGTACAGAAAGTTTTATTTGGTTTTAGCATTACAGTACAAAAAATGTTAAACCTTTACATAAGAGCGGCCTTTTTACTATAGTAACACTCGTTTCAAGCCATTTCACAGTTATTGGCCCCTTGACACAGGGGCATAACTAGCGGTGGGTAAGGGGTGTAGAATTTTGTTATTTTTTACTAAAATTTTTTAAAATATTGATTTTTATAACCAATAATTATGAACGTATCAAAGCCAGTAGTACCTTTTATTGCCATTTTTTTAACAAAAACCAACTTTATTCGGCTATTTCATTTTAATTCATACTCAAAACTATCTTCAGTTGGCCAATGCACTTTTAGTCGTACTTTAAACAAACTTCACTCAGCTAACTCACTTTCAGTCGTACCTTAAACGAACTTTAGTCGGCCACTTCATTTTAAGTCGTATCGTAAACAAACTTTAGTCAGCCAACTTATTTTAAGGCGTATCAGCGTTGAATTGTTGTAAACGAATACAGTGTTCCTTTGTGACAAAATGCAGAAAAAGTTCAGAAAAGTAGTATAGATTTTGTAAAAAAAGTATGGAAATAGAAGTGCATAGTAATGTTAAAGAGAGCAGCGGACCAACTGGAAAATGGACCATTTTTAGTCCAATTGTGCAATCGTGTTCCTGACCAAAAATAAAAACCGAAAATGATATCTTTATTTGACCAAAAAAAAAAAGATCAATGATTTTTATTTAAGATTTAAAATATAAAATCAGATTGCTATTTTTATATCTGAGCAAAAACTTGAAAATCATAAAATAATGATTAATGCTTAAGTTTTTGGATATAGCTTAATGATAACAGTCCCTGATACAAATACCTTGTCAAAAAGTTGCAAAAAGAAGTGGAATAAAACAAGACCAAACGAACAAAGGCTTACTCAGTCGCCACACATATTTTTCTTTTTAAAACCTAATTAATACATTTTGGTAGAACTTTCTGAGATTCCAATTTTTATCCAAAAATACCCAACATTTGTAATAAAAAATTATTTGATCAAAGTAGGCCAACATACTTAAAGAAATATTCTTAGCTCAATAATTCTGATGTAAAATCTTTAATTTCATAGACTTGACATTTTAATTTAAATACAATTATAATAAATAAATAAATAGTGAATTTAAGATTTATTTAAACTATTGAAAAAAGGGCCGTTTTAACTTAAATTCGAGATGATGGCAAAAAGAACACCATTTTTAAATCTGCATTCAAAATTCATTTATTATAAAAGCATTGTTTTATGTCATTGTTGATGTTTTTAAAGAAATTTCCTAAAGCTCTAAGAAAATTGACAAGTGGACTTGAAATTCTGCATATTCGCTATCAAACCAACTCATTTCTGTGGACTTTATTATAAGTTTTGTTTTTATGAAAAATCTGCAAGCAAATATGAAACTCCTGACTAAATCTATTGAAGCCGTTGAACTGAATATTTTAAATGCTATGAAATTTATTTCTTGTACCCTTAAATCATTAGAAAAAATAAATTCGGACTCTGAAGGTACGGATAACCTAATTAAAAGTGCTGTTGCATTGTGAAAATCTTTTAATGTTGATGCAGCTCAATAATGAAACAGCTAATGTTTCAGAGTGCAATAAAAAAATCTCTTCCTGTAGTTAACTGTTAAATGTTACTGTTTCAGGAAATGAGGGAATAATGTTCAGCAAATTAAAATAAGTTAATAATTATTTAAGAACCTCGCAAAGTGACTCACGTCTTAATGACTTATTAATAC